>OX596350.1:0-1250000 GCA_951394395.1 Colostygia pectinataria
TAGTGCCTTTGTCTCTAAGAGTTAGAGAACAAGCAAAGATTTACAGGATTAAGAGAGGAGAGCACCTTACCTGTCTACCTGGCAGAAACGTTGAGACGAGGAGGAGTCTGTACACGCTACCACATCCAGCGGAGAGAAGGCGCCTAGAGTTCGGGCATATCGGCTCCCAGGAGGACGCTGATGCCCTGGGTACCGATGGGCCAGTTCTTTACACAGACGGCAGCAAGCTGAAAGGAAAGGTCGGGGCGGCAGTGAGCTGCTGGATTGGAGGAGAAGAGATCCGGCATTCTGGCTTCAGACTTGAAAACTTTTGCAGCGTTTTTCAGGCGGAGTTGTCTGCGATTCTCTGGGCTATCACCATTATTAAAGGAAGACGTGAAGAACAGTACAGTATAGCAAGCGACTCAAGATCGGGATTGGAGACGGTCAGTGACCCTAACACAGTAAATCCACTAGCAGTAGATATAAGACACGAAATCTCTCAGTTAAATAATATAGGGAAAAAGATAAACTTATACTGGGTTAAAGCTCATTGTGGAATAACTGGCAATGAGAGAGCAGACGAACTGGCCAAACATGCAGCATTAAACAATAGACAGTTGCCAAAATATGACAGGTTCCCGTTGTCATTCGCAAAGCACTCCACCAGGGCTGATACTTTAGAAGAATGGCAGCACATGTACTGGACAGCCACAACGGGATCAACTACCAAGTTGTTCTACAAAGATGTAGCCAGTGCCTTTAAAATACTAGGGAAAATTAAATTAGACAATTACTATACACAAATATTTACAGGACACGGAGGTTTTAAAGATTATCTGTATAGATTTAAACTATCTGAGTCTCCATTATGCTCTTGCGGTGGGGAAGTAGCTCAGACTGTGCAGCATCTCTTAATAGATTGCCCTAAGTTTGGCAAGCTGAGATATGACTGTGAGAGTGCAATGGAGATGGATATTAGCGTTGACAATTTAAGTGTAATAATAGGTTATGACGATTGCAGACCGATATTTCTTAATTTTGCAAAAACCGTTCTTTGCAAAATTGGAAAAGAAAATGATTCCATTGTGGAAGTATAAGTATAAGTATAATTTGGTAAAAATTTATTGTATGTAATTTTTCTTTTCTTTTTATTTTATTTTTTTTGGAATTATTATTATTATTATTATTATTATTTTTTATCTTATATTGGAATATCTATTTATTTGGGAATTATTTATTTATTTGTAGGAACCTAGTCTCATACTCTGAAGGCACCTTCTAGGGTTTTGAACTTAAATTTGGTTGCACTTAATTTATTTTTTGGTGATTGTTAATGTTAAATTTGTCAATTATTATTATTCGCAATGGCTTCACTGAAGCGAATATGATTTGGCAAGCGTGATAAAATAGTTTTTGTTTGATACTCACTTACCAAAGTCTTGATTATTGTGGCTGTGGATCTGGGGGTGGTGGAATCAATGAAGTACTGAGGGGCTTCTGTGGTTGTGTCTTGCCTTGGACAACACAATGTTTATTTTGCAGTTCCGGCGGTGTTGTCTAAGATGGGGCGGAAGCTGTACTGGTATTGATGAAACTAACCGAGTTCACTTCCACTACGCTGACATATTGTGCTGAGACTTTAGAGTATCTTATCAGAAAACTAATAGGAACACTGAGATCACTCGAGGAAAAAATGAAAAATAAACAAAAGTTTGACAGCTAGCTAACCTGAGTGATCATGCTGCTTCACAGTTTAGCACAGACTATGTCATAGACTGCTGCCTTGATTGTAAAGTACAAAGTGAAACTAAAATAAAGGGAAAGTAAAAAGAAGTAAAATAAATTTAATAACTTGCGATAGAATAAAATTGTTGAACATACTCGTACATATACATTTTTCCTTTTGGATATTTCAGTATCAGTAGTTTACTTGATTCATATAGATGGCATTACTTTACAAACGGCATAAATAATATAAATTAAAGATTTTATTAGATAATTATTGTTGGATTATTGAATGTAATCATTAAGGAATTACATTTAATATTTTAATTTGGAAAACCAGCATTTGATATTGATTTGAACTGAAGTTGAACTTGGTATCAAAGTTGTTAAATAATGCTCATAGAGGGAGTTGTTTTCAAACAAAATAATTTTGGTTTAACTTTAATTTTTTTTTATGATTATTTATTTAGTGATGCAGATAGTATAATTTATGAAGCCTATTAATATATGTTGATTAATTGCTTATGTATTCTTTTTGTTGTAGTTTATCTTGAACTGTTTCTAGCAGACTTTGTTAGCTTTTAACGTTGCCAAGTGTATTGTATAATTAGTACCTAATTCTAATGGTGAATACTACCATTTATAATATTTTAGTCTGAGATAATTCATTTGATTCGGCGTAAATTTATTGTATTCTGCTTATATTTTATAGTTATGGGTATATTTTTTGTCTATTATTTTGATTTACTTTGTATTATTTATTGAAATGATTTTACTATATATTTTGTATGAAAATTAATGAATACATGAGTCAAAGGGAGTAAAATTGTAGTTAATTGTAAATTAGTTGAATCTTTGCCCATAAAGTACAAGTGATGCAGTGAATGGAAATTGTAGACAATATTTAATAGTAATTGTATTATCCAAGCATGGTATTAATAAGGTCGTGTTTAGTGTGTGAAAGAAAAGTAAGAATTATTTTAATTATTATTTATATAAATTTTATCATTAAAGTTTAAGCATTAAGAATTATTTTAAGTTAACTAAGCTAATGTGTTATAATATTGCTATATATATTAAGATAGTGTCTTCAACATGATGCTATGCTTAAGAAAGATAATTATACTAATTTATTTAATGTTAAAAATGTAAGAGATCAATTTTGTAAATATTGTATTGTATTTCGGAATACAAGAATGGTAAAATTGGTTTCTCTGAATTTGATAAAAAAAATATTAAATAAAATGGTCTTAAGTCTTCATATTGATTGTCTAACACAATCAATAAAGAAGAAAATGTGTATTTTAATTAAATTAATTAATAATAAAGAATGAGTGAAGAATGAATGAACTTAAAGATATCTTAAGGGGTGGGAAATCCAAATAAGTAAGTTACCTTCTAATTTTCTTTGTTGATCTAGTATTTTGATATTTATTTTCATAATATTTTATTTTCTGTAATTTATAATATTTTAATTATAAACTAAATAAAAAAAGAAGTGGGAATTTAATAAGAAAATGTTAAAGTATGAAAGAAAGAGTGAAATGTTGTCGCATAATAATAGCGACAGTAATTTTAAGTTAGAGCCATTTCGAGATGGCAAAAAAAACAAAAAAAAAAAAAAAAAAAAAAAAAAACCTAACCTAACCTAACCTAACCTAACCTAACCTAACCTAACCTAACCTAACCTAACCTAACCTAACCTAACCTAACCTAACCTAACCTAACCTAACCTAACCTAACCTAACCTAACCTAACCTAACCTAACCTAACCTAACCTAACCTAACCTAACCTAACCTAACCTAACCTAACCTAACCTAACCTAACCTAACCTAACCTAACCTAACCTAACCTAACCTAACCTAACCTAACCTAACCTAACCTAACCTAACCTAACCTAACCTAACCTAACCTAACCTAACCTAACCTAACCTAACCTAACCTAACCTAACCTAACCTAACCTAACCTAACCTAACCTAACCTAACCTAACCTAACCTAACCTAACCTAACCTAACCTAACCTAACCTAACCTAACCTAACCTAACCTAACCTAACCTAACCTAACCTAACCTAACCTAACCTAACCTAACCTAACCTAACCTAACCTAACCTAACCTAACCTAACCTAACCTAACCTAACCTAACCTAACCTAACCTAACCTAACCTAACCTAACCTAACCTAACCTAACCTAACCTAACCTAACCTAACCTAACCTAACCTAACCTAACCTAACCTAACCTAACCTAACCTAACCTAACCTAACCTAACCTAACCTAACCTAACCTAACCTAACCTAACCTAACCTAACCTAACCTAACCTAACCTAACCTAACCTAACCTAACCAACGAAAACACAAATATTTCTTGGTATATAAACTTAAGTGCGATACATTAAAACAAGCGTATCCGTGAGTACTGATCGTTAATATCATACGAAGACACGCGTTCCATACAAAAAAGTTGATTTTAGGAGGTTTTTATACATTTCATTAAAATATTTCTTAACATTTTTACTAAATTCAATTTTTTAAATTCATTCTTCCAAAATTTAAATTTCTATTTAACTGTAAAGTCGTAGTTTAGCGCGCCGCTGGCGCAGCCTATCACGTAGTTCCGCTTTCATTGATAAAAACTTAACTATTGGCGTTTTACCGCTAATTTTCGCTGTTTTAGGGAATTTTGCAAGTTTTTAAATTTTTGTCTTGATTATCTTCCTGGTTGCTGCACATCTCGTGGCTGGAACACCTCTGCCCGACGTCCCCGCACGTACCTGCAACATAAAAACATCAAATATACACAAAAATTTGCAAAAATTGCCTGACCGCCTTCGAAAATTCACCTTACCCCTGACACATCTTCATACAAGCAACGAAAACACAAATATTTCTTGGTATATAAACTTAAGTGCGATACATTAAAACAAGCGTATCCGTGAGTACTGATCGTTAATATCATACGAAGACACGCGTTCCATACAAAAAAGTTGATTTTAGGAGGTTTTTATACATTTCATTAAAATATTTCTTAACATTTTTACTAAATTCAATTTTTTAAATTCATTCTTCCAAAATTTAAATTTCTATTTAACTGTAAAGTCGTAGTTTAGCGCGCCGCTGGCGCAGCCTATCACGTAGTTCCGCTTTCATTGATAAAAACTTAACTATTGGCGTTTTACCGCTAATTTTCGCTGTTTTAGGGAATTTTGCAAGTTTTTAAATTTTTGTCTTGATTATCTTCCTGGTTGCTGCACATCTCGTGGCTGGAACACCTCTGCCCGACGTCCCCGCACGTACCTGCAACATAAAAACATCAAATATACACAAAAATTTGCAAAAATTGCCTGACCGCCTTCGAAAATTCACCTTACCCCTGACACATCTTCATACAAGCAACGAAAACACAAATATTTCTTGGTATATAAACTTAAGTGCGATACATTAAAACAAGCGTATCCGTGAGTACTGATCGTTAATATCATACGAAGACACGCGTTCCATACAAAAAAGTTGATTTTAGGAGGTTTTTATACATTTCATTAAAATATTTCTTAACATTTTTACTAAATTCAATTTTTTAAATTCATTCTTCCAAAATTTAAATTTCTATTTAACTGTAAAGTCGTAGTTTAGCGCGCCGCTGGCGCAGCCTATCACGTAGTTCCGCTTTCATTGATAAAAACTTAACTATTGGCGTTTTACCGCTAATTTTCGCTGTTTTAGGGAATTTTGCAAGTTTTTAAATTTTTGTCTTGATTATCTTCCTGGTTGCTGCACATCTCGTGGCTGGAACACCTCTGCCCGACGTCCCCGCACGTACCTGCAACATAAAAACATCAAATATACACAAAAATTTGCAAAAATTGCCTGACCGCCTTCGAAAATTCACCTTACCCCTGACACATCTTCATACAAGCAACGAAAACACAAATATTTCTTGGTATATAAACTTAAGTGCGATACATTAAAACAAGCGTATCCGTGAGTACTGATCGTTAATATCATACGAAGACACGCGTTCCATACAAAAAAGTTGATTTTAGGAGGTTTTTATACATTTCATTAAAATATTTCTTAACATTTTTACTAAATTCAATTTTTTAAATTCATTCTTCCAAAATTTAAATTTCTATTTAACTGTAAAGTCGTAGTTTAGCGCGCCGCTGGCGCAGCCTATCACGTAGTTCCGCTTTCATTGATAAAAACTTAACTATTGGCGTTTTACCGCTAATTTTCGCTGTTTTAGGGAATTTTGCAAGTTTTTAAATTTTTGTCTTGATTATCTTCCTGGTTGCTGCACATCTCGTGGCTGGAACACCTCTGCCCGACGTCCCCGCACGTACCTGCAACATAAAAACATCAAATATACACAAAAATTTGCAAAAATTGCCTGACCGCCTTCGAAAATTCACCTTACCCCTGACACATCTTCATACAAGCAACGAAAACACAAATATTTCTTGGTATATAAACTTAAGTGCGATACATTAAAACAAGCGTATCCGTGAGTACTGATCGTTAATATCATACGAAGACACGCGTTCCATACAAAAAAGTTGATTTTAGGAGGTTTTTATACATTTCATTAAAATATTTCTTAACATTTTTACTAAATTCAATTTTTTAAATTCATTCTTCCAAAATTTAAATTTCTATTTAACTGTAAAGTCGTAGTTTAGCGCGCCGCTGGCGCAGCCTATCACGTAGTTCCGCTTTCATTGATAAAAACTTAACTATTGGCGTTTTACCGCTAATTTTCGCTGTTTTAGGGAATTTTGCAAGTTTTTAAATTTTTGTCTTGATTATCTTCCTGGTTGCTGCACATCTCGTGGCTGGAACACCTCTGCCCGACGTCCCCGCACGTACCTGCAACATAAAAACATCAAATATACACAAAAATTTGCAAAAATTGCCTGACCGCCTTCGAAAATTCACCTTACCCCTGACACATCTTCATACAAGCAACGAAAACACAAATATTTCTTGGTATATAAACTTAAGTGCGATACATTAAAACAAGCGTATCCGTGAGTACTGATCGTTAATATCATACGAAGACACGCGTTCCATACAAAAAAGTTGATTTTAGGAGGTTTTTATACATTTCATTAAAATATTTCTTAACATTTTTACTAAATTCAATTTTTTAAATTCATTCTTCCAAAATTTAAATTTCTATTTAACTGTAAAGTCGTAGTTTAGCGCGCCGCTGGCGCAGCCTATCACGTAGTTCCGCTTTCATTGATAAAAACTTAACTATTGGCGTTTTACCGCTAATTTTCGCTGTTTTAGGGAATTTTGCAAGTTTTTAAATTTTTGTCTTGATTATCTTCCTGGTTGCTGCACATCTCGTGGCTGGAACACCTCTGCCCGACGTCCCCGCACGTACCTGCAACATAAAAACATCAAATATACACAAAAATTTGCAAAAATTGCCTGACCGCCTTCGAAAATTCACCTTACCCCTGACACATCTTCATACAAGCAACGAAAACACAAATATTTCTTGGTATATAAACTTAAGTGCGATACATTAAAACAAGCGTATCCGTGAGTACTGATCGTTAATATCATACGAAGACACGCGTTCCATACAAAAAAGTTGATTTTAGGAGGTTTTTATACATTTCATTAAAATATTTCTTAACATTTTTACTAAATTCAATTTTTTAAATTCATTCTTCCAAAATTTAAATTTCTATTTAACTGTAAAGTCGTAGTTTAGCGCGCCGCTGGCGCAGCCTATCACGTAGTTCCGCTTTCATTGATAAAAACTTAACTATTGGCGTTTTACCGCTAATTTTCGCTGTTTTAGGGAATTTTGCAAGTTTTTAAATTTTTGTCTTGATTATCTTCCTGGTTGCTGCACATCTCGTGGCTGGAACACCTCTGCCCGACGTCCCCGCACGTACCTGCAACATAAAAACATCAAATATACACAAAAATTTGCAAAAATTGCCTGACCGCCTTCGAAAATTCACCTTACCCCTGACACATCTTCATACAAGCAACGAAAACACAAATATTTCTTGGTATATAAACTTAAGTGCGATACATTAAAACAAGCGTATCCGTGAGTACTGATCGTTAATATCATACGAAGACACGCGTTCCATACAAAAAAGTTGATTTTAGGAGGTTTTTATACATTTCATTAAAATATTTCTTAACATTTTTACTAAATTCAATTTTTTAAATTCATTCTTCCAAAATTTAAATTTCTATTTAACTGTAAAGTCGTAGTTTAGCGCGCCGCTGGCGCAGCCTATCACGTAGTTCCGCTTTCATTGATAAAAACTTAACTATTGGCGTTTTACCGCTAATTTTCGCTGTTTTAGGGAATTTTGCAAGTTTTTAAATTTTTGTCTTGATTATCTTCCTGGTTGCTGCACATCTCGTGGCTGGAACACCTCTGCCCGACGTCCCCGCACGTACCTGCAACATAAAAACATCAAATATACACAAAAATTTGCAAAAATTGCCTGACCGCCTTCGAAAATTCACCTTACCCCTGACACATCTTCATACAAGCAACGAAAACACAAATATTTCTTGGTATATAAACTTAAGTGCGATACATTAAAACAAGCGTATCCGTGAGTACTGATCGTTAATATCATACGAAGACACGCGTTCCATACAAAAAAGTTGATTTTAGGAGGTTTTTATACATTTCATTAAAATATTTCTTAACATTTTTACTAAATTCAATTTTTTAAATTCATTCTTCCAAAATTTAAATTTCTATTTAACTGTAAAGTCGTAGTTTAGCGCGCCGCTGGCGCAGCCTATCACGTAGTTCCGCTTTCATTGATAAAAACTTAACTATTGGCGTTTTACCGCTAATTTTCGCTGTTTTAGGGAATTTTGCAAGTTTTTAAATTTTTGTCTTGATTATCTTCCTGGTTGCTGCACATCTCGTGGCTGGAACACCTCTGCCCGACGTCCCCGCACGTACCTGCAACATAAAAACATCAAATATACACAAAAATTTGCAAAAATTGCCTGACCGCCTTCGAAAATTCACCTTACCCCTGACACATCTTCATACAAGCAACGAAAACACAAATATTTCTTGGTATATAAACTTAAGTGCGATACATTAAAACAAGCGTATCCGTGAGTACTGATCGTTAATATCATACGAAGACACGCGTTCCATACAAAAAAGTTGATTTTAGGAGGTTTTTATACATTTCATTAAAATATTTCTTAACATTTTTACTAAATTCAATTTTTTAAATTCATTCTTCCAAAATTTAAATTTCTATTTAACTGTAAAGTCGTAGTTTAGCGCGCCGCTGGCGCAGCCTATCACGTAGTTCCGCTTTCATTGATAAAAACTTAACTATTGGCGTTTTACCGCTAATTTTCGCTGTTTTAGGGAATTTTGCAAGTTTTTAAATTTTTGTCTTGATTATCTTCCTGGTTGCTGCACATCTCGTGGCTGGAACACCTCTGCCCGACGTCCCCGCACGTACCTGCAACATAAAAACATCAAATATACACAAAAATTTGCAAAAATTGCCTGACCGCCTTCGAAAATTCACCTTACCCCTGACACATCTTCATACAAGCAACGAAAACACAAATATTTCTTGGTATATAAACTTAAGTGCGATACATTAAAACAAGCGTATCCGTGAGTACTGATCGTTAATATCATACGAAGACACGCGTTCCATACAAAAAAGTTGATTTTAGGAGGTTTTTATACATTTCATTAAAATATTTCTTAACATTTTTACTAAATTCAATTTTTTAAATTCATTCTTCCAAAATTTAAATTTCTATTTAACTGTAAAGTCGTAGTTTAGCGCGCCGCTGGCGCAGCCTATCACGTAGTTCCGCTTTCATTGATAAAAACTTAACTATTGGCGTTTTACCGCTAATTTTCGCTGTTTTAGGGAATTTTGCAAGTTTTTAAATTTTTGTCTTGATTATCTTCCTGGTTGCTGCACATCTCGTGGCTGGAACACCTCTGCCCGACGTCCCCGCACGTACCTGCAACATAAAAACATCAAATATACACAAAAATTTGCAAAAATTGCCTGACCGCCTTCGAAAATTCACCTTACCCCTGACACATCTTCATACAAGCAACGAAAACACAAATATTTCTTGGTATATAAACTTAAGTGCGATACATTAAAACAAGCGTATCCGTGAGTACTGATCGTTAATATCATACGAAGACACGCGTTCCATACAAAAAAGTTGATTTTAGGAGGTTTTTATACATTTCATTAAAATATTTCTTAACATTTTTACTAAATTCAATTTTTTAAATTCATTCTTCCAAAATTTAAATTTCTATTTAACTGTAAAGTCGTAGTTTAGCGCGCCGCTGGCGCAGCCTATCACGTAGTTCCGCTTTCATTGATAAAAACTTAACTATTGGCGTTTTACCGCTAATTTTCGCTGTTTTAGGGAATTTTGCAAGTTTTTAAATTTTTGTCTTGATTATCTTCCTGGTTGCTGCACATCTCGTGGCTGGAACACCTCTGCCCGACGTCCCCGCACGTACCTGCAACATAAAAACATCAAATATACACAAAAATTTGCAAAAATTGCCTGACCGCCTTCGAAAATTCACCTTACCCCTGACACATCTTCATACAAGCAACGAAAACACAAATATTTCTTGGTATATAAACTTAAGTGCGATACATTAAAACAAGCGTATCCGTGAGTACTGATCGTTAATATCATACGAAGACACGCGTTCCATACAAAAAAGTTGATTTTAGGAGGTTTTTATACATTTCATTAAAATATTTCTTAACATTTTTACTAAATTCAATTTTTTAAATTCATTCTTCCAAAATTTAAATTTCTATTTAACTGTAAAGTCGTAGTTTAGCGCGCCGCTGGCGCAGCCTATCACGTAGTTCCGCTTTCATTGATAAAAACTTAACTATTGGCGTTTTACCGCTAATTTTCGCTGTTTTAGGGAATTTTGCAAGTTTTTAAATTTTTGTCTTGATTATCTTCCTGGTTGCTGCACATCTCGTGGCTGGAACACCTCTGCCCGACGTCCCCGCACGTACCTGCAACATAAAAACATCAAATATACACAAAAATTTGCAAAAATTGCCTGACCGCCTTCGAAAATTCACCTTACCCCTGACACATCTTCATACAAGCAACGAAAACACAAATATTTCTTGGTATATAAACTTAAGTGCGATACATTAAAACAAGCGTATCCGTGAGTACTGATCGTTAATATCATACGAAGACACGCGTTCCATACAAAAAAGTTGATTTTAGGAGGTTTTTATACATTTCATTAAAATATTTCTTAACATTTTTACTAAATTCAATTTTTTAAATTCATTCTTCCAAAATTTAAATTTCTATTTAACTGTAAAGTCGTAGTTTAGCGCGCCGCTGGCGCAGCCTATCACGTAGTTCCGCTTTCATTGATAAAAACTTAACTATTGGCGTTTTACCGCTAATTTTCGCTGTTTTAGGGAATTTTGCAAGTTTTTAAATTTTTGTCTTGATTATCTTCCTGGTTGCTGCACATCTCGTGGCTGGAACACCTCTGCCCGACGTCCCCGCACGTACCTGCAACATAAAAACATCAAATATACACAAAAATTTGCAAAAATTGCCTGACCGCCTTCGAAAATTCACCTTACCCCTGACACATCTTCATACAAGCAACGAAAACACAAATATTTCTTGGTATATAAACTTAAGTGCGATACATTAAAACAAGCGTATCCGTGAGTACTGATCGTTAATATCATACGAAGACACGCGTTCCATACAAAAAAGTTGATTTTAGGAGGTTTTTATACATTTCATTAAAATATTTCTTAACATTTTTACTAAATTCAATTTTTTAAATTCATTCTTCCAAAATTTAAATTTCTATTTAACTGTAAAGTCGTAGTTTAGCGCGCCGCTGGCGCAGCCTATCACGTAGTTCCGCTTTCATTGATAAAAACTTAACTATTGGCGTTTTACCGCTAATTTTCGCTGTTTTAGGGAATTTTGCAAGTTTTTAAATTTTTGTCTTGATTATCTTCCTGGTTGCTGCACATCTCGTGGCTGGAACACCTCTGCCCGACGTCCCCGCACGTACCTGCAACATAAAAACATCAAATATACACAAAAATTTGCAAAAATTGCCTGACCGCCTTCGAAAATTCACCTTACCCCTGACACATCTTCATACAAGCAACGAAAACACAAATATTTCTTGGTATATAAACTTAAGTGCGATACATTAAAACAAGCGTATCCGTGAGTACTGATCGTTAATATCATACGAAGACACGCGTTCCATACAAAAAAGTTGATTTTAGGAGGTTTTTATACATTTCATTAAAATATTTCTTAACATTTTTACTAAATTCAATTTTTTAAATTCATTCTTCCAAAATTTAAATTTCTATTTAACTGTAAAGTCGTAGTTTAGCGCGCCGCTGGCGCAGCCTATCACGTAGTTCCGCTTTCATTGATAAAAACTTAACTATTGGCGTTTTACCGCTAATTTTCGCTGTTTTAGGGAATTTTGCAAGTTTTTAAATTTTTGTCTTGATTATCTTCCTGGTTGCTGCACATCTCGTGGCTGGAACACCTCTGCCCGACGTCCCCGCACGTACCTGCAACATAAAAACATCAAATATACACAAAAATTTGCAAAAATTGCCTGACCGCCTTCGAAAATTCACCTTACCCCTGACACATCTTCATACAAGCAACGAAAACACAAATATTTCTTGGTATATAAACTTAAGTGCGATACATTAAAACAAGCGTATCCGTGAGTACTGATCGTTAATATCATACGAAGACACGCGTTCCATACAAAAAAGTTGATTTTAGGAGGTTTTTATACATTTCATTAAAATATTTCTTAACATTTTTACTAAATTCAATTTTTTAAATTCATTCTTCCAAAATTTAAATTTCTATTTAACTGTAAAGTCGTAGTTTAGCGCGCCGCTGGCGCAGCCTATCACGTAGTTCCGCTTTCATTGATAAAAACTTAACTATTGGCGTTTTACCGCTAATTTTCGCTGTTTTAGGGAATTTTGCAAGTTTTTAAATTTTTGTCTTGATTATCTTCCTGGTTGCTGCACATCTCGTGGCTGGAACACCTCTGCCCGACGTCCCCGCACGTACCTGCAACATAAAAACATCAAATATACACAAAAATTTGCAAAAATTGCCTGACCGCCTTCGAAAATTCACCTTACCCCTGACACATCTTCATACAAGCAACGAAAACACAAATATTTCTTGGTATATAAACTTAAGTGCGATACATTAAAACAAGCGTATCCGTGAGTACTGATCGTTAATATCATACGAAGACACGCGTTCCATACAAAAAAGTTGATTTTAGGAGGTTTTTATACATTTCATTAAAATATTTCTTAACATTTTTACTAAATTCAATTTTTTAAATTCATTCTTCCAAAATTTAAATTTCTATTTAACTGTAAAGTCGTAGTTTAGCGCGCCGCTGGCGCAGCCTATCACGTAGTTCCGCTTTCATTGATAAAAACTTAACTATTGGCGTTTTACCGCTAATTTTCGCTGTTTTAGGGAATTTTGCAAGTTTTTAAATTTTTGTCTTGATTATCTTCCTGGTTGCTGCACATCTCGTGGCTGGAACACCTCTGCCCGACGTCCCCGCACGTACCTGCAACATAAAAACATCAAATATACACAAAAATTTGCAAAAATTGCCTGACCGCCTTCGAAAATTCACCTTACCCCTGACACATCTTCATACAAGCAACGAAAACACAAATATTTCTTGGTATATAAACTTAAGTGCGATACATTAAAACAAGCGTATCCGTGAGTACTGATCGTTAATATCATACGAAGACACGCGTTCCATACAAAAAAGTTGATTTTAGGAGGTTTTTATACATTTCATTAAAATATTTCTTAACATTTTTACTAAATTCAATTTTTTAAATTCATTCTTCCAAAATTTAAATTTCTATTTAACTGTAAAGTCGTAGTTTAGCGCGCCGCTGGCGCAGCCTATCACGTAGTTCCGCTTTCATTGATAAAAACTTAACTATTGGCGTTTTACCGCTAATTTTCGCTGTTTTAGGGAATTTTGCAAGTTTTTAAATTTTTGTCTTGATTATCTTCCTGGTTGCTGCACATCTCGTGGCTGGAACACCTCTGCCCGACGTCCCCGCACGTACCTGCAACATAAAAACATCAAATATACACAAAAATTTGCAAAAATTGCCTGACCGCCTTCGAAAATTCACCTTACCCCTGACACATCTTCATACAAGCAACGAAAACACAAATATTTCTTGGTATATAAACTTAAGTGCGATACATTAAAACAAGCGTATCCGTGAGTACTGATCGTTAATATCATACGAAGACACGCGTTCCATACAAAAAAGTTGATTTTAGGAGGTTTTTATACATTTCATTAAAATATTTCTTAACATTTTTACTAAATTCAATTTTTTAAATTCATTCTTCCAAAATTTAAATTTCTATTTAACTGTAAAGTCGTAGTTTAGCGCGCCGCTGGCGCAGCCTATCACGTAGTTCCGCTTTCATTGATAAAAACTTAACTATTGGCGTTTTACCGCTAATTTTCGCTGTTTTAGGGAATTTTGCAAGTTTTTAAATTTTTGTCTTGATTATCTTCCTGGTTGCTGCACATCTCGTGGCTGGAACACCTCTGCCCGACGTCCCCGCACGTACCTGCAACATAAAAACATCAAATATACACAAAAATTTGCAAAAAATCGCCCGCCCACCCACCCTTTTGTCATTTACCAAGGTAAGAATAGTCAATTTAGACTGAGGAGATTTTAGTAAAACCTTAATAACTTCTAAACTACAGTAGTTTTCTCAAAGGGGTTTTTTCTATATTGTTGGTTCTCACACAGGCCTTCTGTTTGGTTAAAAAACAAATTAATTTGTCCATTGGTTTAATAAATATTGGTTCATTTTATTTTGAAAAATATTTAAAAGTTTTAGATTTGGGGTTTTAGTTTTATACGGTGTGTTGTTAGTTAGAAATAGGCTTTTACGGTTTGTTCTAACCTTAAAGGGACTTAAGTAATATAATAAAATAATCTCTTGCCGTTCCATATTGTTATTAAGAGCGAGTAAGTTTTTGAGTAGAAAAAGCACTTACCATGTTCAAAACACCACCGCCAAAGTCGCCAACGGCCGCGAATCAGGAGAGGATGATGACAGCAGGCCCTTCACACCTTGCAGTAAAGAAGCCAGCCCCAGCTAAAATGGTGGAGCCTTTGAAACCCAGAACAATGGAAAGCATCGCCCCAGTGCAAAGTACAGATACGACAACCACATCGGTAGAAACGTTAAGAGGCACACCAACAAAGGCAAACCATAAGATGAAAGACAGGCTGGCAGAGGCCAAACAGTGTCTTATTAGGGCTAAAACATGCTTGGGAAACTCAAGGAACATAAAAACGGAGATCAAGACAGAAGTCACAATTGCAGTTGAGAGACTTTACCAACTAGTGAAGGAAGGTGAAAGTGTAAAAGGAAGGACACAATCTAAAGATTCTTACAGTGAGAAAGAACCTGAAAAGGAAAAAGAAGTTCAAAAAGAAAACAAACTCGAAAGGGAGAGGAAAACCGGGAAAGAGGAACGGGAGCTTATAGATAAAATGGTAGAACACGCTAGGCTCATACAAGAAAACAACAATAAGATGGAAAAGCTGAAAGAGACAATTGAAAAGCATCAGGAATTCCAGGAAAGACAGTCATACGCGAGTGTGGCAGCAACGTTCCCCAGAAGGCAGTCCCAAGAACAGACCGCGCTGCACTCAGTAGTAGTCACTGCCAAGGATGACCAAGAAACAGGGGAAGATGTGCTCAATAGAATAAGAAAGGCGGTAAATGCGAAAGAAGGAGGAATAGTCGTGGAAAATATCAGGAAAGCAAAGGATAGAAAAGTGATAGTTGGGTGTAGAACCGAGGAGGAGAGAGAGAAAATTAAGGAGAGGCTCAAACAAGAGGAAAAGCACCTTAATGTTGATGAAGTAAAAAATAAAGATCCTCTAGTGATCCTAAGAGACGTTTTTGCCTATAATAGCGACGATGATGTTCTCAAGGCCCTGAGAAAGCAAAACATAAGCGTATTCGAGGGAATCGATGGAAAGGAAAAGATGGAGATTGCCTTCAGAAAGCGCACCCGAAACCCACACACACAGCATATCGTCTTGAGAGTTTCTCCCAAAATTTGGCAACATCTAGTCCAAGTAGAGACCGTTAAGGTAGACCTCCAGCGCGTGAGAGTAGCGGACCAATCACCTTTGGTGCAGTGTTCGCTTTGCCTCGGATACGGGCATAGCCGACGGTTCTGCAAAGAAACGGTAGAAAAATGTAGCCACTGTGGGGGATCTCACATGAAGACTGAATGTGCGGACTGGCTCTCAGAGGTACCACCAGCTTGCTGTAATTGCAAGCAGGCAAAACTTGACAGGGTGGATCACAACGCATTTAGCAGTGATTGTGTTATTCGCAAGAGGTGGGAGACGCTGGCACGAGCCACGGTCGCTTACCAGTGTTAAGGGCGTCTCGGGCACAATAACTTCTTCAGCCAGAGCAAAGGCCTACCTCGTAGGACAAGCAAATCTACAAAGAAAACAACTTGCGACACAGGAGATGATGATTGAAGCTAACAAAAGAGGTATGGCCTTTGCACTGCTCCAGGAGCCATATGTCGGTGCAATAGGTAGGATGAAAGACTACCAAGGAGCCAGGATATTCCAGAACACAAATCAAAATGACGGTACCATAAAAACGGCAATAGCCGTTTTTGACAACGATGTGGACGTAATTCAATTTCCGGATTTCACCACAAATAACATCGCTGTGGTGAAAATTCGGACAAGTGCCTGGGAGATCGTGGCTGTTTCTTTTTACTTTGAACCAGAGCACAAAGACATCGAGTCTTACCTGGAGCAACTGAAGAAGATTAAAAGGGAGCTAAAACCTGTGCATATGATTATCGGGGGTGACGCCAACGCCAAAAGCACTTGGTGGGGAAGTACATCGATCGACCAAAAAGGGGAAGATTTGGCTGGAACTATCGAGGAAATGAGCTTACAGGTTCTAAACGAGGGCGATATCCCTACATTTGATACGATACGAGGAAACAGATCGTACACCAGTTTTGTAGATGTGACGGCCTGTTCAGCGGATATGCTGAACTTGGTGGAAGATTGGAGAGTGAATATCGGCATAACGAGCTCAGACCACAACACCATCACTTTTAAACTAAGACTGACTAAAGCAAAAGGCATAAATATTAATAGAACAACTAGGATCTACAATAGCAAAAAAGCAAATTGGAATCAGTTCCTTAAGAAACTGGCCCAACTACTAGAAGAGAAAAATTTAAACGAAAAAGATATTGATGAACTTTCAGATAAAATAGAACTAGAAAAGAAAATAGAGTCATTCATAAACATAATAACACAAGCATGTAATACCAGTATTCCAATAAAGAAAATAAATAGTAAACTTACCCTACCGTGGTGGTCTGAAGAACTCGAGAAGCTGAAGAAGGACGTCACCACCAGGAGACGTAGAATCCGGTGTGCAGCGCTGATCCGGAGAGAAAAAGTAGTCGGCGAGTACATGAAAGCAAAAGAGATATATGAGCAAAAAGCTAAATTGGCGCAGATAGAAAGCTGGAAGGATTTTTGTGGAAAGCAGGAGAAAGAAGGAATGTGGGAGGGAATATATCGTGTCATAGGTAGAACAACTAAGAGACTGGAGGATGTACCCTTAGTCAGGGACGGAAAAGTTTTAGGACAAAAAGAGTCTGCAAAATTATTAGCTGATACATTTTACCCGGAAGACAATAGAGAACTGGATAATTCAGATCACCAGCAAACCAGAGAAATGGCTGATATAGTAAACGAGTCGGATCATGACGAAAACCATGATCCACCGTTCACCCGTGAAGAGCTTAAATACGCGGTGAATAGTTTTAACCCAAAGAAAGCTCCGGGCTCGGATGGTTTGACTGCAGATATCTGTAAGCACGTAATAAATCAAAATCTTGCCCTATACCTATCCCTGGCCAACAAGTGCTTAGAACTAAGCCACTTCCCGAACATCTGGAAGGAGGCGACAGTAGTAATATTGAGAAAGCCAGGAAAGAAAAACTACACTGATCCCAAATCTTACAGGCCAATCGGACTGTTGCCGGTAATGGGGAAAATCTTGGAGAAAATGGTAGTAAGCAGAATCAAATGGCATCTACTCCCGAGACTAAGCACACGTCAGTATGGTTTTATGCCGCAAAGAAGCACTGAGGACTCCCTTTATATCCTGATACAACACATACGCAAAAAAATGGAACAGAAAAAACTCATAACAATGGTATCTTTGGATATAGAGGGAGCCTTTGACAGTGCATGGTGGCCCGCATTAAGAGTGAGACTGGCTGAAGAAAGATGTCCATTGAATATCAGAAAAATCATTGATAGCTATCTGGAAAATAGAAAAGTGAAAATCAGATATGCAGGCGAAGAAGTCGAAAAACAAACAATGAAAGGATGTGTGCAGGGTTCCATCGGGGGCCCGATTCTTTGGAATCTGCTCCTTGATCCACTGCTTAAAGGACTTGAAGAACGTGGTGACTACTGCCAGGCATTTGCTGACGACGTTGTGCTGGTTTTTGATGGGGATACGGCGCTAGATGTACAAAGATGTGCTGATGCCGCTCTCGCTTATGTTTGTGACTGGGGAGTTAGAAACAAACTAAAATTTGCACCGCATAAAACGAATGCCATGGTCTTAACACGAAAACTCAAATACGACACTCCACAACTAAGCATGGGCGGGATCGACATTGGCATGTCAAAAGAGATTAAGATTCTGGGGCTTACTATTGATGAAAAGCTGACGTTTAACACCCACGCAGCTAACGTATGTGTGAAGGCTCTAAACCTTTACAAACGCCTATCGAGAGCTGCTAAGATTAGCTGGGGCCTTCACCCTGAAGTCATTCGGACAATATATGTAACTGTGGTCGAGCCCATCATCATGTATGCCGCTAGCGTCTGGGCACCAGCATCTAAAAAACTTTGCATACAAAAACAACTAAATGTAGTTCAGAGAGGTTTTGCACAAAAACTATGCAAAGCATATCGTACCGTATCATTGAACTCGGCACTGGTGCTGGCGGGAATAATTCCTTTAGACCTCAGAATACAGGAGGCAGCAGCCCTGTACGAAGCAAAGAAGGGAGTGTCCCAGTCAGTACTAGGCGATAGAGAGGTCGAACGAATGGTACCTTTTGAAAACATACCGCATCCGGCTGAGCATATGGATCTAGAATTCACATGCCTGATGGACCAAGAGCAAGTCGAAAAACACAGCAACCAAGCAGTACGAATATTCACGGATGGCAGTAAAATTGAGGGAAAAGTTGGAGCGGCATTATCTTTATGGAATAACGAGGCAGAAACCAAATCCCGAAAATTGAAACTGTCATCATACTGTACGGTCTATCAGGCGGAATTATTGGCTATATGCGAAGCCACAAAGCAAATTCTTAAAAGCCCTGAAATTACTTTTGGCATTTACAGCGACTCTAGGTCATCACTCCAAACTATCATCAACCAGGGATCAATCCATCCCCTAGCGGTGGAAACTCGTAGGAACCTTAAAATAACTAAAAACCAGGGCAAAAATGTTTCCTTATTCTGGATAAAAGCTCATGCAGGATTGGACGGGAACGAGCGAGCAGATCAACTTGCAAAAGATGCTGCCTTAAAAACAAAGACAAAACCGGTATACGATCTGTGTCCGGTATCATTCGTTAAGCGACAAATCCGAATGGAATCGCTTAATGAATGGAACCGGAGATACAGGATGAGTGAGACTGCATCGGTTACTAAGATGTTTTTCCCGGATGCTATACAAGCATATAAAACCATTCAAAAATTAGAGCTAGCTGGTGTGTTAACACAATGTTTAACAGGGCACGGTGGGTTTTCTGAATATTTGAACCGATTCAAGTGCAAGGATGACCCATCGTGCATTTGCGAACCGGGAAAAAACGAAACGGTTATGCATATTTTGACTGAATGCCCAGTTTATGGTAAAGATAGATATGAGTTCGAACAAGAACTGGATATAACGCTAAGTGCAGACAATATTAAAAATTTAATAGACAATAAAGATACTAGGAATAAGTTCATTACATATTGTATAAAAATAGCCAAAAAAGTAATATTAAGAAATAAATAATGTAGTCTTATAGTAAATAATAAAAATAAGTATTTGTATAAAGTGAAAAAATATAAGGTATAAAAGTATAAGGTATAAAATAAAAAGTCAAAATAAAATATGATATAATATAGGTCTCATAAGAATAAACATAAACATAATATTGGATAAAATTAAATGAAGCAAATATTATAAGCAGAAAAATGTCCCTAATCATTTTAGGGGATACCGCATGGCTGGAGGTGGTTTTAGTCGGTAGGAGTCCGACACTACCCTGGCCACTTGAAAAGTGGTTAGGGTGTCCATGAGGATTTCCCCTCCAGCCGAAACAAAAAAAAAAAAAAAAAAAAAAAAACCTAACCTAACCTAACCTAACCTAACCTAACCTAACCTAACCTAACCTAACCTAACCTAACCTAACCTAACCTAAAAATTAGAGAAGCGGTGAATGCAAAGGAAAGTGGTATAACAGTTGAAAAGATAAGAAAGGCAAAGGACAGAAAGGTGATTGTAGGATGTAGGACCGAGGAAGAAAGGCAAAAGATTAAGGAAAAACTCAGAAGTGCAGAAGAACTTAACGTTGACGAAATAAAAAACAAAGACCCTCTTGTGATCCTCAGAGACGTCTTCAAATTTAACAGCGATGAAGACGTCCTAAACGCCCTTAGAAATCAGAACAAAGGGACAATCACCGAAGACATGAAAGACCTAAAAATGGAGATTGTGTACAAAAAGCACGCGAGAAACCCTCACACGCACCACATAGTGATGCGGGTGTCCCCCAAAGTGTGGCGACAAATGGTTGATGCGGAAACTGTCCTTATCGACCTCCAGCGAGTGAGAGTGACAGACCAGTCACCACTGGTCCAGTGCTCACTCTGCCTGGGGTATGGACATGGCAGGCGTTTCTGCAAAGAGACCACGGAGAAGTGTTGCCACTGTGGGGGACCCCATATGCGGTCCGAGTGCGCCGAGTGGCTTGCCGGAGAAACCCCAGAATGCCGCAACTGCGTGCATGCCAAGATCGACAGGGCTGACCATAACGCCTTCAGCCAGGAATGTCCGATCCGAAGGAAGTGGGAGGCTTTAGCGCGCGCCACTATAGCGTATTGCTAAAGTGGTCACAGGAGTTACAGCCGCACAAACCAGCGCGAAGCCATACCTAGCAGCCCAAGCAAATCTGCAAAGAATGCAACTGGCGACAGAAGAACTTATGCTTGAGGCAAGCAAGAACAGGATGGCTTTCGCGCTGATCCAGGAGCCATATGTTGGATCCGTTGGTGAAGTGAAGGATTACAGGGGAGCTAGAATCTACCAGTGCGCAAATCGCGGAGAAAAGGTAGTTAAAGCAGCGATCGCGGTCTTCGATACTGACATCGACGTTAGTCAATGTCCAGACCTAACTACAACTAACATCGTAGTAGTTAAGTTGCGCACTGGTGCCTGGGAAATAGCACTGGTTTCCTTTTACTTCGAACCAACGGAACCAATACAACCCTATCTGGAACATCTTCAAAAGATCTCGCAGAAAGTAGGAGTGAAGAAAATCCTCATAGGAGGAGACGCAAACGCCAAAAGCACCTGGTGGGGCAGTAAGCGAATTGATGACAGAGGGGAAGAAATGGCCGGCATAATGGAGGAATTGGATCTGCAGGTGCTCAATGAGGGAGACATACCAACTTTTGCCACGGTAAGGGGAAACAAGCCTTACATCAGCTTTGTCGATATAACGGCGTGCACTACGGATCTGCTGGACTTGGTTGAGGATTGGAAAGTGGACGAAGGCTTGACAAGTTCCGACCACAATGCAATAGTTTTCAAAATTAGATTAAAAAGAGCCAAAGGCATAAATATTAAAAGAACTACAAGAATTTATAACAGCAAAAAAGAAAATTGGCGCCAATTTCATGAGAAATTGACTCAATTGCAAGAAGAACACAAAATAAATACAAATGAAATAGGGAAAGTTAGTAACAAATTAGAGTTAGAAAATAAAACAGAACAGTTCATAAATATAATAATAGAAGCAAGCAATAGTAGTATACCTAAAATAAAAACTATAGATAAAATTAACTTACCATGGTGGTCGGAAGAACTCGCCGCACTGAAGAGGGAAGTCGCCACCAGGAAACGCAGGGTCCGATGCGCAGCGCCGATCCGGAAGTCTCAAGTCGTTGAAGAGTACCTGCAAACAAAAGCAAAATATGAGTTAGCGGCCAAAAAAGCTCAAACTGAGAGTTGGAAAAGTTTCTGTGAAAGGCAGGATAAAGAAGGAATGTGGGAAGGAGTTTATAGGGTAATAAGTAGGACAACTAAAAGACAAGAAGATCTGCCACTGATCAAAGGCGGCAAGCTACTTGAACCCAATGAGTCTGCGAGAGTGCTAGCTGAGACATTCTATCCAGAGGACAAAGAGGAAGAAGATAATGAGGATCACAGGCGGATCAGAGAAATGGCTAATCAAGTAAATGATCTGGACCATGATGTACATGACCCACCATTTACCATTGAGGAGCTGAAAGCAGCCGTGACGAGTTTCAATCCGAAGAAAGCCCCAGGATCGGATGGTCTGACAGCAGACATATGCGAACACGGCATAAACCAGGACCCGGAGACTTTCCTATCACTGGCCAACAAATGTCTAGAGCTGGGCCACTTCCCCAAGATCTGGAAAGAGGCGACGGTTGTAGTGCTGAGAAAACCAGGAAAGGAACGTTATACTGACCCAAAATCCTACAGGCCAATTGGGCTGTTGCCAGTGATGGGAAAGGTTCTGGAGAAAATGGTTGTAAGCAGGGTTAAGTGGCACATACTCCCGAAAATTAGTACCTGCCAGTACGGTTTTATGCCCCAGAAAAGCACCGAAGACTCCCTCTATGTCCTGATCAGTTATATACGCGAAAAGCTGGAACAAAGAAAACTGGTTACACTAGTATCGCTGGACATAGAGGGAGCCTTCGACAACGCATGGTGGCCTGTTATAAGGACCCGTCTGGCGGAGGAAAAGTGCCCGCTCAACATCAGAAGGCTCATAGATAGTTACCTTAGTAACAGAAGGGTAAAAGTGAGGTATGCGGGGGAGGAGGTCAGCAGGAGTACCACAAAGGGATGTGTCCAGGGGTCCATCGGTGGGCCAATTCTCTGGAATCTAATATTGGACCCATTGCTCAGAGAACTGGAGCAACGAAAGGACTACTGCCAGGCCTTCGCCGATGATGTCGTTCTGGTCTTTGACGGAGAGACGGCATTGGAAATCGAACAACGGGCAAATGCCGCTCTCGTACGTGTTCAGGAGTGGGGTGTCAAAAACAAGCTCAAGTTCGCACCACACAAAACCAACGCGATGGTGATCACGAGAAAGCTTAAATATGACACACCACGCCTGAACATGGGCGGGATCGACATTGGCACGTCGGACGAGATCAAGATCTTGGGGCTCACGATAGATAACAAGCTCACGTTCAATAGCCACGTAGCAAATGCATGCAAAAAGGCATTGAACGTCTACAAGCAGCTGTCGAGAGCCGCCAAGATCAGCTGGGGCCTCCACCCAGAAATTGTGCGCAGCATTTACACGGCAGTAGTCGAGCCGGTAATAATGTATGCAGCCAGTGTCTGGGCACCGGCGGCTCAAAAGTTGGGCGTAAAAAAGCAACTCAACGCAGTTCAGCGGGGCTTTGCACAGAAAATGTGCAAATCATACCGTACAGCTTCCCTTAACTCGGCACTAGTGCTGGCTGGAATCCTGCCACTCGACCTCAGAGTACTGGAGGCAGCTGCCCTGTACAAGGCAAAGAGAGGAGTACCCTGGCCAGCACTAAGAGGTAGGGAGGTGGAAAAAATGGCTGCATTTGCTCAATCTCCTCACCCGGCTGAACATATGTGCTTGAAATTCATATGCCTGGAGGACCAAGAGCAGGTGAACATTCACAGCGGTTACGCAGTCCGAATGTTCACGGACGGCAGCAAAATTGAGGGTAAGGTTGGAGCTGCATTATCCGTATGGAACATGCGAGCCGAAACAAAAGCCCATAAGATGAAACTGCCGTCCTACTGCACCGTCTACCAGGCAGAATTACTTGCCATATGCAAGGCCGTAAAGGAGATCATAAAAAGCCCAGAAATGAGCTTTGGTGTCTACAGCGACTCAAGGGCATCACTCGAAGCCATCACAAACAACGCTTCTTTAAATCCGCTCGCCGTAGAAATACGCAAAAGCCTGCGAGCTATTAAAGACCAAAATAAAACTGTGTCCTTATTTTGGATAAAAGCCCATGCGGGTCTGGAAGGCAACGAGCGAGCGGACCTGTTGGCCAAAGACGCAGCTCTTAAGAGCAAAACCAAACCAGAATATGAACTCTGCCCTGCCTCGTTCGTAAAAAGGCAGATACGACTGGATACCCTTAACGAGTGGAACAATAGGTATAAGTCCGGCGAAACAGCAGCCGTAACAAAGATTTTTTTCCCTGATGCCATATCTGCCTTCAAACTTATAAGACACATTAAGCCAGCCGGAGTATTAACACAAATCTTGACGGGGCACGGTGGGTTTTCTGAATACTTGGCTAGGTTCAAGTGTAAGGAAGACCCATCGTGCATCTGCGAGCCAGGCAGACCGGAAAATGTAGAACACATTCTGTTTGATTGCCCCACATTTGGCAAAGAAAGGTTCGAAGCAGAACAAATACTAAATACTAAGTTGACTCACATAACCGCAAGTGAATGTTTAGGCAACAAAAACACAAGAGAACAGTTTATAAACTATTGTTTATATATTGCTAATAGAGTTATAAATAGAAATAAAGATAGATAAGTTTGTTTTTTTCATTAAATAAAAAGTAGATAAGGTCTCTGATAAAGTCAGAGGGATCTTCGTAGTGCCGTTTCGAGACGGTATTAAAAAAAAAAAAAAAAAAAAAAAAAACCTAACCTAACCGAACTCGCAAAAGCGGCTGCCCTAAAACTAAAAACAGCTCCTAACTATGGGCAATGCCCAGTGTCTTTCATAAAAAAATCGATAAGAAATAACACAATACAAGAATGGCAAAACAGATACACAAACTCAGAAACAGCCAAAGTCACTAAAATGTTTTTCCCCCTAGTAGAAACAGCATACAAAACTATTAAAAAAATTAATTTAAATAATATTTTGGTACAAATTTTTACCGGTCATGGGGGTTTTGGGGAATATCTGCACCGATTTAAAGTAAAACTAACTCCAGAATGTATATGTGATCCAGAAAAAGAAGAGTCAATCATCCACCTCATAATTGAATGTCCTGTATATAGTTTCAAAAGAGAAATGCTAAAAATTGAATTTCAGAAAGATATAAATGAGAATACCTTACATGAATGGATAACAGAAAGTGAATGTAGAACGAAATTTTTGAAGTTCTGTACACACATAACTCTTCAATCAATAAAAAGAAACAAAAATTGATTACCTGTAAATATAAAATAAACAAAAAAAAAAAAAAAAAAAGGGAAAAAAAAAAAAGAAATAGGAAAAAAAAAAAAAAAAAAAAAAAAAAATATTAATAATAATAATATATATATATATATATAATAATATTGATATTCATACGTTGTATATACAAAGCCTTTCAATATAAAGTTCATTATTGCAGTCGCAAACTAATAATAAATAATTATTGTATATAACGTATCTGATTAAAGATAAACAAAATAAAGCGTGGTAAATTAAATATTCTAATAATAAAAACTCTGATTCTGTCAGAGAAGAATTTGCAACCGTTTCAACATTGAAACGGTATTATTAAAAAAAAAAAAAAAAAAAAAAAAAAAACCTAACCTAACCTAACCTAACCTAACCTAACCTAACCTAACCTAACCTAACCTAACCTAACCTAACCTAACCTAACCTAACCTAACCTAACCTAACCTAACCTAACCTAACCTAACCTAACCTAACCTAACCTAACCTAACCTAACCTAACCTAACCTAACCTAACCTAACCTAACCTAACCTAACCTAACCTAACCAAATAGTTGTTTAAATCTAATTCTTTATCTAAATATACACTAATTAAACCTAATTTTGAATTATTAATTTTTAAAACTACTCCAGAAATATCCCTAGTAACTAATTTAGAATTTTCTACATATTTTATCTCAGGATGGGTGATGACAACTGCAGACCGAATCGGATGATCAACATTCCCGGTGCCCTGGACAATTCTACAGCCCGCAGGGACCGACATGCAGGCCTTTGCCCCCACGTACGGCTCCTGGAGCATCAGAACGTGGACCCCCCGCAGCGTGGCCTCCCGCAGACACTCGTTCGTTGCCGCTCGCCCCCGACCCAGGTTGTATTGAAGCACCTTTAAGTTAACGAGTGAGGTCGGGTTGGTGCCCTCAGCAGTACCTCACGGCAAGGCGGGCCAGCCGGTCCCAGCGCTGGCGCACAGGGCAGGCGGCGCCGTAGGCGGGGTGCGCGCAGTCCGGCAGGCGGCGGGCGCTGCAGTTGGCGCAGTGCGGGGCGCGCTCGCGGGCCGGGCAGGCGCGCGTGTCGTGGCTGTCGGCGCAGTGCCCGCAGCGCGGCTCCGCAGCCTTGCACTCCGCGACCTTGTGCGAGAAGCCGAGGCAGCGGTAGCACTGCACGAGAGGCGACTGATCGACCGCGCCAACCACCTGGTACCCGAGCCGCACCCGCCGGTCCCTCAGAGCGCCCCACACCCCGGGACTCACCTGGACTACGACGTTGCTGAGGCCGGTCGTCCTTCCCCTGATCCGCCTAAAAACTTTAACGTTGCGCTCCGTTTCAGGCACGTGCGAGAGCAGGCTGCGATTCTGCCGGACGAGTGCCTCCTCGACGTTGGCATCGGTGAGGTCGGCGACCACTCCGACGAGACGAAGATACGGGTCCCTGTCCCGCGGCTCGGTAACGGTGAAGCCGTCCCCGAGCCCCTTGATAGCTTCGCCCATCGTCGCCCTTCCTTCCTCCGATTCGAGCGAGATCGCTACCCTACTATTTCTGCACTTTCTCACCCCGTTCACTCCCACCCCCAAACCTATCACGTCTACTCCTCTCTTGATGGTCGATATGATCTGATCGCCGGTGTGCGTGGGATTGCTCGACTCGACTATGATAGAGTACCTACCGGTGACCGCTCCGGCGTACGAGACGCCCGGCACGGCGGCAGGGGCGGGGGCCGGGGCGGGGACAGGGGGCGCAGGCGCGGCGAACATCTCAGCCGCGTCGCCCCCCACACGCCCCGGCACCGGCGCCGCCGCCGCGCCCGCGTCGAGCCTCTCCTGTAGGCCCCGCACGAGCCGCCGAGTGGCCTCGGTTTCCTCTGCAGTCTTGGCGCTCATTCGCCGGAGCTCTTCGAGGTTGGTTTGGACGTACGCATTGATCGCCTCGAGCTTACCCGCGTGGATCTTCTGCTGCAGGGCGTCGTACCGCTCCGCGTTCGCCCTCGCCCTCTCCTTCTCGGCGATGTGCCGGGCGCGCGAGTCGGTGAGCCGAAGGATCATCCCGTAGAGTCCGTTGAGTCCGCACAGGATCGCCTCCTTGATATCTCTGTTGAGGTTCCTGGACCTTTCGAGCTCCGCTATCGTTTTCTGAAGCAGCTGATTGGCCAGGCGCGGGGCATCCTGGATCGGACCCCCCTCTCCCAGAGACATCATGGACCTCTCGAGGGACCCGCTCTGACCCTCAGGGGACCCATCGGAGCTCACCACCTCGCGCGCCAGGTCCGGTGTCGACTCGCCCACCCTCAGCAGACCTCCAAGAGGCGCGCTCAGCGCCGGCGAGCACTGTCCAAGCTGCGTACTTACCTCCTCCGCGACCCTAGACGCCATCTCGTCGACCGCCCTAGAGGTGGACTCGAGGCGCTCTCTCAGACTGCTGACCAGGTCTCTCGTGGGCCACTCCGAAGGCGAGGTAGCAGCGCCCGGTCGCTCCAGCGACGGCCCGGCGTTAGCCCTGAGCGTGTGACCAACCACGGCGGCGCTCCTTGCATCGCCAGTCAACCCCGATCGCTGAGCATCGCCGTCAGTAGGTCTAGTCAGAGGTTGAGAGAAGAACCCAGGGGGTCCCAAAGACGGCTCCGACGAATGCGAAGAGGCCGGTGCAGTTAGCTGACTAGCTGCCCCTGGCCTTTCCACACTCGCAGCTCCCCCCTGAGCTCTTCCCTCAGCCCTGATTTGCCTAGTATCTCTTGGTTTGGGCATTGTTAATAGATGAGTGAGTAGATATATGTATTTATTAAATAATGAATTTTATTAAATTCTTTGTTTTATTAATTAGGTATACACCTCGTAGTTCTAATTCTATTAAATAATGAATTTTATTAAATTCTTTGTTTTATTAATTAAGTATACACCTGCTCTAAACCTAAATTTAGAACCCCTCTATTTTTCCCTAATTTACCTACCTACTTATTTAGAATTATTATGGTCTCACCAAAATAATTCACTCAAATAAATATATATAAAAATAATAAATAAATGTGCCTAAATAATTTAGTGCGGTTCGGGACAGAAAACGCTGTCAGTTCTCAACACCGAGCAACCTACATAGCGTAACCACACTCAAGTTCAAAACATTAGCTCGAGGAAAACCCTACGATTCCCAACCTCTGGTAGATACCTACCTAGACTGATACAATCGCAAGAGCACCGCTCCCGCGCGTACCTATGTCTTGCAAGCCCGTATCTCGTCTAAATAAGACAGCCAAAACCTACCCATTAGCCAATGATAAATTGTGGTGTGTGTGGTGTGGTGCAAAGGCTTGACAATACTTGACAATAACCCTATGCCCCTCAACGGCCGGCAACCCTACTGTATACTGTAATCAAGTCACTCAGGTACCTATCTATGTGGTAATTATGGCAAGTACTATCGACTCAGTCGAGTCAGAGACGGACCTAAGCCAAGCAGGCATACAACTAACATTAACTGTGTTCGGTTGTACCAATCAAAAATGTCAAAAAATATCCCTACAGTAACATTACAGACAATAAGCTCTTCCAATACTAATATCTATTTGGACAAGCGCCTGCCAGAAAGCTTGAGCAGCGTCCTAACGATAAGTACGCTGCGGAACAAATGTGTCAGACGCTGATTTTTTTAAAAAATTACAAATATTTGAGCGAAGGATAAATATTATGATTCAAAATGTTAATCAAAAACAAGTTATAATTTTGTAATAAAACCCCCCATATATATTTTCTAAAATGTACCTATTATGTCGGCTGTGCGTATATTAATGTTGACCAAATATTCCCTGAGTCCAGCCCGCTAATCAGTATTTACCCCAGACCAAACCTTATTAAGACAAAATGTATTGATTAGTTCACTCTAAATTGTAATTAAGACATTATTTTAACAAAAACAGAAAAGCAGAATGTCCTATTTTCTTATAAAACCTACCTAAATTTCACCGACCATCCAGTAACGCCTGCCCGAAGCTCAACAGCACAATCCCACTCGCTGAACCAAGTATAATAATGTAAGTACGCTAAAATAGGACCAACAACACCCAGTGCAGCTAAAGCTCTCTACCACATTGGTTCCCTCAATGTCTAGGTTCCTTAAACTCTTGTCTAAGAGTGTGTGCTTTACTATCTATACCTACTCAATTAATTAATTAATTATTAACCATTGATCGACAGCAAATAGTTTCTCTGTCCCCAACAAAAGTGATTTAAATGCGTGGTAGCACCCGGTAGCTTTTCTACGATACGATACGCACGCGGTGCTGCGTAGCCCAGCGGTCGCTGAAGTGGTTGATCAAAGATTTTGACAGTATGTAAGTAGGTAAGTTAAGTAGGTGCCGACTATCGTGCCGCTAATAATAATATCCTTCTTTAAACAATAAGTATAACCAAAATAAGCCAAACAGTCTGCCCAGCTCATAAAATACTATTTAAGTTGTGGTGCAAAAACTGGTTTTGAACCCCGTACCCTTCCAGAATTAGTCGACAGCCAGCCAACGCTCCGCTATACACTGTGCGCAGCGGGCCGCTCGGCGCGCGCTAAGGTACCTACTCGTCGCGTCGCCCGCCCGTCTACCGCCACTCAATATTATTCCGCTCAATATTGTGCCCTTGAAGTAGTAAGTAGTCTAACAGGGCGCTTGGTATGAACACTGCGTATGAACAAGGCGAAACCAGCAGACGGAACCCGAGCAAATAAAGGCTAACTTAATTAGGTAGGTACTATCAGGGGGTCCTGTAAAAATACAATAAAAAGTAAACACAAAATATAATATATTTAACCGTTTTTTGTTTTATGGTATGTCAAAAAGTACAAAACACTCGATGTTCTACTGAATAATGCTAAGTAAGACTACAGGAGGTGACCAAGAAGGAAATGCAAATTGAACCCGTCCAAGTATTTACAGGCCATAATCATCAACAAAGTTTCAATTCAATATAGCTATACTCGCGATATTGCTCCTCGGGCCGTTCGCATTCCTATCTAGTGGGCCGGATCAAGAACGGAATGTGGGCTAGCTTACTGTGAGATATTTGCCTTGATACAGGTCGGAGAAACCAAGTTAAAGCACCTGGTTGTGTTCCAAGGCAATATCAAGAGAGTAGCTTGCTAGAAAGAACGGATCTTAAGTGCAAAATGCGTAAGCCCGCTCCTCGTCCCTACAAAAGTGACAGTCCGTCCACTCACTATGGAATGTTCTAAAACATAAAATGATGCCTAGGAATGCGGGTACAGCGGCCAGCGAGCTCGCGGCGCGCTGGCAAAATATCAATTCCCGTTGACGAAAAATGCCTATATCTAAATAAACACCAGTCCGATTTCAATTATTTTTTCAGCAATAAATTGCTGACAAATTATTCTATATGCTCATTGAATTAAATTTTATTGGACACAACTAAAACTGTGAATAAATTGATTTTTAGTATTAAATTATCAATATCTCATAAATATAATAAATAACACATCTTTTCATCCAGGCACCATAAAATATAATATTTTTATAACAATATGTAATAATTACAATGTCTAATTTATTAATTTTTGCACTCTAAATATAAGTTTTAAAATAACATGACTAGAACTAAAAATTTCCAATAATACTCTATCAATAGAATATCTAATGATTTTATAAATATTAAAATTTAGATTATGCACTGACAGATGCGTACTGAATTTATAGTTTTAAAAAATAGCAATATCGATAATAAATTTGATTTGGAATTTGAAATTAAATGGATTACAAATGATGCTCATGTATAAAATCTCCAGTTTTTTCCAAGAAAACGCTCATAAATTTCGCAAATATAAATAAATATATGTTTAATTTTAACTGAACGATAGATAATTTAATTGAGGATAAATAACTGTATATTTGAATATATTATTCTTATAAATTAATACTGATTTTAAAGAAATTAGTAGAGCTTATTTTATTTCAAAAACGTTAAAGCCCCCTGTATCTTTTATACCTTTATGAATTTTAAAATAATGTAATTACTGCAAAAAAGTACTATGAATGAGCTATAGGGTTAACACAAAAAACAGCAACCCCAAACAATTCCTGTCCCTCATTAATTGACAGGAACGGTTTTTAACTTCCGACCGCGCTTAGAAAAAGAGTTATAACTTGTGAACTAAAAGTCCAAATTTAATGGTAAAAATTTTGGCCTATTGGGGCTGATATTCTTTATAAAATTATGTAATAAAAAATATGGGTTACCGTTAAAAATCTCTCAGCGTTTGTGATAACGTACCGGGGCCGTCTGAATTTAAACAGACGGAAATCTTCCCGGTGTCCTGGTGTCGTCCCAGTCCGTCCTACTGGGTTGGAAAAGCTACACAAACTCTAAAACACTGTAACGAAAACACTTTTGGAAATTTCGATTTCAAAAAATGAACTTAAATAATTTAACAAAATTTATTTCGCGGAGACGAGAAGTTAGAGCTGCCGTTAGCGGGGTTAACCGAACCGAACGAAGAGGATCGCGGAGGCGATGCGGGTCGACCGAGTGCTTCTGGCGGGGGACGTGAATGCAAGGAGCCCCTGGTGGGGTTGCGATGAGGAGGACGAGCGGGGTCTGGCGGTCTCGGAGTTGTTCGCGGAGCTCGGGCTTGAGGTGCTAAACCGAGGACGCGAGCCCACCTACCGCGCCTATCGACAGGGACAGCTGTGCACCGGCCTTATCGACGTGACCGCGTGCTCCGCGCGCCTGCTGGCCGGCGCCGGCGCGGACTGGCACGTGGACGACACCTACGGCACGCTCTCCGACCACAGGCCGATATACTTCACGATCCAGCTGCGCACGCATCGGGGATCGCTCTGTGAGGACGGCAGCAGCACGCGCATCTATGACACCGAGAAGGCAGACTGGTCGCTGTTCAGGGAGAGGCTCCAGCAGGAGCTCGAGAGGCTTAGCCTGGAGGACGAAGTTACGGGGGTTGTTAACAGAGAGGGGGTGAATGGCGTCGCGGAGCGATACACGGACTGCATTATCGCTTCGTGCGAGGCGGCCATTCCCCGGAACCCTGGTAGGAAATCAGCCAAGGCGTGCAAGTGGTGGACGGCGGAGCTGGTGCAGCTGAAGGCGGAGATGGTTCGTCGCCGGAGGAGAATCGCCAAGGCGAATCCTGTAAGGCGTCGGTTCGTAGTAGACCAGTACTTGGAGGCAAAAACAGATTACAAGGAAGCCATAGAGTCTGCTATGACCAAGAGCTGGAAGGAGTTTTGCACTGGCGAGAAAGCGGAAACCATCTGGCGGCGCTCCTACAGAGTCATGAAGGCCTGCACGCCTCGGGAGCAGGATAAGCTGCTGGAGGCTTCGGACGGAGTCGTGCTGAATGAACGAGAGTCAGCGTCGCTGCTGGCTGATACTTTTTATCCTTGGGACGATCCCGCGAGTGACACCGCTGAGCAGGGACTATTTAGAGAAGGCGTAGAACAGCTGATTGCTGAGATCAGAGGGGACATGAGTGCGGGAGATGTCGTCGCGTTCACGGGAACGGAGCTGGAGTCGGTTCTGCGTGATATGAGTCCCAAGAAGGCTCCGGGAGGCGACGGGCTCACGCTAGACATCTGCCTCGGTGCTTATGCGTGCAACAGAACCCTGCTCCTGGACTTGTTTTCGCTGTGTCTGAGGTGGGGTTGTTTCCCGCGTATCTGGAAAACGGCAACCATTAAAGTGATCCCCAAGCCGGGAAGAGACACCTACACGCAGCCTAAATCGTATAGGCCTATTGGATTACTGCCGGTTTTGGGGAAAATGTTAGAGAAGCTGTTTGTCAACAGATTGCAGTGGCAGCTGGGACGGAATGAGTCCCTGAATCCATGCCAATATGGATTCACTCCGCAGCGGAGCACGGAAGACGCCCTCTACGACGCCATGGCTATGGTCAAATCGAGTCTCCAACACAAAGAAATAGTAGTCATGGTGTCACTTGACATCGAGGGAGCGTTTGATAACGCTTGGTGGCCGGCTATCCTTAATGGGCTGCATTTTAAGGGTGTGGACCCCAGCGTGATGCGGCTCATAGTCGACTACCTGTCGGAGAGACGAGTGAGGCTCAGATACGCGGGAGAGACTGTGGAAAGAGACACCAACAAGGGCTGTATACAGGGCTCCACTTGTGGACCAATCCTATGGAATATTCAGATGGACCCCTTGTTGGAGCAGAGTCAGTATGGTGGGGTGCGGGTGCAGGCTTTTGCGGACGATATTCTCATGATCGCAGCGGGAGCTGATGGTAGAGAGTTAGAAGGGAGAATCAATCGGGCTCTCGCCGTGGTCTTGCGATGGGGGGATAGTCTGAAGCTCAAGTTTGCACCTGGGAAAACCCAGGCCCTCATTACTACCAGAAAATTAAGGTACCATACTCCGAGACTGGAAATGGCGGGAGTTGAGATTGCCTACGGGACCAGTCTTAAAATATTGGGGTTGACCATAGACCCGCTGCTTAATTTCCGACGCCACCTCGAATTAATTACTAAAAAGGCAATAGCCTTCTACAAAGTAGTCTCGAGGGCGGCGCGTGCGCAGTGGGGTCTAAACTCTGATATTTTAAGGCTGATCTACGTGGCCGTTGTTGAGCCTACAGTTCTATACTCTGCGAGCTGCTGGGCTGACGTCTCCACAAGAGTTTACGCAGAGAAGGCGCTAAACAGCCTCACAAGATCTTTCGCAATAAAAATTTCTAAGGCGCACCGAACGGTCTCTTGTGTGTCGAGCACGCTTCTTGCAAGGATTCTGCCCTTACCACTTAGAATCAAGGAGCAAGCCCTTATTTACTGCATTAAGAGAGGGGAAGCACTGGCTGGACTGCCAGGAAGGGAGCTTGAACTCAGGAGGAGTATATTCTCGCTGCCACACCCAGCTGAGAGAAAACGCGTGGGGTTCGGGCTTATCGGATCGCAGGAGGATGCGGTGGGTCTTGCGGACGAGGGACCCGTCCTCTACACTGACGGCAGTAAGCTGGAGGGGAAGGTCGGCGCGGCGGTGACTTGTTGGGCTGAAGGGGGAGAGGTTCAGCACGCTACCCACCGGCTCGAGGACTACTGCAGCGTGTTCCAGGCGGAGTTGTCGGCGATCCTGCGTGCGCTCGAGATGATCGGCCGGCGGCGGGAGCGACGATTTAGCATCGCCAGTGACTCGAGGTCCAGCCTGGAATGCATAGACGACCCAAACTCAATAAACCCATTGGCGGTAGACATCAAGAGCCAAATCATTCGGCTGAGCGAGGAAGGTAAAGAGGTTGCCCTATACTGGGTGCGGGCTCATTGCGGCATACCAGGAAACGAGAGAGCTGATGAACTTGCCAAGTATGCTGCACTGAATAACCGCCAACGGCCGAGATACGACAGGTTCCCCTTGTCCTTCGCAAAGCACTCCACCAGACAGCACACTATACTGAAATGGCAGCAAACCTACGAGTCGGCCCCGTCTGGTGCAACCACAAAATTATTTTTTAGGAATGTTGAAGTAGCCCATAGAATTTTAAGCAAGATAACTATGGACAACTACCTGGCTCAAATACTGACTGGCCACGGTGGGTTTTGTAGCTACTTACATAGATTTAAACTTATTGATTCTCCATTGTGCTCTTGTGAAGACGTGCCTCAGACCGTACAACATTTATTAGTCCAATGTCCCATGTTCGGTCAGCTGAGGTACGACTGCGAGAGTGCAATGGGGAATAATCTTAGTATTAATAACTTGTATCGGATGATGGCTGATGACAATTGCAGGCAGCTCTTTCTCACTTTTGCAAGGACCGTTCTGCGCAGAGTGGGAAAATATAACGGTTCTATTATAGAACCTGATTAGATTTTAATTTTGTCTTACCTCATGCTATCCAATTTCTCCCCAGCAGTTTTGCACAATTTCTTTTTGTGTGCTGGTGCACTCTGGAACTGAAACATTACACAGTGTTAGATTTATTTTATTACTCTTGACATTTATAGATTGTTTGCATATTTTTAACATCATAATTTATTGTAGACATATAAATTTAAATATGGGGTTTTGTTATTAATATTGTTTTTGTTATTGTTTTGTATAGTGTGGAATTATTTTATAGACTTACCCGGCAGGTTATTCCAAGTGTGAACGGGATATTCTGATCTTCTGAAGCCTTTTTAGAGCTCACTTTACTAGTTTGCCACTGAAAGTAAAGTTACAACAATGTAGTAGATTAAAATATTTGTGTTATGAAATAATCAAAGGTTGTACAATAATAATAAGGTTGAAATAGTGTAAGACACACCTAGATATCCTGTGCATACTTGGATTAATTAGCAAATTAGAGCCGAAGATGGAATTACAACGTTGTTTACATAATTGACTTCTTTTTCTTTTTCTCTTCTTCTTTTTGTGGCTTCTGTGCACGCGTCTAATTGACGGTGACAGTGACATTTTGCTAGTCACTTTGTAAGGTCTGCTCCACACTGGGATAGCATGAGGGGTTAGGGGTAGGGAATTAAGGTTAGTTTAGGTGTTAGTAATATGTGTTATATGTTATCCTGTATTATAAATTAAGAATAAATTAGATATGTTTAGATTTCTATTTGTATTATAATAATGTGCAATGTTTATTACGATTAACTTTGTCTATTGAGATTTTTTTTTATTTTATTTTATTTGTATTTTTTTTTTATTTTTATTTTATTTATTTTCTAAACTATTTGGTCCATTAAAAGTCTGAATTGCTATATTACTATTATTATATTGGTTTTGATCTACCACTTTTTAATTGATTTATTTATATTTTTATTCTTTTTCAGTCTTCTAGATGATTAAACTTGTTTTAATCAATCATGAAGATGATTATAATCAATAGTTAAATACCAACACAGAGTGTTATAGATTTTTACTTATTTCACGCCTGTGTCTGAAGTTGAATTTCATATGTGCTAAATATGTTTATTGTAATCAAATTTCATCACTGTTTTATAATTTCAATCTGTATTTATCATTTCATTTAAATTATGCGGTATTGTATGTAACTATGTAAGGTAATTTAATCGTTATTTTCTTTTTATTGTTATAATACTATTAAGAGTAATAAATTATGAGGTTTTTAATGGTTACTAAATTGATATCTGTGTGTAAGTGGGTAAGCTAGAAGTCTGCCTGAAACAATATGTTTCAGGTAATAAAGTAAACTAGGTCATAAGAATTAAGAAATTGTGTTTTAAATAATCATAATTTATAAAATAAATAATAATATTGCTTTGAGTCTAAGGATTGTTTGACTGGCTCAATCAATCCGAAGACGTAATGTGTTTTAATTATAATAATAATAATAATGTTAATGTGATAGTAATAGTTTCCTATTGTAGTATCTGTAATGCATTTCGCCAAATCGGAACCAGACCCTGTTTTTTGTATATGTTTAAAAGCATAATGTTACATTATTATATTACAAAAAGATAAGACTGTCAGGTTGGGTCGGATTTGGGGAAATGCAAAGAAATAGTAAAAAAGCGATAATGAGTGAATGTGTGATTGTGTTTTTGAATGAAATATCAAATATTAAAATGTTTATAGTTTTTTGGAGATAGTTTTAAAGTGAAAAAAATTTAAATAAAAATATATTAAAAGTTAGTTAAATTATATAGTTAAAACATGAATAAATGTATAATAAGAAAGAGGAATGGAAGGTTGTCGCATAATAATAGCGACAGTAATTTTAAGTTAGTGCCATTTCTAGATGGTAATATAAAAAAAAAAAAAAAAAAAAAAAAAAAAAAAAAAAAAAAAACCTAACCTAACCTAACCTAACCTAACCTAACCTAACCTAACCTAACCTAACCTAACCTAACCTAACCTAACCTAGATTTAAACTTATTGATTCTCCATTGTGCTCTTGTGAAGACGTGCCTCAGACCGTACAACATTTATTAGTCCAATGTCCCATGTTCGGTCAGCTGAGGTACGACTGCGAGAGTGCAATGGGGAATAATCTTAGTATTAATAACTTGTATCGGATGATGGCTGATGACAATTGCAGGCAGCTCTTTCTCACTTTTGCAAGGACCGTTCTGCGCAGAGTGGGAAAATATAACGGTTCTATTATAGAACCTGATTAGATTTTAATTTTGTCTTACCTCATGCTATCCAATTTCTCCCCAGCAGTTTTGCACAATTTCTTTTTGTGTGCTGGTGCACTCTGGAACTGAAACATTACACAGTGTTAGATTTATTTTATTACTCTTGACATTTATAGATTGTTTGCATATTTTTAACATCATAATTTATTGTAGACATATAAATTTAAATATGGGGTTTTGTTATTAATATTGTTTTTGTTATTGTTTTGTATAGTGTGGAATTATTTTATAGACTTACCCGGCAGGTTATTCCAAGTGTGAACGGGATATTCTGATCTTCTGAAGCCTTTTTAGAGCTCACTTTACTAGTTTGCCACTGAAAGTAAAGTTACAACAATGTAGTAGATTAAAATATTTGTGTTATGAAATAATCAAAGGTTGTACAATAATAATAAGGTTGAAATAGTGTAAGACACACCTAGATATCCTGTGCATACTTGGATTAATTAGCAAATTAGAGCCGAAGATGGAATTACAACGTTGTTTACATAATTGACTTCTTTTTCTTTTTCTCTTCTTCTTTTTGTGGCTTCTGTGCACGCGTCTAATTGACGGTGACAGTGACATTTTGCTAGTCACTTTGTAAGGTCTGCTCCACACTGGGATAGCATGAGGGGTTAGGGGTAGGGAATTAAGGTTAGTTTAGGTGTTAGTAATATGTGTTATATGTTATCCTGTATTATAAATTAAGAATAAATTAGATATGTTTAGATTTCTATTTGTATTATAATAATGTGCAATGTTTATTACGATTAACTTTGTCTATTGAGATTTTTTTTTATTTTATTTTATTTGTATTTTTTTTTTATTTTTATTTTATTTATTTTCTAAACTATTTGGTCCATTAAAAGTCTGAATTGCTATATTACTATTATTATATTGGTTTTGATCTACCACTTTTTAATTGATTTATTTATATTTTTATTCTTTTTCAGTCTTCTAGATGATTAAACTTGTTTTAATCAATCATGAAGATGATTATAATCAATAGTTAAATACCAACACAGAGTGTTATAGATTTTTACTTATTTCACGCCTGTGTCTGAAGTTGAATTTCATATGTGCTAAATATGTTTATTGTAATCAAATTTCATCACTGTTTTATAATTTCAATCTGTATTTATCATTTCATTTAAATTATGCGGTATTGTATGTAACTATGTAAGGTAATTTAATCGTTATTTTCTTTTTATTGTTATAATACTATTAAGAGTAATAAATTATGAGGTTTTTAATGGTTACTAAATTGATATCTGTGTGTAAGTGGGTAAGCTAGAAGTCTGCCTGAAACAATATGTTTCAGGTAATAAAGTAAACTAGGTCATAAGAATTAAGAAATTGTGTTTTAAATAATCATAATTTATAAAATAAATAATAATATTGCTTTGAGTCTAAGGATTGTTTGACTGGCTCAATCAATCCGAAGACGTAATGTGTTTTAATTATAATAATAATAATAATGTTAATGTGATAGTAATAGTTTCCTATTGTAGTATCTGTAATGCATTTCGCCAAATCGGAACCAGACCCTGTTTTTTGTATATGTTTAAAAGCATAATGTTACATTATTATATTACAAAAAGATAAGACTGTCAGGTTGGGTCGGATTTGGGGAAATGCAAAGAAATAGTAAAAAAGCGATAATGAGTGAATGTGTGATTGTGTTTTTGAATGAAATATCAAATATAAAAATGTTTATAGTTTTTTGGAGATAGTTTTAAAGTGAAAAAAATTTAAATAAAAATATATTAAAAGTTAGTTAAATTATATAGTTAAAACATGAATAAATGTATAATAAGAAAGAGGAATGGAAGGTTGTCGCATAATAATAGCGACAGTAATTTTAAGTTAGTGCCATTTCTAGATGGTAATATTAAAAAAAAAAAAAAAAAAAAAAAAAAAAAAAAAAACCTAACCTAACCTAACCTAACCTAACCTAACCTAACCTAACCTAACCTAACCTAACCTAACCTAACCACTAAAAATATTTGGAAAAGTAGGAAAGACATCTGTAGCCACTTTTATGATGAAAGAGCTCAGATTCGATCAGAAAACCATATATTTAGAACCATTATTGCATACATAAAAACAAAAATAAGAGTAGAAAATAAAATTTTAAAATTCAGTATTAAAATCATGCATTTAACAAAACAGGAAAAGAAAATAGAAAACAAACTTACCTTGTCGTCGGTGTTGGATGAACTCGCCACTCTGCAAAAAGAAACTGGAGCTTATAGAATAAAATTTAGAAGCAGAAAATATAAAAAAGTAGAAAATAATAACAATGTTTGTAATAAGTTTTTAAGAAATAGTATAGTAACAATTAAGCAAAAAGTAATAGATAAGTAATGTTGGTTTATGTATACTGAGCATTATATATGAACAGCATAGTTCAAAAATAGGTAGATAATTCGAATGTTAAAAAATTAGCTATAAGTAAAAAAAAAATAAAAAAAAAAAATATATATATATATAAAAAACCAAAAAAAAAAAATACAAAACAAAAAGTGTTATATTAGAATAATAAGGTTTATAGAAATTAAGGAAAAACTAAAATAGAAATAGGAAAAAGGATATCATAAAATTTAAGATATTAAATAAAAAACAGATAAATAATTTAAGTTGAAAAACAGAAGTGTTGTAGTTTAAATATTTTTGTCGGAAATAGTTTTGTTTGGAGCTCCGTGCTTCCGTCATCATTTAGGGAATACTCGAATGTAAATAAGTGTTTATGGAAGAAAAAGGTCTCTGATTAAGTCAGAGGTATGTCGCGGTGCCGTCAAAACGACGGTACATAAATTAAAAAAAAAAAAAAAAAAAAAACCTAACCTAACCTAACCTAACCTAACCGCACCAAACTTACACAGAAAAAACTTATAACGGTGATATCACTGGACATAGAGGGAGCCTTTGATAATACCTGGTGGCCCGCCATAAGGGCCAGACTGGCGGAAGAAGAGTGTCCCGTGAATATTAGGAGGATCATGGACAGCTACTTGCGTGATAGGAAAATAGGACTAAGATATGCTGGACATGAATACAAAAAAAAGAATAATAAAGGATGTGTTCGGGGATCAATAGGCGGCCCAATCCTATGGAATCTCCTCCTTGACCCTCTCCTTAAAGGGCTGGAAAAAAGAGGCGACTACTGCCAGGCGTTTGCGGATGATGTGGTGTTGGTGTTCGATGGCGAAACGGCCCTGGAGGTTCAGGGACAGGCCGATGCCGCTCTCGCATATGTTCAGGAGTGGGGTGACATAAACAAGCTAAGGTTTGCGCCACACAAAACTAAGGCGATGGTTATAACCAGAAAGCTTAAATGTGACACACCACTGCTGAGGATGGGCGGGGTCGGCATCGGACTGTCCACTGAAATAAAGATCTTGGGGCTCACAATAGATAATAAACTTACGTTTAACAACCATGTGATAAATGTTTGTAGGAAAGCAATAAACATCTATAAGAAGCTTTCCAGAGCCGCCAGGATCAGCTGGGGACTCCACCCAGAAGTTATTCGCACAATCTACATAGCCACAGTGGAGCCCGTAATTATGTATGCCGCTAGTGCCTGGGCGTCGTCGACTGAAAAGCTAGGAGTTCGGAAACAGCTTGATATTGTCCAAAGAAGCTTTGCCCAAAAGTTAAGCAAGGCGTATCGCACCGTTTCCTTGAACTCATCACTAGTGCTGGCGGGGTTACTCCCGCTTGATCTCCGAATACAGGAGGCAGCCGCCCTGTATGCGGCCAAGTGGGGGGAACCTCAGCCGGCAATAGGAGATAGAGAAGTAGAGAAGATGGTGACGTATGCCACGACTCCCCATCCGGCAGAACATATGGGCCTAGAGTTCATGAGCTTGATCAACCAGGAAGACCTAAACAGTCAAAATAACCAGGCAGTAAGAATATACACAGATGGCAGCAAGATTGAGGGTAAGGTCGGAGCAGCATTATCGCTATGGGATAATAAGGCCGAGACCAAATCCCTCAAAATAAAGCTGTCATCATACTGTACAGTTTATCAAGCAGAACTCCTGGCCATATGCAAAGCTACGAGGGAAGTCCTCAACCGCTCGGAGACAAGCTACGGAATCTACAGTGACAGTCGAGCAGCATTAGATACATTGGTTAACGCCAGCTCCATTCATCCACTAGCCGTAGAGGCCCGCAATAACCTCAAGACAGGTAAAGCCCAGAATAAAGAAGTATCACTATTCTGGATAAAAGCCCACGCCGGACTCGAGGGCAATGAACGTGCGAACCATCTGGCAAAAGAAGCGGCGATAAAAATAAAGCGCAAAGCTGACTACGAGTACTGCCCGTTGTCGTTTGTCAAACGGCAAATCCGTAAGGAGTCGTTGGACAAATGGAACCACAGATACAGAACAAGTGAGACAGCAAGCACCACCAAAATATTTTTCCCAGATGCTATAACAGCATATAGAGTTACTCGGAAACTCGAGCCAACAGGGTTGATGACGCAGTTAATGACGGGACACGGTGGGTTTTCCGAATATTTGGCAAAATTCAAATGTAAAGAAAACCCATCGTGTATCTGTGAGCCCGGAGTCGAAGAGACAGTACCGCACATACTGTTTGATTGCCCAGCAACAGGTCTTAAAAGATACGATATGGAACAAATGTTAAATTGTAAAATAGAGACAGAAAATGTAAACAAAATAATGTTGGATTCAGATAAAAGAAATAGGTTTATAGAATATTGTATAGATATAATAAAACCAATAATACTAAGAAACAAAAGCTAAATAAGTTATGAGGTATATATATTTGAGCATATATATTACCGGCATATATGTAAAAGAAGATTAAGGAAATAACTAGTAAGTCAGTACAATAAATAAAAAGTTAGAAAAACAAGTCAGTCAATAAAAGTAGCAACTCTCAAATGTAATGTTAAAGTAAAAAGAATAGTAAAAACAGACTGATTCGATTCAGAGAAACTAATAGAAAAAAAAAAAAAAAAAAAACCTAACCTAACCTAACCTTGCAATCCAAGCTCGAAATAACCTCAGGGAGGCTCTGATCCAGATTAAGGAGGTATCCTTGTTCTGGATCAAAGCTCACGCTGGGTTGGAGGGTAATGAGCGGGCGGACCAGCTAGCAAAAGAAGCCGCACTCAAAACCAAAAGGAAAGCAGACTATGAACACTGCCCTAAATCATTCATCAAGAGGCAGATCAGACATGAAGCCCTTGCCAAGTGGAACGATCGGTTCAAGACAGGTGAAACAGCATCAGTCACAAAATTATTCTTCCCCGACGCAATAACAGCATACAAGACAGTACGACAACTTGAGCCGACAATGACTATGACTCAAATTATGACAGGACATGGTGGGTTCTCCGAATATCTGACTCGCTTCAAATGTAAGGAGAACTCATCATGTATATGCGAGCCAGGCGTGAGCGAAACAGTGCCGCACATCCTTTTCGAATGCCCAGTAGAAGGACTTAGAAGATACGAAGCGGAACATGATCTAGACTGTACAATAAATGCAAAAAATGTCAACAAGTTAATAACAGACAAAGACAAGAGAAATAAATTCATAGAATATTGTACAAAAATAGCAGAGTCAGTAATTAAGAGAAATAAAGATGTATAAAATATGGTGCATATATATTATACGATATATATAGACAGCATATATAAATAAATAGCATAAGAAAACTGTCACAACTGAAAGTACAATAATTATAGAAAAACATGTGTATAAAATATTAAAGTAAGAACAAAAAGTATTTATAGATCCAGACTGTACATAGAAATAAATTCATAGAACTAGCAAATAGATGAGTCAGTAATTAAAAGAAATAAAGATGTTTAAAATATGGTGAATATATATTATAAGATATATATAGACAGCATATATAAATAAAACTGTAGCAACCGAAAATTGTACAATAATTATAGAAAACATGTGTAAGATATAGAAGTAAGAATAAAAATGTATTTAGTAAGAAAGTACAATGTAAAACAAAATAAAATTAGAGTAAGTAGTTTGTAAAACACCCCTTAGACCCCAAGAGGGTACGATAAGTATGTAACCCCACCTGTAGCTAGAAATAAAGTAAACCAAGTCTTTGATTTCGTCAAAGGAACGAGAAAAAAACAAAAAAAAAAAAAAACCTAACCTAACCTAACCAACCCAACCTAAAAAAAAAAAAAATATTACCTAAAAAAAAAAAAAACTGCTGTCAGTGGTGCCCCTCTCGCATCGCGCTCCAAGCACTTCCCGGGGCTAACCTAACCTAACCTTTTTTTTTTTTTTTTTTTACCTGGGCAAAAATGCAGTTACGCATACCCGCCTGCAGGGGATGCAGACGGGCTATGTCGGACTCCCCGTCGCAGAAAAACTGTGACGTCCTACCGACTAAAAAAGCCCACGATGTTCCATCATCCTCGGTTTATGGACAGAGCTGCGGGACCGTTTGCAAACTCTCCGTGGCTCTGTCCACCGACGTCCGCCTTGCGGACCCACCTCCTGACGACGCGCCGGAACATTGACGCGTCGCCCGCTCATGAGTGCCATTCCACCTTGTGGTGAGGAGTACCGGGTGTCCCCACACCCACCACTCCAGGCTCTCCAGTGAGAGACGGAGAGCGAACCCGCCTGGCTCACCCACGTCTCCGCTCCCTCCGAAGCGGGAGAGAAAGAGGGTCTCTTTCTCTATCCCGCTCCTCTGCCTCTCTTTGCGCCATAACTTGCTCGCAAAACGAGGCCACTGCCTTCCAAGACCCCTCGTCGACGACCATCCTAGCTAGGATGTTCGGCAACGAGAGGTCAATTCCTACGACGGCGACTAGCGTTAGCCGTACCTCCTCTGTCCCTGGGCACACCTCCAGCACGTGCTGCGCCGTCTCTTCCGCGCAGCCGCACTGGTGACACACTGGTGTTGGCTCCTTTCGTGCCACGTTACACAGGTACCTCCCGAAGCACCACGCTGCAAGCTGCTATACAGCAACCTGTAGCGCCTAACACCCGCTAGTCTGTGGGACCAGACGGGTGCTCCGTAGAGAGCCATCGATCGCACCTAACCGTGGTACCCCGAGATTTGGCAGCAGTCTGTGCAGAGCACCCGCTACCTTCTGAATCCGGGGGACGGAGCGTTTGAAGTGCTCCCCGAAGTCCCAACGGAACCTAACCTAACCTAACCTAAGAGTGAAATGTTGTCGCATAATAATAGCGACAGTAATTTTAAGTTAGAGCCATTTCGAGATAGCCTGTAACCGTGACCTGTAAGGCTAAGCCCAAAACGGTACTCCCTCAGGAAACCAAAGAGGGAGCGGAAACAAAAACCACGGCCGCTGTCGAGAGCCTGCCTTCGGGGAAAGTTAAGTACAAAGACAGGATGTCAGAAGCAAAAGCGTGCGTTCTTAAGGCAAAGATAAACCTCGGAAACGCTAGAAATCTCAAGACTGAGATTAAAACCGAGGTCACAATCGCGATCGATAGGCTCTTTCAGCTTATCAAGGAGAGTGAAAGCGTTAAAGAAACGGAAACGAAAGAAGTTATCAGAGAACCAGAAGAAGAAAAAGAAAAAGAAGTTAGAGGAAAAGAGGATTCTGTACTGCTGGAAAAGATGGAAGAACATGCAAAACTCATAGAAGAAAATAGTGCAAAGATGGACAAGTTAAGAGAAACGTTGGAAAAGCACCAGGTAGTTCAAGAGCGGTCAACATACGCTAGTGTGGCGGCGACGTCTGTGGGGAGAAAGTTCCCGGAGCAGACGGCGCTGCACTCGGTATTGGTGACCGCTAAGAACGAGCTCGAAACCAGTGAAAATGTGCTTAACAGAATAAGAAAAGTGGTCAATGCCAAGGAAGGAGGAGTGGAAATAGAAAGGATAAGAAAAGCTAAGGATGGAAAAGTAATAGTGGGATGTAGAACGGAAAAGGAAAGGGAAATAATAAAAAAAAAACGGATGAGGGCGGAAGACCACCTGAATATTCAGGAGGTGAAAAACAAAGACCCGCTGGTGATCCTCAGGAACGTCTTCCAGTATAACACCGACGAAGACGTTCTCAACGCACTGAGGAACCAGAATAAAAACATCCTCAAAGACCTGGACGAACAGGAATGCAGAGTACAGATCCTCTACAAGAGGCGGACAAGAAACCCGCATACACACCATATTGTTATGAGGGTCTCCCCCAGGGTTTGGCGACGACTGATCGATGCAGAGACGGTCCAAATAAACCTCCAGAGAGTGCGAGCAGAGGACCAATCTCCGTTGGTTCATTGCTCGCTCTGTCTGGGATACGGACACGGAAAGCGTTTCTGCATCGAGAAAGTCGAGAAATGCAGCCACTGCGGGGGACCCCATATGCAATCTGAGTGTGCGGACTTTCTCGCGGGTAAAACCCTCTCTTGCTGCAACTGCGTGCATGCTAAGATGGACAAAGCTGACCACAGCTCTTTTAGCTTGGACTGCCCGGTTCGCAAGAAGTGGGAGACACTGGCTCGGGCCACCGTGGCATACTGCTAAGGTGGTCCGAGGCGAAAAAGTCTGCACCTGGTGTGGCAGCCTCAGAAAGTGGATGGCGGAAATTGGGAAGAAAGACGTGCAGGGGACGAGTTCAGACAACACGCTGATGCTAGAATTAGGAAATAAGACTAAAAATATTTGGAAAAGTAGGAAAGACATCTGTAGCCACTTTTATGATGAAAGAGCTCAGATTCGATCAGAAAACCATATATTTAGAACCATTACTGCATACATAAAAACAAAAATGAGAGTAGAAAATAAAATTTTAAAATACAGTATTAAAATCAGGCATTTAACAAAACAGGGAAAGAAAATAGAAAACAAACTTACCTTGTCGTCGGTGTTGGATGAACTCGCCACTCTGCAAAAAGAAACTGGAGCTCATAGAATAAAATTTAGAAGCAGAAAATATAAAAAAGTAGGAAATAATAACAATGTTTGTAATAAGTTTTTAGGAAATAGTATAGTAACAATTAAACAAAAAGTAATAGATAAATAAAAACAAAAAGTGGTTATATTAGAATAATAAGGTTTATAGAAATTAAGGAAAAACAAAAATAGAAATAGGAAAAAGCATATCATAAAATTTAAGATATAAAATAAAAATTAGATAAATAGATTAAGTTAAAATATATATTGTTGACATACATATATATGTTTAACTTAAGAAGCAAGAAAAGATGAAAAACAGAAGTGTTGTAGTTAAAATATTTTTGTTGGAAATTTTAGAATAGTTTTGTTGGGAGCTCCGTGCTTCCGTCATAATTTAGGGAATACTGGAATGTAAATAAGTGTTTATGGATAAAAAAGGTCTCTGATTAAGAGGTATGTCGCGGTGCCGTCAAAAAGACGGTACTTAAAAAAAAAAAACCTATTCTAACCTTTTTTATCTGTAATTGGGCGACCAGAGCGACGTGCATCTTTGACATCAAAATTTCCGGATTGAAAACGCTTAAACCAAATTTGTGCTACTCTCACAGACACTGCATTAGGTTCATAAACATTTTAAAATTTAAACTTTTATGATACCAAAACCAGCCAGATAAAAATAGTATAATCCAGATACAATAGCCAAAGAGATTGTATTACAAGTTCATACATATTATAATGCGATAAGACTTTTTCCCCAACCTATTAAATAATTTTTGATTTTGATTTTATTTTGATTTTTGATTTAAAGTAAGGTTTGGAAAAGTGAGGTTTATAAAAGTGAGGTTTGTGGAAATGAGGTTTGTCGAAATAAGGTTTGTCGAATGAGGTTTAACGAAGTGAGTTTCAGAGGATTAAAGTTAGATGCTGTTACGTTATGGAAGTGAGGTTTTTCAAAACGGGGTTTGAAAAAATGAGGTTAGAGGCTGAAAAGTTGGCTGTCAGGTTTGTGGAAGTAAGGTTTCGAGAAGTGAGGTTTGTTGAAATGAGTAACCTCATTTCAACAAACCTCACTTCTCGAAACGAGAATATATTATGTTTATTAAAATGATCTATCTATGTATTGTATTTGTTTTATGTATATCAGTTATCTAGTACCCATAACATAAGCTCTGCTTAGCTTGGGGCTAGATGATGTTGTGTAGATTGTACAGCATTATTAATGGATTTAATTATAAACCGTTGTTTTTTTTTTCGAAGTTGGTGGTCTAACTATTTTTCAATATGGATGCAATAATTGCATACAAAAAAGATCTAACCTTAGGAAATCTGATGATTACCTGCTGCGTCACCTTGTACATTATGGTGCTTAGGTACACAATAATTGATCGGTATCGGTCTTTGTGTACCTTAGCACATCACACACACAACACCATATTTTCACAATGCACTCAGTGCTTGCCTGATTATGATGGTTTATACTAAAAACAATATTGCTCCGATATCTAACATCAGCAGTTATTAATTTTGATTCACAGTATTTTTACAGTAACACATAATCGATCTGGTAATCGATCTAAATGCTTTCAATGGAAGGAAAAACTTAAATAAGTTTATTTTATATATTTTTTTTGTTGGTAATTAATATAATTAATATGTACATTATTTTAATTTCTTTATTAATGCAAATGTTTTTTTATTCTAAACAGATTAATATTATGTGTACCGTAGTATGAAATAATTATTTTATTGGAATACCTTAGTAAGTAATTATTAATCATAATTAGTGTGTTTGAATAATTAAACTATATTAATAATTTATAAAATATATCGCTGCTAGCAATATTCTTCCCGCCCACCGAAATTAATCTTTCTTATTAGACAGCGTGTAATTATCGTGATACGCCGTAATTATTATTGAATCAGTATCAGTATTAATAGGAAAGCCAGTCCTCGTTCGCGGAACCGTCCGTGTCGTGTCGTGTCGGATCGGAAGCGTAATCTAACTATACAACGAAATGTAAGCATTTATATTACCAGCTGATCTTTGTCACTCATTTTATTTTCAAAAATCGCAAAACATTAACGTTCACTATCGTCATTAGTACACGCAACGAGTACTAAAACATTCATTATTTTTTTTCTAAAATATGAAATAACGACACAGTTAAATAAGATGTCTGATGGCGGTAGGTCGGGCTCGTTCACGACGGGTGCGGGCGCGTGCGTGCGCGTGCACACGCTCGTGCTACGGCGCTGCGGGTTCCTGCGCCTCGCCCCGCACGCCCCCCCCAGAGAACGCCGCACGCACGAGATGTATCGCTGCTTCGCGCTCGGCTGCACCTCCACCTACGTCGCGCAGCAAGCCACCTTCGCCTACCTGGTGAGCGCACGCCCCCGCTCCTCACCACCACCCCCGCCCCGCGCCGAGCTTACTCTGCGTCTGTCCGCAGGAACGCGCCAACATGGACAAACTGGCGCAGGTGATGTTCCTGCTGCTGTGTCACGTGACGTCGCTCGCGAAGCAGCTCGTGTTCTTTCGCGGCGCCGGCGTCGATCGTATCGACGCGCTGATCGCCGGCCTCGACGGTAGGCTCCCGACCACGGACGACGGGCGCCCGAGCAGAGCTGACCCAAGTGTCCTTCCCGCAGACCCGCTGTACGGAGGCGCGGAAGCGGCGTCCGAGCTGCGGCGCGTGGAGCTGTGGGCGTCGCGGTTCCTGAGCTTGTACGCGGGTGCGGCGGTGCTCACGTGCACTCTGTGGATCGTGTTCCCACTGCTGGCGCACGCGCGTGGCTTGCCTGTCGAGTTCTTCTTCTGGATGCCCTTCGAGTGCAGCGACACGCCGAGGTGACGCCTCGACCTGCTGCTCGCGCGAGGACGCGGCCCCGGCCCCGGCCCGGAACTAACTCGCTCTCGGCTCGTGTTGCAGGTTCGCTCTGGTGCTGCTGTACTCCTACTACATGACGTCGCTGATCGCCCTCGCCAACACTACGATGGATGCTTTTATCGCCACCATCTTGAAGCAGTGCAAGACGCAACTTAAAATATTACGGTTTGTTGAAGTTGACACTATCTAGCGACACTCTACGGTTATTTTATGTCGGCAAATGCCCGAATTGGTCAAATCGTTTGCTGGACCAAAAGCGCAATTGCATACACAAGAAGATCGCGCGCACTTTGATTAAGAATCAGTCGTACATCTAACAACAGCCTATTTCAAAAAAGGTTATCAATTAGACTGATTTTTTGTGTGTTTGTAAAGTAATTTCTCCACCAGTTATAATTTGATTTAGATGATAATTTTTGTGTTTGATGGCTAATACTTCAGAGGTGGTACCGTATTATTTTTATTGACATTGGTTTGAGTACTTTTAGTTAAAGAGACATTTTTTTAAAGAGTCAGTCATTGTATATTCTAAATATTAATTATTGTTGGGAATATTTTATAAAATGTGATATGTGCCACATCATACTGTAGGTAAATAGTTATAATAATGGTTTGTAAATGGAGTGCTAAATACAACGGAGGCAGAAGTACCGTTTCAGGATGAACCTGCAGAGGCTGCCTGCGCGGGCGGCGCGCGCTGGTGGGTCGGGAGGGGCGCGGGGGGCGCGGGGGGCGCGGGGGGCGGGGCTGGACGCGCTGTTCCGCGAGAGCATGGCGCACTACCACAAGATCACGCAGTCAGTACGCATGCACTACTTACTATACACACTATTCTCTATGACTCCTCTTTTTCCTATATTATACAAACTGCTAATATTTTTTTTCAGAGACGTTTTTTTGCTACAGGACATATTTGGTACCGCGATATTGATCCAATTTGCTGTTAGTGGATTGATTCTTTGCATGGCAGCTTATAAAATTGTCAGCGTGAGTACTTTGTCAAGTGTTTTTAAATTACAGTTTTTTTTTTTTACAACTGAAGTGGCAACCAAGCGTACGGCCCACAAGATGATAAGCGGTTACCGCAGCCCATGAACGCTTGCAATACCAGAGGTATCCCTCGCGGGTTGTCACCTTGAGGCTAAGATCGAAAGCCTCATGTGCCAGTAATTTCACCGGAAACCATACCCTTCAGAAATAGGTATGATGGTAGTCCTTCCCCGGAGGAGCTCTATCACAAAAAACTCTACTACTCTTATATCTCGTATATATATACTCAATAATGATTTTGATATTTTATTCTCATTTCAGATGAGTATTTTAAGCATACAGTTTGCTTCGACGATGCTTTTTATCCTTTGCATCCTGACAGAGCTTTTTCTCTACTGCTTCTATGGAAACGAAGTAATTTTCGAGGTGTGTAAATATACTCTTAGTTATTATTTTGATTTGATAACTAACTACATGTTAAACGAAAAAAAATTATAAGCAAAAATTAAAAAAATAGGATCCTAATAAAATAATTAGACCAGTGTGTGTTGGTTGGTTGCAGAGCGACCGGCTGGTGGAGTCGATGTACTGCATGGAGTGGCGCGCGCTGCCGCCGCGGTTGCAGCGCGCGCTGCTCACGCTGATGGAGCGCGCCAAGCGCCCGCTGCGCCCACTCTGCGGAGGACTCGTGCCGCTATCGCTAGACACCTTCATCAAGGTACGCTTCAGCCACTAATGCCAGACAGAGTTACTTTACCATTTATAATTATTCTTGTGTATGGATTGTTTTAACTAACCAAAATATTACTAACATTTTTATTTTGTTTTACCAATTGAATATACTAGAGAACAGAGTATATTTTAAGAGTAGTAGAGGTATTTGTGATAGAACTCGTCCGGGGAAGTACTACCACCATACCTATTTCTGCCACAAAGCAGTAATGCTTGCATTACTGTGTTCCGGTGTGAAGGGTATGTTTTCCGGTAAAATTACTGGCACATGAGGCTTTCGATCTATGCCTCAAGGTGGCAACACGCGAGTGATACCCTGGTATTGCAAGCGTCCATAGTCTGCGATAACTGCTTACCATCTAGTGGGCCGCACACTTAGTTGCCACTTCAGTTGTATAAAAATAATAATTATAACTTTAATTTTTTTATTTACTCACAATTAACTTTAACTTTCAACTAGTACCTGTAACGAAACGAGGGCAGCTTCAAGACATTCCGACATATGAATAATCTGGTTATTTTGTTTTCAGGTTATAAAATTCTCGTATTCATTTTATGCAATGCTGAATGAGACGAAATAAGAGTGAAGATCCAGAGGTATCCAGCACCTTCTCCTGAATCACAACTTACGGGTACTACAACTGAGCTGAGTGTCTAAGAACATTTGTACCTATCTTTAATTCATAATAATAATCATAATTAAAACTATTATTATTATTTGTCAAACAACGCCCTATAGCCGCGCCCTAGAGTCATATGGCACCGCGCTATAACATAGGATAGCTACTTAGATAGCTTTTGCTTAGTCTAGGCGTTTCAGCGATTTGGTTCTAACACTTAGTATGTTCCGCTCCATGTACCAAGTATTCAGCTTCCAAGGTTGTTTAAGGTTACTGGGAGCCTGGAAATGTAACTGGGCAAATGAGACTTAATAACTACCTGAGCCTGGGGGTGATGAGCCACGAAGATCTTCAAAACTTGAAAACTTTGGGTGACACTGCAACCGTTATGGACAGGCGTGGCGCTTAACACGAGGCGACTATCCGTTTCAAATGGTTAAACTTTAGACACCAACAATGCATGATAGAACTTACACGTAAGTTTTGTATATTAATTAGAACGTGGAAGGCCTGTGGAGTTATAAGCGGTAGTGGCGGTAGGTAGGTACTGCGTTTGGATGTAACATCCGACATTTTTGTTTAGGAAGTAATAAAATTAATATAGTATAGCATCGCAACGATGCGACGCGAGACGCGCGATAGGGCGCGGGCGGCGGCGGGGGAAGGGGACACGTGTCTGCACTTATCTGTGTAGAAGCGCGTCTCGGTCGCGTTGACGGCTACATTTTCAAATAAAACCAGTTTTAATCAGAGAGTCATATTGAATCGGGACAATGCCAGTATCCTTAACAAATAGACCTTTTCAGTTCAGAAAGCTGCAGAAGAGGACTAGATCAATCCAATTAGCGATCAAAAGCGCCTTTGTCCGGCGACAGCTTATTTGCAGCTTTAACCTCTACGTAAGCAGTACGTGGCCACTTGTAAAGCGTTGCGTGAAGACGGCTATGTGAGGGGACGTCTTTCGAGCGACCGACGACGGGGTCTTGGCGAGCGACAAGCGGACGCGGATGATGTTCGTGCCACGTGAGTCGTGAGAGCTGACGTGACGAGGGCCTCAGTGCAAATCTACTTTATGAGAAGGCGGGCGCCTGAGCCTGAGGAGAGAGAATGAGGCGTGGGGGTGGGGGGAGAAATGAGGAGGATAATACGATACCCAACTATAAGTTGCGGCGGACAAACCGCTTTTATAGCAAACCACAAGGTTGTTAATGGCGCGCCACTCCGCTGGCACCGCACGTTACAAACAAATTTGGTGACCACAAACTGTGGAGACAAAAAGCTATTCGTCCTAACTTTATTTGAAAAAACAGAAAACAGCTGTCACAATATAAAATTAAAATTAATTGTAAAACGAAACTTGAACAAGTATCTGAGGAACGCAAGTCGCATTATGAAGCACGGTGTTCCCCAAGGAAACTATTTAAACTATTCTCACAATTGTTTAAGGCAAAGTCTTTCGGACAACCTAAATTAGGTTCTTCAATGCAATAGTTTTGTTAGAAAAGTTTAGTAGCAGAATACTTCTTCAAAAAAAGTTATAGTTATTTGACCGAGATAAAGCAAGACCGCGTAGCTGTGTGTGCTGGAGACCCTCTACGGGTGACCGCATAGCTCTATGGCTTTGCTGCTACGTCGTCGACCCTCTACGTGTAATCGCGTAGCTGTGCTGCTACGTCGTAGACCCACTACGAACAACTTGTGCCTTGCCCACGGTAATCGCTCGATGGAACAAATTAATGGAATCTGATCAATGCGAGAAGAGAGCCGTCCTCAATGGTTCATTTTTTCAACAAACTCTGTGATCCCCCTCACCCCGCCCCGGCCCGGAGGAGGAGGGCACGCGATGTGTTGCTTTAATCAACGAACAAAACTCACAGTGACACAACATAAACACTAACATTATTTGATTTGCGATCTTCTAGCTTTATTAAAATTCAGGCCGCGTCCAGCCTGGAGCGGTTAGGGCTCCCCCCATCCCCCTCCCACCCTTCTAAAGCGCTTACAAGGTTCCACCACCTAGAGTAGTTGATAACTGAATGAAACAGTTAGTTGGAGTGCAGATACGTTTGTACCATAACATAACTAGTGAAACTCTCCGTGACTTCGTTCACTCATCCCAAGTTTTTAATAAACTTTTACAATCGTCTGTCTATAGGTATACGAGTATGCGGGATATCCTTATAACTACAGACAGACACACACACACTCCCTGCCACATACCATACTACAATGTCTTTACCCTACACTTCATTATGAACAACTTGAAATGACGATTAGAAAAATACTAAGCACACGTCCTTACGATTAATTATTGAGGACTTCTGTGAACTTTATTCTGACCTTATACAGACTTCAAATTTGGACCTCTACCATTTACTATTGAATTTTGGAAATTATTTTCTTGGCGGTGCCTCAACTTTGGCCTCAACCACAGTTTTAATAATAAACACGCCTCAGCTCACTGTTACTGATAAAGTTGTCAGACTTCATACGAGTACAGTGTATTTGTATCTTTATCTGATGGAGCCTTGTTTTTGTTCCACCATAGGTGTAGTGTCGGTTCGAGGCGACGGCCGCCAACTCCAGTTATCAGAGGCGCGTGTCCGCCTCCCTGCCGGCCGAGCGCACTCTTTGATCACAGCTCAATGTTCGTCTGTTCTGCCGAATCTTGCTCAGAAGAGAAACATCATCTATTCATCGGCTCGTTGAGCTACATACTCGTAATGATATGAGACCTACATAACGTGCACGCCAACAACTTTCCGCGATATTTAAAACCTCGGTATTGCGCTGATACATAATGGAACAATGGTTTTTTCTACTTGCTGGTCAATGAAGGAGTTCGGAGTAGTTTTAAGCGCTGCGCTGTGCGCTAAAGTTGGTATCGGGCGGGTGTTCTAAGCGCGGCGGCGCGAGTTGCCTTATCAGTTTTTATTCATTCAGAATGTCCGCTCATCGTACTTTTGATGAATGGTAACATCGAAACAAACATTTTGCTATAATATCATAAACCTATGAATGTTAGCCGAGTGTTTGGAGCTCAACTAGAATAATAGATACACAATATTTAAATTTAAACAAAAAAAAACCAATCGTGGTCTATACTTGACAGGCTTTGCGATGACAAATAGCTCTACTTGTTAGCCTATTCCATGTTTCTGAATGAATAAAGGTTAAACACGGAGGATGCGGGGAGCGAGTGGGAGGCAGGTTGACCGGCACCTGCCAACTGTTCCCCACTTTTACGCGCGTTACGGTAACTCAATTATATAGGGTCTTTGATTATTATTGCGCGATATTCAAGGAATATGTTCCACACACAAAATATGAAATAATACATTTTTTTTCCATACTTTTTTTTTTATTACGAAAAAAAAAATACTAAGTATTTTTATCTGCTTAATAATTAGTTATTCTTGTTAGAAATCGAAAGGGCAGCACTCGGCACGTGTCAGTGACCCGCGCGTCAATGAACCGCAGGTCAATAACCTGCGCGTCCTTGATTTGCGCGTGTCAATGAACCCCTTATAACCGCTACGGGGCTCGCGTGCTTGAATATTTTATTATTACGCGATTTTCAATAATGCCAAATAAGAGAAAATATATATACAGGGTGGTCCAAACATAGACGTCAATAAGAAAAATGTAGATGCCCCAGATTCAGAGGTATCCGAAAATACCCCATGTATGTTCCTCGATTTTTCGTATTTTTCGAATTATGATTTTTTTAATGTTTTTTTTTGAGAATGTTTGGTCGGAACGTTTGAAAGTAATAAAAATTAAAAAAAAAACAGGTCCATTATTTTTTTATTCATGTGTGGAACCTGTTCCTTGAATATCGCGCACTAATAATCAAAGACCCTGTATAGTTTGATAATTTACTTCAAAAAAGCTCCACTGCTCTTCGAAATGGAACTTCACGATTGTTTAGATTCGCCGACCGTGCTGTACCGTAGGTGCTGTACCGTAGGTGCTGTACCGTAGGTGCTGTACCGTAGGTTTACTAGTTCGGCAGATATGATTCGGGTTCGGCCTGAATGCTTTTATAAATAAAAAGGGAAAGGTATGACGGACTGGCTCTCCATTTATTATTCAAACCGATTTAGTCTTGTTAAAAAAGGCGTGCGGCCCCCATCCGCTTTAAGCCTTCAATCTTCATTTACGTTTCAGTGTCAAAGGCAATGAGTAAGGTTGTGTCCTACAAAACCTCATGTGTCTCGCATATAATGTAGTAGAATAATATAAGAGTAGTAGGGTTCTTATGATAGAGCTCATCCGGGGAAGGACTACCACCATACCTATTTCTGCCGCCAAGCAGTAATGCTCGCATTGCTGTGTTCCGGTTCGAAGAGTAGTAGAGTTCTTTGTGATAGAGCTCGTCCGGGAAAGGACTACCACCATACCTATTTCTGCCGCAAAGCAGTAATGTTTGCATTGCTGTGTTCCGGTCCGAAGGGTATGGTTTCCGGTGAAATTACAGGCACATGATACTTACCATCTACGTCTCAGGATGGCAACCCGTGAGTGATACTTCTGGTATTGCAAGCGTCCATAGGCTGCGGTAACCGCTTACCATCTTGTGGGCCGTACGCTTGGTTGCCACTTCAGTTGTATAAAAAAAAAAAAAAAAAAGGGTATGGTTTCCGGTGAAATTACAGGCACATGAGACTTTCCATCTTACTTTTCAGGGTGGTAACACGCAAGTGATATCTATGATGTAGCATGCGTACATAGGCTACGGTAACCGCTGACCATCAAGTGGGCCGTACGCTTGGTTGCCACTCTAGTGGTATAAAAAAAATATATATATATTATGGTACCTTACCTCCATTACTAGCACTCTCCCCCTGCTGCTGCTATCGCAAGTTCTAGGATAGTGCACACAGTGTATTGTATACCGTTTAGGCTGTACAGTAACTTGTATCTAGGCACTATTATAGTACAAGTTGTTTCGTATTTTTCTACGGAATAAAGTCAACATAGTATACATAGAGTGGGTTCAAGGGTATGGTTTCCGGTGAAATTACAGGCACATGAGACTTTAGATCTACGTCTCGTATCCTTGTCTTTGTTTAGTATTCCTTAATAATGTGTACTCATCAAGCGTAGCATGTATTGCTAAGAACTTGACTCTTAAACTTTTTTTTTTGTCTTTTTTGACATACCTACTTATATCCTTGGCATGAGCCTCACCTAGTTCGATTGGCACCACACTGAAGCTTTATGATGAAGTGGGATCATCAAAAAAAAAGCTAGGAACCCAACCGAGTTTGTTGCCAGATTCTTCTGAGTCGTTCGTCAACTCACACTACTACTTGTCCCAACTGGTGTGTAGGGGGCGCGTGGAACTGGCGTAAATTCACCTAGCTTTATTATTGAATAAATATATTTTTTACTTTATTTTACTTTACTCTCAGGTGGCAACGCGCAAGTGATATCTCTGATGTTGCAAGCGTACATAGGCTACGGTGACCGCTTACCATCAAGTAAGCTTGGTTGCCACTTAGGTGGTATCAAAATAAATCATCATGATCGAGGAACCAGTCATATTTTCTGACAAACTCCTTCACATATTTAGGTAGAGTCAAATGTATCTTCGTGACAGACCGATTGGCGAGAGTAGGCTTTTTGCTTGACTCGATGAGATTCCTGATAACTTCACTTCCACTAGCACCGGAATAATTATAACGATAAGCATCCAAGGCGGGGCTTTTAAAGCAGTAAGTTCGTTTGCGACTAAGGTTGGATTCGACCAAACTCGGATAAGCTCTATTCGCAGAGTAAATTGTAGTTATATGCGAGTAAACTGACAGTTTACTTGTATTTGACATTTCTTATTCCGCGATAAAAAAGTTGGTCGAATCCAACCAAGCGTACGGCCCACAAGATGGTAAGCGGTTACCGCAGCCTATGGACGCTTGCAATACCTACCTCTGCTACTCACTCACGGGTTGCCTTGAGGCATAGATCGAAAGTATCATGTGCCTGTAATTTCACCGGAAACCATACCCTTCGAACCGGAATACAGCAATGCGAGCGTTACTGCTTGGCGGCAGAAATAGGTATGGTGGTAGTCCTTCCCCGGACGAGCTCTATCACAAAGAACTTTACTACTCTTAACACTTACCGAGTTATTACTTTCTCTCGAAAAAACGGATTGAAAAGTCAAATCTGAGTCGTTTGACAAATATATTTATTAAAATAACACTAGCTTCTGTCCATAGCTTTACTTGTAAGGTATGTATATGTATCTGGTACCTAGATAAAAGTTAGCTACATATAACCTTTCAAGATTTATTTAAGGACGTGATTGTTTAACAAACATACAAGCATCCAAACTTTCCAATTTACAATATTGGTAGGATTTTTTATGGGATTTAATTTTTCCGTGAGTAATTGCATCATTATTTTCATTCATTAGCGCAGCCAAAAAAATATTACGCCAAAGTTTAATAATAAAAAAGAAAGCGGCCGCTTTGCAAGAGAGTGGTTCGATGCCTTTGTAGGAGCGGTTTTATTAATTCATTAATCAAACCGCTCCTAAAAACTAATTTACATTCCGGTAGCGTTAGTTATGAAGGCTCTAACTCTACATTACATCACTTTTCAAACCGTAAAGTAAATGCAAGTTCCTATGTTATGTGTCTGGTCTCGGTGACCGAGTGGCCGGCTGCGGCGGCGGCGCCTCGAATAGAATCGGCAATCGCTCGCAAAAGATTTATGGCACGGGCAGATTGTAAGCGCGATACCCAACTAAAATATCTCTCTTTGTCCTTTAACAAAGGACTTTTCAAAATATAAATATTTAGCAATGTTAAACAACTTTTATGTAATGCTGGTAAAATTAAAATGATGTATAACATGTCCACTACAAGTGGATGGATAGCTCCGCGACTTGGGGCAGATTCGACCAACATCTGGAATAACTATTCCGCGGAATAGGAAAAGACAACAAATACAAGTAAACTGCAGTTTACTCTCGCATTCGAGTTTGGTCGAATCCAGCCATAGTTCGTTGACTTAGTTTGCGGTCTGAAGTTTTTGCTTATTTATTATTACTAATTAACTTCAGACAAATTTTCTAATAGATAATAATATGTTTATTCAGTAATAATAAGGGTTGGAATGAGATATTTGAATGTGTATGTGTGACGCGCGGCATCGTTGTACAGAGTCGTACTCCGCCGTTGGTCGCCGGCACCGGCTGACTGACGCCGAGGAGCATTCATAATTATAAAATTTTATTTCAGGCAACATTAGAAAAGTTCCTGATGTAAAAACTCATTCTACAGCCCATACAAATAAATACCTTAAAACTAAGAATTTATTAATTAATTAATTTATTTATTTATTATATTTTAGGAAAACCAACAGCTTTTACATTTAATGACACGAGCTTCCCGCGACAAAGAGCTGACCACTGACAACCGACATCGTTGCCCATAAATTGTGAGCTTTAAACCTCTAAAAGACTTTGGCAAATGTGTGCCTACTAACTACTAACAGATTGTTGGTGTCCTTGTCTAATTATTCAATAGTCAGATTAGGGTGAATTTCGGCTTACAGCATCGTACTTACAACCAACTCTATCGCCAGATTTAAAAATGTAGATAAGCACTGATGATAAGTTTAAATAAAACTACATTTTGAAAACTCAATATAATTTAATTAGAACAAGTTCAGTCAGCAGATTGGAACATCATAGAGATCGCTTACAAAGTTACAACAAAGATATTTACATTTTTTTTAACATTTCAACATTATAAGGTGTGTGCGGCTCACAGCGCTAGCGCCTCCCGCCGCGGGCGCGCCTGCAGGCTCGCCGGCGAGAAGTACCTGCCGAGACCAGCGCGGGGTTAGAGTCGCACTCGCGCCACAGACGTCCGGCGCGCATCGTCTACCTACTGGGTACGGAGGAGCTACGGAGCGCCACGTCGCTAGCGCAGCGCCGCGCCATGCAGGGAGCTGCCTAACGAGCATGCGCTCTCGTTCCTCGAAGCTGGAAGCCATGCTTTATAATTACGGGAGGGTACGCGGGATACCGACTCCCGCGGGACTCGACTACGAGCTTGTTACCAGACTTACTCCGGCCGGGGACTATCATCGCTCCTCTCAGAACCGGTGGCTTCATCGGAAAAAGAAAAACCTATTTAATCACAGACATCTGATAGAAGGCGTCAGATCACAATCTTGGCGAGAGCCGAAACGACTGCGCAAAAGGATCGCATCAATTTCTAATTTAAAAATTACATTTCAATCAGCAAACAGGAAGTACCCGGATTATCACAATCATCCCTTTTGCGATGAGGAGTCCATTTTCGTATAAAACCGAGTATGAGTCCTTGCGGTACACCATGGATATCCTAAAAGCAGATCGTGGATCGGCGGACGCTCACCTGACGGTGGATGGAGGGGGCGGGTCGCGGCGCCGGCGCGGGGGGCGCGCGCGGCGCTCCTCGCTTGCCTCCAGCGCCCGCCGCGGCTCACAAGCTGCACAGTGCGGAGCGGTCAGTGGGGGGTGGGGGAGGGGGTGTTTGAGGGCGAGGGGGTGACCGCTCTCACCCGGGCGCAGCGGCAGGCGGTACAGCTCGAGCGCGCAGGCGGCGCACGGCGAGCCGCTTGACTCCGAGTCGCTGTCGCGGGGGCGCCCGTACTCTGCGCACACGTTCGGACACGAATTAAAGTAAAGTACGATAGTGTATCGAACGGGATGCTCGATTGCGGGGTTCTGTTGTAAAATTGATTCTTTATTAAAATACAATATTTTAGCTTAGCTACAGAATGTCAGAGAAGTGCTGATGTACTCATAAACTTTTAAATGTGACACGTCAAACGACAAAGTAACCCTGCGAAGAAATTAAAAGTGCTCTTGGAGGTAGGAAAAACTATAAGTATTGAACAAGGAACAGAAAGTACGTGAGCATTCCTGCGAAGGAAGGTACCTCCACTTAAGCTTGTAGCGGCGATAGTCGGAACAGTAATATTTGAGAAAACTAACTATGAACCGTACCTGCATGCGAAAGTAGATTAGGGCGCGGTGGCGGCGCGGCCAAGTCCAGTTCTTCGATGCGGCCAAACGTGCGCAGGTGCAGGGCGCACCCGGAGCCCCCCGCCCCCCCGGCTCCCCCCGGGGGGGCGGCGCCCGCGCACGCGCCCGAGCCCTCCCCTCCGCCGGACATGCTGAACGTCGCGTATGGACTGATCTCGTCGCAGTCGGCTGCGTCGCAAACAAAGAAACATCATCAGAACACCTGTTTCGTTCCAGACGAGCCGGCGTCGGATCGGGCGCTACCTTCCGGCGGCGCGAGCTCCTTCTCACTCCTCCGGTCCGGCTCCGTGGAGCACCCGCGCGCCCGCACCGCACACGCGCCGCGCCCGCAGAGCCCCGCGTGCCGCCGCCGCACAGCGACTAACCCTGCACAGACACGAACCGTCGGGAGCGCGTCCTCCGCGAGCTCGACTCGCAGCCGGAGCTCGGGCTCGGGGGCACTCACCCGCCGCGAGCTGGACTCGCAGCCGGAGCTCGGGCTCGGGGGCACTCACCCGCCGCGAGCTCGACTCGCAGCCGGAGCTCGGGCTCGGGGGCACTCACCCGCCGCCAGCGCCGCCAGCAGCGCCGCCACCGCGCCGGCACCGAGCTGCGCCGCCGCGCGCCACCCGCCCGCGCTCGTCGCCGTCACTCCACCCTGTCCCTCCATCGACACCCGCACCGCGTCGCCGATTCTCTCTGAGCGGGTAAAACACAACCGTCATCGAGGTCGATCGCCGCGATTGACCGCTTCGACTCGACTGGCGTGAACTAGCAAAGAAATCGCCCACGCTAGCCGAGATGTAATTTCGTTCGAAGAAAAGCGTCATCATCCATCGGTAGGCTAGGTGCCCGGGGCAGGGGGCAGGGGGCAGGGGGCAGGGGGCAGGGGGCACTCACCGCCGCTTGCCGCGCGCGTGGGGGCGCGGTAGAGCGCGACCGTGGCTCCGGCCGGCGAGCTCGCCTCCGCGCGGATCTCGTACCACGCGCCCGGCCGCAGGTCGCCCGCCTGACATATTTTTATTTATTTTATTTTTATTTCTTAGGAAAACCAACAGCGGATACAACTTTATTTAATAACTTATGCGAAAACAGGAAGCCAACAATAGGTTTTTTTATTTTTTATTAATGGTTCTCTAAACTGGACGTTACACCATAAACTTACATTAAAGGTTTTTGACATAATGTTAATATTACAAGTGCCTTCTTGAAGAGAACACGGCATGCATAAAGTGATGTTACTAACTCTACAAAATTTGAAAGTTACTTAGATACTTATATAATAAAAATAAATTAATAAATACTGCATCAACTTTGTTACCTATAACCTAACTAATAAGCAATCTCTTAATAGAAGAGACTGAAGTGAAAAAGATGTCCATTTCCTGACAAATGGCATTGTAAGACGAACACATTCTGTTTATTGGTGAGTGTTGACTATAACTAGTGTGACAGTAAGGAAGCTCAAACGTTTTTCTATTTTGAAGACGGCTTGAAGGACGCGGGATAGCAAGTTTGAATCTTTGAAGCATATCTGGGCTGTCAATGTTGCCATTTATAATTTTGTGCAGATACACAATGTCTGCTAAGTTCCTTCTGCGCTCGAGTGTAACCATTCCAAAAAAGTTAGTCTGGAATCGTAAGAATACAAGCTGCGACACAGATTATTGGCGTACGTGAGGTATAAGAAGTTTCTCTGAAGTTTCTCAAGTCTACTGATGTGAACTTCGTACGACGGTCTCCAAATGGGGCTACAGTATTCTAATAGACTACGGACATAGCAATTAAAGAGTATAACAGGGATTTTAAAGTCTTTAAATAATTTTGTTTGTCGTATTACAAAACCAGCAAGGCGCGCTCCTTTTTTGGTGATGTGATCAATATGCTAGCGAAAGTCTAACTTCGCATCGACTATGACTCCCAAATCACGCATACTAGTGACCTCTGCAACAGGCGTATTATCAATGAAATAGGTGGCAGGAGTAGGTTTTACTTTCCTCGTAAATTAAACATCAAACGCCTTTGAAAAGTCTGTATAAAGTGCGTGAACTTCCAGTCTATTGTCAAACGCTTCAGATAAATCGCTGACATAGTTGAGGAGATTTGATGCTAAAAAACCCGTGCTGTTCGGGTATAAATAGTGGTTTTAGGTGGAAATATATTATTTTTTGGACCATGGATTCAAATAATTTACCAATCGAGGACAAAATTGAAATTGGTCTGTAGTTTGCTATGTCATTTTGGTCCCCTTTCTTGTGGATTGGTGTAATATGAGCAAGCTTCCACTTAGTGGGGAAAATTCCACGTGCAAGAGATAGATTAAATAATATTTGTAAAGGCCTGGCAAGTTGACTTGCACAGGTTTTAAGGAAGGTTGGTGGGATAGAGTCCGGGCCTGGACCTTTGTTGACGTCCCAGTCTCATAAGAGTCTGGTTATCACAGCGGGAAATCCACAGCGTGTGCGGGTGAATGTGTGGGTGAGTGTGGGTATGTATGTGGGTGAGTGGGTGTGTGTGGGTGAGTGTGGGTATGTACGTGGCTAAGTGGTTGTGTGTGTGTGTGCGGTAATGAGTATCAGATTATAAAATATAAATAAACAATGCACTGAGCTTGGTATTTAATCAGGGTTTAAAGGTTTTTCTAAATTCTGTTTTTGTCGTAATAAAAGAATCAGTTTGAGTTTTTTTTTAAATGTAACGGGACTTATTTTTTTCCTCAGGGAAGGTGGTAAATCATTACATATTTTTATTTAAAGCAGCCTTTAAACCCTGTGGTTTTCTGTTTGGAGATAGCTAAAGAATTGAAATATGAAAATAAAAAACATAAAAAGTAAATTACGCAGATTGCAGTGTTTGCTATTAATTTTATTTAGACCGGAGGGAATGCACCTCAGCACTCTCCCCGTCGGCGTCGGTCGGCAACTGCGTCCACGGCGCCGCGGCGTCCCCAAGGGGGCGCAGCGCGAGGCGGAAGGCGGGCGCGGAGCAGAGCGTGCGCCACGCCAGCAGGTTGAGGCGCAGCGCGGACGCGTTCGCCCACACAAACTCCTCCGCCGGCGCCGCGCCCGGGGGGCCTCCACCCCGCGTGCGGGCCCCCAGCGCCGGCCCCGGGGGCGAGGCCCCGCCCGCGCCCTGCGCGCGCAGCCACACGCTGTACCGCGCGCCGCACGCGAGCCCCCGTAGCGTGTGCGAGCGCACAGCGCCCGGCAGCCGCGCCGTGCCGCCTGCGCCGTCCTCGCGCGCCCAGCGCAGCCAGTACTCTGCGCGGGAGAGAGAGAGAGAGAGTGTGAGGCGGGCGAGGGAGACAGCCGAGCGAAAGGAGGCGCGGCGCTCACCCCGCACGGGCGCGCCGACGGGCGGCTCCCAGGCGAGGTGCAGCGCGTGAGGCTCGGCCCGCAGCAGGCGCGGCTCGGGCGCGGCAGGCGGCGCCAGCACGCGGAGACAGTGCGTGAGCGCGTCGGCGCCGGCCGCGTTGCGCACCGAGCACGTGTAGTTGCCGGCGTGCGCCGCCACAACCTCTGCAAGGGATCGGATTACGACTTTGAAGGAGCAGACAGAAAAACTATAAAAAATGCACACAAATAAATACCGCAGATGTGAATATTCATGGGCAAACTATTCTTATGTTTCACTTGGATAGTAATCCACAAATTTTCAGCAGTGGTGCTAAAAGAACTCTGAGACGTAACATTGATATCTCTACGATCTACTATCAGTTAAAAATGCAAGCTGGAAGTAGGCCAGCACAGACCGACTGACTAACAAAAGCATTTCGGAGGCAATCTCGAAACGTTCGTCGCGCACCCGGAATGATCAGGTCGCCCTCCTCGGTCAGCTCGTGCGCCGGCGGCAGCGGCGTCCAACGCCGGCGCAGCAACCCCGCGCCCACCGCGCCGCACGCCAGCTGCACGCGCGCGCCCGGAGTCACCTCCAGCGAGCGCGCCCACGACGAGATGCGCGCCGGCCCTGCGGGGGAGGAGCGAGCGGATCAGCGCGGCCCCGCCACGGGGGGGCAGGGGGGCAGGGGGGGACAGGGGGACGCACCCGGCTCCACCGGCGTGGCGATGAGCGTGCGCGAGGGCGGGCCGCGGCCGGCGCTCGTCTCGGCCAGCACGCGCAGCTCGTGCGCCTGCCCCGCGCGCAGGCCGCGCAGCACGCGCCGCAGCTCCCCGGGGGGCGCGCCGCCCGCCACGCGCAGCACGCGCGCGCCGCCCGCCGCCGCGCCGCGCTCCGCCACCTGCAGCGCGTACCGCGTGCCGGCCGGCGCGCCCGCGGGCGCCAGCCACGACACCTGCAGCGCGTCCGCGCCCGCCGCGAGCGCGCGCAGCGACGTCACCGCGCCGGGAGCTGCGCGGGAAGCGGACGTTAGGTCGCGGTCGCTCGGGCTCGCCCGCCGAGGGGCCGCCGCGCGCCTCACCTTCGTCGGCGGTCGCGCAGTAGACCGGCGCCGAGGGCGGGCCGGGCCCGGCGGCGGCGCGCGCGCTCACCCACACGGAGTGGTTGGCGCCGGGCGCGAGGCCGAGCAGCGCGGCCGAGGCGGCGAGCGCGCCGGGGGCGTGCGTCGCGCCCGGAGCGTCGCCTCGACCTGCGATACGATCGATGCGTTACGTTTGCGGTCGGTTGTTGCGATTGCGACCGACGCTGATGCGCTGCGGCGCGTGGATGGAAGGGATGCTCACTCGCGACGGAGTCGAGCGGCACGCAGTGGACGTCGTAGCCGCGGAGCGAATGCGCGGAGGCGGGCGCGGGCATCCAGCGCACGAGCAGCGATCGGCTCGACGTCGCTTCGCACGACACCGACTCGGGAGGGTCCTCGGGAACTAAACGCAGAATAAAAAAATGGATGCTCCGTTTGATATATTTTGTTGTTACTGTATAGATTAGAAATCAACTCAGCATTGTGCTGAATAGTTTTCAAGCCGTCTCGCCTGTTTTAAACGGTCGTAATTCTTTCATACCAACAGACAGATACAATGATCCAACAAAGATTTAATTTTTTCATGTTTTAATATGAAAAAGCAGATAGCTGTGCTGTGCTGTGTTGCGGTGTAGTGTAGTGTAACTGTCGATGGCTACCTCCTTCGGCAGTGGTGGCGTAGACGGCTGGCGAGGCGGGCGAGGGTCCGGCTCGGTTGTAGGCGCGCACGTGCAGCTGGTAGCGCACGGCGCCGCGCAGGCCCGTCAGCGCCAGGTCGCGCCTCCTCCCGCCCGCCGCCGACACCCGCCCCGCCGCGCCGAGCCCGCGCCACGACACCGCGTATCCGAGCAGCTCTCCGTTCCAGCTCTCTTGGACGGGAGCCTGAGGGAAAACTTGAGCTCGTAGATCTCGTCCGGTCTCCGCGTTTTTTATTTTTTCATTTATTTCTTTCGATCGAGGATCACTCACCGACCACGAGACGTGAAGTTCTCCGGAACCGGCCGGTTTCACTCGCACGTTTTGGGGCGGAGCCGATGGAGCTGAGGAGAAACGAGCTCGATTGAACTTACGGTCTTAATGTCGGATCGAAGGTCACCATCGTCGGCCGTATTGTACCTTCCTCCAGGGTGGTGAACATCAGAGGTTCAGAAGTCGGCGACTGTCCGACGTGATTTCCGGCGACGATGCGCAGCGAGTAGGCCGCGGCAGGCCGTAGGCTTTCAAGTTTTGCCGCTAACGTTCGAAGTCCATCAGCGTCCAAACTATAACGAGATCTGTTTTCAGAAGACATAGAGCCAAAAGACTAAGGAGAGCCGTAAAAGAGCCGCAAAAGAGAAGCCGCATTTTGTTATATCATCTTATAGGGTCAATCACCTGTTATCTTTGTTGGGCTCGAGTGTCAAGTTGAAGGTGGCGTGAGGTGGTTCAGCGCCGGGCAACGAGTGCAGCGCGGTGCAAAGCGCGGAGTAGTGTTCGCTTCCCCCCCCGCCCCCCGTCCCGCCCGCGCTCCGCAGCCGTGACGTCACCGACGCTGGCGCGCGCCACTCCACGCGCACCCAGCGGGACCCTACGCCACCCAGACGTACACTGAGTGGTGCCTCCGGAGGCTCTAGAAGTTCAATGTTATATTTTTTAAATTGTTAGATTTACTTAATAATGCAGGTACGAAAAGTGGTCGCATGTTTTGTTACAAAGTTTACCTTCTACGTGCAGAAACATCAAAACTTCACTTCTTCCGTATTGGTTGCGGGCATGGCATCGGTACTCTCCTGCATCACCCCGCTCTGCGGCACGTAGCTGCAGCGTAGACCGAAGTCCTTCGCCGGTCCGGACCTCTGACACTGTCCATCTACACCAAAATAATTACACTTCGTTTTCGATAAGTACCCTCCTTCTTTTGATCCTACATTAAAAGAAATAATAGAAGCAAACCTGTAGGAGTTTAGGTCGAGAGTTGTTTCTCGATGCGACCAGTGAACGGTCAGCGGCGCATCACCCAGCGCGTGACAGGACAGGGATGCACTTTGGCCGCGCACACATGACACGTTTCCAGCTGAGCTCTCGAAATTCGCTGGCTCTACACACAGGAAAATACTTTTTGCATAATTTAGCATAGAAATTTATCTTGAAAGTATATTAGGAAATATTAGACTCACCATGCACAGTGAGATTGACTTGCTTCACTAGCGGTGGTCCAACTCCATTGTCAGCCGTGCAGCGGTACCCGCCTTGATGTCGTCTGGCAGCCCGGAGCGCAGCAAGTGTACCGTTCTTCACGCGGACTCCGCTCTCTCCTTCTTGCACCAGCTGCCCCCGACCCACCCCGGGTGACCCCACTACTCCACCCCAGGCACTGTCTACTTGCTCCCACTGCTCATTCTCTAGACCGAGACTTGCTTCATCTAGTAATATTATGATTTGATGAAAAACATGTTATGCTAACAGAAATGCAAAACATCAAAACTAGTTTCGCGTTCAAGACCGATCCTGTCAATGCATTTCTTGCGCAGTACTAGTTCTCTCAAACGGTGACAGAAAACGTTGCGAGGAAAAAGACTTCTCAATCAATTATTTTATTTTAAACATATTTGGAAAACTAAATAACAGCTTATATCATGTGAGAATGGTAATGGTAATAAAACAGTATGAGCATAAACAGTTTTAATTAATAGTTTACATTATACTTAGGTATCCAATTAAATAAAAAAACTATAGTGAAAAAAATTAGTGAAAACAGGTTAGGTTAATCCTGTTCTATATTTTAAGCATTACCATTCTCACATGATTTAAGCTGTTACTTTTCCAAACATGTAAAAATAAAACAAAATAACTAAAGACTTGGACAAATCCCTTGGCACTGTGCAATATCGCAAATAAAAAAGTATTCAAATACACCTAAGAAAACGTATCTAAAAGTCTTACCGACTTTCCTGTACCACGTAACACTAGGAGTGGGATATCCCTTCGCGGCACATTCCAGAAGAATCGGTGCTCCGAGCAAAACGGCAGCGTCGAGAGGCTCCGTGACCCACGCAGGTGCCACTGTATGTAATTATAAAGAACATTTTAGAGCTTGGCCATTTCATTTTTTGACAACAAAATCAATCTTGACAATGATCTCAATATACATTTTAGAAATATGTAAATTTGTTAGAAAGTACACTCAATTATTTTCAAAAAAGATTGATCAACCACGTCGCTTCGAATGTAGATACAAGCATAAATTAATAATACCTACTTCTAAACTAAAAATGCACAGCTCAAGTCCGTATACAATGGCTGTTAAAATATATAACAAAGTTCCTGAATGTATTAAAAATATAGAAAAAGATAATATTTTTGAAAATAAATTAAAAGAAATGCTATTAAAAAAAAGCTATTATACACTTGATCAGTTTCTCAGTGACTCAAATAACGAATAATAGGTTTTATTGCTACCCCAAATAATGATTTTATTATTTTATTATTATCACAAACTAGGTACCTATCCATTAATACTAAAATCGGTCCGCTCCTACTCAATCTTATAGTGCAACACCCTTACTGGGTACATAGCTATGTGTTGGCTGCTCTGATATTATATAATATTACATAAGACCTGTGACATGTATTACCCTCATAATTATGATGCAATAAATGTTACTGAATACTGAATCCCAGTAACATATTTGAATCGAACGAATCACCTTTAACGCTGAGCGTGGCGCTGTAGTTGACGCTAGCCGCGTCGTTCGACACGCGGCACGAGTACTCGCCGCTGTGCCGCGCCGTCAGCTCCGAGAACATCAGCAGAGAGAACTCGTTTAGGCTCTTCTCTTCTATCTGGAAAGAAGATCCCTCACAGAACATCGGTCCAATCACAAAGGTGATCTACAGCCGAGGAGCCGAGGAGTCTAGCGCACCTGAAGCGTCGCCGGCAGAGGCGCGCCATCCTTCGTCCACGAGAAGTAGACCGGCTTGTCGCCGGACGACACCCCGCACAGCACCTGCGCCGAGCTGCCCTCGGTCAGCTCCGAGGAGAAGATGAACGGTGATATCTTCGGCGGATCTAGATCGAGACGGAGCTTACGTGACTTCGGGCTCTATAAATCAGTGCGAGATATAGATCAACCAAAAGAAATGATACTGACTGCGCACTTGGATGTCGATCTCACGGCGCGCCGTGAGCCCGTGCGGCGCGGTCACCTCGCAGGCGTAGAGCCCCGCGTCGGACGCCAGCGCCGGCTGCAGGCGCAGGTCCGCGCCGCGCGCCGCCACGCGCCCCGCGCCCCCCGCGCCCCCCGCGCGTCGCCACGACACCGAGCTGTGTGCCACACACACACACACACATCCACCCGTTACACTGCGCCGCGCCCGTCTCCGGTATCGCGTTCATTATCATTATTGAGCTAAAATCTGAGTGAACTTACTCTCGTGAAGTGAGTTTTTAATATTTATTTTTTATAATAAATGTTCGACTAAAAAAATATTAAAATAAAAACTCGCTTTCTAGTGTGCGTTTGCGACCATAGATACGAGAACGAGTTCGTTAATTAGCAAGCAACTGTAGTGTTTTAAATTAGCCGTCAGAAGACTAAAAACATTGTCCTGACGTGGTTGCTATGAGGGTAAGATGGAACTGACATGGTCCATAAGGACAGAAGTTCCTTAAAAAAAGAGAAAAAAAAATAAAAAAAACTGTAGTGTAGTGTTTTTGGCTAATATTGATAAATTTAGCGACACAGCTCGAAGCGGTTGTTTTGGTGGAAGCGATGTTCGGTGCGGCTCTAAGGCAGGCGATGATGGGAATCACGTATAAATGCACCTCTATGGACCTGATCGGATATCCGGCGTAGGGGCAGCGCACGGTCGCGTTGGAGCCCGCCACCACGCGCACCGCGCCCAGCGCGCGGATCGACGGGGGACCTGCGCCAACAGTCGAACGTCATCGACCCTTATAGCATAGCTTTGCCTAGCCAAGCGGAGCTTAGCGCAGCCGAGGGTAACATTTACACCAACTATTCAACAAGAATCTTGCAAAAATGTGCTAATGTTACAGTGAATTTTTTATTTATTTTTGCACCTGTAAGTTCTGGTTACTTACAATCTAATACCTTGTACTGGACCTATTTAATAATGTTTTATGTAAAAAAAAAAAACAAGTTTCTATGGCCAGCGTTGCCAAAAATGTATGTTATGTTATAAGCGTCAACTTGAGAACCTCCTCCGTTATTCTTCGTTGAATAGAAATCTTATGCAACGAGTATCAAAAAAAAGGCAAGAACAGCGCTCACCGTAAATGTTGAGCCTCGCAGCGTGGTCGGCGCTGCCGAGGCGGTTCTCGGCGCGGCAGGCGTAGCGGCCGCCGTCCGGCGCGCCCGCCGCCGTCACGTTCAGCGTCGACACCACGTCCCCGCGCGCGCTGCGCTCCGACCCGATGCGATACCTGCAGCGACGCCCGACCGCTCTTTTAGATCACTTTCATTGCGGCCCCGTTCGACACGAGCGCTCAATTGTCCGATCCGAAAGCACTCAAACCGAGAGCGACGAAGGAGTAGCGGCGCACCTGTGCTGCGAGTAGCGGTCGAGCGGCTGGTCGTCCAGCAGCCAGGTGAAGGTGGGCGGCGGCGCGCCCGAGGCGACGCAGCGCAGCGACACGGCGCCTCCGCCGCGCAGCGCCTGCTCGATGAACGTGTAGTGCAGCTCCGGAGGGGAATCTGAGGATCACTTACCTCTTACCATCAGCCGAACTACTGGACTCTACTTGCTAGTCGGTAGCCTCATTAACGCTGACATCAAAAAATACGATCGTCAGTGATTGATAGGAACATAATCGTTAAAAAATGTAAGTGATCGATTACTGATAATAAATATATTTAAGTTTGGAGCTTGTGTAACTGGCGTAAATTCTTTGCTTATTTCCCCAGACGTTTCGAAATGATTCTTTTGATTTTATTAAATAAACACTTTAGAGTACGACTTTGACGTTGCATTGAACGGCAGCGTCTCGCAAAATTACACGAAAGATAATTGCCGTTCAGATTTGGGAGCCGTGACCCGACGAGTAATCCGAGCCGCTAATGAAAGGCTAGGTACGTATTCGATCCTCTGATAAAACATCAGGGCCTGGTGTCCGACAGTGACGAGCTGTGACAGGCGCGCTCTGCGCCCGCACCGCATTGCCCTGGAGATATACATTGCCTCAATACGATACTACCGCACTAAAAATATACTGAATATTAATGGTGTAATAAAAAAAATCTGACAAAATAAATTGTTGAGTTGCTTGTGCAACATCATTGTGATTCTTCTATTCTCCAACTAAACAACTGCAGCCAGATATAGAGAAATAGGTTTTTATTAATTTCTTGCAAATATTTCTGTCTAGGTCGCCCTGTGTTTTAACACTTTCGTATAAGTATAAGATAGTATTAGTAGGTACCTACTAACTAGTTGAAGGCAAACCATTGTTCTCAGGCACAAGCTTAGAACTTGCGTCGGCATCGCGCCGTAGGCAGACGAGGGCGTGGACACGGGTGAGAGAGGTCTATCGACGCATTGTTTGGTGCGAGTGCTGGCCCGACGCCGACGGACCCTACTCTAAGGAGCGGCGTACATTGATCCAATCGATACGTATGTAATTATTGCTTACGCAATGCCAACGTATTTAGCTCGAACTTCTTAAACAAAGCGTTTAGTAATAGAAATCATAACCAATTTTGGCAAGCTATATTAAATTTACTAGTCGCAGTTAACTCATCAAGAATCCAAACTAATTCAAATTCAAAATATTTTTATTATATTAAATCACAATAATCATTTTGAAACCAATTTACGCTTAATTTACGCTGTTCCACACACCCCAGCCTAATCATGAGTGGATGAACGGAAGTATCTTGATATTTGATTATCTTGATCTCCGGTAGCACAATTTTAACGTTCCATAACTATTAAATTAAAAACAATGCAAATTATGCAGAAAAAAATGACACAGCTAGCATAATAAGATTATCTTTATGTAGCAGTCTTGTTAAAAGTAAATGATGTCTTGACCCAAAAATAAAAAAACATCCTATTAACAAATAACAGTTCCATAGAATGTTATCTTCGCCGAAAGATCTGAAATTGGCCTTTAGTCGTGATCTTGTTGAAAGTGATCGGAAGGTAAGTGCTCCTTTGTGTATCGTAAACATGAGCTGGTAGCATCGGAGCCTTGGCCGCTCCCAGATGCGGCTTTCCAACATTTGTCAATAGCTCGCTCAATATATCATTTGAACTAAAACTTTCATCGAATTGCCTGAACTTCAAAACATAATTATTTAGAAGGTCAAAAAAGTTGTCTACGACAAGTTATCTCAAAGTATGATTAAATTACTACGGTTTCATCTCGGTCCCTTTCCCGACAAAACTGCTCGACCGTAATATATCGCCGGTAGTTTCCATCGACACCGTGGTGTGATTTTTCAATCGATGGATCGACTTGACTCTTAGCATAACGAAAATCATTTACGCCTTGTTTTTATGAAAACTTTTAAAAAAGAGGGGCTGAACGCTAAAAGTAAAATAAGAAAACAAAAAGAAACATCGTGTATATGAGCACCTCCCAGGCGCAGCTCGGCGGTGGCGAGCGCGCTCTGCCCGCGCCAGGTGGCTCGGCACTGGTACACGCCGCTCTGGGCGCGCGTGACGTCACGCAGCAGCAGCGCCGCGCCCGCGCCCGCCGCGCGCCCGTCGTGCAGCCAGTGCAGCGCCGCACCCGGCGCCGACGCCGCGCACTGCAGCCGCACCGCGCTGCCCGCCGCCGCCACCGTCACCCGCGGCGCCACCGTCACCCGCAGCTCCTGCGTCACCTCGAGCCGCACCTGCCGCGTCGCGTCGCCGTACGCGTTGTACGCCTTGCACAGCCACGCGCCGGACAGCTCGGGCTCGGCGCGCAGGCACAGCGCGGCGCCGCCCGCCCACAGCCACGCGCCGCCCGGCTCGCCCGCGCCGCCGCCCACCGGCTGCAGCCGTCCCTGCCACTCGCGGTACCACGAGTACTGCGGCGGCGGGCCGGGCGCGGCGCACGGCAGACACACGGCCGCGCCCGGCGCCGCCGCCTGCGGGCTCGGCGCCGACACCGGCCGCGGCGCCGACCGCCCGCCACCACCTCCATCTGCCGAGCGCGACACCTTACATACCTAAGCTCTTCGCACTCTTTCAAAGACAACATCGACAATTGTTTTAAATATATCGGAATCGGGTGTCGGTAGGTGAGCCTGCGCTGCGGCAAGTGGAAAGTGTGGCAACTCACCGGTGACGGAGAGGAGCACGGGTCGCGAGCGCTTGGTGAGGGCGGAGAGCGCGTGCCGCACCACGCAGGAGTAGGGGCCCGCGTCCGCGGCGCTCACGTCGCGGATCAGCAGCGTGTCGCCCGCGACTATGTAGCGAGAATCTGCCGTACACACAATTATGCTCATTCAACTTTGAGACTCGTCTCGAGACGTGAACCACTTTGCGTGATTGCAAATATGATTAGTTGAAAAGCTATAATATATTAATTATTATGATTAAATGAATGGATACAGATGACGAAAACCAAAAATAAGAGAATATGTGGTCACATGCATAGTTGAAAAAAAATGTAGTAGGGCGCCGGACTATATCGCTCGTTTGGATAAGGAACGGTGGACAAGAAGGGTTATAAAATGGAGACCCGTGCGCAAACATCAAACCACGAGGCCAAACGCCAAAGTGGTGAGTCGAAGACAACAAGACGAATGGGGGACGTGATTGGCTGATGAAAGCAGCCGACAGGCATGAGAAAAAAAAAACACAAATTATAAAATGTAGTCCAAACTTTTATTATAACAATTATTTGACCTCACTACACCGTGGCGATAGCGCGCGATGCTATCTCATATGAGCTCATCCACTCTAACTCGGACTGGAATAATCCACAACTTCTTATCTAAGATCATTCATCACTCTCCCTCTCCCCTCCCTCCGTGAAACACTACCTCTCCCCACCCTGCTCCATGTCCTTTAGTCGCAAATGAGATATTGCTTTAATTAATATTACTTCGCTTAGATATAATATGAAACCGGATAAAAACGTCCCGCTTATTTTATACGCGACATTCCCTTCGCGGGACATGGTTTTAATTATTAAAACGTTATTTATTGCTTGAGAAATTCATCCGATCTGCAAAATAATTTATTAAAGAGGCGGTAATAAAATAAATAATGAGAAAGAAGGCACGGGTGACGTAGACGTAGAGATTCAAAAGTATTCAAGAAGACAACGCGAAATGCAAGCTCGGCTCTACACGCTACAGAGACACGCGCCGCTTCTATCAGTATGACATTTTGAATATGCTTTCATAGTTACTTTAATTATTAGTTAGTCAATTTAACGCTGATGGCAAACAATTAATTTAATGTATTAATCATTGAAACATACGTAAACATGTCAATAGCATACGCAAGCTCATTCTACCGTATGCCTTCACTTTCTTACCACAAGAAACATTTCAGTTCAGTATTCATTTATATAAGAGGAGGTCGCGACGCGACTCTGTCTGTTGACTGAGTCTGGGTGAACGGCGCAAGTATAATACGCCACCTAGATTTATTTCCGTCCAGCCGCCGCCGATGGCGACATTTTTCCGATCTCGAGAGCAGCAAGTGCCATTTATTATCAACATCCATAACTCCATGCCAATGATTAGTGGTGACTGGTGCACTCAGGCGACCCGTGAACCAGCGCTAGCTAATCTTACTCTGGTTTTTTAATAAACGCTGCATTCCGCAGTTTGAAATAAAATAGAAAATGGAATGTGTTATTATTAAATTAATAACTGCAGGCTACTAATTGTATTGAAATTTAAGGATGAAAACTAGTGTCTTTTTTATTACTTACACAGTTTTTTTTCAATTTCGAACACCATGACGACAGCGAAATCACTACCACTAGACCACTAACTGGCTTTCTCGGTTGAAATACTTTGTTGAGTACTTATTCGGATACTAAATTAAAAAAATATTAATAAAAAATAAAGACAAAAACAGTTTCCATTAAACTCGTTGCCCGTCAACCAAAAGAAGAGTGCGAAAAAAGAGATAGAGCCTATCGACCACTAACAAAACCATTATGATGCATTAAGTAGTGGTCACCTGGTGCGGGCGTGTCGAGGTCGAGCAGCAGGTCCCCGCGGTACCAGAGCGCGGAGAGGAGCGGCGCAGCGGGAGGCGCGACGCGACACGCCAGCGCCGCGACCCCGCCGCGTGCCGCACTAGCGCCCGCACCCGCGCCCGCGCGCTCCACCACCGGCTGCCACTCCACCTCCGCCACTGAGGGTTACAGCGACCATCATTTTGATTTCATTTTTCCCAAAAGTTTGTACACTAAATATTCTGATTTTAGAAAAATTCTGATTCAAACGTCATAAAGTATGACGTTTGAATCTGAATTTTTCTTTGACTGACTCCTCGATTTTGTTCGTAGCTTTTTTTATGAACGAGCAGCTGTAAATAAGGATCGGTCGGTTTACCTACCCGGTTCTAATGTAACATCTCTGGACAGTGCGGTGCCGTGCACGTTCGTGGCGCGGCAACGCACCGTGGTGGGCGCGGTGGGATCGCGGGGCGACGCCGTCGGCAGCAGCTCCAAGGTGCCGTTGCTGTACACGCGCCTGCACCGCAATATCATACATTTGGCTAGGTACATTGCTTATCTGTAGATATAGCTTTTGACATGCATTATCACAGGTTGGGTGGATACACTATGATCTTCGAACTTTCATCTTTTTATTTTTTCGCGTTGTGCTTCGAGAACTATTAGCAAAGTGCTCTCGGATTTTAAGTAGAGCCCAGCGCGGTAATCATTACGATAAAAAAAAACAATTTACACTGAAGCACATTTTTCTCGCTAGTAACAACCTTTAGTTCACCTGGGTGAACCACGGGAAAATAAATGTGCCCGTTGTACACCTAGCTGAATTAGAAAGGTGGACCACGGATAAGGACCGAAATATACGTGTGCTCTAAGGCACAATATGTTATAGAGACCACCTAGCAAGACATAAGGTACTGTTGCCTGAGCTTAGAACTCTTGGCGAAGCATATTAAGGCGACGCGAGGTAACCCGGTAGGATAAGCTCCGGCTACTCCCTGGAGGTACTTGAACGTTACTAACTACAGTCTCAATTACCTAAAGCCAGGTTCATTTGTGAGGTCGGTGTCGTGGTCGGTGAGCCAGGCGAGCGCGGGCGGCGGGTCCCCGACGGCGGCACAGCGCAGGCGCGCGCCCGCGCCGGCGTCGTACCGCACGCGCGCCGCCGGCTCCAGCGTGAAGCGCGGCGCCAGCGCCTCCGCCTCCACCTCCGCCTCCGCCCCCCTCTCCAGTGACCGGCACCCGTCTGCGCACACACATCCTACCTCTTACTTATAAGCAAGATTTTTCGAATAAAACCTCACACAAGCTTAGATTGATTGATTTCGGGTTTAAGACATTTATTTATCAAAAAAGACCGAGGTCACTTAAAAAGAAACGTGTAAATTAATACTAAGTAGGTATTATACATTCAGTAGGGTTGGTAGGTAGTCGTTTTTTAACTATCTAGATAAGTAAGGTGTCATAAATAAATACTAAATATTTACATAATAGTTACGTAACTATTAGATGAGTGCGAGTCGAGTGCAATAGTTGCCCTCCTATTATATTTTATTTACGTAGGTAATTTAGTAAACATAGGTCTTCAAATTCAAGTTCATAATACAAGAATCACTTTGAAACTTCTTGAAGCTAGGTTAATTTACGCTATTTCCACCTGCCTCAGTCTAGAAGAATCTGGCGACAAACTCAACTGGGTTTCTAGCTTTTTTCGATGATCCTTAAATAAAACAATAAAGCTCCAACGTGGTGCCAGTCGATTGCTATTGTTATTGCTTTAGTGATGATAAATGCTTATAAGTGCGGAGGGATAGCATTGGCTGAGGCACCACGCGCACACAAGGCCTTGCTGCGTGCGACGGACATCGTCAGAATAAAATTGCTGTTCGAAGGGCACCGAAAGCTTGTATCAACTAGGTGGCAACCAGTTTAATACAACGGCGGTATTTCGAAAGACTTACTTAATGTACGATTAGTTGTAATTATAATCAGCGTCGAATTATGCAAAGTACAGTTTGGACAGACTTAAATAAAATGTTTATTGCGAACAAGAAAACAAGTCTTGTCGTTACTTTTGTTCTCTACGGGACCGAGCGTGGATCCCGTGTGAAGAAAAACGATAAAAGTTAGAGTCGCGGCTCGTCGCCAACTGAAGCTCGTGAGCGGCCGCGAGCCACGGGAGGCTAACTTAAAGCCACTTAAAACTCTAACGGCGCAACTTTACTTTTCAAACCGTTTGACCTAAAAAAAAGGGATTTTAAATCGACCCTCATAGAGTAGAAGACAGCGTAAATATTCCTATTTGTGAGAAGCGCAAGTAGTAAGTATTGTTTAAATACACAGTCTTATAAAATATTGGTTTACAGTAATCGATAATGGCGAAATCATTTTTGTGCAGTTGTTGACAGTCGGTTGTCGAAAATCATATTATAGTAGACAGTTGCTATTGAAATTCGTAGACTGTTCTCGTCAAAGCAATAACTTTGGAGACAGGATTGGACCTGAGAATGTGACTTTGTTATTAGACAATTCATGTCAACTTACAAATCAACACACTAATATTATAAGTGCGAAAGTTTGAATGTTGAGATGTTTGGATGTTTGTTCCTCTATAACTCGACAACTACTGAACCGATTTGGCTGAAATTAAAATAAAATAAAAAGAAATAAAACATTTGTTACTTTTAATCCCGGAAAAAAGTACGGTTCCCGAGTTTCGCGCGAAAGGAGTCGCAGGCAATAGCTAGTCAAAGAATAAATGTGATATTTTGTGTTATACACAACAGCTCAAAGATACGTGTCGCGTGTTTCAGCGACTTGCGCCGACTTTCAATCGCGTGGTTGTTGTCCTCAAACTTAGTTTGCTGACATTTAGTTTGTTCGCGACGAGCTCCCGAGGGAGAGAGCTGCATTCATAGGAACAAAGTTGTCACCTCCTCTGTAATTAAACGACTTCGCGCTCGTTTCAAGTTTCCACTTTGTAATACGTCACTGCTCCGGGCTCGCTACGTCGCGTAACACTCTGTATGTCTCTGGCATGTTTCTCGTACCGTGATGTTCCCGGATCGTTTTCAGTGCGTTTCCCGTGACTCTCAAATTGTTCTTGTCACGTGAACACAGATCGCCTTTTGCAATAATGTTTACAGCTATGTTGATGGAGATATCAATTACATAAAATTACTTACTTACTTACTGCATACGTAGAAAATAAGCAGTGAGTATTTCTAACTCTGTAAATTGCAAGGCAAAAACGCAGGTTTGAAAACGTAGAATAGCATTGCAATTTAATAAAAAGATTTTCAAAATTTCAAAGCAGAGGCACAAATATGTTTATAATAATTAATCTCGACTGGTTGATCATTTTTTTTTTGGGTTAGATAGCTAGTGTTACTGCCGGTCGAACAATAAATATCCATGCGCAATAGTCAAACAGAAAGTAATTTATTACCGCTCCTCGATATCACCGTTTGAACAATGGAATCTAATCTATTTGCTCGCCGGCAGTGCCATTGTCAGGAACCAATCGGGATGGGATGAAAAATATTAAAAGGAGAGCCTTTCTTCTCGTCCCGATGTCCTGATGTCGGTCTGGGCTTCGGCCTCTGCCTTGAATACCGAGTTTAGGTGCAAAATTGAAATGTAAAGAGACATTCTTATACGAGAAATTATTTTGTGAACAAAATATTATCTTTGATCTTGCTACATTTACAACGACAAATAAGAATTACATACGAAGTCTGACTCTGAATTTAAATCCAGGGTACTGGGGTATCAGACGCTACTGTTTACCATGGTATCAGCTTTCGGACATTAATCGCATCGGTTCGCGTCATAATAGTCAGAGACCAGGTGCCTTACTCTTGAATCCAATGACAATTCCGATCCAATCCCAATTTCCATTTCCTGCTGTAAATTTTTTGTACTCCTGAAAACAAGGTTGAATTTGGCGCTTTGTTTGCTGTCAAAAGTACGATATGTCATATTCCAATAATTGTCCAGTACCGATCGCGTTCAAGAGTAAGGCCCCAGTACCTACTTCGAGTAAATACTGTTTAAGAGACTGAACTTTTTGAAAACAACTTTTTGACTTAATAAGTCATATTTTATGCAGTAAAAAAGCCAATCTACTAAGTTTATAAATTGTGGAGATGATGCGCACACACATCAGTTTTTTTTTTTTTTTCATAATAAATAAAATAAATAAATAATGCTGGACAATCCACACAGCATCATCTAGCCCAAGGTAAGCTGCTGTTAAATAATGCTGTATTATGGGTACTAGATGACTGATATATATTTAATACAATACAATACATAGATAGATATTTTTTATTATACATAGAAAACACCCAGAACACCCGGAACAAATATTTGCAGATCCTACAAACATTTGTCCCAAGGCGGGAATCGAACCCGCAACCTCTGCGTCGCAGGCGGACCTTCGCCCACCGCGCCACATCGATCGTCAGTTATTTGTAACAAATATAACTCGAATTAGTAGGCAATAAAGTAGCACAATGTATCTAATAAACGATAGTATATCCATGGCAGTACTCACATGGAAGAAGTGCGATAAGGAGGCTTAGGAAGAGCATGTCGCTCGCAGCGCCGCGTCACGTCGTGCCTGCAACAAAGTATTTATACTCACTCACAGCACAGATATGAGTACATCATAGTAGAAGTAAGTGACACTATGTCACTCACTGTATAATGTACATATATATACAGAATGGGACTTCTTAATCTTCTTAATCTTCTAATTCTTCTAATCTTAATCTTAGCAGCTAACTTCTAGAACACGGCCTACAATTAGAATAGAATAGAAAAATAATTATTTTGCGCCACATAATAAACATAAAAATAACAATACAAATTAAAACTAAACTACTGTATCGAAAAAAAAGGCAGCTACTCAGCATGTGCTACAGACTTAATGTGTCTGTAGCACGCGATTTACAAATGAACGACTTCTTTCATATCATTAGTTGGTTTCATCTTAACCTCATCGACAGTTTTCGGCCGCCATTGTTCGGAAAATACTTCACAAAAACTATTTTAACTGCCCTAACCAAAACGGTCACATAACTCTCAAAATTGACTTTCTCTTGTGTGTATGTGTACGATATTAACCTCTCTGATTCAGCTTGAAAAGTTTTAGCTATGAATGTGAATTTCAAATATTATTCATGAAAGGAAAGTAAGATTACATTGCAACAGTTTAGATCGATTTTTTTATAGCATGAAATTCAGAGTTGTGCAAAGATTTTAAAGTGGCTGTATCTGATCGAGAAGCAGGCTTTTTTTTTATACCACTAAAGTGTCAATCAAGTGTACGGCCCACTTGATGGTCAGCGGTTACCGTAGCCTATGTACGCATGCAACATTACAGATATCACTTGCGTGTTACCACCCTGAGACGTTAGATGGAAAGTCTCATGTGCCTGTAATTTCACCGGAAACCATACCCTTCAAACCGGAACACAGCAATGCGAGCATTACTGCTTGGCGACAGAAATAGGTATGGTGGTAGTCCTTCCCCAGACGAGCTCTATCGCAAGGAAGTCTACTACTCTAGGCTGCCACTAGAACTTGATACTGCCATTCAAGACAGGAGACAAAACACTTTGTTATGGTGCCATAGATCCTTCAATAAATTGTAAAGCACTTAGGTTCTATGATGCAGCAGTGTTAGTACATCATTATCAATTTCCGTGAAGCAGCCTGAGGCAGCTGTAGAGCGCGGTGCGAGCGCGCTCAAGTATCAATTGCGGCGAGTGGTGCACACTCGAGCCTCCTTCCCTCCCTCCCCCACCATTCCCCAAGCTAACTCAAGCTCATTCAGATGCCTGGAGAAGGTATGAGTGCATACTCATACCTTCTCCAGGCATCTTATATAGCTGATATGTATGTTTTGAATAATTGATGTCTTGCAATTTTTTGACCCCGTCTTCCGATCCGATTGGTCGTGGGTCCCCAATAGATTTTCTATTAGAAAAAAATATTTGAGCAATGAAAAAATATACTGAATACCGTGCCGCTACATACTAAATGTCAGTGCTCTCATACGGTGAAACAATATCATGTAGAAACTTTACTTACCACACTATACACAATTCACACAGCAAAATAAACACACATTACACGTCATCATGTCACTATACACACCCTACACACACATACACACGCTGTGGATTTCACGCTGTGATAACCAGACTCTTATGAGACTGGGAGGAACAAGGAAATCCACATGCACACACACACACACCCACACTCTCCCTATTGTGCGATATAGAATATATAAGATATAAAATATATAATACATAAATTTCTTAATTAAATGTATTGTATTATGCAATACTTTATGTCATATTCTAACTTTAAGACCTTGCTTTAAGATTTTTGTTTTTCTTTCTGTGTTTTTTTTATTTTAAATGATATTAGTTAGTGTTGGTTGGGCATGTGTGATGGTTAGTGCTGTAGGTGCGTTAAATGTATTACTTACTTATTTATGACCACTCATTCTGTGGCATTTGTGTTAACTGTTAAGTCTTTTACTTAGCAATATTGTTTGTTCTGTGCATGGAACTAATTCTCTGGTTCTGTGTCATTATACGTCATGCCTAACTACATGCACAGCTGTTAGCTGTTAGCGGCAATATTTTACCGCCCGTCTTACCTACCTTTGCATTGTATTTTGAACGAGCTATCTACAAAATATGGATTCAAATTGGTTTATGTACGGCTTATTTAACTTCTTACCTATATTATACAATTAAGAAAACTGTGAATCCTAGATTAAGATAAATAAAAAAAATAAAAAAATATATAAACCGGCATGCCCAAGACTAAAATACTCGAAGCACATGTGCCATCAACAAATCCACATTGAGTCCGCGTGGTGGATTAAGACCCAATCACTTAGGCTCAAGAGTAGACCAGTTTCTCAGCAGCGGGAACATGAGAAGGCTGTTATGATGAAGAATGGTACTAACATCAATAGCATCGCGGATAACGAAGGGTCGGTCGCCGTAAACTAATACTCAAGTAAAATAACAACTTGAGCCAATTTTATGTTGCTAAGTGCGAATTGCTCAGACTAACTTTTCCTTACGGCACTCGGTAGACCAAGCAACATTTATTAAGCAGTCTATCTAAGTTGGAGCGCACTGTTTCAGTTGAAGTTGGTTGTAGCTCATAACAAAGTTCTTTCGTAGATCGTTTGCAAAACGTCTAATATCACAAACGGGTAGCTTATCACATAATAGTAATGAAAATGTACAACCAACAATATATCTTCACTTTTTAAGAAAAGAGGCCTTACTTTTCAAAGCAATCTCAATCCCAATGAGAGGTTTTCTATTCGAGATTTAAAAAAAAAAGTAGTTCCGATTGCTTTGACAGATGGCGCTATCTGCCCTACTGCCATACTGGGAAAGGTTATTAAAACAAGGAAAAAGTTGGTAACTCCGTTTTTGTTTCATCTCGTGTCAAGCGGAAAGTTGTGGGTTCATGTCCTGCTTGAGGCAAAATAATTTAACTCCAGTACGACCAAAGTTAATGTACTACGTAGTACGTTCTATGACTTTGACACCAGCCATGTGCCAGTATGACAGACAGTGACAGCAGGAGCAACCAATGTTGAATACATTCACCAACACCATAGCTCGCCAAACGTAGTGCTTACATTCTCTTGGGCTCGCCAGTTGAGCTGCCGCCATCTAAATAGACAGCTTTTTTTTTTAATAACTTGAGACAAAAACCCCTAATTTGAATCCAATTCCGATTCACTGCTGTCAATTTTTTGTACTCTTGGAAACAAGGTTGAATTTGGCACTAGATTGTCTTGAAATGTCATATTTCAATAACTGTCCAATACCGTAAGGCCTACAGGATGGTTATCAAAAACATATTTATGCGATTTATGTAATCACACACAAACGGTTAATAGTTGTATTGTACCAAGGCTGTCACTGCGCTACTCTAGAACGGAAACGACTTGGTTCTGGGATAGTTCAATTTTTAAAGCATGATTGTTATTATTATTTGACGACCGATGTGGCGCAGCGGGCGCAGGTACACCTGCGACGCGGAGGTTGCGGGTTCGATTCCTGCCTCGGGTTAAATGTTTGTACGATCTACAAATATTTGTTCCGGGTGTTCTGGGTATTTTCTATATATAATAAAAAATATCTATCTATTTATTGTATTGTATTAAGTATATATCAGTCATCTAGTACCCATAATACAGCTCTGTTTATTAGCAGCTTAGCTTGGGACTAGATGATGCTGTGTGGATTGTCCAGCATTATTTATTATTTTTATTATTTACATTTAAAATTTTAAGTTATTTTAAATACGATGCAATTATTGTTATTAAATTGAATTGGTTTCATTTTCTAAAACTTGAATACTTAGTAAAAACGATTTTGCCTCTTTGTTGCAACTTAACAATGCGTCTGGAAGCACGCCTTTGTCCGCCCGCGTAGCGCGTAGAGCGCGCGTAGCACCTCTACGCCGTAGCATAGTAAACGCTATGACGTAGGTAGATGTACGGAAACACGTCAAAATGGGTTAGTGTCAAAATCCCCTTTGAAAATCCCCTTTGAAGCGGATTTTGGGAGTTAAAGTGTCAAAATCCCTTTTAAAGCCTCAAACTCAGTTGCAAATTCATTACAATTATTTCAATTATAATTTATTTTTAAAATTCAATTAAAAAAAGAAAATTAAGTAAGTAAATGAGAAAACTTATCGCTTTGTAAAATACTTCGACTTTGTCCGAACTTTCAAATTTTTCATTTATTATTACTTTGCCTCCCGTCCAGTTTCCTAAACTTTTTTGTCTTAAGCTATGTATAATTGGGCCGTGTGTTAAAAATTCTTCATATAAACTTTAGGACTTTTATTCACCTCTTTTAGGATTCATTTTGAAAGGACTGTTCTAAGTATGCGCCTACACTACGGGCATAAAGGAACATAAGGTAACATGGTGTATATTACCAAAAGTACATCCTCAAAATGTTGTTTCTAGAACTTACTTTTAGGACTTTGTAGGTACCTGTGAATACAAGTGAACTGCTCTAGACTCTACTCTTTTATTATTAACGTGCGGACCCGCGCAGTTTCATCCGCAGTTTTTTAGTTTTTATGCTATCCCTTGTCAGATAGATAAGTGGTAACAGTCACACAGACTTTCGCATATACTCGTATATATTAGGAGTAGGATATCGATAGATGTGTTGAGCTTTTACCTAAAACAAATAAATTATGCAAAATAATACAATTTATGCTATAACTGATTTCAAGAGAATCCTCATGAATAAACAGCAGTAAGGACAATAAGATAATGGAATGGGCGGAAATGAGCGCGAACAATTGACTTTGCTACTTTGAGCAAAGTTGCCCCCAACTCTGTAAACCCGTCTCACTTCGCGGTCGCGCTCTTGTCATTATTTTAAAAACATTGTTTTAAACAATGCTTTTTGTTGTTCTCTCTGTAAATACATACCTAACAGATAATTCAATGATTTTGTAACTTCTGTGGTCCGTGTAATAAAATTCTAAGCTTAGAAGTTATTGCCATAATTATGTTGTGCGACGATCGCGACGATCACTCTAATAACTCATGAGTCTAATGAGAGTTGTTTTGTGTTAAAAATATAAATTGAAATATGTTCAAGTGCAACGTACACGTACTTTAAAGTAAAAAAATAAAAAAAAATATTGTAATATGCGTATCTTTAAATTATTGTTCTCTTACCTCTAGAACAGGCAATCCTTATTCCCCTCCCACACTTGCACACTCACTATTAGACTCTTAAAAGACTTTACTGACATATCGTAATTGCGAGCGCGTAAAGTTTCGCGTGTGAGTGGATGCGGCGCCGGCGGGAGGCGCGCGTCCGTCCGCGGTCTGAGTCCGACTGCCGCGTCACCGGCCGCCGGCGCCGGCCACCACGGCCCGCGATACTGAGAGACTGCAAAAGCGCCAAAAAAATTATTATTTTCTAACATTAAACTCTATAACTATTTTAAAATAAGAGTAATAGAGTTCTTTGTGATAGAACTCGTCCGGGGAAGTACTACCACCATACCTGTTTCTGCCGCAAAGCAGTAATGCTCGCATTGCTGTGTTCCGGTGTGAATGGTATGGTTTCCAGTGAAATTACTGGCACTTGAGGCTTTTGATGTATGCCTTAAGGTGGCAACCCGCGTGTGATATCTTTTGGTATTGCAAGCATCCATAGGCTGCGGTAATCGCTTACCATCTTGTGGGCCGTACGCTTGGTTGCCACTTGAGTTGTATAAAAAAAATCAATAAAGTTAAAGTTGAATGTATGCGCCAGTTTAACAATAACTTAGTTTTATGAAAATCAATTGCTCAATTGGTATAGCTCGCATAACGCACTGGCACATTTTATAAAAACTTGATATAGATACTTGGTATAGTATAGTTTAATCATTGAACTACTGAGACGACAGAGTCTCATCAATCCAATCATCGGACTAAACAATTGGACTACTTATAATACGAGGCCTAATTTCTTAGACGTAGTAGGTAATTTTTTTAAAAATTCAACGATGAAATGCTTGTGAGTTTGCATAATGAAAAGTTTATTCACACTTGAACGAATCCAACTTCTTAAATGACACAGTTTCAGCTCTATCGGTTTTGTAAACAAGTGAATGTATCCAACTACTCAAACCAACGACACCCCCCCCCCCCTCCTCTCTCAGGAGCTGGTGTCAAAATCATCTCTGATGTTGTCTGGGCCGACCTAAAATTTGATGCAAAGATTTATTGAATTCTGGGGAAGTCATTATCATGCTATTTTTTATGTAACTTGAACCACGCGTTTGTACTCACAGTTTTGTGAGTTTAGTCTGGGTGAACCTGTTAACGCAAGTGTGTCTTTGAAAATAGAAAGCAATTTTTTTATTCTATTAGATATCTAATTCCCATAAATAAAAATAATTTCTTAATATTACTCAGTCAGCGTTTTGTAAAATGCTGATCGAACAACTTAATTCTGAATTTCGTAAATACATTTTTGCTAAAGCGAAAGATTTTTTAACCTACCTCAAATTTGTAATAATTTACATTATTATACATAATTAACAGCCAAAAACTCTGCAAAAAATGAATACGAATATCTACGTGGTCATTATTTAATCAATGAACGGAGCGAGCGTACACTGTAAACAGAGTTAACACGTAATTTTTTATTATAGCCGGAGCATCCCCTTTGTGCCGTAATAATGAATTTGAATGTGTAATATTTATTTTGGCGCAAGAAATTATAGCCTTGCAGCTTTTCTATTGCAATACCGTTTACGTTCATTCATTTTAGCATGGCGCGTAAATACGTTAGTGGCGCGCGCTTGGCGGTCGAGAGCCTCGTCTCGGTCTACGGCGCTTCAACTTGAGAGGAAATGTGAAACGTTATCAAAACGAAGCGTCGCCGTCGCCCCAAGCGCGCGAGGGGCGGAGCAAGGGGGGGGGAAGTCTTTACGCGGAGACGTCCCTGGAGCGTGAAGATACCTTGATGAAAAGAAAATGAAACCGAGACGGTGTAACGCAGACATTGCACAGAGTGACGTGGAGACGCTTTTAAAAGTTTATCCAGCTAAAAAGAATTTTATAATTTTAACGAGGCACCGAGAGAGTGGTGTGCGGAAACTAAATAAAATGAAAAAGTTTTTTGTATAAAAGAAAGAGCATCCCCCGCGCGGAGAGATAACGAGACGTTCAGCGTGCCTTGCTCGGTGACGCTTTCAATCATCAGGAATGTACTATGGTGTACGCGGTGCGGTCGGTGCACTCGTGAAGGCTGCAAGGGAGCTTCGGAGATGGCTGTCCGGCAGCAACATGAGTGCGCGAGCTGCGAGCCATAGCCACCTGCCTATGCACAAGACTCGTTACATAAAATTTACAATGGTTTTTCTGGGTAACGCTTAGGTTTAGTTTCAAATATTTTTCTACTGCAACAGAAAATTTTGTTTAAACTGATGTTATTTTAGTAGATTATCTAATAAAAGTTAGTGTTCAAAAATATTTAATGTAACTATATTTTGTAAAAATTGAATGCTAATTAAGCAATCAAGCATTTACATAGGAATACCACTTAACAAGTTGTAATACAATATTTTAGAGTTTGTACTTCGGACGTCAAATCGATAGACTTGCATTTAATTTATTTCTATTAGATGGCACTCTGCCAAAATGAAACTAAGAGAAGTCGCGTAACTGGAGTGTAAAACAAAAACGAACGGTTTGACGACCGATGTGGCGCGGCGGGCGCAGGTCCGCCTGCGACGCAGAGGTTGCGGGTTCGATCCCGCCTCGGGTCAAATGTTTGTACAATCTACAAATATTTGTTCCGGGTGTTCTGGGTATTTTCTATATAAAATAAAAAATATCTATCTATGTATTGTATTGTATTAAGTACATATCAGTCATATAGTACCCATAACACAACTCTGTTTAACAGCAGCTTACCTTGGGGCTAGATGATGCTGTGTGGATTGTCCAGCATTATTTATTATTTATTTATTATGGAAATACATCCCTGTTGCTTGCATACATAATTTACAATAGCATACTAATAGCTTAAACACCAGCTATTGAGTGGTGTACACCGAAATCATATCACTTTAATATTAAGAAAGCCACTCCACTTTGTAACGGCTAAACGTATTAGGATGAAACATGAAATATACATAGAGCGTGACCTGCAATGCGTAGAGCGCATCTTGTGACACCTATATAACTGAAAAGACAATAGATTTGCATGTCGAAAACGTATTACTATAACGTATTATTACACGTCATTAGTATTTTGAACAGTATTGTCACAAAACTGTAAGTACTGAGAACGGAAGATTTGAGACAATAAAGTGCATCTTATCTCGAAACAATAGTGAATTCGATCTGCGACACAAAGGAGCAGAGTAATCAGCTCGCTCGCCACAGTGTGGCGCCAACTGCCACGGAATGGAATAGACAAAGTGAAGACAAAGAGGACAATGACAACATTAATTAATGAACAAGACAGATAATAAATGGTCAAGTTTGGAGTCTTATCGAGTTCATGGAGCTGCTGTTTAAGTTATCTCACGAAACCGTCGACGCCAACCATATATGTTTTTATTTTTGTTTACATTATTCGTTACAAAACGCACACCGTAGCTTTTTTTTCTATAGCAGTTCACGTTTAATATACTTATAACATAGGGATATACAAATTAATAGCAAAAGTTAAAATATGTACAAATTTATTATATTAAAACTGTAAGGTGTTTCGCTGTGCGCTATACTGCAAACTGCTGCGACGCGTCGCGATGCTGCGCGACACGGGCCCGACGTCACGTTGCGAGTGATCCGGCGTAGACGTTATTTTACGGCGTTTTTAATTTCTGAAAGTACTAACAATAGCTACAAAAACTCGCGTAGTTTTATTTGTTGAAAGCATCAGCAAGCATTTTAAAGAAACACTCACTGTACAGTTTATGTAAGTGCTTTCTTTGTTTATTGTGACAATGTGCTTTGCAGACTGAAGTAACTTGTTCAAATATCTTATCTGTCATAACTATTATTTCTACTAACAATATTTTATATCGATTGCAATCAAAATGAACGGCTTCTAGGCCTCATTTTTGGGTATTATTTAATAGATAGTTTGATCAATCGATCGAATCTTTTGTTCAAGTTGGTCATCAGGTTATTGGAGTAACATTTTGTGTAAAATTAAACCACATTCGGGACTGAACGATCGTGCGACCTAAATAAATCGTTTGACGTTATAAATTGTATTCGGCCCTGAGGGCGTATTATTAAACTTTGTCTAAGATCTAATTAGTGACTTCAGAAGCAGTACAGAATAGCTAGAAGTTCTCTAGCAGCGAGTGCTAAAGAAATGTGACAAAATGGATCCTGCTATCTCATTGGACCAGATTTGAGAGGCTGTTCTAATTAAAAATAGTTTCATTGAGGTCTCACTATGTTCAGATTTTATTTTATAAAAATTTTAGGTATGATAATAGCCATTATCAAAAACGAATGATGGTCGTTTTTACATTTCGAATTCATCGCTTAATATCTTTTAATTTTTGATCAGCATCATCATTGTCATCATCATCAATTTTCCCAAATTATAGCTGACTGTAATTACTATAATTGTTCTAGTTTATAGAACAACCTTTAGGTGAATTTAGTCCTTGTGGTTTATAATGAAATAAACCACGTCGACTTAATGCGGATTGGTGGATATGTTGTTGATAATAGCTGAACCGGCATTAGAGGTGGCTCGGATAGTGAAGCATCTCTACAGTACTGTACGTACATCTCTCAGTCCTATTCACAGTCCACACCTTCCCCATAACGCTGAAAGCATTTGGATAGTGGATGTACCACTTAGCACTAATTTCATTCTGTAGCGTGTACAGTGTAAGGTTTAGTATTCGTATTTTTAATGAAACACTCGCTCCCGGTGCTAAGGTATATATGACCATCTTGCCACCAGCCACAGCTTTGCTTCTCTAAAACAAGAGAAGATATGTACGTGGACCGCAGTAACACACTATTAGTATTTAGTTGCACACGAGCATCTTAAACAAGAGACCTGAGAGAGAAGGTGATCTGACGCTCCACTTGCCAATAGTGTCGATTCTGTTGTAGCATTTCCTAAACTTAGCTGACTATAATTGTTGCGGTCATTTGTATTTTAATATATTAGTAAAGGACGGTTACAATTTTTTGTTAGTTTAGTTTAGCTTATGTTACAACAGAATCGACACCAATGTGAAGCAAAGCAAGCCAATACTGTAAAACTATTTAATGTTGTTTAGAAGTGGTACAGGGGACAAGGAGGCGGTCGCCCTTCACCGCGAAAATAGTAACGCACCTGTGAGGAAGCTGCTTAATGGATGGGGTTAAAAAGGGAAAAATGTAGGTAAACAACAGATGTAATAGCTTTACACAGGCAAAATGCGATAACTCTTTAAAATATTCTTGATTATTTTAATTGAATCTGGTGACACATCAACATCTATTCTTCTTTGTCATTTTCATTATTTTAATTTTACCATTTTGATTGAAAAAGAAACAAATGAAACTACATAAAAAAAAAGTAGCAATTTTTTTTTTTGCATCCTTGGTTATCTCTGTAAGTTCTTTTTAATTTTAGAAATGTTTTTTCGAGATGAATGTTTGTTATGCTATTCAAAAATCTTATCGTATGTTAATCTGTCACAGTAGTGAGATAGTACGCAGGAATGGCGCGCGGAGCAGCTGCCTGCAGAAGGCCGCCGCGCTCCACGCGATCCGGAAGCATCTTGTAACAACCGGATTAAGCTCGCATTATGTTGCTTTCATTATCCTAACTAGACTTATCTAGAGTAATGTAAAGATGATTTTATACCTAAAATGCATGAAACTTGAGTGAAAATGAGTTTATTTTTTTAATTTACTTTTAATTATATTATTATATTATATTATATTATTTATTTGATAATTAGAACGGCACAAAAACACCAATTACACTAATTATTAAAAACATCATACAATGTCAAATTATCAATACTTCAATTAATAACAACAATAATAAAAAATTATAAAATGTCAATAAAATTAAAGTTTAACATAAAATAATTATGAAGTTAACTGGAATCCATAAGTGACCAATCATCTAAAACTCAATTAATAAAAACTCTATCTAATTTACTTGCTTTTTTTTTCTTTTTTCAGCGACAAGTAACAAGACTTTCTTTTCACAATTTTCAATTGAACTGAAATGAAAGAATAGTTTCTTTTTAGACGAGAGTTTTTACCACAAAATACGAATAGAGTAGAGCCGTGAATGTAGCTTTTAGTGACGACGTGACACGTCCTGACTGAATAGTCATGTAAATAAATACTATTTCAAAAAAGTTTTTTATCAAATCTACACTTTAAAAAATAAAGGTTATGGCTGAAGTTAATCTATTGTAATACCATAATTAAGAAACAAGTATAGTTTGCTCGGCGGATCTAGGCTTCCGTGAAGTTAGCCGTTTGTGATGCGCAAAGACAATTTAGTTTGAAAAAGCTCCATTGCGCATCGAAACGGCTAACTTCACGACGGCTGAAATCCGCCGTGAGAACTATAATTCGGGTGCAAATGCTAGTCATTTTCAGTATCAAATGCCAAATGCTACTTCCCATATCTAAACTGGAATTAGAACCAAATGTGAGTTCATGTTAAATATTTTCGGGTTCAAATGAAAAAATAATATTATGTGGGATCAATTTCTTGGGATAAAATGATAGTTACCTCAATTTCGAATATAAAAATTTGTTAAAAAGTATATTTTGGACAACCCAAAAAACTACTTAAGTCTACGTACCTACCAAAATAAATAACTTAATTAGCGTTATAATTATGACATTATTGCTAACAAGAAACATTGGAGTTGTAATTAGGCCCGCATCCGTGGTCTGCGTGAGTCGTGCTTCAATAACGCTCCCGGAACTCGGGACTGGCGCTGGCGGGACCCTCTCCGGATCTCATTGCCGCGCTGCCTTTCTTTGTCCTGTGTGCGAGTAGCTACTGACACAACTAGTATAACACGACTTGCTCACATTATTATTAAATAAGTTTGAACATTATTTTAAACATTATTCGTGATACAAATAATGTTATAAAAAATTTACAGTGAGAATTGACTTCGCACAACACAGCGTCAGAGACTGTCAAATAATCTTAAAAGATGTAAATAATTAATCTACCTGCGTTAGTTTACTACCTTTGTAGTTTGGTACAAAGTGTCTGAAACTCAACGTTGCCTGTCTTTCTCGACTCTAACAACGTTTCGCATACAAAAACAGTAAAAGTACAAAAGCAAACAATAAAGTCTGTCTGTGCTTCTCTAAAACTGTAATATCCGGAACATTCTCTGGCGACACTTGCACGTGCAACTCGCGCAATAGCCGTAAACAGCTACACCGCAGTTTATAATCTGCCTCGTCTCGTCCACATAGTGCCACTTGGGTTGCTGCTTACCTACAGAGGGTAAGCCACGATTGCGGTGACAGGAGTTGCGACTTTTGTAACTATAATACCTAGCTCGCTTGTGGCGGTTGTTATTTACACTACATGCTAACTGTAATGAAAATAGTCTATTACTGTAAGAATAAGGTTGATGACCGATGTGGCGCAGCGGGCGCAAGTCCGCTTGCGACGCGGAGGTTGCGGGTTTGATTCCCGCCTCGGGTCAAATGTTTGTACGATCAACAAAAATTTGTTCCGGGTGTTCTGGGTATTTTCTATATATAATAAAAATATCTATCTATGTATTGTATTGTATTAAGTATATATCAGTCATCTAGTACCCATAATACAGCTCTGTTTAACAGCAGCTTACCTTGGGGCTAGATGATGCTGTGTGGATTGTCCAGCATTTTTTATTTATTTATTTATTTAAAGTAAATATTTAAGTAGTACGCTTATTTCTCAGAAAAATTACAATATTATTTTTTACTCGTTAAGGCAAACAAGTATACGCTAACAACGATTGCTATATAATTTTCGATGCGGAGGTTTTTCCGGTCAGGTATATAAATAGCTGAGTATTGTCTTGTACAACATGGAACCCTCAAGGCGCAAGTCTTGTTCGCACTTGTCCGTCTTATTATGAAAATCTATCTTCAACCTACCATCTGTGCTACCATTGTGAATATAAAAATACATTGCTTGGGTCAAATGCAATAGCGCTTTATTGAAGTAGCTAAATACATGTGTATGTCATGTGAACAATAGAATAAGTTCTGAAATGCATGCATCGCAGTGTGCGTGCAGTGTGTCATTACTATGTAAGTGTTGCGGGCGCGGCGCGGGAGCCGGCAGGTGACGCCGCGCCCGCCGCCGCCTGCTGCGCCGCAAGCCAAGCCATTTTATATTCAATCTGCATCTCTATAACTTTGCGGTAATCTTTCTGTTTCAAGCGAGAGAGTGAGAGTTTACAATATTTCAGTTAGTGAACCGCAACTTTTTAATTGCAACTCTTTGAGGATGGAGTTATTTTCTTTCGAAGCTCTCAACAAATTACACAATGCTCACTTGCTGACTTCTTACTGCTCTAATGGCTAACAGTAGACTTGTTTTAGAAGGTAGAATGCTCTCCGCTTACGCCTAGTTTGGAGTTTTAGATATGATAGATGCAGTCACACCGAGCGGCGCCGGTGGCGCGGCGGCGCTCGCGCCCTGTGTCTAATTACCGATCTTATATAAGTCCGATCATCGGACTAAACAATCAAACTACTACTACTGACCAGGCTTCGTCTGCTCAGCAAGCCCACGCTGCGCTGGCCAGCTGCGCTGAAACAACCCGGTGTGATTTACACAAATAAATTCATTCGAACACAACACCACACACGCAAGCAGGACAAACACATAAATCTCTGCGGACGTTGGCGGTTTCCCGATATCATTCTGAAACCTATCTCATGTTTGTAGAAGTTGTCTAAATTGTTTTTGTATCGAATTAAATGTTTATGCTAAACAATATTGCTAGATGTGGCTACTTCCAATAAATTGTATTACTCAATAATCTGGTTAGTGCAAAATTACGCAATAATAAAACAAAACAAAAATGACGTTATTTTTTATTTTACATTATATTTGAACACAATCACCATTACTTAATAAACATCAACGTGGCAATGCAGCCAGCATGTTGGGAACGCTTCCTACTGGTAGTGATTTGGATCAGTTGAGCTATCTATAGGTCGTTTGTAACGGTCTTTAGATGGCTCAACTGTTTCATATGTATTTTGTATATTTTGTAATGTAATATAATTATGTACATATTTTATTTTGTTTAATAAATCATCATACACATCATACAATCGTTCAACGCGAAACTAATAAATACATAACCGGGTCGCACAATTTTTTGTTCTGTAATGTGATTATTAAAAGGGCTTAATGTACGATAGCATATCTTGTTGTCATTCATTTAAAATTGCCGAATCATAAATACGAGTATTATCTCTACACCTCCTAGGTATGTATACGTACTGCACCTCTTAGTAAAGCAAAATCAATGAACTACTAATTATGGTTCATCCCATTACACAAATTCCTCGCGAAGTAGTAATTATAATTATTAATGCAGTATTAAATTATGTGTCTATAGCAAATGGTTTTGTATCATTAGCTGTACAGCACACACACACACACACGCAACGTACGTGCACACACACACACACACACGCGAACATACTATACTATTTACAATAACGCGGAGAATGCGCAAGCAAATTAATTTGAATACCTGTTTACCTGGTAATTATGTTTTCTGCTCGAATAATCCCAATATTATCGGAAAGAAGGTATAAATAAAGGTTATGTTATGACTTAATTAATTAAATAATGGTTTCCAACTGTTACTGACACAAACTATATGCATTATCAAATAAATTGTTATAGTTAATGATGAACAATATATGCTTCTCTATCCTGTAAGACGTTTCAAAGTGATCCTTCTAATTTTATATAATAAAATGGTGTAATTTACAGTATTGTATATTTACTCATTATACGATCAACCTACTGTATTGCGACTTGAAATAAACATTTTAATATTATTATACCACCCTGTAAGAGAAAAGTTATTATAATATATCCCGTTATCCTGTTTTCCATTGTTGTCTAGCTAGATTAGAGCTCTCATTAAATACGTAACGTAGTGTAAAAGGAGTTGCACTGTAAGTCGACACCTCGCCGAGAGGGGTCAGCCCTCGGAGATTACCTACAGCCTCTGTTCTGTACCTAGAGAGAAGCGAAGGAAGTAAGGTTACTTTGATAATATAAAAAAAACTGCATGATTTTATATATTATCTAAGTAGGTAAGTATATTCAATTGTTGTTGGTTACTGGCTGACTGATTGACAGTAAAGCACGGTAAAAACGGGAAGTCATACGCAAATTTTCAAGAGTGTTCTCTTTAACGTGTAAAGTTGCACGAAAAAAGAATTTCCACCTAATGCAACACCTAGAAAACGCAGACGAAAGAAGCTTCCATGAAGAAAGTAAGAACAGATAGTACTAGTATATAAAATAGCAGTCTTTCTAATAAAATGCTGAAAAAGAATAATAGATTTATTGTACTGCTTAAATGTGCTCCACTGTATCTACTGAGTCTAAGCCGTTGATCCTGTGTACTTTTGCTATAATTTACTCGGTGTGTTCTCATTCTCTCACAAAAGGCCAAATTACCTCTCTTAAATTTGCTCTGAATATTTTATCCTGAGGCGTGCTAATATGCGGATGAAACAAACATTAAAACAGACTTACCGAATTACATGTGCCCGTGCCTACTGTTCCACACTTCATTTATAATTATTTAATTAAATTACTCACGCAAGTGTTTATCACAAACACAATTGCAGTGGGTATCTTTCATCATCATCCTATATCAGCCGATAGACGTCCACTGCTGGACATAGGCCTCCCCCAAAAAGCGCCATGTTGACTGATTTTGAGCCTTCACCATCCACCTACTTCCTGCGTAGGTACCTACTGACTACAATATTATTCTTAGATTTGATCAAATTATAAAATGTTTAAAAAAAATTAATTCAAAATCAAATAAAATTTTAATTATTATTCTAAGCACAGCAAAAGCATCATTGAACTCAAATAAGAATATTCCCATCTCAAATAGATAGTAGGCCATTCCCGAACCAGCGATGTGCTCATTAGAATAAACATAATACGAAACCTAGATAAAAGAAATCCGTTTGAATGTAACATTAAAATTCAGCGCCAATTTTTTACTGAGAATTGCAATTTTCCCTGAAATTCTAACAACGGGCTAAGTACATTTTGAAAATTATTCCAGTAACAGCAAATACATTATACCGAAAAAAACATTTTTAGCTTTGAAATATCCATCGTGTGATGGTAACAAAAGTCTTCAGCTTGTCGTCCTTGCCGCCGCTGCCGTGCGGCCGCTCCGCCGCCGGCGCCGCGAGCCGCTCCACCGCGCCATCTGGTCCCTTGTGCTGCTACTTCGCCAAGATATCAAATAAGCAGAAGATCAAAAATTCCAACTATTAATCATTAATATTCAATACATTTTTTGGTATTATTTTTCTTATCAAAGTAAACCCCTATATTTTCACTAGACGTTAGTTATTTGAACACAACCCTCACACCATTCTCTAGACTTCTGCAAGTATTAGTTTTATTTCTAAAATGTGCTTAGGAGCCGTGAACCGTAACGTTGTCCTGCAGTTCGAGCTAAGCCGCAACTAAAATTAGCATTTTATCACTGCATGTAACTCTTTTTGCACCACTCGCTTTAAATTGTATGTAGGACGGTGTTTTTGTAAGTTCCGCGTTTAGTTTTGTTCGTATCGTTGTTTCTGAAACATAAATATACAATGTAAAGTTGTAGAAAAAATTGCGTAGTGTTGCAATGGTTCATCTCAGTTTTCACTTTTGTAAAGGCATTTTTCGTTTCAGGCTTGTTTTAAAATGCGCGCGAGTTTGCTCGCATGAGTGCTGTAATTTAATACATGAATTTGGACGAACACGAACTTATTTAAAAATACTAATGTATGTGCGTCCGATACAAACGACGTGGGCCGGGAACCAATATTTTTTTCTATTCAACGGAACGGAAAAAAGAACGGAATTCAGTGGGAACGCTTCCTACTGGTAGTGTTGTGAACCAGTTGGCTATCTATAGGTCGTTTGTAACGGTCTTTAGATGGCTCAACTGTTTCATATGTATTTTGTATATTTTGTAATGTAATGTAATTATGTACATATTTTATTTTGTTTAATAAAGATCTTAATAATTCTATTCAAATATTTATGTGTGCACTAGCATGTAATTATGACGGTGAAAGAAAATATCGTTATAAAACGCACGGCTTAGAACATATATTAGTACAAAGTACCCGAGGTTAGGTTAGATCCGCTTATATTGACCATGTCTTTGCCGTGGATTAGACCGGCTAAGCTGAAGATGATGTTGGTGCTGGGCAAGTCTATGTTCATCTAGAAATCTGTCCTAGGCGCTACAGCGTCTTCACTTCTAGATGTGTGCTACTTCACATCTAGGCTCTAGACTAGCTATACTGTGAGCAATGACCGCTAGACACTGTATACATCCTCTTAAATAGATCGTAAAGGCCTTGTTAGGGTTGTTAGGCCATGACAGAGGCCTTCGGGCGGCCTAGACACTCTGTCAACAGAGTTGGCCACTGACTCATACGAACAAACGAAAGAGGGTATGAATTAGTAACTAAAATAAAAATAACTTAGGTAAGTTACTTTTTACAGAAAATCCAATTCTGCCCAAAAGTGTAAAAACTATAACTAATCGTAAGTACTTAGAGAAGTAAGTAAACGCACAACTTATTCCTTTACTTCAATATCAAAGTAATGTTCTCATCTCCCGGCGAGACGGCGCACATAAACATGCAGAGAGAGCAAATAACGTTCCTGAGCCCGCGAATGGTATACCATTAACAAGCGCGTAACAATCCCGTTTTCCATTATCTACCACGTAAAAAGTCCGTATTGAAAAAGTTGCGCCACAACATAACACAACACGTCGTAACTCGCAACACGCTCGTGCCTGCCGCGGCGGTGAAGGTGAGCGCAAATAAACACGCCGTGAGGAAGACAACTTTTCTCATTTCCCGCTGAGGAAGTCGTTAGACGAGACTTGTGACTTCTTTGTTGTCGAACAGCGTCGTATCACCGCTTTTAAAATAGTGGTGAGACATTGTCACGCCGTTTGTGTCTAATGCAAACTAATGAGCAGTTTTTCTTGCTTATGATTCAAATAGTGTGCTATAGCTAGCCTATTTATGTTCTAAACTCGTCATTTAACACGACAGGAGGGAGATGCACCACTACTAAAACATATAAGTAAATTGAAAAGCGTTGCTTGGGTGTCAGTAGCAATGAAACTGTGACCGTGATTTTTATTGTTTAAAAGTTACACGTACATGATCTCCATCTGACATATTTAAGTATAACTACATAAGTATGCCTTTAATTAATGATCAATGTCTGACACCTAATGTGCCGTTTAAATAGCGTATGAGTAATGAATGACAATACCAGTAAGTAGTAAATACATGTCAGAGTGATCGCAACTTTTTCCTTGAAATAACAATAAATATTAACGCACACAATTTTATTGCAAACGTATTGTAGGAGCGCGTAATTTGTAGCGCACTTACAACATAATGTGAACATAAATATCTCGCAAACGATTCCGCTCAAAGGACCTTGACAAATGAAAACTCGGCACTGATACCCGTACCTACTATACCTGTACGAGGTAGGTAGGTATGCGCATAACATACCTAATACACTCACGGACGCTTCAACCCCTGGAGCCCACTTCAAAAGGTGAATACTTGATGCCTAACACAGTTTAAAAATAAATCTCAACTGTCATCAGTTGGTCGATAAAGGGTTTTTTATGTGGGCGGACTTGGGGCGGACATGACGCCGAACAACGAAACCGCGTTATGCAGATCATTAAAAATTACAAAGATCCCTTATATAACACAATGTCAGGAAATAGCAAAATATTTGTGTTGCCTATCTTTACTACATCGTCATGAAAGTCCAGGAAGTGTTAAGTTCGTATTATACACATGGGTAGATAGATACGAAGGGACTACGCCGTGTTGCCACACTAAATAACGTTTTATAGGTGGTCGTTGTTAGGAGTTCGATAAAAAAGTCCTTTGTACAGCCATCCCTTGTCAGGGCCAATAAGGTCCACTACTTATTGGTTACGAATCCCTGACTTAAGACATTTTCTATCTTTATCCTTTTGTAAAACTGGTTCTTTTGTGCTTAGTTTATAAGGTTTGTTGGAGCCTTTATGAAAGAGCGTAGTACATATTGCGTAGGAATATTTAAACAATTTAAACTGCGTCACAAAAGAAAATGTTTATAACCAGGTGTGAATTATTAATTTTTAGTTACATAATTTTTATTTTTATACGACCGATGTGGCGTAGCGGGCGCAGCTCCGCCTGCAACGCGGAGGTTAGGGGTTCGATTCCCGCCTCGGGTCAAATGTTTGTACGATCTACAGATATTTGTTCCGTGTGTTCTGGGTATTTTCTATATATAATAAAAAATATCTATCTATGTATTGTATTGTATTAAGTATATACCAGTCATCTAGTACCCATAATACAGCTCTGTTTAACAGCAGCTTACCTTGGGGTTAGATGATGCTGTGTGGATTGTCCAGTATTATTTATTTAGTTATTTTATTATTTTATTACTGTAACTAAGCACCGTACCTAACTTTAATATTATAGGTACCGAAGTACTCACAAAACGGGTAGCAACACCTGACCTTCTTTTCTCGTAAGAGATAACAAAGTCTATTAAACACTTGACACCAAAACACTCTTCAAAATAAGAAGAGTGTTTTGGTGTCAAGTTTATAGTTTTTTTTTATAACCACAAATTATTTTACATTAAATTGATTATTGTACTCTAAAAACCACCTAGGATTTATCCTGAGTAAAATTTACACATTAATGTTGCATTGTTGTTTAAGTATAGTAAACGACTATAATACTCGTAGTTATGAAGGGAGCCGGCTGCGGGATTGCATTATCTGCACATAACAGGCGCAGCGCCGCCGAGTCAGCCTCGTCACCTGCAATAGTGATGACTCACTTTACTTTTTATGTTAGCAAGGAACAAGATGGTCAAGCCATTAAATAAAATAATGTAAATTTTCCTAATTAATACAGTTTCAGTAAAATCCGACGCAAAGCCTTAAAGTTCTGTGTGGCACTGAACTGTGTGGCATTGCACTGTGCTCCTCACCTCGAGACAGCTGCTCAGCCACTTGCTATAGAGTTCTTTATACCTCACTTATAAAAAAATAGTTATTCGTGCTTAGGTTTTATGCTTGCACACTTTCGCTTGGATGACACCATAACGGACTTTTAAAGAGTCACATTTCAGGTCATCATGACAGCCTTCTAATGTTCCCACTGCTGGGCTACTGGCCTACTCTCAGGCGAGAGTGATTGGGTCTTAATCCACCACGCGGACCCAATGCGGATTGGTGGATGGCACATGTCTTTCGAATTTTTAGTTCTTGGACATGCCGGATTCCTCACGATGTTTTCCTTCACCGTATGAGAGCACTACTGGCATTGCGCACATAAATTTTCGAACAGAAAAATCCATTGGTGCACGACCGGGTTTGAAACCACGACCTTAGGATCGGAAGGCGGGGTCATTACCACTAGACCACCGGTGCTCTGAGTTTACATTTCAGGTAAACTTGACTAAATATAACCAAAGAAAAAGGATCAAAATAACATGTAACTCATCAACAGAGATGCAAAACTCAATAAAATTCGAGTCAAGTAAAGGTCCCTAAGCAAAGATTAAGGAGCTAAAGCGGATTTGGTCCACAAAGCTAACTCCGACGCACATAAACGAAATTCGGAAAATCGAATATATTGAATGTGAATATTTTATTAACTTTACTTTATGCTCAGCTGAGACATCAACTCGAAAGGTTCTCTTTCGAAAGCCTCTTGGGAACACGTTATTTTGTTTTATAAAGTCAATGAATACTATCACGAGAATCATCATTTTTGTAGTGTTCTATGGAATTTTCAGTTGTCACTAACATTTTACTAAAATATTTGATTCGTTCCAGTGATTCATTATTCCAGAGACAAACTCAAATAAAACATTTTTACATGATATTTATATAATTGGTATATTTCCCATCTCTACGAAATACCTTCATTTTGCATCTTACAAAACTGCTCGCTTTGTCCCAAAACGGAAATGAAACACATAAATGTAGTTACATCTGCACTCGTATTCTCGTTTAAGTACAGTCGTAGTCATAAATGCATTCGTACAATAGACGCGCGAGTTGTGGAACCAATTGAGATCTGTCCGTGCGTGAAATATGTCTGCTTGTGGAAATTTCGCAAAATTTCCGCCAACGAATCGGAATATAATATCGTCTGATGAAATAATTCCAGATTCTGCTTTGCGTGAAACCGGCAGATATTTTGTTTGATGTTGCCGGCATTGTACACTCATTACGCTTTACAACTCGATGCCTCTCCTAACTGTGCTGTAGGTACCTGAAGAAAAAGCCTTTGAAACATAATAGTTAATTATTTATAATACTCGTAGTAATTAATTAATTAAATAAAATGGAGTACACTATTTTAATGCATGCGTTGCAAATGCTTGCTATCAATACAAACATCATGGGTTTTTTTACATTTGGATAATTCAGTGTTGCTACTTGAGTTGGTGCACTAATAATTTAAAAAGTCTAAAAACAGATGGCTAAACATAAATTGAAACAAATAAAAACTAATTGTTCGTTTTCAACAAAAACCTTACAGCCTGATTCAAGTTATTAAAACAATGCACACTCAGCAATCCATTCAATACTTCAAGGGTCAGTTGAGGCGAGGCAGATGCGGGATGAATGCGGGGTAGACGCGCGGCGGGAACGTGAAATTGCCGCCCTAATCAGCGATCCCGCCGTAAAACCTAGATACCGTGAAAAGTCAATTAACCCCAAGGTCGTCTGAACGTCCTTTAATCATGCTCCTACCAGACCCTGTAATTTAATAGACTTTACAAAATAATTCTCCACCAATTTCGACTTGAAAGCATGTTGCTTTCATCATTGTTCTTAGATTTAACTTATAATTTAGATTTTGCATTTCAAAAGAAGAAATTAAATATTTGATTAAGTTTTCTCTCTCTATAGATGCCAATAACCCGACAGACTCATTGAACAGCCAGCACCGTCGAGGCGTACGAAGCAAGTAATTAATTCCGGGCAATAATGTCGGGCGCCGACAAATGCCGAGACAAGCCTTAATAACATGAGCACACTGTCGGGCGCTGGAACACAGCCCTCTGGAGACAAAGACGTGCCCCACAGAGCCAGCTTGTCAATCTTGATAACTTACATTTAGATTTACATCATTATCTATTTACCAACTGAACAATCAAGTCAGCCGACCGGTCGGACCGACCGGTTGGGTGAGGCCTGTGTCCAGCATTAGTCTATCAGCTGATAATTATTGACCGAGCGAGCGAAGCGAGCGAAGCGTCTCAGTTTCGAGATTGGCCAAAATTGCTTTTGGATATCAGATTGTCCGGACTTTTTGTGTTCTCGCCTACAGGTCGCATTTTTCAACCAATCTGGTTGAAACTTGTTATACAGATTCTATGACTTTAAAGAATTCGATTGTCGAAGGGGATTTTTGATAAAGGGCGTACTTTCTCCAAAAAGAGACAAAAAGGGGGCTCTGCTGAATATCTCCGCCTAATGTGATTTGATTTCGATTATTTTTATTTTATATGAAAGGTTAGTATTAACTTTAAGTTCGTCTGATATTTGGTGAAGATCTGATGAGGATCTTCAGCGTGATGAGCGTCCGCATGCTGAGCAGATTTGTGTACCTTTGGTGTAATTAATTTATTTTGTGGTTACTGTGTAGTTGAGTTAGTGTAAAACTAAATTGGAATACATAACTCCATCTCTCTATCTAAAATTCAACTAGTTCGGCGCGCGGCGGGTGGACGCTCGTGCTCGTAAATCGCTTGGAAGCCAATATTTCTGGACGTCGCCTCGTTTGACTCACGGTGCGCTGGGAGCACTAGGAAACGTAGAACTGGCTACAGTAGAACAACGCTAGCAGCTCCTTATACAACTAGCTATTGCTTTTAATAGTGTTGAGCACACTCAGATATAGCTTTTTAGTATATAAAAAAAACAATTGATTTATTATTAAACTTAATTAAAAAAATACTGTGTCGTTTTTTTGTCACCCGCGTCAAATTCAATAACTGGTGCACTTATATTAACAGGGGTCCAATTCGTTCGTTCGTATGAGTCAGTGGCTAATTCTGGTGACAGAGTTTCTAGGCCGCCCGAAGGCCTCTGTCATGGCCTAACAACTTTGGTCCAATGTAAATGTTAAAAGATTAGCTTATGTTATTAATTGTTTTAAGTCCCGATTTTAACTTTTTGTTTAGCTAGCTTACACAATAATACTAAGAGCTGCTCTACTGGCATGAGTAGTACAAAGCGATGCGGGTGGAGGATACGATCAGACACATACGCGGTATTGAACGCCCCGTATCCGCTTTCACGCTCCAACGCACGCTGGCCGCTGCTCCGGTGACCACACTTTTTTACTTTGTGGTACAATATCTTGCATAAAAATCTATGTGAAGAGTACAAACTAATTGCTGATGCCCAGCCTTAATTACGAGTTAAATAACTCACACTAATATTGTAAACGCTAAAGTTTATATGTTTTGTTTTTATGTTCCCACTCAACTCCGTAACGGCTGAACGGATTAAGTTGAAGCTTGTAATAAAGTACTAGATGGCTTAAACTAAAGCTCTTTTTATTGTAGTACAACGCGAGCAAAGCTAAACGCGATATTTAAACATATAAATTTAGGTACCTACCTCTGAGAACCTTTAATAAAATAGACCAAGCTATTTAATTATAATGACAAATAAATAACTTGAACTCGTATAAATTGAAAGTATTACGTTTCGAGAATTTATGGTAACTCTAGAACCGAGATGTCCGCTCATGATAAATGGCGGCGCTTCACGGTTGTCGCCCTTATTACAAATGGCACAGAGCAGACAATGTTATACAGCTGCAGGTTTTAGGTTCTACGTGACATCGAAATTGAGATTCAATGTTACGGAAGAAATAGCTTTAGATTTTGCGTAGGTAGTTATTTGACTTTGGTTTAAACGGCACTTGAAAATTTCGGTTTGAAAGGGTACATAATTAACTTATATTAAATTAATTTATACTACAACTAGTGGAACGCTCCACGGCTTAGTCTACTCTGACTTTTTTCATGCAATCTTTTTCTTTTTGCGTCCTCTAGCAATTCTCTTGAATTTCTCAAGAATTCCTTTTTGTGCTTCTTGAAAATAAGATCTCTATAATTTATTTGTTTTGATCGTTTGTTACGTCAGTCAGTATTTTATATTCATAGAATGTAACAAAACAATTAATGTTGAACCAAATGCAAAAAAATCTCTGCTAAGGCTCTCCTAGTAACCATTAACCACAAAACTCAGGACCTCTTTGACCTCAGACACGGCCACCAGCCAATAAGAACTAATGACACGACGGTCTCAAACGACTGTAAACTAATTTATTTTAGAACATAAAACATCGTTTTAATAACCAAGAACTTATCTTGGAATAATTTGTTCCTGTCATTTCAAGATATTATCATAACCTATTATTTTTAAATTGTCGTCTGAAATAGGCAATGATTTTTGTGACATTCCTCCCACACCGGCACCGGCCCTAACCTACTCGTTCTCATTGTAACATAAAAGTAAATAGCTTCTCCACAAATACGCCTGGAATTGACAATGGCTTACATTTCCAATAGAGGAGGAGTAGGGCGTGGGCACACTGCGACCGGAGCTTGCTGACTATATTTACGAGTACTATTGCTGTCGTTAACGTGGCTCTTTTGCATCGTCTATTTTATTCACTGCTGAATAACTTAGGTCATCTACGTAACTATCACATCTGTTTTCTTTTTCTAATAATATCAAAGAGAAATCTCATCATGGTTTTAAAATAGTACTAATTTGAAAACAGCATTGTGTCAACAGGCTCAACCACATAGCTGAGACATTATTATCCGGCAGACAAATCATAAAAACAAAAAAATACGATGAAAATTTGTAACCTTGTAAATTTCTTGCATTACAGTCGTTAAAATTGGCACAATCTAAATAGATTGGCCACACTTTGATTGAAATAAGATAAGATCGAGAAGCAATTCAGCCTGGGGCCGGTGCATCGCTGCCCCGAGGCGCGAGGCTGCCAACTATCGCCTTTGAACCTGACGTATCGACCCGAAGACCTCGCTCGGATCTGTCGCATGCACTGAACACTAATACGAGAATATCTCCTGATCACACCTCTTCAAGAGTCATCTATTCTTACAAACCGCCTCATAGACCAAGAAAATCTCGATGCATGTAATACATGTTAAACCTAATAATTTAAGTTTTTATAGTTTTATACCTACAAAAAAATGTTCGCGTCAGGCGGGACGAAAAAATATTGTGATCTATCAAAACTTTCGAGTGCGTAGCAGTGGTCTACGAATACTTAGCAGGCATCTACGAGTACGCAGCCGTAGCAGTAGTCTACGGGTACGTAGCAGTTGTTTACGAGTATACATCATCTTCATCATCATCCACAGCCCGACTTCACTCACTGCTGGGTATAGGCCTCCCTTAGTTTTTGCCATCTACCGCGATCCTGTGCTAATCTGAATCTGATCCACTTACAGCCCACGACAAGTATTACAGCAGTGATCTACGAAACGTAGCAGTAGTCTACGAAACGTAGTAGTAGTTTATACAAGACCTAGCAGTAGTCTACGAGTACGTAGCAGTGGTCTACGAGTACAGCATAGTGAAAACGTTTAGTACGACGCAGTATGATTACGGTTTTGTGTAGAATTAGCAACTGTCACAGATTGTGTAGTGTAGACCAATGTATCAGTCACAAACAAATTAATTAAGTTTCAATAAAAAAAATACTTACTCAGAGGTAGCTCCCTAAAAGAAAACAATCAAGGAAAAGTTGTCATTGTTAGGAAGTACACGCCTACCGGGCTGTCCATTATCCTCAGGTCAGCCGTGCGGAAACAAACACAATACACTTTATCCCGAAAAACATTCTCGAATCACGTACATTTTACTGTTACAATTGAACGTATCTACATACATTTTTTAATGATATTACAATCGAGTTGTCTCGTTAAAATATTTACCGAAACATACTCGTAATTAACTAAACATTTTCAATGAAATTATATCGTATTGAAAATATTTTTCTTATTTTCTATAACGCGTTGTGCATTTAAATAAACAGTTTACATCGAGCAACTGTGTAATAGTGAGTGATTCCAATATACTAGAATGTAGGTACATACATACGCTGAGGACAGTGCATTCAATCAGGCGTCGCGTCCGTCGCGTCGGAGCTCGACACGACACCCGATTACTGAGCCAGCTGCGGCGCGAGGCACCGGCGACAGCGTCTACTCCAAGCAAGAGCCGGGCATCCAGGTGTGTCGCCACCAGTCTTGATTAAACACAGGTGATAGATGACAACTCGTGATTATACTCGTATTCTCCCTCTTAGCGCGTAGGTACCTGATGGTAGATACACTTGGAGGTGGAATCGAATATCTGGTACTGCGTACTACCAACACGGACTCTTGTAGAGTCCAACATGGGAAGAGTAGACAAAATATATTGAGACTGCAATGATGCATGTGGCACCCGGAGGTGCTGTTATTTGAAATGATCATACTACGTGTTTTGTAATTGAAATTTTTATTTGTTTAGAAAATATATTTCTTCTCAGAATTTACTGGTGAGTTTTTGTTTTTATTCATGAAACAAGACAAAATAGGTGCGGAAATGGGAACTATTTAATTTTTTTTTCTATTTCTACAAACAGCACAAAACGTAATTTGACTTGCATGAAAATGCAATGAAAATTAAAAGTATGCTGAAGAAAATTGTGCCGTTTGTGAGAATACTTAGTTAATTATTATTTATTTATTTATTAATAAGACATTCATTTATTTACCACATTAACACACAATACAGACACATTTGAAAATTTTTTGAATTATACAGATAGATAAAAAGAAAGAGATAAATAAAAAAAGGAAACATTTCATATACCTACTTAAAAAATAAGTTTGTAAGACAATCTAGATATATTGTGTGCTACAGCAGCAAAAGGGCCTCGACTCAGCATTATGTCCACTAAGAATAGTAGACGCTGGTATTCTGCCGAAACCACTTCATTTAGTCATCAGACCCTGTGAGAATGATATAATCAATTATAATAATAAGAATAAATAATGTTACTTTATAGCAAAGGTTAAAGAAAAAAACAATAATTATTTGATTTTGATAATATGATAATATAATATAATATAATAATATGATTATGACTGTAAGAGAGTAAAAGGGTGTGTACCTATGTAATGCCTTGCATTGTGCAATAAATGAATTATTTATCAGTAATTTCAAAGTGATATCGTTTTTATTTGCTGTTAATTTACATTAACATTCGTAAACATGTACTCAAACAGGAAATAATCTTTCTCCGTAAACGCTCAACCTTACAAATTGCGTCACAACCAAAGAGAAATGGGTTATCTAAGCAAGCAGCCAAACACGGTAAGTAATTTGGTAGCTGCTTGATAAACATCAGAGCGAGCGGCGCAGAACGCGATGCATCACTGCGGCTGATTGCTGTTTGAGCTTACGCAAATATGAACAGCGCTCGAATTATAACTGTTTGGCCTTCCCAATCTCGTGCCCTCAGAACAAGGAAAGTTTCAAAGATGTATTATAGATCATACAAACGACAGTGATCCAAGATAAAAAAGATAAGCTATCTCACTGACGACAGGCCCTAGATGAAGCATACTTATTTGAAAAATCTTAAGTAAAATCTCACAATCTTTTTTATGTGCTGACGACATGCTGATAACGACGAATCACGTAATTTTCAAGTCATTTACCTAATGTTAAGAGTCGTGCCTAGCCATAACAGTCATAATATAATCCAAAGCTTTAAATTTTAAAGTTCTGTGTGGCACTAAACTACGCTTGTTGCCCTGAGACAAGTTAAGTTTGTCAACTCCCATTCGCAGAGTAATTTATCTTGCTACAATGCCCATCAAAGCTAAAGATATTATACTTATTCTTGCTTGGAGGCAGATCTGGTATGCGTTGGCATCCACCAAAAAGGTCTTTTGCTGAAGAGTCCTACCAAGTAAAAGATAAGAGGGTTGTTGCGAACCTGCAACACGCATTATTCTTACACCACGATATGCTGGTCTGTGAGAAGCTGTTGATTGTTATAACTGATGAGAAGCACTCACTATTGCATCAGTACGCAAATCATGCAGAACTAATTCCAGCTTACTACAATAGTGATGCGGACTCGACAATAGTTCCCCTGACTCAAGCATCAGGTAAACTCACTAATCCCCCTCCCTCCCACCCGCTACTCGACACTAATAACCCTTGCAATACGTATCCCTGGGAGATGGCATACAATACGGATCATTACTCGATGCCTTCCCGTGGGAGCGTCCATTGCTGGCTCGTTACCTTGCGGTGCTTGTTACCCGGAGCGCAGTGGAGTGGTGGATAGCAAATAAGTGTTTGATCAGTTGAGCGCAACGAGGATTGCTTATGCTGCTAAGAGCTGGTGTGCCACTTTCGTATTACAAAAATAAAAATGACCCTGCAAATATAAAAAAAATATAAAAAAATGCAAATAAAAAATAAAATTTGCAGCGTCATTACATTAGGCTCTAGGGTTTAATTTTTAAAATACATTTCATACTATATTTTCTTGATTGATCAATATATTTAATAACTTTTTTTTTCCGCCGGTGATCTATTAAGAATATGTACCTAGTTAAAATATTGGAGAGATTAAGTAAAAAGTTAATACAAAGTCAATTCGTGTATGTGTATGTGTATGTGTATGTGTATGTGTATGTGTATGTGTATGTGTATGTAGGTCGCCGGCTACTTATCTAATAGGGTTTAAATTATACGATTAAAACTTTGCAGGCGGCCTCCAAAGGCTTAACTCTGGCAATTTAACTTTTTTACAGAAATCTTCCCTTTCCTATTGCAGTACTTTACTGGTTTACTGTAATTAAGGTGATGATGATGATTTTTATAGTACGTCTAATGTCAACTCTTTTTGCTTAAACTAGATGTGATGTGAAGATGCTGAAGGACCTGGAACCGGATTCGATGAAGTAGTTGCCCTTCAAGATGTCAAAGTCAAAGCTAAAGTCAAAAGAGCATTATTTAATAAAATCACAAAGATCACTTTGAATGATCTTGTTTTCTTCTATCGTTTGATAACAATGTTGTGTCGATGTGCTCTTATTTAATACTCAATACTCAATGGCTCAACGTATCAGCATTGCCATTCAACGTGGCAATGCAGCCAGCATGTTGGGAACGGTGCCTACTGGTAGTGATTTGGATCAGTTGAGCTATCTATAGGACGTTTGTAACGGTCTTTAGATGGCTCAACTGTTTCATATGTATTTTGTATATTTTGTAATGTAATATAATTATGTACATATTTATTTATTGCTCTAATATGGTTGGTACATTTTTTTTTATTTTATTAAATTGGTGCGGCTAATATAACACTGCGGCCATGCAGGCCTATTGTGTGTCGCCACTTGTTTTGTCGCCCTAAGGGGCGTTTACAGTTCACCTCCAAGCCCTGCCGATACTAAGAATTGGAGGATTTGCTTGGGGGTGATGTCTCTTAGCTCATCTGGGCTGAGGATGTGCTTACCCAGATGTATGCTACGTTTTTGCATTAGTGGTCCACACTCTCCTAGCAGATGCGCAGGCGTTTCGTCCGCCTCATTGCACAGTCTGCAGGTTTGTGTATTGGTACATTAACAGTTGTTATATAATTAGGTGGTAGCATCACATATGAAACCCGTCAAAGGGTATGACAACATGGAGATAGGCCGAAGTTTAAATAAGTAGGAAGTAAGTTTTTTTCGAATAGATAAACTTATTAGTGCACGGCTGAGATTCAAACCCACGAACGACATCAGAATCGGAAGTCAATACCTATCCTACTGAGCCAACATGGCTATCAGATTAACAGTTACTGTATCAGTCAGTATTACAAACATCAGATCTGTTTCAAAGAAAACGAGCAAGCTTCGATGGATAATGATCCACGATTACTTAGAGGTTGGCATAAACAAATGGGCTTTATTACATTCTAAATCAAATAAATAATTTTATATAGAACATAGCACAGCTGCGAGTGTGTCGAACTTGTGCTATTTAGAGGTTCGGTGCGGATAATAATATGGTGATGGATATGACCTGGAATAACACAATAAGCTACACTTTGTGCTGAACCACGAGAGTGAAGCTACCGGTAGCATCTAGTTAGCGTATAAATAATATTATTTGACTGTACCGTTTGTCCGACTTGTCTCTCCACTTCGGTTAGATAATTAAACTCTTTTTAAACTTTGCTACTTTTATTGGAAGCTCAGAAAGCAGTAACTCTAAATATTTAAAGACGCTGCAGGAAAAATACAAGAGTTCTCTGTAAAATGTAATATTTTATAACATCAACTTGGAAAATTACATATCAATGCGGACTTCTGAAGTCTTATTAGTCCATCTACAGTACCTTTGATAGTACAGATTTAGATGTTGCTTTTTATAAACCAAAGTAAATGTTGCCATTTTTATTAGCTAATAATTTAAAGTACAGATGACCGCGATGATTTACTTAGTCAAGTTTAGAAAGTGCTAGTGGTAACTAGGCTGTTCGTATTATAAATATTGTGGATCGTAAAAATAACCAGATGCCCTTATTACATCCATATAACTATATTTAAGTGTGTATAAACTTATTATCTACTTCACATTACGAATGCCTGCTCGGTAATGGGGCAATAAAGTACATTATTCGAGACATCAGTCAAGCTCGCTCGCGGGCTTGGCGGGCGGCCAGCAGCGTCGCGTCGCGTCGCGTTGCGTCGCGTGGGCTGGCCGGCAGCAGATCTGGAGATTATTTGGCAGGTAACTTTTATATTACAACCCATTAGAATATTAAAAATATTAGAGTTAGGTTTTTCGATAGTGTGAAAGTTTTTTAAAGTGAGTAAATATTGTCATCTCTCTCGCTACACTTTCTTCAACTCTCTGTAAAACCTAACTATTAGATATTTGGCTAAATTGCCTGTTATCTATAAGTATAGCTGCGCGACAAACGCTTTTAAAATAAATACAGCACTATGATTTATATTTAAACTGTTTGACCATTATTGTATTTGAGTCAATTTTGCAGCACACCGCCGCTACAGCTACCAGAGTGTGGTGCGCACGGGTGCCGGTGAACGGTTACACCATTGGATGCAAACAATATTGTATAGTTTGTTGTATGCTGTATTTAATAATTATTAAAAGCCATGCCCAGTGCAAACTACAAACCGTAAAAATCCTAGAAATATGTGTTAGTTTGCCGAGACTGTAATGTGATAATTGCAGTGTCAGCCAATCATTATGCGTAGTACTGCATTGAGCTCGTTGCCCTCAGACGTAGTTATTGCGTTCAGCCAGTAATTTTACTTGATGTGCTCTTCAATCCAAAACAGAGTTTTGTTAGCACACTACTGCTTTGAGGCAGAATATCTGGCATTGCAGTGGCATCCACCAAAACAGACTTTTACTGAAGAGTTCTGCTGGTAAAGCTTGCAGCTCTGTTGTAAAAGGACATGGTTCCATGAAGTCCAGTTGTTGGAGCTCTCGCGGGTCGAGAGGCGGCAATCTCGCCGCCAGCCGCCGCACCGCGCGACCCGAGGGATATTTAGATCTGAGGGTCTACGTTTGAAAGCGACAAACGATAATCGTGGAAAATATCATAGCTCAACTTATGTTGGTTACAACCAAGTTAAAAGCGTTCACGGACATAATCTGAACCATGAAAACTGTCACGATACATTGCTTTTGTCAGCTAGAGTAGACCCTCTGCCTCGCTTGCCAAGCGCGGCAGACCCGGCCCGGCCACTTGGATATACTTTTAGAATCTTACTCTAAGTGCCACTTGTCTTGGAACTTTTGCTTTAAAACTCACATCACATTTCCTTTCTTTGTAAAACTATATTTAAATATTAAATTCCGAATAGTTTGTTTTCAAAATGGCAGTTTTCTTTTTATACTGTTATCCTGCTAATATTATACATGTATGTGTAAGTCTGTGTAATTTATATATATAATTTTATTAACACTTTCTCACTGATTTACTATTACTATCACTAAATTGATATTGCAATGTATTATGCAAAACTTTTGCAAAACTTTTTACAGGTTAAATCAATAAACACCAATTATTTAACACAATTATATTATGCAAAACATGTAGAACCTTATTAGAAACACGAGCAAAATTTCATTAGATAGCGGCGTATACTTAGTCCCGCGAAGATAATCCCGTTGAGATGCTAAGCGCTACGCTCGGCGGAAACCGTTACCTGCACCAACACCACCTCTACACTATAATGTTACCTGCACCAACACCACCTCTACACTATAATGTTACCTGCACCAACACCACCTCTACACTATAATGTTACCTGCACCAACACCACCTCTACACTATAATGTTACCTGCACCAACACCACCTCTACACTATAATGTTACCTGCACCAACACCACCTCTACACTATAATGTTACCTGCACCAACACCACCTCTACACTATAATGATCCGAACTTTAGCTAAAATGACTATTCTATTCTGTGCTGAAACCACAAGTCGATTTCCCCAGATAATGTAAGAGTCACTTTATGTTACATATATTCCACAAGCGCCGCTCAATCCACAAAATTATGAATCCAACAAGTTCTTTTGTATATGATATTACTAAACTTGAGTTTTATTGTTCCCACACACCCGCGCCTTATTTCAAGAAGCATTTCCAACAAAATGAAAAGCAGTATGTATGTCAGTTTGAAAATGAAATAATACAAAGAGCGTCTAGCCCGCGGCGTCTCTGCCGCCTCGCCAGCGTGTGGCAGGACCCCTCCCCCCCCCCCCCCCCCCCCTCGCACCCGCCACGCTCGCACAAATAACTCCTCAGCGCAGACCACAGTAATAAACCCGCAGCCGATTTCGGCTTACGATCCACCACTAAATTCAACTTGACGGCACAATTACACCTCCACACAATCAACCTTAAACTTACCAGCGTAGGACATAATTTTCAATGGAAAAAGCTTAGGTTATTACTCGGGGATACAATAGAAAAATACTGCAAGGAAATGTAAGTATTATAAAAGGACAGTAGTGTGACAGGGGAAATGCAGCCCTGTTGTGTTTGTTTGTACAGGGTTACGGAACTGATGCCAGCACGAAAATAGTTGTATATTGAAAACTAAAACAATAGAGGTGCATAATGCTCCTGGCTGCTATTATTATAGTTTAAAATACACATACACATAGAAGCCGTACATAGTTACATAGTGTAGCAGTGGATGTAATATTGAAGCGAACACCAAATCCAAACATGACCAATTCTGCATCAGCAGCGCTACAGAGTTCGTCAAGGGAGTGTTTTAGTCAATGCTATTGATACTTTGCGGATCTACCGTGCGCTACCGACTTGCTAAAGTGACACGCGAGTCCAATTAAATTGTTAAGTTAGGTTTAAAGAAGAAAAAAAATGTTGGAATTTGATTAATTGATATTTGGCAATTTTTCCAAGCTTGGCTAGTGACTATAGTTAGTCGGTAACTCGTGTTAGAATCAACAACGAACACATACTTCATCTCTTCGGCAAAAGCTCGCGCAATAAAATATAACAGTCCTTTGACATCCTCGCATGCATTTTCTCTGATTAAGCGCTCTGGCTCACAAACAAAACGCTGCTCAGGACATAAACCTCGGGATACCAATGCTTGTACTCCTACTTTACTTTACTTATTCTAAAAAAAGATTGGTTCTTTAACATAAAATAGTATCTCTTTTAAAACTTCTTGTTTAAATTATGGTGTAAGTAAGTAGCTTCTTAATCGGTTTCCCATTTAGTAGAGGATCGTGACTCCGTGCAAGGAGACTTTCTATAGTTTTCCTCCATCTGCCAAAATTATTGATTATAACTTGCCTAATTTAAGACTTCTCGGCGCTGGGTCTCCTGAGCAGTTAATGTATGACGTAGGCTGACTATACGAGTTTGTAGCGCTCGTTCAGTTTCAATCCAGCGCTGCAATAGAGTATAGGGTAAAGATTAGGGTAAATGAAGCGATAGTAAAATATTGTCGTCTCGTAGTGAATGGTCTGGTTTTGTAGCACTGTCAGCGGAGAGGAACAATGCAGCCGGCGCCGGCGCGGGGCCGCGCGGCCTGTGTGAGCGCATTATACTGATTAAAGAATCATTCGCGTAACTACAGTGACAGTGTCGCGACTCGCGAGCAGTGTGCCCTGACCTAGGAAGTACTAGAAAACCACTTATTGTGAAAGTGCACACTTAAAATGCACAGCTCGAGCCCAAATACAATTGCTGTTATATTATGAATAACATAAAATGTATGTATTAAAAATCAAGAAAAATATCATATATTTGAAAATAAATTAAAATAAATGCTAGTAGAAAAATGATATTATACCCTTGAACAGTTTCTTAGTGACTCAATTATCTAATGATAGGTTCTAGCTACTACCGCAAATAATGATTTTATTTTTATCAGAAACTACCCAATAACACTTAAATCGGTCCGCTTCTACTCAATTGTATAAGTGCAACACCCTTTACAGGGTTCATAATTATGTATTGGCTGCTCTGATTAATTGCTGGTGCCAGTGGCGTAATAAACTAAAACTATTATACGAACTACCAATATTATGAGCGCGTTATGCGATTGGTCTGGTCTCTAAGACCAAGTAAGGTTATTAGAAAAACTCATTGAAGTACGTTTTCTTATTTAGGTATCTATCAACTGCAACTGTTCACTCTACCTAACACTTTTTTAAGCAATATTAAGTTAAGTTAAGTGTTTTGTTTTATTGTTAAAATTTATACTTATTCATTGTAATATAGGTAGGTACTCATTAGTTAAGAGATGTAAATATTTTTAAAAGTTCTTGTATAACGCATTGGATCCCTTCTGTAATGTTGTACTTATGGTTAATAAACATAGTACATAGTGCATATAAACACTTGAGCTGTATCTGTTTTGTGACTGGTTTCTGTTGAGTAGTCAAGCCAAAACAGTCACCGCTCACACTGAGCCCACACCCTGGCAGCTATTAGCTAATTGCTTGGAAAAATGTCACCTTTCCACCGCACAGAGCGCCTCTACCGCTTCCACTCACTCGACGAGCGCTCGCGGTGCGTGAGCGTGCGCTGCCATTTATAAAGTTTCAGACTTTCAGTACCACAGATCACGGGTAATTTTGTAAGCTTTGCTAGAGTTAACATTTTTGTATTGTTGAATCAATCAATCAGTCAGTAATTTTTTTTTCCGATGAGATTTTTTTAGTGGTTAATTTTTAAAAGCGTTGTACAAACCTCAATTAGGGCCGGCAGGCAAGAGTTGTCTACTTGTACAGGTACTTTCAACTAATAAAATAATAAGTAATAACTAAAAAGAAGCTTAAACTATGACAGGTGTGACAGTCCTCTGCAGAGACACTGGATGTCGGCTCCATATAAACTAGCTTCTGCCAACTGACCACATCACTAACTAGCTATAAGTATAAGTATAATTATTATTAATTTATTGTTGTATATTTTATTATGTACCTATGGACTGGTGTCTGAAATAAATAATTTTTATTTATTTATTTATTTAAATCTATATTGGCCCAAATACGAAAAGTAGCTATAAGCCCTGCAGATACAATATTGACAATAATACGGCCCCGCTCGCGGCGAAATGTGCGCGTCCGACATTATGAACATGGATCTCAAACGAGTCTCCCGTCTGCCTTCAGGCATTGAATTTATTGACAAACACTGACGAAAGTAAACTAAAAAAAAACTAATGTGCGATTGTGTTGGTCGTTACACCATACCAAGCAAAGCTTGTACTAATGAGACCAAATACCACCAGCTTCACCAGCCTTGGTCAAAAGATCCCTCTAGTCGACTCTAGCTACAAGTACCTAGATTTAAAGTGAAAGCTAGCACAAGTTGTGTTATTTCCCACAGTGTCTGAATATAAGACATCAGTCTATTACAATATTTTTTATGTTTTTGACAAGCGATGTGACGCGGCGGGCGAAGGTGCGCGTGCAGGAGGTTGCGGGTTTGATTCCCGCCTTGGGACAAATGTTTGTACCGTCTACAAATATTTGTTTCGGGTGTTCTGGGTATTTTCTATGTATAAAAAAAAAATATCTATCTGTGTATTGTATTGTATTATGTGTACCAGTCATCTAGTACTCATAACACAAGCTCATCAGCTCAACTTGGGGCTAGATGATGATGTGTGGATTGTCCAGTATTATTTATTTATTTCCGTTAATTATCATTTTCACAAGCTTGTGGTGACTGGCAGTGATTGAATGTCGTTTCACAATCCGACAATATGCACTACGTAAACAACGGCAGCTACAGCTGAGAAATTAGCGAAATACCTGGAAATACCTGTAACATGGCAACCTGAACAGAATTGCTCATTCAAATCCAATTTATATAATTAGATTCGCATTAAGCTAATGAGAACTGCACGTTATCTAATTAACTTACTGTTATTCTATTCAGTATTCAGTAATATTATTGCATCATACTATTATGAGCTTATCAATCATCATGTCAGTTCATACAAGAAGACTATTATACGTAATAGTGTACGAGGTACACCTCGTAAGATATAGCACAGTTGAGAAAAAGCAGACTAATTAATAATAGGTTATATAATATTTCATAAAATATACCTAATGCTTAGTTTAGATCACTTACTCCTCGTACCTACTCGTATTTTTTCGCATAATCAAAATGAATCTAAAACTTATCATCATCATCATGACAGCCTTCTAATGTTCCCACTGTTGGGACACTGGCCTACTCTAGGGCGAGAGTGATTGGGTCTTAATCCACCACGCGGACCCAATTCGGATTGGTGGATGGCACATGTCTTTCGAATTTTTAGTTCTTGGACATGCCGGTTTCCTCACGATGTTTTCCTTCACCGTATGAGAGCACTGGCATTGCGCACATACATGAAAAAAAAAACTGATCATGACTGTTTTATTTATATGATTGCATAAATGATTCAGTACAAGGCTCAGTGCTAGTCTACCTCATGCTTAATAAAACGCAATATCTAAAAAAAAAAAATAGATAGCGAGAGATAACAAAACGAACAAAAACCCGTTCCATAAAATTTACGCCTTATTCACAACATGTTAAACAAATCTAAAATTGTATTCGTTTTTACGAAAGTAACGCTTAAAGATTCCCCCAAATAAATAAAAAACAAGAGACAGATAAAAACTGAGTTCGCAGAAAAAGGTTTCAAAGGTTCTAATTCCAATCCATTACCGAAGTAAGTAGTTGTCAGGAAAGTTTGTTTTATTCACATCAATGCGCTCATCTTCTCTCGTAGCGTTGGGTTTATCAAAAACCGGCTGCCAGCAAGTATAGTATGGCCAACGAATCTAGACATTCGTAAAGTTAGCTGTTTGTCATGCGCAGAGACAATTAAATTTTGATCGAAAAGCTCCATTACGTATTAAAACAGCTAACTTCACAATTGTCTAGATCCACTAGCCGTACTAGAACAGCTTTAGTCCTTGCGTCTTTAATGTAACGTTGAATTTCGCGTGCGCCGGTATTTAACTACTGCCTTTTGAAATAAAACTCTTAAAGAAAGCCAAAGCAAACTCTCAATAAGATTAACCTCCACCTAAATAAACTTGGTTATTTTACCGCTTGATCTGATATTTTAAGAGTTTGCAGTTTAACTGAACCAAGTGAACCTGTGAGTACATAATAACAGTATTTGATTTACCTGGAACAAGTAAAACGATGCTGAGTGTAAACATGCTGTACTTAAATATGTATTTTAAAATTTCGCATTACCCGAAATTTAGTTACATTGGTAGCGAACCTAAGTCGCTAGCAAAAAAATACGAGATAAAAATTTACATCTGAATTTTTCGATTACATTCTACGTTTTTTTGTAAAATTTATTTCCCCACAAATTCTAAGGCATCGCAATTGAAAACTCCGCAAGATTGCTTCAGCATCCAACAGATATAAGTCACGCGGGAATGCATTCCACGGTTTCATCTCCGTGCAATTTATGTGTTCCTTGCGGGGGAATTACATCACAAGTCCGTCCCGCGCGACTGAAGGGCTGTTGCCCAACCGTAGCCAAATTGCGTTTGCATAAAATTTAAGTAACTAGTAAAGATTAAAATTTAACCACGTTTATTCTTAACCATAATTGTTGATGCACGGGTGCTCTATAAGTTGAGTCACCAAGTATTGGAATCTTTAAATTCTCTGATTGTGATGGTTAATACTATAAAAATATTAGCGACTTATCTTCTATTCAAGTATGAGTAGTAGTGACCCTGCACACCTGCTTGAAGCTTGTAGAAGCTGTAGATATGAATCTCGATTCAACACTTTTCAAAATCTTAATACCCACGTGACGAACAACCGAAGGTCTTTGTTATTTGACGTTGAGCTAAGCCAAAAGAGTATGGCGTAGCCAGGTGAGCAAGCACAACGGCTTTCTATACAAAAGAGTAGAAAAAATGTTTTTCTGATACATAGTGAACAAATAATGTTCTTTATGTATCCGCTAAAATAAGCTAAGAGAATTGTTGCTCGTGGTAGCCGGGCGCACAGAATATGTAGTAGTACAAGCACCTGAAGTAATAGGTTGTAAAGTTGAGCCGCCATTTCATTAGAGCGCGGCGCAGGTTATCTCCATCCGGGGTTACGAGCGCGGCTTTAATTCAATAAATATGAAGTATTCATGAAAAAACAACATTAAACTAACTTCTGTAATAAGTTTAGGTTACTTTTACGATGGGACGCTAGAAGCATTAAATATTTCGGTGTGATACCGAAGGTCTACGACAAGTTAAAACAGCTTGAAAATGAATTAACACAAACCACATAAACGGACGGAAACGCATTTTTTACCTGTTCATATCAATATTAAAAGCTTAGCTCATGTCGGTGTATGTGTTCGCCATTTTTGTTCGCTCCAAGCGGCCTTCTATACTACCTTCCTGATATGACAGCTACCCTCTTTGTATCTAGCTCATGTAACTTATTCTTGACCTTTGTTATCTCCTACCTTTCTACCAATCCTTACATTGTATAAAATGAATGAATTAAAAATCTGTAATGACTGAGATACATTACAGAATGCATTATGCTATGGTCTTTACACTCAGCTGAAATAAGATGAAGTTTGTTTCTACGTGAGTATGGTGTAAGTACGCTTAATATTTTTTTTAAATATGAACGGATTATAAAGTTAAATATTAAGTAGGTACCTTTGTAATAATTATTTAGGATAAAAAATGTGTTGTGGTAAGTATAGCTTATATTCATATTCATATAAAAAAATTAAATAAATATTTTTCTATTCTATTCTATTGTATTCTATATTCAACGGATTTTAATGCGGTTTTCAGCAATAAATTTTAGAGAGAAAGGTTTGTAACACCCGTGCGTAGCCGGAGCGGGTCCGCTAGTCTATTCTATATCTGTTATTCTGAACTCGAGAACCGTACTTTTTCCCGGGATAAAAAGTAACATATTTCCTATTTCTGGCCATTATCTATCTGTGCTTTAAACAGCCAAATTAGTTTAGTAGTTTCAAAAACGCAAAGAAAAAGTGTAGCTAAGTAAAAAATAACAGAAAACCTTTCAGTTTATGGTCACAGCACGTCCGCAAGTTGGTGTCTCTCCCAGCGAAGTAACGTTAGAGAAGAACAAGCGCGGTCGCGATACGTGACGATGTAGCAGGCTCACAGAACTATATTTAAGTAGAATGAGTAAGTGTGGATACACTACCTAGTACCTCGCATGCCGAAAAGACGGGTTAAGTAAGGGCTGAGTAACCTTTTTAATCGCCGCGAAAATCAGTCTACTCAGTAGAATCGTTTGTCGCGTGCTTATCGATGCTTTTAAATAATTCATTTTCGCGCGGCTTATGTTTTCCATCACTAAAATACATTTGTGTGTATAATAAACACGGTTTCCATACAAATCGCAAACTTTTTCATTCTACTTAAATATAGTTCTGTGAGCAGGCTCCACCCACCGGCGTCGGCACGTGCTCACAGGAATCACCGCAATTGCTGTTTTTCAGTTAAATAACTGGATTAGCTATTGTTTTAGTGGTTGAGATGTATTGTTTCCATTAGTTCGATTAAAAGATTAAATGTTGAGTAAAAAAAAACATGAAAGCTGTTTTAGCACAAGTTTCAAAGCTCCCTGAAAATCAAACTAAGTAAGGTCGTGTGAGTCAGTGGTCAACTCTGGTGACAGAGTTTTTAGGTCGCTCGAAGGCCTCTGTCATGGCCTAACAACTTTGAAAACGCCGGGACCGACTGCTTAACGTGACCTCCGAAGCACGGGAGCGCTGAGTTGAAATTGCCACTGGCGGTCACCCATCCAAATAGTGACTACGCGGAACAGTACTTAACTTTGTTGATCTGGTAAGAACAACTTAGCCAGCTACGTCACGAGCGCTCCTAAAATGAAACTACTTGTGCAATAGTTTATTATTATAAATTCACTCAATAAGTGTTGAATCTATCTATGTATATTCTGTGAACCAATTTAGAAGACTAACTACCCTCAGAAAGCAACTTTCCCAATCAAAAGTAACGTAAAGAGCACACAATGAAGTTAATCGCGAAATCCTTCTTTGAAGAGAAGTCCTCAGACACTCGGAAAGGAAGTAATCCCCGAAGTTTGATCACTCGATAACTTTGCGAGACTCTTCGATAGAGTCAACTGTTATTTACTGTGCAGCACACTGTCCACTAAACTGCTTTGAGTTGATCAGTAGGCACGCGTGCGTGACGTTATACACATGACATGGTGAGGTTACTTACTTTACTTACCAAAATAAAAGTAAAGCACGTTGGTGGTATAACTAGGTAGCACCTTTGTGTACCGATTCTTACGTCATGTGGGTGGTTGTGGGTTCGCCCCCGGTGGTGCACCAAAAGCGGGAGTAATTTCAACAATCGTGCTAAAAAGGCTAATTTGAGATAAAAATTAAAGCCTTCATGTCCCCGAAAAGAGTAATTTCCATAGATACTGAGATCAATACATTTTTAGAGACCAATTTAGAAACAATTTTGCCTCTATTAAGATTATGGCCATTCGCTTTAGAGCCGGAACCACAGACAGCATTTTTTTTTTTATACTACTAAAGTGGTAACCAAGCGTACGGCCCACTTGATGGTCAGCGGTTACCGTAGCCTATGAACGCATGCAACATCATAGATATCACTTGCGTGCTACCACCTTGCGACGTTAGATGGTAAGTCTCATGTGCCTGTAATTTCACCGGAAACCATACCCTTTGAACCGGAACACAGCAATGCGAGCATTACTGCTTGGCGGCAGAAATAGGTATGATGGTAGTCCTTCCCCGGACGAGCTCTATCACAGAGAACTCTACTACTCTAACTAGCAATACGGGACCACCATTGTATATTAAGAAACCGCGCACTTTAGTGGACAGTTGAGTTTTATTTACTGCAACACAAGAAATCGATTGAACTCGAATCTCGACCGTTGAGACTATTCGACACTTCGGCCTATTTAATTAAGACCGAGGAATTGGCGAAATTACATTTCACGATATTATTGTGTAGAGAGCGAACTCTATTGAACTCGAGACCTTAATTACGTTTTATTGGAAGACGTAAACTGTCCCCGCGGACCTTAGTTTTAGCAAAATAACTATCACCTATTTGTTACACTTTTAGAGTGAGTTGCACCATCTAACGTTAACGTCAAATTGTTCGACGACGATTGAACAATTTGACGTTAACGTTAGATGGTGCAACTCACCCTTAGAATCCAGAGCAAGAGCAAAGATTTATCTTTCTTTTTATCAGTAGGTCTTAAAAATGGCCAGCATACTTCAGCGTGGTCATTGACAGAACACAGAGAGATGAAGAACAAACCACTCCCGTCCGTGTAAAGTCATAACATAACCCAGGTTAGTCAATGGGCATCCATTCGTGCAGTTACAAACCGAATCCAATCCATTAGAAACCTCAAACGCGACTCGGTTCCATTGCATTCGAGAGCGAGTGCACACGGATAAGGCGATCGCTTATCTGCAGCACGCGCGACTGGGCGCGTCGCCATGGAACCTGCAGCTCCACTTCTGTCTGCGACCCCTCCCTAACCGCACACCACTTTATTATTAAAAATATATAACAAACATACTATAAAGTAAAGTAAAGTATTTAGTTTATTTTCATTTCTTACTAAACAACTAGGTATTCTAAAAATAAACTACTGACTATTTACATGAATTTTATAAATAAATAAATAAATAATGCTGGACAATCAACACAGCATCATCTAGCCCAAGGTAAGTTGCTGTTAAAAAGAGCTGTATTATGGGTACTAGATGACTGATATATATTTAATACAATACAATACATAGATAGATATTTTTTATTATACATAGAAAACACCCAGAACACCCGGAACAAATATTTGCAGATCCTACAAACATTTGTCTCAAGGCGGGAATCGAACCCGCAACCTCTGCGTCGCAGGCGGGCCTTCGCCCACCGCGCCACATTGGTCGTAAATTTAAAAAGATATTTGAAAAAAAAACATTAAAACCCAGAGAGAATATTATACAACTAACTCCCCAAGAATAATACAAGAACAAAACGAGTGTAATAAAAGCCAGAACACAATTACGTATGTACGTCGGAGTCGGGATCCCCCGCACATAGAAAACAGGTACTTACTGGCTCCTGTCTTGTCCTGCGTAATGTTAGTACCTCTTTATGTTAATTTAAACAAAGCTTAAAATTAGTAATAGCAACGCACTTGATAACAATTATGTTGTTTCGTGATTGGCTTCAACCTACACGTATAATGTCAAGTTTTTATGTGCTCCTTTAATGACTGCCAGTTTAACTTTTTTTCTTCTAGGGCACTATTTTAACAAATAGATATTAAATTTGTATGTACATAATGCGTTGCACAGCTAACGGCTGCCACTGGTGTTGTTAGAGTAAGAAAAAAGACCAACTGGCAGTGCAGGACGCATTCACGCGTAAAGTAGTAAATGCGTCCTGCGCTGGTCCGTCCAGTTTCCAACCCGCAGGACGCATTTACTACTTTACGCGTGAATGCGTCCTAGTGCATCACAAAAGGCTCGTTTAGTTTAATTTTAATTGCGTGGTATTCCGAGTCAAGCCGCGCTCGCGCCGCGCGCGGTAATGACGCGCGGGTACACTTAGCTGCGGCGTGCGCTTGCCTTTACATCTAGCTTTGTCATGTTTTTATTCTTGTCTATCTACACCGACTCTTAAAAGGAGAAGGTTATTTATTTGACTGTAAGTGGTTTTTGTTTGTGTGTTTACGCGATTTCTCCGCTAAGTTATGAATAGATTTTAATGATATTAATTTTGTTGAAAGGTATTGAATTAGGTATAGATTATTCAATAGTTCTACGAAAGGACCCATATAAACTTTATAGAAATTGATTCAGCGCTTTTTGAAAAAAAAATAGCATAAAAAACTTTGTCAATAACTACGACCCCTCTTGTATTACCACAATCCATTGAAACTGGTTTTTTAATAGACACTTTGAATATTGTACGATTTTAAGAACTAAAAACGTAAGTAGAGATATTTCGAGATAGTCTACAAATCTCTATTGATCCTGCCATTAGGCACATGATGGAGATTTGTAACTTTCTTTCCACTAATCTCTTACTATCCCTTACAAGTAGTTGTAAATACGAAACTTATTCTGCGTTGCAGGTTGTGAGTTCGATTTCCACCCAGGGCAATTATGTGTTTTGCAAACATAGATCTTTGTTCCACGTCTCGGAGTGATGTTTTATTATAATTTAATATGTATTTACAAAAAAATATCTGCGTCTGGCTGTGATGTTATATTATAATTATATATTAACAAAAAAAATGGAGTCCATTTCTTAAGAAAAGCTCTACTTATATACTAATTTTATGTTATTCTCTAAATCCCCACAAAGGCAAACAAACGTACTGGTGGGGATATAAGTAAACACTGACGCACGTAATGAAACGGAACTAAAGCGGTGTGTAAACTGTGCAGAAGTTAGGCAATGCCAGTGTATCATAAACTAGTTGCGGGATCCGGCGCTGTGTGCTTTTCACACAATTGTTTGTTCTACACATTAACCGACGACCGACATTGTAAAACAATGTGTTATTGGAGTACAGATAGCAACCACACATTCACGCTTATATAGATCTATCTAAAAACTATAAACATCTATAAATAAATAAATAAATAATGTTGGACAATCCACACAGCAACATTTAGCCCTAAGGTAAGCTGCTGTTAAACAGAGCTGTATTATGGGTACTAGATGACTGATATATATTTAATACAATACAATACATAGATAGATATTTTTTGTTATATTATAGAAAATACCCAGAACACCCGGAACAAATATTTGTAGATCGTACAAACATTTGTCCCGAGGCGGGAATCGAAACCGCAACCTCTGCGTCGCAGGCGGACCTGCGCCCGCTGCGCCACATCGGTCGTCATCATCTATCTAGTTTCTTTACAATATTTGTGGGAACTCCCGTTTCCGCAAGATGTGTGCGTGTAGTCTCACTCCTCACAGAAGCACAGAAGCAGAGGATCCTTGAGTTGCAGCGTATTTGTATTATCAAAATTAAAGTCAAATTTAAAATGATCCTCACAAGGATATTGATTAAAGGTAATATTTGAACTTGAAGAGTTAAAACTATAGTGGTTAGAAATCATATTAAATTATTAACGGCTATTTACCACTTGAATTTGTCATTTATGCTGACGTTTCGAAGCTATTATAGTATTCGCCGAGAAACCGTCGAATGCGGTCGCGTGCGGTGCTCATGAAGAAGAGCTTCTAAATAGCTTCGAAACATCAGCATAAATGACAAATTCAAGTGGTAAATAGCCGTTAATAATTTAATATTTGAACTTGAATTTAAGCAAGCTAATATAACACGTACTGGAACTACGTGGGCAGTTTAGTCATCTGCTGTAGCCTCTGCAGAATGGGCGGAATGTGGCTCCGATGTTGAATAGATGTTAATTCAAGGGACAGTGAGTAGATAGCATTGCAATCGCATTCTGTTTTTACTGATACTGATCATAAAAACGCAAGCTATTTCTAAAAGTACGTTCTTAAAAATACTATCAGAGACCGAATTTTATAGCGAGCCGTGTACGGCTCGCTATAAAATAAAATAAAGGGCATGTATGCCCTTTCGGGCGGTCCCGCAGTAATAAGGAAAAGGTCGCTCGGGGGTCGTGGGAACTAATAAAAGTATCCGATGTTTTACGGAACTTTCCTTTTAATTGAACCGATTAATCACTTTAGACTGAATCTATTCTCATTAATCTTTCTTCTCTCTTGCTTTATTTACCGTTAGTGAAAAATTACAGCTCAACATTTAGGTAAACTATTTTAAAAAAGTTCCTCTACTTAGGCTAACCAATAACTCAACCCCTGTGTGGTTCATTTTGCACCTCGCGCTTTTTTGAATTTGCAGTGAGAGGTATTTAGTTTATCAATAATACATTATTTCATTAATGAAACCAAATACATTATTTCATTATTTCATTAATGAAATAATGTATTATTTTAAAGCATTTGGATGACTTTTTATCAGTTGCTGGGCCATGCCGTCAGCAAACCAGCATAGACTTGATATCGGCAGCTCGCCAACTAGGGCGCGATCATCACTTGAACGGTGCCCAAGCTTTTGTTCTGCATTCTATGACTCTATGACTCTATCTGTAACGACACATTGTGCTCTTATTGCGCTTTGGGGTGACGGAAATATTTGATTTGACATGACGAGCCAGTAGTACAAGTTTGTCTTAAAAACGCTTTGTTTAAATCCCGCTTGACGTGAAATAATGTATGTGATATTATTATTTAAGCTTTGCTTAGTTTGGGGCTAGATATAAACTCGTAGCATAGGCAAAGCACTATAAAAAAGTTCTGCCAAATTAAAAAAAAAACGCAGCGCATGCGTATCTATCTTATCTGGACTCAAAATGTGTTAAAATAATATTCACTTAAAGTTACAAAAACTGTTTAAAAACTTTAAATAAGAGATAATTTTATTATCAGGAATAAACAAAAAAAAATGTTAAATATTCCATTATTTACTTCCATAGCACTGAATAAAACGTATGTCCAACCGCACTCGCAAAACACCCAACTACAATAACACAGTTTGAAACAGTTACTAAATTAAAAGTAAATATTACTACAAGCTCTATTATTGGACCGCAATGCTAGTCTATTACTTTAATAAAACGCTTCTCTCTATAATAATATTTTCAAATGTAGAAAAAGACGGTTTTCACGAGGTTCAGAGCCAAACTTATTTATCCTGAAAGCCCATTACAACATGACCAGTCTTTTTATCCTTGTTGAGATATTGACCTACTCATGCTTGAGAGTGATTGGTCTAAGAAAAAATGCCATACATGTTCATATAGATCATGCTTAGTATATTATGATGGCATGATGACGCCCTAGTTAACGCGATGGGTTATATCTTCCTAAGATAGTATATAATGTGGTTTATGCGAGACTGGTTTAGTTTCTATGATTATTGCATTGTATTTGCTACAACTTCGATCCTACAGTTAATTGAGAGTAGAAGTCTACAAATAGAGAATAAGTTTAATGAAGAACTTCATTAGAGAAGTCAATTTTCTTTCAGCAACAATAGACTATCCTAAACAAACGGGTATTAGCTGGCGCGAGCGTCACCTGCCTACGAGTGCGTTCGAGCGGAGAAATTAATATCCGCCGGGAGCCGCATCGTTTCCGGGTCAGTGCGCTCTCCCTCCCCCTCCCCCCCACCCTTCTAGAGGTCTAGAGACAAGCGATGGGGAGAGAATACTCCGGCCAAAGGTGGGTAATTAAACAGTTTCATTATGTCGGTATAATGGTTGGGAGAAAGCAAAAAATACCGGAAAATATCGTGCTCTTTATCGCCAGTCTGTTTCTTAATTATTCGCGGTTCCTTGATGTTGGATTTTCATTTCACAGGTGCTGGAACTTGGGAAATTAAAATGAAACAAAGCGAGGTATTGTGGCTCTAACAATAATAATCTTTCCGGAGAGGGAAATTTCAGAACTCTGCTGGTGCAGTGAGTAATGCGAGGCGTTCAGCAAAACTGGCGACAAAAAATGTACTAAAATCAGAAAAACAGGCGGCAATAATTGTACTACAATCACTGCACTGTGATTCAAACAGTTGAATAATGTCGTACAATATTTTTATTTAGGTAAGTCTATAAATAGTAGGTGACAAAAACGAGTCGTGTTGAAAGGTTAATCTGTACTAAAAAATTCTACAGAAATGTAGAATTTTGTGGTAAGTATATAGAATGATTGTGGTAAAGCCTTCACCGCAAATGTGCATCCTAGACAGTGCATCCTTTGTAATAACTGCAAGTCTGAGTTTAAGTTTAAGTACGTAAGTTTTAAAGAGAAGTTTAGTGTTGCACTGCAATGTTCTCATCACCACGAAACGTAGTTATTAAGTCTCTTTCGCCCGTAACTTCACTTGCTATACTGCTTTTGAAATCTAAGTACAGTAAGTTCTTACACTCTACAACAGAACTTTTTGCACTGCGGTAGTATCCACCAAGACGGATATTGAAAAATTAAATTTAATAAAAAAACAGAAGAGTCCAACCACCAGTTGTAGGTCAGCAAAGTGTACAAAGCTCTTCACTAACATGCTGCTAATCTAATGAATGTATTATAATATGCAACCTTGTGTACTTGCATTCTAATTGAATGGAAATGCAGGATAGGATTGATACCAACCCGCGTTTAATCCGTATAATTACCTTCAAATATTGATGAGTAATGCGGCTTTCAGAGTACTTTAGAATCACCATCAGCACATCAGCCAATAGACGTCCACTTCTGAACATAAAAAGCGCTGTGACTCTCGGTCTAGAGCCTTTCATTCGCAATAGAACATCATCTATAATGTGCCGGGCGCAGGGCGCGGGGCGCGGGGCGCGGGGCAGTGCCAACAGCTACCTGAAGCTCATAGCGGGCAGGATGGATGTAGATTGCGCATTCATGAAGCACTGGACGAATGTGCACACTGCACACACATGAGTGCTTTATTTTTAGATGTTTTTTTTATATAAATTTTGTGTATCTGCTTAAAATATATCTGTAGTACTTTGTGTGTGAAAGCTGAAATAAAATTGATTTTATTGTATTTGACATCCACTGACTTCATGATGTTATTTTAAAAATAGTATTACCTAAATATTAAGGTCAAACAGAAATAATCTTGTAAATAATAATTTATTAATGAAATTAAGTATAATGATATTATATACATTTATATACATATATATTTAGATATACTTTATTATGTAGAAATACAGTGAATGACAAGAAAATTCCACCACGTCCGCTTTTATATTTTGTATTATCTTCATTTTTCCACGTCCTCTAAGAATTTCTTTCCTTTTGCTTGTGCCCAAATTTCAGATCTTCAAACCTTACGGTGTAGACTGTGCGTTGTTTGTCAGCCAGTATAGCAATAATTTTACAATTGAGAACGTATAGTTTATCAATATAGAGGCTGTTATAGATATAATAGAATGCCATGTCGTAGAAGATTATTCCTATCGTTAATCAATTATAGCAAAGTCGAGTTCAGTGCGATGTCGATAGCGAATATTCCACGATTCAATTTGTCGGATATCATCCCGTAGCGTAGAGAAATACAAGTATGCTGGCACGGCTAGAGCTTTATACATTTTTTTATTCTCCGTTGATGTCAGAAACCTACGTAATGCACGTGCACAACAATAATAAATTGTTTTTTTTTTTTTTTTTTATACAGCTGAAGTGGCAACCAAGCGTACGGCCCACAAGATGGTAAGCGGTTACCGCAGCCTATGGACGCTTGCAATACCAGAGGTATCACTTGCGGGTTGCCACCTTGAGGCTAAGATCGAAAGCCTCATGTGCCAGTAATTTCACCGGAAACCATACCCTTCGAACCGGAACACAGCAATGCTCACATTACTGCTTGGCGGCAGAAATAGGTATGGTGGTAGTCCTTCCCCGGACGAGCTCTATCACAGAGAACTCTACTACTCTTAACATAAATTGTCTCACAACACACATAAAAATAAAAACAAAAAACTAGGTACATGGGAAGTAACGATAAGGTAACAAAGTAGTACTTGCATTTAGGAGATTATCATTTATTTTGGAACCCTGTAAACTTAAGGTAGGAGGAGGGCGTTGATATATGCGGCACAGTGTTTCACTTCTGCGGATATCATCGTTTTCATTATGTTTCCGTACCACTATGTTATTGTTCCGAATACAAATATTTTGTATTTTTGTGTTTTGTACATGTTTATACATGTATGTGGTGTACACCTAGTATGAGGTCTCTATCTGGTTGATTATTCAAAATATCTCTGCTCTATGAGAGAGCTCGTATCGCTTCGCTTTTGTTGTTCTCTTTACAGACTCGGAGGCAATCAGCACGGAGGAGGGCCGCACAGAGAGAGCTGCTTCACTTCCTTTGGGATGGACTGATGAATAAACATGGAACTATCGACGAGTTTTGCATTGGTTCTCTTGCCGTCTGTCTGGTTGCATATATTTATGTAAGTGGTCTATTTTAATTCACCGAAGCTCTCGAGATACAACTTGTTTGGTAGTTCTTAAGTGACCAACTTAGTTAGCATCCAGCGCGGTCAACATTTAAATCAGAGACTACTTGATGGTATTAGTAACACTTTCGTAAGTACTTGCAAAATACGCTCATTTCCTGTTGTCATTCGGTAAAATTCGCGACTATCTTCATAATAAGCGAACAAGGAACTGAGTTGTATAAGATTATTTTTTTCACAGACTGTCTCAAAACGGCATATATGTATAACAATTTATATGTTATCATAATCGTTTATAACCTGGCTTTACCCATTAACGAGTGTATGCCTTTTCTGTATTATCCACCTTGAGCTTGTGCCGATGATAAGATCATCTGTTCCGTCTATAACTAGATAATTGAATACCCAGCTGTCTCTGTGTTTAAAAAAACACAGGCATAATACCGACTCTAAAACTGCCCGCTTCAAAACACGCAAGAAAGTGTATCCATGTAAATGAGCGTATCGTAATACAAATGCCCCTTAGCCCGTACAGCGGCAGTGATTGGGATCACCGCCGATCAAACAGCCGGGGCTCGAGTGTGGCTCGAGACCGCGACCGCACAATCAAACACGTTGCCCACTCACTGCGTTATTTGCTGCTCGCTGTATAATGCCTAATGAAGGTAGCACTAACCATACTCATTACGGTTTAAATTTGTCATCGGATTAACCTACTTAGGCTTTTGCAATCACTGATGTGTACTTTCCTAATTATTTGAGCTCGGTGAATTGTCGAGACATTATTATGTATCAAGAAATTTATTTAAAATATTTCTGTTATGTCTGAAACTAAAAATATTATCGGTATTTTTTTTATATACGATTATATATAAGCTTTAGAACAAAGCCAATCAAATCTGTAAAGCATGTATCGTTTATCGATGAGCAATGCGTTTAAGCTCACGTTATCGCATTGGTAGCTTGGCAGCTAAATATCAAATGGCTGATGTGAAGACTATTGGAACAAACAACATCCAAACAAAACACTTTAGTGGTTGTGAACAATACGAAAGTATTTCAACTTGACTATTTTTTTCTGTTTACGCATTTACTATTGCAAGGTACCAAACATAAGATTTCAGGCTTGCTTTTTAATCAAACATAATGTTGAACTTTCACAGAATTAAGTTTAATCGAGAAGTAATAACAAAATATTTTATCGAACTTTATCGATACTCTATGCTCGGCAGCCCGTTTCAGAAGCAAGCAATTCTGCCAATAGCCCGACACGTTCATTGGCAGTGCGTTGGAAGCAATCAGGCCTATTTGCGCCTATTTGCCGGCGCTTGCCGCTCGCCGGCAGCAGCCGCACAAACACGTCAATCAGTCGCGGTCACAATCACGCACTTTTGTGCTTCGACACGTCGTCTGTTCAATGGTATTATTACCTTCTGATTGTTGTATAGCAATGGATAGCATGACAATATACTCTAGCCACGGATAGCTAAATAAATCTTCATCTATTTGTTATCTGAAACCTGTCAACATCGCAACCTCTCGCTTTTAGCCGGCTACTCGACCACCGCTTTACTGAAATCGTCTACAAGTTGGGCTTGCAATGTGCTCATGATGCCATTAAAAATGATGCTACTTTTAAGTGCAGGTGAGACTTTCGTTAACTAGAACTTATTAACTGCTGGAAATAAAACAGTGATAATGAAGTCATGACGTACTTGAAATACGATTGTTTCAATAAATAGTTCCGCAGATGCAATATCCGGTGCGTCCGGCGCGCAGCCTAATATCCGGCAGGACCGCATCCATAACGAACGACCCGGCCTGCGAGAGGCGGGCGCCGGGCCGGGTGCCGAGCCGCCCGGGAATAGAGAAGTTTCATTTCAATATTAGTGTAGGGGCGGACTATCCATCTAAAATAGTGTGGGACACTAGAACTAACCATTGTCAAGGAAATTGCATCTGTAGTAATTCACAGGTCACAATCACGTTGAGCTACTGCGCAATATATTTTTAAATAATTTGTTAATATTTCTGTAGAACGAGTAGTTACTCGTACACCCGAACATAGCGGTTCTACTAAAAGCAGAAGCTTTATTTATTTGGTTCAACTTTAATAAAAGTAAAAACATACTAAAATAAAAACCAGAACCTATTTATAAGACTGATGTCGCAAAGGTGATGTGGTAAAAGTAAACCTATTGGAATTAGCAAGATATTTTATCCAAATTATTTCACCAAAACGTATACTATCAAAACACATTTTTGTAGTAAGTAAATTGGTATGAGTCAGTGGTGACAGAGTTTAAAGGCCTCTGTCATGGCCTAACAACTTTGAAAAAGCCGGGACCGGCTGCTTAACGTGCCCTCCGAAGCACGGGAGCGCTCAGTTAAAATTGCCACTGGCGGTCACCCATCCAAATGGTAATACCCTGATAACAGGGTTCATGTGTGATACTACTTATTCTGTAACAACTACATAATGTACCACATGACAGCAATAAATGTATTGATTGATTGATAAACTACGCGGAACAGTGCTTAACTTCGTTGATCTGTTAAGAACAACTTAGCCTGCTACGTCACGAGCGCTCCGACGAGATTTTTGTAGTAAGATTCAGTTACTGAAATAAACTGGACTTTCCATATCTGTTAGACTCCCTCCTCGCCCTCTCTCGCGTAAAGTGTGCTATGTACAGTACTATGATCTAGCTAGAAGCAATAGTAGTACACTGTACGCTGCTCCGCGGGTTCTGTCGTTTGGAGGCGCGCCAGGAGTGTAATGCGTTATTATAGCCAGCTGGCTTGATCTGATGGGCATCCTATTAGCGCATACCTATAGGACGCGCGTGTGCTCGCGCCAACGTTTGGGTCTTTGGTCAAATGGCACAGGTCCTTATTAGCTTGTATGTTCACAAAAAACAGATAAAATTTATTGTCATAATGTTTCTTAAATAATTGATAGATTCAGGCGTTACTTTGCGGAAATCCATTACAAAATAAAAAACAGACCGGTTGAGACTATAAATAGTGGGGTTGTCGCATCGAATTCTCACTTTGGCTCCAGCGCTCGACGGAGCAACACGTCTGCCGGAGAACAAGTCGATGGTCCTGAGGATGTCCCGTGGAGGGATGAAACACGTGTCGATATTTTTCTTTTGAGGTTAACTGTGGTAACTGTGTGACCTCATCAGTTAAAAGGTTAAGCGGAATAGTACTAGAGATTTTTCGTCTGTTTTTTATTGTCATAATGTATCTTATTAAATGTTATATGACAGACAGAACCTACACAATAAAACTTTCGCCGGTTCTTCTAATTATAACATTCTATCAGCAACCACACAAAACAAATAAAGCTATATAAGAGTAGTAGAGTTCTCTGTGATAGAGCTCGTCCGGGGAAGGACTACCACCATACCTATTTCTGCCGCAAAGCAGTAATGCTCGCATTGCTGTGTTCCGGTGTGAAGGGTATGGTTTCCGGTGAAATTACTGGCACATGAGGCTTTCGATCTTAGCCTCAAAGTGGCAACCCGCGAGTGATACCTCTGGTATTGCAAGCGTCCATAGGCTGCGGTAACTGCTTACCATCTTGTGGGCCGTACGCTTGGTTGCCACTTCAGTTGTATAAAAAAAAAAAAAAAGGTATACAATTTGTAGCGACAAGTTAACCAAATCTGAAATAATTTAAATTAATTTATTTAAATTTTGTATTAAATCTGGGCTATATTCAAAAGCTATTTATTTACAACGTTCAGAGTAGCTGAAAACCCCTATAAATTAGATTTAGAACTGATTTGAATAGCATTTTCATATGAAATTTCAATTTATTTTAAACCAGAAATGTAAAGCGTTTTGAAATCGGGCCAACCTTAAATGGTGAAATAATAAGATTATGTGTAAATACTTATTTATGTTATACATTTTATTCATTGATGCAAATTCATTTTGTGTAATAAACTTTAGAAAATCATCGGTCTATACTGATTTACTAATTTGCTATCTAATATAGTCTTTTATTTATTCAGTTTTTCCGGTATTTTATCATTTTAATTAGTAACGTCATTACGAAATAAGGTCACCTCGAAAATTTACCTGAAATCTATTTATCAAGACTTATTGTGTCAGTCACTACTGGAAGTACCTACTGATTTTAATTGATAATTAATACTTGTTTTAAATTATATGCAGTGAGTTGTAAATTGAAATCGGCTTGCAAATTAATATTTAATTGTCATTAGGTAGCTTTTTTTTATTAGACATTATCAAAATGTACAAATAAATCAGGATTAGCTATTAAATAATATTCTTGTTAGATCTCATTAACCGTTTGTGTCAGGTAATTAGCGCAGCACATAGCATACGCATCACACTAAGCCCGATGGCTTAGTGTGATGCGTATGCTATGTGCTGCGCTGATACAACATAGAGCTCACTAGATACAAATCGAACATGACGTTAGGTAGACGTTACGAGCGGACGAGGTAAAAAAAAACAAAATATATTTATTTTGAAACAAAAACATAGAATCACTCAAGAAGAACAATAGTATCCGCAGAAGTTTAGAAAACTGTGTCGCGAGTTGCTTTACTTTTTATTCTTGTCATATTGTTCTTATTACAGTCATAATTCGTTTCATTAGAAAGCTTCCCAACGCAGTCGTAGGATCTGTCGTTTTTTTTCAGAAACTTTGATACAGTTGCTACTGCAAAAAAAATATAATAAACAATTGAATTTAATATCGTAAGGCAATAAGCCCCACAACCAGACAGTACGTCATGTCACCAGTCACCACCGACTGGTTCACTATGAAGAATAGGAAAGAGTCCAGTGTACACACAAACAAATACCTATGTGTGTTCTATAGCTACAGCCTGCAGGGAGCAGACCGCAGCCTGATTGCGTTGACCGCGCGCCGCTGTGCGGTCAATATATTGTCATTAGGCACACAGCACACCAGACACCTGCCACATTTTGACTATCATCCACATGCACAGAACACGTTATATACAACCTCTTATCAAATTAGTACAATATTATGTTTGCGATGGACTCGCGAAGCAGGTCGATGGCGTTACAAACTGATGCTTATCTTTCTAAACATCGACGTAGCTACTAAATATCACCTTATTTTGCTTCTAGAGCATTGTACCTAAACAAATATCTACTAAAACACTCTGAGGTTAACGAGAAAAGTTTAGATTATACGCCCAGAGACCGGATGGATTTCCTGGCGTGTTATTATAGGATATCGTTTGTAAGTGCCTCCTCTAGTAACTACTTCCTGTTCTACGGTTAATGCAATAGTGATTGTTGTATATTCTGTGCGTTTACGCCCAGCCTTTATTTGTGGGAACGAGGAATAAATTACCGGCGCGTGGTAATCCTATACGAAGGCTCAGGTAGAGAATGTACTGGAATGTGATCTATTGAAATGGGATCTTTTCGCCTGAACAAATAATAAGAGATTGGAAATGAGGTGACGCTATTATAAGGTATTATTTATAGTTTATATGATTATTTATACCTACCTATAGATTGGATCTTACCTTGATATCTTACACTCGTGAGTAAACTTACGACGGTTATACTAGTGTGTCCTGTTAACTTAGACAGGGCTAACCTTTACGATAACGTCGTATGCTAACTGTCATCCGCGGTCCAAATCAACCCATTCAAGAAAAGCTCTTGGTTAGAAACGCTGGCGGTGTGAATCTGCGAAAGACCCTACCAGTAACGCCACTGGATTAGCTGCAGGAAAATAGCTCCCAGAGTCACCCAGTTCCAAAAACCACTGAGAAATTTTGTCGATCAGTCGAGCGTTGTACAAGGCACTGGAGCACTACACACGAGTTGGGGAGACAACCGTATTAATGACATCGGCGGCGGCGAACTTATGAGTGAGACAGAATAACAAATGATTCTCATCCATCAGGATCAGAACCTTGGCACGCAGACCTCGGCGATGTCCCGGATGCGGGCCATTGGATTATGAGACGTATCACACAGATACAGAGAGCTAGCCTCATTGCGACCTAAATGAACAAAGAGTCTTCTGCGTAACAATCCATTAATACCAAGAAAAAACACTTATGGTTTTGTGGTCTAGCAGTGACCCCGCCCTTCTATCAAAAGAAAACCATTGTTCATTAATGGTTCAACTGCAAATAAAAATCACCACAGTACCATCAGTGGTACTATCTAATACCACGTAGGTACCACGGCAAACAAACGATCCTAAGACCGTATTCATTAATTGCGCGTGCGCCAATGGGTTTTTTACTTATTAAATTGACGCAATTGCTCTCAAATGGTTAAGGAAAACACCGGCAAGAAATTATATTCGAAAGATCTTAGCCATCCACCAATCTGAATTAGGTCTGCGTGGATTATGAATCAATCACTCTCAATCAAAAGTAGGCCCCACCAATTCGAATTACTCGTAGGTCTGAGTGGATTATAAATGAATCACTCTAACTCAAGAGTAGGCCAGAGTCCCAGCCGTGGAAACATTAGAAGGCTGTCATGATGACTAGTATTATCTAGAGTAATTTTTATTTATAGAGTACACCATCTAATCTATGGCTAACGGGTAAAGTCGCGGGCAGTCCTCGCTCATAGAACTAGCTCCACACGAGCCCGCAATCACGTGAGTAATTAGCCCGACCGCTACGTGTGCAGAATGCAACAACTTCATCCTTACTCACTTGTGTCACTGGATTATAATGTAAAATGTAATCTAATAATAATTATTTATTCGCCGGAATGTAGGTACAATAGTTCTTAAACCAAAGTCTAAATAATCCTTTACTTTCTGCCTCATCAAGACGTGCAAAGTCAATTACATCTATCTAATCTAATGTTGATTTGGATCTGATATTTTATTGGTACCTAAATATAAATATTTTAAAACTATTCGTACATTGCAGATACAAACATGTTTTATATTGAAAATAACAAAAAAAGCAAGATTTTAGTAATTATATTCTGTTCAGACAGCCTATAATTTTTGTCACCAGAGTTGGTTACTGTTATTGACTTATTTTTACCGACACTTGCATTTAAAAAAATCTAAAACAACAGTAGGCTTCCGTTCATGGCCTAACAACTTAAAAAAAAACAGAACTGACAGCTTAATATGCTCTCCGAAGTACAAAAGCGCCCATTTAAAGATACTGCTGGCAGTCACCCATCTAAATGGTGACCCCGCAGAACAGTGTTTAACTTCGTTGATCTGTTTTGGACAACTTAGCGAGCTACCGTCGAGTGCTTCGTGTCGGTAAATTGAGTGAAACTTTGGAGTTAATACTATCGACTCTCCTGTATTTCTAACCTGCCAATAACGATGTCGCATTTTCAACCTTACTGTGATAGTCGTAAGGCAAAGAAAGGCCAGTCAAGTTTTGAGCTAGCGGTCATTTGTAGCAGTATTGGATTCGAGTTGGTTCTAATCTTGTAAATGGTTAATCTATTTAGAACTCTAATTAATTGATTTGTACAGATTTGAAACATTGATTGAGGTTTTGTTGGAAAATAAGAAAAATAAACCTAGAGCTTTTACCAAAAGTAGTCTCTGTTCATAGTACTTGGTAACATGTAAGTAGGTATTCAAAAAATTAGGGTATGGTGGCCGAACGTTTGCACAATGAATTGTCCCATTTGTTTCAAGTTGTGACATGAAATTGTCATAATATAATGTAATAATAATAATAATATAATACATATAATGTAAGATAATTTAGATAAATAATTATTCTTACACCTCGAGCAGTCGAAAAAAATGCCGCCGCGGTGTAGAAAGTAAGTGAGTCTCAAATACAATGCGGAAGCCTCAAGGCACATTTCCGTATCAATCGTTCTTGATTTTCTTTCGCTCATTTATATTCTAAAATAATTACCGCTTGTAAAACAGTTTACCTTTGAGCTCGTATCTAAACGGCCTGCGGCTATCGAATCACCAATTCAACATCCATTTGTGAATCCAATATTACAATACAAAACAATCTATTCGCTGAGCTATTGATCTGTAAAGCGGAGAGACGATGCTCGCCCGGGCCCGGACTTAGGGCTCAGACTCAGCTCACAAGAGGTGTGTAACTTTAAAAATAAATAATATTAATTATTTACTTTTATTAATAATCAAGTGGGCCGTACGCTTGGTTACCACTTTAGTAGTTAAAAATAATAATAATAATAATAATATTCTGCCGCCAAGCAGTAATGCTTGCATTGCTGTGTTCCGGTGTGAAGGGTATGGTTTCCGGTGAAATTACTGGCACATGAGGCTTTCGATCTTAGCCTCAAGGTGGCAACCCGCGAGTGATACCTCTGGTATTGCAAGCGTTCATAGGCTGCGGTAACCGCTTACCATCTTGTGGGCCGTACGCTTGGTTGCCACTTCAGTTGTATAAAAAAAAAATATATATATATTTAATTTAGTTAAGACTTAGTTTGAGTTGATGATAATATTTGTATTAAAAGTGGTAAACAAGTAATTATTTTATCATAATTTTGACCCGTGAATAATTGACATACCTACTTAATTACTGCAATTTATTACTTGATATTATTAATTTTGCATACACTTTTATAAAATTACTCGTGCCTAAATTATAATCAAACTCAAACTGCAGCGCCTTTACATAGTTCATGTACCTGACAAAAATACATTGTATGTATTACTAAGACCTTATACAATATTGTTACATGATGCAATAAATTGAAATTGAAATTGAAAAAAATACCTTTTGTCATGATTATTTCTACCTGAGTATCAGTACTCAACTCTAACCTAGACTTCTTGTTTGGTTTTAAATGATACCGCAATATTTGTGGCTACTAAAGATACGTACGTACAATAACTTAAATAAGAAAAATGTCTTAGCGCGATGTTTATACAAAACATACCCGGCAACACTGCTGGGAGGAAAAAATAAAGCAGGCAACACTGGCTGACTGTAACAGCGTGGCGCACGCGTCGATTTAATGTAATTGTTAAATAGATTCATATATTCATATATTTCACTTTGTATGGTTTGGTCCAGAATTAAACGTAAAGCAAATCATTTACGTGGAGTATTTTTTCGACGAGGACCAAATACCCAACACGCGAGACAGCACGACCAAGTTGAGCGCGCAGTCATACCATTACCATTTCCCGAAGCTACTCAAGCAGCAAAGGCAACTTTATATACATTTAACCACGGGTCACTATTGAAAATATTATCATCGTTTTTTTTTAATGGCAGACTGATTAATTATTAGAAGTTAACAAAAGTAAAACAAGTCATTGAGTTTATCCATTTAATAGAAGACAAAAGGTTGTATTAGTTCTTGCTCCAGCTCTGTAACAGGCGTGGAATCGAACCCGCGATATTGCGTTCAATCAGCTGTGAAACTGCTTGTTCCATTACAAGCAAGGCAGGATTTGAAAGTAAGATATTCCTGCTGCAACATACAGTTTTCTGAAATGGTCTAGGAACTTTAATAATATACCAAGCTACAATTTATTTTGAGTTGTAAATCAGAAAAAAAGTATTTTCCTGAGACTTAGTTCGCGTGGATCTCAGGAACCGTGTTCTATTTCCGGTCATTATAATATCAAAGTTTCAAATTTTATTCAAATTAGTGCAGTAGTTGTTGAGGTTTTTTTTTAATACCACATAAGTGGCAACCAAGCGTACGGCACACTTGATGGTAAGCGGTCACCGTAGCCTATGTACGCTTGCAACATCAGAGATATCGCTTGCTTGCGCGTTGCCACCTGAAACGTAGATCTAAAGTCTTAAAAAAACCACGTGAACACACAAACTTTAAATGGGAGGTAGTTTGCAATGCGGGCGTATGACAATATTTTTATAATAATAGCCGCACTATATTTTTTTTCGGATTGACTTTTGCAAGATTCATGCACGGATTTAAAACATGTTGTTTATTAGAATTGTTTCTGCAAAACAGCCTCGATTCAGTACGGAACACGAATCTAACTTCTGCTTATCGTGTCGTTTCCTTAGGACTTTATCTACTGCATACTAAAAGGCGCTCTCCTTTGTAAGTTTCGCGCAACTTCCCGACATTCATGTAACACTTTGCCTTGTTCGCAGAAGTATACCAACAATTATAAACTAACTTATTGCTAACTTTTATTCTGTAAATAATAATAGTTCCTGTGGGATAGCATAAAAACTGAAAAACCAAAGTGAACCCGAGCGGGTCAGTATGTTATTTTATAAAGAATCAGAGCAAGACGCATAAGCTTATTCAAAACTATAGATTGCTCATTGTTATGCTTCATCATCATCATCATCATGACAGCTTTCTAATGTTCCCACTGTTCCCACTGGCCTACCCTTCAGCGAAGTGATTGGGTCCTAATCCATCACGCAGACCCAATGCGGATTGGTGAATGGCACAAGTCTTTCGAATTATTAGTTCTTGGACATGCCGGTTTCCTCACGATGTTTTCCTTCACCCTATGAGAACACTGGCATTGCGCATTGGCATTGGATTTTTCGCTACGAAATTTATGTTATGCTTCGTTAAACCATAATTTAATTATTAGACATCTTTTTTGGTATCCGGCACAGTAATAGTTAGCAAGGTATTTTCCTGGAAACTCATATTAGCTTTCCCCGAACACACTTTCTGACACAATACAACATTATGTAATAAGAAAGGAAGACACTTAATAATTTTTATGAAGCACCAACAATTTACAATGTAATTTTCATGGTAAAAATCCCGTTTTTAGTGAGTAAATAATAAATACAATAAAAGAGGCCTTCGGGCGGCCTAAAAACTCCGTCACCAGAGTTGGCCACTGACTCACACGAACTTACTTTAGTAAGTAAATATCCCGTTTTAAGTGTAATTATAGTAAGTAAAATTATGTTAATAACCATGAATCATGAATCATGACAGCCTTCTAATGTTCCCACTGCTGGGACACTGGCCTACTCTCAGGCGAGAGTGATTGGGTCTTAATCCACCACGCGGACCCAATGCGGATTGGCGGATCGCACATGTCTTTCGAATTTTTAGTTCTTGGACATGCCGGTTTCCTCACGATGTTTTCCTTCACCGTATGAGAGCACTGACATTGCGCACATAAATTTTTCGAACAGAAAAATCCATTGGTGCACGACCGGGTTTGAACCCACGACCTTCGGATCGGAAGGCGGGGTCACTACCACTAGACCACCATGATAATTTAAAAAAATATAATTTACAATGTATTAAAAAGCCTTGGTACCACTGATGCAATGGATGATGGCAATGCCCAAAATTTTTTTTTTGAGAATATAGAAATGGTTGTGCTAAGCTCAGGGATTTAGTAATCAGTATTTATTTATTTCAACCACAGGGACTTTACACAACACTTAGTTACGTCACAGTAAGAATGATCCTCTTGCACTTTATCCTAAGGCCTAACAGTATCTATTTTAATCCGAAATCATAAGTCCTAAAAGCAAAGGGTTATATTATTCTTCTTATGATGTCCATGTGCTCTACTACTAGGGCGCAGCGAGAAGTTTTTATAAAAAAGTCAGTGTTGGCAACATGGCGGTTCGTTCCACTAGTAGTTCTTCAAATAATGTTGCTGAAGATTGTACTGCTTGATCCCTGTACTGTGGGACACGTCTTGCGAGAAGTATCACTCAAGGCGTAGATGTTGCGATATCTTCTTATTGCGTTGATGTGTGCGTTCATTGCGGACCGCTAATGGCCTCCCTTTGTGTCTCAGCAAACACGCAAGCTATAATAATTACTTTGTGTTCTCTCCCGCCGGCGTTATTGCAGAGTATTCGCGGTAATGGGCGATTTGTTTTGTCTAATGTTCCCTAATGTCTAATGTTTGCCTTAACGTAAGTAAAAAAATCACACGTCCTTAGGTTTATCATTGACTTTAATAGATAATAAGTAAATCCAATGACTTTACTTGCTTTTAATTCGAAACTTGGTTGTTAAGCTAACTTTTCGTATATAAAGTTAGTAAACATATTTATCAAATACCCACCTTTTATACAGTCGTTAGCTCCACACACTCAATTTCCCTGTATCAAAAAACAACAGTTTGCTCTTATACCTAAACGTAGTATAATAATGTATAATGTTTGTACAGGACGTAGGTATCTGCGTAGTTGTTACGTGAGCTACGTTATTATTGTACTGTACGAGTAGTTCAGTCTGTGGCAACTGTTTACTCTAAAAACATTTCACGGAGTTGATAAAACAGAGAACCAACGAGTTTCTACATGGACTTATCATTTTACATTAAGAACTTCAAAATAATGGCACCTTTTTTCGAAGATTTACTTTGTCTCAACGATACCCTACTAAATTTTCCAATTGCACTTGTGTTAAACCAGTATAGAGCATAATTTCCGAACATCGCGGCCATGTGCGGCTTGCGGCCGTCCCGCAAACCGCAAAAGGCCACCTCTAATTAGCCGACACAAAGGAAAAACCGCGACATTATTGCTAGTGCGCGTAAACAAGTAGAAAGTAGGTAGTTAATGAGGTAGGTAGAATATAAGAATAAGAATAAGAATAAGAATTTATTTATTTGACACACACACAAAAAAGGAAAGTATACAAGACAAGGTGAGTAAGTGAGTATAAGTAAGTATTACCTATATTACCTATTTCTTAAAATAAACTAAAAACAACAATACAGAAACAAAAGAAAATAAAAATAAAATAAAATAGGATACAACGTAAGTATTAGCTAGATATGTTTCATAGGTACCTAGTACCTAGTACCCACCAAATTAAATTTTAGTCTTTCCTTGCGTGTGCGGTCAAACAGGTCCAATCTCAGCTTAATGCCACTCCCTAGCAGTGAGGAAGGAGCGCTGGTTTTCAGACTGGGCCTCACCAGAATGACATTACGGGCGAGACAAATTTACATAATTTAATAAAATAAAATATCAATACCAATATACAACAACATTATGTGTGAGCGTAATATAATATAACGATATAGTTTGGCGATAACAAATAGGTTTAATTAAGTAAAATAAGACATAAATATACGGTATAATAAAATTACCTGGTACTTTTATTAAATGAATAGAGCAAACAGCACACTATAATATAGTATAGTACTAGCAAAGTGTGTAATATTTGTGTAATTTAGTTATTACAAGAAAGTCTGTGAATATTAGTTTGTGAATATTAGGAGTAACGTGCCGCGGATGACTACGAAGCACGATATAATATATTTTAAAATAATAAACAATTTCAGTCTTTTTATGTTCTCTGACCGACTGTCGAGTGAGAGTAGGTATATAATTATAAACATAATAAAATCATACGAATTAGCAACTGAAAACCATCAAACAAAAATGACTAGATGCTATCTAGTTCAATAAAAATAAATTAAATAACTTGTTTAATCTGTTTAGTAAGTAATTTAATCCTCGCCACTCGAGCTCAGCCGTCACAGTCCGAGGGGAACAGCTCGTCTCATAAACCATAAATATGTTGTTTGTCAAATCCTAGAGAAAAAATAGGCACAGCCAATATGATCTGACTAAGTACTAAGTAGGTGCGTAAGTAGGTGCTAACGAGCGTTAGATTCTGATATAGCATTTGCCACGTACCTAAACTACTTGGTTGGTATTCGATAATACACAGAAAGGCTTAAACAAGTTCTAAAAGCCACTTTTTATTATTATTTATCAGTCTCCATCAAATCTGTAGCCCGAGTAAAAAACCACAAAATATTAATAATATTTTCAGGGAAATGTATGGACTTTGAGTAGGTACAGTGCCATAGAAAAAACTAGATACCTACAAAATTAGTAAGTCGTCTCGCGTTAGCCTCTAGGCAAGAGATTAATATAATTAATAACGCGGCAGGAGTGTTCTCTCGGAGCTGTGTTCCAGCTCGAGGGTCAAAGTTTTAAATTGAGATGTTGCGCACCGCTTTGTTCCGCTATCGCTGTGGGGAGGAGCAAGAGAGAAGGCGGGGAGGGGGGAGTTCAGACTATTATGGTGTCTTTTTGCTACACTCTCAATACCTCCTTTGTTTCCGAGCTCCTTTCATAGACGACTAAACGCCAGTTTAGATTTAATCTCTCCTTTTTAATTTAGGTTTTGATGTTTCTCGCGAAGATTACGAAAGTTGGCGGTTTTTAATATTGGAAGAATGATGAATAATTGGTATAAGATGGCAAAAGCTGTGGAAATTTATATCAGCACACCCAATTTTAATTTAAAAAATGCTGAAGCAGCTTTTGATTTTAATTTGCTGAGCATTTCAATAATAACGATGAATATTGAATTGAATGAATACGGGAATAAAAGCTGAGCTTACGGCCGCGTGGTATGAAAGCGGCGCGCAAACAGTCGCGCAAACAGTCGCGCCCTGGGTGCCGCTAGCGACTGCTGGTCGACAATACGGACTCATATGAATATTAACAAGCCAATCGTCAGAAAATATTTATTTTCAACTTCCAGTGAAGTCGAACTGAAACACTAAAATCCAATTTGCGAATGAAAATTGTTTTTGAACGTTTTACGGCAATCAGCGACGTGAGCCTGTGATACGATTGGCTTAGTAATATCAGTAATATACTCTATTTATTAATACCTAGATATTTTTAATATCTATGAGTATAAATTGAATCTGCTGCCTACTGGCCTACTTTTAAACTTTATTACATTTTTAATCTATAATGTTGAGATTTTGGTTACGCAGCCATTCGGGAAAAGAATCCAAAACCAAGTGTTTTTATGGGCTGTAATCAAAAAAGTTGAAAATTTGGTATTTAGGGAATATAATACTATCGTATTTTTGTTAAGCATTTTCAGTTCCTTGCTAAAAGCGTGCCTTTTAAATTATTTAAGAAAACCCTCAAAGTTTATCGTGGGGAGATGTTATTAAACAACCGATAGCACCGTCCGCTGATCAGCCGCAGAAGTAGTCCGCTCAGAGCCGCTGAAGAGCATAAATTCTCAAAGTTATTATCCGCTATCCGCTTGGGTAACTCCGCTGAGCTCAGCTTAAAATACTGAGAAAGTTCACTGTGTAGCCAATGACACAGAAATATAAGTACGAGTAGAATTGATCTTTTCAGTATAGCAACATGTAAAATACTACATTTAAAAACAAACTTATAAATTAATGCTATCACTCCTTGAAATAATTATTATGTGATAAATTTAATTAAAATGAAATGTTAAATAGCCTGATTTTATAATTTTACACTGACATTATTATTTTTATACATTATTTTTAATTTTGTCATTTTTCTTATTTTTCATTATTATTTTAATGTTCAAGAATCTGGTAATAACCTGTTTTATATTTAATGTAAGTCTAATTACAATTTACAATAATTGCGGCGCCCTACAGGGTATTGTACTATTAACTTAAAGCTACCTTATATCTAAGCTGTAATAATGTACATATTGACAATCAATAAATCAATGAAATCTACTTTTCTACTGCCTGGGTTGTTATTCCCTAATGGGTGAACATTGTAATTCATAATTTATTATTATAACCACATGTACCTACCAAAGTGATAACAATATAACTATCGATTATTGAGTAAGAGCTGACCCGCGAAACATTGTTTTGAACGACTTGCTATCGGCTACGGCTAATGTGTTATGCTTTAATTTTATATTATTTTATGTTTAAGCCTTTCCGCACACAATAATGAACTTTGTTAATGGATTAACTTGGTTATATTAATTAAATGTCACGGCGAGTACTTAAAATACACAATTAATTCAGTGTCTATACTGTTTTAAATGTATATAAAAACTGTGGTGCAGCTGTAACCAAGTCCAGGATAAATAACTATCTGTAGTAGAAGTATTTAGCTGTAGCTACTGGCAGGCGAGAGAGGGAGGGGAGCGAGCCGGCTTCTATTACAAGTTACAGGTCTAAGGGTTTCGTCTTGAGGAGTCTAGGGATTCGTATCAATTTACGTAACTTTAAACTTTAACAATAGGTATAACAGGAATACTACTTTGTAACTCAAGGCGCCATGCTATGTCATCATCATCATCATGACAGCCTTCTAATGTCCCCACTCTGTTGGGACACTGGCCTACTCTCGAACGAGAGTTCTATCATGACAGCCTTCTAATGTTCCCACTGCTGGGACACTGGCCTACTCTCAGGCGAGAGTGATTGGGTCTTAATCCACCACGCGGACCCAATGCGGATTGGTGGATGGCACATGTCTTTCGAATTTTTAGTTCTTGGACATGCCGGTTTCCTCACGATGTTTTCCTTCACCGTATGCGAGCACTGGCATTGCGCACATAAATTTTTCGAACAGAAAAATCCATTGGTGCACGAACGAGAGTTATTAGGTCTTAATCCACCACGCGGACCCAATGCGGATTGTTGGATGGCACATGTCTTGCGAATTTTTAGTTCTTGGACATGCCGGTTTCCTCACAATGTTTTTCTTCACCGTATGAGAGCACGGTGCATGGCATGCTATGCTGCCGTCCGCTAACTAAAACGCAGCTATGTGACAAAACCACTTTTTGAGATATCGCTAAAAAACGCGGCGAAAATTAAAAATCGATGCCACTTCATAACCGTTTGACGTATGACAGATTTTCTTTTTTTGGAAGATAGCTCTAATTGAGTACTATCTAATAGCTTTACTTTATTTAACCATGTTTATAGAAAAATATTGTTTTAAACGTGTTTTGGCGTTATAGCATAGCATTTATACAGTGTAAAAGTCTTGTTTACACCACTACAACGCCGTTAGGTATACCTTAACGGCTCTATAGTCGTGGATTTGTTCATAACTACCGCATCGTGTTTTGGAAAACTAAATTATTTAACAATACATAACTAAAATGCAGTCATTGTGTTTTAGGTTAGCATACTTGCAATAAATGAATTTGCTTTACTTAGTTAAAAAGCTGTTAATGTACTTTAGCCACGTTTAAGACTAGTATTGGTCTGAAAATTGTTTTTGCGTCTATTATAATCTTATAAAACATCACTAAATTACAGCTAAATCAAAAACATTTCCCTGTAACCGCTTTTTTGTCAAGTATTAGTTATTAAACTTTCAGGTTGTCCTACAATAAGACGTTATTTACTAAAATAAAACTGGATTTAAAACTAAAATAAATTGTTTATTGAATGAGCGAGCGGCTCAGTTTTAAGATTGGCCTAAAATGCTTTTGTCAAACTGTCTGTTCTCGCCTACGGGTTGCATTTTAAACCGATATAGTTAAAACTTAGTTCTATGGCTTAATATCTTTTTTTTGTCAAGGATTTTGATTGGAAACATACATTAAAAGGGAGAAAAAAGAGGACTTCTAGATAATTGTTTTCGCCTTATGAAATGTTTTATTTTTTATTTGAAAGGTAGCTTTAACTTGATCATATAAAAATATGATGAAGCTCTGATGAGGGATTTCAGTGTGATGAGCAGAATAACTCCTAAAAATGCAGTAAATTGCTCACTTCTGAAAATTTGTGCTTGCAAAGTCTTGTGTTCAGAGAATTACTAGTTATCTTAGAGTAAAGCAAGAAGCAGTTCCTTGAAACAGCTTCTGTTTCCATCATCAGATCAACTCAATGTCACCATTAAAACTTTCAAATAAAAGCTACAAAAGTCTGCTAAACAACCCAATTGCTTAGCGAGAACTAGCTTAAAATTCAATTGCAAGATTAATTACATAGCTAGGTTCCAATATTAGTGGGTTAGGTTACCTTTTACCTTAACAAAAACTCGTAAAAATGTACTTAATTGAAAACTTGCATAAAAATAATATAAATAAAATAACTTGTTATTCCAGGTTATAAGCTATGTGTATTCCAATTTTCAGTCAAATTCGTTTGGCCTATATGGATATGAACGTGTATAAGCATACTCTGTTACAAACATGCATTTATAAGATTTTTTAGTCAATTTCTTTTAATTTTTACAAGTTTGGAAAATTAAAAGCAGCACAATGTGCTAATGGTGATGCTAGTAAGAAGATTATTATAATTATCATTATTGTTTATCTGTGACTGTCCCACTGCAAGGCAAAAGCCGTCCTTCCCTTCTTTTACTCTTCGTGATCTAACGCCGTGACAGGCCATGAGCTTCATTGTGAGTCAAGTTCACAATCAATCACATCCGGGGTATCTTAGTAAGAAGATGATTAGAAATAATTTAGTAGGATAAACTTAGGTACGATAACGTATGCTGCATACCGAGTCAGTAAGCATTATATTATAAAGCTTTTAAGTTAATTTCTTATGTTAGGTTTTATAATATTTATATAACATGTACCTAGGTACTTGATAATAATTTGATAATTTGTTAGTTGAGTAGCTACCTACTACATAATAAATGCACGCTATGGCATCCTATAGTTGGAGAAACACATAGATATATGTCTGAAAATGTTATTTTAAACATTTATTGTGATTTTTTCGTTGGATGTTCTAAATTAAATAAATAAATAAATAAATGATTTACTGAGACATCTTGGGAATCTTCAAACGGTGTACAGCCAATCTGCGTGAGTGAGCACCCGATAAAGAAAAAATAATCACATCACACTTTCACACTAATATTATAAATGCGAAACTTTGGATGTTTGGATGTTGGTTTCTCTAAAACTCAATGTTCAAAAATCACTACCAATTTGGTTGAAATTTAAGACAGATAGATAATGACCGGAAATAAAGACAGAGGCTACTTTTTTGTGATCGAAAATGACATGATATTGAAGCAACAGTTTACTTAAATTTACCTTAATTTAACCTTTTTAACCTGTTGATTATTGAGGTAAAACAATTACGTTGAATACCACACCTGTATTAGCTTGTCCCGCATCCTACTCCGCTCTTAGGACACGTTACTTTCCTTACCCGGTAAGACGCGACGGCCGCGACGCAAGAGCAGATAACTACTCTTTAGCTGTGGAATGCTACTTAGCCACGGTTTAGTGTAGCAACTCAATAAAAATATATTTTAATTTCATTTACACTATTTAATTGACGCCGTGAAAGAGTTGTTTTATTAAGTAAATATGAACAAGAATATATAGCTTAAACGTAGTTAAGTGACTTTAACTACGTTTAACCTTAGTATTTACATATAACGGCTCTTAAGCATTGGATTGTGTACAATTTTGGTAAATAAAACTAGGCTTAAACTATATAAAGGTACTATAACCACGTTTAAGATTAGTAAAATTGATAAACGATGTTTTAGCTATGCATCACTTAGGTAAGTTTTCATATTACGGCAACGTTAAGCAACTGTAACTGCGATTAAGCCAAGTAATTCTACTTAACGACTGTTTAGAATTGTAATTAGAAATAAAAGTGTCAGTTTGCCGCTTTCTTACTTTCTGTAACTCGAAAACTATAAACGATAGGAACACAGTTCCAAGACAGGTCGATAGAGAATTTTGAGCTTTATAACATGGCATTTAAAAGTGAAATTTGACCGCATGTCACTTAACGGCGTTTTAGCTAGCGGACGGCAGTATGTATAAGCAGCATAATATTTGAAACAATCACACTAATATTATAAATGGAAAAGTTTGTATGTTTGGATTTTTGTCACTCTCTATCTCCACAACCACTTAACCGATTTGGCTGAAATAGAAGATAATGACCGGGAATAGGACATAGGCTACTTTTTATTTCGGAAAAAAGGACTGTTCCCGATTTCTACGCAAACGAAGTCGCAGCCGACAGCTAGTTTATTATAAAAATTAGTAACCCGCCCCGGCTTCACACGGGTGCTCAAACTGTTGTACTACATATATTAACCTTCCTCTTGAAGCACTGTAACTATGAATGCAAACGGCATTATTATAGTTTGACGACCGATGTGGCGCAGCGGGCGCAGGTCCGCCTGCGACGCGGAGGTTGCGGGTTCGATTCCCACCTCGGGTCAAATGCTTGTACGATCTACAAATATTTGTTCCGGGTGTTCTGGGTATTTTCTATGTATAATAAAAAAATATTTATCTTTGTATTGTATTGTATTAAGTATATAACAGTCATCTAGTACTCATAACACAGCTCTGTTTACCTTAGAGCTAGATGATGCTGTGTGGATTGTCCAGCATACAAACAGAGTTTAGAGCAAAAACGCTTCCTCCCGCCTGATGGCCACACGGCAGGAAGCGTTTTTGTTTATAAGATGATAACATTTTAAAAGATACGAGTATATCTACAGTTTCGAGATAAAAGTAAGTTCGTATGAGTCAGTGGCCAACTCTGGTGACAAAGGTTCTAGGCCGCCCGAAGGCGTCTGTCATGGCCTAACAACATTGAAAAAGCCGGGACCGACTGTTAACGTAGCCTCTGAAGCAAGGGAGAAAAAGTTTCGAGATAAAAAAGAATAAGTAAGATGAGACAAATTCTGTTCAAGGTAACCAGTAAACAAGTTCAGTTCAGAACATGAACTTATTTACTGGTTTATAGGTGGCTATGTGAAAACCAGTGATCCATCAATAACAGGAGTAAAGTCACCGCATTCCATCCCAAGGGAAGTGCGGTGTGTGTTGGTTGAGGCAACGAATTCAATTAACTCGCAGTTTAGTTCGCAGCCTCCGGTCAGACTTTAACTGCTCTACCCCTCTTCCTAACGCGCCATTATTTTTTATTGACTTTCGAAAACCCATAAAACATAAAAACGTACTAATAAGGCAGGCCTTTTAAGAAGCTCAAGTAAGAAAGCTTTCCAAAATATAGAAACAACCTTGTTTAGTAAAATAAATCTTGTTTTTTTTCCATTATCTCGTTTATGCTGTGCATGTGCAATCTTTTTTAAAATATCTACACTATACGTAAATTATGAAATAGTTTAAAAAAAAACATGATACATATTGAACTTTTAACAGACTGTGTCACCGGGCTGAGATTAAACGGAGTCTATTAAAGTTGAGAATTTTCCAAGAATGTCTAAATCTTCTCAGTCACCTGTATAATTATCTAGCTTCTATAATGTTTCTGCCTGGCTATGTGTACAGAGAACACGTGTTTGGACGCGGTGGAACTAAGTGTGCGAGACTCTCAAAAACACTTGAAAATGTGCTTCCTTAAAAACATTCCCAAACGACAGCGCAATCCAACTTGTAAGTGCCAAAGTCACAAGTAAGAGTAGTCATAAATCGGCTCAGGAACTTTAATAGCTCAATTACTCGTTGATGAGTTGCAAGTTGATTCAATTAGACCACTCGCGGCTACGATCGGACGAAGTTGCAGAACAAGAGAATTGCTCGACTCGAGATACAAGTACCGCTCACTCAGAGTAGTACTGAATGAACTTTACAGTCTCAATTTATAATCATTATCTGTTACTGCGAACCGCGGAAACACATAAAATTTTTTTTTAATATTAACAGTGAAACATGAATTGATAAAATATAACAGGTCTGATTTTTAGTACCATCGGCAAATATTTGTTTTGGGTCTGGTATGCGTCCAACAGTTTTTGACACCATCGACTGTGCAGATGACATAAAAAACCCTCTAAGCCTGTTCCGTTGAAACATTTTCACGGCACTCGATGTATAGAGCGGGATTTTGGACTAATATTCGTATTTGATTGTTCATTTTTTAAAGTCTATCATAAACAATATGCTTTTGACTCAACGAAGAACCTAACCTTATCAAGAGTGCCGCCTTCTCAGTGATGTGGCAACCATCGCTGATAAAACATCATGCGAGTAAATGAAGTATAACATAAATGCAACCACCAGGCTTATATTTACTACTCTGTTGTATAGTCAGTAGTTGCTAATTCGCTGCTAGACAGAATAATGGCTGCGAGACAATATCACACAAAGTCCCTTTTCAAATAGCGAGAATACTATGAGGAACAATATAATTGGATTCCTGGGCTCTTTACACTAGTTCGAACGTTATTGTATACCCACAACGTTATTGAGTTTGTCCAAACTGTCAGTGAACGATGACTTAGAGAGAAAGAGTAGCAGAGTTCTTTGTGATAGAGCTCGTCCGGGGAAGAACTACCACTATACCTATTTCTGCCGCCAAGCAGTAACGCATTATTGTGTTCCGGTGTGAAGGGTATGGTTTCCGGTGAAATTACTGGCACATGAGGCTTTCGATCTATGCCTCAAGGTGGCAACCCGCGAATGATACCTCTGGTATTGCAAGCGTCCATAGGCTGCGGTGTTGACAGACGGTTTGAGTTTGAATCATACGTTTTTCAAGATCAATAGATTCAGTTTCACTCAAAGAAGCTTCTGGTATGTACCTACTTTGTTGCTTTTCTTTCTCTAGTGTACACTAAAGATTATGGCAACATGAATATGCACACACTACTACATCGACACTACGTTGTAGATGTCGGACTCGGTGCTAACGATGTCAAAAGATTCCGTCAGCTTTATGTTTTTCACAAAGCGACGGTGTAATGAGCACGGGAAATATTTTTGCTATGAACGGGTTTCGTTTCGGGAATCCGGGTTTCGTTTACCGCAGCAAAATTTAGCCCAAAATTACCCAGAATTTCCTAAAATTTTAATCGCAGTGCACAGAGTCACTGACCTAACATCACGTTAACCAGTAAACAACCAGTAATTCGATAGATGAGGAAATACTCCGGAGGTCGGCATGCGGCGCCGGTATTTTGTTCTAAAAGGCCAAAAGGCGGACGTGCTGGAATGCACTTCCTATAAAAAGTTCGACAGCTCCTGTAAACAGTCCTCTCCCTCCTAGGGATGGGAAAAATAAGAACAAACTCACGGACTTATCATAACGGTACTTTGAATATCTGTTAGTTTGTCTTTCAAATCATAGTTTTTGTTCATTGATATAAGTATGACCAGGAAAGATAATGATTAGCAAGCCTCTAAAATGACAGTTTTATGAATAAGAGCATTGTGTATTTCCATCATTTCCCTATTGTGCTTACAAGGGCTCATTTTACGATCTTTGAGTACTCGTAAGTGTCATGTCAAGAGCTATAACGCTGTCGTGCTGCAACATAGCATTTAGCTCACTTGAGACATGCTCGAAGATTGGGCCTTCCTAAATATAATGTTTTCCTTCACCGTATGAGAGCACTGGCATTGCGCACATAAATTTTTCGTAGCGAAAAATCCTTTGGTGCACGACCGGATTCGAACCCACGACCTTAGGATCGGAAGGCGGGGTCACTACCACTAGACCACCAGTGCTCCTAACATACTTGAATATATTTATAACTGTAGGATATCTTGTCTAGAAATAGGACTTAGAAATATATAAAAAATCTTTGATGCTTCTGCAATTTTTAGGTAAATACTTTTACACATCCCTAGTTTTACACCTTTGGAAACCCCGTTTTTGTAGCAAAATAAAATGAGTAGATAGAGCAGTGCCTCTAAATCCGGAGCGTGTGGACGAAAAACGAAAACTTCGCATTCTCTTCATGACACTGCTAAATTACTTTTCTCGTATCGCATTACTCTCATTCAATTACTATTACAAAAAGTAATTTACTAGTTTTTCAAAACAAATCATAAAAAAATAATATTTGCAATGTTCCTCATGATTGAAAAGAGACAAGTTTTGACTATTATGCTATCTCAGCCTGTAACCAAGGTCATGATAATTAATTATTGTATTTATTAATGATTTTATTCATAAAATAAACTGTTATTTTAGCAGCTTGCTAAATATTATCTTTTCTTGTCATTTTTAAGTCAGTGAACAAAGACTCTAATTTTTTTAAATAACGTTCCTGCATTTTTAGCCATGGTGACATCTATAGAACATAAGCTGAAGCAATATAATACAGCTAAAACGGCAGGGGTATAGTAACAGTTTTCATTATTTTCAGCAACCTTTTTCAGAGAGCGCCATCTAGTAGATATTCCCTATACTATAAAAACACAAAGCACTCATTTCTCGTGGCTTCAACTCAAAGTTGCTTTTTCGTACTCTCTCTAAATTAAGCTTTTACAACCCTTCGATAGATGGCAAGAGTGTACATTTTTTTAAAAATAATTGAATATGTTCATTTTGTCTGGTTCGTAACTCTGCCGTCCGATTTCTAAAAGGCCGCTAAGTGATGTGAGTTTAGTATCACTTCTCATGAGTCAGTAGCTAATTCTGATGACAAGCATCAAGCGACTGTGTTAAGATTTGAAGAGGTTTGTAGCGAGTTGAATCACTGGACGCAAAACATTTAATAAATACGTCTCGGGGTGACAAAACGCAGATGCCACGTAGAATTTTAGAATTCAAACTTTTGGTTGACGCTGCCATTTTGATGCGGCAAAAGACATTTTAACCTTGAAATTAGACCTTCTCATTATCATCATCAGTCTAATTGCAGTCCAAGGTCTCTCCCAAGGTGCACCATTGAGCTCAATCTTCGGCTTGCCCCGGAGCTCATCCGCTTTCTGCCAGTTACATAGCCTCATCATTTTGCTGACACAAAAAAAAAAAACTAAAAAACTCAAGTCATACCCACACCCAGCCAAATACTTTAAAAATAACTAGCTGACCCACGTGGTTTCGTTCGCGTTATTTATCTCACCGTTTATACCTTTTCTATGGACTTACACAAATATTTTAAGCACAAAATTAGCCGAAACGGTCTAACAGTTGAAGAGTTTTAGCGAGACTAATGGCCCATTTACACCATACAACAATCGCATGCAAGAATTGCCAATATCAATTATCAAATCCATTTTTGAACATTTTTGTTCCAAAATCAATTTGACTAGGCAATTATTGCATGCAATTATTGTATGGTGTAAATGAGCCATTACGCACAGCAATACTAACATTTTTGTATAAAAGAAAATAAGAAGATCCCAAGATCGGCTTTCATGCATTTCTGTACATTTTAGGTTCCGAGCTCAAGTACAGACGCTGACATATTTCGTGAAGCGAATAATTGAATAGGTCGGACCTCGGACAGCCGCCTCGGGCGACGTCGCGTGTCGATAGCACCGGCCGGTGTATTCACATCTACAGGGTGCGGCTAAAGTACTCAGCCCATCGGAAGATGGACGTGGCGTTTGCCGATTAAATGAATGCGTACAACGCGTTCATTCGGTCGGCCTCATGTATCCCTATCCTGTAGATACTAGCAGAACCTCACAATGCTCAACGTAGAAACTATTTTGAGCCTAGTGGGTAACCATTGGTAAGTAGGTCTCGCAACATGTCAGAGTGTTTCTTTTGTTTTTATGTTGATGGTCAGAGCAGAGGATAGAGACAATCAAGACGTTTTTTTTTTTAAATAAATAAATAAATTCTTTATTCTATTATTCTTTATTGTACACAATAAACATATACATTAAAACTTATATAAAGGACATGTACAAAGGCGAGCTTAACCCTAAATAGAGTTCTCTTCCAGCAAACCTTCAAAAGAGAGAGACTTTAATTTCGTGGTGGGTACATTGTGTACTAAACATATACGTAATATTAATATTTAAGCTATTTTACATAAAATACTTAAATGGATTGCAAAATACCTAACTTTATTAGATTCTAACATACATACATATTTAAAAAAATATTCTAAAAATAATAAAGCGTTGCGGTGTCACACAACGCTTTAAGTTTTGTGACACTGCACTGCATTGAAACCGTGTTAATAAGTGTCATTCACCCACACTACTGCTTTATTGAAGATACTTACATTAGAACCTCTGGCACTACGGTGATAACTACTAAAACGAACTTTTGCTTAGAGGTACAATTATCAAGATTACTAGCAACCCGCCCGGCTTTGCACGGGTACCTAATTTATTATTGAAAAGCGCATAAAAATTCGTTGCATACTTTGAATCGATTTTGTTTAATACTATGCAAAAATAACTCTGCATTTATTATCTTTATAATATTATTCCATTATCATCCTTCCCTGTTCAATTTGCTGCTAAACGTCATAACCGCGCTAGTGGGGGTGTTTTAGTGGGGTTATTACAAGGACGCTAAGTTTTCAGAGCCTCGTTAAAGAATATTGCTTGCTCAGTTCAACCTTCATGGAGGAATAATATAAGAGAGCGTGTGGTCTGCCTTGTTCAGCAAATTGTCTCTCATGGCGTTGCTAAAGGGCGGTAAGTGTTAATGTTTGGTGGTTACGTGGAGACTACCGCTTCAGCTGTATCGGAAGCAGGCTTATAACTTGAAGCTTTATTTGACAGTCTGTGCAACAGCTGTCATTTGTAAGTTGAAAATTGCAAGTGCATATTCTATTAGACGTGTTCGTTTAAGTTTGTACAGGCTTAGTAGACGTGGTGTCGATTATGTTGTAACATTTTCTAAAATATTTAACTAAAATTGTTGCCGTTCTTTACTAATGAATTTAAATACAAAGGATTGCGATAATTTTAGTTAGCTAAGTTTAGAAAATGCTACAACAGAATCGACACTACTATGTTGCTAGATAAACGCTAATTTCTAATATCAAATTAGAAATTAGCGTTTTTTTTATTACTGCAATTCGAGAACACAAAATATAGAAGTAGTATAGTAGAAAATAGCATAGCATAGGCGTGCTGTTTACTATTTTATCTCTGGATGCTTAATGTCGGTAAAGCGATAACGATTTCAACTGAACACACAGCTATATTAGACTCTATAACTTTCGGAACTGGTGTTAAGGGGGTACTGAACACGTCAGAAGTTAAAATGTTCGCTCTAAAGGTAAAAAGTTCGCGCCAAATAGTTTTCTAACCTGTCTGTTTGTTATGAATCAGTTGAGACTGAATGGTTAGTTAGGACTGGGATAAAACATGAACTATACGATAGGTATATGCGAAATAACTTAGACGACAGATGCTTGTTTTACAGGAGCACGGGTCGAGGAGTGCGGATGACGCGGGGGTTGCGCAAGGGTACGGGTGACAGGTGCCATCTACTTGTACAAATGGTACCAGTTGTAGAACGGAAATAATTTTATTTTTGTGTTCCTCAACTCGCACTATTTGGTACCAGTTCTTTCGGTACCAGTTGTAGAACGACTCCATGAAACGGGGTAGATGTGTGAAACTATAACCGAAAAATAAATCATTTTTTATTAGTTTACATTTTTGTATTAAAAAATTACAAAGCTTTTACTTACAAAAAAAAACCATGTTTGTTTTCATTTTGTAAGAAGCAATTCCTCAGGGGACTGTGAAGTTTCCTTTTCATAATCTCGCAGAACCCGAGATGCCGACTGTAATCATTCCCTCGTTTAACCACAAACTAAATTGGTTACGATAAATTGAGCGAGATTTATGAGGTGCGGCTCGCTGCGCTCGTTTGTCATCGACTGAGCCGCTGTCAAACACGGCCTTAATTAACATTTTATTTATTAATCTGGGAGCAGTTGGCGCGCTCGCTGCCAGCCCCGCCGGAGCCCGGAGACACTAATCCAAACTTAGATACCTTCTTACATTTGTGTTATTCAAAATTGATTACTAAAGTTTTAGAAAATATTAAAATACGACCAGCCCTTACTCTTGAACGCGATCGGTATGGAATGGTAAGTATTGGAATATGACATTTCGTACTTTTGACAGCAAATCTAGCGCCAAATTCAACCTTGTTTTCAAGAATATAAAAATTTGAGAGCAGTAAATAGAAATTGGGATTGAATCGGATTTGTCATTGGATTCATGAGTAAGGCACCTGAACCACGCGACTTTACCATTGGTTTTTAAGTTTGTACTTCTCGAGTTAAAAAGTATCCTACGTGTTGTTCCAGGACTTAAGCCATCTACATTTCAAATTTAATCACAATCGGTAAAGTCGTCACAGATATACGTGATACCAAATATTCACACTCACACCCAGACTTTTGCATTTCTAATATAAGTAGATATACATTAAAAAGGAAAACCATTTTAAAAGGTGTCTTTATGTAAACCTATGCTGTCTTCTGGTCAGTATTTTATAACGTCATCTATAAATTAAACAAAAAGCTTATAATAAATTACTTACTGAAATTAAATAATTACAATATTTTAGTACTCAAGACAAAAATGTTGTAATGTCATACAACCATTTCAAAAAGAAACTGTACATGCAACCTTACTTAATAAATGCAATGAAAACATAACAATCGAGAAACTGACAGTGTAGAGCGTATTTCCTCCTAGCTGTTCCAGAGGAATTACAAGTGCAGGCGTGACCGGTGGTGCAGAACGACATCATTCCGAGCTAACTGCCGTCGCACTCGACGCTCGTGCTAACGTGCTAGCGGATGCTATTGTTTCAAAAGTTTTTATACCTTATATGTATAAGTTTGTAATATACTGCTGACCAACCAGACTGTAAAAATGTCCCAAAATTAACGCAAGATTGAAGTTGCTGCTATTTTTATATATATATTATATTTTTAATCATCAACACAATTATCATAATAATTAACTGATACAAGTTATTAGGGCTAAATCTTAGTGTTACTGTACTTAAAGACGACAGACTACATGCAATCATAAAAAAACTAGATATGGGATTGCTAGCAGCCCTAAACAATACCACTTGACAGCTGAGAAATTAGGATTAGTCAAAAGTGTTTCCGTTATTGAATAATATCTCAGAATTAATGAAAATGAGTCAGGTCAAGCAGTGACTGTTTTTTCATATGTTTATTTCCTATCTTTACAGGATAAAGCCGAAAACGACAGAGAGAGTATTTACATTCAATCAATTATTATACGAGTAGGTAAAAAATACAATCATTCTATTAAAAAAAATTGAAAAACAATATTAAATCAATAATACCATAAATAAAAAATATATAATACAAACGTGTGTGATACACTGGCGCGATAACTCACTAGTCACTAGTAAGAGAGTAGGTCAACGCGTGCTACAACTAGGCTTTCAATAAACATTACGAATCGTAAAATACAATTAAACGTATTTATATAAAATTTTAACTGCTTTTTTACAATTATTATGTAATCTTTATTGAACGAATATTTGGGCGTTACAAGTTACAACTGTAAGAAATATGCTTGTAGATTTTTGACATTATTATAGGTTTTATAATAACAGCATCTGTCGTAAATTCGAACGAAAATCTACAAAATTATCACTTTTGTACAAATTTGTGGACTTGTAATATTTTTTGATTATCACGACGATATTGGTGAATTTTTTGTTCTACATCAGAACAAGAAACATCGTGTCCATGGACCGTTGGAGAACGCAATGCCAGAAACGGTAGCTTAATACTGCGTAATGGAATACAATCAGTGTCATATAGCAGTAATTAATTATGCTAATTAAGGGCGGTGATGCAGTGCGCTCGGGGGATTTGTTTTGCAATTAGTACCGAACGCCGGAGAACGCATACGAACCTCATTATGGGCTACTAGCTTATTTTGCCACTTCTGCATTACAATATCTCATAATATTTCATGTTTTCTCTTTAAAGAGGAGACGTAGGAAAGAAGCTTACTACATATAGTCGTTGCTAACATTTTATATCTTTGGGAAACGCTTTTGATAAAGATTTTTATAGTGAAATGGTTTCATATAACTTACTTTTTAAAACTATCATGGTTATTAACAATATTTTCACTAAAAACGGGGTATTTACCATGATTTGTGAGTTTTATTGTTTGTTTCTCCCGTGATCATAGTGCATGTAACTGCGCCGAAACATCGGAAATCAATAAAACTCACAAATCATGGTAAATATTAAGTTTTTAGTGAAAATTAAAACTGACTTTAGTTATTAATGTGGTTTTTTATTTTTATTTAATCGACAACCAAGTGCATCAGTTACTGGATGACGAGTTATTATTATTATTGTTAAAAGCCTGTAGTGTTACTGCAAGAATAAAACCTTCCTTTCTTCTCTATAGGTAAGGTATAAAAATGTCGGGAGTTAAATTTCATTCAATTTTGTAAGATTTACCAAATGATGTAGCTCAGACGTCTTTCTGGAGCGAGACGAATGGATGGTTCCGGGACTGGCAGAGGTCAAAATGTCTGTGTGGACCGGCGACACGAGGATTGTAAGTATAATTAGTATTTTAATTGTACAAGCTTTGCTTAGATGGCGCTGTGTGAAATGCCTACCCAAAGTATTAATTTAATATATGTATTTTTTGTAAAAAAAAACAATAAATGAATTATAATAATAGGTACTAAACTTTTTAACGGAAAAAACTTTTTATTGCCCTTCTAATTTTATTACCTACCTAAAAATAAAGAAGCTAAGGAATATAGTAGGTGCGCGGTACAAGCTAGAGAGAGTTTGGTGCTTCGAGAAAGCCACAGCGCGATGTAGTTGTGAAGTTGGAACTTCTCTGGCTCTTTATGTTGTTTGGGCGGCGGCGACGGCGGCGGCGCGGGTGGCTGGCTGGCTCTGCGGTCTACTTGCGAGTGCTTCGGAATTGCGCACATTAATGCAATCACTGTTCCCAGTTCGTATCGGGCTTTATGGAATACTTTTCAAAGTTTTGTATTGTACTACACCTTACCAAAGTTATAAAGTAACCGATTTAAACCGAGACCGTAAATAAATGACAAGTGTTTCAAAGCATTCTAAATTTGAAGTATTTTGCTGGTAGTAATACCAGATGGAGATTTCAGATGGAAAAATTAACCGAAAACGAACTTTTCACTCAAAATGAAATGTCTGAACAAAAAATGAATACACTGACAACAGATAATCGGGAAAACAGGAAAAAATCAAGTTAGGACATTAAACAAAAGAAGAAGAAGAAGACACTTGATTTTTTAATGTTTACACTAGATTTTTTACTATTGGAAAAATATCTTACAGACAAATTCTTGAGTGTACCGTAAAGTACCCAACAAGTTCAATAAAACTTAACATTTTCAATGTAAGCTAACTCTAAAACCTATTCTTATTAGCCCTTTAGTTTAACTGATTTGCTGGTGGCTATAAGGTTGTAAACAAATAGTCCGGTTAGTTGTACGTAAAGCACGGCTGCACAGCCGCAGCCGCCTTCCGTTACATAACACATGCACAGAGCCCTTTGACCAGCGATCTGCGAAATTGTTATCGGTAATGTTCAGCCGCATCATTCCGCATCACTTGCGCTATGTACCGTCACCCACATGCCTACTACATGTATGTATCCCAGCAATAAATGACGAGGCTCTGTAGATTAACTGGGTTATGTTTAAGCAATTAATCAATTAATCAATGACGCTTTCTGCGGTGTAGTGGGAGTTTGCCTGGTTGGGATTCAAAAGGTTGCAGGTTCGATTCCCGCTGCGGGACGAATGATTGCATGATCTGCAAGTATTTGGCTCCTGTTTTTCTATGTATTAATATGTATAAAAAAACTATACATATAGGTTTTCAATTTAATATTTGTAGGTTACATATTTTATTGTTATCCTGATGACTAAGCGCTTAGTAATAATGGTCACTCATTTATTATAAACATGGCATAATTATTCTGTATGAATAAATAAATATTGGCTGACATTTTTCATACCACAATTTAGCCTTAAACTAAGCTAAGCTTGTACAATAAAAACAAGATACCTGATAGATTACTTAATCTGATCTTAATCTGATAGATTACTTAATCTATCAGGTATCTCAATTCATACCACAATTTAGCCTTAAACTAAGCTAAGCTTGTACAATAAAAACAAGATACCTGATAGATTACTTAATCTGATCTTAATCTGATAGATTACTTAATCTATCAGGTATCTTGTTTTTATTGTACAAGCTTAGCTTAGTTTAAGGCTAAATTGTGGTATGAAAAATGTCAGCCAATATTTATTTATTCATACAGAATAATTATGCCATGTTTATAATAAATGAGTGACCATTATTACTAAGCGCTTAGTCATCAGGATAACAATAAAATATGTAACCTACAAATATTAAATTGAAAACGAATGCCTCGATTCGTTATGTTATTATGATAGAGTGAATCAATACTGCGATGTTCTTACATTCTGAAATGCAATTTCGGCGCATTCCAAAAGTGTATAATTATGCCAGCGCACAATAGTACTCGCCGATGATAAAAACTACGTCTCGAGGTCCCGACCGCAGTGCAGTGCCACGCAAAACTTGAAAACTGAAGCTGTGTGTGACTGCTTTCTGTTACTTACATCTTCAACGATTTAACATTTGCTAAAAAAAATGCACATAACTTACAAACTTTTATTACATAAAAAAATACGTATAATTTAAATCAATACTCAAAAAAATAAAAAAACAGATAATACACCTAAAGTGATTTGAAAGTTCCACCAACATGTCTTCTTCATGAGCGCCAAACTAGCTGAACTGTTTCCTGGCTAAGCTGATACTTGACCAATGACCTGAGCAGAGTGAGGAACCATTGTCACCACGAGCGGACATTCTGTTATGCAGAGGCATGTCCCACTCCCGAATAGGCGCATAGACGAGTGATACATGACTATGGTGACCACTTTTCTTTATTTTACAATTATTACAATAAAATAATAGAATATCTCGTTTGATATGGACTCCATTAAGTTAACCTTCAAAAAATTTCTCTGTATGTACCTGTGCAAGTGTATAGTTCGCACAGCGGATCTAGGCTTCCGTGGAGTTAGCTGTTTGTGATGCGCAAAGACAATTTAGTTTGAAAAAGCTGCATTGCGCATCGAAACGGCTAATTTCACGACGGCCGAGATCCGTTGTGAGAACTATACCTACTTCTATAAGCTCGTCACAAATAAAATGATTCTTTTATTCTTTCTTTCAAAGATAAAATGTATCAATTAAGAATAGTAGAGTTTTTTTGTGATACTGCTCGTCCAGGGAAGTACTACCATGATAGGTAATTAAAACTTGCTGCCAAACGGTAATTAAATTCAAATTAAAAAATATTTTAATTTGAATCGTCTTAGAGTTAAGTGAATCAATGCCAGTAACACGCGCCCCAGTCTGGATGAGTCTAGAAAACTCTGGGTTCCTGCTTAACCTCAAACTTGATCATTTTAATGTAATCTATATCTAAGCACTTTAGTGTTAAGAGGTAAGGCTAAGCTATTGTCCTCAGCTATAGAGACGTAGAAATCGCCTTCAGGAGGCCTATGTAGAGACGCGAAGGCGACGCAGCGCTCGTTACGTAGCTGGCTAAATTACTAATCTAATCAACAAAGTTAAGCACCTTTTCGCGTAGCCACCATTTGGATGGGTGACCGCAAACGACAATTTCAACTGAGCGCTTCCGTGCTTTGCAGAGCACGTTAAGCAGTCGATCTGGCTTTTTTTTTAAGTTGTTAGGCCATGACAGAGTCTTTCGGGCGGCCTAAAAACTCTGTCAATAAAGTTGGCCACTGACTCATACGAACTTATTAACCTACTGATACAAATTTCGGTACTGACCTACTGTACAGTATGGTCACCCTTAGCAGTACATATCTATGTACATAAGTACGTGAATAATTGGACGAATGTGGATCGATGACGTCGACCGACACATACACACACAGACACACTGTCACGCACACTAGTGCAGCCTTTGACGCGTTCATCGCTTTTGTGGTAACGATTTAAATACATACTATGTGTACTGAAATTGAATAATTTTAGTGAATATTCGGTTTCAGTACAATCAATTATTATTGTTCTACGTCGTAGCCGACGCGCTGATATACGTGATACAGTATACTTAATTGAATGTCACTCACTCGTCATAGCTTGAGTGGGCTTCGCTGAGGTCTTTAAGGTTTTTGATAGCTGTTTATTAAGATTACATTACACAAGAGTAGCAGAGTTCTTTGTGATAGAACACGTCCGGGGAAGTACTACCACCATTCCTATTTCTGCCGCAAAGCAGTAATGCTCGCATTGCTGTGTCCCGATGTGAAGGGTATGGTTTCCGGTAAAATTACTGGCACATGAGGCTTGATCTATGCCTCAATGTTGCAACCCGCGAGTGATACCTCTGGTATAGCAAGCGTCTATAGGCTGCGGTAACCGCTTACCATCTTGTGGGCAGTACGCTTGGTTGCCACTTCTGTTGTATAAAAAAAAAACACACACGCAACAGTGTCATACACAGTCCTGACGTCACGCTATGATTTCCTGTGTCGTGGGTATCATAAATCAGAAACTACAAGTACTACGGCAATAAACTAAATAAAAATAGTTACATGTAAGTACTATGGCTGTACCACATAGTAAAAACTTCAAACAGCAATCAATATTATAATCTAAATACTCGTACTTATTTAAAATCGTTATGAATTGCTGTGCGTTAGTCTCGCTAAAACTCGAGAACGGCTGGACCGGTGAGAAAATATACAGGGTGTAATTTGCTAAAAAAATAAATAAAGCGAGTGAAACCGCGCCAGGTCTACTAGTAATTCACTTAAAATCAACACACAATCATAGTTTCAAGGATTTGAAAGTTTTGGATTTATTTCTTATTTATTTTATTTCCATTGGTGCACGTCCGGATTCAAACCCACGACCTTAGGATCCGAATGCGGGATCACTGCCATTAGACTACCAATGCTCTGGTTTTTTATTAGTCCCTTGTATTAAGTGGCTGTTTGTTGCTGTTTTGTACCAGTTCGTTCAATCACCACCACTCGCAAATGATGTTTAATTTAAGTCCTCAATCTAACCAATTTCTTTGTTTGCTAAAAGTCAGTTATAGAGAGATCTAAAGACAAACCACACTTTGTCCTTTGACGGCGCAATGAAAACACCGTTTAATTAACTCGTGTGAGCGATCCACTCACGAAAATACCAACTCCCAGACTACAGATTGCTGGAAAAACTCACTGAATCTACCTTGGTACCTACTTTAAAACTAAGAGCACAAATAGTGTTTAAATGCAACGGCTTTTTAAGGTTTTAGAAAATGAAAATAACAAAAGCCACACGCTTTAAAAGATGCAGTGTCACCCAGAGATATGTTTTAAAGTTCTGTGCGGCACTTTACTGGAGCCTTATTCGCTTTGACCAATCGCGGGCTCGCTATATCTGCGTGGAATTGTTGTCAACGAGCCATGTTTTAGGGCTCGTCTGACTGTTTTTCAAAGTCAACCTATCGACAGCGAAAGTATCGCTATTGAAACAACACAGATACGGAAAACCATTTTACAATTTCACACCATGGCACGTATAGAACCCGTTAGTAAGTTACACGTTATTGGTAAGGAACGCTTGCTAGCTGGCGGCGCCGGCGGTGTGGCCTGCGCTTAATACTTGCACACTACTGCTAGGAAACATCTGGCACTGCAGTAGTATCCATCGATACCAAAGTGCAAGAGTGCTAAAGGGTGCGTCCAGTTTAAATGGTCTAAGGAATGTGTGTCCTATTAGGCGCAGCGAGCGGGGCGTGTTATCTCGTCCGCGTGATGGCTTCGCATCGCAAGCTTTATGGTAACCCCCATGCTGGTGCCAGGATTTAGGAACTTGCGTAACTGAAATATATTTACATTGTACATATTTGATTATATTCTATGTTAGTTGGAAGCCATAAAAACAACATTCATTGTTTAGAGTAGATCGTTACAGTATTTTAGATATTTATTTAAGAGTTTTACTTTGTGAATCTTTTGGGGGTGTTAAGCGATTTGCCGGCATGTGTCAGAACTAAATATTTAACAAACATGAGCAATCTGATTTGGGTCAGCGAGGTGGATTAAGATCCAATCCCTTTTGCCGCCCCTTAGGGCTAGTGGCCAGTGTCCCAGGTATTAAGAACTGAAGGCTGTTATGATGATGATTTGTAAAAAAAACCTGATTTAGACGCACTGATAGCGAAAAGAAACTTGTACTAACAGTGAATGATGATGATGTACTTGGATTGTTAGTGTTGCCAGTGGCTCCTAATAAGCTTATTATAAAAGTGTGAGTTGGGCACACTGGGGCGGTTGTTTACATCGCTCTCCCGCTCTCCCGGACAAAGCGGATTACCGTCCCGGAGCCGCGGCCGGATTCAGGATCCGGTTACATATTATTATAAAAGAAAGATTAGACAAGTTTTAATGACAATACAAAATTGTACACCACTATGCTTCATGTGACTTTACTTTCTTTGTTTCAACATCTACAACGCTCCTTTGCCAGAGTTGAGCTTTTTTTTCATACCAACTTCATCTTTTCACTGCATCCTCTAAGAATATAATTTTAGAAATTCCATAATGTATGCACATAGTAAATAGAAAAATGTTAGGTCTCTAGGAATAATAATTTAAATTGTCAGTCGTCTTATTTCCAATCTAAAATTTTTTAACAAGCAAGCGAAGCGAGTAAGGCGTCTTAGTGTGGAGATCATCCATTTGTATATAATACATTTTTGGATGTTATTATTTTATCAATAAACTTTATTTTTCTCTGCAGTTGTAAAATTACATCAAATATGTTTCACGTATAAATATTTAATTTCAAATTAATGCTTTCATTGAAAAGCAAATTTGAAGTATCGTATAGCAGAGGGCCGGAACCGGAAGCAGCATGCGAGTGCGCGCGCTATGAGCTGAGCTGCACAAACAAACAGCAGCTATCGAGTTAGCGAGATATTGAGTTTTGTTATCTTTCCACCCGCGCCGGGTTTATCTAGGGTTTTATGAATTCTGAAATTTGAATGATCTACTTATAAGTTACCTTTTTTTTAGTGTTACTATCACTAACAGCCTAGTGGTAGTGTAGTGACCCCACCGATGTATGGTCATCGGTTTGAACCCAGGCGTGCAGCAATGAACTTTATATTCGAAATATGCAAGTGCTTTGCCTGTGCTCTCATACGGTGAAGGTAATCATTGTGAGGAAACCGGCATGTCGATTTTAATCGCCAGAGGGTCTCCTTTTGGAAACTACAAACGACAGTCGTGGCAAATATCGTAGTCCAACTTAAGTCGGTGTCAACTAAGTTCAGAGCATTCACAGAAATAAGCTGAACCACGAAAGCAGTCCTGTTATCGCTTTTGTCTTCAAGAGAGAACCATCTGTGAAACTTATGAGTTTATCGGATACCTTCTCAGTAAAATGCTTTGCGGCGATTAGTTTTGCGTTTCGGTTCTAAATAAACACCATTGGGCGATAGTTCAAAGAGCTGGTCAAGAGCCGACATGCCCCAGGCTCACAAGCTGGTAACGTCGTTACCAGGTAGATGCCGACGCCGGGAGATATTGAGAACACGCAGCCATATTCACAAACTACGGACGCAGTCCTACACTAACGCAATTACACCGTAACCGTTTTCATTTACGCGCGTGCTCTAGTTACAGAGCCAACAATGGCTTTATTACCATATTTAAATCTGCCAACGGTTTATAAAATCTTTATAGAGAATCAAAGTTTAATATTATCGTTTTCATATACTTAAAGTTGTTGTGATTACTTATATAATATTACTGCTAGTACTGTTTATTTTCTGATCATTCAACTTTTTATGATTAAATAATCAGATTTTGATACTTTTTACCGAAAGTGAACATTAGTTTCACCTTATTAAATAAATAAATAATGCTGGGCATTCCACACAGCATCAGCTAGCCCCAGCTGTTATATAAAGCTGTGTTATGGTTACTAGATGACTGATATATACTTAATACAATATTGTAGTCAACTAGCAAATTGAACTGGTTTTTTATGCAAAAGTCAATCTTACGGGATTTACAATAATGCCAGATATTCTGCTTCCAAGCAGAAGGTAGGCACTGTGCAAGCAGCACATGAAATTACTGAGAGAATAAAATGTAACAATAACTTTTCTCGGGATGACGAGCACAATAGTAATAATAACTTTAAAGCTAAGTTTTGGGTGAGACTGCAACAGTTATACTCAGGCGTGCTTTAGGCAAACTACTTTCATATACTTAAAGTTGTAGAGTAGTAGAGTTCTCTATGATAGAGCTCGTCCGGGGAAGGACTACCACCATACCTATTTCTGCCGCCAAGCAGCAATGCAAGCATTGCTGTGTTCCGGTGCGAAGGGTATGGTTTCCGGTAAAACTACTGGCACATGAGGCTTTCGATCTTAGTCTCAAGGTGGCAACCCGCGAGTGATAACTCTGGTATTGCAAGCGTCCATAGGCTGCGGTAACCGCTTACCATCTTGTGGGCCGTACGCTTGGTTGCCACTTCAGTTGTATAAAAAAAAAAAAAAATAATACTTGACTGTCTTGTAACTCTGATGATATCAAAAAATCATCGCCTACTTCTGGTCTATTTGCAAACCGTATTAAAATCACCAAATTGATTTAGGTACCTCGGACAAGCTCTGCTCTGCTGGCCCCGGCTCCGGCTCTTTGAGATTGTCTCGCCGCAAAATTGTGTTATGATGTGAGCGGGGCAATATTAAATGCAACTTTTGCACTTTAATCAAAATAAACACAAGCACAAGTTTATCATTTAAAGAGTAGTAGAGTTCTTTGTGATAGAGCTCGTCCGGGGAAGAACTACCACCATACCTATTTCTGCCGCCAAGCAGTAATGCTTGCGTTGTTGTGTTCCGGTGTGAAGGGCATGGTTTCCGGTGAAATTACTGGCACATGAGGCTTTCGATCTTAGCCTCAAGGTGGCAACCCGCGAGTGATACTTCTGGTATTGCAAGCGTCCATAGGCTACGGTAACCGCTTACCATCTTGTGGGCCGTACGCTTGGTTGCCACTTCAGTTGTATAAAAAAAAACAAAAAAAAACATATAACACTTGCTACGGAAATCCTCTTAACAAATCCCCTGCGAAGAGGATTTACAAGATTCTGCATTGACGATCGATCTGGTGCGGCGGGCGAAAGTCCGCCTGCGACGCAGAAGGTCGGTTCAATTCCCGCATTGGGACAAACGTTTGTACGATCTGCAAATATTTGTACCGGGTGTTCTGGGTATTACTATGTTTAGCAAAAAAAGTATCTATCTATGTATTGTGTATATCAGTGATCTAGTACCCATAATGAATGCTTTGCTTAGCTTGAGGCTAGATTATGCTGTGGGTTGTCCAGCGTTATTTATTTATTGTTACTTGGGTAACTTTTGGCCATTGCTTGCGAATATGAAAATAAAAGGCCCTCTATTTTAATTGTGTTCTAATAATTGAATAAAAATATGGCTACTTTGCAAGCCGATGTCGAGAAAAACTGGTCGTTAAGTGAAATCGCAATTCCTAATTGAAAAGATGAAGATAATTGTACTTTTCTATAAAGATTATCTGTTAGAACTGAATTCGCTTCAATAAGCCTGCTCTAATGGATAAATATACTAATAAGCAAGGCAATTTTTTTTTTTCTTTTTTCTAAACATTATTGATGAAATTGAAGCGAAATACCCTGCGGTTGGTTTTCTAATCGCCATCTATCGCTAATAAACCGCTAAACTTTCTTTTAGAAGATAAACTACCAAAAGTAATATTAAACAACAAAATAAGTTCAATAGATTTGTCTGTCATGATAATAATTCATTTAATAATGGAATCTAGGACTACTGGTGCTAAGTTCAGTTTATTTACCTATTAGTTAAAGGCATCCAACATAAATTATAAATTCTTGTTTCCTAGTTCAGTTATACGAAGAGACAAATAGAGTGTAAATTGATGAGTGGGGTCTCCATTATTCGGTGTCGAGCCAGCTGCGAGGCGTCGCGTCGCGCCGCGGGCAGCGAGCGGACTGAGTTCCTGAATAATTTGTGCTGCGCTTGTTTTGCGACCACATTCTTCGCATTGTCTAGTGTTTGGACGGAAAGTGGGGCGTGCAATTAGTACGTGACCTAGAACGAGTTCCTAAACTGATGAGGTACTCGTAACATTGTTTTTAGGTAGAGCTATACAAGAAGGCCTTTTAGATAATGGGAGCTGCTTAACCAAAGTAATAAAAGGACAGGCCTTTATGTCCAGATATTTACAAAAACTATCACATAATTCATGCTGCCTTTAGTGCATTTTGTATAAAAAACCTAACATCTATTTAATCAACGTCAAAAGCAAAAAACATTTTATCAGTGCTATAAGAAATAACTTCTCCATATCAACCTTTTATAAAACACAGCGTCTGACGCGTGGTGCATCGCGTTTTAAAGCATATCAATGGTATTTCACAAAGGACTAACTTGAGACACACATGACACATGAGACTTTCCATCTAACGTCTCAGGGTAGCAAGTTGTAAGCGTATATAGGCTACGGTAACCGCTTACCATCAAGTGGACCGTACGCTTGGTTGCCACTATACGTCGGCGCCGGCACCGTGCACACAACACACACATAAATAGTTATGTAAAGTGCATAACTAGCAGCTGTTTTAATGAACAGTGAAATAAATATTATCGTACAACAGAAATCGAAATAATAGCTAAATATGAATTGAAATGGGGAGTGAGATAACGCGCTGCAGAGCGAACATAATTTCCTGCATTCGCGCGGCTGATAATAAGCGCCATCAATATTAATGTATTGGCCAACGCAATATGCGCATGATTTAGTCTGTGCCCAGTGCCTGGCCCAAGAGAAAACAATTGTGCTTTGTGAACTCGCGTTTTCAAATACAAATTCTAATTCAAAATAGTTTTATTCAATGATAATCACAAAGATCCCTTGAAATGTTTTAAAGCTAAGTGACGCCAGTTTCACGCGCCCAAGCCTTGAAAAATCTGGAAACTGTAAAGAATAAGCAATGTAAAGTTACGTATTAGATAAACATAACTTGATAGTTTTAGCCGAGATCAATAGCAAAGATCCTTGAATAATAAATGCTTGTTAGCAAATACCACGAAATTGACAGAGCTAACTTCATCATCATCAATAAGCCAGTGACATTCACTGCTTAATTTAAGCCCTCCCGTGGTGCCAGGACCATCAATTTTGAGCCTTACCACCTTTGCTACCGCTACAATGTCATCGTTCCATCCAGTCTTAGTTTCGTTTTCCAGTTCGTGGTTACCGTTCTAGAATTTTGATTACCATTTGGTTTTCGGTTCTGCGCTAACTATTCTATGCCAATGATAATTTAGTTTATTATATCCTTGAAGTATATGTATTATAAAATATGTATTTTATATGTATCGTTGTATTATGTATGTAGCTTTTAAGTATTTCTAAATATATTAAAATATATATGGTCAGGTATATAGATATGTAAGTACATTTTATTTATGTATAATATATATATATTTTTTAATAAGAGTTTGTTTTAGGTTAAGTTTGTTAGTTTGTTCGTCTCTTAGTTAGTTATATTCAATGGTACCTAGGTAATAATTAAGTTAAGCGCGCCTTTTTTCTCTACCTACCTTTGAGGTTGGCAGGCAGAAAATGCTATTAGCATTAAGCCCACCTTTTGTACTGTATTTTCTGTGCAATAAAGAATTAAATAAATAAATAAATAAAATGATATGTTGATCTTTGAACAAATAGGATTAGATGTGCCGTCGAATAAAGACCGAGGCTTAAGGTCGCTGGCTGCACTACTAATATCACAAAGCTTATTAAAACAATAATTCAGTTTTTCCATTACGACTGCTCTCGCAGATTAATCAGTTTGCGCGAATTAAAAGCGTGTCAACAAAAGCGCTGTTTATGTTTATAAAGTTTAATAAATTGTTTGTTTTTTGAGTAATGATTCAACATACTAAAATTTATAAAAATCTGGAGTGTTTACTCTTCTACTACTCTATTATTATAGTTATCGCTGTATATATATTTTTTTGAGAGAAATACTTATTGCGATAGCAATGTTTAAAAAAAACAGATTTTGCCGCTCAAATGTCTTTAAAATTTAAATGATTAAATATTTTGCAAGGAGGAACTATCAAGAAATTCTGATACAAACAAAATATCTTACGAAATGAAACCTCATCTTACTCGCAAACAACGTCGCGGGTTTCAGCTAGTTATTAATAATTTGAGTGGGTGATCACTTGCACTCAGAGACATTTTCCACGTCCTGCAAGTAAAGACGTGAAAAGAGCGCAAACTAAGTGTTAAAGTCTTTAAGTTTTCACCAGGGATTTTAGTTTTCAGTTCAACTGGGTTGTTATGTTTCAATCCGATTTCAGCAACTTGTGACTAAGCTACCATATTTTATACATAATACATCAGTTTTGATTAATATAATTTGCAACAGAATCACATAATAGCCCCTCTCATCATCATCATCATCATCAACCTATTGCAGTCCACTGCTGGACGTAGGTCTCTCCCAACGCGCGCCACTGAGCCCGATCTTCGGCTTTTCTCAACCACTTTCTGCCAGCTACATTCCGCAAGTCATCGCTCCATCTAGCCGGAGGGCGTCCTACACTACGCTTGCCTAAGCGCCCCTCTGAATGCAGTAAATCTTTAAGTCGTACAGACGCCTTTGGGTGGTTCAACGTTCAAATCTATATAGCAAAAATATACTTAGCTGACATAAAACCACTCTCAGCACTAAACGGTATAAGTGTAACCACGTACATTAGATTAATATGAATCAATTGAAAGTTTACGTGTAAGTTCAATTCTGGGACCCGGCCCGGGCGCTAACGGAGTCTTATTAACAAACTTGTTAAGCCTCGCTCGATGAGTAAACAATACTATAGCTGTCTCGTTCGCACGTATGCTAATTTAACCCAGTTTCTGTGGATTAGACTACTACGGTAGTGAGGGGTAACAAGACGGGATCAGGATTTGAAGCAATAATTTCAATAAACTAGTTTTCGATCGGGTGACATAGTTTTCAGTAAGTACATACCCTAGGTAGTTACAGAAACAAAATTAACTACGTCATGAGCGCTCCTAGTTTTGTTGGTCCCCTTTATACAAATGCCCAGTTAGTTTTGTGGGTTTTACCTTTTTATTAATATTGTATGATACGATTTTTACGTTTAAAAATTTTAGTTATGTTATCCACAAAACGAAAATTTTACAATGTGGTTTCCAGCCTCAAACTGAGCAATGGAACAATGATTTGCAGATCATGCAAACATTTGATCAAACACAGGTCAACAGTAGTTAATGAGATATTAATTACAATAAAGAAATGAAAGCTCATCCCTAGTCCAGGAGCACCAGTAACGATAAAATAAGACAATCAGGAGCTTGTTAGCTTAGCTCATACGACCTTATTCCGATAAGCCGCCCGGCTCAGACCAAGCTCTAAGCTAAGTTTGGACTGTTTACTTCGAGTATCCGATTGTGCTACTTTGACTACTGCCCGCTGTGAGAGTCTATCTCAATAAGTACTCTAAGTCTAGATAATGTATCGTTAGCACAGAGCTCTGCACGATGAAGGAAAACATTGTGAGGTAACCAGCGTGTCCAAGAACTAAATATTGTAAATACATGTGCCATCCACCACCAGTAAAACTACTTGTAAAGAACACATCATGAACATAGTCACTTCCCCTTAATAAATAGAGAAAATAAGAAAAGTGCCAGTGGACCTTCCTAGCAAATAATATTATGCTATAAAACTAGGTCCACATTAAATTACTCATTAGCTTAAACATAAGGCTAAATCGTAATATTCTAAAATACATTGCTAAACTGTATTTATGAAAGAGAAAAAAAAATGTGCCATCCACCAATCTGTATTGGGTCCGCGTGATAGATTAAGTCATAGTCCATCAATCTTAATCTCAATCAGTCTCGCTCAAGAGTAGGTCAGTATTCCAACAGTGGGAACATTAGAATGTTAGCAATGATGATGACCTAAGACAATCGTGATTACTTTGAGGACTGCCATTAGTTATGAGTGACTATTATATAGGTACAGTTCTCACAACGGATCTCGGCCGTTGTGAAATTAGCCGTTACGATGCGCAATGGAGCTTTTTCTAACTAAAATGTCTTTGCGCATCACAAACGGATAACTTCACGGAAGCCTAGATCCGCTGTGCACACTATACCAGTGGGGTTATTACGTAAGCACTTACACTGTATGCATTTATGTCGGTTCTCGAGTTATAATAGATAAATCAAATAAAAACTAACAAAATAATCCAATCTAGTTTTTCTGTAATACAGTTTATATGTTAAGCTAACACAGAAGACAGAGCTGCACATTTACTTGTAAACATGCTTTTATTTGAATAAATGAATTTTGTTATTGTTTTAATGCGAATAATTTATGTAAGCTTAAATACCAGGTAATAGAGCTCAGAGAACTAACTATTACTACGTAAGGCTTCGAAGTTTTAGCCAGAACAAAGTAGAACAAACACTGTTACTTTAAACTTAAAATCAGATAAATAAAAAGCTTCTTTGTCTCTGCAGTATTACGGCCGTCATGTGCAGCTACCGCCTTTCAAGAAACGAAAGCTTAGCGTCTCTTAACAAACATGAATATTCAGTATTTAGTGTTTGTTCTCGCGAGGAAGTTGGAGGCTGCGAGCGAGTGAGAGCCCTTCGAATAATGACATAAGCGCGCGTGAAGAGCTTGAGTGACAAGTCGTGCGCGCACTCCGCTCACGAAAAAATGCTGCGTGACTCTAAACGTAAGCATAAGGATTGTCTGACAAAGCTTTTATTTTTTAGGCCTTATGGCGGCCTAAAAAATCTGTCACCAGAGTTGGTCACTGACTTATGCGAATTTACTTACCTACTTTATTTTATACAACTAAAGTGGCAGCCAAGCTTATGGTATACTCAGACAAACTAGTGGTAAGTTACAGTAACAGAAATCTTTTTCAAGGCGGAATTTTCAATGAAGACTATTGCGTTACAAAAATACTGTACCAAAAAAAATTAAATTGGTTAAACGTAAACACACAAAAGAAGTGTGTGCACTATCGAACACCTGCTCACTTTATATAGTTAGGCACTTGAGTACAGATAGAGCGCTGCAGAGATGCATCGGAACGCGCTTAACTTTAAATTGAACATAATTCGCTTTAAGCTGCCGAGCTGCGCGGGTATTCAAACGGCGGAATTAAAATAACAATAGTGAACAAAATCCGCAACTAAATTAAAACTTCATTCATTATGAATACAGAAGTCCTGTGGTAAATTCATTATTTAAAGTAAACAAGAGTCCGTGTAATTTTCCTAAAAATATTATGTCGTAGTTTTCGGTGATATTCGTTCGTGAAATTCTCGTTACTAAGAAAAGTATATTATGTCGGTCTTCATGAATAAACAGATGCAGGATTATTCATGAAGACCCGGCCAGTATATGTTAGAGTTTTATTATGGACTTATAGAGGTAAATTTTTATTAAAAACTCATTCAACCAGTCATATTGGTGCCCACTAAGACGGACTCGTGCTGAAAAGTCCTACCACTAAGTTAAAGTACTAATCTTAGTATTTAAAATATTTTTATTTTTTGAAAATTTGATTGGAGTGAAAAATAAAAGTGCGATCTGTCACCTTAAGGGAACAAAACTAGGTGACAGATGGGAATAATCCATTAAGATTTCCGAGTCGCGTAAAAGTTTGTTATCTTTAAAATAGAAATATCGTTTTCTTAAAATAAGTTTTGAAATCGTATAATAATAAAATTTTACTTAAACTTATATAAATTCTTCTTATAAAGTGCCTTTTTATTTTAAAATCGTTTGAGTATCGTACTGAACAAAAAAAGAGCTATCCAAATCCTTCACTCGACGTGTGAAATAAGAGAAAGTTTAAATAACTTGGAGTGCGCTCGAATTGGTGTATCTGCGGACGAGAGCTGCGGCCGACTGATAAAAAGTTACTAGCTACTTTGCGATTGCAGAGTTGTATCATTGTAGAGGGTTCTTATCACATTGCCCAATTTTCTGTGACTTCACTGAAGCTAAACTGTTACTCAAATTGCATTTTATTAAGACAAGTTATTCATCATTGTATTTTTGTCATTTCATCACCAAGTATTATTTTTATACATATTATTATATAAAAATAATATAAAATAAAAATTAACTAAATAATATAAACTAAATCTATTAACTGTCGTATCTAGTTTAAAGTTGTTCGTCTTATCTGTGACCAACACAACTGGAAAGTATCAGTGCACCGCTTTGGAAGAGGTATCTCTACTTTAGAGCAGATTCCTCGTGTCTCGCGGAGATGCGGCGGCCGGCGACTCACTGACTTGTCTTCTCGCCATTTGCTGCTTTTTGATATGCGATTATGTGCTGTTTTTTGATACTTGACACTTTAACACTATAGTATATTTCTCATAGGCAATGTAAAAGTTATAAAATACAAACAATTTAACCACAATTTATAAATTTACGAATAACATGTTTTAATATTACTGTGAACTACTGATAAAAACCTTGAAATGCAAAATGTGTCAGCCCCCTTTCTATGCGAAATTGAATAAAGACGCTTCCTAGACGCTGTAGACTTTGACTCTTTTTAAGATAAATTTTAGATTAACTACAGCTTTAATGCCTATTATCAAAGTAATGTAAAATTGCAAAAGTTTGAATGTTTGTGCTTACGTTACGCCGTAATGACTTAAATTTTTTATCTTGAACACTCAAAAAATCGTTTTACTATTAATTATACAAAGAACCAATTACTAGCCTACTTTCACTCCACATTCAGCATAGTGATGATGATGATCAAGGACTATTAGAAAGAGTAGTAGAGTTATTTATGATAGAACACATCCGGGGAAGTACCATACCTATTTCTGCAAAGCAGTAATGCTCGCATTGCTGTGTTTCGATGTGAAGGGTGTGATTTCCGGTGAAATTACTGGCCCATGAGGCTTTCTATCTATGTCTCAAGGTAGCAACCCGCGAGTAATACCTCTGGTATTGCGAGTGTCCATAAGCTGCGGTAACTGCTTACCATCTTGTAAGCCGTACGCTTGGTTACCACTTCAGTTGAAAAAAGTTTTCAGTTGAAAAAAAAGTTTTTTTTTTTATACCACCAAGGTGGCAAACAAGCATACGGCCTACCTGATGTTAACTAGTTACCGTAGCCTATGGACGCTTGCAATACTAGAGGTATCACTCGCGCGTTGCCGACCCTTTAAAAATTTTATAACACCCTTTTTGAAGGACCCCATACTGTAGTCTCCAGGGAAAACCTCAGCAGGGAGATCATTCCACAGCCTAAGTGTTCGCGGGAGGAAGTTCCTCTGAAACCTTACGATGCGCGACCAACCTGGCTCTAGAGTGTGTGGATGGATCCCCTGCCGATGGCGAGCGGTAAATCTAAAACGAATGACCAACCTGGGGATATTGCATAATAATATGAGCGTTTTTTCTATAAAAATCACTTATTATAGGTTTACACGGCATTGTCCTGCTCATTTACTGCACGTATTTTTAGTATTTACGCCGTGTGAATGGTTCTATGAGCAATGTATGATCGATTATATTTTATTCGTTAAGACCTATGCTGCAAAAAAACGTGCAGTACAATGTCGTGTGAACCACGTCATATATGTACTGTGGTAAGTCAAAGTCAAAGTCAAAAAATATTTATTTCAATAAAATCACAAGGATCATTTTGAAACGGTATTGTGAACTTGTATTTTATTATGCAACCCTGGTCAGCCACTACCTAGAACTAAGCTTGCTTATTGCTGATTACCACTGTTTACGATGTTATTAGAACTTCAAATACAGTTGAAAATAACTCTTATCTACCCCGGAATAAGGCTCTTAGATAACACGCGTGCAAATACTTTCTATATCATACATACACTCAAAAATCACCCTAATACACCACTTGATAAGGTTCACGCGTAGGCCGTTATGCCGTTAATGACGTTATGATTGTGTGCTTTAAAATAAAATCACACTTTACATTAATTTCATTTATAATTGGCAATCACGTAAAACAGTTACCTATGAGCATTATACATAACTAGCAGTCCGTCCCAGCTTCGCACGGGTGCAATGAAACTGTTCCCTTGCAAAGTCGATGGTGAAATTATTTTGGAAATCGGGCTAGCAGTTTTTGAGTTTATTTATAACAAAAAATCCAGACATACAAAAATGCAAATCTCTCTTTACCATATTAGTTGTCTTTACCTTTATAAATAATACTGTTACTTTATAATTAGTACTGTTTATGGCAGTCTTTTTTATCCTATTTTTTGATCATATATATTTTATCAACTCTGAATAATTATGTACAAAGATTTAACGTTAGCTTTGTTTTCTTTAGAGTTCCTTCATTTCCTGCTCGACTAAACTTCCAAAAATATGCAAATTGCATTGCTATATTTGCTCTGTAATGAGAGAATAATTAATTCGACGCGAAGCAATAACTACTTTAGTTAGTGACAGCAGAACAAAAGATTGTGGAAGTATCGGTACTCTCTTGTCACGCCTAACTCGCGCCATTCGCGTAGCAGCAGTCTACGAGCGCGGTGCTCCGCTACGGCGTAGAGCTTCGAGACCTACGAAAGTTTTCGCGGGTGAACTCTGTGAATTGTTCATGTGTTCGAGTGCAGGACCATGTTTGTTCTTGGAACTTAAATATTGAAGTGGAGTTGTATCAGACGGTAAGTACTAACTCAGCATTATTTAAACCGGTTTCAACTTGAAACAGTGAACTAATTTAGAAGTTTAGGAAACTTTCTATCATTGAGACAAGTAAAACCTTTACTTTCAAATATTGTCTTAGGCTTTTCATGATATCTAGTAGTTTTTGATTAACGTAAACTTATTTTGATATTAAAAAAATCACTAAAAGACAATTAGAAATGAATGAATCAAGCGTAAAAATATTAATTAAACAGGATAGCATCAAGCAATACATAAGCGGCCATTACACGTTTAGGAAAACATCATAATTGTTGTTAAATCATTAACCTTTGGTAATTATTTAGAATTTATACACATTATACTCAAATCCCCCCCATTAAGAGCACCGGTGGTCTAGTGGTAGTGACCCCGCCTTCCGATCCTAAGGTCGTGGGTTCAAACCCGGTCGTGCACCAATGGATTTTTCTGTTCGAAAAATTTATGTGCGCAATACCAGTGCTCTCATACGGTGAAGGAAAACATCGTGAGGAAACCGGCATGTCCAAGAACTAAAAATTCGAAAGACATGTGCCATCCACCAATCCGCATTGGGTCCGCGTGGTGGATTAAGACCCAATCACTCTCGCCTGAGAGTAGGCCAGTGTCCCAGCAGTGGGAACATTAGAAGGCTGTCATGATGATGATACTCAAATCACATAACATAAAGTTTGAAATAAAATATCTTAATTTTCGTGACTCACTTTTAATTTGGTCGTCATTTATGATTGCGCGTCTTATTTCTACCTTAGATGTAGAGACAAATGTAACATAGAGTAATTTTGTTCGGTTTTTGTACACGAATAATGTTATTTGCCGCGAGAACCCAATTAGGAAGTTTGATTGCTTTAAACTGCTGCTGACTCAAGTATAAGATTCTACAAGTTTACTGTTAACATAAGTATTTATTTTTCTTGCTATAAGCCTATTTGTTGTTTTTTTTTACGGAAAAAACGCACCAAATCCAAAGCACGGGCTTTGGATGACACGTTAGGCAGTCTGTACCGGTTTTTCAAAATTGTTGGACCATGACAGAAGTCTTCGGGCGTCTTTCAACTTCGTCACCAGAGTTAGCCACTGACTTATATGAAATTACTTTTGCTCAGGTTCTCAGCACAGTTTCCGCTGCCCTCAATAATGTTAATCTGTTCAGGCGTAACGTCGATATTAACCTCTGTTGACATCAAAGCTCAGGAGGGGTAGGAGGAAATGCTACATTGTACTAAGAAACTTGTCTTCGTCATAAATAGCAAAACTTCCAAACGTTTGATAGGCAAAATGTTCTATCAAACGTTTACTTTATCGGAATTTCTGATCACAGTAGTGACGATGCTTACCGCAATACTTCACTTATTATTTATTTTTATATTAGAAAATTAGTGTCCAACTCTGGTGATGGAGTCAAAAGACCACCTGGAGGCCTAAGTAACTGAGTAAGTAAGTAAAAAATTATATTTCAAGTCAGTTATGTTGGTAATAATAATAAAAAATTGTATATTTAGGCAGTTGAGCATATAATATGTAGATTATAAGTCTTCGAAAATGGTCGCCATTCAGCATTTGCTAAAGCAGCTTGTAGTATACATATTACATACTAATTTAGCCCTGGTCTTCCATGACGTCAACGGCAACATAATAAATACTTAAAACTGGCGAGGATGAAAAACTTTATAACGAGCTAATGTTATCACAAAACAGGACGATTTCTTTTTTCCAGATGTGTTTCAGGTCAGAACGTAATATAATAACTTCAACTGTTCTTGAATTAAATGAGTTTCGAAACAAAAGCGGCGAAAGAAAGATAAATTGTATAAGATGTCCGCACCAGCGAGGCACCGGCATTACAGTAACTGGTTTAATAAGGCGAGGTATATTAAATTGCCGCTGACTCCTCGACTACAAGGATCCGAAATTAGGGTCATTAGTATTGGGGTTCTTGCCCCACTTACTACATAAGCCTGTTTTTTTTTCTCGTGTGGTGCACACAGTTGACCAATCCTGGTGATTTTGGTGAATCCAATGTGAGGAGATCAAAATGTAGCGCTAGGTCATAACTAACCATAAAACACATTCAGCAAAAACATACGTAGTCCAGAGAGACTGTTTATAATTCGGTTGCAATCGATTTCACTTGGTTTAAAGTAAAAACTGACTTATTTTGTAAAAACATGGCAGCTTATTGATAATTTGCTGATAAAAATCGGATTGCAACCGAGTGCGTAACTGCCCAGTTGATCCCACACTACCTCATGCATCCGTCATAGTCAAACAACTTTTTAAAAGCCGCGTCTACCTGCTTACCGTGACCTCCGAATTCCTAAAAGCAGTTTTTTTTTCACCACTGGTGACCTATACATGTCTACGAGGAACAGAGCTTAACTTCGTTGATCTGTTACGAATAATTTAGCCAGCTACATCAGGCATGATTTATGGTTACTAATGTATTTACAGGTATAAATAAAGGAGCCCCTAAATTAACCCCTCTCCCATGTCGTCCTGAATGCACGTCTGCTCGGATTAGCTTTGTTGTGTACTCTCAGTCCCAGACATTTCATTTTCAGACAAAATCTCGGAAACGGATAATGCGAATGTAATATTCAACTTGCAAATTTGTCTTAAAGCTCGGTTTACTGACTTACTGCTGATTTTACCTTTACTTACTGACTTAACTCGAGGTTTCATATTATAAAAGTTTGAGAAACTTTTTAAACCGTTAACTTTTCGAGGTTTTGGGATTGGGACTTCTGTTCAAAACAATAAATACCCTATCAAAAAATTATCATATTGATTCTAGTCAGCGGGACGAACAGGAATCACTTAAATTAGTAATTGTTACATTTTAGTTGAGTGTAAACACCAGTTTTACAAACCTAAATGTTAAACCTTAAACACATTATTATAGCTAAGAGTTTGTTAGGATGAATGTTTGTCACTTCTTCACGTCATACCTGCTATAACGGATTGTCTTTACACTACATAAATCTGCACTCATAGGGGTGCATATGGGGTGTCAAAGTTCTGTTCACATAAACTTTGCACGTTCAACATAATATATTAGCTTCGGGTCTAAATGTTATGTATAATGTGGTAAGTTTTATTATGTTACTAATTTGTAGTGTAGTGTGTCATGTTCATTGTACTTAGTACAAGATAAACAGATACAATTAATATAGGTCAGGTCAGGACCATTGCAAAATAACAACCTAAATGGAGCGGTAGGTGATTATGCAATTTTTATGCCATGAACTATGTATATTTCAAGTTATATCTAAATTCGTTCAGCTATTTGAGCGTGAGGAAGTAACTAACTAACACATACTCACCACACTGGAGATTCATGATGTAAAGGGATCAATGAAAAAAAGCTACGAACCCAGTCGACTTTGTTGCCAGATTTTCCGAGGCTGGGGCGCGTGGAACTGGCGTAAATTTATTTAAAAGTGATCCTTGTGACTCTACTATATCACTATATTTTGAACAAGCGGCTCGTCCCGGCTTCGCACGGGTGCAATAAAAACTAAAGCACTCGTGCGAAGCCGGGGCGGGTCGCTAGTAATTCATAAGGTCGGAGCCGACCGCACGTTTTAGCCGTGCGGCTACCTATTTCATAGTTCATGTGCACGCCCCTCTCTGGCCACGGGGCGCGCGCGGGCTTTTTTAGTATTTTGTTTAGATTAACATTTATAAAATTCGTCATAACTTTTGAATGGAATGTCTGATTTCAATAATTCAAACAGTTATCTACAGGTATTAAAACAGTCTTAAATATGAAATGATTTATTTGGATAAGGATTAATATACATGGTCTGATTCGGCATTTCAACTTTTTTTGGCAACTTTTAAAATGTAAAAAAGTAGTTATAGTTACATAACTACAATAGTTGGACATACGGTATTGCAAATTTTTTTTAGATATCAATATGTTCTTTAATATTGTAGAACATTTTTTTGTTCTATCATCAATAGTTTCCGCAGCGCATGCGATTAAAGACATTTTATGGCAATTTTTTTTACACCTTGGGTTACATTATTGAAGTTTTAGTAGGGATCCTTATTATTTTCTAAAATAAAATATAGCCTATGTTACTCAAGGATAATGGAGCATTTTAATAGTGAAAGAATATTTGAAATCGAACCAGTAGTTTTTGAGTTTATTTGTAACTAACAAAAATACAAAAATACAAATCTTCTCTCTTTATAATATTATGTTATTATTATTATGATATAGATTTGAAACTTTCACATTTATAAAGTAAGTGAGTTCGTATGAGTCAGTGGCCAACTCTGGTGACAGAGTTTTTAGGCCGCCCGAAGGCCTCTGTCATGGTTTAACAACTTTGAAAAATCTGGAACCGTCTCTCTCGTGCTCTCCGAAGCCGGGAGCGCTCAGTTGAAATTGCCACTGGTGGTCACCCATCCAAATGGTGACTACGCGGAACAGTGCTAAATTCGTTGATCTGTTAAGAACAATTTAGCCAGCTACGTCACGAGCGCTCCAAATGTATAAATCCACATTTATAAATAGTGTGATTGTGTGACTAGAGCACTGTATTTTGGTAAAACGTTTGGTTGCAGGTCGCACTCGGTCATCATGATTGCTGTGCTGTTGCTGCTATTTCATGGTGAGTTCTAGTTGGCAACATAAATTATCCACAGCTAAAGTATATGTTATTACAAACTTTATTTCGATACGTCTGTTTATGCATAACATGTGACATCGAAATAAAATTGATGTTTGCGTTTAAATAAACAAATAGCACTTTATTGAGGACACAAGAGTACAAAGTGTAAACAATACTAAGTATGTAGTCCTACAAAAGGTGGTCATATCGCAGAGAGCGATTTCTTACTGACTACCTATTCAAGGCACAAAGGCTGTGCCAGTGGTAACAAGGTTAGCAGTGTACATAATCGCCTTCCCCCGAACTAATGTAGAACTGTATTTCGGGATCCAGTTGTTACGCTCATCGCCGTCCTTGTCACCACAAAGGCAGAGCCCCTGTGTTCTATGATTCGGCTACGTGCAGTATTAGAATAGCTTAGGACATGCTTGAGCTAATCTTAAGGCTAGAAGTATAAACTAGGAAAGGTAAGAGAATAGTGTGTTTATAACAATCACAACAAAACTATATAGGTATGTAGGTGACTATAGCAAATTGAGGTCAGTGTGTGCTTAATAGGCATAGTAGCTGAATGTGTATATTGTATTGGTGTGAGCCTAAAGGTGTGTTTGTGTGAGGGTAGTATGTGTGAGGGAGGGTTCTCCTGTTAACTCAAGGCTCTTAAGAGCCAGGGTTTCACAGGAGAACCGTTCGTGTGTGGGTGTGTTGCGTGAGTGTGTGTTTTGTGTGGGGTGGGTGTGTATGTGTGTGTACTTATTATCGTGTTCTGTCTCCATTTAGTTTTATTTAGATAAAGATAATATATACTTAGTTATAAAATATTTGTATTTTTTTTTATATATTGGCATAATTTAAAGTGGGCATACTTTATTAATATATTTATTTTTAATATGTGTTCTTATCGATAACACATCTTACAATGTAGTTTATGTAATGTTTACCAGGAGGTCTTCGGTACTATTGTAATTTAAATTCATTAGCCAGTTAAAAAGCTTTGTTTTAATATTATACTTATTTAGGTGATGTATGTTGAGTTGTTTATTAATGCGATTGTACAGATTTGTAGCAATAATAGGATAAAAACGACTAAAGAATGATGTGTGATTTGATGTTCCGAGAAGTACAGTAATGTAATAGGTATTAAAAAAAAGTGTTTTCTTAGTATAAATAACTTTATTGAGACGTATTATTAATTTGAAATGTTTGAACTCGTATTTCATATGTATAATACACTGATCTAAGTTATAATCATACAGCGGCTCATTTGCAACATCTGGGCATTTTTTCTGCTCCCGTGTTGGTTTGTTTATCCATCAGAAAAAGTGCAATCTCCAAACAATGTTCAAACCTTCTGACATAGATAATGATGATAATGAACCTTACCTCAGTGCACTTAAAGCTTGAAAATGATTGGTAAGTTACCTGTCACCGGTGCATAGTGACACCATACAAAAAGGCTGAATCATTAACATCTGACACAGCCAACAAGCATAACCAGCAATTTCTCTTCTCTAGAGTTACTCAACTTATGGCTTACAACAACTTAGGGCTGGATTCGACAAACTTTTGTAACACCGCGGAATAAGAAATTTCAAATACCAAGTAAACTATCAGTTTACTCGCGAATTACTACGATTTACTCGGCGAATAGTGCTTGTTCGACTTTGGACGAATCCAACTTTAGTAAGAAAGGTTAGAAAGATAATTAAAAAATGATGCAAAGCCAACAACTAAAGTTAGTTGCGACATACCAAGTGGTGGCAGCAGCAACGCATCTATCACGATGATCACGATCACGCGACTTATGACTTTTCTATTAAAAGATCCTATTATTATGTCCTCAATATTTTCTTTACTAAGTTAAGAAAATTGGGAGTTGAGTTGAATTATTTCTCACTAACGAATCATGAAAATTGATTACTAAAAAACTACAAAATGTTTTGTTTTCAAAAGCACTACAATATCTGTGTTTTCAGATTCAGAGTGAGCCAGTTTTTTTTAAGCAATCGTGCCTCTTAGCCCACATCACTTGCGCGAGGTTACCTTCAACTACTTGTTTATTTTCTTAAGGATAAAAATGAATTAATAAACTCGATAACGCCTGGATTTGGCTAATTATTTAATAAAATCATATAGTTAACCTAATTTTCCCTAAAAACGGGATATTTACTATTATTTGTGAGTTTTATTGATTCCTGATATTTCGACGGCTAATAAAAACACGGTATAGAAATAATCATCTAATGCTAATACTATCTACCAGCTGTGCTGTAGCAGCTACCGCTTGTGCAGACGACAAGTACGGTGCACTCACCTGGAGGGTGCATAATTACCTAATGGAGCGAGTGCACACTTGTAGGCACGCGTGTGAAGACACCTTTTCACATCTACGCAAGTTGTTATGTTTTTAGATATTTACTAAAACTTAGGGTCTCATTAATCAAAGAAACTGTCATATTATTAGCGGGTTGCTTTTTATTGTTTTTCAGCATCCATTTTTTTTTAAACTGCATACAAACCTATCGTTAAACGTAACGAAACGAAACAAAACGACAAGATAAGAAGGACGACAAAACTAAGAGACGTGGTCACAGTTATCGTTGGGCAAAAATGGAGCTGGGCTGGCCATATCGCACGGCTTGATAGAAGTCTCTGGACTAGAAGAGTCGTTGAATGGAGACCGTGGACGAACAGCAGACCCAGGGGTCGTCCACCAAAACGATGGATTGACGATATAAAAAGACACACATAACTGAATGGCAAAGGCGTCACTCATGGAACGAAATGGGGGATGCCTACCTCTTAAACTGGCTAACAAATGACTGAAGATGATGACAAACCTATACAAAAACTCTTTTTTTTTTCGTAGGACCATTCTGTGCATACTGTGGTACCTCAAGCATGTATGCAAATGCCTTTGACATCATCTTGGCGAAAAAAGAATGCCTGCTCTGGAAGCAGTGTTCAAGCAACAACATCGTAAAAGTGATTGCAGTTCTCTTGTATTTTAACTCATATGATTTTAGTGTTACTGAGAGCCTTCAAGATTCCAGTGTTGGTTAAGAGCCTTCTGCATATTCTTCTTTAGCTTTAAATTATCAAACACTCACTCTACATTTTCAGCTCATAGGAATTTGCCTAATTAAATAAACTTTTTTATTGTTAGCTCTGAGGAAATATTATTCTCAGTGTCTCTATGAGGCTATTTTTTCATTTTTGCCGTTTGCTAAATACATACAACAAATTACCTAATTAATGGTATTCCCTTTTTGTTTACGTAAGCGGAAAGTTATTGGATTCAAACACCTAACGTATTAATCAGTGCAGATTGATGAGTCCGTTCGACGTGGGATCACGTTCCACACACCAACTCTGCCAAACAGCCAAGCCAAGCCAAAACCAACCCTACTACCTACTACTTACTACTGATTAAAAAGCTCGAGTTTATTTGTAGAGATTGCCTGGTTAAATTATGTTTTAATACAATCGCATTGAGCTCAGTTTGGGTTGCAGTATGAGGTATGTATAAGTAAAGTATTTGCGGTATGATTTGAAATTATTGAAATTGTGGTATTATTCATTTGTACTGATTTGTGAATATGCTCATTAATCTTAATTTAGAACCGTGGATTTAACCTTACTCATGATAATGTTGACTTATAAAAACAAAAATCAACAAACAGCAGTCTCATAAAAGTTTTGTAGCCTGATTCTAATATTAAACAACTTTTAACGCTAAAACTAAGCGCATAAAACAAACTTTTTAACAATTTACATGCAATCACCCGACCTGCTAGAAACAAGAACAACATAAAAGTAAACGGCATCTATCTGAATTTAAAACGGTTGCAGTTGCCTCACAATCCAGCCTTGCTCAGCTCAGACTTAATATTAAAAGGCTTATAACTGTCTCAGTACAAGATGGCCTTTGCATACGACTATGGTATGCTGCACGAACTTTTAACAAAATAAATGGTCATAGTACAATAGCTTCATAACATCAGTATTCTTATTTTTTTAAATTATAGTTCAGTTTGACAAGTTCAATAAGTATTTAAGTAACAGAATATAAATTAACAAGTGAACAAAAGTATCACGTTATCACTACTAACTACTGCTTACTACCTTATCCTCAAATTCTAATATAATTTTTAGCTTCAAATAAATGTTAGTGGCACCGCTGATCGATTATAATACTTGCTAGCGTGTTTTAACGCCTTATTGCGATACTTTCAGTGCGTTGTACTAAACGAAAAGTTTAGTTATTCAGTATCTCGGAAATTAGTTATCTCTAATGTATGCTGTGAAAAGTGATGCCTGATTTACGTCGTTCGCACATGTGTTCTTTCTCCTGCGGTAATATTGTGTTAATGTGACGGCATGCCGCGTTGCCGTGTCATCGTGTATCATGTAAAGGCTTTGAGTTATTCAGTGCTTGGGAAACTAGTAAGATGCGGTGAACGTACGGTGTATGCAAGCTTTGTGTCACGCCTTGTTCGTACGTGTCGTGTGCTACGGCCTTATAAAATCTAATTTGATTGCATCTGTGCTTCTGTAAACTCGTCATCATTATATCAGCCAATAGACGTCCACTGCTGGATATAGGCCTTCTACTAATATCTGTTCTGTGCCAATAGAGAGCCGTGATGACCAATCTTGAGCCTTCTCCATACACCGATTTCCTACTGATTGGTCTGTTAGTTTTAAATCATCATTCCACAGCTGTAATTTATTGCATTAAGCAGAACTAACTGCCATCCGCGGCTTTGTTTTTGTGATTACAGGATAAAATAAAACCCACGCGTTAATTTAGTTCATATTCTATATCTATTCTAGTTTCATCTAAATAAGTGCATACAAACTTTCGCATGTTTTAATTTTAGCGTGACGCTTCTTTTAATAATAAAAGTAATCCCCTGACCTTACTGTAATGTGTTGTGGTATCGCATAGATAAAACACTTAAATTTATAAAACAAAGGATAACCGTGGAAAGCCGTGGATAAAAAGATTACACCGACAAGAAAGTACACTTGACTTTTGTCCTGGGGATATAAAGACACCTCTAACATATTTTTGGCCGCCATTTTACAAAGAGGTTTGTTTTGATAAAATAATTTTTAAAAAGAGGGATTTTGTGCCGACATTGTGGTGGAGTATGTGGGATTATGGTGCGGCGCTTGTGGGGCGAGAATGATAAATTTGTGCGGTTGCAATAATTAAAAGTTTAAAGTAATTGTACAAACGGATTTTAGTATTTTTTTAGTTGTTTGGGAAAAATTGGATTTTACAAACTGTCAAAAAGTTCAAACGTGGTCTAACGTGTGAAAAACTAGTGGAACGTCATATCTGTCTTTGTTGTTTTTTTTTTCATAAAATCTTTTTTAGACTAGAAACTTGTGAAATGGTTTCTTAATTACACTTTACATATAAAAAAAAACAATAACACCCCCATCTAATGTTAGGTCTCTAGAAATATAGTTTAGGTAGTCAGTATTAAAAACGATTTTGTTTTTTAGATATTCAAATTCCTAAAACTTTACACCCCATTCCCTTCATTACTTTAAATATTTTCATTCCGACATCCCCGGCTCTATCACAGCGCAGTGATATCCAGCTGCGGTTTCATCGGTCCCTCCTCCTACCATAACTCTGCTTTCCCCCGACCAACGATAGTTGATCTATCCACCCATCCCTGTTGCTCTGTAACGGAAACAGGGTCTGCAGCACGAGGGCTCTTGTTACGCCGGCGACGTACTGCCCCAGTTTTTAATTACATGCATCATATTACCAGTGCAGTGTGAGAAAGGATTTCGAATTTATACACCGCTCGTTTCTTTGAAATATGAGGAGTTTTTTCATTAAATTTAGGTAAACTTATTTTCAAATAACATACACAATTTTTATCAAAAAAATATGAACGCTATCTTTAGAGTTGGCCATACGTTTGTTAATGTTGTTCTGTACTCGCTGAGCCTTGCGGTTCCTCCCTGACAGTAGATTTCCCAGAATAAAATATAAAGTAAGTAAGTTTGTATGAGACAGTGGCCAACTCAAATAATATAGGCTCTAATGAGCTATTCCAGACAGTGTTAATTTCATCCAACTCCGTTCAGCCATACTGGTGTGGTTAAGTAACAGACATCCATCAATCAATTAAAATTTTTGCATTCATATTAGTCACACGCTGCATCTATCAGTAAACCTAATAACTCCAAGCTCTTAAACGGCTTGGACAGTTTTAAATTAGTTATGTCTATCGGTAGTCACGAATGAGGCCATTTCTTTCCGTTACAGACTTAATTTTCTGAATTATGACTGTTGCCTTGTCTTCTGAAGTAACGAGACATTATGACAAAAATCGCGACGCTTGATCTTGCATCAATTAAAGGGTCATTCATAACTTTAAGTTAGAAAGTTCTATGTGACACTGCGCACGTCACCCTGAGACATACATAGTTGTTTAGTCTTATACGACCAGTAATTTCACTTCCTATAACACACCTCGCCATAATGCCCAGTTAATGCTTGCAAAAAACATCTAGCACTGCGGTGGTACCTATAAAATGGACTCTAAGAGTCAAAGTGTTCTCCCATCAGGTTTAATGTATGGTGTTATTGATCATGTAATATAACATTTTGATGACAAAATACTAACAATGTCAAAAAAAATACTCGTCAGTGTTAACGCAGCGAGTTTCCAGACGAGTAGGTTTATCCCCCCTTCCCGAATTAATCGCTCCAGCTGTTCCCCCTCCCCCACTATTGGATATTTGCGTATCGGCCGCCATATTGAAGTAAATCAGTGAGTGCCCGATGATTCCAGATTGGAGTATTAGTGGATGAGTTTTTGGTATGCCGTTCACGCCTTGCGTATCTGCTATTTGATTATAAGGTCTAATTTGTAGCTCACTCAATGCCTTCATTTACAAATTTTCGACTTAGTGAAACCAAAACCACATTGGCAATGTAAACATTTCCTTTGTAAAACGTTGAAGACATCATTAGATCAAAAAATAAAACGAGCTATAAAACCTAGCAGAGTAGTGAATGAATTTGAGTGGAATTTTCAACATCTCCACTTTGGTATTTGGGTCAATTCAAATACCAAAGCCTAAACACATGAAAAAGGGCGATTCAATCACGCGCGTCAAATATTTGCGGCCGTCGGCCATGTTGGCGATAAATCAGCGCGCGGCGCTGGACGCGAATGAGACGTGTCACTGCGCGTGCTGGTGACGCCGTGCGACGCGTGATTGATCGCCGCCTCTAATGGGATATCAGCTCAATGAGTCTATATTTTGAGTACACTAATCAACCAATCACTGGTGTAGCTTGCGTAGTCGTTGCAAATGGTCAATGTTTGAAAAAACTTATTTATCATTATCATTTATCTTTTTCTGATTAATGCTTTAACTAGCTGTTGTCTGTGAAATCGTTTCTGTGAAACTTTCTGTACTTTTTCCGCGATAAAAAGTAACTTATTCCAGGTCTCTCTATTTTTTATCTACCTATTCTTAAATTTTATTTAAATCGGTTTGGTGGGTGTCAAGTTATAGAAGAACAAACAAACATCTGGACAACTTCCAAAGAAACAGACATCTAAACTTTTGCATTTATATAAATGTTGTGATTTATGATTAACTTATTAGCTTTTTTTTTTTTTTTATACAACTGAAGTGGCAACCAAGCGTACAGCCCACAAGATGGTAAGCGGTTACCGCAACCTATGGACCCTTGCAATACCAGAGGTATCACTCGCGGGTTGCCACCTTGAGGCTAAGATCGAAAGCCTCATGTGCCAGTAATTTCACCGGAAACCATATCCTTCGAACCGGAACATAGCAATGCGAGCATTACTGCTTGGCGGCAGAAATAGGTATGGTGGTAGTCCTTCCCCGGACGAACTCTATCACAAAGAATTCTACTACTCTTGTGGATGTTTTCATTTGATAATTCCACCGCCAGCAGCGCACGCAGACTGCAGGATCTAATTCAATCAGGAGGGGACACTGTCATGGCTGCTGATTTATTTACAACATGGCGGATGGCAGATCATCGTTCGTCATAAACCTCAATCAATAGTAATGTGTATGTGAAGTACCGAAGTACCTACACTGCATTGTGTCACGATTGAAAAAATGAAAAATGAAAAAAAATGAAAAAATATTTATTTGCAACATAAACAGTTCAGTACACTTAACCTATTACATATTATAATTATTAACCATAAAACCTGTTTATGTTGATGTGCTCATGACTAAATAGATCTATCTGACGATCTCCTCACTAGGCAAAGCCTGAATCGTGGAGACCAGGATACGATTTAGCATTAAGTACATTATACACCTCAGCTGACGATTATGCAAAGATTTACAATGCAATCGGTTACAATTGGCTTGAGACGCATTAGATTGCTTGAACTATTCCTACTTATAATAATCTCATTGTGTAACGGTTAGGTTAGTTTAGGTTAGATTCAAAATCAATGAATAAAAAGATCCCCTTTAAATGGGATTTTGGGAATTTTTGTGTCAAAATCCCCTTTGAAGCTTTAAGCTCAATCTGAAGGGGATTTTGCCATATTTGCCACAGAGATCAACACAAATGTCTCTCTGTGAGTTTCAAAGGGCGGATGACGTGAGGATTGCGCAGGGAATAGCAGGCAAAGCGCGGATCCCGAAATGCTTTTGACAATCGCATACGTTAACGTCCAGCTATCAATTTTTATGGGATTCTTAGCGCTTTTATGGGATTGCGTAATATAAACACCAAACATCTGCAGGAACAAATATTTGCAGCGGGGATTGAACCCGCGACCTCTCGCTTCTCAACCGAGATCGTCAACAATGAATACAAAATTACAGTAAATAAATAAAAAATAAATAATGCTGGACAATCCACACAGCATCATCTAGCCCCAAGATAAGCTACTGTTAAACAGAGCTGTGTTATAGTACTAGATGACTGATGTACTTAATACAATACAATACATAGATAGATGTTTTTTATTATATATAGAAAATACCCAGAACACCCGGAACAAATATTTGTAGATCGTACAAACATTTGACCCGAGGCGGGAATCGAACCCGCAACCTCCGCGTCGCAGGCGGACCTGCGCCCGCTGCGCCACATCAGTAGCTTGTAAATAAGCAGATATTTGTAATCCTGAGCTGTTGAGCTGGTGAGCTGGTGTATAGACATCGCTGTAAAGCCGCGCCGTCGCTGTGACGTCACGACACTGAATTTGTAATCAGGGATTAAGTGACAAGATGTTTTGGATTTGGGACGAAACTGTTGTATTTTAAAAAGTTTTTGGTTAAAGTTTTGATTTTTATAATAACTAGTGGAACGCCCGTGACTTTGTCTACGCTGAGTTTTTCCTAAAACCTACTCTGCGTCGCTAGGATTTACTTACGGAAATTAAACTAATACAACAATCCTATAATAGTGCATCTCTTACATTTAAAAATAAACAATACCCAGAAATAATCAAGTCCCTCAAGACTACAAGAGTAGTAGAGTTCTCTGTGATAGAGCTCGTCCGGGGAAGGACTACCACCATACCTATTTCTGCCGCCAAGCAGTAATGCTCGCATTGCTGTGTTCCGGTGTGAAGGGTATGGTTTCCGGTGAAATTACTGGCACATGAGGCTTTCGATCTTAGCCTCAAGTTGGCAACCCGCGAGTGATACCTCTGGTATTGCAAGCGTCCATAGGCTGCGGTAACCGCTTACCATCTTGTGGGCCGTACGCTTGGTTGCCAATTCAGTTGTATATAAAAAAAAAAGACTTATCGTTTTGACTGTGTCTTGTTGTCATTCGGTCAGTCAACATTCAGTAACGAAAAGATTTTATACATTTACTCGTAGATTGAAAATACTGGACTGGTAACCAACAACATTTGTACAACATTGTATTTGATAGATTTAACAAACTCTTTTACACAACCCCCCTCCATGAACTCGTGAAAACACGGCTGTAAGTGTAATCCTTGCTCAAATACTACAAGCCTCAATGGAGCTTAGAAGTACAAAATGAGGCACATTCAAATAGTGGATACATTGTCATGAGGAAGTTATATTGAGGGCACAAAGGGGTAATGTAAGGCACACTGGGACAATTTGGATACAGCAGTGAAAATGAGAACGTGGGGATGGTGGGGCACATTAGAACGAGCGGGGCAATGTGCACGCGCTTGCTTTTACAATGGAAATTATTCTGGCAAATGTAAATGCCTCCCTGGGGAACTTTTGGGTTCACGAGTTCCTGCGGTTTGATGAACGAGAGCGATAGCGATTTGAACAAGCAATAAACGCTATACAATTTGTACAGGGTCATTCATTATCAACCTGACAAACTTAAAAGATATGTTCCACACCTAAAAAAAAAATATATGTAACTATAATTTTTTTTTTTATGTATGTTTTGTCTTAAAAATCACAAGTAAACAAAAAAAAATCGATTACGTTTTTCCGCTCATTATGATTTATTATTGTTGGGAATCGAGTTAAGCGACGTAATAATGAAATATTCGAGTGTGCGCGCTCCGTAGCTGGTCAAGGACACGCGCAGGTCAAGGACGCGCGGGTTAGTGACCCGCAGTTCATTGACGCGCGGGTCACTAACACGTGCCGAGCGCTGCCTTTTCGATTTCTAACAAGGATAACTAATTATGAAGCAGAATTAAGTAATTCTTTTTTTAAAATTTTATAAAAAAAAAAGTTTAGCAAAAAAAAAAAGTACAAGTATTTTTTTTTATGTGTGGAACCTACCCCTTAAGTTTGTCAGGTTGATAATGAATGACCTTATATAGGCAAAAAAGCAATCACGATGTTGATAAAACTTAGTAGAAGAGTAGTAGAGTTCTCTGTGATAGAGCTCGTCCGGGGAAGGACTACCACCATACCTATTTCTGCCGCAAAGTAGTAATGCTTGCATTGCTGTGTTCCGGTGTGAAGGGTACGGTTTCGGTGAAATTACTGGCACGTGAGGCTTTCGATCTTAGCCTCAAGGTGGCAACCCGCGAGTGATGCCTCTGGTATTGCAAGCGTCCATAGGCTGCGGTAACCACTTACGATCTTGTGGGCCGTACGCTTGGTTGCCACTTCAGTTGTATAAAAAAAAAAAAAAAAACTTAATGTGTAAAATCTGCCCATCCTCCTTTCACAAACTCATGAGTAAAAATTATGCAAATTGATCGACCAATGTACCCGTTGGTAATGTACGCAAATTGTACGATGCAGGACAAATGCTTGCATGATCTGCAAACATTTGTTTTCCCATATAACTGATATAAACAATTTAACAAGTTCTGCTTAGTTTGAAGTTTTAGGTTACTGAGAATCAGAACTCGCAGCATGATAAACACTAATTATTACATTTACAAAACTTTTGTTTGAACACACACCGCATCATTTATAATGAATTCTAAATTAGCAGCAAAACAAAACCACAAAATTAATCATTAAACTCAGCAAAACTTAGTCCGATCCATTACCCCTTTGCCGGAAGCGTTCATCCTGCGTTATACGAAACTTCGCTTCGCTCGCCGCACAAACTTGCGGCTTCGCTGCGCTCACTACGCCATCTCCGCCTACTGTTTGAGTTGCTGATAACGCGCTAGTTGTAACAGTTTGATGCCAACTTTACAATATCTGCCCTCTGGAGTGCCGTGTTGGGATTACGCTGAAGCCTGCGTCACTCAGAATTGGCTTTTAAATTGAAATGGGCTTTATCGTTTTAGACTTTTGGTTTAAAATGGATCGGGCAGCAATACAAGCCTTACAAAATTTAAAACCTTCGGAATCTTTCATTTACATTAACTAAAGTAAGCAGGTATCCACTAACCAGACTAGGTTTAGCTCAAAAACTCAATCTACATTCAGCTGTATTTAAATTAGATTTGCTCAATCGTTCATTGTCGAAATCTTGACTAGTTTCACGTAGTGTCTGTATCTTTCAAAATAAATATAAATTGATGCGTTATTAACTGTCTGACTGACAACCAACGCACATACCATTTTTCACCACGCCTGACTATCTAAGTTTGTAACTAAACTTGACGCATACGAAGTTGTATAATAAAATGTGTTTTTATCTACGTAGTTTAAAACAAAGTCGCTTCCCTCAGATCTTGAAAACTACGAAACGGATTTTGATGTGTTTTTTATAATAGATAGAGTGATTTAAAAGGAAGGTTTAACCCGTGCAAAGCCAGGGCGGGCCCGCTAGTTTATTATAAGTGAAAGTAACAGTCGTGAGTATTAGTATAACTCCATGCAGGTTGTTCATCGAGATGGAAGTAAACGGATTCAACTCGCTAGATAAGGAATTGTCTTAGCACCTACTGTGCGGGGTTTCATTATTAGTTTGAAGTGATTGTTTTCTAACTTGTGGCGTGGCTTTATGCTAGCAGTGCGGTTACTTGCGAGTAGGCAGGTACACTATGTTGCTTTAAAATAATGTTTTTTTTTTAAAGTGGCAACCAGTCGTACGGCCTATGTACGCTTAGAACATTAGAGATATCACTTGCGCGTTGCCACCTTGAGACGTAGATATAAAGTCTTAGGTGCCTGTAATTTCACCGGAAACCATACCCTTCGAACCAGAATACAGCAATGCAAGCATTACTGCTAGGCGGCAGAAAAAGGTATGGTAGTTCTAGTAGGTAGTAGTTCTATTGGAGTAGAATGTTGATGTTATTGCAAAAGTTACGTACTATGGTAAAATTGTAGCCTCATTACGTAAACTCTCAGGTAAACTTAGATAAATCTATACGAGAAATAACTTTACTAACTTACTAAACCGTGAGATTTGATAATAAATTTCTCTAATACATAGATGAATACGCAGCGAGAAGAAGAATTTTCCTAAACAAAAGTCCGTCCCGACAAGGTTGTGGTTTGTTCCCCTAGTTCCTTATAATTCAACACCTAACCACTAATTACGAACATTGCGACGTAGTTGGTTCGTTCGTTACTTCGTGTGAGTCAGTGGCCAACTCTGGTGACAGAGTTTCTAGGCCGCCCGAAGGCCTAATACTGTCATGACCTAATAACTTTGAAAAAGCCGGGACCGACTGCTTAACGTGCCCTCCGAAGCACGGGAGCGCTCAGTTCAATTGCCACTGGCGGTCACCCATCCAAATGATGACCCCGCGGAACAGTGCTTAACTTCGTTGATCCGTTAAGAACAACTTAGCCAGCTACGTCACGAGCGCTCCCGTGTTGGTACTTTAATTAAATAGCACGCATACAAGCAAAATATTTTTATTTTTTAATCATTACAAAATTGTAAAATAAATTCCGCTTTAATTAATAAAAGTGATATATTTGAGGCTCGTGATGCGTTCGCCGAGCGGTGGGAAATCACAGCACTCAGCTACGAGTGTTGACGCTACTCGTATGTGGGTCACTGCTTTTTACTGTTATTAATACCCATCTGATAATAACTTTACTTACAACTCTTTTTTAAAACAAAATAAGTAACAATGAATATGCCAGATATATCAGAACAATTTGTTTTTGAACGAGTTGCCAGATGCCATTCGGCACTGTGATAGGTCGCTAACTATTGTTCTTGTTCCATAAGTTCAAAGTCAAACAACTGGCTATGGAAAGTTTCCTTGCGTGGACATGATCCAAAAAGAAAGTACGTAAAAAAACAACAAAGCAACGACAACCGCGCACAGAAATTTTGATATCTGTACTACTCATTCCGGGATCACATAGCTCAGAGAATTAGTTGACGCGGTAGTAGGTATATAGACTATTGGGCGATTGAACTAGAAAATAAAAATGAGGAACACACTCGACGGACCGATGATATTGTAGCGATAGCAGGAAGTTGCTGTATAATAAAAACTGTTAAAATCAACCGTTCTCTCCCTAATTTTTATTTTGTTCACTCTTTATAACCCGAAAAATTTACGAATCAATGCAAACGCGTGACACAAAAGTGCTCGTAGCCCGCTCACTTCCCGCATACTAACTAACTCACTATGGAGTTTAACCTATGCAGCGGTATGATAGTTGTGTTGTGCAATAAATAATTGTTTGTGTAGTTTGATATTCATAAAACAACGATCGATAAAAATGCTGACCGGAGGCGATCGTTTCACAAAAATTTCTTGCGAGTTTTTTTTTTTTTTTTTTTTTATACAACTGAAGTGGCAACCAAGCGTACGGCCCACAAGATGGTAAGCGGTTACCGCAGCCTATGGACGCTTGCAATACCAGAGGTATCACTCGCGGGTTGCCACCTTGAGGCTAAGATCGAAAGCCTCATGTGCCAGTAATTTTACCGGAAACCATACCCTTCACACCGGAACACAGCAATGCATGCATTACTACTTTGCGGCAGAAATAGGTATGGTGGTACTATTTGCCCTGACGTGTTCTATCACAAATAACTCCCTTACTCTTAAAATGGATGTTTGTAACTCGACTGAAATTTAAAACATACATAGATAATTCCATGCAAAGGAAGTCATAGGCAACAGCTAGAATACAAATATAAGTTTCTTTTTGTCTGCTAAATGACAAGTCGTTTGTCTGATGAAAACCTTGAGTTCTGCATAGCACTGCACTTCAAGTTGTAATTAAATCTTTTTCGCCCACTTATTTAACTTGCAAATAATGCTTTTTAAACCTAAGTACAGAAATACTACTGTTTAAAACCAGATTAAAAACAGGCTTTTGATGAGGAGTACTAAGAACGGGTCATAAAAAATGATTGATTGAATCACATGGATTAGAAGTTATTCACTTAGTAGAACTGATGCATGTTCCTCGCGATCAGGTGCATACACTCACTCGAGTCTCAAGGAGGACCTAATGTGTTATTTGTATTCAGCGGCAAGGCTCAAGGCACGAGGCACTATAGGCTGCTATTATCATCGGTCCACACAATGGCTTGTTCATTTCGATTGCCGTGCATTCATCTATAACCACAGGATCTCGAAATCAAACGGAAACATGAATAAAAAAATAAAAGTTTACTTTAAAGCTGTTTTTAATCTACAAAAGCTCAACGTTAACACGCACGATCCGTAAACAAATAAAATTATTTTGGCTAAGTTCAGTGCATCATTATAAATTAAAACAAATAAATATATTAAAAATAAGTAGCACTGGGATGTGCTAGTTAAAACTTATATTTAAAATTAAATTTTATGGGTTACATTTTATGACCGGTAGCAATAATAATTTTAAGTACTCTATAGTTCAAAATAGTCCGATTTTAATCATAAATATTAGTTTGTACAGGGACCTAACTTGAGGTAACTTTAACAGTAAACACGTAACGCTGCTTTCAGTCTGGATCTCGCATCAAAACAAAACTTTACCAAGTGAAGTTCTGGAGAGGAAGAGGACAGTGTAGTAGGGTGCAACATTGTGCATGTATAACACGAGTATTATAGTTTGTCGATATGGTAGCGCAATGCATTGTTCCTTGTGGCTTAGTTTCAGGCTCAGCGGAAATTTCTGACGTATACAAAATTGTACATAGCATATTTTTACTTGCTGCAGACGTATGAACAAAAGAAAAAGAGTCAGAGTAAAACCACATAGTTATGTTCTGCATAACACCCTGACGAATTCTGAATCATGTCTGAATATCTTTCGATACATAGTATACAGTGCACAGTGTTGTTTTTGAACATTTTGTCACAACTTTAGTCTGTAAACAGTAAACCGACTAGCGAGCACAAACTTTTAAAAGTGAACCATTTACTGCATTTTGAGGAGTTAGTTCTGCTCATCAAGCCGAAAAACCTTACAGATATTCACCTAATTTTCATGAGACCAACTTATAGTGGCTTATAAACATCGTCATCAGAAGTTGGTCACTGACTCTCTCGCTCTCCTTTATTACTAACTTGATTCCAGCTACTATGATGTATTCTGCGGCCGGAGCTGGCTTCGCGGTCGGCAGCCGGCGGCGGGGCCGTGTGTCAGCACTCTTTCTAATCCCAGTTTGATTGCGATCGAAGCTTTCATTAATATTCCTGCTTTAAGTGAACTTTTTCAAGCGTATACTTCATTTGGCTATCGAAGAGGCGTTTATTATGAGTAATCCTTTACACTGGTTATATAACCATACTTAACTGAATAATAACATACTGAATTCAGTAACCAAGAAAGCTCAATAAAGCAATCATTCAGGAAATAAAGCAATTATGATTGAAAAATGCTTGTTAGAGAGAGTAAACGTATAAAAACCTTCGCATAGGTACCTTTTTTGGTCAAAAACAAACAAGAACATAAGGTAATAGATACCATTATATCGAATTGAAACAAATAAGCTACAACATTTAGGTTTAGAACACGCCTTACGTTTTAAACTACATGAAATTCTATAAACAAAGCAAGCTGACACCAAGTGGAGCCACTGAACTGTCTCCAATAAGTCAAAGCTTCACAAGTTTCCTTTGTACCAAATACTTGGCGAGTGTTTGTGCGCTCCACGCATGACAACATCAAGCTTATCATCAATTTGCGTTTAACGTAAATAAAGAAAATGTCCTCCTATTCCTCCTCGTCAACTTGGACTGTTGAAATAAAGATTGAAAACTGGTAAATATAACCATTTGAGTCGACAACTTAATTAGCATTTAGCATTTTACAATTCTGATATAATCGTACCGCAGGGTGACCAAGAAAAAACGCAGCGAACAAGTGGAAGACAAAAATAAACTTAATATTCAAATTATTATAGTGACTTGCATATCAAAGACAACGATAAGTCGTAAATAAGATAAGATAAGATAAAGATTTATTTTTCTCTCAACACAGGTTTTCTCCATACGGGCTCAAAAGAGACCTAGTACGAGGGACAGAGCTTAGCCAAGGTACCTACTCAACTACTGTATACAATTTATATACGGAATGTACCTAAATATACTTTGTAAAAGTTAAAAAATAAAAAACAGACGAAAAGTCCTAGGACTTTGGCTCCAGCGCTCGACGGAGCAACACGTCTGCCGAAGAACAAGTCGATGGTCCTGAGGATGTCCCGTGGAGGGATGAAACACGTGTCGATATTTTTCTTTTGAGGTTAACTGTGGTAACTGTGTGACCTCATCAGTTAAAAGGTTAAGCGGAATAGTACTAGAGATTTTTCGTCTGTTTTTTATTTTGTAATGGATTTCCGCAAAGTAACGCCTGAATCTATCAATTATTTTGTAAAAGTTTGTGATTAAATATAAAATCAAATCAAATCAACAGGTTACAATTTATAAAACAACATGGAAGTAATACAGGTACCTAGTAAATAAAACAGTACATAGACTGAAGACGGAGGCCATGTCATTTTTAGGTAGTTTTAGTTAACCTGTTTGTGTGAGACTGGTGCCTGATAAAAGTTTTAAAAAAAACCTGTTCTACAGGACACCAGTGCCCCAATTCGTGGGTTTACATATTTACCTTAAACAAGTTAATGTACAAATGGTAAGTAGATAATTATACTTCGTGTAACGTGCTAGTGTAAATGTGTATGAGGAAGTACGTAAATAATGTAAGTGAGTGTTTTAGGAAGGAAGTATGTGTGAATAGTGAATTATGTATGTATAAGTTGTGAGTGTATAAGGGTCAGTGTGAGAGGCTGTGAGGGTGAGTATGAGTATGATGATAAGTCGTAAATAGAGACATATTATTCATGATGTGTTCCTTCAAATGATGCATTGACAAAGGAATTCCTCAAATTTAACTCCTAGAAGATGCAGCGGGAATAAGTTACCATGAATAAATGTTCGGGGAATTCATTTAGGCAATATGCAATACTAGCCGTTTCCCGGGACTTTGTACCCGTGAACTCGGGAACTGTACTTATTTTCGGGAAAAAAGTAACCTATGTCCTATACCCGGTCATTATCTATCTATGTTTTTAAATTTCAGTTAAATCGGTTGTTGAGTATAGTTCTCACAACGGATCTCGGCCGTAGTGAAATTAGCCGTTCGCTGTGCGAACTATAATAGAGGAACAAACATCTAAATCACACCCCAGACACACAAAATAAAATGTACGAAGCAAACACGTCGCAATCACCACACGCATAGCTTGTGTACGTAAACGTTTCTGTTGTATGTGTGAGTGTCATGGTTGTCCCCACCTCACTATAGCAAAAGCCAGAAGCACAGTTTCGCTCGCTCTGGCATGCGCGCTTGGACCTACACAAAATCAAAATAAACGCGTGCCTTAGCTCTTAGCCAGAAAAAAGGTGCCGGCAAACTTGCGACGGGGTGAGGTAAGTAAAACCGGTGGGAGGTAGGGAGTGGCCGTTCTGTACGTGGTACTAATATCTGTTCTGTGTCTAAATATCCATACTTTTGCTTTTATAATATTGTGTGTACTAATGTACTATAATATGACGCCACATATTATATTACATAGTTTGGGATCCTTCGCTTAACAGTTTTGTTCCATGCGTATAGATACACACTTCACACACAGAGGGATGAGTGGGTTTATTGATTTCGGATTAATTACCACCCGATACAGAATAAATAATAATACTGACTGCGGCTCAAATGGGCGTTTGAATTAACTACGTGTATTAGTGCCTATTTACGGATAAACATAATTTCGTATCGGTGCTGTTTATTTAATTACGAAATACCGTGTTGTTTGAATATTTTTGTTTGATATGTATTCTATTTATGTCTGTTATGACAGTCTGTGAATCAGTAAAAAACCAGTAGTCAAAATTTATTTTAATTTACATTACTCGTATAAAATATCTGATGTTCAATATTTTGCCAAACTTTGTGTTAAAGAAAGCTTTTTGGTTTTTTTTTACGTCAACAAGTAACGAGATGGCCATGTCTTTTGCCTGATGAGTAACGCCTGACCATAGTAGCTGCAGTGTCACCCAAAAGTTCAAGTTTTAAAGGTCTGCATGGCACAGTACCACTCTCGTCACCCCCCCGGTTATTAACTCTTTAGCGCTTTATTTCAATCATTGCTACAGTACTCTTCAAACCTGAACACAAACCGCAAATACTATGAGCTGCTTGATGGCAGAATATCTGACACTGCGGTGGTACCCTCCAAGACAATCTTTTGCTGAAGAGTTATAGCATCAGGTAAAAGTGATAATAATTCAAACGTCCAAATTCGTAAAAATTCGTGTTTTTTCTGTGCAACATAACATTTGGTAGCCATTTTGTTGGCGAAGTTCAAGCGCAATGTTCAGCGAGTCAGCGAGACGCGTCGCCGCGCCGCGCCGCTCGACACTTGCAATCGTTCCGGCGACTGCGTCCTATTGCCGCGACGACATCATGTCACTGATATTTCTCTTCTATATTGGGCTTATTTGCTCGACGTGTTTTAATAACTGGCAACCCGCTTTAGCATAATTGACTATTGATGAAAATCGAATTAAAATCTGGAGAGCGATTCTCGTGTCATAGATATACTGACCATTTATCACATGTAAAAATTTATCTATGCACGAGAATCGCCCTCCTGTTGCGTAATTAAAAAAAATGACAAGCGGTGGCTTTGTTTTATACTATGGAAAGAGCGTCAACTTGTTTTTTTTTGTACTTAAGTTGTTATTTTATCCGTTACAGAAGTAGATAGGATAAAATAACTCTCTTACTTGCAGGACAGCAAAGGTTAAAATAACTCTGATACACTAAAAGACAATAAAATTAGTATGTGAACTAGTTCGATATTTAATTATCACAAAACACGGAATATTTACCATGATTTATGAGTTATATTGATTTCCGATATTTCGGCGCAGTTACGTGCACTAGTAAGTCATGTAACTGCGCTGAAATATCGGGAATCAATAAAATTCACAAAATCATGGTAAATATCCCGTTTTTAGTGATAATTATTGTTATAACCATGATAGATTTATAAACTAGTTCTATATTTGTTTTGTTTGTTGAAGTTCATTATACAGACAGGTAGTGGCAACTAATACAAAAACTGCGACCTACGAAATCACTAAATATCTCTCGAAATTTAATAAAAAAATATATACAAAATTAGTTGAATAATCAGTCCTTAATTTACTCTTACTTTAAATTCTCTACATAGCTGACTTTACCTTTTATAATACCTTCATTGCTTAGCAGCTATCATTGTTCGCGCAGCCCTAAGATAGGTATCAAGGCAGGCAGCCCTACGCAGGTTAGGAGACAACACGGCGAAATCCGGCAATTTGCTTTGAACGTAATTTGTGAAGTTCCCGACATTCGCGAGATTCCCGCCGCGCGGAATGCGAGGATATGTGGGAAGCGCGGCGCTGGCGCGGGGCAGCTTGTAAGCAACGTCTCCTACACGCCGGAATGAGCTCAATTTCGGTCGTGGTTTTATTAAATTTTAACAGAAAAGCTTTTTGGGTGAAACGAGACGCGGCATATCAGTAATAGCGGAGTTTGAAACAAGCCTGCCTAGCTTCATTTGAATTCAGTAGGTACAGCACTAAAAGATTTTTAGGGTCCCACATACAAACGAAAAATGAAACACTTATAAGACTTTTGTTTTCCGTTTGTTTGTCTGCCGAAATCTTTCTTTTATAAATGAAATTTAAATTGAATTTAATATCTTTTGATCGATTAAAACTCAGAATAAAATGTGATTTGGCATGTATTACACTCATAGGTATCTCTCTTTTTACCTCATGTAGTCATGTAGACAGGACTACGTCATCTCGAATTAGCGCCTAAGTGCATCGAGTAGCGATCGTGAAGAGTCGGGAATAACGAAGGGTAGTGGGGGTGAGGAAGGGGTGAGGGGGGGAGCTGGTGATCGCATCAAAGGGATTACAAGTGCGGGTTAACGCCACATCGTCACATTATTGTCTGCTGCACAAGCGCCATTTATTATGATCGAGCTTGGTGTTATGCTTTTCGGTGAGGTTACTGTTATGACTCCAGCTTATTGAGTCACGCTGAATTGTTTAACGAGCTCGATGACGAAATCAAAAGTGTCAGTTAGGACACTGTGTCCCAATATATTTTGTCCGAATTGACAGCCACTCTCGGCCGGTTGAGAAGCGAGAAGTTGCGGCTGCGGGTTCAATCTCTGCTGCGGGACAAACGTTTGCATGATCTGCAAACATTTTTCCGGGTCTGGAGGTCTATGTTTATTAAGTAAATATTTACAAAAAAAGTTTACGAGTTGAGTAATTCGGATTCCCACAGCACAAGCTTTGCATAGTTAGGCGCTAGATGGCGTTGTGTATAAATGTCTGCCAATATTTATAATAATTAACTCTGATTGTTTGACAATCTCCTTGACGCGGCGGGCGAGTATTCGGTTATAGTAGAGGTTTGCATAAATAAATAAATAAATAAATAATGCTGGACAATCCACACAGCATCATCTAGCCCAAGGTAAGCTGCTGTTAAACAGAGCTGTATTATGGGTACTAAATGACTGATATATATGTAATACAATACAAATACATTGATAGATATTTTTATGCATGCGAGGCAATTGATTGCAATTTTAAATATTTGCAATTTCAGAAACAACATTCAACTTTGTTAATTTCTAAATTGAATTTAGTTTTTTTATAAAGCTTTTTTAACAGGTTATCTCTAGGCTAGTTACGCAGAGTTTGATCTCCAGCAGGTACACGTCACATCGCGCTTTAAACGGCAATTAGTGACAATGGTACAGGTAAGCCAACGTGCGATTTGGCTCCGCTCCAAAAGAGACACAACACTCTTTCTCGCTCTAGCAAACCGGTCACACAATAACTGGGAACTTTTTATTGAATTTATCGTGTTTAATTAAATTTTACCTAGTACTTGTGTTATATGATGTCGAACAGCCAAATTAATTAGGTTTGCGATATATTATAATTGGCTTTTATACTTGTTTGTTCTATAATTATTTATTATTATTCTATTTACAAATTACCTGAAATACCAATACCATTGTTGTGATTATAATAACGATAAAGATAATTAATTATAAGTAATTAATTAATAATGGTAATTATAGGTCACTGTGATTCAGCATCCCAGGCAGTGCTGCTGGCTGCCCGATCACTCTTGCTCACACTGGCCTATGTCAACAGAAAAATTACCAAACATTAGATGGCTTACTATAATTGATAGATTCAGGCGTTACTTTGCGGAAATCCATCACAAGATAAAAACAGACTAATAATCTCTAGTATTACTCCGCTTTACCTTTTAACCAATGAGTTAACGCAGTTACCTCAAAAAAAAACGTGTCGATATTTTTATACTAGAGATTTTTCGTCTGTTTTTTTTTTTTTTTGTACTACATTTTACTTAACAAAACTGTGGTTAGGAATAGTATAGGCGTATTTCAGTACATTTGCGAAGGAGTTCCAAAGAGGCTTTGCCGGTAATCTTGCTTTATTACGGAGATGACTTGGTGGGGCTTTATTAACCGATTGGTCTCCGCTCTGAAGCCTTTCAGATGAAAATGTTATTAGGAAAATTGATTATTGGATAAAATATGACTGGCATAGCATCGCAAGGAAGACTGTAAGGGCACTTGTTCACGGTTTGCACCCTGGTTGGCGGCGCGGCGCCAGCGGCAGATAGCCAGTTAGTTTTACATGAAACACAGCGGAGCTTTTTCACAAACTCATCGCTAGCGACTGGTCACCGGAGTGATAAACCGTTGCTGCAGTGTTTTATGTATAAACCGACCCACCCCGGTTACGCACGGGTGCTTTAACTATATATATAAACCTTTTTAAATCACTTTATCTAGTAATGAAAACGCATTAAATCCGTTGCTTACTTAGATCTAGAGAAGTTAGACATAGAGAGGAACATACGGCGGAAAAAGACTTTGTTTTACACTATGTAATGTAAAGAAGTAAAGTGGGGGTGAACTGTTTGGTGAGTTTTGGTGAGCGTGTCTCCGCGTAACAGTCGTAATGCCCCACTACAGCACCGTCCGATATTGAGTTCGGCATCGAGCTCTCGGACTTATTAAAGGAGTAAATCCGCCGTTAATGTCGGAATGGCGTTCTTGAAAGGGTATTAGGGGTCCGTTCACGAGTCTAATTTGACTCCTTGTTATAGACTGGAGGGTTCCGTAGAGCGGAATTAGGGTAAGATGAATTTGCGAATTGTGAACGTGCTGGGAGCGTTGAGAGTAATTGAATTCTGGATTCAGTAGTTTAATAGGTATATTTACTAACTGTTTCCCTTGGCTAGGCTCGCGCGGAGTCACATCAATTAGGTATGGATCTACGCACTATTTCTTAAACTACAGACACGTGGTCCAAAAAACAATCGCATTGACAAAACGCTAGCAAGTTCAAACATGTGTTTGAGAACCTACGTCACCTATAGACATAATCTAATGTTACGGCTTTTTTTATTTTTACCACGTTTTTGCGACCACTTCCAAAGGTTTTCTTTATTTTCCTAACAAATATCGATTAGAAACGCTGTACTGTTAAAATGTATAGTTTCAGAATATTATAATAACTTCTTTTATAAATAAATAAATAAATAAATAATGCTGGACAATCCACTCAGCATCATCTAGCCCCAAGGTAAGCTGCTGTTAAACAGAGCTGTATTATGGATACTAGATGACTGATATATATTTATTACAATACAATACATAGATAGATATTTTTTTATTATAAATAGAAAACATCCAGAACACCCGGAACAAATATTTGCAGATCTTACAAACATTTGTTCCAAGGCGGGAATCGAACACGCAACCTCCGCGTCGCAGGCGGACCTTCGCCCACCGCGCCACATTGGTCGTCGTTCTATCTACCAATTCTTACTAGTCCTAACCCCGTAAGAGAAAATCTCGTATCGTGCATTTAAAAAACTACACTTGCAAATACTACGAGTAGATACATAGTGTAATACCCGAACTAGGAAAAAACATTTGCAGATCGTGCAAACATTGAAACTTTGAACACCGCAGTGAACACTTTTAGACTAAGCTTGAAGCTTCTAAGGAGATTTTGACATTTTGAATCCCCACTATGACACTGACCCGAAAATTAAACGCGTAACCTCAGGTTTTTCAACTCAGCACTTACGCGCCGCACTACCAAAGTAGTCGTGAATCCATGGTTTCTCTTATCTGCCAAATAATCAAGTCTTCCAAACTTCAGTAGGTAGGTATGAAGCAAATAGTCTTGATCTCGACCTACATAGCTTCTTGTTACAATCGTAAAACCCTCCCCGTGTACCCATACCGTCTCTCACGTGGCACTGGAGTCGAGAGCGACCATACTCTAGGGCGTAATCGTACCTTAAGTGGCCTACGTATATTAGCCAAGCTAAAAATACTTTAAAACCTACATCTTCCAAGGTATGTTTTACGTACATTGTAAAACCATGCATTGGGCAATGGATATGCAAAAACATAGATTATAATGACTGAGAGTAGGACATAATAATTAGCCTACTTTTTACCCCAGAAAAAGTACGGTTGCTGAGTTCCACGCCAACAAAGTCACGTGCAGCAATTACTAAAAAATTAGTAAGGCTTGCTGTCATCAGTGACCATAATTTGCGGTTTTAAGTCTTCATTTTCTGGGCTACCATTCTTAAACTTACAGTATTTACACTAGCTTTGGTTAAATTACAATTAGCCTATAATTTCACAGCTTGCTTATCAGTTTAAGTTATAAATTAGCTTACACATCACCATACATTAGTTTAGCTCTCTATAAATCATTTTATATAAACTAATAGTTCCTGAGTGTTACCGGAGGGTAACGCATTACCGATAACTAGCTGAAGGAATTTAATTAAATCGAAATAACTTCTTGTTGACAGAGATTGGACCGACTTTACTGACACGGGACTTGACACAGAATAATAATATTGAAGTAAAACAAGTTTCACTGAAAGCGACGATACATAGTAGAAAACATACTTCAGTCAGCCTTTTAATGTAGTAAAAGTTACTCTCGCGCGAGAGTGAGTCCATCTCGCAGACATGGTACATGGCTTTAGATTTTGTAGTTCATGGACATTTTGTTATTTTACATGTCGGTTTTCTCGCGATGTTTTCCTTCCCCGTTTGAAAACACTGGTATTCGTACTCTTACACTAGACCTAGTATTCCTAACATAACAACAACAGGACACTTTTACGTTGAATAATTACAGCAATTTGTTCGTAAACGCCAAATCCACTTCCTTCAAATAAATAAGATAGTATCTTATAACTTGAAACCTTACTGTTTAATTACAACCGTAGTCTTATATTTTGCAGTAAATTGCCTCGCGATTTTGTTCGCTTCATCTTTTTACACTAACTATATCTTTGCGCTGCGTTCTCTAGAAGTTAAGCTTGGAGAGCCCTTCCACATCTAGCATTAAAAAGAACACACAGAGAATTAATTTAGGGTAAGGCTTACAGCTATGCAATGATTAGTCAGTCAGCTAGTTAGTAAAGCAACGATTTTTTTTTTTTTTTTTTACAAACAAAATGTATTATTATATACTGCGATTTTATCTAGACATGGTCCAACAGTAGTGTAGCGGGACGGGGTTGCTTATCTAGACACAGATTACAGAGTACCTCTCATGTATTTCGAACATTCAAACTTAAATTGGTCCGACTTAATTAAATCGCTGAAAATGAAATTAGTTCCTTTATGTTCAGAAACGAATCGTTTACTTTAATTTATTGAACAAAGCCAATGGTTGGAACTGATGTAGATTTGATTGCTTTCAGAATCATTTTGGCTGATCAAACGAATAAATAACTTAAAGAATTCCAACACGGAATTAGATAATTTACATTTTCTGTGAATAAAAATAAACCAATAATAAACAACAAGATTTAAATAGATACTGTTACGCTTAACTTTCACACTTTGTGTAATCTGCAAATATTTGTTCCTGGTTTGGGTATTTGAACACTATTAGTAGAGAGTAATTAAGAGTAGTAGTTCTCTGTGATAGAGCTCGTCCGGGGAAGGACTACCACCATACCTATTTCTGCCGCCAAGCAGTAATGCTCGCATTGTTGTGTTCCGGTGTGAAGGGTATGGTTTCCGGTGAAATTACTGGCACATGAGTCTTTCGATCTTAGCCTCAAGGTGGCGAGTGATACCTCTGGTATTGCAAGCGTCCATAGGCTGCGGTAACCACTTACTTCAGTTGTATAAAAAAAAAAAGGTACTAATATTGTTTTATGCTCTGGTGAAATCGCACCATTACACCAACGCATTTTTTTCTTGGCTGAAAGTCATTATCGGATAAAAGGTCTCAGTCGGAGGATTATAAATACCGAACTATGAGATGACAAAGTCTCATCAGTCCGATCATCGGACAAACTAACCGGACTACTGGAAACTAGGCTGATATACGAGTAGGATTGTATGTATCGACCTCATAATTTTGTTGACGTAGTGAACAGGTGACTTAGCAATTGATCAAGTGGTGCTGATATTGTAAATTTTGACAAAATGAATGTTAAGATAAAAAACAGACCGAAAATCTGTAGTACTATTCCGCTTAACCTTTAAACCAATGAAGTCACACAGTTAATACAGTTAACCTTAAAAATAAAAATACCGACACGTGTTTCATCCCTCCACGGGACGGAACAGACAACAGATTACAATTTGTCTTTTTTTTTATATTGTAATTGATTTCCGCAAAGTAACGCCTGAATCTATCAATTAAAATGAATGTTGTTATTAGGTATGTACCTATCCTGTGTTAGCTTCATTAGAAGAAAATTTAGCGGAAAAATGCTAAACATTATTAATTAATTCAATATCATGTAATGGATTTCCGCAATCAACTGCAGTCAGTGGCAAGCAATCTTGTCCTCTATGTGTTTAACTTCCCGTGCCGCTTTTCTTTCTTCCTGTAACATTTCATCTGTGATAAATGCAGTCAACTAAAATTAGTTAAATCTGATGTCACATGAATCTCACAATTTCCTGCGTCACTCGAGGAGTGACCATTTGACGTCATGGCGCTCGAGAGACGAAGAGTAATGGCTGACCGGACAGGTTGCCACTGCCAGCCTCAGACCCACTGGCACACTTACACACTACACGGGATAAGGATGGAATCAAATTCAACGTAACTAACCAGAATCCGATTTAAGATTGAGTCAAAACTCAATTTTATTCTTAGACGTCTCACAAGAGCAAGGAGGCTAAATATAGCAGAAACAATAATAAAATCAACATTAGCTGATCATTATATTACAAGAGATCTAAAGATTTGAACGTAAACACATTTTTTTTGATAAAAATCTTCAGAATCCAATTAAATGTGTATTGAGGAACGGAATTTGGAGCTTTATTATTTATGGAACTTGAGCATTTCCAATTATTGTTGTCAACTCCCGCTCTGGAGAAATCAACCGAATTAAATTCCACTCAAGGAGCGAAGATTTCTAACAAAAACGGCGATATTGTCTAGCTGGATCATCGAAACTTATCAATTACTACCGTGTAATTAAAAATGATGATACTTAGGAAAATATCGCGTTGTTTTTATTTCATAGAATTCTTGAATCAAACAAAACCAAAAATTATATTTTTTTGACTAGAATATAAGCACTAACGGAAGCTTTCAGGTAGCCTATCACCTCCGTCACCATGGTTGGTTTGTGATATAACACTTGCTATTCTAATTTTGAGCTTAACGTTGTTACATTAACGTTGAAATTAGAATTCGTTTTGCTGTGTAGTACTTTTATGACTGAAACGATTCTGCTTAGTGCTATAACACACCTGGTGCAGTGGCATTTTTTTTATATTCTATGGTCGTGGTTCGTAGTAACTTGTAAGGATGTTAGGACAATGCACAATAGAAACGCGACAAAGGAAGACAAAGATAAATGCAGTCTTCATCGCTTTTCAGTCTTCAAATCTACGTCTATTCAATAACTTAAACGTTTTTTAACTAAATATATCTCTTGCAAATAAGAAACACTTTAGATATTACATTCTAATTTATTCTTAAGAATTTAAATTAACACGTCTTTTGTGATTAAACCGAGTGATTCATAAATAAAGCGTTTAACGCTGCTTTTCATTTATAAGTATTTAACTTTAGACAGCAAGCTTATTTTATCGGAATTTTGACTCGTTTACGAATTTAATGGGATTTACGAGAAGATTATTTTCTAATTAGAAACAATGATGATAAGAATCTAAATCACTATAACTAAAACTGTAGAGATCAAAAGCATCTTAAACATATTTTAAAATCATTGCGTTACTGACTGACTGACTGACTGACTGACTGCTACAGCACAGCCAAGACGGTAAGTCCTAGAAAACTATAATTTCCTTTTTTACTTAAGAAAGTATCATCATTATGACAGCCTTCTAATGTTCCCACTGTTGGGACACTGGCCTTCTCTCGGGCGAGAGTGATTGGGTCTTAATCCACCACGCGGACCCAATGCGAATTGGTGGATGGCGCATGTCTTTCGAATTTTTAGTTCTTGAACATGCCGGTTTCCTCACAATGTTTTCCTTCACCGTATGAGAGCACCGCATTGCGCACAAAAACTTTTCGAACAGAAAAATCCATTGGTGCACGACCGGGTTTGTACCCACGACCTTAGGATCGGAAGGCGGGGTCACTACCCCTAGACCAACAGTGCTCAACCGTTGCTAGGTAAGTATGTAAAAGAGGAATTAAAGTTTATTACGGATAAGCAAGGCATTACATTATTTAAGAGTAGTAGAGTTCTCTGATAGAGGTCGTCCGGGGAAGGACTACCACCATGCCTATTTCTGCCGCAAAGCAGTAATGCTCGCATTGCTGTGTTCCGGTGTAAAGGGTATGGTGAAATTACTGGAACATGAGGTCTTCGATCTTAGCCTCAAGGTGGCAACCCGCAAGTGATACCTCTGGTATTGCAAGCGTCCATAGGCTGCGGTAACCGCTTACCATCTTGTGGGCCGTACGCTTGGTTGCCACTTTAGTTGTATAAAAAAAAAAAACATTAGTAAACACATTATAATAAACCAATTGGATCTTTGGAGTAAGTTTTCTCTTGACATTTTGATAGTATAGCAACCTTTTTGTTAGAAAATTGCATTGATCTTTGGGATTGTTTGATTGTAGCGATACGATCGCTCGACCAGTCGGCAGCCGGCGGTTATAACTGATCTCTTTAGCAAAGTTCCACTAACGAGATTGCCGAAAACATAGTCTTGAGCAAATACCCATGTCACTATACTTTTCAGAAACTTTAGTAGGAGTAATTATTGACACAAAATCTCTTAGTCTGTATGATTTACTTGTATTGTACTCATAATTTAGTCATATTAGAAAACATATAATTTTCTTGTTAATAATGTAGTTAGGTACTTGTATGGGTGGATATTCATGATTTACGAAACTTTTCAAACAAAAATTTACATGCACTACTTTATGACATGTGCATTACATGTTATGTGCATTACATGTCTTATTTATGCACACTCATACAATTATAACCCTTCAATTACATAATCAGAAAACAGTCGAATGGTGAGAATATATATAATATAATAATTCGACGACCGATGTGGCGCAGCGGGCGCAGGTCCGCCTGCGACGCAGAGGTTGCGGGTTCGATTCCCGCCTCGGGACAAATATTTGTACGATCTACAAATATTTGTTCCGGGTGTTCTGGGTATTTTATATATATAATAAAAAAATAACTATCTATGTATTGTATTGTATTAAATATATATCAGTCATCTAGTACCTATAATACAGCTCTGTTTAACAGCAGCTTACCTTGGGGCTAGATGATGCTGTGTGGATTGTCCAGCATTATTTATTTATATTTATTATTTATTAATATACGAGAGCACCTAAACCGATTATCTAGGAGTTCTTAAATTACGTAGTGACCCAACTGTTCTCTATTCCCTATATTTGAACTCTGAACTCAACAATCAACCAACGCAGCGAGTTTTCAACTAATTAATATTATAAACACCCCGTTATCCCGACTCAGAGATTTGATTAGGGATAAATCCGGAGTTGGCGCGATGGGGATAAGGATAAAACGGCTAAATATTTGGCGGCTCAGTCTTGCAAGTGGAGTGAACTTCGACTTAGCGAGTCAGTTATCTTGTTAAGCTCAGGACCAGGGTCAAGATCATCCTATGGTTACGTATCACCTTACACGGCTAAGTTAATTTATTAAGTAATAACTATAAAAAAGTTTACACAGAAGTTTTTTTTTTTTTTATACAACTGAAGTGGCAACCCACGGCCCACAAGATGGTAAGCGGTTACCGAAGCCTATGGACGCTTGCAATACCAGAGGTATCACTCGCGGGTTGCCACCTTGAGGCTAAGATCGAAAGCCTCATGTGCCAGTAATTTCACCGGAAACCATACCCTTCGCACCGGAACACAGCAATGCGAGCATTACTGCTTGGCGGCAGAAATAGGTATGGTGGTAGTCCTTCCCCGGACGAGCTCTACACAGAGAAATCTACTACTCTTAATAGCTAAAAATGTTCTTAACTAAAAAGTATTTTTATAGTTTGAACGATTTTTTAAATGTAATTTTATCGTGTAAAATAATAATTGAATTTTTTAAGTATATAACTTGACATACTACTAATTAATAATTCTAAATTCTTGTTGTGTTCTTTTTAATTTGTATTTTTAATTTAAAATTTGTATTTTTGCATGCCGAGTGAAACGGTGAAGTGTGTGACACTTATACATAAGTAAACAATAAGACCTTATGTAACCGTACTTCAAGCATAATAAATCATTTCATTTAATTTCATTTCATTTCTATAAATAGTCGTTTATCCTTTTTTGACTAATGCTGAGTTTGTAAATTAGTATTAGAATATTAAAAGTATTGATTGCTAATGTAACATTGCATTTTATCATTATGTGTTACACCCGTCAGTTTAAAGTCAATGTTATAGGTATGCAATAGTGAAGTAGCAATAACTGCGAATGGGTCACTAAACTATTATTATACGAGCGGCAGTCAAAGAGTCGCCTGTATCGTAGCGACACAGTGTTGCGGTATGGGTAGAGACACAGGCAAACGCGAATACTTATCAGGACTTAGAATACTACTTAGGCTGAATTCGAACAACCTTTGAAATAACTATTCCGCGGAATATGAAATGTCAAATACAAGTAAACTGTCAGTTTACTGGCGAATAACTACGATTTACTCTGCAATTAGAGCTTAATCGAGTTTGGTCGAATCCAAACTTAGTAGTAGGACTTTTCAGCAAGAGTCCGTCTTGGTGGGTAGCACCGCAATGACAACTTTAAGTCTCTAAGCAGTAACGAGCAAGCTCTACTGTGTTTGAGAGGCACTGTTGCAATGAAATAACTTGCCTAAGGAAGTGTGACAAACGCAGTCTAATACCAAGCAAAAATTTATAATTTAAAGTTTCAGATGACACTGAAAGAAAGAAAGAAAAAAGAAAACACCTTTATTGACCCACAGAGGATAAATAAAAAGTAAATAGTAGATACTTCTTACAACAGATAAAATAAACTATTTAGCTGTAAGTAAATTATTCGAAAGGTGGTACAAATCGGCACAAATATTAAAGCTAAATATGTAAACTATTCTCTAGAATATATCTTACTTAGCAACAGTAGCTTTTAGGAAGTGTTTCAAAAAAAATCAAAAAAAAAAAAATCAAAAATCTTTATTTAGTAAAAAGGATCTTAGACAACATTATTTTATAGGATAATAACAAATCTTGTGTTTCTTGTAAGTAAAAAATGCTGTGTGAAAAGACCTTTGTGCCAGTGTTGCATTGAGTTCCTCGCTCTAACTAGGTAGAGACCTGTACGTAGTGTTTGAGTATGAAGTAGCCAATAACTACTGCCAGCCAATAACTCATTCATTTACCCCTAAGTACACTGCAATATTTTGTTAACGAGCTTTAAAAATTTATTGAAATGTTTAAAAAGAAAGGAAACATTGAAAAAAGGATCATACCTTGAGACAATGTTCAGCTATTTGTACATTTAAAACTGAGAATTGTTGCGTGCAACTAACTGATAATCAACACATTGGTGTCGATTCTGTTGTTGCATTTTCTAAACTTAGCTAACTAAAACTATTGCGATCCTTTGTATGTTACTTCATAAGAAAATAACGACAACAATTTTAGCTAGTTTAGTTTAGAAAATGTTACAACAAAACCGACAATACTGTCAAAAGTTCTATATAAATCAGAAAAATAAAATAGTGCAGAGCGCACGACGATGCGGGTATAATCGCTCTCGCTCCCGCTTATCAATCACACGACTCTGCCATTGGTCGTTACACCTCTATTAGTGCAAAAACTTTCCTTATTGGTTAAACAGCGCTTCGCGTTACCCGTGTTTACCCTTACGCCGTCATTAGCATACCTTTGCCCGCCTGCCTTTGAATGCACGGTTATGAGGTCGTTATCTTTCTGTCTTTGTACACGTTACAGAAGTATCTAAACAACTAAGTACCTTAAACCCGCACACGTAAAATCAAATACATACACAGGTTATAAAGAACCTGAACTCTGCAGATTTAAAGTTTTTGTGATTTCGACACTTTCGGTTGTTATTTGGTTTAACATACTATATATGGTTTAATATATATAAAGCGCTGATATTGAGCGTGTAAAATATAGATACTTTAGGCAGGCTAGTTGCTCAGCTTCTTATGTTAGAGAGCTTGGTTCAGTTGGCAGTTTTAATTAAAATTATTTGTATCTCGTGTAGGAGTCCCGCTGTACGTCAGGCGCGGTGGCGCTCAGTGGCGCTTCCAGGAATGTTTGCATAAACTGTTGTGTCATGTTGCTTTAGTGAAGGTAATTTTAGCTTTTGTAATTAAAGAAAATTGCTGTTTCTAAGGATTTCAATTTGCATTACATTTGGGTGGAATGCTTAATTATGAAACTATTTTTAGAACATGTTCAAAATTGTCTTTTAATATTTATGTGTACTAGCTATGCTCCGCGGTATTACCCACACTTAAACATTTATAAAAAAATACTTTTATGGAAAAAAAAGTAATCTGTGTTAATTGAGCACTCACCTACTTTTGGATGTCGAGTACGCATCAGAACAGCCTAAAAACTTGTCACCAGAGAGTCAATGGCCAACTCTGGTGACAGAGTTTTTAGGCCACCCGAAGGCCTCTGTCATAGCTTAACAGCTTTGAAAAATCCGGGACCCAGCACCTGCATCATATTCCAGCTTAGCCGTGTTACCTATCACGAGGAAATTATCTGTGTGAGTCAGGCGCGGGAGGGCCGAGTCAGGCGCGAGGCCGAGGCAGCCCGTGAAGCTCTTTAATGAAAAGCGACAATAATTATTTAAAGCGGCGACGGTTAAGATGATTTATGAAGCAAGTTGTGGCTAATCTGCATAATGCTCGCGTCAGCCGGCTCTGCTCCGCGGACGCATCAATTTAGCTGCTAGCTTACTTACCATTTCATCTTATTTTATTAATATAATTATGATACGTTGCACTTATTTAGTTCAAACACGAACTTCGAAACTCTACATTGTGCTTATTTGGCAGATGTTTTTTTGACTGAGCGTGCGAAGCGATTGAAGCGTCACAGTTTTGAGATGGGTCAAAAATGCTTTTGTCCGTCAGTCAGTCAGTTTGTAATCGCCTGCAGATTGCGTTTTTTAACCAATTTTCTCGGTTAATTTCTGTTGTAGTAAAAAGTACGGTTAAACAAAATCACGGGCAACTGCTTTAATATCTGTTTAATAAATACATTTAGAAGCTGGATAACTATTATAGCTCTTAAACTTCTTTCCTTCACCATTTCTTTTACTATTCTATCAAAGTCATCGGCAATTTCCATTTCCCGCCGTTCTACATTTTACCGCGATATAAAGGCGCTCGTCCACTCTAGCGCCTGCTCGGCTTTTACGCGTTGAGTGCCTCTAATTGCTGCACAAGAGTGCTCGCCACTGGCACTGGCACTGTGTCGCAGTCTTTGCAGCCTGGAATCAAATAATATTAGGAATTTCAAATGTTATTGTAATTTTTTTTTTGTTATAGAAATCGTAAATAAGCAAGCTATTAGAAACCATTCCGTCGCCATATAAAATTATAGTCAAATTCAAAAGAATAACTTCAATAAAACCACAAGGATCACATCTATTACAAGCGTACATACTTTAAAAATAGAGAGAGACAGATAGCGGGAAGTTTTTTTAGCATCGTCCCACTGCAGGGCGTAGGGCTCCCATTTCCACACTTTCGAACTTTGGCTACTGTGAGTTAGTTGTATGTAAAGTAAATAAACAGTAGGTAAATTAAAGGCAAGCAGCCACCGCGTCGCCTCGCCCGACTAGTACTACCAGTACAGTTGAGTGGCTCTAGTTGGTACGTGAGAGCACTCGTTGCGCCGCCACGCCGCTCAAGTTCTGTAAAACTGTCTCAGCTCAGCACTTTTTTTTGTTGGTTGTTCTTTTTTGTAGCGTCAGCAGCATGGTAATGAAGACTTTACATCAGTGCAAGCAAATAAAATAGTTTTACTATGATTTCAAACTGTTCGCTTGTCAGTTTTATATATGCTTAAAGTCAGAATCATTCCAAAATACTTTAAACCTACCCAATGCATTTACTGTAAAAACGTGTACGATCTTACATAAAAATAACATACTTACGAGTAAAAAATTTACAAAATGGTTTAGAATTGGAAAATTACACACTGTGAGGGTTGTGCAGCATTATTTATTTATTTATTTATTTATTTATTTATAAAAAAAGTTTTTTAATTAATGAATTGCCAAAATTTAGCAAATTTAATAAATTGTAATCCTTTCGCTAAACTAACCTTATTATTAGCTTGGTATTGTATGAGTGCCAAGTTTTACCAGATTGCTTTGATTCACTATCAAATTTTGTTAGTACCAGACAAGGCTAGGCCTTAAAGGGAAAGCAATTTCGAAACATTTCGCACATTCTTTACGCGCCGCTGAGCACTACACTTACGTTCATAATTTAAAAACCTAAAATCGTATTTATTTCAATACTGCCCTCCCAACACCAACCTTATACACTTCAGATAGGGTTTATTTCAGCTTGATGAGATTATTATTTGTTTCTACCCGCGTTTCGGACGGCGTCACTCATTACACGTCTCGCTTGCACTAATTGCTTTCCGCCTACCCTCGCGTCACGCTCCCCTGAACAATATCCACGATACAAACTTACAGGTATACTTACAGGTATATGTGTGACCTACCGCTATAGCTAGGTAACAGGTGCCTAGGTATGACGTAGCTAAAGGGTTAATGATTGTCTAAGTGTTGGGTAAGTTGATGCCTTTTTTTGTAAGTTATTCTGAATGTTGCTGCCAGCCAGAATAAAACTAATTTGTTATGTTATTAAATTAGTAACAATATTAATGTATAGGTAATACCTGTGATAAGGGTGTTGAAGGGTAGCAAATTATAATATTAAAACCACGTTAATTATCCATCACAGGTATAACCAGACTGTCTAACCAAACATTGCAGAGTAATATTAAAATATCGAAGTTGGTGTGACCAAATTAATAAAGTAGAGAAGCGTTTTTGTTTTTTACAATAAAAAATATAGTTTAGAAGCTTGCCGGGTACACAGAGCGGAAAAACAAAGTAGGTTAAGTCAATAACACGTGCGGAGTGAACAACATATCATCGGGGCTCGTGGATTATTCAGATGTCATCGCCATCAATGATGCAGGCGTCCTACTGCGGCACTCCCTAATGATATTTACTGGAGCATCTTATTGTTTACTACGGATCTACCGAATACAATATTTATAAACAATGTACCGCAAGAGCATCGGTGGTCTAGTGGTAGCGACCCGCTCCCCGATCCTAAGGTCGTGGGATCTGACCCGGTCGTGTACCAATAGATTAGTTATTTTAGAAAAATATATGTGCACAATGTCAGTGCTCATTTGGTGAACAAAAACATCGTGAGAAAACCGGCAATTCCGGCAAACCGGGATGTATACAAGCTAGATTTGTTGAAGCGAGGATTACTTTAAGTTCTGAGGACAGGGATTATGTGAATAAGCTATTAGTTTCAGTTATTCTAAACAGTTTTACGGCTAATTTCATCCTTTATAATCCAACTTTTATAAACTGAAACCACTCTACTCTATATTAATTTATTCAAAAACCTTTTTTGTGTCAAGAGATTTAGATTAAGCACTAAGAAAATAATGACTAAAAAAATAGAGGCCTAGTAATTTGCCTACAATATAATGACTGGCGTCACGGTTCAGTTGGTAGTAGCCTTTAATTTCACATTACCTTTACATTACCTTCTGTGCTGAAGGTTGTGGGTTCTATATAGGATAAACACTTGTTTGTTCATTGTCAATGTATTTCAAATGGAAGGTATTTAAATATTCTATCTCTTATCTGATTCTCATATGACTAGCTTTTCTTAGTGTTGGACAAGATGACACCGTGTATGAGCCAATATTGCGTGCGGTGAACTCTCAAACATAGGCGCAAATACTATAAATATTTTTAATATTAGAAAAAACATTTTCTAAATAAAGCCGTTCGAATTAGTCAGAGAGTGAGAGAACACATAAATTGAGACATGTTATAATGACGCGATCGGATGCACGGCTACAGGCGAGGGGAGGCTTCATTACCCAGCAGAGGAGTAACAACCTAAATCATTAAATTGAGTCGCTCCACGTGTCCCGGTAACGAACCTATGCTCTTTGTCATAGGGATGGGCTAAATCCAGTGATCATCTTTCTTTTATTTATTTAAACAACAAAAATTCACAACTTTAACCATTCGTGTATTTTGCGTCTAAACAGTAAACAGTGCATGATGAGTTATTCTTGTTCACATTATAAATGCACCTGTTTTTTTTATACTGACCACTAAAGTGGCAACCAAGCGTACGGCCCACTTGATGGTCAGCGGTTACCGTAGCCTATGTACACATGCAACATCATAGATATCACTTGCGTCTTACTACTCTGAGATGTTAGATGGAAAGTCTCATGTGCCTGTAATTTCACCGATAACCATACCCTTCGAACCGGAACACAGCAATGCAAGCATTACTGCTACTTGTACCGAACTACGAGTATTTGATAGTCGATTTAAATGTTACCATTTGTTTTGTCTATTATAAAATAAATAAATTTTCATTATTTATTTAGAAAACCTGTCGGTGTTGATTCAATCTAATTTCAATTGATGACATTTTTATAATTCTGAATCCCCAGAAGAGTAAACATTTTACAAGTTAAAATGACGGCAAAGTACACAAGCGACCGTTGTCAAGATCACACAGAAGACTTCACTTAAATACGTGCCAAATCTCGAGAGCTCTACCAACAAGCCATCTTCAAGATCCTCAGTTTCAGAACCTATTCCAACAAAATATTTCTTGTAAAACCACAGAGGCGTATTCCAAGATTGAAATAGTAAAAGACATAATCGAAAGATAAATTTAAACGTAGTGCTTACATTCTCTTGGGATAAAGTGGTATCAAAAGTGGTATTAGCAACAACAGAATAAAATTATATACATTAATAAACAATTGAAATAACATTGGGGTGATTGAACTTTTTAGTAAGAGTCCGTCTTGGTATGTACCACCGCAATGCCAGATATCTGTCTCCAAGCAAACAGTGTGCATGTGAGTGTTTAGATTTAAGGGAAGACGAGCGCAATGCAGTGCCACGTGAACATGATCAGGCGTGGCAGTTAACGTCATCTGATGTTTATAGTAATTCATCTGAATTACATGATTACTTCGTCACTTGCTGACATGATTCATGATTGAAAAAAAAAACGAGAGCGTTTTGTAGGTCCTTTGCATTTTATGCAAAGGAAGTAAGTTTAATAATGTAGGACATACCTAGTGTTAATTTGCTTTGGAATCAAATGCGTAAAATCCACCCATCTCTATTTCATATTATTCCCTGATACAGAAACGGAAAGAGGATTCTAGACGGTGGAGTATTCCATCAAACGAGAGGACGGAGGGCTCTCCTCCCTCGAACGGGAGGACGGTTCCGATTTAAATGTTTGTAGCAAGTTGAATGCCTTTTGCGAACACACGGCTCAGACAAAGATATTGTCTTCTCAAGTACAGGAGGGAAAATTAGCCTAAATGTTTTAGCACTCCTAAAACATTTTCCGGGAGGTAGGTACTGTTGTAATCGATCAAGAAGTATTTTTGAATTCCTTAAAGAGTTTTTTGAGCGATATTTTAAAAATAGTGGCATATTAATCTTTTTTGAGTTTTATGGACTTATTGGAATTACATCAAGTGTAAATGGGGCACAAAATAATAAAAAACTGATAAATAGGTTTTTATAATAAAATTTTACACACATATATACATTTTTCATAGTCACAGGTCTTTTTTGAAATATCGTTAGGTACTCAGTTTATTTATTAATTTGACGAGACTTTATATACAAAGTGTTATTTTTTTAATAGCAAAGTTCTCAATAAACCACACATTAGAGGTCTTGCATCCTCAAAATAATATGTTTAAATTTATTTAAGCATTATACATGTGGGATTCGGGAGCAATAATAAACAGTTTCCAACCGTATTGAGTGTTTTATTTCAACACAAAAAAAACTCATAGATAAAAATTTACAGCGTAGCACTTTTCTTGTCGGACAGCCATCTTAATCTAAAACAAAAAACCTCATTCATTCCGTTCCATTCATCTCGTTCAATCCTTTCTTTCATTCCTTTCACTCAACCTGTTCGGATACTATCATGCACTCATCTCTAAAAACTCGGATACATTCATCATTCTGATCCTACATTCTCGGCCCTCCTGCACTCTAGTAGTCTGCCCTCAGACACTTACATAACTTTCATACATCATACTCCTATTCATGCATACATTACATCATACTTCATAATCATTAGGTACTATCACACATCATACTCTAGTTATAAAACATTATAAACTCTTAAATTAAAACTAAACAAAACAGCATTAGGTTAAACATAACAACATTAGGCAAAATCTTACAAAAAAAACTAAACATTTACTAATCTTTATCAAAATTTACCTATAGTATAAATACAGTCTTAGATACTCATAGGTTAAATAACAGTAGTACAAACAAATAATACAGCATGTATCTTAGTATTAGCTTATATTAGGGCATCTTTACATCGTTTTAACGTCGTTACATCATGGTTCCCTTGATACACTAAAATCAAAGTACAAAACAATCATTCATCATCAGTACATCTTTTTAAAAAAAATTAGGTAGGTGAGGTGCACAACTGACCTTAAATTTTCTACTCAGCGTCATCATTATAGTCTGGCCATAACTTCATGTGATCAGAGCAAGTAGTGGTCTTATTAGGTCCTTCAGCTTGTGAGTCTGCTTTCTCCACTTCATACCTATTGTTTCTTTTCACCTTGGTGACCTTGTAGGGTCCTAAGAACTTGGGTTTTAACTTCATGCCAGTTCCAAACTGGGTCCTTTTGATACATACAAGTTCTCCTTCATTGTAGTTATTAGCTAACTTCCTCTTCTTGTCAAAATTTCTTTTATTTTCTTCTTGGATGTCCAATATTTGTTTTTTCGCATTAATCCTGAGTTCTTCTCTGCTCTCTGTGAAGCTGTTTCTTTCTTCTTGCATCAGCAACTCTAAAAGTTCTATATCCTCTTTGTTTTTCATTTTTCTACCAATCAGTAGCTCAAATGGTGTACTATTTATGCTTCTTTGATAAGTACTGTTAAGTGCTCTTTGAACTCTGCTGACCAGCTTATACCATTGGGTTGGTTTCTCTATCGAAAGCTTCGTTAATACTGCAATTAATGTTCTGTGGACTCTTTCCACCTGTCCATTCCCTCTTGGAACACCTGTAGTAATCTTCATGTGTTCAATGTTCTCATCACTGCAAAAATTTGTGAAATCATGACTCGTAAATGCTGTACCACGATCTGAAACTATACGTCTTGGGTTACCAAAGGTTTGTTGATAAATTTGTAGTTTATTCAGTACTTCTTGGGTCGACGTAGTCTTCGTTGGGTATAACCATACAAACTTGGTGAAACCATCAACCATAGTAAGTATATAGTTATATTGCTTACGTGTTTCCATCATAGGTCCAATGTGATCAATATGGAGTGTGTCCAACGGTGTATCACCTTTATCAATAGGATTCAAAAATCCTTCCTGTTTGCCACTTTTTCTAGACGCTAGTAAACATGGTATGCATGTAGCAATAAATTCATCTACTTTCTTGCCTAGCTGTGAAATGTAATAATCTTTACCAATCAGCTCTACAGTCTTTCGTCTTGAAAAATGACCATTTCCATGAGCTCTTCTAATTATCTCTTGCTCCATCTTCTGAGGAACTACTACACATCGTTCTTGGCCTCTGCAAAGTACTCCACCTTGCAAATAAAAATCATTGTATGGCTTTTCATCTTGTAAAATCGTCATTATCGCCTTTAAACCGTCGTCACTTTCTTGGGCGCGTCGTAAATTAGTATGCAAATCTGAAAATATAGTTGCCACATATGGGTTTCTGCTTAGAGCATCAGCATGTCTCATCTTTGAACCATCTCGGTGTTCAATCTCATAGTCATAGTCTTGTAGAAACAAAATCCATCTTGCTACTCTCGTTGATGCAGCTAAATCTTTTTTGTTCAGCGTCATTTGAAATGCTTTGCAGTCTGTAACAATCTTAAAATGTTTTCCATAGAGATAGTGTCTAAACTTCTTTATACCTTCTATAATGGCAAGGGCTTCCAGCTCATAACTTGTATACCTGCTTTCAGCATCTGATGTCTTTCTGCTCATGTAGTGTACTGGGTGTAGTTCATTACTGCTGTCTTTCTGCATCAATATGGCCGCGTATGCCACACTTGAGGCATCGGTATGAAGCTCTGTTTCAGCCTTCTGCTCATAAATTTTCAGCACAGGTTTACTTGCCAGTTTCTCTTTCAAAATTTTGAATACTACTCTATGTTCGTCGTTGAATTCAAACTTTACATCTTTTTTCAGCATATTGGTAAGTGGTCGTGCTATCAGTGCATAATTCTCAATGAATTTTCTAAAGTAGGAACACAGTCCAAGGAAACTATGCAGCTGCTTCTCATTTTTAGGTTCAGGATACTTCATAACAGCATCTGTCTTTCCTGGTGATGGTCTGACTGTACCTTCTTCTATGATATAGCCTAGGTATTCCACTCTTCTTACAAGTAACTGAGACTTTTTCCAATTGATTTGCAATCCATACTCGGAAGCAGTTTTCAGTACTTCTTTCAGTCTCTCAACGCCTTGTTCTTCGTTTATTGCTGGAATCAGTAAGTCGTCTATGAATATTATGACAATACCTCTTGTTATCAAATCTCTAAATATTATTGATATAAATCGGGTGAAAACTTTTGGACTAGTGGCCAAACCGAATGGAGCCTTTAAAAATTCAAACTGAGACTTCATCTTTACAAATGATGTATACTTAATAGATTCTTCATGTACTCGTAAATGGAAAAATCCATTTTTCAAATCCAATGCACTAAAAATTCTCGCATCTGCTAACTTATCAATGTGATCATCAATAATAGGTAATGGGTATTCATCTTTCAAAATTTTCTTATTTAACATCCTGTAATCAACACATATTCTCAAGGTACCATCTTTTTTCCGCACAAGTACTAATGGACTAGCATATTCAGAAAAACTTACCCGAATGATGCCTTCGTTCAGCCATTCACTTATTTGGTTATCAACTTCCTCTTGCTCTTTAGGTGAAACTCGTCGTGGTCTTGATGCAACTGGGATGTCATCCTTCAAGGTGATTTTCAATTCAATAGGTGCTTCTTTCGTCTGGCATGGAGTGTACTCTTCAATTAACCTTGCCACTTCTTGTCTCAAACTGTCTTGCATGACATGACCTACGAAATCAATTGAACATGGAAAACAATCAATTTTACTCATCCAATCGCCTGGTTTCATCCACACACAACCTTCTTTCATAACCATGATAACACTTCGTAAGAATTCGTGCCCTAATATTAATTTAAACGGCATAGAGTCTCTAGGAATTATGTAGAACCGCACATCGTCGTACTTGTAATTGTCTATTTCAATACTCGCAGAAAAACTTCCTAATGTTTGCACCGTTGCAAACCCTAATCCCGTGAGTGAAATGTTCTCGTGCACACGTACCGGTGAACCTATTTCAGCATAAAAGTCACTGGAGATCAAGTTAATTTCACTGCCGGAATCTATAAGTCCATCGCATCCGTAACTTATATTTACGACCGCACTATCACCGCTAACGTAGTCATTGTTGTTGCCGCACAATAATTTCACCCATTTAAGTGATTTCTTCCCGTTGTTCAATCCATAATTTGTTCCGTTCTGTTTGTTTACATCCTCGATGTCAACAAAGTCGCCGCCATGACACTCGATCGCCGCCATCTTGCAGTCTTGATCGATTGATCGGATTGATTGCTTGACGTCTTGAACTGTCACTGCCATCGAAGAACTGTCATTATCAATCTGGTCGTTTGCAGCGCCCTCTATCGTCGCCGCCGTTGAAGTGACGAACGAACGTTTTGGAACGTTTCCGTTTCCGCCGCTTCCGTTGCCGCCATTTCGCGTAGAACACGTGGTTTCATCCGTCTTGGATTTTGATGATTTTGATGAATTCTTTTCAGCGTCTTTTTTTGAGCATTCTGCGGAGATGTGCCCATACTCATTGCAATTAAAGCATTTCTTTCCTTGTTTCTTATTCGGGCAATCCACACTCTTGTGATTTCTTTCTCCGCAGCTGAAACATCTCATCCCCGTTGAATTTTCTTGCTGTCTTGATTTTGTTGATTGTTGTGGCTGCTTCTTCTGCATCTTCTCTCTTATAGCTTCATAGACTTTGAGTTTCTCCTTCAATTCTGGATATGTTGTGACTCCGTGTAACATGACTTTGTTAATTTCTAAATCTGGGATGCCGTCCACAATGTATTTTACAGCCACATAGTCAGGCATTTTTCCTCTTTTTCCTAGCTCTTTCATAATCAGCATGTAGTCGATACAACTCTCATTTTGTTTCTTCCTTCGTGTGCTCATCAGTTCATGGATCGTCTTGATATCAACGGTGTCTGTGAATTCTCTGCCAATCGCTAGCTTGAGCTCCTCCCAAGTTTTATGAGTTTTCTCAGAGCGTAACCATAATGCTGCTGTACCGGTGAGTGAGCGTCTTGCCACCAATAGCCGCTGCGTTGAAGACCATTCAAATATGTCTCCGTTGTCTTCTATGTCTTGGATCCACCTCTGTACAGGATAGGTATGATCCTGCCCATCATATTTTGGGACTAAGTTTTCCATTAAGTGAAGCATTCCCTGTGTACCTCTGGGCTGTAGTTCTACGTCATGTTCATCATCGTCCATTGACTGGTGTTTGCTATTTCGTCGTTTCGGCATCGTGTAGTCGTCGTAATTGCGTCGTGGTTCGTCGTAGTTCTTGCGTCGTGGTTCGTCGTCGAGAATAAGCTGGAGCGTCGTTTGTCCCGTCGTGAAAGAAAAGTAATCGTCGTCGTCGTTGGATGCGCTTACGCTGAGCCGCTAGCCGCCTCGTGTGTGCCGTGTAACAGGTTACCACGCCACGCCGGCCGTCTCGTCGTTGTCGTCGGAAGATGTTTTTTGCGCCGATCCCGGACGAGCCCCCAATTTGTGGGATTCGGGAGCAATAATAAACAGTTTCCAACCGTATTGAGTGTTTTATTTCAACACAAAAAAAACTCATAGATAAAAATTTACAGCGTAGCACTTTTCTTGTCGGACAGCCATCTTAATCTAAAACAAAAAACCTCATTCATTCCGTTCCATTCATCTCGTTCAATCCTTTCTTTCATTCCTTTCACTCAACCTGTTCGGATACTATCATGCACTCATCTCTAAAAACTCGGATACATTCATCATTCTGATCCTACATACATATTATAATGAAATACTGTTGATATTATGATTTCTTTTTTATTGATTGATCTTTCAAATAACTTTAATCTATCCACCATTTCGCATTGGGTCCGTCTAGTGAATTACAACCCAATCACTCTTGCTCGAGAGTAGGCCAGTGTCCCAGCAGTGGGAATATTAGTAAGATAGTAGATTAGTGCTCTTTGAGTATATTATGGCTGAGCTATATCTTTTATGTCATACTGCAACACACAGTTTTTTTTTAATTTTACTGTATTATTTTAGTTAAAGAACTATTTCTGTGTATAAATTTTGTATGTGTGTGCTTGAAGTTGCAAATAAATGACTTATCCTATCTATCTAAGATACTATTAATTAGTTAGCGTTTCCTTTTGTACAGTCAGTGTGTAATAAATATTAAAATATATAAATAAAAACTTTCTTACGTAAGAAAATAAATACGCGTTTTGGCTGAGCACCAGCACGATTGCAGATAATATTCAAATGAGATGTCCAAACCGAACGTAGGCCTGCAAAAGACTGCGATAGGAGCTCTATGCCATCGGTCATTAAACTTTGTCGAGGGTGAAATAGGTGTTTCTTTTATTTATTCTATGATTTATTAAATATATAATGCTGGACAATCCACACAGCATCATCTAGCCCCAAGGTAAGCTGCTGTTAAACAGAACTGTATTATGGGTAGTAGATGACTGATATATACTTAATACAATACAATACATAGATAGATATTTTTTTAATATATATAGAAAATACCCAGAACACCCGGAACAAATATTTGTAGATTTTTCTAAGAGTAGTAGAGTTCTTTGTGATAGAGCTCGTCCAGGGAAGGACTACCACCATACCTATTTCTGCCGCCAAGCAGTAATGCTCGCATTGCTGTGTTCCGGGGTGAAGGGTATGGTTTCCGGTGAAATTTCTGGCACATGGGGCTTTCGATCTTAGCCTCAAGGTGGCAACCCGCGAGTGATACCTCTGGCATTGCAAGCGTCCATAGGCTGCGGTAACCGCTTACCATCTGTGGGCCGTGCGCTTGGTTGCCACTTCAGTTGTATAATAAAAAAAAAGGATCGTACAAACATTTGACCCGAGGCGGGGATCAAACTCGCAACTCCGTGTCGCAGGCGGACCTGCACCCGCTGCGCCACATCGGTCGTCACGGATATTTGCCGTTATTGTATACGTTGAAAATTAATTATTTTATATCTAGTGTACCTGAGTCTCTATCTCTGAAGGTAAACACCAAGTAAACCTTTTGTTCTGGTGTTCCTTGTCAATGCTGAAGATTATCTCTTACAGAATCAGTCGCGAGATGAATAACTTTAATCAGTTTCAAAAGACGCGCTGAGTTGTGCGCTGGGATGTGAAGCAGGGCTGTCTCAAATCTATCCGGTTTGTTAAGTTGGCTTAAGCAAGTCGTTTTAAAGTTAAGTTAAATGTTTGATTTTGGAAACCTATCATGAATTCGATTAACAAGATTTTACTTTACGGCTTATACACATTCATTGTTGTAAATAATTGTTAATAAAAATTTAAATTAATACATTTGAATTATTTTATTTACGTAATAATTTTGTCGATGATGATGATAAATCTTTAGACTTGATAATCTTATCATTTGCAGACAAAAAAAATCGATAACTGATTTTTGATTTATAAAATTTTTCAGGTATTCATTTGTTATGCCTTCAATCGTTTTAAAAGTTTTTAGAAACAACAATCCGTTAATTACGAAAAGTTTTAAAACATTAGTAACTAATGTTGCCCGCGACTTTGTTCACGTGGAAGTCGGGAACCGACTTTTTCCGGGACAAAAAGTAGCCTATGTTCTATTCCCGGTTTTTAACTATCTATGTTTTAAATTTCAGCCGAATCGGTTCAGTGGTTGTCGAGTTATAGAAAAACAAACATCCATCCAAACCTTCAAACGAACATCCAAACAGCCAAACATTCAAACGAACATCCAAACATCCAAACATTCAAACGAACATCCAAACATTCAAACGAACATCCAAACATCCAAACATTCAAACGAACATCCAAACATACAAACATTCAAACGAACATCCAAACATTCAAACGAACATCCAAACATCCAAACATTCAAACGAACATCCAAACATACAAACATTCAAACGAACATCCAAACATTCAAACGAACATCCAAACATCCAAACATTCAAACGAACATCCAAACATACAAACATTCAAACGAACATCCAAACATTCAAACGAACATCCAAACATCCAAACATTCAAACGAACATCCAAACATCCAAACATTCAAACGAACATCCAAACATTCAAACGAACATCCAAACATCCAAACATTCAAACGAACATCCAAACATACAAACATTCAAACGAACATCCAAACATTCAAACGAACATCCAAACATCTAAACATTCAAACGAACATCCAAACATACAAACATTCAAACGAACATCCAAACATTCAAACGAACATCCAAACATCCAAACCTTCGCATTTTTATAAATGCGACAGTTTCTAAATATCACACTAATATTATTATCAGTGTGATATTTATAAACTATTCTGTTACCAAACAGTGATAGCCATTGCTGCTATCTGATGACAGACATCCGCTGTCTCCTTGCATCTTGCATCAGACAGGAGCTTCCTTCCTGCAGTGGTCACCGACAGACTCACACCGACACCCTCTCTGCCGATGTACAACTAACGTATCTATGGTATGTTCACAATCTTGAAACTATAAATAAACAACAGGTAAGTAGCTCTGATTTCTCCGCTGTATATTAACACGAACGACGTCAATATGACGAAAGGTAGGTCTATTTTATGAACACATCAGCAATTCTGTTCTTTAGATTTAAAAACAGTTTTAATGGAAACTCGTTCAAGGTAACTCGCAAAGTAAACGGTTTTTATACGCGATATTAAGAAAGCCAGCCTGATACGAATGTTTACCTCAAACAACGCGAGTTTAATAAAACCCTAAAAATGGCGGAGAGCTTATTAATTTTTTTAATTAAAAGCGAACTGGTTAATTTACTTTCCTTATCTGTCTGTATTACACCAAAAATATGCATCATTTTTGTTTTTTTTATAACAAACCAGATTTTGTACAAAATATTTCGAAAAAAAAAAAACTTGGTTTATTTGTTTTTAAATCGTTTTTTTTTTTTTTTTTTTTTTTATACTACTAAAGTGGTAACCAAGCGTACGGCCCACTTGATGGTCAGCGGTTACCGTAGCCTATGTACGCATGCAACATCATAGATATTACTTGCGTGTTACCACCCTGAGACGTTAGATGGTAAGTCTCATGTGCCTGTAATTTCACCGGAAACCATACCCTTCGAACCGGAACACAGCAATGCGAGCATTACTGCTTGGCGGCAGAAATAGGTATGGTGGTAGTCTTTCCCCGGACGAGCTCTATCACAAAGAACTCTACTACTCTACGTTAGATGACTGGATAATGTTTGTTATGTATTTTATGAATGAAAATTAAAACAATTGTTGTAGTAATTTCTGCAGCTTATAATGAATTCTACGGTACATTGATTTTGTATGTCTGCAAGCGCTCTACGTTTCACTACTATTACTACTACTCGTATATAAACGTAGTAAGTAAATATTGACTTAGTACACAAACAACACTTAGCATGGTCTCAAAACGGCAAGACATTAAGTTAGTATCCCAAACGGAGCATAGCTACCCTGAATTTATAGCAGTAATTATATTAAGAAACTTCGAAATACATGGCACGACCAAACATTTATTAAAGGCGTTTGTCTTAATTTCACTCCACTGCCAAACCAACCCTTCAGACTTGAGCTTTGTTTAAACACTTTGGAAATAACCGTTGTGAGACTTGTGAGTTCTAAACTCAGTATAGCTTTGGCTAATTAATATTCTTGGTTTCTGTTAATAATGCATTAATTATATTTACTTAATTGAAGCACGGAAGCGCTCAAATGTATATGCTACTAATGAATAAATAATAAATAATGCTGGACAATCCACACAGCATCATCTAGTCCCAAGGTAAGCTGCTGTTAAACAGAGCTGTGTTTATGGTTGCTAGATGAATGATATATACATACAATACATAGATAGATATTTTTTATTATAAATAGAAAATACCCAGAACACCCGGGACAGATATTTGTAGATCGTACAAACATTTGACCCGTGGCGGGAATCGCCCGCAACCTCCGCGTCGCAGGCGAACCTGCGCCCGCTGCTCCACATCGGTCGTCAAACTGGCGGTCAACCATCCAATTAGTAATTACACATAACATTGCTTCAGCTCGTGTTATGAACGAGTTCAGTTAAGCAATTTGGAAGCACACTTCAGAACACTCAACTCTCCATACTTTTAAAAATACGCGTCGACTTGAGAACATCTTCTTGGGGATTTTGACACTTAACCCTTATTTAGTCAGTTAAATCGCTACAAATTGACATCTACTTAACAACTAATTCTGCCATTTATACCTGAAAAATGACATTCCATTAGACTTGAAAATTTTGGCTTGGGCCCTTTTTAACAGTTAAAATTCGTATGTTTTCAATCAATCAATCAATCAATCAATATATTTATTGCTGTCATATGGTACATTATGTAGTTGTTACAGAATAAGTAGTATCACACATGAACCCTGTTATTAGGGTATTGCAACATGGAGAAAGGCCGAGGTTTATGCATTCGGTATTTATATTAAAAAAGTAGATAGATAGGTAAGTATGTCATGAATTGAATGATAATGTTGGTACCTAAATAATAAATAAAATTGTTAGTGACGATTCATAATGATAGCTTATAAAATTAATATTCATGCGAACCTAGTACACTTTAGTTTTTTTTTTACTTAAGTAAAATTACTGGGCAAAAGAGACTTAACAACAATGTCTCGGGGTGATAAGCGCAGTGCAATGCCACGCAAACACTTAAAAAATTTAAGCTTTGGGTGGCACTGTATCTGTAAAAGTCAGGCGTGGTGCTTAACATCAGGTGGGCCTTGATTGTCTTGTCACTCGCTCACATGAAAACAAAAAAATAACTTTAACTTGTTACCATTTGCAAGATACATAGAAGAGATCATTATAAGCAGGCCGCATTATGAACCACGAGAGCGTCCGAGAGCCCACTCGCCGCCATTGTCGCAAGTCATGTTCGCTCTCCTCGACAAAACGCGACACAATCTCAAAAATCTGGGTGAAAACTTAACTGTAAAGCAGTCCGCTGACCCTTCTCCACACAATACGTCCCACAAAACATTTCTTAAAACAAAACTCGACTGAGGGCGGTGTTCACTAAAGCTTTTAGATAATATTCTTGCTAATGTTTTTACTGTCTACGAAGTGGATCAAGACCAAGGAGTGAAGTTGACTAACTTTGATGAATGATAATTTAAAATTTGGTCGTTTCTGGATGTAATAAAAAGGTTGATTTTGTTTATTCTTGTTTCTTGTTGTCAGATAATGAGTAAAATGTCACATGAGCATCCGTCGTCAATCACGTCGTTATAAGAGTTTATCTGTTAATTAATTGTTTAGTCAAAAGATATATAAAAGTCTGATTTTGCATGTATTTGGTAGTTTTTTTTTTAATTCTAAAACTGGGGCGTAAACCACCCCACGCGAGTACTTACGTAAGTTTTTAGTTTAGGCGCGAGTAACTAAGGGTTAGAGGAGACCAATGCCAAAAGGCACACTGAACTGAGGGACATTATATAGTCGAACCTGAACCCATTATATTACCAAAAACATGTAAACCCAAAGTTTAGAATGAAATGTTAATTATTTATTTATTTATTTAACTAATGGTTAAGTTAGTATGAACACTTCAGTAGGCACGAGGCTGAAGAAAACTCAACTAAATCGCTCTGTTCCATTTAAGCTTGAGCTGTCGTTTGACCTCGAAATAAGTTTCTATTTACCGACGCCGCGGTCAAGTGCTGAGCAAATTGCAATTGCTAAATGGATTCAAATTGCCGAAAATGAAAATTATTTTAGTTCTCGAGTTTTATTGAAAGGTAGTTAATTTGTTTAAGGTTACTAAAATATATAAAAAGATACTAAGAGTTTTTATATCACCAAGGCGACAATTAAGCGTATGGCCCACCAGATCGTAAGTGGTTATCGTAGATTAAAAACGCTAGTAAAGCTAAAAAAAACTTGTGCGTAAACGGTTTTTTTAAAAGCTCTAAACTAGTCTCTTTAAAAACCTCAGCAGAAAGATCGTTCCACATCCAAGATTGCATTGTAACAATATTATAATGATATTTTTATTCCGAACGCTTCCTAATCTTGGTGGGCATAACTTCAAACAAAATTAAAGCGCAAATTCCACGCGTATCATTCCGCTCCTAATTCCTCTCACATTTTTTAGTTATATTCGTCAACTACCTAAATATTCGTTAAAGAAAGTTCCACTCTCTAACCAGCTTAGTTTTTGAGATAGAGGGCATAATAATATTTCTGCTCACTCAAAATACGCTCATTATCATCTGTCTAAAAAAATAGAGCACTTCAAATCCATAGAAAGGCTGGCTAACCTAACAAAGTGAACTCTCTCAAAAGTTCCCACAGTTATGAGTGCCGTCGTATGCACAGTACAGTGCACAATGCACAGTGCACAGTGCACAGTGCACACACAGTGCAACCCAAATGAAAGGTCCTCAGCGCACATCCTCGCAGCCGCAGTAATGAGTCGCGGCCGCTAATGAACCCCCATCACAAGTGTGTAGATCTGCAGGTTTGCTTAGAATAGGATTATGTATGACATACTCTAATTTATAAGTTTTTCTCTATACCTACAACGCTGCAACGCCTTGGGTTTCAGGGATTATTTTGTCTATCGATTATTAAATAGGTCTAACATTGGTTATTGTACGTAGATTATCAAATACGAGTATGTTTTCAATTAATATGTGAAACTTAAAGAAAGAAGATTCATGTTTTATGGCAGTTGATCAGATAAAATGATTGAATTAATTAACTAGGTTTCAACTCTCATTTTGAATAAATTTTATAAATTAAGGTTTAGACGTCTGGAGGGAATGGGGAGGCTTTTGCTCAGCAGTAGGACACCAACGGCTGATATAAATAAATAAATAAAAATATGATTAAATAAATGCATGTTATCACTGAAAATATTACAAAGCTGATCATAAAAACGATGAGTTGTATTCGTTTATTTTAGGCAGTGGATACAATACGGAAGTGTAAAAGTTCTTGCACTACAAAGTCGTACGTCGTAGCGGTCTCAAGACGTACCTTCAGCGAGTCCGCAAACTTCGTTTAATTAACTCGTGAACTTTTAATGGAAGCAATGATCTGCGAATAGCACAACTCTTGCAACTTCTAATAGTTTATGATGTGAAAGTTGCCCCTTCTTTACATAGTAAAAACAAAGGGTTATGAGCTTTACGACTACATCTCTATTTGACTAGGCAGCAGATATGACTAGATCGCTTTAAGACTAAATCGCGATATGACTATATCGCGTTGGGGTTACAATGAAAAAGAGTAGTAGAGTTCTCTGTGATAGAGCTCGTCTGGGGAAGGACTACCACCATACCTATTTCTGCCGCTAAGCTGTAATGCTCGCATTGCTGTGTGTGAAGGTATGGTTTCCGGTGAAATTACTGGCACATGAGGCTTTCGATCTTAGCCTCAAGGTTGCAACCCGCAAGTGATACCTCTGGTATTGCAAGCGTCCATAGGCTGCGGTAACCGCTTACCATCTTGTGGGCCGTACGCTTGGTTGCCACTTCAGTTGTATAAAAAAACAATGCTTTTGGACTACATAGCCAAAGGACAAGAAAGCGTAATGACTTAATCCTCGTTTGTTTTCTAAAAAACTCTTCCTGTCGTCTGTCCCTCTCTGTACGTTGTATGTTTGTGTGTATGTAAGGGTGTATTTATGTATGTACGCTTGGATATTTTTAAATACGGATACTAATGCGGTTTCCAGGACTGTTTATGATGTGCGTTGATTGTCAATCACTAGGCAATTCAACGGATATTTTTTAATTTGGGATTCTACACCGCCAGCTAAAACATTTTTTACTTCACACGAACTGTTTACTTTTTCAAATTGGCCCCAAGCTAACAACGCAGGTAAAACTATTTTGCTTTGAAAATATTGAGTTCACTTTTAAAGCATAGGTAGGTTTCAAACCAGATTTTTTGATTTTATCTCTCAAATAGAAGTGAAAAATTCATAATGTAACATAGTTTAACAGTTGTTTCTGGAAGGCACGGTGGTCTCGGCTTTACCAGAGCTGGCCACTGACTCATACGAACTTACTTACTTACTTACAGTCGTTATAAAAACCTCATTGTTTCTTAGTTTGAGATGTAAAAAAAAAAAAATAGGCAAACCAATTTGTCTCGCTGCGAACTTAAAGAGGCAATAAACAGGTGGCTGGCTTTGGCACTACCTTCAGATCTGAGTAAACTGCATTTAAAACTACTAAAAAAATTCTAACATATGTAGAGCCCGGATTGGGTTTAAGAAGAACAACTAGCATATCAATGCTGAAGGTTGCATCTAGACACCATCAAAGACAACACAGAAGGCTGCAATGAACTCAAACAGAGATGCAAAGTGAGTTACAAGGCATTAGCATTGCACACGGTGAATATGCTAAACCTGCGGCCAGCCCGCGAGGAAGCGACGCGGCCTGTATTGTTCGCAGTGACGAGGGATTTGTGGCTTCGAGGCTCAGTTACTACTTGACACGTTTATTATCATTATCACGAACCAAAGACAAGTTTTTTTTTTATACAACTTAAGTGGCTACCAAGCGTACGGCACAATATGGTAAGCGGTTACCGAAGCCTATTGTCGCTTGTAATACCAGAGGTATCACTCGCGGGTTACCACCTTGAGGCACAGATCGAAAGTCTTATGTGCCAGTAATTTCAACGGAAACCATACCAAAGATTTGAACCCCGCTTGAGTCAAAATAATTTTTGGGATATTATAATCTTTAGTATTCCCCTAGTGTGATGGAAAATAGGAAACCATACCCTTTACACCGGAACACAGCAATGCGAGCATTACTGCTTTGCGGCAGAAATAGGTATGGTAGTACCTACTTGCCCGGACATGTTCCTACTCTTAAATTTTTGTAAAGACGGTTTTTGAAGGCAGCACCATAATTGCTCTATCTCACGAGACACCATGGTAACGCGACTGGGTCACGCCAACAAAATTTATACAGCTGTATGAGAGGTACTTCACCTTGTAGTAAGATGACCGCTACTAGAAATGGTTCGCAATCAAAGTTAGGTAATCGGCAGTAGTGTCCGCTTGATAGCTCTGGTGGTACCAACATGGTGTTCTAGTGAGATAATGTTCTAAACTTTCAAGTCTTAGTTCGATGACATTTTTATTGCACAAGAAAGCTGGCTCATTTCAGATGATGTCAAGTTTTACTATATCTCTACTGGTTTATAATTACTAGCTGCGCTCTGCAGTTTTATCCGGATCATACAGTTTTTATGCCACAAGAACTGCAGTAATTTAGCAATTATTATGTTATGCGATCGAAATGCAATTATCAAGTTGCTGTTTCTAAATTATGCCACTAAGTAAAGTAAGTTTGTATGAGTCAGTAGCCAACTCTGGTGACAAAGTTCTTAGGCCGCCCGAAGGTCGCTCTGTCATGGCCTAACAACTTTGAAAAAGCCGAGACCGACAGCCCGCCGAACGTGCCCTCCGAAGCACGGGAGCGCACAGTTGAAATTGCCACTGGCGGTCACCCATTCAAATGGTGACTACGCGGAACAGTGCATAACTTCGTTGAACTGTTGAGAACAACTTAGCCAACTACGTCACGAGCGCACTGTAGTTCTAAGATTACTAAGTAACTACTTATGGTATAATTTGTATAAAAATGAATCCTATCGAATCCCATATTTTTATATAACCAAAATCAAAAATCAAAATCAAAAATTATTTATTCAGTAGAATCACAAGGATCACTTTGAAACGTTACAAGCTAGGAAAATTTACACCAGTTCCAACGCGCCCATGCCGTAAAAGAACTGGCAACAACACCGGCTGGGTTCCTATCGCTTTTTTGGCATGACCCTTGCTATTGTTATGGATTCCAAGTAGAGTTGGAGCACATTCGTCCCAAGCTTTTTTATCATCTAGCTAATCGGTTGTTTTATAGTAAGCTTTTTTAATTAAGTTTTTAAATTTGACAATTGATAAATTTTGTATGTCGCTTGGGACTTTGTTAAAGAAGCGTACACATTGCCCTTTAAAAGATTTACTGACCTTAGTGAGCCTAACTGTGGGAACAGCGAGTTTATTTTTATTTCTAGTATTAACATTATGATTATCACAATTTTTTTTAAAACAAACATAGTCATAGTAAACTATCAGTAATATAAAACAATGAAATAATCTGCTACCAGTTTAAATCTGAACGTTCTAGAAATAAATGGTCCCAATACAGTCCTTTAAAATTTATTTCAAGTGTGTGTCGTGTCGAATCCACTCTCGTGTCGGCGGCAGCTCTATATTGTCGTTTGTACGTTTTCTCAAATATCCTACGAGAGTTATGTTTGTTTATTACTTGTTTGTCCTCTAGAAGTTATAAATAATGCTGGACGATCCACACAGCAACATCTAGCCCCAAGATAAGCTGCTGTTAAACAGAGCTGTATTATGGGAACTAGATGACTGATATATATTTAATACAATACAATACATAAATAGATATTTTTTATTAATTATATATAGAAAATACGAACACCCGGAACAAATATTTGTAGATCGTACAAACATTTGTTCCGAGGCGGGAATCGCCGCGTTTCAGGCGGACCTGCGCCCGCTGCGCCACATCGGTCGTCAAAGTTGCCTTCTGGGAATTCAGTTCTCAGTGCACTTCACATTACAAGAAAAGGGTCTGAAAATTTCTAGTTTGGCTTTACTATTTTGTCTTTGTGTTGATTGTCAGTCTGTAACGCAACGAATTCATTTATCTTCTTATTCATAAAAGAAACTGTCATTTTATCTTGTAATTTATTTTATGTCAATGAACAAAGACGACATAATATTTTCTAACAGATGCTTTTACTAGGACTAGTGTTGCCCGAAACTTCGTGCACATGAAAATTTAGAACCATACTTTTTTTCCGATATAAAAATGTCCTCTATCTCTCTATCTATATTATTATTTTTAGCCAAATCAAACAACATGGAACAATCATCCATCCAAAAAAACCCAAACCTTTTCGTTTAAAAAGTGTGATTATTGTGTAATTAGTGTGATTACGAATAAGGCTCTTAAGACCATGACAGAGGCCTTCAGGCGGCCTAGAAACTCTCACCAGAGTTGGCCACTGACTCATACGAACTTACTTGCTTTAGGCTCTAAAATAATAACACACATCTCCAAATAAACAAACATTACCGCTGAGATCGGTGCAATAAAGTTATGATTGCGCTAATTTCCAGCGGGATCCAGTGCAGTTTCTAACTTACTTGGAGTGTTAACTTTATTAAAGCAACAACTTGACTGATGTACTCCACCTATTTAGAATTACCTTCGTCTAACGGCAACGAAACTTAAGATGCCCCCCATACTATTGACTATGTATCATGCACATGTTTTTTATAGAGTACCTACCTAAGTTTGTATAAGTCAGTGGCCAACTCTGGTGACGAAGTTATAATATAAGACCGCCCGAAGTGTCAGTCATAGCCTAACAACTTTGAAAAAGCAAGGGCCGTCTGCTTAAGTTGCCCTCTGAAACACAGTGCTCACTTTGCCACTTGGTGGTCACTCATCCAACTAAATCAGTGTGTACAAAGGCAGGAGGCGTTCCACTAGTCACCTTACACCTGCGTTTCTCTGTAACTTACTACTGCACACCGCAATAACTTTAAACTTTAAAAATGGTTAAAAATCACGGACGTGAACAGTAGTTTCTGCCCTCATTATTACAAAACCTAGTGGATCACATTTTTTGCAGGGTATCCAGAGCTATATAAGGGTAGCACGTTATTGTAAAAGAGTCCTTTCATGCTGCTCCGTTATTACGCAGGAGCGCAATATGTGAGTCTGGCTTTAAACAATTGCCGGCGCACAATATGAGCCTCATTGTACCTGCGCCGGATTAATTTCGGCCCTTCGTTGTGGATAGAGTTGGCAACTTACAAATGTCGGAAAAGGCTGAGTTATAATTGTAAGTAAAGCAAACACTCAGATTTTTTTTTTTGAATTGAAAAAGTCCGTGGGCTGTGAAATACGGATGACGCGGGTGTTGCTCGCGAAACGCGCGTCATACTTAGTCATACTCATGTATAGTTCTCACGGCGGATCTCGGCCGTCTTGAATTTAGCCGTTTCGATACGCAATGGAGCTTTTTCAAACTAAATTGTCTTTGCGCATCACAAACGGCTAACTTCACGAAAGCCTAGATCCGCTGTGCGAACTATACTAATATCTGTTCTGTGCTCATGTGACATAAACGTACCAGTCGCCCGTTTTACGCGCATTTTTTTATGTCAGCAACAACAAGACGAGGACGAGATAGTCAACTCGCTTACCTGATTACGCACCACGCTTGACCAATACAGTTGCAGTGCCACCCAAACCCAAAGCTTCTGTGAAACTTGGAGGAAAACATCTGAGTCATTTGGTTTACCTTATTGTTTAAAGTATTCAATTAAAAACATTTTCAAGGAACCTTATTTTATAGCTTTTTTATAAAAATGCTTTGTGTAATAAAAAAATAAACGCATAGAAAACTAAAAAGACGGAGTCACAGCGAAGTCCGGAAAGTGGAGCCTGGGTCGCGGATGATTGCGCGCTAAGCGCGGTGCTTAGCTACCTTCATTTTGTTGTTTATGGCGGGGTTTTTTCTCATAATATAATCACAAGCAAGATTAAATAAAAGGAGTAGCGTTTTACAAGATTAATGTAATCTAAGCTGATTAATTTCTAGCAAACCGGACTTTCAGTTTTCTGGACTTCCCAGGAGGCGGGACTTCAAAGCTTAATTTAGTTTTTGAGTAGAGTTATAATATTTTTCTCTTTATTCTATCTTTTTAGAATATTTCTTTAATATTCTATAAGAGTGAATAGTAAGGTTATTAGTATAACAAAAGACCTGTTACAAGGCCAACGGTATCTTTAGTTTATTAAGAAAATGTTGAATTTCGTTAGCAAAATATTTTAATTATAATGCATTGTTCTTTGTGATAATTAGCTACCAGGAAAAACTACTACCAGGCATGTTTCAACGAAATGCTTAATTGCATTACTGCGTTCCGGTTCGAAGGGTATGGTTGCCGGTAAAATGACTGGCACATGAAACTTTTAACTACATCTTGGCATAACAACGCATTACACGTTTGGTATAGCAAGCGTCCTTATGCTAGTAACAGTAAGTGGTGTAAAATGAAATACACCCTCCAACCTGATCATACAAAACTTATCAATTGGAAAATTTAAAAACTTAATTAAACAAAAACTGTCTCAAAAAGCTTACAATAAAATAACCGATTACCTAGATGATAAAAAGCTTGAGACGAATGTGCTGCAACTCTACTCGGCATCCATAACAATAGCAAGGTCATGCCAAAAAAGCGATAGGAACCCAGCCGGTGTTGTTGCCAGTTCTTTTACGGCATGGGCGCGCATTGGAACTGGTGTAAATTTTCCTAGCTTGTAAGACGTTTCAAAGTGATCCTTGTGATTCTATTGAAATAAATAATTTTTGATTTTGATTGATTTTTGATTTTGATCGGGTCTGACAACAAAATAACATAAATAAAGTGTACTGTATAAACTAGAAACGTGACGCAAAAGAACAGAGTGATGCTTAGTTACTTTCTTGGTCTGAATCAAGATAGCAAAGTGGTTTGGCTTCGCCCAATCAGATTGGTGCGTTTGTTAATAATAATATCAAGTAGAGTAGACGGTACCTGCGCTAGCGTTAACTTGGAGACTGTTTGTAGTTAATTGTTTTGTTTTACGAGTGTCTGGAGCACCTGATGTTGACGCCAGAAACAGCGGACGAGAAAGCCTCATAAAAATGGCTGTTTTAATTTGCCACGAATATTTAAGAATAGAAGTTATTTGTGATAGAGCTCGTTGGTCAAGTTAGTACTTGACAACGACTGCTGCTCAGCAGTAAGGTAGGTAAACATTTGGGTCACTAAATGTTTGCATTACTGGTGTTCCGAAATTTGGCTATAAACGCCTACCACACTACTGTGGGTTTTACATTAGTTTTTACATTGATCAGAGTCAAGTAAGTACTTAAATAATCAGAAGAACTAAAAAACATTTTATTGTACACGATGTAAGTACATACTGACATTCTTATTTTTTTTTAATATTAACAAAATGAATATTCTAACATAGAAAGCCTTCATCCGGTAGGTATGTAGGTATAAGAAGCTGGCTGCTTCCGGTGTGCGCCGGAAGTGAGAAAATTGCTTTACTTGTGCGCGTTCCGTATTTAAATTATGAAAATGCCCCACAGACACATCCCTAGGATAATTATTTTGAATCAGTGTTACATAAATCTTTCCATAAAATAAAATTATTATGCAGTTTACATCATCATTATTTTTACTAATGTATGTGGGTACATTTATTTTTTTTATTACAAGAGTTTACAAGTCCTAACGTTGTCCCAACAATGACTTAATCAACTAAAAGATGGTGTGATGCTGATGACCTAATCACCTGATAGAAAGTAGGCTAATTAGTGTCCTAAAATTAAAATTATCTTTTTTAATATTTTAGTTTCATTTTATCTATTTCTGTCTTTTGTTTTGGAACGGATTGCTATAAAGCCGTTTGTACAATAAAATATTATTTTTGTTGTGTGTCTTTCTAGAAGATTGACCATGAAGTTGGTATGAAATGAATCACGAACATTTTGTAGCCAGCATCCAAAGGCACGCATCTGTTAGCTAATGACATACCACGTTTGAACAATATCTGTGGCGCATGCCGCTCTCGACATAGCAGTTGAAACGCGACATTTTCAACATTTATCACAAATTCCAGTTGACTACTGCAAGTCACGCATTTTAGGTTTGAGTTGGATGAACATTTTGGTTTACCGATTTTGTCCGTATTTTCTAAAAAAAATATTGTACTTCACCTAATAAGAGGAAGACAGATTACAACTTTTTAATTAATAAAAGTTTGTAACTGTCGTTCCCCCGTCGCAAAAGGGTGACTGATAACTTTTTTGTATCAACTGTCCCCCAATCAGCAGGTGACTGAAGGGAATAAATCACGGTATCTGTAGTTAGTCAAATATTTTTTTTTTAAATCCTTTCAAAATTCTTTCCGTCTGGTCGAAGCCACGCGTGATCCAAAGGCTAGTTCATATCTGTTACAAACGATCTATAGATAGCTCAACTGTTTTATATTATGAAACAGTTGAGCTAACGGATCCAAATCACTACCAGACGGAAGCTTTCCCAACATGCTGACTGCATTGCCACGTTTAATGGCAATGATGATCCGTTGAGCCAGATATAAACTAAGCCTTTGGATCACGCGTGGCTTCGACCAGACGGAAAGAATTTTGAAAGGATTTAAAAAAAATATGTATATTTTGTAATGTAGTGCAATTATGTACTTGCATATTTTATATCGTTAATAAAGATCCACTTTCTTGGTAAAGAAATTCTAGAACAAGTCTCACCCGAAGTATTATGCTAAACGTTATTATGTTGATATTAAACAAAACATTGTTTTATTATTATTATGTTTCACTCAATAATATTCGTGAATTGTTTTCGTCATAAGTCTACTTTAAACAAAACCATAAACAACAAATCCTGCCGAAACAATATGGCGTCGAAAAGGCAGTGCGCGCAGCTTCCGGTCCCCGGCGGAAATAACGTGCGACGGCGACCTCTGGTAGTGTTATTACGCAACTGTAATTGCACTGCAGTGTAACAACTCTACCGCGGCCTATGAAGGTATTTAATGAGACATAAAGGCTACGTTAGGCAACCTTTTTAACCTTATACTAGAAGAGTATCATTTTATACCCATTTCAATTACATAAGTAGCTGAACTATATCTATAGGAACTTTAAGACTACCTATTTTTATAGAATTTAGATATTGTAAGCTGTTGGCGTCCCTGTTATAATAAATAAATAAATAAACTGTTTCCTGAAATGGGTTACTAATTCATAACGGGTGTATTTTGTATGATGTTACAATTTGGAAAACCAAATAGAAGCAAATGAAGTTGTTTATTTGCTTATAAATAATGCGTTAAAGTTTTTACAAACAATAAATTGGTACCATATTCCAGAACCACCAAAACAAATCATCAAAAAAAGCTAACCCAGCCGAGTTTGTTGCCAGATTCTTCTAGGCTGGGGCGCGTGGAACTGGCGTAAATTCACCTAGCTTTAAGACATTTCAAAATGATCTCTGTGATATGATTGAATAAAGATATTTTTTACTTTACTTTACAAACGAAGCACGAAAGCGCTCAGTTGAAATTGCCTCTAGCAATCACTCATCCACATTGTGACCTACAGTGCCTAACTTTGTCGATCTTATGAAGACTTGGCTAACTGCTGATAATGTTGATGAGCTGTACGCTGTAGATATGTACCTGTAATATAAGTACAGTTAGCAAAGAAAGTGGTCTATCACTTATGGAAAAAAATTGTGTGAAATCTATGACGTTCAAGTAAATCTCCACCTTAGGGTGATAGACCATATTTTTTGCTGACTGTACATGACATGTTACAGTTCCAATTACCACGCGAGCTTGCAGGCGAAAGGTAGACAAAAGTTTGTTTTAATGAGTCAAACGCCGGGGGCGTAAATAGACTACCCAGCTATAAATCTGTGCGGCGCCGGCGCGGCGGTGCACAGCCTTTAATGATATTGTAATTTTAAGGTGAGTTTAGTTCGCTTGTAATTGTAAGTCACTCGCACACACTCACACCTTTGTAGGTAAACGGTTAGTATTTGTAGTCATAAAAATTGTAAAATAGATGTGTTAATTGAAAAAAATAATAATGTAATAACAATAAAAATAAATAATGAGGACGGGAAAACTAAAACGTGATTTTCAATTTTTTTTTTTTTCACTATATTAATATTGGAAAATCTGCTAAGAAATAAAACAATCTAAACTATCTCATATTAGGTAGGTATAACATTCACCACATAATTTCTCAAAGGCGTAATTTTAACATTTATGCCTAAATATTGCTCGTAATGGCAATAATGCCGCCCATAATTTACCACTAATTAACGCACAAACAGACCCTCGTAACGTCAGAGAACAGAGAGAAAAAAACTACACAAATTATGTTGAACTACACAATAAAAACAATTGCAACGACTCCAGTGACGTGGTGGTTGAGAGACTAATTGAAAAGTGAGAAGTTGGTTCTATTTTCGCTGCAAGAAAAATATTTGCATGAACTGTAAATAATTGTTTCGGGCTTGGGTGTCTTCTTTCTTTTTTTTTTATCAATCAAGGCGCCCACCTGATGTTAAGCACCACGCCTGACTATTACAGATGCAGTGCCACCCAAAGCTTAAAGTGTTTGCGTGGCACTGTACTGCGCTTATTCAGTTTTTTCGCCCAGTAATTTCTTGCTTCAGTGCCCTTCAACCTAAACACAGTAATGCTTGCACACTACTGCTTGGAAGTATAATATCTGACACTGCTGTGGTACCCACCAAGACGAACTCTTGCTGAAAAGTCCTATCACCAGGTGTAATGTTGTAGTACCTATCAATAAATACTTGTAGTAATACTCACGACAGAATCCTAGTGTGAGATCAAGAAAATGAATGTGACTGTTGTTTGTGTTAATCCTAAGTTAAAAATGTATGGCCTTCCGTTTCATGGATGTTTTAACCTTCCAAATACAGAAGAATAAACGCAAAGCTTAAACTTCGAAATTACCAAACGTTAAATAATTTAACCTCTACACCAGATGTCTCCGGAATATAGAAGCGACATCAAACCATGAGGCTTTATTTACCTGACAGCGGCATTCCGTACTGGGATATAATGTACCTAATACAAGCGTACAGAAACGCAACTCCCTAAGTTTTTAGTACTGATACTGGCGCATTTTTGCGCGGTATTGCGACAAGGATGCAACCAGTTGTTGGAGTGAGTAAGACCAACACAACCGCAGTTTGATGCGTCGGTGAACTAAACGCACTAAAAAAGTACATCTAGGTCACAAAGTATTATTTAACTCACATGGTTATAAAGTTAGTTTTTGTTAAGTCATTTATCAAAATAACAATGTATGAGTAATATGATTAGTTTAATAAATGGAAAACAGAAAATAAGAACATAGAGTCACATAATAAAAAAATAAACTTATAAAACTGTCATGAACTTGAAATTTCAATAGGTAAATAACATTGTAGTGCTACTGACTGCCTGACTGACAATCAACGAACAGCCAAAACGGTATGCTCTTAAACCATAAGTGTGAACTTTGAAAACCACTATATATTAAATAAATCTTTTAGGGCGTTCCATCCATTTGCAATGAATAAGACAAGAAAAAATAGTGATAACTATTAATCTGTCTCACACTGTATTGATAGAGTGATAATAAAAGCAGAGTAACATATCTATGCAGCAGGGGTTATTACATATTTTATGATACAAGTAGGTATAAAATAAACTAATTTAATGAACGTCGTCGACTCCCGAGAGAGCGAGTACGACTCTTTACGGCAGCGTTTAAATATATTACTGTTTTACGAGACACATGACTAGAGCACTGTCATGTATGCGTACCGACACTCACAGTTAGGCATTTGTTTATAAAAATTGTTTTATTTTTTTATGTCAGATAATGACAAGACAATCAAGGCGCCCACCTGATGTTAAGCACCACGCCTGACTATTACAGATGCATTGCCACCTAAAGCTTAAGTTTTTAAGTGTTTGCGTGGCACTGCATTGCGCTTATCACCCCGAGACATTGTTGTTAAGTCTCTTTTGCCCAGTAATTTCACTTGCTACAGTGCCCTTCAAGCCTAAACACAGTAATGCTTGCACACTGCTTGGAGGTATAATATCTGACACTGCGGTGGTACCCACCAAGACGGACTCTTGCTAAGGAGTTCTACCACTAGGTAAAATAAAAACGTAGCTGAGAAATCACCAGATATCAACGTATTTAACCTAATCATTTACCTGCTTCGTCTACTTCAACAAATCTGTTAATAATATTTTGCTTTAGACGACAACCATTTTTGCTGTATCTTTAATGGGTTGTGTAAAACTGAAACTGCGTCCCATTTTTTAATAATCACAAAAATGCTAAAATTAACAAAAACGAATACGCATGATTGTAAATGATTTATTTCTTTAAAAGTGTTTAAAAATACTTTTCAACACACTTGCTTATAATATTGGCTCTATGATTATCGCAATTAGGCACACAATGACACCCATAATCAAACTATGACTTTTTCATTGCTCAAATCGATAACTTACTAGTGAGTTATCGATTTTTTTTTTGTTATTTTAATAAGAGTTTTTTTTTGTTATTTTATTCACAAGTGTGTTGAAAAACGTCGTATGATACACGTGTGTATTGATGATTACCGTCCTCGGCTATCTTAAGACCCTCGCTTACGGCTCAATGGCGCCTCAGCGGTAATCACCAATGTTACACACTAGCACCATAATGTACTATTATTCTTCATCTTGATGCGTTATAATTCCTACTTAATATATTGATTACCTTAAAGTAAACTAGTTGACGGGTGTCTTTCCCCCAGATGTAGTCAAAGTGATTAAACTTAGCATGCGGTACGCGGTAAATGGATTGCACGTTCCGAAGCCTGTCGATCAAGATGTGAACGTCATCATATGAAGACAGATAATCGCCGTCGGCATAGAATATCACTGTTGGAACCACCACATTGTGTACTGGATAGTCCGGTGGAGTAACTTCATGATATTTTAGCAAGTTTATTTGTTCTCCGTAGTCGTACAAGGCGAATCGCTTTGATGCAACTAACTGCAAGAAGTGAACCAGCTGCTTAAAAGATGATCCAGATGGAAAGTGGCTGAGCTGAACCGGCAAGTTCTCGTGGTCGATTTGACTGTAATCGTATCCAATTAGATTGAACAAAACTGTGCTGCAAATTAGTAGAGTAAGTCTTGAGCTAGGGCATACCACTGATGTCAGGAACAAAATGAAAGGGCTGCTGGACAGCAACTCGTAAAGGCCAAGAGCTTGAGATGTCTTGTACGCTTGCTGCCTTAAGGGTACTAGGGCCTTGATGACTGGTGACTTAGTGTGCCATACATACGCTAACGTACCAAAGCTAATAAAGAGATTTATTTTCTCATTGTATTCGGGTTTACTCGAGCACATTACAAAGAAAGCGGTCGTTCCTTGGCCATGACCTATGTAAGTAAGTTGTGACTGTACTCTTGTATCCAGAACAAAATCAATCATAGCCGGTAGATCGTAGATTCCGATTTCATTCCAAGTGAAGTCCCAGTACACATCGCCTTCTGTTGACAAGCGCTCGTGTTTTTTAGAGTACTTGTTTCCGCGAGCGTTCCCAATCCACACTTCATAGCCCTCATTAGCTAGCAAACAGGCTAGCGCTTTGTCAGCTCCGGACACTACAAAGTCATCAGAACTGCCTAGAGGTCCATGCATCAGAAACACGGAAGGGCCGCGTCCTGGTATCCGAATCAACGTGAGGCAGTATCCGTCGTCTGTGGAGACCATGTACTCTTTCACTGAGTAACCATATTTTTGAAGTAGTTCGGTTGTGTTCAAGTACTTGTCTCCTGCTCTAGTATTTTCAGAAGTACGACTTCTTTGCATGAACTCGCCTTCCAACTGTTTAGTTTCATTCGTAAAGAGAGCATCGTTAAAATCTTTAAATATATCGTTTAGTTCTAAACTATATGATAATATTTGTAAACAACTTACGTTTTTTATGATTATAACACAAAATAAAATAAAACGACACTTGCCTATCATGGCTCTGTTGAGAATACAAATTTACGCTGTTCATTTTGTTTGTTGGTTAATTAACTAATTAAGATGATGATATTTTAATGGATTAGTTTTAGATTACTTTTTCATAATTTAAATAAGTAACACCTTAATCAAGCAAACAGGTACTTGGTTTGCATATAATAATAGCAAAGTGGTAATCAAATTATACAGATATTAAAATCAAATTGCTTTACAAACAGTGTTTATTGTTTACAAATTAAGAAAGTTTTGTAAAATATTTAGTAAGTTTGAAGCTTATAAACCGTTGAATAAGATAAAAAATTGCATGATACTCGAATGTTGATGATATTAATGAATAGGATAATCCGTCATATTATTGAAACTATACAAAATGCATACACCATATTGATAGCTACTAAAAAACTAGGAAACTGTTGCGGTACATTTCCTAGCTACAGATTTAAAACAAACAACTTGGTACTCGTATTTTTCTTATTCCAACTTCCACCAACCGATCCAAAGTTAGTGCCATGTAGATTATTCTTGATTATTCTTTCTTGGTTTGGGGACGAATATTGCTATACCAATGGTATAGTAAAGTAGCAAACCCCACACTCAGGACGGTGTTGACGACCAACAAAAACCCCAACATGTGTATCATGATGGCTGGAATTACACCTCTTTGATGTTGTAGTATCGTTTTTATATACTTTGCTAATGAGATTTTAATTGGCAGAGTTAAATTCCAATTAGTAAATTATTGTTTGTCGAGTCATTGACCTTCACGTAATCATGGAATATTTTACTGAGAAAAATCTAGAGCCTTCAAGTATTGTTTTGGAATGATCGATGCAATATTTTTGTGTTCCGTTTTCGAATGTTACTTAATTAGTTACATTAACTCAGTCACTATCTTGTCAAATACCCTGCTTATTTTTAAATTTGAAATAGAGAGTTATGGAAAATTCTATGATTGATATTATAAAATATTTTGAAAAAGAGTGGGTGCTATGGAAGAGAATATCTTCACTCAGCATTGGCAAAACATTGAAGAAAAGAGAAAAATAAACTGATAGTAACGTGTTTCGTCTCTTTATTTTGTAAATACTGTTAGGGTTTTTTATTTGTTGAAATTAAATGTATTTCGTTTTTGGATAAATTACTCAAATCTCGATATCTATGGATATACTCGATATTATTTAATGCTAGCAACTGTTTTGTAACTTTGACGTTGTCGCTGGTTCTTTATCTGTCAAAGGAAAAAAAGGTGGATCGATGAGGTTGGCCAATCACAGAGTAGTATCTGCCCGCAAATCGTTGCGATTGAGGACTCGTTTTGTGATTGGCTAACGTTCAAGAAGGAATGAATCGAAAGCCCGTTTTTTTGGAAATAGAAAAATAAAGAACGAACGAAAAGGTCGGAGAGGCATTCTGGCTTGGATCGTCGAACAAGTAACATTGTGAAAAGTACCTACGTTGGTCGAATAAAGAAAAAGTATTTCTGTACCTAAAACATCATGCTGTTCTTCTTTCTACAAAGTCCTGAAATAGTAGTGAAGTTTATATTTCAGAAGCCGGGATCGAGACTAACTTAAATAAATAGTAAGTACACGCCCATTTCGTTGCAAAGACTAAATTTTGCTTAGCTTTTCGGATTTTGAATTTTTGATGTTGAAACAGTCACCAATTTTGTTAGTAGTCTGTGCTGTTAGATTTAGATTCGTATTTTTCTCGAGTAACCTTTACCGGTAACCGTAAGTTTGGTTTACTGTCATGATCGATTTTCATAAAATTATTATTCGTAAGATGCCTCGATAAGGCTAATTTATCTAGATTCTATCCTGTACCTAGCTAATATTGTTTTTCGTAGAATGATTTTCTAAAATATATTTTATTTTAGAACTACCCTCAAAATGTTTTATTCTAAAACGTGTTTTTTCTGGGATTGCAATGCCACGCAATCCTTTTCAGACGATGAACGAATCAGATCACAGGGTCGATTTGAAACGCAGCTGCCGAATCGTCGGGATCGCCGTGTGCTTTCTCGAGGTCGATGCCGTGTTCGGGTCTGCGGCCCCGGCGCCGGCGGCGCTGAGCGGGACCAAGAGTGGGTGCGGAGTCAAGAGCTGGTCGAGCTGCTGGAAGGGCTGACTGCGCCGGCGACTTCGTGCATCGGAGCGGCATCGCCATGCGCCACCAGCCATGGACGGCGAGTTTCGTCAGGGCAGGCAGCGACGCCACAATTCTGAGCCGCGTATCGACGCGGAAAAGCAAAGGTCACGTAGTCTTTCCTTATTTATGTACGGTTTCGAATCGAAAATAGAGTTAGATTTTTCAAGGCCGATAATGTTTGAATTTGGGAAGGCAAGCGAGTGTTGTTTGATAGGACGATGAGACACTACTGTATGCATAAAGTAAATAAATTCTATAAGTCAGTGGCTAACTCTGGTGACGGCCGATGCCGCCCGAAGACCTCCGTTATAGCCTAGCTACTTAGGAATGTCTGGGACCGACTGTTTAGCTTTCCCGCTATTAGCGATCACCCATCCCAATACTCTAATGCTTTAGTGCGCGGAACATCGAATGTTTCCTCGATCGTAATCTTCCATCGAAGTCATTGTGTTTATAGTATAGACGTTTGAAGCTTTTACGCGGCGTTGCTCAGATTGGAAGTGTGTCTTGCTTGCGCGCTCTGTTAGTTTATATTGTTGCATGGAGTGATTTCAGATTTTCTATCGAGATCGTTATGTCAAATCGTGAGTGTCTGTCTATCAGGTATTTCTTAAGTATACCATTATGTTATATTACAAAACGAAGAACTGCAGTATTATCGATGTACCTACCAGATGGTCTTACATTGATCGAGGTCGAGGTCAATGTCGAGCTTAAGGTTGAGGTCACGATCAGGGCCGAGGTCACGATATAGGTAGTGGTCGTGGTCAAAGTCACAGTTGAATAAGTCGAAGGTTGAATACGTCTCAGTTGAATATGTCTCAGTTGAATAAGTTGCAGTTGAATAATTTGCAGTTGAATAAGTCTCAGTTGAATAAGTCTCAGTTGAATAAGTCTCAATTGAATAAGTCGCAGTTGAATAATTTGCAGTTGAGTCGCAGTTGAATAAGTCGCAGTTGAATAAGTCGCAGTTGAATAAGTCGTAGGTCGTAGTTGAATAAGTCGCAGTTGAATAAGTCGCAGTTGAATAAGTCGCAGTTTTAAGTCTCAGTTAAATAATTCGCAGTTGAATAAGTCGCAGTTGAATAAGTCGCAGTTGAATTATTCGCAGTTGAGTAAGTCGCAGTTGAACAGATCGAATTTGAATAAGTCGAAGTTGAATAAGTCGAAGTTGAATAAGTCGAAGTTGAATAAGTCGAAGTTGAATAAGTCGAAGTTGAATAATTCAAAGTTGAATAAGTCGCAGTTGAATTATTCGCAGTTGAGTAAGTCGCAGTTGAACAGATCGAAGTTGAATAAGTCAAAGTTGAATGAGTCTAAGTTGAACATATCGAAGTTGAATAAGTCGAAGTTGAATAAGTCGAAGTTGAATAAGTCGAAGTTGAATAAGTCGAAGTTGAATAAGTCGAAGTTGAATAAGTCGAAGTTGAATAATTCGAAGTTGAATAATTCGAAATTAAATAAGTCGCGAGTTGAATAAATTAAAGTTAAATAAATCGAAGTTGAAAAAAAAAAAAAAAGTTAAATAAGACTAAGTTAAATAAGACTAAGTTAAATAAGTCAAAGTTGAATAAATCAAGTTGAATAAATTGAAGTTAAAATAAATCGAAGTTGAATAAATCAAATTTGAATAAATCGAAGTTAAATAAATCGAAGTAAGTTGAATAAATCAAAGTTGAATAAATCAAAGTTGAATAAATCGAAGTTGAATAAATCAAAGTTGAATAAATCGAAGTTGAATAAATCGAAGTTGAATAAATCGAAGTTGAATAAATCGAAGTTGAATAAATCAAAGTTGAATAAAACGAAGTTGAATAAATTGATGTTGAATAAATCGAAAATAAATAAATAGAAGTTGAATAAATCGGAGTTGAACAAATCGAAGTTGAATATATCAAACTTGAATAAATCGAAGTTTAATAAGTTGAAGTTCATAATGTCGAAGTTTATATAATGTCCAAGTTTTATAAGTCGAAGTTTAATAAGTCTAAGTTTAATAAGTCTTAGTTTAATAAGCCGAAGGTTAATAAGACGAAAGTTTAATAAGTCGATGTCGAAGTAAGTCGGAAGCTTAAGTAAGTCGAAGTCGAAGTAAGTTAAGGTCGAAGTAAGTCTTAGTCGAAGTAAGTCGAAGTCAAAGTCGAAGTAAGACGAAGTCAATTCAAGTCAGCCGAAAAGTCAAGTCAATTATAAGTCAAGTCAAAGTCAAAGTCGAAGTCAAGTAAAAGTCAAAGTCAAGTCGAAATCAAGGTCAAATCAAAGACGAAGTCAAGTCAAAGTCGAAGTCAAGTCAAGTCCAAAGTAAAGTCAAGTTCAAAGTCAAATCAAAGTCAAAGTCGAAGTCGAGGTCCAGTCAAAGTCGAAGTCAATGTCAAAGTCAAGTCGGAGTCGAATAAGTCAGAGAAGGAATAAAACAAGTCGGATCTGCCGGATCAGCTGGATTAATCAGAAGTTATATAGTCATAAATCGAACAAATCGAATACACCGAATACGCCGATTCAGTTGAATATGCCGAATCAGTTGATAATACGCCGAATAAACCAAATCGGTCGGTCGGATCAGTTGGATAAGTCAGATAAGTCGGATCAAATAGATAAGTTATAGTCTTAAATCGAATAAGTTGAATAAACCGAATACGCCAAATCAGTTAAATACGCCGAATCAGTTTAATACGCCGAATAAGCCGAATCAGTCGAATAAGCCGAGTCAGGCGAATCAGCAAATCAGTCGAAAGAAGAGGTCAAAGAAGTCGAAGAGGTTAAAAAGTCGTAGGTCTTAGAAGTCGTAGCAGTCGTAAAAGTCGTAGCAGTCGTAGAAGACTCAAAAGTCGCAGAAGTCACGGGTCGAAGAGGTCATAGAAATCGAAGAAGTCGTCGCAGAAGTTTTAGAAGTCTTTGAAGTCGTAGAAGTCTTAGCAGTCATAGAAGTCTCAAAAGTCGCAGAAGTCACGGGTCGAAGAGGTCATAGAAATCGAAGAAGTCGTCGCAGAAGTTTTAGAAGTCTTTGAAGTCGTAGAAGTCTTAGCAGTCATAGAAGTCTCAAAAGTCGCAGAAGTCACGGGTCGAAGAGGTCATAGAAATCGAAGAAGTCGTCGCAGAAGTTTTAGAAGTCTTTGAAGTCGTAGAAGTCTTAGCAGTCATAGAAGTCTCAAAAGTCGCAGAAGTCACGGGTCGAAGAGGTCATAGAAATCGAAGAAGTCGTCGCAGAAGCTACGGAAGTCGTAGAAGTCGTAGGTGTCTTAGAAATCACAGAAGTCGCAGAAGTTGCAGAAGTCGCAGAAGTCGTAATAGTCACAGAATTCGTAGAAGTCAAAAAAATGCTGAGGAATACGTGGAAACCAAGAAAGCCGAGAAAAACAAGGAAGCCGAGGAAAACGTGGAAGCCGATTAAAACGTAGAAGCAGAGGAATACGTGAAAGCCGTGAAAAACATGAAAGCCGTGGAAAACATGGAAGCCGTGGAAAACGTGGAAGCCGTGGAAGCCGCGAGAGCCGAGGAAGCTAAAGAAGCCGTGAAAGCCTAGTAAATCGAGGAAGTCGAGGAGAAGAGGAAGTCGAGAAAGCCAAGGGAGCCGTCGCGAGTCGAGCGAGTCGAGGAAGTCGAGGTAGGAAGTCAAAGAGAAGAGAAAATCGAGGAAACCAACAGTCGAGAGAGCCGTGGGAGCCGAGTGAGTCGATAAAGTCGAGGAAGTCAAAGATTTAGAAATCGCATTACTTCGTAATATATTATGATCTCTATTTGTGTTTAAGAAAGAGTAACACTGTATTCGATGTCCCGTCATGTTAGAAAGTCGTCAAAAAGTATTCGTCTTTTTCTCCGTTAACATTCATTGCTAACGATCGTTACTCTATTGGCCAACAATATTGCGAAAATAAGTTTTTAACTCTACGCTCTTAGAATAGTACAAGCATACACATGTCGTGTTGTGGCGTTTTATCCAAAGTAACAATTATGTTCTTGGACTTTCTTCAATTGATGTTGAGGCCCAGTTTTTGGCTTGCTGTTTTTAGTCGCTATAGCTATAGCAGATCCACCAGTCATCTTCGAGAAGTAAATGAAATTTGCAAATCAGTTTGTTATGCGTTAAGTTGTAAAACTTGTTAAAGACTGCTTCTATTGCTTGAATCGAATGTCTGATACAGTAGTTTCGAGATGTTTCGAGAGTTGTTGAAGATAGGCCAATTCTAGTGATGTGAGTACAATAGGGTAGCAAAAACCAAACTGGACACCGATTCGATAAAAGGTCATGGTTAGCTGCTCAAACGTTATTTTAAATAGTTTTGCTTACTGACGGCAATGTTCTGTGTTTAATGTTGTTAAAAAAAAAAACTAAATTCCTTCGAATCGTTATTCAGTTCCGTCACGAATGCAGAAGTGGATTTTACTCTGAACAAAGTAGATAAGAAAACCTTAGAGTAATAGGTTTTTTGATTTTGTTTGATTGATTTCAACTAGCGACTGTTAAACTTTAATGTTACTGTGTTACTGAGCATGTTTAACTACAGATAAGTTATTTCGTTGTTTCAGATCAAACACGAGAATCGATCGGTTCGTGTTTTGATTTGCCCATGCTGAGAAGAACCCTCCGTAATCGATCGTCTTGTGAGCATCAGATGAAAGAAGCCGCCACTGTTAATCCGGCGAGCGACGACTTGATGAATCGATAGTATTTTGACTTAATTCGTTACTTAACTGTCACAGAACAGAATAAGTCGGTCTGTGTTTGTTATTCTACAGCTTTCCCACAGGGAATCGATCGATTGATGAAGGGATCACCACAGGTGATCGATCGTCCTGTGTGTGTCTACTTGACGAATTGAGCGTTTTTTGATATGATGATTCGATAGTAAACGTGCAAACTGAATCAAACAGTTTTTTTATGTTATTCTACGTCGTTTGTTACGTCCACAGGGAATCGATCTTTCTGTGAGCGTTAACTTGACGTATTTTACTTAAGTTTTTAATACGGAACCGAATTGATCGGTCTGTGTTATTTATTTTACAGTGCCACAGGTAGTCGATTATCCTGTGTGTATCAACTTGACGAATTCGATTGTTTCTTACTAAGTTTTTTAGCGACCACGGGGAACCGAGTCGATCGGTCTGAGTTTGTTATCAGCGCTATCATACACACAGGAAATCGACCGTCTTGTAGTCCACTGGCCTGAATTGTTTTTATTGATAAAGTATGTACCTACTAGCAATTTAGTGATCAGGACTAAATAATACTAAAGTTGATAATATATGTTCTTATTTAGATATGTTTTATAAGTACATGAATATTATGTATAAGATGGTATAATTGTGGCCATGGCATTTAAGGAACTGAGCTAATGTATTTAGAAACTATCTTAAGAGTAACGCTAGATTCATATAATATTTTTTCGATAATGTTGGCTTGTATAAAAATATCCGATTGTTAGGGTTCCACCTGGGGTCGTGTGCAGGGACGCACACGTTGTCAGAATGGACGATTGTTAGGGTTTTTTATTTGTTGAAATTAAATGTATTTCGTTTTTGGATAAATTACTCAAATCTCGATATCTATGGATATACTCGATATTATTTAATGCTAGCAACTGTTTTGTAACTTTGACGTTGTCGCTGGTTCTTTATCTGTCAAAGGAAAAAAAGGTGGATCGATGAGGTTGGCCAATCACAGAGTAGTATCTGCCCGCAAATCGTTGCGATTGAGGACTCGTTTTGTGATTGGCTAACGTTCAAGAAGGAATGAATCGAAAGCCCGTTTTTTTGGAAATAGAAAAATAAAGAACGAACGAAAAGGTCGGAGAGGCATTCTGGCTTGGATCGTCGAACAAGTAACATTGTGAAAAGTACCTACGTTGGTCGAATAAAGAAAAAGTATTTCTGTACCTAAAACATCATGCTGTTCTTCTTTCTACAAAGTCCTGAAATAGTAGTGAAGTTTATAATACAGACAAGCAATAACTTTCTTTGTCAAAAAGTTACACTCCAGTAAACTGTAAAAAGTGGAAAGAATCCCAAACTCTTATTTGAGACGGACACTTAGAAAGTAAGTTTCGCACTCAAACCGAACTCCCATAAAATAATATCAGGCAGCTGGCCTCCGGGACACGTTGGTATGCAAACAGCAGGTGAGGAACTCTAGTGCTGGTCGCTTGTCGATAAACATCAGAGTGCTTAGCACGATAAACTCGTTCGACAATCGTGAATGTAAACGTATCGTCCAGCTGTCAATTTGTATAGGATTTTTAACAGCGCTTATTATAATATTTCCAATCATATATTTTTTGATCTCGTATAATATATCTCGCCCAAATAAGTAAAATATACCTACTGCATGCTAAGTCAGTAAGCATTATATAAGGCTTTTAAGTTAATTCTATGTTAAGTTTTATAGTATTTATATAACACGTACCTAATAATTTGTTAGTTGAGTAGCTACTTAATAAGTGCACGCTGTGGCATCCTATAATTGGAGAAACACGTAGATATAAGTCTGGAAAATGTTATTTTAAACATGTATTGTGATTTTTTCGTTGGATGTCCTAAATTAAATAAATAAATAAATCATATCGATTGTGTTCGAGTTGAGGGTTCTTACCGATATACTGGATAACTGCTTAGTATTTTACTCTGTACGCTGTGAGTTCGATTTCCTCTCAGGACAAACAGTTCTGTGTAAAATTAATGTACATTTGCTTGTTGCTGAAATGCAAATTATATTGCTGTACGGTTTGGACGCAGGTGGAAAAAATCTTAGAACACACTGGATTGAAAATATTGGCGAACATTTCACATAACGCCATCTAGCCTTAAACTTAGCAAACCTAACCATTATCTTACCTATTCGGTACTTTGTAAACTAGTTATTTGATAAAACTTATTGTGTATTACTTTTACAGATAATTCTGAGAATCTGAAATCAAACCCGCAACGTACAGAGACTAAGCTGTGAGGCCAGTAAGCCAGTGTTATATCGACTCGAACACTATCGATATGATCTGATACCATCTCTAACTCGTATATTTTACGTGCTTCTAACACGTTAGACGCTCTTTTTATAGTCTAAAGAGACGACGCAGTAAATTTGAGAGGTGCCTGGCCTAAGCCCCTAAGCTCGGGCCCGTGTAATTTCGGTTTATTAAGTTCCTCGCCGTCATACAGGGTATTAAAGTCAGGCTTATTTGACGTAAAGAATCGTCGATCCTGTGGTCTAACCTTTTGAATGTGAGTGGCTTTAAGCAAACCAAATAACTCAGACATTGCTGCGAGCTATAAAAGTGCGGCTCGGAGAACAGGTCACACGTTCCACGCCCCTCAGTTGCAGAAAGACTAGTTAGATATAATAAATATTAGCAGACATTTTTACACTCCTTAAAATTTAAATTTATCTACAAACTAAGCAAAGCTTGTACTCTGACCTCATAACTTAAGGTACGGTGTTGATTTTGTGGTCACATTTTGTAAACTAAAGTAACTTAAATTGTTGCCGTACTTTTCTAATGAATAAAATACAAAGGACCGCGATAATTTTAGTTAGCTAAGTTTAGAAAATGCTACAACGGAATCGACACAAATTAGCTTGTATTTTTGGTGAACTTGGGTTAAATACATATTCGGAATCACCACCGGGACGATAACTGATAGAATACATATTTTTTTTATTTTTTTTGTAGTATACAACTGAAGTGGCAACCAAGCGTACGACCCACAAGATGGTAAGCAGTTACCGCAGCTTATGGACGCTTGCAATACCAGAGGTATCACTCGCGGGTTGCCTCCTTGAGGCATAGATCGAAAGCCTCATGTGCCAGTAATTTCACCGGAAACCATACCCTTCACACCGGAACACAGCAATGCGAGCATTACTGCTTTGCGGCAGAAATAGGTATGGTGGTAATACTTCCCCGGACGAGTTCTATCACAAAGAACTTTGCTACTCTTTTTTTTTTTTTTTTTTTAATATCTTTACATTTTATTAAACAAAATAAAATATGTACATAATTATATTACATTACAAAATATACAAAATACATATGAAACAGTTGAGCCATCTAAAGACCGTTACAAACGACCTATAGATAGCTCAACTGATCCAAATCACTACCAGTAGGAAGCGTTCCCAACATGCTGGCTGCATTAAAATTGCTACTCTTAAATACATAATGTACTTTTTTGTAAATATACTTCACACTAATTATTATAAATGCGAAAGGTTGGATGTTTGTTTCTCTATAACTCAACAACTATTTAACCGATTTGGTTGAAACTTAAAACATAAATAGAGAGTGACCCGGAATAGGACATAAGCTTTTTACGCCGTAACGTAGTCACGGGCAACAGCTGGTATAATAAATAGAAACACCCAGGCCCAAATCAATATTACAGATCATGTAAACTTTTGTCCTGCAGCGGAGACCGAACCCGCAACCTCTCACTTCTCACCGACGTTTCGTTTTATAGCTCTATCTATGTATAGTTCGCACAGCGGATCTAAGCTTACGTGAAGTTAGCCGTTTGTGATGCGCAAAGACAATTTAGTTTGAAAAAGCTCCATTGCGCATCGAAACGGCTAATTTCACAACGGCCGAGATCCGTTGTGAGAACTATACCGTTCCAAGTCTTCATTGCTTTATTTATATTGAACCAATAATGTAATAGTTGCACTATTTATAGCGTCTTTCGCCAAATCTAACTAATTCTCTGTGTAGTTTTTGGACATGAAACACATTTGAACATGAAAAAAACACAACTTTATAATTAAAACAGCTAACTATAAAGCAACTAAATATTCGTTGATTTTATTTATTATTTTGTGTATACTCACCCTGTATTTTCCGTTTGTAAATACGCGTATATAATGTATCTACTGAGCACTGATGGTCTAGTGGTAGTGACCCCGCCTTCCGATCCTAAGGTCGTGTGTTCGAATCCGGTCGTGCATCAATGGATTTTTCTGTTCTCTCATACGGTGAAGGAAAACATCGTGAGGAAACCGGCATGTCCAAGAACTAAAAATTCGAAAGACATGTGCCATCCACCAATCCGCATTGGGTCCGCGTGGATTAAGACCCAATCACTCTCGCCTGAGAGTAGGCCAGTGTCCCAGCAGTGGGAACATTAGAAAGCTGTCATGATGATGAATGTATCTACATATTACTAACATTGAAGTTATTACCTCAAGGAATAGCTAAGATAGAACACGTTTAGGTCGTTAACCCAATAAACCGTTCCTGCATCGTTGTACTTACAGCAGCGAACAGCAATTCCAACCGATGTTTATTAAAATTCCTCGACATCCTAGGAGCGTCGTTAATTGTTCACTCAACAATTCGCAAGGAATTCTCGTCAACGTCTTTGAACCAATTTGTACCGCTCCGGCTGTGAGCCGCTCACGACAAAGCTGTAAATACTAGACAGCTAAAAGGTGTAGACGTCTTCTAACTAGATCAAGGTATAACATTGTAAAGTTAGGGTGCTTTGGACCCTTTGGACCTGTCTGTAAATCCTTACACGACCTTTTGACGACCAATGTGGCGCGGTGGGCGAAGGTCCGCCTGCGACGCAGAGGTTGCGGGTTCGGTTCCCGCCTTGGGACAAATGTTTGTAGGATCTGCAAATATTTGTTCCGGGTGTTCTGGGTGTTTTCTATGTATAATAAAAAATATCTATCTATGTATTGTATTGTATTAAATATATATCAGTCATCTAGTACCCATAATACAGCTCTGTTTAACAGCAGCTTACCTTGGGCTAGATGATGCTGTGTGGATTGTCCAGCATTATTTATTTATTTATTGAATAAAAAATAAATAAATAAATAATAAAGGTACGAATATCAAATTATACAAATGCCAATAATTAAATTCGTGTGAGTCAGTGGCCAATTGTAGTGACGGAGTTAATAGACGTTCCAAAGGCCTCAATCATGGCCTTTGAAAAAGCTGGGACTGACTGCTTAACGTGCCAAAGATTATAAAATCCCAAAAATTATTTTGCCTCAAGCGGGATTTGAACTCGCAACCAGCGCTTGATACGCGGGCGCTCTACCAATTGAGCTATCAAGACATATCTCGCTTGGACGAAATAATCATTGGAATGTCTTCAGCCCGAAGCGCCTATAGCTCCACCTACAGGGGAAACGTTGCAGTTATCCAAGCCTGTTCAATGACTAAAGTTAATTTAGTTCATTGACGAGAGGTGTCGCATTGCTTATTCAATTGGTTATTCTTGTTTTTATAGTGTTAACCATCACAACTGGAATACTAAGGATTATAATTCCCCTAGTGTGATGGTTAACACTATAAAAACATAAATAACCAATTGCTTAACGTGCCCACTGAAGCACAGAAGCGACTTTACTTTAAATTACCGATTTTCACATAAAAAATAAGTAGGTAAGTAAGTAAGAGTAGTATGAGTAAGGGGTCTGTTTCGGTGTCCCCCAGTCCTGTATTCACTCGGCCCGTTCTCACCCAAATTGAATAAAGTTTAATTCATAATTTTTGGTCGCTTTTGCGTTAATTTACATGAAATTTTAAGAGTAGTAGAGTTCTTTATGATAGAGCTCGTCCGGGGAAGGACTACCACCATACCTATTTCTGTCGCTAAGCAGTAATGCTCGCATTGCTGTGTTCCGGTTCGAAGGGTATGGTTTCCGGTGAAATTACAGGCACATGAGACTTACCATGTAACGTCTCAGGGTGGTAACACACAAGTGATATCTATGATTTTGCATGCGTACATAGGCTACGGTATTATTCTGTTTTTAATTAGGTACCTGTTTAGTTTTCACTTTTACAAACATGACCCAACGACTTTTAATTTTATTTCCACGTTGATTCAACTTTCAACGTGAATACCAAACTGTTTGTACATTTTAGTAAATTTTAACAGAGGCCCTCGGGCGGCCTAAAAACTTTGTCACCAGAGTTGGCCACTGACTTACACGAACTTACATACAATTAATATTATTTGTGATGTACCTGCCAGTCTGTGTTTTTTGTTTGTGCTGTCGAATAAATACTTTTCTTTCTTTTTTTCTTTCTAAAATAATCATAATTTACATAGTAAATGAGTTTACTGTCAAAGTTTCTACACGAGTGGGCTATGGACCAGTTGTACCCAGAAATCGTACAACGCTCTGCGAGTACAATGCAACAATGCCTTTAGGGCTCTGTTGAGGCTTCCCAGGTGGTGTAGTGCGTCTGCTATGTTTGCAGAGGCACATGTTGATGACTTCTATGCCATCATACGCAAACGACCGCAAATGTTATGCAGCGTGTGAGGGGAAGCAGCAACGGAATCCTATAGATGATTGCTGATAGGATGGACTCAGTCATCCTCAGTCGATTCATCGATTTACCTGTGAGAGGTGTAAACCGATGAATCGACACTTAAAACTTAAAATTTTAAATTTTCAGTGACATTTTAAATTTTACATTTTACATTTTAAATTTTAATTTTAATGTTATTGAATTCTTTTTTGGTATTGATTATTGTTATGTGTGTGCCTAATGTCTAAATGTGTAACCCTACTATGGAACCTGTGTCCGAAATAAATGATTTTTATTTTATTTTTAATTTTTTATTTATAGTACATTTAATTTTTTTGGATTATTTCTAAGCGTTAGCAATGTTTTTATAAATAGCTACCATTACCTGAGTCATTTATTTGAATTTAAACAATATAAATTAGGAATAAGTAGGTGTGGGTAGAAAGGGTAACTTGAATCAAATGTTTTGTGTCGAACGGAGCAAAATACCTATTGGGTAGAAAAATTTTGGGTCGAACGGGTAAGCACTCCCAAATTGTGAATAACAAACCGAGAATGTGTGTTTAGAGCCAACCACGCCGCTACGTAGAGCACTATCAGCTCAATAGTACGTGCCTATCTAATCAGGTCGATGGCAACCACAAATCTGCACTCCACTCGTGTGCTGGATTATCTCTCCAGCGAGCAAGCGAAAACAAGGAAATAAATATCAGAACATTAGCCAAAACGTGCCAAAACTAGTAAAAGATTAAATGAAAATGACGATTATGAAAATTATAAACTTAGAATATGGTCCTGAAACTACATTATTCTTATTATTATTAAAAACCTGTAGTGTCCCACTGCAGGGCGAAGGCCGATAACAATGAGGTATGGAAAGAGAGAAGAGCCTTTGCCCTGAAACTATAATTTAAAATGATTTAATAAAATAATCAAGTGCAAGTCGTTCTTACATGATTGTTCCACAAATAAATAAATAAAATAAAAACAAAGTGACAAACATACAAAAATAAAACATAGTCGATTATAACCCCTTTTTTGAAGTCGGTTTATAACGTAATTGTTTGATGATTCATTATGGCATCGACATTCAGTGTTAAACTTACATAAATTAACACGATGTTATAATTATAATTGAGTATAATTATAACGTCGTGTTATGTATTTATGTATTGTAGTATACTCGTAGGTATCAATAGGAACAAAAAGATCAATCAACCTGATAACTTTAATTGACAAAACAAAGCGCCAACTCCATCTCTAGAGGCGGGCGTGAATTAATAATCTACAAAGGCAGCTCAACACAACTCAATTAAGGAAATACAGATAACAACAGAAGACGACCTGAGTTATTACTATGTCTAATAGTTCTTGTGCCTGAGAACCGAATCTAAAAAATACGGATCGTAAAAAATTACGGAAAACTAGGTAACTTCAAAACAATTACCTATATTATCCATAATAAAAAAAATATTTTTTTTTGTTCACGTTTCATCGTGTTTTTCATGTCTAATAAACTGAATTTTGGTTACTCATTGTGAATTTTAATCGGGTCAAATCCCCTTTTGTGGATTTTTTTTCAAAACAATTTATTGAGTTGACTGTACCCTACTAAGCCTCAAGTAGTATTTTATACGGTTTTGCATCGGGAAAGTGTAGTACTGCTCTTATGCTGAATATTACACAATTATTGCAACACTGATTTATTTTTGACTGACAACACAAAAATACGGTTTTGTGAATAATTACAAATTATTAAAATAGGCTATGACAGAAGCATTCGGGTGGCCTATTAACTCCGTCATCATTAGAATTTTATTTATTGTTTTATTTAAATAATTGTGATTTTAATATAAAGAGAACATGTATTTAGTTGACTGTACAAACTTCGTAAACAATTTCACGCGTCAGGAATTTGCTTGAGAGACATTAGAGAAGGGAAATCTAATTAGCTATTGAGCATTACCTAATTTGTACCTACTGTAATATTACACATCCTTTAGCATTACAATTAGCAGCATTTCAGTAGCAAGTATAATATAGATATATTATATTTGTAACGTTGTTTATGTTGTTCTACAGTGGGTTCCAGTTGGTCACAGCTGATATTCCTGATGGAGCCTCCTCCGCGGCTGGCGTTCTCTAACTCGACGGGCGCGCGCGTGTCGTGCGCCGCGCACGGCACCCCCGCGCCCGTCATCACCTGGCTCACAGAAGACGGAGCTCCTGTCACTGATATCACCGGACTAAGGTATGCACTTGGTAATAATAAGAAATATATGGTCCCCCCAGTTGATGGACCGTTTTAATTATCATCATTGACCTCTACGTCTATATCAGACGGTTTAAGCAGTGTCTGTATTAAGATTGCACTTTTTTTGGTGGCTAAACAAACCGATACGGGAGCGGACTGAACGGCCACAGTTGTTGCAAACAAGTGAACCATGTGATGGGTTTGCTTCGCTGGCATGCCTTCTAGCTCTTGGACTAATGGACACATTAAAGCGGTCGCAGGAAGTTGGTGGATGGTGAAGGCTGAATCGGTCGTCATGGCGCTTTTTGGGAGCCTATGTCCAGCAGTAGACGTCTATCGGCTGATATGATGATGTATGCATTTGTTAATAATGAGAGGTTATTGATCTGTGCCTGACCAGACCATTACCCATGAAACGCGTGTTCCCGGGTCACCCAAGTTTCCACCCCCCCGCGCATCTGTAATAGGAATTTAGAAAGAAGTTGGCGATATATAGACTGTACAACTTTTTTATTACACATACGTAAACGGTAAATTGCGTAAACATAGGTTTTTTTTTTAATGGTTAATTATTAACTTCCTTTGATCTAAGGATTGTAATTCCAAATACCATCCACTACCCACGTACTATACGTCAGATACACGTTACAGCCAGGGCGGTTATCGCATTTTGATTTTTATTTTTTGTTTATGACTTGCTTATTTATTTTTGACGATTGAATTAAGTTGAAAATAAATGCGTTCTGTAGCTTTTATGACAGCTACGTGCACTGCACAGTTCAAGAACTCTGTGCAAACTTAGACTAAAACGTTTCCATTACGTTATCGTCTAGCAAAATAAGCCCTTTGATCCCTTAAAAGGCTACAGCAAAAGAGGTATTTGCCGTGCAATACCCACTCATAGGCAGTATGCTATAGGTAATATCATTGTCTACGATCTTGCGTGTTTTACCTAAAAGTAAGTAAGTCATTTTTTTTTAATACCACTAAAGTGGCAAACAAGCGTACGGCCCACTTGATGGTCAGCGGTTACCGTAGCCTATATACGCATGCAACATCATAGATATCACTTGCGTGTTACCACCCTGAGACATTAGATGGAAAGTCTCATGTGCTTGTAATTTCACCGGAAACCATACCCTTCATACCGGAACACAGCAATGCGAGCATTGCTGCTTGGCGGTAGAAATAGGTATGGTGGTAGTCCTTCCCCGGACGAGCTCTATCACAAAGAACTCTACTACTCTTATTAGTAAGTTATTTTAAGTCAGTAGAGAACTCTATTAACAGAATTAATAGGCCACTTGAAAGCCTGTATCATGGCTTAACATCTTTGAAATAGCCGGGACTGACATAACGTGCCTCCTGAAGCACGGAAGCGCTCAGTTGAAACTGTTAATTTTTAAAGCTAATCCATCAAAGCAAACAGTACTATTTAAAATGATTAGGAACCCATGAGGCTACTCTACGCAAGTTCAAAGCACTGACAGTGGGTAGGTATGACTAGATTAATGGTACGTCACACTAGTTTCGTTTCCATTCGTTCTTTTCGCGAACGAATGAGTGAGCGATGTACTTTAATCGGCTTGTCGGACTCGGCTCGATTCATTTCTGTCTCGGTTTTCGTGATAACAGTCGGGTTTTGTTAAAACCAGTAGTAAAGCTGGCTTTTGTTCTTATTTGTGAAATAGCTTGTTTTTTGGTTTCTAACGAGTATTAGTTGAACAGTTGTAGGTTAGAGCTCACACAAAGATGGTGATTGAGAATGTCAATTAGGTACACCTAAAATGCATATATTGTTAGTGACATATTAAAATTTTACAGAATTGTCAAAAAAGTATTGAAGAACTCGTTTCTTGCAACATACCTTTCAGTACAAGTCATCACGTCTATAACAAAAATAACGTAGTAAAGTTCTTTGTGATAGAGCTTGTCCGAAGAGTAACTAACAACATGCTTATACCTACCACCAAGCAGTATAAACCTCTGGTGAGGACTGGTTCAATGTCTCAGGGTGGCAATGCGTGAATTATACCTCGGGGTTACAAGCGTCTTTATGCTACGGTAAGCGCTTACCACGAAAGTTGTACGCTTCGTAGCCATCTTACGTTGTATAAAAAAACTATTCAATGTATCAACATACAACTTACCTTTCAAAATGTCAAACGATGGTGAATAAACGATGCGTCAGCGTTCCACCCGGTCGCTTTGGCCCACAGAGTGAGCATAGTAGCCAGCGTCGAACCTAGGACTACGGCTAATCCCGGAGCAATGGCGTGGAAGGGTCAGCGAGAGATTAACGAGACAGCCGGTTTGATGGAATGATGGATAGTGGAAGCAGAGATGTCATTTACTGATAAAATTGACTTTTCTAATCCCTAGTTGCAGATAACACCGTCTAAGATTGTGGTGTCTTAATAGCAAATAAAAATATGTCTATGTCTATGTCTATGTCTATGTCTATGTCTATGAAAAGTCTTGTTTCGTACGACACGTTCATACGACCACTATTTTTTTTACACTTAAAAGTAATCCTAAGACCACAAGATTTTAAGTGATTCTAATTAGTTTTTCCGATAAATTATAATATCCTAACTGCTCAGGATCGCAAATCCTGGAGGAATGGGGGGGGAGGCCTTTGCCCACCACTGGGATCCAGTAGGCTAACAGTAACAGTAATAATGTGCTTAACATCCAAGATTGTGCACCGGTGGTCTAGTGGTTGTGACCCCGCCTTCCGATCCTAAGGTCGTGGGTTCAAACCCGGCCGTGCACCAATGGATTTTCTGGTCTGGTCTGGTCTGGTCGAAAAACTTATGTGCGCAATGCCAGTGTTCTCATACGGTGAAGGAAAACATCGTGATGAAACCGGCATGTCCAAGAACTAAACATTCTAAAGACATGTGCCATCCACCAATCCGCACCAATGCGGACCCAAGTCCGAGTGGTGGATTAAGACCTAATCACTCTCGCCCGAGAGTAGGCCAGTGTCCCAGCAGTGGAAACATTAGAAGGCTGTCATGATGATCCAAGATTTTCTGCCGAGCTGGTAATAAGATGGTGGCCAATAGTCCTTGACGTCTGCCGGCTCAAAGTAAAAGCTGAGGGTTTGAATCCTGAATACAATTTTCCATCTTCAACAAAATTGTATTACTTTACTTCGTACCTACATATTTCGCCAGCAATATTTGATGTATCCTCCTTGACAATATTGCCCCACTTCACAGGTTTCCATTATAGGTGCAATATTCCTTGTGCACTTCCTCTTATCCGAGACCTTTGCAGCGAACTAGCGGAGTAACAATATAGACAACTGTATGTAGTACATTTTTGTGTTTTAAATTCGTTGTTTTTTCTTTGATCACATTTTTTAATAAACATAATTTTAATTAGCCTTAGGGCTAGGTTCGAATCCGCCTGAGCGTGGGTTCAAAACCGACTAACACGATGGGTTTTTTCACCAAAAAAACTTATGAGTTAATTGCTCTCAAACTTCTCTTCTTCAACGGTGAAAGAAAACATCGATATGTATAAAAACTAGATATTAATTAATGTGTTCAATTCAAGTGTCAGTTGGGTTTGCTTGGTGGATATAGGCCAAAACACAAGCTTTTGAGTAGGCCAGTATTCCAACAGTGGGAACATTAAGTGGTACACGACTAACATTATTAAGTTTATATTATTACTTTTTTTTAACAAACGAAATTTAACTAGGATTAGGTAGATAGCACTGACTTTTACTGTTTAATTTGCTATGTAACTATAAACCCGTAATAATATTGACACATTGAAATTGTAATTCAAATATTAGTATATTTTAGTACGTACTTAAAACTAGTTACCTGCAACGCCCTAACAGGGTTCATGTACTTGCAGCTACATTATGATAGACCTAAGCTAAATGTACATTGTGCAGAATATATGAATATGAATAAGATAAAGCTATGTAAGCTTTCAGCACGTATATTTACAAAGAATGCGGATAAATCACTTACCTTCTTTTTGCAAATCCCTAGGTTGCCTGCTATGGAAGTGGAGCGGTAACTCGGTTTGGACACAACCTGATAAACGATTGATAAATTATGTATAATAGCGGAAAGCTCTGGCATAGAACAAAACAAGAGATGTGAGCGGATAAGGTTTACATGAAACAATGCTTCTACACAAAAGTGCATAGAATAGAAAATTTCCGCGTAATATCCGGGTTTTAAGCTTTAGTTGGCTAGATGCAGTTTCTATCAAGTACCGTTAAATTTTATGATCGTTTATTATTATGAAGTGCTGCTAAAATCACCGATGTTCAGCGATGCCATCATTAGGATTTAGATTTGGTGACCACTGGCCATCTTATCTGAGCGCTTTCGTGCTTTGGTATGTACGCTAATATAAACGATAATCACTGTTTGTTAGATCTTTAATCATAACAATTTCTGCTTCAACGTTATATTTCAAACAAATATTTTTGCTTTTAAGTAAGATGGAAGTCTCTAGCACATACAGGTCAACCTGGTAAGACTTCACATTTTTCACGTCGCTTTCTCTATCACGCCAACATGATTCTAGACCGCGCGATTCGGCTAACCTACAACAACAACAACACACTTCCTTTTCTGTCAATTATGTGTTAGCGTAGTACAGTATTGTTTCACAGTCGCTGAGTAAGCCGAATCGCGTGGTGTGGGATCAGAGCACGGCCAGAACCAGCATCAGTTCATATTCGCGTCATGGCGCGCGACCGTTTGTCTTCGTTAGCGTAATACCCGAGCCACGGAGGATCTCACAGAGCTCATTACAAGACAATAATTGATGCATCAGACCCCTTACGGAGACGGGAGCTTATAGCCACTTGCCGGGGAAATATTTGCTGGTGCATGGAAAAGAAAATGCAAAAGATTTTTATAGATGTCTAGCTGTTTTACCCAGGATATAATCTACCTTTGTACAAAATTAAATGTTAATCCGTTCAGTCGTTTGGGGTGATATTCTGTACATACAAACATCCACACTTTCCGTCTTATATGTTTTCATAGTGGTAATTATCACACTGATAGAGTCTAAACATTATTTGTTCAGATTCATATTGAGTTATAATATATTTTAATGTTCTGAAACTTTAAAAAAGCACTTAGATAGATAGATAGATTATACCTTTAGTGAATACCATATGATAAGAAAAAAATTACATCGGATGTAGCTATGTTGGAAGTGTAACAATGGATGGTCTTATCACTAAAAGCGATCTATTCCAGAGAAACTTTGGGTGGATAGGACTTGTTGAACAACATGTGGACGGTGGCGTACATTAACACTCATTTGATTTAACGAGAATTATTAGTTCATAACGCAATCAAAATAGAACACAATAACTTGCAAATTTATGTGTTTTGTGTTCGTTCATTTACAAAAATACACTGACTTCAAACCTCATTGCAAAAACTGTTTACAATTTCCGCCTTTCGCTATAAGCTATAAGGTTCAAAATAGTAAAGAAAAACTTGTAAAGTTTTAACTTGTTCCATACTTTTCCAGAGCGTTCAAGTGTGAACGCGATAAGAGACGCTTCAGAAAACTATAAGTCAATATTGTTGAGGTGAAAACCAATCAAAAAAAAGAGTTGAGTCCATTGTTATTATCAAGATACGCCAAACAAAAAGTGCTTTGCGAACCAAGTTGCGTAGCGGTTACATAAATTGCAATAAACGACACGTAGATACACTTCCTTAGCCATAGCTCCCTTCCTCCGAGCGTGAAAGGTGACCCAATAACACTGCCTACATAAATAAACAATATTATGGTATTTTGATAGACAGGTTGTATTTCACTTTACGACAAGACGCCCTCAAACTCAATTTGCACCATAAACCATTTAATACGCTCGGAAGGAAGTAACCTCGTTAATATTAGGGACGTCGTGAAACAATGACTTTATGATACGATTTATGAATAACAGCGTATTAATAGATGTTATAAAATCTAATGATGAAGCCACCCTAATCAGGTTATATGGAATTCCGTCATTTTAGCCTTGATTGCATAAACCGGGATAACTCTATTAACCTATAATTAAGCCTCTTTTATGTTAGCTCGGACCTAAACGCTGGTTCTGGTTGATGTAATCAGGATTATAGGGAAAAACGTTTATCCGGCAGCGTTAGTTGAACCTGCAACCTCTTACTTTTCAATTAGATACTTGCTCATCACGCTGTCGCGGTCAAATTGCCAGTTGTCAAAGCATTTAATTTAAAAAAAACCGACTTTATGACTATGTGCAAACTTAACAAAAAACCAAAAAAAAACGGCGTCATTTTATGACCAATTTTATTTCATTCAAAATTATATGGGACTTCTGCATTAAAAAATATATGGGACTTCTGCGGTTGATCATATTCTGTTAGTGAAGTCATGACTGAGAGTCTAAATGTATTTTTTTTACCTAGCAAACAGCGTTACAAAAATATATAAAAACCCAGTAAAATTGATAACGTCGTCCATTTTGAAGTCGGCTCAAAAGCGTTGTCTACATGAAGCATGTCATTGATCGGATTCCGTCGCGGCCGCGGCGGCTCCGTCACGCGCCGGGACCGAATCATTTATTGAATAGCGACGGAGCCACGTCCCATGCAAATGTTATAGCCTCCATTTCTATTTCTTCGCGTTACGGAATGTGGGACATTACTGGAGACATTTTCGATTGCGGCAAGTTTTTACAGCCCTCGATACATTTTATTTTGCAAATGGGCATTTTTCTTTCTTCCTTTTTTTCTTTCTTTCTAAGTTACTATACTAACAACAACATAAGACAAGTGTAACTAACTACCTGAATAAATAGTCATCGTTATTGATAGCCCAGGTGAATATATAATAGTTTATGTTTTGTCATGACAGCCTTCTAATGTTCCCACTGCTGGGACACTGGCATGATCTCAAGCGAGAGTGATTGAGTCATAATCCACTACGCAGACCCGATGCGGATTGGTGGATGGCACATAACTTTCGAATTCGTTCTTGGACATGCCGGTTTCCTCCTGATGTTTTCCTTCACCGTATGAGTATGAGAGCACTGGCATTGCGTACATACATTTTTCTATTTATTTTGTATACTTTTATCGAAAAACATTAAAGGATTTTTTCTGTATTCCAACGCTAATCAAAATAATTAAATATGGCAACAAACCTAAACTCTGGAATTAAAAAAAGTTATTCTAACATACGTGCATGTTATAATTTTTTTTGTAGATTTTTTACAATTTACATGAATATTGGCGTCCATTGACGCGTGTACACAATTATCGGACCGACCGGGCTCGCATGACGGTATGGAATTGGAATTTCATTATAAATTGCTTCCAATACACGTTCGCGTATACTTTCGTCATAAGCACGTTAATGTCATCTATCAGTTTTAAGTAGCTTTACACCAAAACCCTAAAAACTAATAAAATAAATCAAGTTCAAAGCATTTCGTACTCAATTTTGACTAAATCTTGTTATGCAATGAATATTAGGCTCTTTATGGTATTTTAATAACAGTTTCTGAAAACCATTGGACAGTTTGAGCTGCTGTTTAAATGATCATACCAAGTTCATGACTCTTGAATCATATTCTTCTTCTTCGTTACACTCTTGACAGAGCGGTCGTGGTCGTCACTTCAGGGGAAGTTGTGGCTCGCTTCACAATTCGACGCCACTCATCTCGAATCGCAGCTTTCCTGGTACATTCATGCAGCGGGCCACTTAATGCAGTCTTTATCTGGTCTGTCCATCTCAGAGGTGATCTGCCCCGCGCTCGTGTGCCCTCCACTCTTCCCTGCACTATGAGGCGTTCAATGGACACCTCCCCGCGTCGTGAGATGTGTCCGAAGAAAGTGAAGATTTCATATAAAACTCAAAATATACACAATAAAAAACTGATCTGTTATTCAATGTCAAAAATGCTACCATTTAATAAAACCACCAAATAAATCCGCAAATCGGAGTACGATCAGCGCAATCTCCCATTCGATGTCAGATAAAACGTCGATCGCGCACGATTTGATACGTACAAGACACCGCGTCAGCGAGTGAGCGCCCGCCATGTTACAGTCCCGCAGCTTGTGGCGAATCTATTATTTAGTTATTTTTACTAACTCATACTTACTGTTACCATTTGAAAAAAAAAGCGTTACTGACTAACTGAACGACCGACTGACTGACAAGTCTGACAACCGACGCACACCCAAAATGGTAATATCTGCAGGATATGTTTCACGCGATGTGTTGATGAATAAAAAATATTGCATCTACTAATAAACGGTCAACTTTTGGCGTATGTTGAGTTTCGGTATCTAATGACGTAAAATTGCACTTGCGGCCAGTTTATGCTTGGCAGACAAACTCAGTGGTACTTGTAAAGTCGTGGTCAACTCCTAGTACTAGTTTGGTGTCAGTATCTTATCACGTAGGTGAAACTACAGTCAACGCTCGTACTAGTACCGGTCATTAAAAGTAAATGAATATTACTAAACCTATTCATATTTTTCTTATCCCATTTTACCTTAGACAGAAACATTAAAGCGTTTTGATTAAGATTACTTTAACATAACGAGCACTGGTGGTCTAGTGGTAGTGACCCCGCCTTCCGATTCTAAGGTCATGGGTTTGAATCCGGTCGTGCACCAATAGATTTTTCAGTATGAACAATTTATGTGCGCAATGCCGGTGCTCTCATATGGTGAAAGAAAACATCGTGAGGAAACATGCATGTTAAAGAATTTTAAAAAATATTTAAAGTCATGTGCCATCCACCAATCCGCATTGGGTATGAGTGGTGGATTAATAAGACCCAATTACTCTCGCTCGAACGCATAAAAGCAACAAAAGGACATCGCGTGTAAAAATAAACAACAAAGTTCCTGCTCGACTTTGGATCTAACATTACAAATCATACGTTTTATCATGAAAATGTTGTTTTATTCATAACCGTACAAAAGCTATGCTCAGATATTTTAGTTCGGAAGTAACTTTTATTTGAACACATAAATAAATAATAACAAAAAAGTTGCTTATTACCATGAAATCAAAAATCAAAATCAAAAATTATTTATTCAGTAGAATCACAAGGATCACTTTGAAACGTCTTACAAGCTAGGAAAATTTACACCAGTTCCAACGCGCCCATGCCGTAAAAGAACTGGCAACAACACCGGCTGGGTTCCTATCGCTTTTTTGGCATGATCCTTGCTATTGTTATGGATTCCAAGTAGAGTTGATTATTTACTTGATTATTTACTTACTGACGACTATTGACATCCAATGCTGAACATAAAAGCCTCACCCAAAAAATGTCGTGACTACCGCTCTTGAGCTTTAACCATCTATAGTAGTAAAGTAGTAGAGTTCCCTGTGATAGAGCTCGCCCGGGGAAGGACTACCACCATACCTATTTCTGCCGCCAAGCAGTATTGTGAGCATTGCTGTGTTCCGGTGTGAAGGGTATGGTTTCCGGTGAAATTACTGGCACATGAGGCTTTCGATCTTAGCGTCAAGGTGGCAACCCGCGAGTGATACCTCTGGTATTGCAAGCGTCCATAGGCTGCGGTAACCGCTTACCATCTTGTGGGCCGTACGCTTGGTTGCCACTTCAGTTGTATAAAAAAAAATCTATCGATTTCGTGCGATCGCTTAAGTGTCGTCGGTTCGTCGAGTGGGGGCCAACTAACACGGCGTTTTTCAGTTCGCGGTCGCATTCAAGAACTTATATTCTGTGGTTATTTTGTATAATTTTAAGCCCATTTTAATTAAGCTTTTTAGCAAATCTTTTTAAAATGTACCTACCTAAGTAAATAGTTAGATATAGAGGGACTCGTGTCGCAGTTAACTGCTGCTACTGCTACTCGTAGGCTACACTGAAAACCAGCGCTACAGACACATTAAGTCTGAGTGGCTGCCTTTTTTTGTCACAATAGAGTAGTTTTAATTTATATTGTTATTTTTATGTTTATTGTGTGGCGCAAAATAAATATTTTTCTATTCTATTCTATTCTTCTATTATACAGAGCTATCTATTTATAACACTTATTTCTGTAACAATGGCACAGCGACAGGGGCTTTTCTCATCATTCATTCACAAAATCGTCGATTTATTCCTGACATCCGTTTCAGTGTTCGTTCTCACTTTTGTTAACGGAGAATGACGGAGTCATTTTAATCATTTTTTGTTACACTTAAGTTATCAAAAACTAAAATTAGGTAAATACAAAGTTATTAGGTTCGAATGAGTCAGGGGCCAACTCTGGTGACAGAGCTTTCCGGATGCCTAAAGGCCTCTGTCATGGCCTAACAACTTTGAAAAAACCGGGAAGGATTGTTTAAAGTGACGAAGCACGGTAGCGCTCAGTGCTACTTGCCACTGGCGGCGGTTACCCGTCCAAATGGTGAGTAAGCGGAATAGTGCTTAACTTCGTTGAGTCTAGTAAGAACAGCTTAGCCAGCTACGTCACAAGCGCTCCAAAGAAAATATACTTATCTTCTTTTTTATAATATTACATTTCCAACAAAGTATTACACGAATGTTCTTAATTATCATGCTCCGACTGGCTACGCGTCATCGTAGCACCCCACCGTAGCGGTTCTACGCGACGCCGTAGCAGTAATACTAAAACTCTAAATAGCTAGACAAACCCATGCGTTACGAGTGTGGAAAGATGCAATTGTATGTACTTGTAGTATCTACATAAATAAATAAAAATAAACCAATTTCGTTTCTAAGTCTTAAAAACTAAATTGGTTTACTTTTTTTTTTTTTATGGCAGCTATCGGCTGTGTCATTCTTTAAGTTCTTAAGCATGCAAAATTTGCAGAAGACGAGCGCAGTGCAGTGTCAAGCAAAACTTTGAGTGGCATTGCAATTGTTGCGCAAGAGATTTGGCCGACTTGTTATTTACTGATATAAAAAAACGCTTCCTGTACACTATGTCAGTAATACAACGGATTTTCTTACATAAGTTGTAAAAAAATAACAGGCTCAGCAACATAAAACCAATATGTTGTACAATCCGTCAATAGGGGTCACTTGTTAGCAAGACCCCACCCCGTCTACCGCCATCTATCGTGACAGAGGTGACAAAAACCGTTTCACGCGACACCAACCATTTATCTTAGCGTATACGTAAACCTTAACAAGGCACCTTCGTTTACCAACCTTCGTTCAAACATAGACTTCACGTTGTTCAATTTCCTGATTCAATATTTGCTTGGATTCTGCCAGAATTTTGATTCAGTTTTATATCTCTGCTATTTGTCTTTTAGCCACTTACTTTTGACAAGTTAAGATGGGATAAGAATATATTTTGAATATATTATTTTCTTTATTGAGTTGGAGATATTAAAGCAGTTTTTTTAGCGCAGTAAATCAATAAGTTATCGAATTGAAACAATTGAAATGATAATAGACAAACGAAATATGGATCTGAAGGCACTGATGGTCTAAAGGTATTGACTCCGACAACCGTTCCTAAGGTTGTAGGCTCAAAAAAAAAAACATAATAGAGTACTCTATTCATCTGTTCTAATAATAATAATATTCGTGAAAATGTGCGCTATGCCATACTTAAATGTCGAGCGATTTTCGCAGACATGTTTTCAAACCCGCGAAACGTTATTTCTAGCAAAATGGTTGTAAAATAGCCAGCATAGAAGTCACATTGAACGCGTTCTACAAAGGCGCCGCGTAACAGGTAGGTAATCAGTTAAAACGCTTCCGGCGCTACGTTTGACAGTGACGTATGAGCGTGACGTCACTGTAATGACGTCACGGGAGTACAGGCCGTGATGATAGATGGACTTTTTGTTATGTACGTGTAAAAGCAAGGTAATTTTTTCGTTGTTGGTACAAAGAGATTTTTTTCTATTGTTATATATTACTGGTTTCTATTTTGTTTTGTGAATAGAGGTTGACTCAGGACTACATGGTTCTATAGTGTCAACCAAGGTTGCGTAGCATATATTTCTGTTAGCAATAGGGCTTCCCATTATATATAAAAGACATTTATTAAACAAAATAAAATATGTACATAATTAGATTACATTACAAAATATACAAAATACATATGAAACAGTTGAGCCATCTAAAGACCGTTACAAACGACCTATAGATAGCTCAACTGATCCAAATCACTACCAGTAGGAAGCGTTCCCAACATGCTGGCTGCATTGCCACGTTGAATGGCAATGCTGATACGTTGAGCCAGATATGAACGAAGATATGAACTTTGGATTACGCGTCGCTTCGACCAGACGCCCGGAAAGAATTTTGAAAACGCGGTGAGCCCCGGTACCCCACGGACCCAGGGTCCATTATATTATTTTTTAAGCGTACATTACACTTGTTTCTTTTCGTTTGATTATTTTTTGTGTGGTGATTAATAAAGTTTTATCTACCTATCTATGCACAGTATGTAAATAAGTCCAACTTACTTACTTACTTATGCACAGTGTAGCCAGTGGAAATCAGTCTTTATTGATATTGGAATAGTAAAGGTTTATCGTTTCTATCTTTTTTTAATATATTCATATCATAAAATTTATCATAATCGTAAGCTGTCGATTTGAATGAGATACAGCGCCTTCGATGTAAAATGAACAACAAAATCTGATGCAAATTAAGAGCTTACGATACGATTACGTTACAAATATATTCAAGCTTGAGCCTCTGTAGGTATCAAGAGAATGTAGGTACTAGAAAATATAGGTCATCGCTTGAAATTAATATCATGTGATATTATTAGTACCTATAATATTTCGATATAATCGCAGTTTTTTTGTAATGTTTACTTTAATAACGTGGAATAGTAAGTGCGCTGTACTGTCGGACCCTTTCCGGAACAAATATGTGCGCGCTACGTACGAGTATCTCTAACATTATAATTTTCTACAACAAAAACTTTAAATAATATTTACTTTAAAAAAATGGTGCGAAACTGATAATACTAAAACAACTTTGATTTTTGTAGCAAGCTGGGATACGGGTGGTAGCCTAGTTACTGTAGGGTTAGCCGGCCTAAGGCTAAAAATACGAGTTCAAATCTTGCCTGAAGTTTTAGATCGTATTTACAGTTTGATTTTATCTGATTTTGCAAAATGTTTATTAAATCAGATTTAAAAAAAACTAAAATTTAATGAACTTTGAACATATTTTATTAATGAACATTATTTGCTGACAATTTCCAGTCAAACCTATTTTTCTAGAAAACTTTTCGGTAAAAGTTAATTGGGTATTGTCTGCTAAAGCGTTATGCGACACTTGTCGCCGGAAAAGTTATCAGTTAGTAGGTACTGTAACATTTCCGAACATGGATAAATGGCTTCTGGTTCAGCGGATAAAATGGTTCATGAATTGTACTTTATTTATTGCTTTGTTCGTATGTAAACGAAGCCAATGCTGTAAAATTGGTTTTACAATCAATAATTACTTTTGCTATTCAATGTAGCAGGACGTCCGCAAAACCATTTTACATACACTTACAGTTGATAAAACTATAGTCCTGTAGTATAGAGTATATATAGATTTTCAATGGAATACTAAATTATATAGCAACATTGTTTTTATTCTTAATGTAACATGGTAAACCAGCATACGGCTCACATAATGGTGAGCTGTTACCGTAGCCTACTCACGCCTCACACCTGCAGTTCTAGACATATGGCGCGTTGCCATCCTGTGACCTAGATCAATTGAATCATGTACCAGTTACATAATTTCACTGATAACCATACTCGGAATACAGCAATGCAAGCATGTATTACTGCTTGCTGGCAAATATATCTATGGTGGTAGCACGGCCCTAGATGAGCTCATTAGAAAGTAAGAAAAAAAGAAAATAGTTTTATTTGTGACGAGCTTAGAAGTAGGTACACTTATACAGAGTAGGTACATACAATTGTAATTAGTCTAACATTTAGAAAACAAATATTAAAATTAAAAACTAAGTAGGTAGCACATATAGTTATAATAGGTCATGTGCATTACAAAGGACTCTACTTTTTGTGCATCATATTCGCCAGATGTTTTACATCCGAGTGCACTAAAAAAGATAAGCAAAGTAATTAGTTACGTAGATGTCTACTCGTAGGTATGTCACCTTACACGCGCTCTGCCGTTACCAAACGCAAATAACAAAGCAGCCCCTACTTTATGCAAGAACAAATTCCACAACTGAAATTAAGGTCCGGCCCGAAATAAAAGTTAAATTAAAGGGCGACGCAGAAGGTTGCCTATGGAGCGCGACACTTTTTTACCCTCTGCTTTTGTCAGATGCAAAGAAGGGGTGAACAACTGGGTGGGATTGGTAGAATTGACAGTTTGTTTGGAACTTGTTCGGAGAAACCGGATGCAATTAATAAGAGATTAAACTGGGTAAGTAAGTACTGTCACGAATTCATTTGGAAACCATTTCCTAGATAATAAATGTTCTAAGAATGCTCAACAATGCATTATTAAAAAAGCTTGGTGACATATTTACTGACCTTCACGCAGAGTTAAACTCGCAGGACCTACGATAAAATTTGATACCTCTGGTATTGCAAGCGTCCATAGGCTGCGGTAACCGCTTACCATCTTGTGGGCCGTACGCTTGGTTGCCACTTTAGTTGTATAGAAAAAAATCAGCAACCTGTCATTTCATCACACCAATCACACTATCACATCATATCACACTAATAGGATAAATGCGAGAGTTTGTATGTTTAGTTGAATCGTTGGATAAATGTATGTTTCTCTATAACTCAATAACCATTAAACCGATTTGGCTAAAATGTAAAACATAGATAGATAATGACCGGGAATGGGACATAGGCTACTTTTTACCCCGGAAAAAAGTACGGTTCTCGAGTTCTACGCAAGTCGCGGGCGATAACTAGAATCGACAGTAAAAATAATATCAAAATCAAAAGTGTCAGTTGGGACACTGTGTCCCAATAAATTTTGTCCGAATCAACAGCAAGTCGTACAAAATACGTCAGTTTTGGATTGAAACCTTGTAATATTTTTTTGGAATTAAAATATTCCAAAAAAATTATAGTTCCTGTACACATTTCACCGTGAAATCGCGGAACACAGCTAATATGACATATTAATAAGACTGAGATAATAACCTTCATGAAAATGTGTAACGCCATGCAGATAGCATAGTATCCCGCGTAAATTAAATTTGCGCTATAATTCAGAGAACTCCAACGGAACCAGAGCGACGGATAAATATTAAATTACGGAGGTTTAGTTGTTTAGCACAATACTATTTTGAAACTAATAATAGTTCAAAAGTTTTGTAATAAACATCATACCATTGAATTTTGAAATAGTTACTACTATTGAACTAAATTGTAAATAATATTAGTAATTTATAACATTAATAACAGGAAAAAATTCATGACCAATTTTTTTTTATGTTTATTACTAGACAAAGTCTCTTTCGCCCGGTAATTTCACTTGCTAAAGTGCCCCTCAAACCTAGACCTAGACGGTATTGCTTGCACACTACTGCTTGGAGGTAGAATATCTGACACCACGGTGGTACCCACCAAGACGGACTCTTGCTGAAGAGTCCTACCACCAGGTAAAAGGTAGGTCTATCGAGTTGGGAGGCCGTTCTACACTTCAGTTGCATAGTTATGTATTATCAAAATTATAATTAATTTATTTAATTTTTTTTAAAGTAGGTATATGTAGACAAAATAGCTACGAACAGTAACATAACATAAAAGGTAAGGTCGCTAGTTACAGTGTTATTTCTTATTACATTCGTTCAATAACAACGTATTTTCTTCAACTACCTACTTATTGTGTTGAGATCAAAGCAGAAAATACGAAGCAATTTGTATTATACTATTCAAAGCGGCTTCATTTCCAATAGCTACTTATTGATTTACAACTAATTTCCATTCGAAAGGACAAGTTATTTTTAGGTAATTTTTTGTTCATGGTAAAAAATCTGTAGAATCCGGTCGTCTGATAATAAGTATTAGCATAAATAATATCTTATGTTTTTTTTTGCCAGTAAAGCTAGATTTTTTTGACCAATAATAAAACAGTCAATCAGTACATGCGACATGATTCTAGAATAGTCTACCGTGCCGCCTAACAATTTACACTAGTTACATATAAAGAGATGTAAAAGAAAGGCATATTTCCTAATATTTCCGATGACTATAACCATAAAAATAAACATAGAATGACATACTCGTAGGTCAGCAAAAGTTACTCATCTTCTTTTTAAAACGAAAATGGCTGGACCGATTCGGCTAATAAGATATCCATTCAGGGAAGGTTTAAACGGTGAGAAAAATAACGTGAATAAAACCGCACGGGTCAGCTAGTATAATTAAAATAGTTAAACAACTCGATTTGCTGAAAAGTCAACAAACGTCCAGCAATTTTGCTAAAACCATATCTCAGGGAGCGGAGCGCGGTAACTCAGTTACGTCAGTTAGAGACGGGGCGGAGAGCGATGGCACGCGGCGATGACATCCTTACAAGATTAACCTTATTATACAGACTACAGACATATTTCATAATACCAGTGTAGGCGCGGGTACTGCTTAATAAATGTATGTGCGTTCGTTTATGTATCACAATTTTATCAGCCCTAGGGCCAAGATGAAAAATGAGAGACAAAATAATCAGTGTGTTGTGTGATATAGGTACCTACTATCCTATTAATTAGCTCTAATGTTGGGACAGTCCTAATTTCTAGCAAGATGTATGTACAGACAAAAAATGTAGCGTAGTAATCACACCTGTACTACCAGACATGACTTTACTATAAATATTTAGTTAACTTCAAAAACTCTACTGTTTACCGGTTCTACGTGGATTCTCACTCTCTCACTTTATATACTCGGAAATTTTACATTATTTAAAAAATAATTAAACCAAATAGTTGTGCATCTACAGAATAGATGTAGAAAAATTGTGGGTTGAACGGGTAAGTACTCTAAGATTTGCATTTTTGTAATTTTGTATCATTGTTTGTTACGAATAATGAGTTTATTATAGTTTAAAACTACTACACCGATTTCAAAAAATCTTTCACCATTAGAATGCTACATTTTCCCTGAGCAACATAGGCTATATTTATTACCAGTGACCGTATTTATTGCACCCGTGCAAAGCTAGGGCAGATCGGCTAGTCCTACTAATCCTTCCTATTAATATTATAAATGTGAAAGTCTGGGTGTGTGTGCATATATTTGTTATCACGTATCACCGTGACGACTATACCGATTGTGATGAAATTTTAAATGTAAATGGCTTAAGTCCTGGAATAACACATAGGCTACTTTTTATTCCGGAAAAGTTTACTGTTCTTGTGGGATTGCCTAAAAACTGCAAAAACGCGGGTGATGCCGCGCGGGTCAGCTCTTTCTTATATTTAAAGGTCAACCTTTAAAGTTTATACTAGTTCATAGTTACGGACCATTTTGTAACAATCGCACCTTTTAACCGATTGCCGAGCAATAAAACGGTGTTTATTATGATTGTGTAACTTTCAGTCCCTTTGCAAAATGGAAAAAGTTTCGCATCCCTTCGTCCCTCGCGGGTATGCTCCAAGTAATGCGAGTGTAGTGCTACTGCTTCGATTATCGTTTGGTTATACAGGGTCATTCATAATCAACCTGACAAACTTAAGGGATAGGTTCCACACATAAAAAAAAATATGTACCTATATTTTTTTTTTATGTACGAGTATATTTTGTCTTAAATATCCCAAGTAAACAAAAAAAAATCGATTACGTTTTTCCGCTCAATTATTATTTATCATTGTTGGGAATCGAGTTAAGCGACGTAATAATTAAATATTCGAGTGTGCGCGCCCCGTAGCGGGTCAAGGACACGCGCAGGTCAAGGACGCTCGGGTTATTGACCTGCGGTTCATTGACGCGCGGGTCACTGACACGTGTCGAGTTCGATTTCTAACAAGGATAACTAATTATTAAGCAGAATTACGAATTTTTTTTTTTATATATATAAAAAAAAATCGATTACAAATTTTTTTTTTTATGTGTGGAACCTACTCCTTAAGTTTGTCAGGTTGATAATGAATGACCTTATATATAAGTTTGGTTGAAATAAAAATACAAACTTTAAAAAATAATGTTACACGTATGCTAACTTGTAGGTGAGCCAAACTTGGGATTGGTTGGAAGGCGATGCCAACGTGACATGAAAGAAGAGAGAAAGATGTCTAGCTTCTTGACATCTTTCACAATGATTGGCAAAAGATGGTACGAGATAAGAGAAGAAATCCAGGGCAAAGCTTTTGCCGGGCTATGTAAAGTCTTAGTCAGAATGTAAATTCATTATGATTAATAACTTAGCTCATCATCATCATCATCCACAGCCTGACTTCACCCACTGCTGGGTATAGGCCTCCTTTAGTTTGTGCCAGCTACCACGATCCTGTGCTAATCTAATCCACTTACGGCCCGCGACTTTCACTATGTCGTCTACCCATCTCGCCAACGAGATCATGTCATCAATAACTTAGCTATTCATATGAAAATAATATTTGATATTTCTAGTTAATATAATTTTTTTGTTGTATTTTTACTTCTTTAAGTAAAGTTTGCGTGCTGGCTATATTAATATTTATTTACCATGACTTTTGCAAAAAATTTCGCCATTGGTTAAGATAGTCCTCTGTGCCCAACCTGCTGATCAAGCTCGCGGTTCAAGCACAGCCGTGATCCGCCTCATAAAGGGGGTGAATTCTCCAGAGCGCCCCGAAATTGCGTTCTCGTTGGACAAAAGGGTGGTTTGTTAAAAATAACGTATTATGGCCCTTTGAGCCCAATTGCGGTTTCCAAATTATTTTTTTCGGTCTTTGTACTTTAGTAGCAGATGCGGGCGTGCCATTTGTTTTGACGTGCCTATTGTTTAAAAATATAAATATTAAACTGCTGCGAACGTTAGGGAAAGGAATGGTCTTTTCTTGATTCGGTTTCTTTATTCGGTCTACCATTATTATTAGCATTTACCCTGGCCAGTGTCGGTTGTTGTTCTTTTGTTTTGCTTGACAAAAACAAGCTAATTCAATGCGATTGTGTTTTGTTTTATTCTAAGGTAGTTTATTTAAAACTTGTAGACATTTGACTTGTAGAATTTTCATGTCATCAGAGCCCTACTGAACTGAAATATACTTATTTATTTGGTCATTTCTGTACCGGAATGAAACTAGTCAACGCGTATTATCGTAGTAAAAGTTGTAAAAATAAGCTCACTGCCAACTAATCGGTATTTACAAAATATCTAAATGCAAAACAAACTGTTACAAAACGTCTAAAAAATATATTTTAATTGTTAACAATAAAATTTAATAACGTAGTTAGAGTAAATTGGGGTAAATTAGGGTAAATTAGGGTATAAAATAGAGTGTGGAGTACGGGGCACACGGGAACTTTGGATAGTGTTTGCGCGGGTGTTTGGTCGACAAACATTGGCCCTCGGGGTGCGGGTACAACGAGCGACCTTCTAACGATACTGTAATGTGTACCGTATCGGGTAATGGACCGGCGCAAGTTACAAACTTGAGACTTGAAACATTCTTGAGATTTATTTCGGTTCAGCAAACTATGCAATTACTTTGTGATGTATGTTGCGATACTTCGCAAATCTTCGAAGTTTCAGCTCTAACAGGAATTTGGTTATATTTTGTACAAGTATGCATAATAATAATATTTCAACATATTTATTCACTGAGTTATTTATTAATCAATGTCAGCTACTGAACATGCTTATTTTTCATGATCTCCTATTTCTACCTATTTCTGCCGCCAAGCAGCAATGCTCGCATTGCTGTGTTCCATTTCGAAAGGTTTGGTTGGCAACCCGCGAGTGATACCTCTGGTATTGCAAGCGTCCATAGGCTGCGATAACCGCTTACCATCTTGTGGGCCTTACGCTTGGTTGCCACTTCAGTTGTATAAAAAAAAAGAAAAAAAAAGATCTATTTTTAATCAATGTTCCGACTGTCGGGACTCTGGTCTTCTTTTGAGAGGATGTGATTGGGTCATGCTTCTTTTGCTTTTTTTTTGTAACTTCTTGGATAGATAGAATAAAATAAATCTTGGCAGAATTTTAGGCAGAGTCTAAAATTATTTTAATATTGAATCAATGTTATTCTTACAGCCATTGCTTCATCATCATCATGACAGCCTTCTGATGTTTCCAGAGCTGGGACACTGGCCTATTCTTAAGCGATAGTGATTGGGTCTTGATCCACCATGCACCCAATGCGGATTTAAGCCCACGACCTTAGGATCGGAAGGCAGTGTCACTAGCACTAGACAACCAGTGCTTCTTAGGTGCCATTAGTTATTTTATACGCAAAGCTTGTTTATTAACTAGTTGAGTACAGCAGTTAGGTAAGTTTCAATCCTTTTGTCACAAGTCTCCCACTAAAAACTAAATTCCGGCTCGTCACAATAAGCCCCTATGAATAATAATTTATATTCTGCCCAGCAAATATTTGCCGGTCCTTGGGCCGCAGAATGCAGAATAAATGACAGTTCGTATGGCTAGTTTGAATTTCAGCAGCTCGTTGACCTCGATAGTGACGGCACAGATACTATACCAAACAGTAAAGGTACTTGCATTGCTCTGTGTACCTATCAAACTATTTTAAGAAATAAAATTCATTAGGATATTGTAATCTTTAGTATTTTCTTAGTGTGATGATTAACACTAATATTATATAATAGTGGTGGTCTAGTGGTAGTGACCCCGCCTTCCGATCCTAAGATCGTGGGTTCGAATCCGGTCGTGCACTAATGGATTTTTCGCTACGAAAAATTGATGTGCGCAATGCCAGTGCTCATACGGTGAAGGAAAACATCGTGAGGAAACCGGCATGTTCAAGAACTAAAAATTCGAAAGACATGTGCCATCCACCAATCCGCATTGGGTCCGCGTGGTGGATTAAGACCCAATCACTCTCTCTTGAGAGTAGGCCAGTGTCGCAGCAGTGGGAACATTAGAAGGCTGTCATGATGATGATGATTATATAATAAAAACAAAAATAACCAAAAATAAAATAGCCCCTGTCAGCTGTATTAAACGTTTGTTTATAAGTTATTATTTATTTTAGTTTAATCATGTTTATTACTATTTAGATATATATATATTATTATATATATGTACGTTTACGATAGCCAGAATTATGTACAAATTTTCAGTTTCGGTCCCGTAAATATTTATTTTTATTATAATAAATACTGAATACTGACATACTGAACACTGAATGCAACAGTAGCATTACTGTAATGACTACTGAACCTGCCTCCGGTAACTGCTTATACTGTGGTTGGACCCCAAATTGATAGGGCCATGATGAATTTAACTAGTTCTCGACTTAATTACTTTCTCCATTAAGTGTGGCGCTAACATGTATATTCATGAACGGGTATTTGACCACATGACGAGGTATACTGTGGGTTTTAGTGAATAAATTTTTAATTTAATTTTGCTAGTAATTTTTGAGACTTTTGAGATCGATTAAGAGTGTGATAAAACACGTCCGAGGAAGTATTACCACCATACATATTTTTGGCCCAAAGCAGTAATGCTCGCATTGCTGTGTTCCGGTGTGAAGGGTATGGTTTCCCGTGAAATTACTGGCACATGAGGCTTTTGATCTATGCCTCAAGGTGGCAACCCGCGAGTGATACCTCTGGTATTACAAGCGTCCATAGGCTGCGGTAACCGTTTACCATCTTGTGGGCCGTACGCGTGGTTGCCACTTCAGTTTTATAAAAAAAAAAAATTGGGCTGGTTATTTAGGACAACTTTTTCCCGCTGCGTCCTGAAGAGTTGAGGAAAAATATTTATTAGTGCAAAGAATTATTAGCTAGCAGAAGTTTACATATAGTTCGAATAAGAATTCTTATATTTCACATTGAATATTTTGCAATAAACTAATTTTCGTTTTAAAAAGGATCAACAATTCAACTAATGGATTCGACCAAACTCGAATAGGCGCTATTCTCCGAGTAAACCGTGTTATTCGCAAGTAAACTGACAGTTTCCTTGTATTTGACATTCTTAATCCGCAGAATAGTTATTCCAGATGATCTTCAAATCCACCCTAAAATGTCAAAGAATCGGGAGTCCTATTTTACAACGAAACTTGCTTTCTCGAATTTAATTACTTCGCACACGTCACTTCTGTAGTCTTTCTGAGCTGTAATCAAAACGGTCATGTAAAAATTTCGGAACCATAGAGTTATATTGATATGGATTGTGATAAAGTAAATGTTATTTGTAAGTTTAATTTAATTTAATAGAACCTATCCTACTTTTAGCTACTTTTTAGCATTATTTAGTTTTTAAAAAAAAACCTACTACTTATACGTTTTAGTTTCTTAGTAAGTAAGTGATTATTTTAAGATTGATGACCTTCTGACCAAAATATTTGACATACTTACTACTTTTTTGCCATTGAACATTGACAACATTTATTTATTAATTATAAGTACAGTACACAATCACGCCTTGACTTAAATTAGATACGCTTGACATTTTAAACACTAATACTTCATTTTTTTTTTTTTTTTTTTTAAATACTGGACAATCCACACAGCATCATCTAGCCCCAAGGTAAGCTGCTGTTAAACAGCTGTATTATGGGGACTAGATGACTGATATATACTTAATACAATACAATACATAGATAGATATTTTTTTTTAATTGTTAAGTTGTGTATTATTGACACATTGAAATTGTATTATTTATTTAACCTGTAACTAGTTACTACCTGCAACGCCCTAACAGGGTTCATGTACTCACTTGCAGCTACATTATTTTAGACCTAAACTAAATGTACATTGTGCAGAATAAATGAATATGAATATATATATGATTCTAATTAGCTCTTTTCGCCTGAAATACAGGATTTCCTAGTTCAGGCTCAAGGTTTATGTATACCTATTTCTAAGATTTTGCATTTGTTATCTTATTGTATCGTGTTAAAATTGAATAAACTATTTATTAATATTATTATTATTATTTATAATCTGCTCTGATTGTGTACAGGCGATTAGTTTCCATCGAAGATTGCGACGCGTACGGCACCGCGTCTCTTCAGTCCCTCTCATGATTCAATATCTTGCGCTGAATTATTCATGTACGAGTGACGCGATTACGATGGAAGACGGATTTATTTTTTTGTGCTGGATCATTGGATCATCGGCTGGAAAGACAAATTTATCATATCAGCTAAAGTAAGTAAGTTCGTATGAGTCAATGCCCAGCTCTGGTGGCAGAGTTTCTAGGCCGCCAGAAGGCCTCTGTCATGGCTTAATAACTTTGAAAAAGCAGGGACTGAATGCTTAACGTGCCCTCCGAAGCACGGGAGCGCTCAGTTGAAATTGTCACTGGCGGTCACCCATCCAAATGATGACTACGCGGAAGAGTGCTTAACTTCGTTGATCTGTAAAGAACAACTAAGACATATACGTTACGAGCGCTATCATATCAGCTAGATAGATATTTAATCATTTAAGAGCAGTAGAGTTCTTTGTGATAGAGCTCGTCCGGGGAAGGTTCTACCACACCTATTTCTGCCGCCAAGCAGTAATGCTCGCATTGCTGTGTTCCGGTTCAAAGGGTATGGTTTCCGATGAAATTACAAGCACATGAGGCTTTCCATCTAACGTCTCAGGGTGGTAACACGCAAGTGATATCTATGATGTTGCAAGCGTACATAGGCTACGGCAACATCAAGTAGGCCGTACGCTTGGTTGCCACTTTAGTATAAAAAAAACAGCAGAGATTTCCAACCAGTCAGAGATGTAGACATGGCTAACTAATGGTCAATGTTTGTTTAATATAAAGAGTTGAGATATTGCCATGAGTAGCTTTTTAATGTTTCCACTATTAGGACACTGGCCTCCACTCAAGCGAGGGCGGTTTATTCTACGACTGAACTTTATGCAAAATTGTGGTAGGTGGATGGCGCAATACATGTTTTATGAGTTTTGAGTTTATAGACATGCCTGTTTCCTCACAATGTTTTTAAAAAAACTGGCTACATCATTTATGTAAATAGAAAAAAACTAGCACATAACGGTTCGAACTCGCGACCTTAAGATCGGATGGTGTAGTCATTACCAACAGTGCGTCTAGCGTAGAGTTTTCACAACTGATAGACAATAGCAATATTTTTGACCGCAAATTATTTCAACTGCTTAAATTCGTTGTACATAATTTTGAACAAGACCATCACTTATTAGAATGTCAAAGGCAGTACAATAATGTTGGTAGTGCTGAAAACACTGCGTCGTTCACAAACAAACTGAGTATGACCTCATACATATTCTACTGTAGATGTTATACACATACACACCTTATAGATGGATTTGAGAACCAACGCTTATTTTCCTACCTCAAGGGCAATATTTTTTTGGTGAAATAGTGGGCAAATAATGTGCTGTGTGCAATGTGCACGATTGCCCTGTCGAGAAGCAATAAGATTCACTCAGTTTATATTTATACCGGGTCTAAGTATTGTGGTACAAATAGTACTTTTAGTGTCTGATACTCACGACACATGTACATTTTTTATACATACTTCATCCTGACGTTGCATCCCTACAAGTTGAATAATGAGAACTTTTTTCTTAGTGTAACCTATCATTATTGTAAGGAACACACGCTGAGATAACTCTTATGATAACCAATCGTAGTATTTGAAACAAACGTAGAGAAAATCGGGGATAGTGTAAGTAAATCTTTACTAGCAAAAAAAGGAACTCAATTACATTTCACAATATGTTTTTTAAAAATATTTTAGAAGAGACTGATCCAATTATACGTTGAGATTGATTTTCTTGAAGTTTAATGAAGTTTAGCATTCAGATCTTTACTTGCTTCCTCTTCTATCTCATGCGTTAATCAGTCTTCAGTCGTGTGACGTAAAACAATGGCCCCTCTCTCCGGGTCTAGTATACAGATGCAAATACTTGGGAAGCGCTAAGAGACATAGAAGTCTAGGTTTCAGTGTTTGAGGCAACTTTGGAAACTCAGTCAAAGCAAAGTAAACAAACTTGTGCGGAAAATCTGAATGTTGCTTTCAAGTTTTGTTGTAAATGAGGATACGGGATTGTAACGTGTGTAGTTTATGCTTGCTTGGATTGAATTAATTGCTTACCACATAAATACCTTCTTCTTCTTCGTTTATGGACTCTGTGGCTTATTTGCCACAATTTTGCCAGTGTCAAGTGTATTAGTTTGATTGTCGCTTAGCAACGTAAACAAACGAAATTTTGAAAAGATATGGTGATTTTTCTTTTAAAATTCCCTTGGAAAATCTTTGACTAAATTACCAACCAACATTGCCCCTTCATTTCAATTACTTACACTTGTGCTAAGTAAACAAGTTAAATTGGATAAACTGCCACCAAATTAACACAATAAAACTTAAAATAACACGAGAAAAATAACTAAAATGGGAGGACCCATGTCGTTTTGACAAGATAGCCAGGGACAATCTCCACATAAATACCTTCGTTGACATTGGAGTAATGAGGACAGACTAGATATTAAAATGTACATTTGACACAATATTGACATTATTATTTAAATTATTCAATTATTAAAACTTGTAAAATAAAGACCGTCTAAAAATTTTGTTAAAGAACCTTTTTATTCTATAAAATGTAGACGACAACATAAGATGAAATAAGCTACAATTACTCGGCTTATCATTCAGCATCAATGATACATAGTAGGTGGTAATCATATTAAAAGGTTAAGCAGTTAAGCATATACTACGAGTACTTGTAAGTCTTCAAAAATGGTCGCCATTCAGCATTTGCTAAAGCAGCATGCAGTGCAGCTACTTTAGCGCAGCCCCCATACCATGAACTCTTAGAGCGATTAAAATTAGGACCTATATTGAATTGTCAAATAAATTTGTACCATGAAATTAATAAATATTGAAGTCATGGTACAATATTTTTTGATAATTCAGTTTAGGTCCTAATTTGAATCGCTCTAAGAGTTCATGGTAGGGGGGCTGGTCTTCCATGGCGCCAACGGCTACTCCGGAACACTAGACGCCGCTTTTAAATAATTAAAATAAAAGTTATAATTAAGTAATAATTCAAAGATAAATAAAAATGAAATAACAACAAGTGAATGTACGAATATATTGAAATGGCAGCAAAAATAAAAACTCAGCTGTTTTCTTGCCGGATTCATTTTACGGCATTATCAAAACAGCTTTGTCAAAGGAAACCTTATAATTTTTAATTTCTAGCTCACAATCAAAATGTTCACAAAAACAGGCTCACACTCCTGACGGTTCCGACCGCATCGCATCCTCAGATCGTCTTTAATTAAAGCCTCGCAGTCATCGGTTCATATTTACCCTCGTGAGTAATATAATTAACATGTCTTCACAGCCTTAATTAGTGCCTTTGACTCCTGGTTTGTATTAGACGTCGAGTTTGTTTGACTGTAGGAGTCAGCAGGAATGCTTGGGATTGGCGTTACTAAGCACTGCATATAAAAGTAAAGTTACTGGGCGGAGTAACGAGCCTTGTGGTAAGCCAAATGATGAACTGGAGGCTTATTTTGCTATATGTTAACGTAACGATAAGGATTTCTTAAACTTTGTGAACTATTAAATATAGTATAATATGTATATGTATATAAATTATTATGTAGTATATAATAATTTAAACTTTAAATAAATACTACTTACATTTATTAGGCTATGCAATACACAATTAGCTTAAAAACAGTAATAATAACAATAAAACAAAGATAAAAAAATGCAACAGTAGGTAATTTACGAATTGAACGAATTCTATGTAGTGAGTCATAAGAGTCATAAGGGTCATGAAAGTTCTAATTTTAACGATAAACTCAACGATAGAGCTATGAATTAAAAAAGCGACCGAATAACGAAAACCAAACTAAAACGCAAACATTTCTGTTTATAACAATGGTTGATTTTGTAGGTTTTTATAAATCTTATCTGAACAATTCAAATAATATTCAGGTATTCCGGCTTTGAACGATTTTTTTATGTCAAATAAAGATTAACTTTGACCAAACCCAAGCTCCGCAATTGCCTAAAAGCCAAAACTGTTGCAGATAAAGGTTTTATTCGCCCATGTACTTACCTATTACACTCAAGTTCATGTTTTATGCATACGACTTGTGCCTGAAACATAAACATGTATTTTTTATTGCGACCCCATATTGTCGGGTGTTTGTCTTCCAAATTCGTAGTTTTGCCGTTTTGCCCGCCATTTTGTGTGTGTTCATCAATTTCTAGTTGAAACCGTTTCCTGTTTTATTTATGAAGTTTCATTTTAGAATGCTGGTTAGTTTAAAAAAATATGTATATTTATTTTAGCACCGTAGACAATAATAATAATAATAATAAATAAATAAATGCTGGACAATCCACACAGCATCATCTAGCCCCAAGGTAAGCTGCTGTTAAACATAGCTGTATTATGGGTACTAGATGACTGATATATATTTAACACAATACAATACATAGATAGATATTTTTTATTATATATAGAAAATACCCAGAGCACCCGGAACAAATATTGATAGATCGTACAAACATTTGTCCCAAGGCAGGAATCGAACCCGCAACCTCTGCGTCGCAGGCGGACCTACACCCGCTGCGCTACATCGGTCGTCAATGGACATAGACAACCGTAGACGTGGACAAGTTTTTTTGGAATATTAAAATAATAATGGCAGATTTCTTTAAAAACATGTCGTGTGTGCGTTTAACACGCACTTAATAAGTAAAGAAAAACATGGTGATGAAACCCACACCATAGTATTTCTTATGGCTGGCTAAGCTGTGAGGATGACGTAGGTGCTGGGCAAGTTCACTTCATCTAAAGTCTAAACGTATCCCAAGCACTGCTGCGTCTGCACTCCAGTCACACATTCAGTGCAGGCAAAAAGAGTAACCAGTTCGCTCTATACAGGGTGTAAACATACTATTACCAAAAACATGAACATTCTAAAATAAAATAAAATTATATTGATTGGAAAAAAAACGTTTTACATCCTGTATAAATCATCTTTAATAATCCTTCTGGCAAACTGACCCATACGAAACTTGCTTACTTTAGCAGATAAAGGTCTTCTTCATATCTAATAGTTACAGTTTTATCATAGTACCACAACACAGTTGCAGCAAAGCAGACAGCGAACGCTGAATATCCCCACCAGTTTATTTATACGTTTGTTAATTAAATTCCCAAAAGTACTTCTGGCAATGTTGTTAATTGTCGCGCTGTTTACTTGTAATTTACACTGTGTACTCGACGCGCAAACACTGCACGGGCGAAAATATCGCGCTATTTTTCAGAGGTCAACTTTATCATCGGACGGAACTACAAGTACTATTTTAAAAGCTTTTATTTATTGTTAGTTTGGTGACGCCTAAAGTTCTTTATGTAAACAAAGTTTTTTAGATTAGAAAGAAAGAAAGAAAGAAGAAAGAAAGAAAGAAAATAGATTTATTGGTGACGAGCATAAGTAGATACAATATACAAATATTAATTCTACGATTAGATCTACGTCATTATTTCTCGTCCATTATTTTGGCAGGATTATGGAAATTCTAATGGTAAATGGTAAAAGCACCGCTATCACCTGATATTAATGGTAATGTGGTGTCGGATGCTCGCCTTCCATTCACACGATATTTTTCACCGTCCCACCATAATTTTTTACTCGCACCAAAAATCGTACATCCATTTATCTTATTCAGACCCGCGCTATTCTATTAAAACGATTTCTTATTCAAAAATGCTGCAGAATTGAATAGAGATGGAACGAAGAGAAATTCCTTGATTAATTATATGAAACTGTCTTGAGAGTCAGTGTTTTGTTTAAATTCCGAAGAGATTATTCTATGACAACTTTTAAAAGGAAATGAAGAACTGATGTAAATGAGTTTAATTGGAATTGGAATTTTTTGGTGAAATTACTGGCACATGAGGCATTTCGATCTTAGCCTCAAGGTGGCAACTTGCGAGTGATACCTCTAGTATTGCAAGCGTCCATAGGCTGCGGTAACCGCTTACCATCATGTGGGCCGTACGCTTGGTTACCACTTCAGTTGTATAAAAAAAAATATATATATTTTCTGATTTATATTGGGATAATTCTAAGGACGAATAGAACTTTTGCTTAACCGGTCCCATATAACCCCTATTTATTGGCTATAATTCTGACCATGATAGTTGAAATCGTCCCTTTACCGATTCGTCTTCAGAAGGGTCTTGAGCGTTTAAGTTGAAGTTATGAGGTCGTATAGTACGATGATGTCTTACGGGCGGCGGAGAGGCCAAAGCAGGAACTGTTAAATCCGTGATTGAATAGCCGAAGTATTTGCTAGAGCGTCTTGTAGACCCTGGGTTTTATTGAAGGCAAGATATTCATACTTAAACGCGTACTAGTTACATAATACATAGATGAGGATAATTATTTTGTTTAAGTTTGTGTTTGGCTTTGGTGCTCGGCTTGTGTTTGAAATAAAGCAACCGATAGGCCGTCGAGGTCATTCAAGTTTGCTTAAAAGTTTTCTTTACTTGAAACGAAGAATTACTTCTTAGACTTTGAGAAAAAGCGGACGAAATCCACGAGAACCCCTAAAAATCTCTTTCTTCAAAGTAAAAATATGATTTTACAAAACCAGTTTCAACATAAGTTTTTTTTTCATGTCATTGTGCACAATAAAATGTATTTTATTTTTACTTTCATTATTAGGACACCTAATACACGATAACACCATGCACACAAAAATCTATTCCAAAGGTTTCACACTCTAGTTCCCATAATTTAAGGCCCCAGCATGCGCAATAATAGCAACAAGACAAAAACTTAACTAAATCTAAAATTATCAAGTTCTTACATAAAACAAGGTGTTTTTTTTTCCTAACCTATATCGTCCCACTGCTGGGCAAAGGTCTCCCCCAATAACTTCCGTTCGTCTCTACCCTGAACTTTCTTAAAACAAGGTTACAAAACAATAACAGATAACTACTTAATATGTATCTTTATTGTGTGGCGCAAAATAAATATTTTTCTATTCTATTTCTATTCTATTCTATTGTATCAACTGAATCAATGTATCGTATTGTCCACAGAGGCGCTCTACCTAACGGCACGCTGTGGCTGGGTGCGTTCACAGCGGCACAGTACCGCAGCGACGTGCACGCGGCCGTGTACCGGTGCCGCGCCGCGAGCTCTGTGGGGGCCATTTTGTCGCGCGACATGCGGCTCGAAGCAGGTGAGATTTACACTTTTGATCTTTGCATCAAACATAATAAATGTATAATAATAATAATAATATAGAATATACTTGTGCTTTAGAAGAACGGGATAGGTTTCAAATTATAATACAAGGGTTCGACCAGTGTAGCATAGAGTATGAGCAGGCTCTGACGAGAACGTCCACCCTAGAGAAGGAGCTGTGTGATGCCCACCATCAAATCACATCACTAGAAGAGGCCGCTCAATGCTCTGCTACACAAAAAACCCAAAGTTTGTATAATGAATTAGTAACAGCTCGTAGGGAACCTGGCCAAATTTCTGATGCATGTTGTGCCTCTCCGACTGTAACAATAGACTTGACAAAAGATGACTCAGTGGGAACTGTCACAGCATGCACCAGAAATAATCTTAGCAGAAATAAACTAAAAAAATATGTCAAAATAAATAAATACATAACTAAAACCAAAAGAATGTTAAAAAATCAAAAAGGTGTAGTTAATAAAATTAGAAGTAAAAATGAAAAAATTAAAATGTTTGATAAATTACAATTGTGTACCTTACAGCTAGAAAGCAATAGAGTTAAGTATGAATCTGACATACAGCTACTTCAGTCAGAACTTGCCAGCGTCGAGGAATCCTTGAGATCCATTACAATTCGCTATGAGAAGTCACAGGAGGTGATTCGGGAGTATTCATTGGCCATGGACGAGCTACTCACACTGTCACATAGTAACCAACAGCGCTTTGACTCCTTTGTGGGCAACCATACATGTGATTGTCAGCGCCCTGAGAGTCCGGAGCTAGTGTGTCCTGCCTTATCAACTTCCCAGCTGTGTGTCAGTTCATGCAAACATACACCCCAAACTGTGATGTTCAGCGATGAAATTGGGAAAGACATGGGCCACATGCTCAATACTAGAATGGAACATTCAGTCATTAACCATTGTTTGCCTGACTCAAATATGCATGAAATCATGCAACTAGTTACTAAATATAACTTCAACTCTAATTCAAATATAATAATTTTTCTTGGAAATAGGGGTAATATAAACAAAACTGATTTAGTAAAGTACTATGAAACTCTGATATCATTGAAAGTAAATAAAATTGTAATGTTTACATTCCCCTACAGCAACAGCTTGCCACAAGTGGAAAATGAGCTTAGACATAAGCTGAACCTGTATTTGCATACTATGTCATGCAATAGTAATTTAATTCATTTAATTGACTCTAACAACATTGTTAGTAAAAATTATTATTTGACAAAAGGTAGGTATTACCTTTCCAATTATTATAAACGACAGGTAGCTGTTTCGCTATCTTATTATTTTAGTATAACAGCCAAAAACTTGGCTACACAAAGTGCTTTTATTGGGCACTCCCATGACATGAGACAGACTCTGGACATTATTCCAAGTCATTTAAATTAGTTTGTAAGACAATAGAGGGATTCTCTAGCATTCAACAGTCAAATAATAATTGTTATAAAAAAAGTCAAAATAAATCAAAGAATGTAAATATTACTAGCTTGGTGCATCAGAATATTCAGGGAATTTGTAACAAAGAGTTAGAACTGGAATTGTACCTGAACTCAAATAATATTGACATTATTTGCATTACTGAACATTGGCTGAAAAGCCATGAGCTTATGTTCAATTTCAGTAATCACCAAGTTGGTAGTTCCTTCTGCAGAGTTAACTTTATGAGAGGTGGATCATTAATATTACTTAATAAAGAAATTAAATTTAGAGAACGTAAAGACATTGTCACCCACTCTGTAGAACGACACATTGAGATAGCCTGTGTGGAGTTGGAGCAGTTCATTGTTATAAGCACTTATAGCCCACCAACCGCCTCATTTGATGTTTTTGAGAAAGTAATGGAAGAGGTAATGTTTAAAATAGTATCAAAATCAAATAAACAAACTATTGTTTGCGGTGACTTTAATGTAAACTTGCTTGAAACATACTCTTTAAGTACCAGAATAACTAGTCTATTTAAATCATTTGACCTTGAACCATTATTTATGGAGCCCACAAGAATAACTGCCACTTCGGCTAAATGTATAGATAATATGTTTTCTAATGTAAAAGTATTAAGAAAAAGTATAATAAGTAATATTAAATCGGACCATCTTGGTCAACTTATTCATGTAGAAGCAAGAAACAAAAAAAAAGTAAATAGAAAAATAACTTTTATTCCTGTGACCATTGATCGATTGGATAAAGTAAAATTTACCCTTATTTCTAGATTGCCTGGTTTATCATATAACTATCATAATCCAAATGACTCGTATAATCTATTTTTTAATGAATTTAATAAAGTATTCAATTCGATTTTCACATCCAAGACGGTTACGGTATCAGGCAGTTCAAAATTTTGTGAGTGGGCAACAGCTGGTATTCATAAAAGCAGGCAAACCTTGTATGAACTTTACAGCGAAAAACAATACAACTTTAGTGAAGAGTTTAAAGTAAAAGTTAGAAATTATTCAAAAATTTTTAAAAGCGTTTGTCAAGTTGCAAAATCACTATATTTATGTTCAAAAATTAAAAACAGTCAAGATAAAATTAAAGCTACGTGGAAAATTATAAATAATGAGACTGGAAGAGTCAAGACTCAGAATAATGTTTTCAATTTAAATATTAATAATAGTAATATTAAGCATGATGATGAAGTAGCCAAAGCATTCGAAAAATTCTTTACTGATATTCCAGTTTCTACTACAAAATCTTTAAACTCTTCTCACATAATTGCAGAGTCATTGTTAAAAAATAATGTACCACAATGCAACATACAATTACATTTCGATTATGTAAATAATAATGATATTATCAAAGCATTTAAACTGATAAATGTAAAAAAAACCACTGATCTCTGGGGCATTTCTGTTAGCGTTGTGAAATCATTCATTGAAATCATTGCACCTGACCTAGCTTTTATATTTAACCAATGTATTGACTGTGGTGTGTTTCCTGATTTAATGAAACATAGCAAGATAACACCTCTTTTCAAATCAGGTAGTCATTCTGACCCTGGTAACTTTCGGCCTATATCAGTATTGCCTACATTTAGTAAAATTTTTGAAAAACTTATTCTTATTCAGTTACAAAGACATTTTAGTATGAATAACTTACTTGATAGTAAACAATTTGGGTTCACAAGAGGTCGCTCAACAACTGATGCCGGTGTTGAGTTGATATCACACATTTTTGAAGCCTGGGAGGAATCGCAAGATGCCTTAGGCATTTTTTGTGATTTATCTAAGGCATTTGATTGTGTACATCATGAGACACTAATTAGAAAATTACAACACTATGGAGTTAGGGGTGTTGCTCTAGACCTTCTCACTTCATATCTAAGTGATAGAATACAAAGAGTTGACGTAAATGGAAAGCGTTCTCCGGGATCAGTGGTAACAATTGGTGTACCACAAGGATCAATACTTGGGCCATTCTTGTTTTTAATATATATAAATGATCTACCCCGGCTTGTTAGGAACGATCATGAGATTGTACTGTTTGCTGATGACACGTCACTTTTATTTAAATTAAAGCGACAAGAGACTAACTTTGACAAAGTAAACAATGCAATCTCTAAAATTTTAGGGTGGTTTAATGTAAACAACTTATTGTTAAACGAAAATAAAACGAAATGCGTTCGTTTCATACTACCTAATGTAAAACAAAACCAAACTAATATAAAAATAAAAGATGAAAAGCTAGGCCTTGTGGACACCACAGTTTTTCTAGGCTTAACTTTAGATAATAAACTGCAATGGGGCCCACACATAGATAAATTGTCGAAGAGACTTAGTTCTGCAGCATACGCAGTCAAAAAGATCCGTCATTTCACCGACGTCGATACAGCCAGACTAGTTTATTTCAGCTACTTTCACAGCATTATGTCTTACGGTATTTTGTTGTGGGGGAGTGCTGCAGATATTAACACCATATTCGTGTTGCAGAAGAGGGCTGTTCGCGCAATTTATAACATGGGTCCCAGAGAATCACTTAGAGATAAGTTCAAAGAAATTAATATTATGACAGTGCCCTGTCAATATATTTATGAAAATCTTATGTATGTTCGCAAAAATATTAATCTGTTTAAAAAAAATTGTGATAATCATAATGTTAATACTAGAAATAAAAATAAACTCGCTGTTCCCACAGTTAGGCTCACTAAGGTCAGTAAATCTTTTAAAGGGCAATGTGTACGCTTCTTTAACAAAGTCCCAAGCGACATACAAAATTTATCAATTGTCAAATTTAAAAACTTAATTAAACAAAATCTGTCTCAAAAAGCTTACTATAAAACAACCGATTACCTAGATGATAAAAAAGCTTGGGACGAATGTGCTCCAACTCTACTTGGAATCCATAACAATAGCAAGGGTCATGCCAAAAAAGCGATAGGAACCCAGCCGGTGTTGTTGCCAGTTCTTTTACGGCATGGGCGCGTTGGAACTGGTGTAAATTTTCCTAGCTTGTAAGACGTTTCAAAGTGATCCTTGTGATTCTACTGAATAAATAATTTTTGATTTTGATTTTTGATTTTATAATACTGTACTTTACCCGAATAGTTTGTTTAAAAAATATTCGAGAAATATAACGTTTTTTACGAATCGATGCCAGAGAGAGTATTCAAAACCACCTGTATAATCTGATAGATAATGTACATATACCTAAAAAGTAAGGTTGCGGTTAAATTTTTTTTTAACCATGCTGACGGTCAAATATATGGCTATAATTTAGTAAAATAAATTAAAATAATTAACAGCAACCCTACTTTTACATTTCTTGTGAAATCCTTCTCAGTAAAACACTGTAATTTCTTCACCAACAAAACTTTATTGTTCACTTGACAACTGATTTACTTCATGGCTCAACAACGACTGACTCCCGTTCCCTTTTTTAAAACCCACGTGCACCAAACTGCCGAATACCACCCGGATCCGACACGAAAGTCCGATGTCAGTTGAGCCATAAAGTATTTTCATTAGACAAAATCCATAATCAAATCATCACATAATAATATAAAAACTAATCCATAAATAACAGTAATTTTAATAAATTATTACTAAATATTAAAAATCATTTATTTATTATTTCCGCCAATCTCGGATATCCGATCTACTACTAATTTACACTAAAATGTTCAGAATAAAATCGATAAAATCACAATAATTACTTATAATTAGCGATATTATTTTTAGATATGCTTACAATTCGTCCATCCTGATACAAGTGCGCGTCCTCGCGGACGGAAACATTAGTAGGTGTACTTTTGGAACTTATCCATAACTTTTATCTTACAAAAATATTGCAACGCTCATAACTTTTAGAGTATACGCTCATAGCACTCTTTTTAAACATAGCTCATAGCTTTCTTTAAGAGTATACGCTCATAGCACTCTTTTTAAACATAGCTCATAGCTTTCTATAAGAGTATACGCTCATAGCACTCTTTGTAAACATGGTACGCACATAGCTTTCTATAAGAGTATACGCTCATAGCACTCTTTTTAAACATGGTACGCTCATAGCGATTACATAACTATGATATAACTCCTTGGTGTAAACTGTCATGTTTTATCTATATGTAAAATAAATTAATAAATAAATAACAATGTTGTGCACTATGCACTAAAAAAATAAGAATGTGCCCTTTGCACTTGGTAAATTATAATACATTACTAACACAACTATATTGTGCACGTTGCACTTCAAAAACTACGATATAATTATGACAGTAAGTAGGTTGGGTTAGGTACCCATGGTGATCACAATATATTTAACTAAAATAATGAAGAAGTGTCATTATTACAAATTTTATCATTAATTATAGTAGTATACTCTTAGATCATGACGAAGTATATAACTCGAAAATTACTGTACAATATTATAGAATAAAAACCAACATTTGTTTTAAAACTACTCATCAGCGCTCCCAGAACCAGACGTTTCACTTTCTTTGTTGCCGAAACAAAGCCAAGGATGTATTTTGTCTATAGAAAATACGCCCTTGTACAGAGATGTTCCTTTTTTTGTTATTGGAGTATCTACAACTTCGTACCTATCATTTTCTAAGACTTTTGTCACTCTATAAGGTCCAGAGCATTTGGCTAATAGTTTTCTGCTTTTCCCTACCGCATGTGTTGCTCTTTCTACCCTAACGTAATCTCCTACTTTAAACTCTAATGGTTTTTTTCTTTTTTTGTCAAAACGGTTCTTTTGTTTTTCTTGAGTCTTTTTAGTATGCTCATCTACTTGCTCTCTAATCTGAACTAAATTATCTGACTCCACATTACCACTATCGGATGCTGAATCATTTATGTCGGAATTAATTTCTGAAACTATAGTACCCTCACTAACTCCTGTAAGTCTAAGGCCAAACAAAACTTCGGAGGGTGTTTTACCAATTCCTTTGTTCACTGTATTGTTTAACCCCCACTGAACTTGTAATAACCTATCATCCCAAAGTTTTTCATCTTTACCATGATTTTGCGCTGCTAAGGATTCTAGAATGGTCCGGTTGTACCTTTCTACCTGACCATTAGCTCTTGGTGTGGCAACTGCATTTTTGATATGTTGTACTCCTACTTCAATAAGAAAGTTTTTAAATTTTGAGCTTGTAAATGACGTTCCTCTATCGCTAACTAAACGCTTAGGCAAACCGAATGTTCCAAAATAGTCTCTGAGAACAGTTATTGTTGAAGTAGTTTTTGTATTTTTAACAGCTTTCAAAACGATAAATTTTGTAAAGGATTCAACAATTACCAAGATATAGCAGTTCTTCCTCTTTGATCTAACAAATGGTCCTACATGGTCGATATGGATGGTGTGAAAGGGTGTAGTATCTTTAGGTATAGGATGTAAATATCCCTGCTTTTTACCAGACGGCAATTTATTATGTGCACACTCTAAACACGCGTTAACATACTTTTTGACAAATCTTCTCATGCGAGGAAACCAATAATGCTGCTTGATTTTATCGAAAGTCTTATCAAAAGCGAAATGTCCAATTTCATCATGGTTTTTTTTCAATATTTGCCATCTACAACCTTTCGGCACTACCCATCTTAACCCCTCATCAGTAATCCTATATACTCGCTCACGTTTAAGCACAAAGTTTTTACGAATTTCTACGACATCATCAAATTCTTTATCCAACAATATTTTCTTTATACGCTGTACCTCAGAATCCTCTAACTGAACCGTTGTTAACCAATCATCTGTTATATTCATGACATCATAAGACTCTATAGCTTGAACTACACCTTCAATATTCGCCATCGGATTTCTGCTTAACGCGTCAACGTGTATCATGCCTTTGCCAGATTTGTACACTACATTACAATCATATTCTTGGATCAAACTCCACCATCGCGCTACTCTTGGTATCATGTCGCGTTTTAAAAAAGTTGCTCTAAGCGAGTTACAGTCAGTGACAACGGTGAAATTTAATCCCAGAACATAAGATCTAAACTTTACAAGTGCGGATATGACAGCTAAAGTTTCTAACTCGTAGGACGAGAAATGTGACTCTTCGGGAGAGGTCTGCCTACTATAATAAGCAACGGGTTTAAAAACACCATTGAGCTGTTTTTGTAATAACACACTACCTACACCGTGTTTGCTCGCGTCAGTATGTATTTGGGTTTCAAGCTTTTGATCGTATAGTGCCAGCACAGGTCGTGAAACAAGTGCGCTTTTTAGTTTTTCAAATGCGTCTTCTTGTTCTTGTGACCAAAGCCAAACAGCATTTTTTTTTAACAATTTTGTAAGAGGTCTAGCTGTCTCGGCGAAGCCTTTAATAAATCGCCTAAAGAAGCTGGCTAGACCAATAAATTGTCGGACATTATGTACGTCTTTAGGTTTAGGGAAATACTTAACAGACTCAATTTTATTTGATCCTGGTCTAACTCCTTCGCCAGAGACCGTAAAACCCAAATAGTCTACTTGTTTTTGAAAGAAGTGACACTTTTGTGGTTTTAATGTTAATCCAGCATCTCTAAATTTCCGTAGTATCATTTCTAGTTTTTCAATACCTTCCTCAAACGATTTACTCGGCAATAAAACGTCATCCATATAAGCCAAAGCACTATCAAATCGCGAGTTACCCAGAACCAAATTGATCGTGCGCTGGAAAACCGCAGGCGCGTTTGCAAGTCCGAAAGGCATCCTATTAAACTCAAACTGCCCATCGGGCGTAACAAATGAAGTTTTATTTTTAGCCTCTTCAGACAAGGGAATTTGGTAATAACCAGATGCCAAATCCAAAGCACAAAAATACTTATTTCCAGCTAAACGGTCAATTTGGTCCTCAATGCGCGGCAAGGGGTAGTGTTGCTTAACTGTTTTTCTATTTAAAGCGCGATAATCGACGCAAAGTCGTTTGTCGCCTGTTTTCTTTTTTACCAATAAAATCGGGCTGGCGTACGGTGATTTAGATTCTCTTATGATATCGTTTTTTAAGAGCTCATCTACCATAATCCTAACTTCATCACGTTCGGGTTGACTTAACCTATACGGTCTATACACGACTGGTTCCACGTCCTTCAGCTGAATGTCCATTTCTGTAACAGTGGTTTGCCCCAGCTCTGATAGGTCTTTTGCAAAACAATCACGATATTTATTCAAAGTGTTCATTAATAAAAGCTTCTGCTCACTATTTAAACTGTTATCAATGTTAAGATCTCCTTCTGTTAGTGGATTTAAGATTTTTTTTATCCTGTTAACATTTTTTGCATTATTAGTTACACAATAATCATTGCCAGAATCGTGGTGTGTCCACACACGCGCCAGTATTTCACTTTCTTTAAATTTTATTAAAGCGTTTTGTTCATTCCAAATAGTTAAATAACCACTACCATTGTTTACATTGTAATTACCAAGTTGTACTCTATAGTTCAAACGATGTCCACTTTCGACTAAAACTAACCCACTGAAGTTACTGTCAGAGTTAAACTTAAGAGAAACACTACCTTCAGCCAAAACGTTTTTAACAGATCTTAGAACCAGTCGGGTATTGTACTTTATACGCCTATCCATAATCAGTAATTCTTTGTCTGTTTTGAATACTTCTATGTGTGACTGCTCCGTGGCGGTTTGACCAATTAGCAAATGATGTTTTAAGTAAGCATCAGGAACTACAACTATATCAACATCAATATGAACATTATCGATTGTTAGTGATACCAAAGTTGTACCTAATGCACTTACTAATGTATTGCCAAACCCTTTTAATGTAGGTAGGTTGTTAGTTTGCCATTTTTCTGGTGGAATTAATCCGTTTATGATTGATTCCTGTATTAAACTGCACTGGCTACCAAAATCTATATAACCTGTTAGTTGAACGTCATTAACTTTAACAAGCTTAATAAATTTATCGTCTGCATCATTATCAACATGACTATCTAGTCATAAGCTATTTACTTCCGCTTTATCTACCCACACTTTTCTATTGCACGCGGGGTCATCATGACCTAAACGCTTGCATTTCTGACACCTCAAAATTGGTTTTTTACAGCTAGAGACTACATGGCCTGTTTCATGACAGTTAAAACATTTGATGACCCTATTCAAATCATTTTTGAATGGCTTACGTCCTGATTCTGTAGCGGGGCGTACTGGTTTTTTTGTAAGTATATCCGTACGCTCATGCTTAACGCTCCTTAAATACCCTAATAGTTTATCGGTATCTTCAAAACCTACTGCCTCTGCGCCATATCGAACTGACCTATCATCGATCCCGTACACAATACAATCTATTGCATGTCTACCTACTATACCACACCGATTTAACGCTATTAGCTTTTCATAGTAATACTCTTCTAAATCGTCTCCGAATTTCGCTCTCTTAGTAAGCATTTCAGTAAGTAAATGCCCATAATTTTCATACGCTGGAAAAGCAGACTTAAGTTTTTCAACCCATTCGTCCCACGTGTGTAATACCGATGGTTGACCTTCGTACCATTTTTTTGCAGTGCCGACTAGTTTTGGGAGAGCGTAATGAGCAGTTTGCTTACTATCCCAACCATAAATCTCAGAACATTCTTTTACTTTATTTAACCACGAAACTATTGTTTGGTTCTTTGCTTTCGGATCAAACTCCGGCACAACATTGTGACTTGAAAATTTATCCTTAGTATGTGGATTAACGGCTGAGATAGATCGCAAGGACTCTGTTAGACATTTGAGTAGTTCATTAGTGTCATATCTATCTTTAAACCCAGGCTTTGGCATCACAGTTGCGTGCCGGTCATCATGGTGAGACTCAATTGGACTGCGTGATCGGACATCACTTTTTCTAGTAGGGGTACGCAATCTGTGACGCCTCTGCCTGCTACGACTAAGTGTCACTCTATCTGTATTCACATTTAACCGTTGAGAACTTGGATTGACTGACCTGTTCCGACTTCTTGCCCGAGACTTCCTTGCTGACTGGCACGGCGTGCGCGATCTCCTCCTAGAACGGCATTGTCCCGGAGAAGCTGCATTGCTGGAACGTGATCTTCCTCGGGAGCGAAGATGCCTCTGAAGATCTGCACCGCTGGAGCGCGACTTTGTTCTGGAGCGGCGATGCCCCAAATGAGCTGTGTTGCCCGAGCGTGATTTTTTGGACCGGCGATGCCGCGATGAAGCTGCATTACCGGAGCGTGATCTTCCTCTGGATCGGCGATGTCCGGAAGGGGCTGCATTGTTCGAGTGTGTTGGAGAACGGTCACGTGCCTCGCTCCTCAATCGCGACCGGCTGCGCCTCGGTTGAACATTCAACATGCTGCTACGATGCCTGTCATTAGACTCTCCTTTTCCGTTTTCAGATCGGTCACTAGGCATATTTTTTCTATAAAAAAATAAAAAAAACAATATTATCTTACAATCCTATGTATATTTTACTTTAAATTGTGAATTATTATGCAGTAATATTAGAGTAAAACACCCAAGTCTCAACTTATTAGTCTACCTTTTATGTTAAATAGGTAGCTTTGTATAATCATCTAAAATTCTAACTCAATTGCAATCTGCATTAAGATTTTAGTTGTTATAAGTTAGTTAATTAAAACGAAAACAACCTTGGCCACGTGTTCGATGGTGAAAACGTAGCGGCATGTTCGTAAAATTTAAAGTACTTAAACCGCTTTGTATGTTTAATGATTTAAAATTCGAACTCAATTACCATAAGCTATAAGATTTAGAGAAAAAAAAAAGCAACCTTAGCCACGTGTTCGATGATGATAACGTGGCAATGTTCGTAAGATTAAAAGTAAACCATAATCCAATAAAAATAAAATAGTTATCATGCGTACTTAACTTTAATTTCCAGGGCGTGCGACTTGTCACTTCTGAATTGAAATCCTTCTCAGTAAAACACTGTAATTTCTTCACCAACAAAACTTTATTGTTCACTTGACAACTGATTTACTTCATGGCTCAACAACGACTGACTCCCGTTCCCTTTTTTAAAACCCACGTGCACCAAACTGCCGAATACCACCCGGATCCGACACGAAAGTCCGATGTCAGTTGAGCCATAAAGTATTTTCATTAGACAAAATCCATAATCAAATCATCACATAATAATATAAAAACTAATCCATAAATAACAGTAATTTTAATAAATTATTACTAAATATTAAAAATCATTTATTTATTATTTCCGCCAATCTCGGATATCCGATCTACTACTAATTTACACTAAAATGTTCAGAATAAAATCGATAAAATCACAATAATTACTTATAATTAGCGATATTATTTTTAGATATGCTTACACTTGCATCAGTTTTAGAAAAAGTACAGATGAATTTTTACACTAAAAAAAAATCATCAAATCTGCCTCACATTCACAATTTTGCAACAATAAATTACGGTTGTCTCACTCAGAAATTGCGACCACTGACACGCGCGGTAAGCCGGCTGCTGCAAAATTAATTATTTTGCATACTTCAGTGGGGTAATTACGTAATTACGTAATAGCACAGAAAAGATAAGTACTAACCTCAGTACTAACCATAATTTTGACAGCTGACAGTTTTTTGTAACAAAAACTATCAAAAATAACAACCAAACAATGCTTTGAGCATGTTTTAAGACTTGCGTAATCGCTATGTGGTGACGAGCGCAGTGCAGTGTCACGCAAAACTTTAAAACTTAAGGCTTTGGCTTGGGTGACACTGCAACTGTTATGGTCAGGCGTGGCGCTTAACATCAGGCGAACGTATTGACCGTCTCGTCATTAGCTAACATAAATAACTTCTATTGACAAAACGCATTAACTCTCGTCTGTTCCACACAGGAAGAGTGCTGACACATTTAGTACTTGAAGGATATTATCAATAATTCCACCATACCTATTTCTGCCGCCAAGCAGTAATGCTCGCATTGCTGTGTTCCGGTGTGATGGGTATGGTTTCCGGTGAAATTACTGGCACATGAGGCCTTCGATCTTAGCCTCAAGGTGGCAACCCGCGAGTGATACCTCTGGTATTGCAAGCGTCCATAGGCTGCGGTAACCGCTTACCATCTTGTGGGCCGTACGCTTGGTTGCCACTTCAGTTGTATAAAAAAAAAAAAACATAGTTTAAATTGCAATTATATTACTATGCTAACTTCTCGTAAATAAATTAATTGTAACTAAATCTACTAGATGTACCTAAATAATATGATGGATTTTACATTTTTTTTATTGTATTTTTGTATTCATCTTTTAAAATAGTATTTAAATTATTTACACAGAGAGAATAATATTAGATTATTCATAGTTTTACTTTAGATTACATACAAAATGTTCATTTGCCATATTCATAGGTTACATATTGGGGAATCAACTGTATTTCTGAAACACAGTGAAAACTAACTCAGAAACCAATGAATCACTACAGTGTCAACATTTGTATTTGTGGTTAATAAAATATTTGTATTTATGTTAAATTGTTTGCATTTATTATATTACTTTGACATTGACAAATATGAAAATAATAAAACAGATTGTGTGAAATTAAGTAAATTAAATCAAATAGCAACATCATTAATAAGCATGTCTACCTCCGACTGCCAGAAACAAACACCTCACCTCATGCAGAACGGCAAAGCTGTTTCATTATATTTTGTTATATCACAAACATTTCAAAAAACCACCATTTTGTTTAGTTCGGTCAAATTAATTTCACGTTTGGCAAAACAAAATGTTGTTTGTCCGTTTGTAAATTAGAAACGTGTCCACGCCGACGGAAAGCGGATTTGTTCCGCACACAACGCCAAGAAGATTAATTAATAATATCAATCTGTTTTATAAATAAACACAAGAATGCTGTTACTGGCTTCACTGAGTTCGCACTTTTTTCTCAGCCGGCCCAACGTATCAGCATTTTCATTCATGAATGTGGTAAAGCTGTCAGCTTCCGTCTGACAAGAATTTGGATTACACTATAGTTGAGCTACACTATATTATTTGATTGATTGTGAGGTTTTTTCGGTGATATTTTGATAGCTCATCTAATTTAGTAAGTGTAATTTTTATACCCACGATGCAGAGTATCTTAGCGTGACGTCAAACAAAATTGTTTTAAGTGACTGTTGTGTGTTATAGTGTGATAATACAAAAACAATATACAAAAACCATTTATTCAAATAAAAGCATGTTTACAAGTAAATGTGCAGCTCTGCCTTCTGTGTTAATTTAACATATAACCTGTATTACAGAAAAACACTGACTTCCCCATAACTTTAATGAAAAAGTATGTTTCAAGTTTTCAATTTCAAATGACTTGTTTTATTATATGTATGATTGTATGATGATACTTCTATACTAAGGTATTTTTAATCAGTAACCTCGAGTTTACTTGCTAACTTTCACCGGCCTGTTCAAAACGCAAAGTCGACACGCTGTTGTTCGCAAAGCCTGCCTCGGGGTTTTGACATTAAATATTTATAACTAGGTTTGTAAAATTAAATATTCCTTTTATGAGAACTAATAACATCTCATTAGGACAAAACACTTGCATCTCCAACCAGCTGTAATGTAAATTGTTAATTTATAGCACTTGCATCTTTATCTAGCCGTAAATCGTTAATTTATAACACTTGCATCTTTATCTAGCCGTAAATCGTTAATTTATAACACTCGCATCTTTATCTAGCCGTAAATCGTTAATTTATAACACTTGCATCTTTATCTAGCCGTAAATCGTTAATTTATAACACTCGCATCTTTATCTAGCCGTAAATCGTTAATTTATAACACTTGCATCTTTATCTAGCCGTAAATCGTTAATTTATAACACTTGCATCTTTATCTAGCCGATTAGATTAGATGATTGAGTAAAATTAAATTTGAAAAGTATAATCACTGAAGTAATGTATTGATGTTGGTAACACTTTGGTATTTATAAAAACAAAAGGCTTCAAACTTTTTCAAACCATATCTGGTATATACAGATAAGGTTTTTAAAAAAGTTTTATCCAAGTTGGACTTGTAATTTCTAAATAAACCAATAACCACAGTTATTATTTTATTTAAAGTCCAAAAACAGTCATTTCCGAGAGTTATGCCTCTTTTATTACAAAACACTGCAAATAGAATTTTAAATTGTTTTGTAAAATTTTGTGATACTTCAACAAATCTGGTCGTAATTTATTTAACAAAGGTAGGATAGGAAAGGTAGGTAGATGTTCACAAATTTAAAGCGATAAGTAATAGAAGTTTAACAAAAATGTCTCGTTCAACTAAAGTGGAACTCATATTATGCGGTTTGCTATAAATCAGATAAAATGGCCTCAATTTTGTATAAAATTGTCTAATCCTATTGACACTATTGTGATTACTTGAATTTTGCGTCATTTGCTATGAGCCGATAAACGTCATAATTGCATTATTATTTAATGATGTAGGGCAAGTAGATAGATTTATAAATGAACAGAGTAAAATATTGTTGTACCATGGATTTATTTATTTAAAAAAAATAAGGATAGGTATTATTCAACTTTTTTAACTCAAACAGCAAAACATGATTATTCTAAATCTGAACAAACTTTGATATACCAGGGTTTTTGTTACTGCGTCCAAGCTTACAAATGTATGTATTACGCCAATATACTATACCACCTACTTACAGAGCAACATATTTTCTGAACGGGCGATACCTCACGTTTTCTAAAAACATTTTCCCGGTCCCCATAGTCCCGGCTGTAATCGGTATTTTCCCCCACGTTTCCTCGGGTAAAGTTAATTAGCCAGAAAGTGGTCGTAATGTGGCGACAGGTTGCGCCTATCGCCACTTTACATGCATACTGCCTTTGTGAGGTTATTGCACAGAATAAAATAACACTTCTACTTATTGCTATTGGCTCTGTAGCAGTTGTGGCAGCTGGCTATTAAGCAAGATAGTGTATGCTCTGCACACATAAATTGGCTAATAATTTTTTTTTGATAAAATGTATATTAGGAAAAAATAACTATACTTAGAAACAAAACTTAAATTTGTAAGTATTGAACACAAAAAGCGAAATTTAAAAAGAGATCTTGAAATATATAAAAACCTGAAACTCTCTATAGTAATAAAAGCGTGAAGTTATTTGTGCTGTATTTATCCAAGTATAAGTATTTCCAGTTCATAAGTTCTGAGTAAATACATTTCCTTAGAATTTTCAACTTCAAATGACAATGAGCACTTTTCAAGTGGGTGGCATAAAGGCGGGGTTCCATTGTCGGAGTGCACAAAAAGGGCGCTGGAGTGCCGTTGATACGAGTGGCAAATCGGCGATACGCCGCGCCGCGCCGCCTCGCCAGCGCGCGCGGCGAGCCACGTCCGATAAGTGCGCTGTGCCGGAGACGTTTAAAAGATTGTGTTTGAGCTTTGGAGAGTAAATGTTTGAAGTTTTTAACCTTTTTAACGAAAGTAAGTTTGAGTTAGTGTTAGTAAGTAATGAATCAGTGGCCAACTCTTGTGAAAGAGTTTCAGAGTTTGACATTCGGGCGGCCTAAAAACTATTTAAAGAAGCAGTAGAGTTCTTTGGGATAGGGCTCGTCATCAAAATCAAATAATCAAATCAAATAATATTTGTTGTGTAACCAAATTCAGTACACATACCGTGATAACAGTTAGGTTCATAAGGTACAAAGATCAACAAATTATGTAGTTTCACAAATTATGTAGTTTCACAAATTATGTAGTTTCACAAATTATGTAGTTTCATATATATATACACAATAGTATAAGGGGTGCATAGAAGTCGGACAAGAAAATTATGTTATTTCATTTAATTTCATTTCATTTATTTATTGCTTCATATTCATTCATTTACATTGAGTATTTAGTATTTTTAGGTCTTTTAGTACGTTAGTAGGTATGTACATGTGCCCTGTTAGGGCGTTGCAACATTTGAGTTCGGTTTACATAATTATTTTCCTAAGTTTGTATTAGAATAGAATGAATTTTTAATAAAATTACAGTTTAATTAATGATGTTTAAAACAATTAAATTAGTGTGTAGGTACTAATGTCAGATTATAAAATGTCAAGCAAAAGGTTTAATAATTCAAGTCAAATATTTGTGTGTTACCCGGCTCCTAGCGCCCTCCTAAGAATACAGGAGTCAATTATTAAGAAACATTGTTGCAATGTATGCAATTGAACAATAAAGAATTGAGCTGAAGTGGTTATGCCGACACTATACTTTTAATTTACGTAAATTTTGATTCTCGTCTCTGATACCTCTGGCATTGCAGAAGCCCTTGGTAGTTAAAACTCTTAACATCAGGTAGGCCAGGCCGCATGGCTTGTTTGGCACTTGTGGTAAGTGGGTGCGGCATTGTTTCAAAGTGATCCGAGTGATATTATTGATTAATAAAAAAAAGTTAAATGATAGAATAAAAAAAAATTATAATAACCATAGATACAATAATTTATCTTCTTACGAAATTATTAACAAGTACTCAACAAACCAATGCAAACGTTGGCTGGTGGAACTATTTATTAAAACTAATGCTTACCATTGAAATGAAATGAAATCTAATAATTGTTTTTCTTTCAAATTAAAATAAAAAGTGTAAATTTTGGCAATAATTTAGTATTCGTTTACAAACTAACATACTTAGATATATAAATAAATAATGCTGAAAAATCCACACAGCATCATCTAGCCCCAAGGTAAGCTGCTGTTAAACAGAGCTGTATTATGGGTACTAGATGACTGATATATACCTACTTTATATAATACAATGCATAGATAGATATTTTTTATTATATAAGTATAGAAATACCCAGATCACCCGGAACAAATATTTGTAGATCGTACAAACATTTGACCCAGGCGGGAATCGAACCCGCAAACTCCGCATCGCAGGTGGACCTGCGCCCGCTGCGCCACATCAGTCGTCACTTAGAAAATAGTATCTTCAACTAGAAATGTTTCTAGCAAAATTGACGCTCGATCCATCAAAGTCTACATCAGCTAATCTCCGTGGCACTTAACGGACACTGCACTTTGATACCAGATACCCTTCACGATGAGTATTAAATAGAAGAAAAAAGAGTGAGAATTTATGTGAAAGCTATAGTTTATTTATGATCTTGTCTTTATCAAACGTTTTAATAGGGAAACTCAAATTCACACAGTACACACAGGCACAGTATTTAAAATGAAAAAGTTTGTATATTTACCTGGTGATAAGACTCTTCAGCAAGAGTCCGTCTTGGTGGGTACCACCGCAGTGTGAGATATTCTACCTCTAAGCAGTAGTAGTAATTTCACATGCTACAGTGCCCTTCAAACCTAAACACAGTAATGCTTGCACACTGTTGCTTGGAGGTAGAATATCTGACACTGCGGTGGTACCCACCAAAACAAACTCTTGCTAAAGAGTCCTACCACCAGGTAAAATCAATAAGAATTATGAAAAATTGGCAACGCCAATATAAATCTCACATGAATAATTTAATAAAACGGGCAAATAAAATTTATAAGCGCGAATTTATTATGGTATACACCATGGTGTGGCGAATAACCAGTATACATTTTTGTCATTTTGTGACTTGAACATTCTGACATGGATTCTTGTAAACTGCCGGAGCGCCGGCATTTCTAAAAAAACCATACCACAGAAAATATACCACAGAAAGTATGCCCATACGTAACGATTGACTGGCGTGTTTCTATACACGAGTTAAGCTAATAACAAAATAGGCTTCGCAGCCTTAAATTCTACCAACTGATTCCATTAGGCGTTTTTCTCAAAGAGGATATTGCGGTCTCTCAAACCCTGCCTACCCTCAGACCCTCAGACGCTGAATAAAGAATATTTGCGTTCCGGCGAGATTGATCCCGCCTTTGGAATGTCAATACAGTGGGTCAAGAGCTTCAGCCAACTGCAATTTTAGACTCTACGTCTTAACTCGTAATAGTGCTTTTGCAATGTAAAGGCGTGGAATCGTGTCAGACTGTTGTTGGTCTTCGTTTTAATGTGTTAAGAGTTTGATGGTTCATTCCTAATCTATATAATGTTTGGTGGTCCGTGAAATTAAATCCCTTCTGCGTTTTTTGTGAGCAATCATTCTTAAAGCGCGGAGGCGCGCTCGTCAAATTCGTTGAAGGATGAAAGAGTTTTCATATTATCAGTCACGACAGCCGAGTGTCGTTTACGACACACCACGTGCGTACACTTTTGTATTCTATGATATGTACTTAATTACATTTTTGTTTTGGTTCTTTTAAAAACGAATATTATAATTCTAATTGTAAAACAAGCCCTGCCATTACTCCTCTAATAGATAAAAAACATTACTTTAAATAAAATTATGATAATAAATAAACAGTAGAAAAATCAACGTGAAAGACATGCCTAGCTTAGACTAAGTAAGTTGAAGTGGCAGTCAGTGAGCAGGTTATATAGCTCGCAGAACTGATAACCGCTAGAAAATAAAGGTAACGGCGACTGTGAACTGAGAAACGGAGTATAGATCGGCCCTCCACTCAACTATCCGATGACACTAAAGCGATCACAAGAGGATGGTGAAGGCTCAAGATTGGTTATAGCGTTCTTTAGGGGAGGCATAATTATGTCCAGCAGTGGACGTCTATTGGCTGATTATGATGTTGATAAAAATATATTTTCAGTGGTCAGCTAGCACCATTCGTTTCCCAACGTTATATTCATTGGAACTTACTTACCACCATACCTATTTCTGCCGCCAAGCAGTAATGCTCGCATTGCTGTGTTCCGGTGTGAAGGGTATGGTTTCCGGGGAAATTACTGGCACATGAGGCTTTCGATCTTAGCCTCAAGGTGGCAACCCGCGAGGGATACCTCTGGTATTGCAAGCGTCCATAGGCTGCGGTAACCACTTACCATCTTGTGGGCCGTACACTTGTATAAAAAAAAAAAAACTTCGATTAAATAGGAACCAACAATTGGAATCTCAAACCTCTCCCCGTAGAGGCAGGCACCTTTGCAATCAAAGCGCCTCCATCATCATCGACACAATGCAATCCAATTTAGCAAGCGTTCGCGTGACGTCCTTTCTTTACTTTACTCGTTTCTTTAGTAGATCAGGAGCCATTCTGTTGTATTTTCAATGTGACTTTTCTTGTTTATTAAATAGTTAGTAGTTTTCAAAAACGCCGATTAAAATTGTTACGTTAATTACGTAAAACTGATAGCTATAGGTACTCATATATTTTTTTTTTTGTACCTTTTAAGTGGCAAACAAGCTTACGGCACACATGATGGTACGCCGTCACCGTAGCCCATAGACCTAGATCGTGACTTACACGTTATCACCGTAAGACGTAGACGTAAAGTCTCATGCGCCTGTAATTTCTCCTGAAACCATATCCTTCAAACCGGAACATAATAATGCGAATATTACTGCTTGGCGGCAGAAAAAGATATCATTGCGGATCAGAAAGTTCTGGGAGCTAAATGTACTTGGGTGCATATTGACTGTAATATAAAATGCTCTGAGAGCAAAACGTCTTCAATTTACAATGACTACTAGTGCTCAGAGTACTTAGTCAGTACTTTGGATGAACTCTATCTAAACATCTACAAAGAACTAACTCTACTAATCTTCTAATATCCTGAATTATATGATTTTGCACGTTTGTAGAAGCAATGACCGCACTTAGTGAGAAATGGTGATGATTTTGTGATCATCGCTTGAAAACAACTACGCTACTGCAGAATGTATTAATAATTTTATTATTTTGTTATAATTTTAACCAGAACTCTTCATTTCATTAAGTAAAGATAAGTCGAAGTTTTTTTTTTAGAAAAATATTATCTCTTGGCGTCTCTCTTCCGGTTTTTTCGCTTGTGTTACCCTGCGGCCAAAACTATAGCCTTTTCGTTTTGTCGTGTGTTGTATAAAAACACACTTCGTGACCTGCGTGTTTATATTCAATCTGCCAACAGCAGAATATGTAATAGTGGCTTTAGGGACGACACGTGCCGTGACTTCAAATGTATGAGAACGAAGACGAAATGTATGGAAACGGGAACGAAATGCACAGAAGCAGACGATGTGTTTTCTTATACACGTTCGCTCTTTTGTGTAGTTAGTTGGGTAATAGAATTAGCTAGATTGTAAGAGCTAGTAACGTAGAGTGAAACTGAAACGACGTTGGGTGTTGCTTTCGTGAAGCAATCTGCAGCTAAACTATTTTAAGGAACTTTTAAAATAGTTTTTTTTTTTTATATACAACTTAAGTGGCAACCAAGCGTACGGCCCACAAGATGGTAAGCGGTTACCGTAGCCTATGAACGCTTGCAATACCAGAGGTATCACTCGCGGGTTGCCACCTTGAGGCTAAGATCGAAAGCCTCATGTGCCAGTAATTTCTCCGGAAACCATACCCTTCACACCGGAACACAGCAATGCGAGCATTACTGCTTGGCGGCAGAAATAGGTATGGTGGTAGTCCTTCCCCGGACGAGCTCTATCACAGAGAACTCTACTACTCTTGTGCTAATAGTGGCTATTATTAGAAATACCCATCTATTTTTTTTTTCTATTATTATTTTTCTTAGTTTTAGAGAATACTGAAAATAAAACTATTTGATATCGAAAGCGTATTTAAAAAACTTGTTAAGATTTATTCTAGTGCTAAAACAAGGTTACCAAGTCTTTTTGATAATTGTAATTTAATTGTAAATAAACAAACATTTATTAAAAATTAGCTGTAAAAGTTGCTTGTAATAACTTAGCTATTACAAGTAATTCTTGATCATATCTCGTCGAAAGCACATTTACTCACAAATTTTCCCAAATGGCACTTTAACAACAAGAACCCGAAAGTCGGTTAAGTGCTTATTGCTAAAAGTGGGCTCTAATGGAATGGCGGATTGACCCTGACATTCTCGATTCAAGATTAGGGTTCTACCTATTTTAAGATAAGTTTTAAATCCTAGTCATGTGACTAATATTATAAATGTGAAAGATGTTTGTTTGTTTGGTTGGATATTTGTTTCCTTATAATCAACTGTGTTAATCAGCTGTGTTTATTTTAATTTCCATTTGTTTTATTTAAGTTACATTCAAATACGATTTATAAATTGTTAAAGAATAAATGAAATGAAATGAAACCACTGAACCGATTTGGCTGAAATTTAAAACAGTTTTAATTTTGTATTTCTCATGAGTAAAAGTAAATTTAGTATCGTTTATTAAAACATCGTGAGGAAACCGGCATGTCCAACTAAAAATTCAAATGACATGTGCCATCTACCAATCCGCGTGGGGTGGATTAAGACCCAGAGTCTCTCTCGCCCGAGAGTAGGCCAGTGTCTCAACAGTGGGAACATTATAAGGTAAATATTTCATCCCTAATATATCATTATATTTAAGAGTAGTAGAGTTATCTGTGATAGAGCTCGTCCGGGGAAGGACTACCACCAAACCTATTTCTGCCGCCAAGCAGTAATGCTCGCATTGCTGTGTTCCGGTGTGAAGGGTATGGTTTCCGGTGAAATTACTGGCACATGAGGCTTTCGATCTTAGCCTCAAGGTGGCAACCCGCGAGTGATACCACTGGTATTGCAAGCGTCCATAGGCTGCGGTAACCGCTTACCATCTTGTGGGCCGTACGCTTGGTTGCCACTTCAGTTGTATAAAAAAAAAAAAAAAAAAAAAAAACCCACTTTCATGATAAATAAGTATATAAGTAGTAATTGTTCTGATAAGTAAGTATATAACTATTTATTAAGTACAAAGTATGTTTATTATTATATTATTATTACTTTTCGTAATATTTAATTATTTTGCTTACTTAAAAACATTATTTATTTATTTAACACACAACACTACACACTATCTCACAGGGTCTATTGGCTAAAGGTATCGACAGAATATCAGCGCCTAGCTTCTTCCTAGTGGCAAGGCACAATGCTGAGTCGACGCCTTTTTGCTGTTGTGGCACACAAGTACATGACAGCGTCAATTGTTGCTGTTACGAGTACTGCTGATTTTCTTCTTTTTGTATGTACTGTATATGTGTGTTTTAATAGCAAATAAAAATATGTCTATGTCTATGTCTATGTCTATAAAGAAAATTTCATAGATATTGGCACAAAACATCATTTATAAAAATTAAAACGTGTCACAGCTGAAGGTTTGAATTCGGATGACAATAAATCACTGCAAGCCGATTAAAGGAAAAGCCGATATTTTACGTCCTGTGCTCCTATTCAATGCATTTTCATTTTGGTTTAGTTCAATAAATGTTAAAAGAAATTGTAATAAGTACCTAATGAATCTCATGCTCGTACATTAACTTAGAGCCACTAGCTCAAAACATTCGACAAAAATGTTACAAAGTCGTCTTTTTTTTTATATAAATTTGAGGCAAACAGGCTAACGGCCTGCCTTTTATTTTATACAACTGAAGGCAACCAAGCGTACGGCTAAGATCGAAAGCCTCATGTGCCAGTAATTTCACCGGAAACCATACCCTTCACATCGGAACACAGCAATGCGAGCATTACTGCTTGGCGGCAGAAATATGCATGGTGGTAGTCCTTCCCAGGACGAGCTCTATCACAGAGAACTCTACTACTCTTAAATGCCTATTGACCTCAGCAACACCAGAGGTACTGCTGAAGCGTGCCTGCCTTGTTCTTGGGCGTTGTTGCGTCTCTCACAAACTTCAGCGAATGTAATCAACTGGAGATGGTGTGATGTGAACTGGAACTGGTGGTGATCAGTCACCTTTCAGTTAGAGATGAGACATCACCTACCATACACATTATGTACATACACATATGTACATAGTACATACACATTGTACAGTAATAACTGTAAAGTTTTATATTTTATTTTTGATGTTTACTTTAGTTTTGTTACTGTATCATGACTAGTCTGTAAGTACCTTTAGTTAAAATCTTATTATTTTTATTGTATTAATGTAATGTTTTGACGTATCTGGGTGACGACCGATGTGGCGCAGCGGGCGCAGGTCCGCTTGCGACGCAGAGATTGCGGGTTCGGTTCCCGCCTCGGGACAAATGTTTGTACGATCTGCAAATATTTGTTCCGGGTGTTCTGGGTGTTTTCTATGTATAATAAAAATATCTATCTATGTATTGTATTGTAATAAATATATATCAGTCATCTAGTACCCATAACACAGCTCTGTTTAACATCAGCTTACCTTGGGCTAGATGATGCTGTGTGGATTGTCCAGCATTATTTATTTATTTATTTATCTAAGTATATGTACTGTGCCAAAAGATAAATATTATATTTAATTGAACTGAATTGAACTGATATATTAATAACATTTGTATTGTTGAATGTTTCCGTTTCTATAAGGCACTTGTCCCACCGCCAGCGAGCAAAAAGCAAAATCAATCGCTGACTTTTGTTTATGTCAACAACTTGCTTATCGCCACCGCGACAATCTCTTGGCGATTAACTATTCTGGGGTTATTTAATATATGCGCATCAATCCGCAAATTTTTCAAATAATCTCCTCCTTTTTTGAATTTGGTTAAAAATTTACTGACAGATAGACCGTACAAATTCTTTATTTGGTATAGAAACGCATATGAAATAAAAAACAAGAGATCGTTGACAGGTGCTAAAGTTAAAAAAAACTGTGTAGCAGTGTCAGCGCCCGACTCCTTAACTGATACAAATGATTCCTTAATTTGAAATGCTATAAGAAAAAACTACAAGTTAAGATAATAATCAAAAAATGTAAATAAAGTTATTTAATTTAATTAAGGACGACTGCACTGGACTGAGATGCAATGCAGACATAAAAACGCGGCAATATTTACAAGGTAACCTAAAAAGCCAGTGATGTGACCCATGGAGTTGGCTTGGCATCATCGCGGGTCGCAGAGTGACAGGGCGACACGTCTCGCCGCGGGAGAGAACGCAATGGAAATAATGAAGTGCGCGGTAGCTGCTGATGAATAATAAACGCGTTGTCGGTGATTTCCCAAGCCGGCGATCTGGGAACTTTGTGGTGTAGCGAGAGACCGGCTTGCTCACTCTCATCATCACAAAACGTAAAATAGCAATGCTGTAGTCTACTCTTAAAAAAGATACGATTATCTTATCTTATCTATATCGTACTTGAACTTTATGTCGGTGTCAACTAAGTTAGAACATTCACGGACATAAGCTGGACCACGGTAACTGTAGCAATATATCGCTTTTCTCCGCAAGGGTACAGTCTGTCTAGATAACGGTCGTTGCCCGAGCAGGTGATAAAACCTGTTTAACTTTTAACGGCTACGGTTTAGCTCGACTGTCCAAATAGTTGAACCACGAGACTATGATAGGGTGGTCTTACTAACAATATAGTGATGGCTCCACCCCAATTAGAAGTTCATAGTTAAATTCATGTGTATGAAATAAATCATGCTACAAAGAAAACAGGTACACATAAGTATAAAAGAAATGTACCAGTGACTTCTGCCTAGTCTACAGTAACAATATTAAGTTAACACAGTTGTAATAAAAACATTGAAGTTTATGAGAACGAAAAAACTTTTATTGTTACAAAGTTAACAAAGCACCATTTTAATGAGTTCAGCGAAAATTTTACACAAAGTAAAACGGCTTTGCTGCAAAAGTGTAAATAATGTGCGATTATTTAGCAGTTTTATTTCCGAAATGCTTGTAGAGCAGTGGTCAGTGACCTCACTTGGCTAATCATTGGTCAGCCGCTGGTTTAGCCGCATGCATGTCTTTTGACTGTTTGAACACTGGCATGCACTATTATACCGGATTGGTGAATGGCAAAATACATGTTCTTTAAATGTTAGTTAAAGTCGTATATTAAGAGAATTAATTGAAAAATCAATTTCCGCTCAACAGATTTTCAATCCACCACCTTAGTATCAGAAGATGGGGGTGCAAAGTCAAAGTCAGCAGAGATTTATTCAATAAAATCACAAGTATTACTTTGAAAAAAGCTATGCTAAAGATATAACGTCGTCGCGTCAATGCTTTTAAAAATACCATCACCACACATAATTTAATAGAAAACTAATAAAAAGACAAACGACATTTTAATTATCCTTATTTTAGTTTTTCTATTTCTTATTTTAATTACTGCACTCGTCACCTTGAGACACAGTAGTCTGTTTATCCCAGTTATTTCACTTGTTTGATGAGAAGGGTAGTAGAATAATATTATTAAAATTGTGGTTCATCAAAACATAGTTGTACAACTGGTTACAGCGACGTTCAATTATTACAGCATACTAGAGCACACCACTAACCAATTTGGGACATGTTCTTGTAATTAATGACGTCACTGTCATACATCTGCAGGCGGGGAACTAGGGCTGCTACACACCTGGTGCACTGGAACTGGTAAGATTCACCAGTAAAGCCAAAAATCAAAATCAAAATAAAAAAATATTTATTTCAATAGAATACCAAGGATCACTTTGAAACGTCTTACAAGCTAGGAAAATTTACACCAGTTCCAATGCGCGCCCATGCCGTAAAATAACTGGCAACAACACCGGCTGGGTTTCTATCGCTTTTTTGGCATGACCCTTGCTATTGTTATGGATGTCGAGTAGAGTTGGAGCACATTCGTCCCAAGCTTTATTAAGCCCATATTACTAGTGCCGGTTCCTGCTTCCAAGCAGTATGCAAGCTGTGTTTAGCTTTAAAGGGCACTGTAGCAAGTGAGATAACTGTGCGAATGGGATTAGCAATTACGTCTTGTGTTGACAAGTGCTGTGCAGTACCATAAAGAGCTTGAAGCATTGGGTGACACTGGCACCGCATGGCATTTCTGCCGCAAAACAGTAATGCTTGCATTGCTGTGTTCCAGTATGGAGGGTATGGTTTCCGGTGAAATGACTGGCACATGAGGCTTTCGATCTATGCCTCAATGTGGCAACGCGAGTGGTACCTCTGGTATTGCAAGCGTTCATAGGCTGCGGTAACCGCTTACCATCTTGTGGGCCGTACGCTTGGGTTGTATAAAAAAAAAGGAGTCCGTGCAAATCTATAAATTATGTTAAAATTCTGTTTCGAGGTCTTAGTACGGCATCGATTCTGTGACTAGGTCTCAGTTTATAGTAAATCGTTATTTATTTAAAAGCGCTACGTAATGTTAACCCTAGAACAGAGAGCAGTAGTGTGGGGAGCGGGTAATGAGTGACAGAGCGATCTATCAGCGTTAGTTTGCTCGGACGAATACTGATTGGATGATTATGGGCTGATTTGTGTGTTTACGACGTTCTAAAATTCCCTACATCACATTCTACATTTCCTGGTCAATCACCTAAACTGAAATCAGACGTGGTTTTACTGAAAAATAGTAGTATATTTTTTTGTTTCCAAAATTACGGCCCACTTGATGGTAAGCGGTTACCGTAGCCTATGTTTGTTTGCAACATCAGAGATATCACTCGTTTATATTCTGAGACGTAGATTTCAAGTTTCATGTGCCTGTAATTTCACCGGAAACCATACTCTTCGAACAAAGCAATGCGAGCATTACTGCTTCGAGGCGGTGGTATATAGTTCTAGCGGTGGATTACAGCAAACTTGAAGTTACTACTAAAATAAACTAAATTGTCTTTGCGCATCACAAACGGCTAATTTCATGTTGGCTGAGATCCGCTGCCAGAAACTATAAAATAACGAGCTGACCCGCGTGGCTTCACCCGCGTTTTTTCGGTTTTTGTGCTATCCCACAGGAACAGTAATTTTTTCCGAGATAAAAAGTAGTCTATGTGTTAGAATAGAATAGAATAATTTATTAACAAAGATGACGACACATTAAAATATTTAGATTAACAGTACTAACATCTTTGATTTGTTATATCAGGACTTGAGCTATTTACATTTCAAACATGCTAATCGGTTAAAGTCGTTCGTCAAAAAATCTATACTCCTCGTTCTGCAACTCACACCACTTTTACTTTGGGTGAACTTTAGTACAGTCAACTAAAAAAGTGTTAGTAAAATAATAGACAAAAGGCAAGGCAAGGCTAAGTCGTCACGGAGATAAGTGGTAACAAACGTACACACATACACACAGACTTTGAAGGATATTGAAGAAAAAGCAGCAGGATTTCAGAGTCAGCGGGAGTTTATTGTTCAGTGAATTCTGTAAGGTTATTAAGTTGCACAGAAAAAGCGTAGCGTGGCGTGAGAAGCAAGCAGAAGAAGGAACGAAAAAATACAAGTGACATTCCATTTATGTAGCTGTCAGACAGATGACATTGACATTTATTTTTATTGAGTTTACATGTTTACGTTTGCATTCTAACGTGGTGGCTCTACTGGGTAGTACCACGCCATACTATTGCATTTATAATATTAGTAGGACAAACATATTTTTTGTATTACTAGCTAAAATTATCTCGTTTTGTCGCCAGTGATGGACGTGTCGTGGGAGATGCGGGTGCAGTCGTCGCACGGCGTGGCGGGCGGCGCCGCGCTGCTGACGTGCCTTGCGCCGCCGCCCGTCCGGAGCCACGTCACCGTCACCCGCTGGTACCGAGACGACACCCCGATGCCCGCCGTCGCTGAATTAGGTATCTCTCTTTTTCTTATATAGCAGTCCGTTCCAGCTTTGCGCGGGTGCAATAAAACCACACCCGTGCAAAGCCGGGGCGAGTTGGTTGCTAGTAAAAAATTAAACCTTATAGAATTTTTGAAAGTGTAACCTCACTACTATTTCAGGACTTTGTAGAAAGAAGAACAGCATGATGTTTCAGGTACAGAAATACTTTTTCTTTATTCGACCAACGTAGGTACTTTTCACAATGTTACTTGTTCGACGATCCAAGCCAGAATGAATCTCCGACCTTTTCGTTCGTTCTTTATTTTTCTATCTCAAAAAAACGGGCTCATCGTACCACCTTTTTTTCATTTGACAGATAAAGAACCAGCGACAACGTCAAAGTTACAAAACAGTTGCTAGCATTAAATAATATCGAGTATATCCATAGATATCGAGACTTGAGTAATTTATCCAAAAACGAAATACATTTATTTTCAACAAATAAGCAACCCTAACAATCGTCCATTCTGACAACGTGTGCGTCCCCGCACACGACCCCAGGTGGAACCCTAACAATCGGATATTCTTATACAAGCCAATATTATCGAAAAAATATTATATGAATCTAGCGTTACTCTTAAGATAGTTTCTAAATACATTAGCTCAGTTACTTAAATGTACGATAACAATTATACCATCTTATACATAATATTCATGTACTTATAAAACATATTTAAATGAGAACATATATTATCAACTTTAGTATTATTCAGTCCTGATCACTAAATTGCTAGTAGGTACATATTTTATCAATAAAAACAATTCAGGCCAGTGGACTACAAGACGGTCGATTTCCTGTGTGTATGATAGCGCTGATAACAAACTCAGACCGATCGACTCGGTTCCCCGTGGTCACTAAAAAACTTAGTAAAAAAAACAATCGAATTCGTCAAGTTGATACACACAGGATGATCGACTACCTGTGGTAGCACTGTAAAATAAATAACACAGACCGATCAATTCGGTTCCGTATTAAAAACTTAAGTAAAAGACGTCAAGTTAACGCTCACAGAAAGATCGATTTCCTGTGGACGTAACAAACGACGTAGAATAACATAAAAAAAAACTGTTTGATTCAGTTTGCACGTTTACTATCGAATCATCATATCAAAAAACGCTCAATTCGTCAAGTAGACACACACAGGATGATCGATCACCTGTGGTGATCCTTTCATCAATCGATCGATTCCCTGTGGGAAAGCTGTAGAATAACAAACACAGACCGACTTATTCTGTTCTGTGAAAATACTATCGATTCATCAAGTCGTCGCTCGCAGGATTAGTGGCGCCTTCTTTCATCTGGTGCTCACAAGACGATCGATTACGGAGGGTTCTTCTCAGCATGGGCAAATCAAAACACGAACCGATCGATTCTCGTGTTTGATCTGAAACAACGAAATAACTTATCTGTAGTTAAACATGCTCAGTAACACAGTAACATTAAAGTTTAACAATCGCTAGTTCAAATCAATCAATCCTTTATATCAAAAACCTATTACTCTAAATTTTTCTTATCTACTTTGTTCAGAGTAAAACCCACTTCTGCATTCGTGACGGAACTGAATAACGATTCGAAGGAGTTTAGTTTCTTTTTTTTTAACAACATTAAACACAGAGCATTGCCGTCAGTAAGCAAAACTATTTAAAATAACGTTTGAGCAACTTACCATGACCTTTTATCGAATCGGTGTCCAGTTTGGTTTTGCTACCCTATTGTACTCACATCACTAGAATTGGCCTATCTTCGACAACTCTCGAAACATCTCGAAACTACTGTATCAGACATTCGATTCAAGCAATAGAAGCAATCTTTAACAAGGCCAAAAACTGGGCATCAACATCAATTGAAGAAAGTCCAAGAACATAATTGTTACTTTGGATAAAACGCCACAACACGACATGTGTATGCTTGTACTATTCTAATAGCGTAGAGTTAAAAACTTATTTTCGCGATATTGTTGGCCAATAGAGTAACGATCGTTAGCAATGAATGTTAACGGAGAAAAAGACGAATACTTTTCGACGACTTTCTAACATGACGGGACATCGAATACAGTGTTACTCTTTCTTAAACACAAATAGAGAAATTACGAAGTAATGCGATTTCTAAATCTTTGACTTCCTCGACTTTATCGACTCCTTCGGCTCCCACGGCTCTCTCGACTGTTGATTTCCTCGATTTTCTCTTCTCTTTGACTTCCTACCTCGACTTCCTCGACTCGCTCGACTCGCGACGGCTCCCTTGGCTTTCTCGACTTCCTCTTCTCCTAGACTTCCTCGATTTACTAGGCTTTCACGGCTTCTTTAGCTTCCTCGGCTCTCTCGGCTTCCACGGCTTCCACGTTTTCCACGGCTTCCATGTTTTCCACGGCTTTCATGTTTTTCACGGCTTTCACGTTTTCCTCTGCTTTCACGTTTTCATCGGCTTCCACGTTTTCCTCGGCTTCCTTGTTTTTCTCGGCTTTCTTGGCTTCCACGTATTCATCAGCATTCTTTGACTTCTACGAATTCTGTGATTTTTACGACTTCTGTGACTTCTGTGACTTCTAAGACACCTACGACTTCTACGACTTCTGTAGCTTCTGCGACGACTTCTTCAATTTATATGACCTCTTCGACCCGTGAATTCTGCGACTTTTGAGACTTCTTTGACTGCTAAGACTTCTACGATTTCAACGACTTCTAAAACATCTGCGACGACTTCTTCGATTTCTATGACCTCTTCGACCCGTGACTTCTGCGACTTTTGAGACTTCTATGACTGCTAAGACTTCTACGACTTCAACGACTTCTTAAACTTCTGCGACGACTTCTTCAATTTCTATGACCTCTTCGACCCGTGACTTCTGCGACTTTTGAGTCTTCTACGACTGCTTCGACTTTTACGACTGCTACGACTTCTAAGACCTACGACTTTTTAACCTCTTCGACCTCTTTGACCTCTTCTTTCGACTGATTTGCTGATTCGCCTGACTCGGCTTATTCGATTGATTCGGCTTATTCGGCGTATTAAACTGATTCGGCGTATTTAACTGATTTGGCGTATTCAGTTTATTCAACTTATTCGATTTAAGACTATAACTTATCTGATTGATCCGACTTTTCTGACTTATCCAACTGATCCGGCTGTACCGACCGATTTGGTTTATTCAGCGTATGATCAACTAATTCGGCATATTCAACTGAATCGGCGTATTCGGTGTATTCGATTTATTCGATTTACGATTATATAACTTTTGATTAATCCGACTTTTCCAGCTGATCCGGCTGATCCGACTTGTTTTATTCCTTCTCTGACTTATTCGACTCCGACTTGACTTTGACATTGACTTCGACTTTGACTGGACCTCGACTTCGACTTTGACTGGACCACGACTTCGACTTTGACTGGACCACGACTTCGACTTTGACTTTGATTTGACTTTGAACTTGACTTTACTTTGGACTTGACTTGACTTCGACTTTGACTTGACTTCGTCTTTGATTTGACCTTGACTTCGACTTGACTTTGACTTTTACTTGAAGTCAAGTAAAAGTCACTTTGACTTTGACTTGACTTATAATTGACTTGACTTTTCGGCTTGACTTGACTTGACTTCGTCTTACTTCGACTTTGACTTCGACTTACTTCGACTAAGACTTACTTCGACCTTAACTTACTTCGACTTCGACTAACTCGACCTCGACTTACTTTGACTTTGACTTACTTCGACTTCGACTTACTTAGACTTCGACTTACTTAAGCTTCCGACTTACGACATCGACTTATTAAACTTTCGTCTTATTAACCTTCGGCTTATTAAACTTAGACTTATTAAACTTAGACTTATTAAACTTAGACTTATTAAACTTAGACTTATAAAACTTCGACATTATATAAACTTCGACTTATTAAACTTCAACTTATTAAACTTCGATTTATTCAAGTTTGATATATTCAACTTTGATTTGTTCAACTCCGATTTATTCAACTTCTATTTATTTAATTTCGATTTGTTCAACTCCGATTTATTCAACTTCTATTTATTTAATTTCGATTTATTCAACTTCGATTTATTCAACTTCGATTTATTCAACTTCGATTTATTCAACTTCGATTTATTCAACTTCGATTTATTCAACTTCGATTTATTCAACTTTAATTTATTCAATTTTGATTTATTCAACTTTGATTTATTCAACTTCGATTTATTCAACTTTGACTTATTTAACTTAGTCTTATTTAACTTCTATTTTTTTTTTCAGCTTTGAATTATTTAACTTTAATTTATTCAACTCACGACTTATTTAATTTCGAATTATTCAACTCCGACTTATTCAACTTCGACTTATTCAACTTCGACTTATTCAACTTAGATATGTTCAACTTAGACTCATTCAACTTTGACTTATTCAACTTCGATCTGTTCAACTGCGACTTACTCAACTGCGAATAATTCAACTGCGACTTATTCAACTGCGAATTATTCAACTGAGACTTAAAACTGCGACTTATTCAACTGCGACTTATTCAACTGCGACTTATTCAACTGCGACTTATACAACTGCAACTTATTCAACTGCGACTTATTCAACTGCGACTTATTCAACTGCGAATTATTCAACTGAGACTTAAAACTGCGACTTATTCAACTGCAACTTATTCAACTGCGACTTATTCAACTGCGACTTATTCAACTGCGAATTATTCAACTGAGACTTAAAACTGCGACTTATTCAACTGCGACTTATTCAACTGCGACTTATTCAACTGCAACTTATTCAACTGCGACTTATTCAAATGCGACTTATTCAACTGCGACTTATTCAACTGCGACTTATTCAACTGCGACTTATTCAACTGCGACTTATTCAACTGCAACTTATTCAACTGCGACTTATTCAACTGCGACTCAACTGCAAATTATTCAACTGCGACTTATTCAAATGAGACTTACTCAACTGAGACTTATTCAACCGAGACTTATTCAACTGCAAATTATTCAACTGCAACTTATTCAACTGAGACTTATTCAACTGAGACGTATTCAACCTTCGACTTATTCAACTGCAACCTTGACCACGACCTCTACCTGTATCGTGACCTCGGCCCTGATCGTGACCTCAACCTTAAGCTCGACATTGACCTCGACCTCGACCAAAGTAAGACCATCTGGTAGGTACATCGATAATACTGCAGTTCTTCGTTTTGTAATATAACATAATGGTATACTTCAGAAATACCTGATAGACAGACACTCACGATTTGACATAACGATCTCGATAGAAAATCTGAAATCACTCCATGCAACAATATAAACTAACAGAGCGCGCAAGCAAGACACACTTCCAATCTGAGCAACGCCGCGTAAAAGCTACAATCGTCTATACTATAAACACAATGACTTCGATGGAAGATTACGATCGAGGAAACATTCGATGTTCCGCGCACTAAAGCATTAGAGTATTGGGATGGGTGATCGCTAGCAGCGGGAAAGCTAAACAGTCGGTCCCAGACATTCCTAAGTTGCTAGGCTATAACGGAGGCCTTCGGGCGGCATCGGCCGTCATCAGAGTTAGCCACTGACTTATAAAATTTATTTACTTTATGGATACAGTAGTGTCTCATCGTCCTATCAAACAACACTCGCTTGCCTTCCCAAATTCAAACATTATCAGCCTTGAAAAATCTCTAATTTCGAACTCTAATTTCTAAACTCTATTTTCGATTCGAAACCGTACATAAATAAGGAAAGACTACGTAACCTTTGCTTTTCCGCGTCGATACGCGGCTCAGAATTGTGGCGTCGCTGCCTGCCCTGACGAAACTCGCCGTCCATGGCTGGTGGCGCACGGCGATGCCGCTCCGATGCACGAAGTCGCCGGCGCAGTCAGCCCTTCCAGCAGCTCGACCAGCTCCTGACTCCGTACCCACTCTTGGTCCCGCTCAGCGCCGCCGACGCCGGGGCCGCAGACCCGAACACGGCATCGACCTCGAGAAAGCACACGGCGATGCCGACGATTCGGCAGCTGCGTTTCAAATCGACCCTGTGATCTGATTCGTTCATCGTCTGAAAAGGATTGCGTGGCATAGCAATCCCAGAAAAAACACGTTTTAGAATAAAACATTTTGAGGGTAGTTCTAAAATAAAATATATTTTAGAAAATCATTCTACGAAAAACAATATTAGCTAGGTACAGGATAGAATCTAGATAAATTAGCCTTATCTAGGCATCTTACGAATAATAATTTTATGAAAATCGATCATGACAGTAAACCAAACTTACGGTTACCGGTAAAGGTTACTCGAGAAAAATACGAATCTAAATCTAACAGCACAGACTACTAACAAAATTGGTGACTGTTTCAACATCAAAAATTCAAAATCCGAAAAGCTAAACAAAATTTAATCTTTGCAACGAAATGGGCGTGTACTTACTATTTATTTAAGTTAGTCTCGATCCCGGCTTCTAAAATGTAAACTTCACTACTATTTCAGGACTTTGTAGAAAGAAGAACAGCATGATGTTTCAGGTACAGAAATACTTTTTCTTTATTCGACCAACGTAGGTACTTTTCACAATGTTACTTGTTCGACGATCCAAGCCAGAATGAATCTCCGACCTTTTCGTTCGTTCTTTATTTTTCTATCTCAAAAAAACGGGCTCATCGTACCACCTTTTTTTCATTTGACAGATAAAGAACCAGCGACAACGTCAAAGTTACAAAACAGTTGCTAGCATTAAATAATATCGAGTATATCCATAGATATCGAGACTTGAGTAATTTATCCAAAAACGAAATACATTTATTTTCAACAAATAAGCAACCCTAACAAAAGAAAGAAAGATATAAATAAAAAACTTTTATTTGTAACTTTTATTTGTGACAGTACATAGGTACACACAGCTCCATAGATAAGTAACCCCCTAGGTACACACAGCTCCATAGATAAGTAAACCCCTTGTATGGAGAATGGAGTTTTGCTCATAAAAAAATATATTTGAATAACCATGCAAGTAAGCGTAATCATAATTTCAACTGGACCAGTCGTTTTTGAGTTTATTCGTAACAAACAAAAATACAAATATATTTCCTCTTTATAATATTAGTATAGATAAGAGAGAAGCCGCCGGTGGCATTGTCAACAGCGCTACCCGTGCTTCGGAGGGCACGTTAAGCAAGCAGTCGGTCCCGGCTTTTTTCAACGTTGTTGACATGACAGAGGCCTTCGGGCGGCCTAGACACTTTGTCACCAGAGTAACAGTTGGCCACTCACTCATACGAACTTAATTTTACTTACTTAGAGAGATGCTAGACGAGCGTAATTTTTGAGTTATGAGTCGCGTTTATTGAAAAAAAAAGGAGAGAACAGAACAGGAGTTTTGTATGAAATTGAATTTAGCAGAAATTACGCGACTGAAAAGCGACTCACAACTGAAAAATTACCTACGTCTAGCTTCACTCAAGTGGTATAAAAAATATATTTCGTATTCAGTCTTCTTACATGGTCCCAGTAATTGATAGTCCACCACGCAGACCCAAATCTGGTTACTGGATTGCACATTATTGCAATTTCTTTTTAATTTCGCGAGAAATGTCTATTCTTGATGTTTTTCATCACCGTTTGAGAGTACTGGGTTCAAATCTATAATCTTAGTATCGGAAGGCGGGGGATTGTATTGTATTGTAGGTACTATTTTTTTATTTTTTTTATACTACTAAGTGGTAACCAAGCGTACGGCCCACTTGATTCAGCTTGACTTGGTCAGCGGTTACCGTAGCCTATATAAGCATGCAACATCATAGATATCACTTGCGTGTTACCACCCTGAGACGTTATATGATAAGTCTCATGTGCCTGTAATTTCACCGGAAACCATACCCTTCGAACCGGAACACAGCAATGCGAGCATTACTGCTTGGCGGCAGAAATAGGTATGGTGGTACTATGTTTTCTATTTAGTTTTATTTTTCCGTAACAGACTTAGTCCAGAAACTATTTAACTATAATTAAATTCTACTAAACATTGTTTTAAGGGCCTATTTCACGACATTCGAGTAACTATCAAGTAGGCTTGCTAGGTTGACCTCATATAACTGTATCACCGAACGATAGACTGACAGACATCAAACTTTTTAAAAGTAAAAACGTTGTGCTAAAAAAATTCAGAAGTGTTTTATCATGCACAATAAAGTTATAAGTGAAACTTTTCGTTTAGTTGCTTTATAAATACCATTTTCATATTAAATGTGTTTTTTACAAATTGGTTGTATTGGATGTCGAACGAGTTGGAGCAAGTTAAACAAGTTACGAAGGTTGGTCTCGGGGGGCGGGCGGCGTGCCTTCCAGTTAGCACCACACGTTTATAAAACTACCTCTCAAGACAAGTAACTATGAGTTACACTAAATTGTTTTGTATGTCAGCAAATGTTTAGACAATCATGAATTCAACTTAATTCGTATTTTTGAACATTATTGTTTTTGTTTCTATAAAAAAGTATTGATATTAAAATATTTTATAAGATTGGTGACAGTGAAATAACGTTTTTGTGTTTTACTCTATTGCTCCTATGGGCCGTATACGGCATACAATGTGGGGTGTTAACAGATTTTTTCATTTGGCGAGCTTGGTCGGGACGAATATGACATAAATCCTCCTGACTTTAACTACTTAGGTAGGTACTTGTATTATCTTACCCGGTAAGATATTCAAATAATGATTACAATAGTCAATGCATTTTAATAAATATTTTTTATCGGCCACTTATCGAAAGCTGTCGAATGTTGGAACTGGCGATTATCGGCGAAAGGCGAAAATTAAGAGATTTTCGCGACGCCGCCGCCGCCTGTCCGCGACAGAAAGGCCTTTATGACTTCTAAGCGAGATTAAGCTGCGGAAATTCGATTAAGGTCCTCGCCTGCCGTAAGGAGCTCGCTCCCTCGATTTCCTCGCGAAATGATTAATTAGAGAGCTGTTTTCTTTGTTTGAAACTGCCTTTGGAGTTTATTGCTTTTACAAATACCTAAAACATGTTTCCGAAACAGTTGACTTGAAATTCAGAGCCGCTTTTTTCATACATAGAAACATAGGTAGCCATTTGTCACACACGAGCTTCTATGTGAAGAGGGATCATCGAAAAAAATTAAGAACAAAGCCGTGTTTGCTACCAGACTCTTCTAGGCTGAGGCGCGTGGAACTGGCGTACATTCACCTAGTTTTAAAAAAAATTAAAGGGATCCTCGTGATATTATTCAGTAAAAATAATTGTACTATTGTCAAAATATTTATCTATCACTTCATCATAGGAATAAGACAAAAACATTGGGCACACTATTTATTTTGATCATTCTTTGCTTTGAGTACCAACAACCAGGCTCTATTCGTTAGACCTTATTAGAGTGATCAAATAGTTTGATTAAACTGTGTATTTCTACCCACAGCGACCGCAGATACCGTATATATTAAGAAATTACCTTAGAGTAAATAAGATTGGCTGGATAACGCTATTCACACGCGCCGGTACCAAAGTTTCTTTAGACAGGATCGTGCGGTCCCCGAGTGTAATTACATCATCATGTACTAGGTGTATGCATGTAGTCAACATGACTACGCTACGTAAACGTGTTTCAAACGGTAGCATAGTTAATAAGTGCGTTAACTACTGTTATTGTAACCTTAACATAAGTTTGACAATAAATAAATTATTAGGATTCTGTTTCTCAATTTGATTTGGTTTTATGATACTGATTCTATTTTATTTTTACTTAGAATAGGCTAACGTTTGACCACTACCTCGCCTGATGTTAAGCGAAGATGTGGTCTACGGTGAAGCACGCTTACGTAGAAGAAACCTATTCACTCGTGATTTGTGGACACCCAGGCGGCCTAGAAACTCTGTCACCAGAGTTGGCCACTGACTGATACGAACTGACTGACTGACCCAGGTTTTAATTATCAGGAAACACAGATTCAGGCAAAGAAAATAATAAGATAAGATAATAAGATAGTGGCTCTAAGAAGAAACGCGAGTTTGTCCCTTCCAAAAACTTGGATCGTTATACTTATTCAAATAACGTGAAATAGTATCTTAGTTTTTTGTATTCTACTAGATAAAATTTACATAAAACGGTATTAAAACAGTTAAGAACCTGGGTTTATCTCCAGCAAAGACTAATATTTGAGCCTTAATTTGTCAGTTTTGTACAAAACCAGTCTTACTTTAGCGGTGCTATAAAAGCTCATGGCTCACAGATATATCAATAATTAAATAAATAAATAATGCTGGACAATCCACACAGCGTCATTTATCCCCAAGGTAAGCTGCTGTTAAAAAGAGCTGTATTATGGGTACTAGATGACTGATATATACTTAATACAATACAATACATAGATAAATATTTTTTATTATATATAGAAAATACCCAAAACACCCGGGACAAATATTTGTAGATCGTACAAACATTTGACCCGAGGTGGGAATCGAACAGGACCTGCATATCGGTCGTCACAGATCCTTTCTTCCATCATTACATAATATGCCTTCGCTTACAAATTACCACCCTATTCAGCAATGCCTCGGGTCCCGGGTCTGAATAGCACATAACCCAGTCATCTAATCCCAATGTCCCTCTGCAAACGTCTTAATTAATACCGAGCCCTTGAAGGATGACAGTCACAATCACACTACCATTGCAAAAATAAAATGACACATCGTTTATTTTACAAACCCAACACTATCTAAGACTTAAGATTATAATAAAAATATCTAAGACCTGACAGCGTGGAATAAGAATGAACCAAATTACTTTAAAGCATTAATCATAATAGTCACTAGAGTTGGCTACTGACTCATACGAACTTACTTACTTTTTAGAACAGTAGACAGACCCAAGTTCTTAATAGAGCTACGGGCACAGAACAGATATTAGTACTACGGTAAAAGCTACATTCATACGATATTCTTTCCATTTTTTATTAATTGCTGTGTTTATGTTTGAAAACGATTACTAGTACTACCAACCGTGTCTTTTACTGCTATATTATAAGACGAAAACTAAGAAGACACGGTTGGGTTCTATGAATACAATAACTCAATTAGCACTTAATCCCGGCTGTCCCTCACGACCGTCTTAATTAATATAGAGCTCTCTGAATCGTGACGAACTATTTGCGGGCCAGTAAAATGACACTTTCCCTTCCCTTGTACCATCAATTAATGTCATATCTAGCAACACAACTAGTAACCACCCTTCGCAAAACAAACAATATTTTGAACAACACCTTACTGATCTGTGGGGTAGTTGTTAGTGACTTGTTAAGTTTGAAACTATTGCATTAAAAATAATGATAACCAATAAGCAGTATTGATTAGTTTTCCTATATTTTGGTTTAATTACTCATTAAAGAAACTTATCAATAATCGAATTACAATAAATAAATAACGCTGGACAATCCACACAGCATCATCTAGCTCCAAGGTAATAAATAAGTACCAATTTAAAATTCAACTCAAATTTTTTAGACTGTCTTTGAACTCGCATAATTTTGCGCTGCCCGAATAATAGTGGTGTGAAAATCTTGAATGGATGCACAAATCAATCGTTAAACAAAACAGTAGAAGAAAAACAGCAGATTCATAAATAACACTTTTGAAAGAAAGGTAAAAGAAAAGCAAAGAAGAGCGAACTCAAAAATAAGTTGCAATACTCAAGACATCTAATGAATTGAATATTTCAGGCTTGACAAAAACCAACGCACAAATTTCTGTAGCACAGTGGAAATTAACACAAAAACCAGAGAATCACTATTGTGTCTGCATATTTTTTTTATTAATAAAATATTTGTATTTGTACTTATTTGTAATAACACCCAAATGTTGCGCAACAATCAATAGTGGCTTGTTATTAGAGTCGGCAACATTGCGCGTTGTTTTTTTTTTTTTTTTTTTATACAACTGAATTGGCAACCAAGCGTACGGCCCACAAGATGGTAAGCGGTTACCGCAGCCTATGGACGCTTGCAATACCAGAGGTATCACTCGCGGGTTGCCAACTTGAGGCTAAGATCGAAAGCCTCATGTGCCAGTAATTTCACCGGAAACCATACCCTTCACAGCAATGCGAGCATTACTGCTTGGCGGCAGAAATAGGTATGGTGGTAGTCCTTCCCCGGACGAGCTCTATCACAGAGAACTCTACTACTCTTTGTTGTGCAACATGTCGAAAGTCTCGGACTTTATGCGGGATTTTATCACCTCCGAGTAATTCGCTACCGTCTTACCCTTATCCCGTGTTATCGGATTACTGACAATGGGCCGATTGTGGGACGCTGAATTAATAACAGAGGCTTTGGCAAACTACATAGCAATGCAATGATAGGTTCAGCGATGTTAGAAATGAAACTCCCCCTAAAATAACTAAATGCAGATGTACACGAGTTTCAACATATTAACATATTATATTTAAAGATAGTCTTAGTTCATTCTACAACTGTTTTTTTTTGTTACATAAAAAAAATTTACAAAAGTAGTTAATAATATTACATTTGGTAACAAGTTTTATTGTCTTATAAGGTTTAATTTAAGAACATTAGCATTTTAGTGTAAACTGTAAGCTTTCTATCATTTTACTGAAATAAATAAATCGAAATAAATCTAAATAAAGAAAGAAAGAAAGAAAGAAAGAAAAGTATTTATTCGACAACAAACAAAAAAACACAGAGCAGAAACAGACTGGCAGGTAAGTACATCACAAAACAATAAACATCTCTATCATCATCAATCTAATTAAAAGGCTTGTATGCCTTTTAATTTTACCTTAAAAAAACTAAAAGAGTAAAAAATACGCACTAGAGACACGTTTAGCTTCAATCATTAAGTACAACGCTATGTAGCTGAACCCTCAGAGAGACTTATCTACACGAGTCAGTGGACCGCACCCGTTTCCCAAAGGTACTATTGAGTTGTTTATCAATACCTAAATATTAACCGCTTTAAGATCCACCAAGAACTTGACAACTGACAAGGGAATTACTACTTTATGTCGATAGCCGTTTGATCTATTTTCATAAGCAACACTTTACAAGCGTGTAGACTACCCACCTACCTGTGCAAAGTAATTAATAAGTGAAAATATAACAAACTATAATACTTACCATCGATTTAGAGAAGATATTCCTTTGTCGACGTCACGAAGGAGTTTTTTTTGGGCAAATTGCGTCACCAAAGTTGGCCACTGACTAACTTACTTTTTTACAACAATCATAGTTTTTTTTTAAATCAATAATAGACATTCGTTTGACCACGATCTCGCCTGGTAGAAAGCGATGATGTGGCCGACGGTGGTGCACGAAGGTCTATGATACACCTATTCACTCTATCCTTGAAGAGGCCCGGATTGTAATTATTGTCAGGAAAAACAGAAGACGGCAGAATATTCCACACCTTGGCAGTTCGCATTATAAAAATCGCTTCGTATGGATGTACGCTTAGATATTTTAATGCGGTTTTCATCAATAGATAGAGTAATTCAAAAGGAAGGTTTATACGTATATTACGCAAACAAACTCGTAGGCAACAGCTAGTATTATAAATAAATAACAATTAAGTTCTAAGAAGAAAAATTGAAGAGTAGTAGAGTTCTTTGTGATAGAGCTCGTCCGGGGAAGGACTACCACCATACCTATTTCTGCCGCCAAGCAGTAATGCTCGCATTGCTGTGTTCCGGTTCGAAGGGTATGGTTTCCGGTGAAATTACTGGCACATGAGGCTTTCGATCTTAGCCTCAAGGTGGCAACCCGCGAGTGATACCTCTGGTATTGCAAGCGTCCATAGGCTGCGGTAACCGCTTACCATCTTGTGGGCCGCACGCTTGGTTGCCACTTTAGTTGTATAAAAAAAAAAAAGGTAAAGTAAACAAAAAAGTACAATCAAATCCGCCGCGCCAGTTAAACAGTAAAACACTTCAAAGACGCTCCGGTAGACTCATTCGATTTCCGCGTAACAGAATAATGAAACTTTAAATTTCCAATAAAAGTTATCTGATGCAAGTTTAATGTCCGCCTGTGTTGCAATCGCGAATCGCTCGGAATATCAAACGAATCACTGAAAGGAAAATCAAAATACAAGTTGAAGAATTTTATTAATACTTTTATACTTTTAAAGTGGCTACCAAACGTACGTTAGCACGGAAATTTGCAAGGGATTTAGTATAACTGAATACGATTAGGTAATTATTAAACTGATACCGTGGCACAAAGGGCAATTATGTTATTCAGTTGTAATAAATTTTACTAGGTTATAATCAAAAACTGTTGTATTTTGTATGAATTATGGCAATTGACAGATTGCTGATTGAAATAGAATTTGAACCCAGTTACGTAATACTCCAGCATAGGTACCTGTCTATTACTCACGCTTAGCCACCATAAGAGACGAAGATTCTGTAATTTTATCAGATTCCAAGTCCTTTGAACCGAACAACAATGCAAGCACTGCTTGGCGGCAGAAATAAGACGGTGGTAATACTTCCCCGGACGATCTCTTAAGAGTAGTAGAGTTCTCTGTGATAGAGCTCGTCCGGGGAAGGACTACCACCATACCTATTTCTGCCGCCAAGCAGTAATGCTCGCATTGCTGTGTTCCGGTGTGAAGGGTATGGTTTCCGGTGAAATTACTGGCACATGAGGCTTTCGATCTTAGCCTCAAGGTGGCAACCCGCGAGTGATACCTCTGGTATAGCAAGCGTCCATAGGCTACGGTAACCGCTTACTATCTTGTGGGCCGTACGCTTGGTTGCCACTTCAGTTGTATAAAAAAAAAAAAAAAAACTTTTACAAAGAACTGTACTATCGCTAAACCACCGCCAGTTTAGATTTTCTTCGTAAGAAAGTAAGTTCCTCTGTGTGAAGTGTCATAACTTCAGTGAGTTATTCCCATGCCGTATCTAGCGCCGGGCGCCTGGCAGCCTCGTGCAGATTACCAGCGCCGCTTGATTTAATACCCGGTGGCTGCATTTGAGGAGTTTAATACTTCCCACTACTTGCACTGAATTACCATTCTGCTACCTTACGGAATTTACATTTGAATCTCTAATTGTTTGTGCAGAGGCTCGTCAATGTTTTATTATAAACCGAAAGAGTAGTAGAGTTCTTTGTGATAGAGCTCGTCCGGGGAAGGACTACCACCATACCTATTTCTGCCGCAAAGCAGTAATGTTTGCATTGCTGTGTTCCGGTCCGAAGGGTATGGTTTCCGGTGAAATTACAGGCACATGAGACTTACCATCTACGTCTCAGGGTGGCAACCCGTGAGTGATACTTCTGGTATTGCAAGCGTCCATAGGCTGCGGTAACCGCTTACCATCTTGTGGGCCGTACGCTTGGTTGCAGCTTCAGTTGTATAAAAAAAAAAAAAAAAAAACTCTTCATCCATGTGTCAGTTTCAAGAAGTTCATTTATCGGACTAAATGCGCTGCTGAAGAATACGTATGCTATACGATACGATTGTCAGACGATATTTTCGCGTGACAATCGTAAACGTAACGTATCGTGATCGGCCGGGCTAATAAATAACTGTCAGTTATTGATTGTTAGTAAAATGGATTGCAACCGAATTACATAACTAACTGCAGGTGTATTAGATAGCTGTTGATGTTTTTTTTATTAAAAGGTAGAGAAGGTTGACTTTACAAAGGCCTTCATATAATATTTCCCAAAGAGCGTTTTAACCACAGAATACCGATCATCATTTTCTCTTCTCTTTCCCGCCTTCTATTTTCACATTATATAACGCGACAGTAAAATGACGTATGGAAAGACATCTTCTATTTTCATCTATTCACGACACGCGGTTATCGTTCAGAAATATTTAAAAAGCAATCATTAAGGCTGGTTGGTATCCCTTAATACACATACATTGAACGCAGTTTGGCCCGTTTTTTGCGTGATGTTCATTTAACGCTCAGTCTTGACAGGTATATAGTCTATAGGTTAGTTTATAGTTGTGTTTATGCTTTTCCATAATTTTAATTCCCTATGTAATTTTGATAAATGTTTGTTTAAAAAACAAAATAATATAGGTACATAATTACATTACATTACAAAATATACTAAATACATATTTTATGAAACAGTTGAGCCATCTAAAGACCTCTAAAATGTTTGTTGTGTGTCAAGTTTAAAAACATTTTTTTTTTTTAAATAAATAAATAAATAAATAATGCTGGACAATCCACACAGCATCATCTAGCCCCAGGTAAGCTGCTGTTAAACAGAGCTGTGTTATGGGTACTAGATGACTGATATATACTTAATACAATACAATTCATAGATAGATATTTTTTATTATATATAGAAAATACCTAGAACACCCGGAACAAATATTTATAGATCGTACAAACATTTGACCTGAGGCGGGAATCGAACCCGCAACCTCCGCGTCGCAGGCGGACCTGCGCCCGCTGCGCCACATCGGTCGTCAGTTTTACTTTTACCGTTTAATCCACTGTTGGGTTTGTTATGTTATGTTATGTAAAGCCAAAAGACAAGCTTACAAGCTCTACATATTATCAGCTGAAAACCTTAAATCCGCTATAAATACTGGCAACAACGTCGCCAAATTCTCAACAGCTAAAAGGCTCTTATCTTCTTAAAGCAGACGCTTTGTCATTATCTCGCTCGGTTATCGTCGGCGCCGTAACGACTTACTATAAAGGCTTTGGCACACGCAGCGGCAGTTGAACGCAAGGAACGGGTGCATCTCTGATAGTAGACGCATCATCCCGTACAGAGACAGGTGATGAATATTTAAAAAAAATTTAGCTTAAAAATTATAATTAATTGAAAAAAGACCATGTACACTGTGTTTATTCTCCGAAGTCTTTTTTTTTTTATTTTTTTTTTATAGCTTGTATGGTGTACATTGTACAATAAATAATTTTATTTCATGAATGATCATTCAAAATAAAAAAAAATAAAAATGATATATCATATAATATATTATTTTTCTTGTAATTGATTACCCCAAAGTGACCAAAATATTTATTATTTCTATCATTTCTGAATAAATAAATCTAAATCTAAATCTAAAAGCCTGAAGCAAGTAACTATCAATACTATGTAGTTGAGCTATCTATAGATTTATTTTAGAATCTTGCCTGTCAAAGAAAACAGTTTTCGTACATCATCGTTTATTGAACAAACTTTTGCAAACAAACTTTTGCAATTTTTATTTGCAAGTGTTTATTTCATTGATCGCAATGTTTTTTTCGAACCTTTAGATTAAAGATATACTATTACATTTACTGCGGCAATAGATTTTCATCCAAGCGTAAATTCATTGTGGTAAACAGCAGGTAAGTATCTGCTCCAGCGATCACGTGACGTCCTGACGTCCTGACACGCTGAACAAAAGATCTATAGGGATCATGCATTTTGCATCGCCTTGAGCTCGGTGTAGCGAGTACTTTATACATTGACTCGACGTCAGACATTTTCTTTTATGTATATTTGAATGACGTCTCGCTATAAAAGGTCTAAATGAACGACAATTTAATTTGGGAGGTTTATTCCGTTATCAGAGTTAACGTTCAAGATGCCGTCACGTAACGGTAACGACTGGTGTAATGTCGTTGTATTTAGAGTGTTTCGTTTTGAACTAGGAAGTAGGTTTTGAGTCAACGAGACATTTTTTATCCCATTACATTATTCGAAATTGCTGATTATCTCTGCTAGTCAGTGGAGAAAAGCTCATTATCTAGAAAACCATTATGGCAAATGATGATTGTGGATAGAAACAATGAATTTATTTTTTTAAATAAACATTTATTTTGACTCAGATCTTACAAAATGCTGGTTCTTTTCTTCTTCATACATTGTTGCAACGTGCAATGTGCAACTGTGTGCAATGACATTTTTTAAGTTTTTATTACATTTTCATTTATTTCTAAGCAATAAATGAATTAAAGCTAAAACTATGTAAAAAATGCTCACATTTTGTAATTATCATTCTCGGTTCATTTTCTAAAATCTCAAAAAACATGAGGTTCTTGAGAGGTATAGTTTTTAAAACTATCATGGTTATTAACATAAAACTCACAAATCATGGTAAATATCCCGTTTTTAGTAAAAATTATGTTCTTGAGAGGGTCCAAATCTTTAATTTTGACGTTTTACAATCAGTGTTGCAATTACGTATGACTCGCACTAGACGATGCAATCAGCAACTTACGTAATCATTTGCCTTTGCCATGCATTATTCTATAGCTTCTATACAAGGATTAGCTCATTTCCTTTGCTCTTGCAGCTTTTTAGATTATTTCATTTGTAATCATTTTCTTTAATGCTTAATCTTAGATCTTAAGAATTTTCTTTTAAACTTTTGAAGCGAGACTAAAATTAAAACTCGGTGCAGCCTTTTGTTATCAACTTAGTCTAGGTGTTGTGATACCATTAGTATCGCGGGTTGCCACCTTGAGGCTAAGATCGAAAGCCTCATGTGTCTGTAATTTCTTCACACCGGAACACAACAATGCGAACATTACTGCTTGGCGGCAGAAATAGGTATGGTGGTAGTCTTTCCCCGGACCAGCTCTATCACAAAAAACTCTACTACTCTTAATTATTATTTACGACACAAAGAGTACTAGGTAGTGTGAGGTCAGGACTATTTACGACTTCTAAATGCATTTTTTCAAATATTTGCAGTGCATCTCAGAGACTAAAATAAAAACATTGTTATCAATATTTTATTACTGTTACAGTTTTTTATGATAAATTATTATGTTTCTATTGCTCACTGAAATGAGATACAAGAAGAATCTAACGCTAAATGAAATAATGATGCTCTGGGTATCAATTAGGTAAAATTTTCCTCAGCAAAATAATTACAGGTTTATTAACTAAAGGCCATTAACATATTTGCTGCTTTCGTTTTAATTTATATATCGTCTCTATTAAATTTACTGCTGGATTACTAACTGACTGACTGACACATTAATGCACAGTCAAAACGTAAATTTTGAGTGCGTGTTTTATCTATTATTGTGTAGTGGTGCGATTATGTTCGGAATTCCCGATATAAAATTTATAGAAGACGCAGGGGTTTTTTTTACAATAAAGTCAGCACGAACAAAGTCACAGAACGTTCTAGTACTATGCATTATACTCTAGGCTGTTAGTATCAATGTTCCGTCACTCAGAACATAAAGCACTCACAAACATTTCCTCCCAAAACACTGTGACATAATTGAATGTAACTCCTGAATAAATATCAATCGTCCGAGACAGCGTTAAGTATTCAAGAGTCGCGGATCTGTCATTGAATTTACAACATAAAGGGCGGGCGTAAAGTGTGGGGTAGCGGGGAAGGGGGGAGAAGGAGGGGGATGGTAGTAAAACGCTCATGACTTTGAAATTAGGCGGCGACTTCGATTGAGTGCACTTACGCATTTATGGCGACGGCTGACACCGTTTGACCGACAGTCGATGGACTTTGGGAACTGTCACGTTTAAAAACTAACCTTACTATTTTTAGACTATACAAAAACAAAAAACAGTTGGTAGTTAGTACTTTGTTCTATCGAAAGTTTTGATAGTTTAGTTATTGTGCACGAACATATTTTTTTATCTGCATCTCTGTACGGTACAACTATATTTTAATTTTACTGATAAATTAGTTGTTTATTTTAACTGAAGTCGATAATCAAACATAGTTTAATTTTCGTCTTAACAAACGATTTTATGAAATATGACCCTTTTTTTAAATGAAATGAACTCACTGAAATTCTTTAGTTAAAATCCAAAGTCTCTGAACTTCGACTCATCTTTACTCCTTTTTGCGAGAGGTTAAACTGCTTCAAGCGTTCAAGTTTGAATCTCGGAACTTCTGAAGTTTAAAATAGCGTAGGATGTCTTGTTTTGGACACATTCCAACAGCTATCAGCACTGAAGAGATCCTACCTTTGAAGCTACATATCTAGCAAATATTAGATATAAAATAGCATAGTTAATTGTATGTTTGTGTGTCAACTCTAACGGCTGAACCGATTTAGATGAAACCTTGATCAGTAATAGTTCTGGATCTGAAATAGTAAATAAGTTTTTTATTAACGAGTAGGTGCCATGCAAGCAAAGCCACAGACAAAAGCAAGTAAAGACATTACACACGTATTATTTTATAAGATTTATTTTTTCTATAAGGAATAAGAGTTCCTTATAAGTTTCACTTTGTAAAAAAAAATGACACTAAAAATAAAAATTCTATCATAAAATTATATGACGTAAATGGACATTGAGTTATTTTTTTCTTAGAATCAGCCACTATTGTTATTAAAAGCCTAGGGGCATATCGTGAAACGAACTACTATTATTCAAAGCCTTAAAATATACTTTTTATTTCAATTGAAATATCAAATCACAAACCAAGACAATCTACTTTTTGCGCCGAAATGTACGATTGTATTTTTTACAGCGTTCTGAAACAATGAGTGGATTCCATCCGGCAATATTTAATAAAATCACATTAAATATCACACCCCTGTATCGTGGTGGGTGGGTGTCCAGTTGAGAAATAGAGCTGGCGGGTTTGATTCCCGCTGTGAAACAAATGTTTGCATTTTCTGCAAATATATGTTTCGATTGTTGGCGTTTCTATGCATTATAATTATGTATATACAAAAAATAAAGTATGTCCATTTTATCAGTTATCTGGTTCCCATAGTTCAAGCACTTACCTATACATAATTTTATAAGTAATCTAAGTGTGGTTTAATTTAAGTAATTTAATTAAAGTGGGCTAATTAGTTGTCTGAATAAATATATACATTATTATTATTATAGTACAAGATTTGCATAGGTTGAGGTACGGTGGCGCTGTGCAAAATATGACCATTAATATACACACAGTCTGGTCATGCTACAACAACTGCATTTAAACATCTAATTCAGTCTCTTAGAACTGACATTCCACTATAAAAGACTATAAAATGAGTAATGTTTATTGTTTATATCGTGTTCAAAATAATTCAGTAGCTCATAAAACGGCTCATTGCTAGAAACACTAAACACTTTCCGCCGCGTCGACGTTACGATCTGATAACTTTCAGGCGGGTTTTTCAATGAATTCTAAATGCAGACCGCTCTCCCCTTTGTCTGGACTGTTGACTGATGGATAGATAATACTGGGGCCTTACGTTTTAGATTTATTAAAATGAATTTCGAGGAAAAAAACCTCATACACTTGAAAGATAATTATGACTTTTATTCACGGTGAAAGAAAAAAATATAGCTCGTATATATAGAAGCTATAATATGAACTGTGACAAACAAAAAGTTATAGTACTAACTCTACCAATCCATTAATCTTTATTTTCAACACTTGACGAAACATCTGACACGTCTGCTAAAGAAGCGAATCTACAATTCATGAAGTTGCCCCATGGATAGAAAAAAAAAACAAAAAAAAAGACAAGCATATATATTTCGTATTTTACAGCTTTGCTTTATGCAATCAGTACTAAAGATTCTTATTTGCCAATCCGCTATTATTATTGTCACTATAATATCATTAGTTAAAAATACTAATAAGTAAGTAAGTTCGTATGAGTCAGTGGCCAACTCTGGTGACAGAGTTTCTAGGCCGCCCGAAGGCCTGTGTCTGTGTGTGTGTTTGAAAAAGCCGGGACCGACAGCTTAACGTGCCCTCCAAAGCACTGGAGCGCTCAGTTGAAATTGCCGCTGGCGTTCACCTAAATACTTATAACTTCATGTTATGTTTTCATCAGGTGGTCGGTTTATCATCGGAGGCAGCCGCAACGATGTCCTGGTGGTGCGGGACACGAGACCTGACGACGGAACCACGTACGCGTGCGAGGCGCAGCACGCTCTCACGGGAGACAAGCGGAGGAGTGCCGCCGCTATGGTAACTGTATCACGTAAGTGGCATCACAAAGAATAAAATTCAAGTTACATAGCTATAGACATAGTGAGAAGGCTCAAATAGACTAAACCTTTTGAGCTAGTAGTGTAAAATTAATAGTGTAACGTAGTGAAGCAATAAATAGAGACATTAAGAAAAGTGCCAGTGGACACATTCTTAGCATATAATTTTATTCTTTAAAACTAGGTCCACATTAAATTACTAATTACATAAGGCTAGATCGTAATTTTATTAAACTACTAAACTGTATGGCTGTATATAAAAAAAACCTGGACACCATAGTGGCACCACCAGCGGGTGATTTGTTCACCGTCACCAATTTAGTTGAGCAAGCGGACACCAGGTGAGGTCCATATAGCTGTACATATTTAGTTGATGACCCGGTTGCGCTACCATGGTGTCTTAGTGAGATAGAGCTCATAGTTTTCTTAACAAATCAGCGAAAACATTGTTTCACGGGTTACAATTTGGATGGGTGTCTGACAGTGGCAATTTTTATAATGCACTGCCGTGCTTCGGAGAGCACGGTAAACTGTTTGTTATTGCCAATAACAATCGTTGAAACCATGACAGAGGCCACTGACACACATTCAAATGATGAAACTCATCATCTCGGATTGTGACTTAAAATCCTTTACCAACTTTGCCAGTAGCGTTTTTTATTTTTTTTAATTAAAATGTAGAGTTTTTTTGAGGAACCAGGGCAATGTAGCTTTATATAAATTATTCAGTTATTCGTGTCCCACAACAGGCCAATTTGTTCGTTTGAGTAATAATATAATTTTACGTTCATATTCAATAAAAAGTTGCTGATCTGATAATGAAAACTGATGACAGACAATGGAACTACTCAGCTTTATCGGTTTCATTGGCTGAGTGAACATGTTCAGGCTAACTTAATTTTGTTCAATTAATTTTGTAATGACTACCTTGCTTAACACTATCAACAGTGTGACACTGGCCTACTTTAAAGCAAGAGTGATTGGGTCTTATCCCATCACACAAACTTAATGCGGATTGGTGGATGGCACATGTCTTTTGAATTTTTAGTTCATATGGACATGCCTCATGATGTTTCCTCACGATGTTTTATTTCACCGAGAGCACTGACATTGCGCAAATATTTTTTCTAATAGAAAAATCTATTATTTCACAACTGGGTTCGACGATAATCCATTTCTACCTCCATAAACATGTTTTAACTAACCTTCTCTTGTTACTTGTATTGTTGTTAGTTTTTGATGTGTACACATGTTTTTATGTTAGAATCTAGGTTAAGACCGTAGATTTTAATGTTTATTTTGCTGTGGTTGCAATGTGTTTTGTGCATGATAATATATATAAATACAAATATCAAATTTTCCCAAGAGTGGCAATATTAGAAGGCTGATGATGATATTGAATATTCAACAGACCCCAGCGGTAGTATGGCCCCGAGGATGTTGACGGCTTCTGAAGACGAGGTGGTGCCTCAAGGTGGAGACATCAGGCTCGTGTGCTGCGCGATTGGCAGCCCCCCTCCTACCTACAGGTACCCCAATGACATCTTATAAAAAAAAAAAAAAAAAAAACTTTTCGTAATTTTTGGCATAAAAATTTGTGATGTGTACACACACATTTCACAATGTTTTTTTTTACGAGAACAAAGATTTTTAAATGTCCATAATAACACAAATGATGAATCGTAAAAAAATCTAATACGGAAAAAAACTATTTGAGTTTTTTGGGAGTTTGCAATCTAGTTACGCTTGTACGCCGTTATCAGTGCGGGTTGCAACTGTTCTATATTTTATTTCAAATCTGGGTGTTCTGGTATTATATAGTTCCCGTTACCCGCTACACAGAATGCTAGTATTAATACTAGAATACTGCAGCCAGCATGTTGGGAACGCTTCCTACTGGTAGTGATTTGGATCAGTTGAGCTATCTATAGGTCGTTTGTAACGGTCTTTAGATGTCTCAACTGTTTCATATGTATTTTATATATTTTGTAATGTAATGTAATTATGTACATATTTTATTTTGTTTAATAAAGAGACTACTGTATTTAAATACAGTAACACACCCAATAGTAACTGAGCTGTTACTATTGGGTGTGATATTGTGTGTTTGTTATTGAATTTACTTTGCAGCTGGTTCCGACATATCAATGGCCGGCTCAGTTCTGTCACGAACAGCATCCGGGTCTCGGTCTCAGAACAAGTCCTCATCATCAGGCGAGCCGCGCTCTCCGATGCAGGTCAATAAATATTCACTTACTTATTTTGTGAATCTTGGTGATCCGCATCTAATTCGGGCTATTCCCGAGTCTTACCGAGTTGTCTTACCATTCGGAGTACTGGAAGTTACACACAGACTTAATGATCTGACTGCTAGAATACTGGCATTTTTAGCAAGAATGTTTTATGATTTTACTGATTATGGAATCAAGCCGTTATTTCAATGAAACTTTCAATAGCATCGATTCTTATAACTTTTTGATTCACCAATGAACACCCACAATAAACTAAAAATGTTGTTGATATTAGTGCCGTAGATAATGAGTTTTTCCCGTTATATCTATGTATAAAATGTAGAAAAAAATCCTGCTTTATTTTAATTGAAAATGTCCTATTTGTCTACTTTTCCGTTGATAAAACGTTGTCCACAGTGCTCATCCTAGCCTAGCAAAATTGTTCAAGTTAATTAAATTAGAAATTAACATTACAGATAATTTCCAAAGCATTAAGTATAATGTTTTGTAGTAATGCCATATAATATAATGCCATAATAAGAACTTGTCGAAGGATGCATATATAAATTGAAATTGCATTCATCTAAGCTCATCTTCATAAGACATAATATAAATTGCATACGATGTGTTTTGAGTATTGTAAAACTTGTCCACTTTGAGCGATAGTTGCATAATAAGTAATGGCGTGACATGTGTCAGGCGTGTGGACATGTCGAGCTCACAACCAGTACGGCGAGCAGCGGCGTGACGCGCGGCTCCGCGTGCGCTCGCGGCTGGTGCTGCAAGTACATCCACAGCTGCAGGTAACTGACCCACCTCAACACGTGGCTTAGCCTACACCATACTACACTCCGGATACTCAGAGCACCCATAGCCGTTCAAGTAATTTGATCAAACAGGCTGGTTCAAACTGTTTCATCAAATAAAAATTCAAAAATTCATAATTTCTTCTTTCTTCATTGTTTGTGTGTCATTAATTGGCCCCAATTATTGCAAGAGTGAGACAGCGTTTTTACTCGCGCATGTCATGCGCTGTGGAAAGAGTGCACTGCACTACAAAAAACAAGTAAACTCGTGCATAATAGCTCTAAATAAAAAATACCTACCTACCCACCTAAGCTTCAGTGCCTGCGAAAGTGCATGCGTGCGGTAAGTAAAACTATTAAAAGAAAGAAGAAAGAAAGAAAAATATTTAATTGACAGCACAAACAAAAAACAGAGAGCAGAAACAGACTGAGAGATGACCTGTAAGAGAGTACCTGTAAGAGGTAGGGAGTGTAGTTCTGTATGTAGTGTAAATTCAGTAAAGTACCCCAATTCGCTCAACGACAGGCGTCCGACATAGCTTGACGCTTATCCTACATTATTTCATGCAAATCTTTTTTTTTATATAGTCGCTCAAAAACTCTTTTAACTTACACCCCACGTCAAAGTACCCGGTCCTGTTAGCAATCACGTTCAAGCATGTTCTATCCAATGAAATATTATTTTGTCTTGGCGCTGAAACACACAACACTGGTGCCATAGTTCAATCAATAATTGAGTTACTGTTTGTAGAGCTCCTATTCACACTGGCTACGAACACTGCTACGTACGCTGCTACGTCGTAGCGTAGCTACGCTGTACTACGCCCGATGCTCGTGAACATAATAATCTTGTGAACCATGTGGTTAGAGAAATGATTGAATAAAAAAATTAAATAATATAGTGATTAGTTTATTTAATTCTAGAAAATATCCTATGACCGAGCAATATCTGCTATCTAGCTATTTTTTTTATAATTGATGATTTGAAAAAAAATTAAACATAGCAGAATTTTAAAACAAAGTCCGGCTTACTGTCTTGTTATTAAAATTATTTGTGCATTACGGCGAGATGCTAATTAGAACGGCGGCGCGGCGTAAACTTTCGGAGATGAAGATAATTGCTTGAATTTACTTTATTTCTATTCTTAAATTTGACGTCGCTGTATTTAGTATCTTGCACTAACGGATAGAAAATTAGTAAAATAAATCATTCCATTAATTTTTTATTGTAATTACTACTTATTGAATTTTAATTTAAAATCATTTAGTATATCGCATTTATCTTAAAATAGCGATCTATAATTATTATCATCTCCGTTAGGGCACTCATCATCACCATCATCATCATGACAGCCTTTTAGTGTTCCCACTGCTGGGATACTGGCCTGTTCTCGAACAAGACGTGATTAGGTCTGTCAACGCAGACTTAATGCAGATTGGTGGATGGCACATGTCTTTCGAATTTTTAGTTCTGGACATGCTGGTTTCTTGACGATGTTTTCCTTTACCGTATGAGAGCACTGGCATTGCGGGCATACATATTTTGATTAGAAAATCTATTGGTGCACGACCGGGTTCAAACTTACGACCTTAGGGCACTATCATAAGTTAATTCCCCGCTGAAGTGTAAACAGTCCTCGCGACACGCGCTGCCCTTTCGATTTCCAACAAGGATAACTAATAAATTGATCATTTTTTTTATTTTTAATCGAGATTTTTATGATAAAATTTAGAATAAAAAGGAGGCAACTTTTATTTTTTTTCGTGTGTGGAACCTAAGTGTAAGCATGCCCCCTGACCCATTATTCGATAGGTGTTGATCGGAACAGCTCGGCAATGTCTCGTACTCGTCACGTTGTGCGCGGAATACTTATGTTTCAATTTTACACAACGTAGACGCGACTGTGACAAGAATTATATTGGAACTAGCTGTTGCCCGCGACCGTTCTCGTGGAACTCGGGTACCGTGCTTTTATTCGGGATTAAAATTAGCTTTCTATTTACGGTTATTATCTTTGTTTCAAATTGAACCCAAATAAGTTTAGAGGTTGTTATTATTTATTTATTTATTTATTATTTATTTTATTTTATTTATTTATTTAGACACACCAACGACAGTTACAGAGAACATTATTAAATAGGTACAGTTAAGGGTTTTAGATTATAAGTAACCAGCACTTACAGGTGTATACAGCTTAAAGCTTAGCAGTAAAGTGAGTTGTCAAGTTATAGAGTAACAAACATCCAAACATGCAAAAAACTTTCCTAATAAATTAGTGTGTTGCGACTTTTGCTGTTTACCTGCTAATGCTTCTTCAAAAGTAATTCAAAAATTAACTGAATTTATTAAATAGATCAAATATATAAAAAAAAATAAAAATGTGCCATCCACCAAACCGCACCTAATCGTTCACGCTTTAGAGTAGTTCAGTTTCCCAGCAGTGGAAAAGTTGGGTTAGTATCAATTTTTTTTTTTAAATCCCCAAGGGATTTTGGAAATGAAAGTAGTATGATTTAGTATTCAGTATTCAGTACAGTAATGTATTGAAAGGGAAATAGAATAACACAGTCACGTATTTAATACACATCGTGCATCGGCTTTATCACCGTTATCAAACGTATCTACCGAAATTCGCACGTAACAGTGCTTGCTTTTAATTATGTTTTGAAAGTTTTGTCGCTAGTCCTTCTTTCAAGGTTTTTATAAAATGATTCCAGACTCATGAACACAATAGAATCTGCATCCTTAACAGATTTACCGCAAGCCTAAATCTGTCTAGTAGAGCGCCGTTCCGACATCTCTAAATTAAATTCAAGGGTTCATCTATATAGTTAGCCTGCTAGTATTCTCCACTTGCGTTACCCTTCGTCACAATCTACTAGCGAAGGAGCCTGACAAAAGATGCGTCGCCATGAATAATTTATATCGGGTCGCCTCTGTTCTAGTGACTCTATCTTCTGTTGTTTGGGTTCAAGCGGCCATCTTTGTATAAATAACAATTAAGCAGTTTTATGATCAGTTATTGCACATATCAAAAGCAATCCTGTCCAGTATAAACTATAAATTGTCTACACTATAAACCTGTTTTATACGGACGCATAAAACAATTTATTTAAACCTTTTACACTTTAAAAACGATTCCAATGAAACAAATTCGAAACGAGCGTCAATGACACGTACTGGAATAAGCCACTAAATGCTTTCGTCATTATCTAAATACCTAATGTTGTAGTCAGGATCCTCATAACCTTAACACAACTTCCAAAGCACATGTTTCTCTGAGACAGATTTGTTTATTGGCTAGCTGGCTCAGAGCATCCATGTTTTAAAAGATTTTTAAAACGATGTTAATTTGGGCGTGGTTTAAAATAATAAGACAGCCCAAACCACCTCAAGCTTTTGTCAGTGACACCTCAACAACTGAGTTACCCAGTTCGAGGACTTGCAAGACGAGTCTTGAATAATTCATGAAGCAGTCTCAGTGGTCACCGGCCACATTCCGTTTGTTCCGACAGTTGTGTCATTGAGTTATTTTGTTTGATACGCAAGTTATGAAAGCAACTTTTAACTATGACGAAGTTCCTGTATCATGTGATATGTTTGGACACATCATTGTGTTTAGCGAAGCTACCAGTTTAATGTTTCGAATAAATTTTATGATTGGATAGGTGGTTGGTAAACATATTATTATTTATGATACTTGTAAGAATTTTATATAAAATCACATTTGCCACGATGTTCTTTTATACGTGTTAAATAAAACATTACTTAATTTGAAAAGATTTACACTCCGTAACATTTTTCATTCCTCTTCATCGTCAGTTTCTTCTGACAGATATTTTTTCGTATACATTAACATTTGAGATGGTTTTCAAAAGAACCAAGAGATAGTAAATCCTTTCATACTGGCGTATAAAATCTTAAATAAAATCAACAAAGTACATTGACTTTGAAACCTCAAATAACAAATGTATACTTTTTGATACACAGGTGGCTAACTCAGGCAGCTCTGTTACCTTCAACTGCTCGGTGGAAGGTGGAGAGGCCAGGGTCCGCTGGCTGCACGACGGGGTGCCAGTGGGGGGAGGAGAGCGGACTCTTCGCGTTCATGGCGTAGTGAGGGCTCACAGGGGCATGTACCAGTGCTTCGCTGAAAGGGACCTGGACAGCGCACAAGCGGCGGCTGAACTCAGGCTGGGAGGTTAGTATTTCTTGCAGAAAACAAAATAAATAAATAATGCTGGACAATCTACACAGCATCATCTAGCCCCAAGGTAAACAGAGCTGTATTATGGGTACTAGATGACTGATATACATTTACTATAATATACATTTAATACAATACAATACATAGATAGATATTTTATATAAATGGTAAAAACGAAAAGTAGGAAACTTGTTGCTAAGAGATTTTCTGTTGATAATCTGGGTAAATAAGGATAAGCCAATGTCCTACAGGTATAGAACTTAAGTGGAAAAGTGTCATTGTTGACACTTTTCAAGTGTTGAAATGTTCCAACACACTGAGTTTTAAATAAAATTAAAAGTTTAAAAGGAATTCAGCTCAGCTTTTAACAAAGCATTCCACTCAAATAATGGAATAAACATTTAAAATTCAAATCTTTATCACTTGAAAAGCGTCGACAAACTTTGAGACTAGGTAAGTACACTTGAGAGCAATGAATCCGGGTCACTCAAAGAATCCAAAAAATCGATCAAATTCGAAAATCGAATTGGTCGAAAGTTATGTTCTCCGACGAATCAAAATTTATGCTCTACAAGCACGATGGAAGACACAGAGTGTATAGAAGACCAGGGGAAAGATTCAAGCAAGCATGCATCGAAGAAAAAGTAGCCTACGGTGGTGGGTCTGTACTTGTGTGGGCCGGAATTTCCTCTGAAAGTCGCACAGAGCTGGTGATCATAGAAAACGGCTCTTTAACTAGCGTAAGATATGTGGAAGAAATCCTCAACGAACACGTTGGTCCATTTATGGTCAATTTGGGTGAGGATGCTATATTTATGCATGACAATGCCCGACCTCATACAGGTAGGATTGTGAATGACTACCTTCAAGAGATGAACATTACTTGTATGGAGTGGCCAGCGCGCAGCCCGGATATCAACCCGATCGAGCATGCTTGGGACGAGCTAGGGAGATGCGTAAAACAACGAAACCCTCCCCCAATCACGCTTCCTGAGCTCAAAATTGCTCTCACAGAGGAATGGGAGAATATTCCCCAAAATCGTATGAGGAACTTGGTGTACAGCATGCCAAACCGCGTAAACGCAGTAATGGAAGCACGAGGAGGTAATACGAAGTATTGAAATTCAAGAAAATCGTCATAAAGTTCAAAAATTTCATGTTTCCTATTTTTGTTTTAAGGAGAGATCAGCAGTTTTTTTTCTTTATGTAATTTTGTGTAAATAAAATGTATGGTGACTCATATTTTTTTAACTTTCATTTAAGGAGTATTAAATTGTCTATTAAATACAATTTATTGCATTAACCTAGCATTCTTACTTTCCGAGATTTTTTGGATTCTTTGAGTGACCCGGATTCATTGCTCTCGAGTGTATATTGGATTATAGTACCTGGGTAGTGTTCTGTAAATTGGCGAGTTATTTCCCTGAAACTTTAAAAAACTTTTGCTTGAGACAGTAAAAGTAGAAGCGCGTGCCTATTTTTACAAATTTAAATTTAATAGGGGAGTCTTGTGATATTTCTGTGATTTTTTTATTTGTTATCCGATTTATGTTTCCATTTAGTATTATAGAGGTGGCGAGCATTCCTCAGTCAGTTATGAAAATGAATAAAAAAAAATTAAAAAGTTTATTACTGTGCGGATAAGGAGTACTTATGAAACTATAATATAGGTAAACACTTATTTCACAAAGAGATTTTTACAGTAAGTTCGTTTTCCGTCGGAGACAGTATAGTATAGTATGACATCGTTTGTTTTTTTTAGAATCAATCTTTTTTATCATTAAATTGTTACTTGACGATTAAGTTCTTCACTTTCATGTTTTTAATTTTTTTTTCGTATATGTCTGAATCACAGTTTTCATTTAATTTTTAGGTAACATCCATTACAAAGTAAAAAAAAGTTGTAAAATAATAAGTCTTAGGGCACTTAGGGACTTATTATACACCTACACCTAAATAACCCAGAATACAAAAGAGTTTTAAGTTTACACCAGTGCTAGATTGACTTTGAAATAAAATAAAGCGTAGAATCGAACAAACTCAACCTGGAAACTGTAACTTCAGTAGCTAAATGGTTCAAAAGTAAAGCAATTTTCAGAGTTCCTGTTATTACCGCAGCTCTTTGTAGCTCTGATTGCATACGTACCGTCGTACGTTTCAACAAATCATTTACAATTCACCTCTATGTCGACTGAATAGAGTTGACTGTGTCGTGCCTGTAATTGTAGGTAATGACACAGTGAGCCACTGTGCCATTTTGTCGCAACAGTAAAGTTATTGATTAACGCCAGATGCAGTAATGGACCATGCGTCAGTTTGGTTAATAGCAATGGTGTGAGTTGTAAGCGGTAGCGAGCTACAAACTAAGCTGAATCTAAAAATTCCGGTACTTGAGAAGTAAATAATGCGTTTATTGTCTGAAAGAAACCTGTTGATTTTCTAATTTACGAACCAGCAACTTTCAATATGTTGGTGATAAAAATGTACAATATGTTTTAATCGAGAACTAGGCAAAGTTACTAATAGTTTAAAAGTTTCATAAGTAAAATTAAGCAGCTTCACTTCGTTATAAAGGTAGCAGAGACTCGGGGAGGCAGGCTTTAGACATTCAAACTCTATTATATAGTGAAGCTATCTAATAAAGATCGTTTGTAATGGTTTTATGATACTTCAACTGTTTCATAAGTATTTTGTTTATTTGTAATGTAAAATTATTATATTAATATTATTTTGTATTAAAGAATATTTGGCGTTTATATTTATTTTGAATTTGTAAGTTTAAGGTTCTTTTTTTTTTTTTTTTTTGAGAATAAATATCTATGAACCTAAGTGAGTACATGAACAACACTCTTCTTATTAAATTTTTGGATGCTAGTACTACCTTCAAATACTTTCACCGTATGAAAGGAATGCAATAAAGTTCAGTGTTTGTTGAAAACTCACGACAAAATCATAGTTGCCTTCTCCAACAATATAAATCAAACTCGACTTTCCAGCAGCCGCCAAAACCTTTTGTCAGACATAGCAATCTCGCCTTTATCCTCACACCGGTTCATTCGAAGCCGGACGTCGACGGCGATTATTGGACACTGCGTCGTACGGGGCAGTTTACAGTGTCCGGCCGGACAGGGCTCGGGCGATCGATAGGTCACTCCACCTATTAGATGATTTGTTTTTTTTTTACTTTTTTTTTAAATGGATAAAATGATGGAGCATTTTGTCGCAGTCACTGAAAAGCTCTACTGAAAACCAGCGCTACAGATTGATATCATGCAAATCTGTAGCAATAATGCTGAATTGTCACGTTAATTTAGTTTTTTGTGTTGTTATTTTTTATTGTTTTCCACATTAAATTATTTTTGTATTATTTTATTCATAAAACAGTCTACGCGCACAATTTTACAAAATTTGCCCAAACTCCTTTTTTTTACCACAGTGATGTTTTACTACAGAAGCCACAATTAATTTTCCCTGATTTCCAGTCATTACTATGTATGCCGTATAAAAGACCTGTGTTACTAAAGCCATTATAAATACTTCTAGATGAGACCAGCTGGGCTATTACGTGTCTTTATCAGTTGCGATCTAATTTCAATCAGTAAACTATCAATAAACTGTCATATTCATACAAAATACGCTTTTTTATTGAAATCTAGTGAAATCGATTGAATCTGAATTGCATAATAACCCGTTAGGTAGAGTCCACCAATATGAACAAACAGAAAAGCCCTCAATTATGGAAACTGACTCAAGAGGAAATAATTCAGCCTTAATCCATTTTAGCTCGAGAGTTCAATGAGCTGCGCGTTTTACATTCTCTGCTGTCAAATAACCAGCCGGAGTGAGCTAGCTGTTCACAGCTGCGGTTACCGGCCGGCCAGCCGGACAAGGCATGCGGAGTTCGAGGCGATGACCTCGTTTCGAATCCTTTGTAGACCTGAATGTGCAGGCCTGTATTATGTTATTCGGCAGGCTTCGGGGAATTGACCCTTGCTAATGCTACTTAAATGGAGCTGTGGTAGTCGGGTGTTAGATAAGAATATAATTTTATTGGAGCTTTTGAGAGGTAATTGTTTTGTTTGTTTCATAATGCTATTTAGCAGTTTTATGTGTGTGTTAAAATTAAATTGTTTACAATAAAGGGAATTAAGACGGACTTGTACACAGCAGGGTAACTATTTATCCTTATATTAAACTAAAACGCCATTATTCTACAAACACCTCTGGCCCAAATAAAGCAATTATGTAATGTAGCGATATTGTAATAAAATTCTAGAATTAATATTCACCAAACAAGCACGCAATTAATCCCGTCCTGGACCTCTGTCGACACTACGCATGACGTTTCCTTCATAAAGTCCGGAATAGTTGTGTTATGTGACCCGAGGACGTCGTCAACTTTGCATAGGTCGCAGTTAGGAGCCACTATCTTATTATCCATTCGAAACGTGTGTATATTTAGGGAAGTGGGATACACTCCTCGTGTATTAGGTACTTAAATATGAACGAAAACTTAGAATGTAACGTGAACATTGGTATAGGCAAAAGTCATAATGAAAAATATCGCAACCTATAATGGTAACTTTCATATTGGTCATTTTAATGTTGTTTTCTTAACCTATCCATCATTTAAAAGCACAACAAACAAGACACATATTTCACAAATTCGTTCCATCAAAATAGCGGCCAATCAACAATGTACAACAAACAAATTAAGTATAAAAATATTTTCACAATTTAAGTTAAACCTTATTTACAAATTATCAAGGTTCATTCTGATGATGTGGTTGTAGAGCTACCAATGAATCGCAATGCTTCGTTCATTTCTCGAGGATCAGACGTCTGGTTATTGCAAGATAGATGGCTCTCCTGATATAAGATACGTTGTGTTTGATGTTACTTCTTACGACGTCATCTATCAAGCGTTTTGATAAGATTCATGAGAATTCCTGCACTTACACACAACACTGGCACCTTGGCATAGTTTTTTGTTTATAATGTGTAGATAATGTTTCCAGGTATCCCTCAGCTAAAGACAATCAAGTTATTATAAAGTAATGCACCACTATTTCACGCGCTTGTTTAAAATATTTTAGTACAATATATACATAAATATTAATATAACTAACTTATCCACAAAAACAGTTTTTTTTTATTTTTTTTTTATATAATTTGGAGACAAACAGGCTGACGGCCTGCCTGATGGTAAGCAGTTACCGTCGCCTATTGACCTCAGGAATACCAGAGGTACTGCTGAAGCGTTGCCTGCCTTGTAGGACCTTTTTTATATTATTTTTGAAGCTGTTCATATTGTACGACAGCGGAAACACATCAGAAGGAAGTTCATTCCACAACCTGGGGAAGAAAAGATCAGCAGATCAGTTAAATCAGCTTAAACTTTTTTAATCAACGCTCCAAATCTGTAGTAACTGTCACAGCTCTACCATTTGAGCGGCGTCGAGACCGCAAATCCGAACACAGCTACATTCCCAAACAAATAATTCAATTTGGCGTTTGTAACATAACAAAATGAATACAATGGGCAGGAAGCTGGTGAAATTATGAGGGGCTAAATTGTGAGCGGTCGCGCTGCGAGCGCTTTATTACAGCGTGCGCCGGACGCACTGACAGACGATCTGTTAGCCTGTGCCGCAAGCTACGAGCTGTCAGCTGACACACTGCTTCACCACGGCAGGGACACAAGCACAGCTGACAGATGAAGATTTTTACATAATTGTAGGTTTTATTAAACAGCACTTGTCGTAAAATTCCACAAAATTGACACTTTTACACAAATTCGTGGAAAAAAAAACATTACAAGTGTTGAATAAGGGCCTGGAGATACGACAGTGGTTGATATAATACATCAGTGGTTGATATAACTAATAGCTGGTCTATGCTTGAAATTGGAGAAACAACAATAGCCGTCGATTTTAGATAAACATTTTGAATAAGCTAAAATAAAAATTATGCTTGTTATATTAATTAGGTTTTCTAGAATCAGTTAATGAAATCAAAATATTTTTAAAATAGACAGCGAGAACAGTTATAGTCGTGGTTTTATTTCCTTCAAAAATATACTGTTTTTATGTCCAACCGAGTCATAATATACTAAAAAACACGGGTGTAATCTCCTTCCTAACTAAAAAGTTCTCAAAAACAAGCACGTAAGTAAGTTTGTATAAGTCGGTGGCCTATCTGGTGATGGAGTTTATGGCACGATGAACTTCTACAACGCAAAGCTAAATTCAAGCTCCATTCTTTTGCATCACATAAAATTTAATAACCGCGTAAACATAGCCAATCAGTATTATTTAATGGCAATATCTCTGCCGCGTGTCCCGCGCACCAAACGCGCTGGCACCACGCCCGGCCTAACGTTGGCTCTTGTAAGCGTTGCATCGTTTGTACGAATTTATATCAGATGCCCAACACTGATAGCCTACTAATTGTGTAATTGTATAATGGGGCAAGTCCACCGCTGTAGAAACTTTGGTTTTTTATGTTGGCTTTTTGCAGTTGTATAACAGGTTTTGTGATTGATTGATTGATTCAATATTTATAGCACCTAAAAATAGTACATGTTACAGAGCATTATTAATTGCGTGCAATGACACGCAACTTTCGACACAATAATAATTTGATAATTTAATTTGAAAGCCTTTGCTCAGCAGTGAGACAGTTCCTGAATGAATTTTGTAACTCCATCGATTTTAGAATAATAATTGATGCATTGTGTTTAAAGATTTTAATTTAAGGTAAACAGAAGTAAATAAATTTATACAACCATTTTATATAACAAGATAAATAATAATAATAAATAATAAATAATGCTGGACAATCCACACAGCATCATCTAGCCCCAAGATAAGTTACTGTTAAACAGAGCTGTGTTATGGTACTAGATGACTGATATATACTTAATACAATACAATACATAGATAGATATTTTTAATGATATATAGAAATTACCCAGAACACCCGGAACAAATATTTGTAGATCGTACAAACATTTGACCCGAGGCGGGAATCGAACCCGCAACCTCCGCGTCGCAGGCGGACCTGCGCCCGCTGCGCCACATCGGTCGTCAAAAGATAGTTTGGGATAGTTTTTATTCCAGCAAAAGAAACTTACTTTCTTATCCACGAATATGAATGGATAATAGTGAGTTATAGTCCATAGATCCACGGATAGTAACCATTATTCCATTAGTGCGGTGGATAAGCCCGGTTTGACTTACCGTACCGGATATTATCGTAAGTAATGGGATATCCGCTATGAAGACTGCTAGGATTCCAGCGGACTAACTAACAATGTAACCTAAGCTCTTACTCTAAACATTTGAGTTCACTTTAAAAGTAACATTATATTATTTTGTTTTAAAAATTATCAATTGGCAAAGCAAGAGAATTTAAAGCCCTACGTTTATGTGTTTGGTTTGCCATTTTAGTTGATACAAAAATATTGAAAAATAAAAAAACGGAAAAAAACGGGTTAGTTTGTTTGTTATAATAATAAGCTTTTTTTCTCTTTCTATTTATTCTTTATTGTACACAAAAATAATACATTAAAAAAACTTATAGAAAAGACATATATATTACAAAGGCGAGCTTAACCCTAAAAAGAGTTTTCAAAGTTGTAAAAAAAAAACTTTGAAAAGCTGGGACCGACTGCTTAGCGTGCCCTCCAAAGCACGTAAGCGCTCGGTAATAATTGCCACTGGCGGTCACCCATCTGAATGATGACATAAACAGTGCTTAACTGCGTTGATTTGTTAGAAAAACTTAGCCAGCTAACTCACGAGCGTTAAGTTACAAAGCTTACTTAATTTTAGTTGCAACATTGTGGAAGATTTCTGAATAGATTTGTGTTTACTATCTTCTTCTTTTCGTCTCAAAATAGATTCCTCAAACTCTTATCGGATAATAGTTGGCAACATCGATAGCTTTATTTGTTGCATTACATAAATCCTGCCGAGTGCAGGTGGTAGTGCACACAGGATAGTAGGTGTGGCATATCTTGTACAGGAGCTCTGCAACCACACTGTATTCTGGATGGATCTATTATGCTCCATCTGGCTAGGAGGGCGATTATCGTGTCATAGATAAGAATTTAAGAGTAGTAGAGTTCTCTGTGATAGAGCTCGCCCGGGAAAGGACTACCACCATACTTATTTCTGCTGCCAAGCGGTAATGCTCGCATTGCTGTGTTCCGGTGTGAAGGGTATGGTTTCCGGTGAAATTACTGGCACATGAGGCTTTCGAGCTATGCCTCAAGGTGGCAACCCGCGAGTAATACCTCTGGTATTGCAAGCGTCCATAGGCTGCGGTAACCGCTTACCATCTTGTGGGTTGTACGCTTGGTTGCCACTACAGTTGTATAAAAAAAAAAGATAAATGATCACATGTGATATATATCGTCAAAACTGTCAAAAATTCATAGAAATTTTGATGGTTTTGACGATATAATATATCACATGTAACCATTGCGCGAGAATCGCCCTCCTGGTTGCAAAAGTTATCCAGAATTATAGAATAGAATATAACATTATATTAGTTGTCTGTTATAATCTCGACAGATACCGCTCCTGAGCTCCACTACACGTTCATAGAGCAGGCGCTGCACCCGGGGCCGGCGCTGGCACTGCACTGCGCCGCATCCGGTGCGCCCGCGCCCCGCTTCACCTGGCTGCTGGACGGAGCGCCGCTCGAGGAACACGCCACTGCGCAGAGGTACAGCTTAGTTAGTTCGTATGAGTTTTTTTTATATCAGTGAAGTGGCAACCAAGCCTACTTGATTCTATGTTACGGTGGTTACCGTAGCCTATATACGCTTGCAACATCAGGGATATCACTTGCGCGTTGCCACCTTGAGACGTAAATACGAGTCTCATGTGCGTGTAATTTCACCGGAAACCATACCCTTTGAACCGAAACACAGCAATGCGAGGATTACTGCTTGGCTGCAGAAATGTGTATGGTGGTAGTTCTTCCCCGAAAGAGCTCTATCACAAAGAACTCTGCTACTCTTAGTCAGTGGCCAACTCACAGTTTCTAAAACAGAATTAAAACAATTCAATTTGTGATTTTAATCTCTGTTTTACAAGCAAAACAAACACCAGAATCTAATCTAGCAGTACTCGAAACAAAAGCAAGAACTGGCTCCAATCTGCATAAAGCGTCCAGGCTATAAAACAACTAATAGTGCGCAGTAAACCTGCAGCCGGTAGGGAACAGTTTGGCAGGCTGCATCTGACCACTTAGTAGCGGAGTTGGCAAGCCACGCGGCAGGCTCGCCAACTCACTACTATTGTTGCTGGTGTGGGCTGGGAGGAATATGACAATAGATTCTTACGGAGAAAGTTCAACGGATGTTGTTTTTTGCGTTTATTCTGCTACATCGCGTATTTTTTAACTGGCGAAAAATGATTACGAGTGTATGCGTATTTATTTTATATGACCCTCTAAATAAATTCGGTTTAGTTAATTATTCGAGACAAATTATTACTTTAATGTAAGCAGCTTAGCGCCCAGCGTAGCCTACATATAATTTGCAATGCCTGAAAAGGGCAAATAAGTTCTAAGTGCCATATTACTTTCAAGACCTTTTGTAGCACTTATTTGTGCAAATAAATATCTTGAAATCTTGAAATTAAAGTTTGACTTATGCAATTTTTTTTTCTTACTTTATACCAAAATTTTATGTTCAAAACTAGAAAATTAATAAAACAAAAGCACTCACTTTTTTCATTCATGTTTTGAATTTGGGGACATTTTGACAAGAAAATATCACCTTAGAGATGAAAGATCCCAAGACTTACCGTTTTGGGCAGTAGAATAAGCTCCTGATGTTATGAATACACAAGGACTTGCACACACACAAAGAAAGAAAGAAAGAATGACTCACAGATTATAGATAAATAAACAGTGTTAGATAGGCATTTTACAAGAGTTAGAATAAACGATTTAACTATATGTAAGTACTAAAAAACTTATAAAATAAAAGCTTTCATCATAACATAGAGAAAAAAAAATGGCCATCATTTTCCAGTACCTACAAATGTATTAAGTGTGTTTCAAAATATGTTCACAGATCAGTATCCCAGTTTATGAACTCGAACGGAGACGTGGTGAGCTACCTCAACATAACCTCCGTGAGACCGGAAGATGGCGGACGGTACACCTGCCGCGCTCACAACTCCAGAGGAGCGGTGGAGCATTCTACCAGACTCAATGTTTATGGTGAGAACATATTTTTAACACAAAGCTTTTATTATGGGGTTAAGATAATCTATTGTATGATTAATGCACTAAAGAGTAGTAGAGTTTTTTTGTGATAGAACACGTCCGGGGAAGTACTACCACTATACCTATTTCTGCCGCAAAGCAGTAATACTTGCATTGCTGTGTTCCGGTGTGAAGGGTATGGTTTCCGGTGAAATTACTGGCACATGAGGCTTTCGAGCTATGCCTCAAGGTAGCAACCCGCGAGTGATACCTCTGGTATTGCAAGCGTCCATAGTATGGCCGTACGCTTGGTTGCCACATCAGTTGTAAAAAAAATAAGCACAACTTTGAAAAAGCCGGGACCGACTGCTTAACGTGCCCTCCGAAGCAGGGGAGCGCTCAGTTTAAATTGCCTCTGATGATTTCACATCCAAATGATGAGTACGCGGAACAGTGCTTAACTTCTTTGATCTGGTTAAGAACAACTTAGCCAGCTATCTCACGAGCGCTCCACGTGTCTTTGATTCAGTTCATTCAAATTTTTGTCTGAAACCCATCATATATTGTAGGAGCTCCATCGATCCGAAGCATCGGCCCCGTCCGCGTGGTGGCCGGCGTCAACACCACGATCTTCTGTCCCTACTCCGGATTCCCAATCAGGTTGATGGAGGTGCATTTGCTTAGTAAAATTATAAGTTTCTCTTTGGTTTCTTTGTAGTTTAAAAAAATGTAGTGAATGACTTACCCCTATTGAGTTTTCTTCTTTAACTTGTTTTAGATTTTAGTTTAGAAGAAGTTTCTTCAGACTTTTATAGGAGTAGTAAAAGTAGTGTAAAATATGAATTGTGGTCCATGTTTTGAAGTATTTTCCAGTTAGTAAAAATTAATTTAAAATAGTTAAGATGATCAATAGGTATGTCATTACAATTTCAGTGAAATACGCTGGCAGCGCGGTGGTATGGACCTTAGTTCAACTGGAGGCCGCGCTTTATCAGGAACTGGCGGAGATCTTCTCCTGTGGCCAGCAGAGTCAACTGATGCTGGAGTATACTCTTGCAGAGTCACAGCACCTTCCGGACAATATGCTCAAAAGGACATCCAGATTTTTGTCAAAAGTAATAATTTTATGATTATAGTCGAACGCCCCCATGAATTTGTTCACGTTTTTTAAACGAACTTCATTTTCTGTTGTTGCAAAATTTCGAGAATCCCCTCCTTAGTTCACCCATAAGATTAATGCACCTTCCAAATTTCTAGGGTTTAAGTTTTGCGTTGATCTGTCACTAAGTTACAAAAGCTTTTTATAATATTCTGATGATATTCCGATAAAAATGTAGCAAATTAAACTTTTAAATACATTTTAGTTTATTCTTTTCAGATCCACCAAAAATTGCAGGGTTTAACTTTCCAGTGGATCTAGTGGAAGGTAGTTCAATTCAAATTCTATGTGGCATAACATCAGGAGATAAGCCTGTTTACTTCACTTGGCTAAAGGATGGTAATGTGATTCCTTCAACATTGCAGGTAAATACATCAATAACAAAACGAATTACTAATTCCTGTGTAAAAGTCAGCTTTGAAACAATAAACGATGTCTTTTTGTAGGTTCAAGCAAAATCCTTAGATGAATTCAGTTTTCTTATATTCTCCCACGTGACTTCAAAGCACAGTGGCGACTACACTTGTGTAGCGACAAACAATGCTGCCGAAGTGAACCACACGGCGCGACTGGCAGTCAAAGTTGCACCTACCTGGGTATACGAACCTCAAGACATGTCTGCACTGTTGGGAACCCAAATCATAGTTCACTGTGAAACCAAAGGTTATCCGGAACCACGAATAGCATGGCTCAAAGGTCATGGTAAGAATTTTTCTCTGCGGTTACTATGTAGACACAACTGTGGTTGATTTAAAGATAAAGCTAAAGGCACTCTGCTATGAATAGCATAATCAATGCCACCATATTTTCACTTAGTAGGACTTTTCAGCAAGTAGATACCACCGTAGTACCTGCTTATATGTACCCAGATATTCTGCTTTAATTAGTGTCCAAGCATTTGTGTTTAAGTTTGAAGGGTACCAGCAAAATATAAAATTATTGGACGAATAAAAATGTCTCAAGGTGCCACTAAGTTTGGACTACACTGCAACTGTTTTGGTCAGAAGTGGCGATTTACATCAGACAACGACTTGACAGATATGTCACTTGCTGACATAAAAAAAAATACTGTCTGTTCCAGGTACTGGCGTAGCAGACTTCAGGCCAATCACAAACCTGGACTTGCAATACTCTGTTCTTGGTAATGGATCGCTCAGCATCGCTCCCGCGTCTCACCATCACGAGGGCCAGTACATGTGCCGCGCTGACAACGGAATCGGAAGAGGGCTGTCCAAGATTATCACTGTGTCTGTCAATGGTAAGACTACCGAAATAATTGATAGATTCAGGTGTTACTTTGCAAAAATCCATTACAAGATAAAAAAAACAGACGAAAATTCTCTAGTAGCCAAAGCCAGGTTTTTGCTCCAGCGCTCGAGGTTACTCACTCAGCCCTTACTTAGCCCGTCTTTTCGGCACGCGAGGTACATACACTCACTCATTCTACTTAAATTCTGTGTATGCGACTGTTGGGTGGTATGCTATTTACGAAATTATCCGATCGAGATAGTCTGATAAAGTATTTTTTTCATTCCAGAACCAGCGCATTTTGAGTATTCCTCTCGCAACATGACAGTAAAGCGAACTGCGCAGACGACACTGCAGTGTGACGCTCGCGGAGACCCGCCAATACAACTGCAGTGGACCCACAACATGAAGAGAGTGGAGCTGACTACTTACAGGTAAACATCATCATCATCATCCTAAGCATAGAGCAGCTCTAAAGGTGAGACACTGGCCTACTCTCAAGTGAGGGTGATTGCGTCATAATTCAGCACGCGGTCCCCATGCGGATTGGAGAATGGCACTTTTTTTTTATGTCAGCAAGTGACAAGACAATGGGAGGACGTTGGTTCTCGCGACACAGTATTTTATTTCTGCGATTATCATCGTTTTTCATTGTTAGTGTATCACTTGTTTTATAATCCAAATAAAGTTTTTTTTTTTTAAATTTAACATAGGTTATTTATTTATTTAATAATTTATCAAAAATAAAGTTATATTATATGGTAGTGTAGTGTTAATGTCCTAAAACCTTAGTAAGTTTAAGTAGCATGAAACACTAAGTTGACACTCGTAAATGCTATTATTTTCAGGGTGTCAGTATCAGAAAAGCGGTCGGAAAGCGGCGTGAGTTCAACTCTCACCATCGCTCACGCAGCGAGACACGACTCCGGCGTGTACCGGTGTCGCGCGGAAAACGCGTACGGGCGCGATGAGCTGCTAATATACCTCGCTGTGCAAGGTGAGCATCGTATGATGTATATCAATCAAAAGCACAGAACAGATATTAGTCATCATGATCATGACAGCCTTCTAATGTTCCCACTGCTGGGACACTGGCCTACTCTCAGGCGAGAGTGATTTGGGTCTTAATCCACCACGCGGACCCAATGCGGATTGGTGGATGGCACATGTCGTTCGAATTTTTAGTTTTTTGGACATGCTGGTTTCCTCACGATGTTTTCCTTCACCGTATGAGAGCATTGGCATTGCTCACATAAATTTTTCGAACAGAATAATCCATTGGTGCACGACCGGGTTTGAACCCACGACCTTAGGATCTGATGGGGTCACTACCACTAGACCACCGGTGCTCAGAGAGATATTAGTACTACGTACAAAATGGCCACTCCCTACCTCCCACCGGTTTTATTTCTCAGGATGACAATGCGTGAGCGATACCCCTAGTAATTGCAAGCGGCTATTGGTTACAGTAATCGCTAACTATCAGAAGGGCAATGCTGGTAACACAATGGCAGTAGCGTCATTTAATCCTAAAACTGCAATTTCGTTGTCATTGTTTTTAGAACTGCCCCTTAGTTTTGTTTGCTTGTTTGCCATCTAAATGGTGCAAAAAAAGGAGGAAAAATATTTATTTTGGTCCTATTTCTCATTCCAGAGCTACCTGAAAGTCCTCAGGGTCTATACGTCTCAGACCGGAGCGGTCGCTCAGTGAGCCTGGCTTGGACACGTGGCTTCGACGGGAACGCGGAAGTGCGCGCGTACCGTCTCCAGTTCCGTGCGATCGGTGACACTAGAACCAGACTCACTCCAGACTGGGCTGATGCGCCCACTAGGGATCTGATAGCTAGTAGTGTGGATATTTATGAGAGGTAAGTCTTCATGTAATGTTGCCTGAATTAAATTTTATTGTATTGTATTGTACTGTATTTATCTCCCTACTGAGGTTTTCCCGGAGACTACTGGATAAAGTTCTTATAAAAAACGGTTTTGAAATTTTTAAAAGGTCGGCAACGCGCTTATGCTACCTCTGGTATTGCAAGTGTCTATAAACTACGGTATCCACTTAACATAAAAAATGCCATGTTTGTTTGCCAGCTTGGAAAAAAGGATCTCTTAATTCAGAAGCAGCATTTTTCCTCAGTCCAATGTGTCAAGGCTGTTTTTGTCTAGGTAAATTGTTATTTCTTTTTGTCTTTAGACCGGAATCTTCAGACTCGAACACAGTAGTATACTTTGAGTATCAAGTAGAGGGTCTTCGTCCGGCGACTGCGTACGCCTTGAGACTAGCCGCTGTTAACGCCATTGGTGACAGTGACTACACAGAACCTGTTATTGTTCAAACTTTGGAAGAAGGTAAGCTAATTAAAACTGTTTGTTTATGTCAGCAAATGACGAGACGGTCAAGTAGTTCTCTTGATGTAAAGAACCACGCATGACCATAACAGCTGCAGAGTCACAGAAAAACTTAAGTTTTAAAGTTTGGGTTGCACTGCATTTGGCTCCGTGAGACATAGTTACTAAGTCTTTATCAGCCAGTAACTTCAGCTGCTACTGTGTCTGTAACCTCCAAACCTAAACACAGTAATGCTTGCACTCTATAACTAGGTACTTGAAGGCAGAAAATCTGCACTGCGGTGGTGCCCACCACCAGGTTACTGCCATGTTCCAGCACCAGCCAGTTTAATATCTCTACTTCAAGGACCTGGTGATTGCGATTAGATTTTAATCCACCATAGATATGGATTGGTTAAATAAAGGTTTTTGTCTTTAGAAATACTTTATTTGTTAAAATGCGCATAGAAAGTGTCGTCTAATTGCTGATTTTACACTTTCAGCTCCATCAGAACCACCTCACAATGTCCAAATCCAAGCTATTGCTTCGGGTGAACTGCTGGTGAAATGGCAGGTTAGTCAGTCTATAACTGTTTTTGATTTATGCAAAACATTGCCTAAGTTTAAACTTGCAAAAACTATAACGGTAGACGTGATCCATATGAAACTGAAGCTACAGCTACGTCAAAACTAACTTTAGTAGATTTACATAATTATATAATTTATTGCGGAAATGGATAAAGTAGAAATTTGTAAATTCAACTTTATACGATTGCAGCAACGCCCTCACGAGGCACATGTAATGTACCTACTGGCAATGTATTAATGATTAAGATCTATACTTTGTACCGACATGAAAACAATCTTCTTCGGGCTAGTGTTAAAATCCCCTTTGAAGTGGATTTTGAAAATCTGAGTGTCAAAATCCCCTTTGGAGCTTGAAGCTCGGACTGAAGGGGATTCCTATAAATAAAAATAACTTGCTGTGCGTTAGGCTTGCTAAAACTCAAAAATGGCTGGACTGAATTAGCTAATTTTTAGTCTTGAAATGTTTGTAGGAGTCCAGGGAAGGACGCTTACAAAATTTTGAAAAATCGAGAAAAAAATAACGCGAGTGAAACCGCGCCGGGTCTACTAGTTATTAAATAAATATCTAAACATCGCCAGCCTCCATCTCAAGAAACCTGGAACGGTGAGCTACTGGGCTACGTGGTCACTTGGCGCGAGAACTCTCCCCTCTCTGCCGACAACAGCACCCACGCGCTCACTGCCCCGGGGTGGGGGGCGAGTCACGCGTCGTTGGTCGCTCTACGCACTCATACGCACTATGAAGTCAGAGTTAGCGCGTTCAATGCAGTAGGTGCTGGACCAGCTAGTACGCCACTCACAGCCACTACACTTGAAGGAGGTAATCATATGATTTTTTCTTCGAGGCTTGGTTTTTTATTTATGTCAGCAAATGACAAGACAATCAAGGCGCTTACCTGATGTTAAGCACCACGCCTGACTATTACAGATGCAGTGCCACCCAAAGCTTAAAGAAAAAAAAATTAATAGAAGAAAAAAAAAATATATAAACTAAAGCAGAGCACTTGTGGTATAGAGACCACTGGTGGTTTAATGGTTGTGACCCCCGCTTTCCGATCCTAAGACGTTTGAGACATGTGTCATCCACCAAACAGCATTGGGCCCGCGTGATGGATTTAAGATCCAATCACTCTCGTTCGATAATAGGCCAATATCCAAGCAGTAGAACCACACTAAAAAGCTATCATGCAGAATAGAAACTAAAAAAAGTGTTTATCATATACTACGTGTATTTTAAGACTTATTTTCTCTCCACAGCACCAGAAGCGCCTCCGGAACGTGTCCGTTGCGAGCCTTTATCCGCTCAGTCTATCCGCGTATGGTGGGAGCCACCCATGCCAGCTCAACGTGGAGGCGTATTGCTGGGATACGAGATACTGTACGAGGTGAACATAAACATACTCGTACCTACATCACTAAGTAGCTGTTCCGCCCTGTGATTATGTAAGCCTATGGCTGTCAAATTGCTGTCGATTGCTATCGATCCCTTACACGCGTAAGGTACTCACTGTTGGTGTAAAAAAGACAGGCAAACGCAAGAATAAGCGTCGACAGCGATATACTTACATAATAAATACAGAATAGCCCTACCGTTCTCTTTTTGACCTAACCGTAAAATACTTTTTTTGTGTTTTAGGTGGTAGATGAATTGGAAACTCAAGCTGAAACGCGACGCTCAGGTGGAATGGAAACTGTTATTCAGTCACTCAACAGAGCAGCGAACTATTCTATATCAATTAGAGCAAGGACAGCAGCTGGGACTGGTCCACCTTCAGAGCCTGTGTATTGCATCACGCATGAAGACAGTAAATATCATACGCATGTTAAATACCTCTGGTGCAAGCATCCACAGGCTACTAAACCACTTACCATCAGGTGGACCATTATGCTGGTTTGCTAAGTGGTATCATAAATCCTTCTGACCCTAAGGTTGTGGGTTCAAACCTAATTGTGTACCAATGGATTTTTTTATTAAAAAAACGTTAGTGCGCAATGACTCCTCTCCTGCTCTTACAGTGAAGGAAACCATCTTGAAGAAACTGACATGTCCATGAATTAAAAGTCAAAAAACATGTGCCACCCACCAATCTGCATTGGGCCCGCATGGTGGATCACTAAGACCAAACTACTTTTGCTTAAAAGTAGGCCAGTGTCTCAGCAGTAGGAACATTAGAAGATTGTCATTTTAATGATGATGATGATAAACATATTATAATAGTGTCTCAATTTAATGAATGAATAATTGATAGTTCCAGGTGCTCCAGCTGATATAAAAGCGTTAGCTAGCTCAGAAGACAGCGTGGTTGTGAGTTGGTTAGCTCCAGTACAGAAGAACGGCAAGATCAAGCACTACACCGTATACACCAGGCCGCAGAGGTAACTATCGTATGTCTACTTTTAACCCCTGACGAAAAAGAGGCTGTTATAAGTTTGTAGTCTTTCTGTGGCATCATAGCTTCTGAACGAATGAACCAATTTTGATAGGTTTTTGTTGTTTAAAAGATGTCTCAATCGAGGATCAGATTTGTATCTGATACACAAACTCATGATCTGTTGGGAATAATTGTTTTATCAGCTATGTTTCAAGATCATTGATGAACTGGAAATTATATATTGTGTCGGGGGTTTCTTCAAATTTCTAATTTACGGTAACGATTACGATTAGCCTGTTGTGTCCTAGTCATCTCGGTCCAGTCATCTCGGTCTTGTCTTAGTTGAACCTATATTTACGGTTATGTATATAGTTTAATACGAGTATCTTGCTTGTAAAACATGCGTGATTAAAAACTTGATCAGTTTCTTTGGCAGGGCAGGGCAGCACTCCCAACTGTCAGTGCCACATATCAACGGAGAGGAAGAGTTTCAGACAGAAGTGCGAGGGCTACAGCAGCAAGTCTACGAGTTTTGGGTGACGGCAGCAACTGCTTCAGGAGAAGGCGAAATGAGTGCCGTAGTCTCGAGGAAGCCTAATGCTAGAGGTAAAACATAGGATTTTGAAAGAATAAGGTTGATTAAATTGAAAAGAAACAGAATTGCAGAAGGAAGAATTGTATATTATTAGACAAGTCGCTATTTGATGTGTGAGTTACAATATCGCTATTTCATGAAAAAACAGCACAGATTATTAAAGTAAATAGCAACAATCATTTTAATGTTCTTGTCACATTGCAGCGTTAGCAAAAACTTTTATTTCATATTGTTTTTTGTTTTAGCGCCAGCAAAGATAACGTCATTTGGTCGTCGCATCCAAGCAGCTATTGGCAAACGCGTGCGGCTTGCATGCGGAGCCGCGGGCTCACCGCCGCCGCACCGGTCATGGACGAGAAGAAGACCCGCACCACCTATTATTGGAGACCATAGGTTCCTGATTGAAGGCCCTTTTCTTGTTATACTGAGTAAGTACATTTTGCACGATAATTTATGAGAGATTAGCTGTTGATTACGTTTACATAGTGCTCGAGTACCGTACTTTTATCCAAGATAAAAATTAGCCTATGTTCTATTTTCGGTCATATAGGTTTTAAATTTCAGCAAAATCGGTTTAGTGGTTATCATATAATAGAGTTTTAAAGGAATAAACATCCAAACTAAAATTTGAATTTTCGCACTATCATTATTTTTATGTGATGAATTTAGAGTAATTTTTAATAATCTAATTACTCGTCCAAGATTTCAAACAGTAATTTTGATCCTGGTTCTTATTAAAGCTGGTAAGTTTCGAATTTTGCTAAAAAATCGAAAGACATGTGCCATCCACCAATCCGCGTGGTGGATAAAGACCCAATCACTCTCACCAGAGAGTAGGCCAGTGTTCCAACAGTGGGAACATTAAGAGGCTGTCATGATGATGATGAAGCAGCAGAAAATGTATTTTTATTCCAGGTGTTGATCGTGGAACAGCCGACAACTACAGTTGCGTGGTCCGCAACCCGTGGGGCGAGGAGCGCGGCTCGTGGGAGCTGGTGGCCGCCGCGCCGCCGCCCGCGCCGCGCCTCACGCTCTCCGCCGCCGCGCACGCGAGGCTAGCCCTCGCCTGGGACGCTCCGTCGCAACTACCTCACGCACCTGTTTTACATGGTAACTGTACTTTGTTAAAACTATCAATCATGAGTCATATACGAGATTCATATATTTATAAAGCCATAACACATCACCCGTCTCGTATAAACGAGACTAATTAAACTTTAGTTGGCTCTCCAGGTAGGCATAGCTAGTTGCTAATTGTAGATAAGCTGAAACTTGTATTACAGAACTGTATAAGAGAACTTTAGATTAAAGTGATCGATATTGTGAGAGTTGTGTATAAAAACTGTCGAAAGATCTGTAGGTCTATCTACTTAAGCGTCGTTTGGGTTTAAGTTTGATTCATAACACTTATGATTCTGACTTGTATATCTTCTTTTTGTGGTTCATAGTTTTTTTTTGGTTTCAGGATTTATTCTAGAATACTCGCGTACAGATGAACCTACATGGCATTCTGTGAAGCTGGGTGCTGACTCTCGTTCCTTTTCGCTGGAACGTCTTGCATGCGGTATGATGTACAGAGTACGTCTCATAGCATACAACGCTATAGGGCACTCGTTACCTGGAGACGAGCTGGTGGTGCCTACTAAAGGAGGACGTAAGTCTAATACTTTAAGAATAAGCTCATGTCATCAGACCATAGTTCAGTTTACTTCTTTTGTTTAGGTAGCATATTATTTGGAATGTTCTGAGCTAATACTTTATTTTATTGACTTGTAATTTCTATTTCTAGTTTCAAAAGCTCCATCCGAAAAAGACCTCATCACTACTAACAGCAGCTGTGTCCGTCTCAACCTGCTCACCTGGGACAGTAACGGTTGCCCGCTCTCACAGTTTGTAGTCTCCATGAAGATGTTTGGAGAGAGTACGTGGAAGAGCCAGCCAGTGTCTCCAGGTGCCCAGCCGTTTTTGGTATGTGGCCTGCCAGTGGCCACGTGGCACCATTTGAAGGTTGTGGCCACTAGTGCCGCTGGAAGCACTACGGGAAACTATTACTTTGCAACCCTTACGCAAGACGGAGGTAAAATATATTCTCTTAAAAATCCTGTCAGAATACCAGTAGCCACTTTGAATGCAACTAGCAAGCAACTAGCAAAGTTGCTGAGACAGGGACCTTTTGGGCCCTACATTCATAACACATATGGTTTTTATTTTTATTTTTTAGTATGGTGTACCTTGATTTGAAAGGACTCCAGTTCCAGACATAAGTAGATACGGATAATTAGTACCTACCTAATGGTTGATTTATGAATGTTAGTACTTAGTTGATGTAAATATATGCGGACCCAATAAAGTGTTCTTTCTTTCTTTCTTATCTTTTTAAAATAGTTTTAAATGTGTCTATTAGCTTCCAGAGCCCAAAGCACTAAGCAGTGGGTGTGCTACAATTGGCCACAGTGACTCCCTTTATAGCACTCTCTATTACCGTATTACGTTGGCTAAAGCAGTTTATGTGAACACACGAGTAAAGCGCACACTTACGGATTTAATCTTGTTGTTTTGTAGCTCTAAAATATTGTATTACAAAGATATCGGATATTTTCTCCGCTACCAACCCGTGGTGCAACAGCTTTGTCCAACAGTTTGAACCACGGATAAGTAAAACTATCGGTGGTCCAACTGTCAGATTTTTTTGCTGCAATTTATTATTATGACCCGTGGTACAACAGAGGGGCTATTAATTGTCCAAATGATATTATTAATATCTGCTGAGTTGAACTGGTTGTACCACGGTGAAGTAAAATTACCTTGAATCCAACTGACAGAATACCTACTCAATCCTATTATTTTGTCCCAAGAATCTTTTGTTTCTATATTTCAGAGCGGATTCCGCGACCTATGTACTTCCCTCCCCCGAACGGAGTGGTTGAAGACAAGAACACCGCGGTGCTCATCGCCATGTGCGGCTGTCTTGTCGTCGCATTCTTCGTTTTTTTTGTTACGATGATTTGGAAAACTAGGTAAGGTTGTCGTTCAGCTCTTACCTGGAGAAAATGAACTTTGGTCAAAAACCCTTCAAAGGGGATTTTGGGAACTTTTTTGTGTCAAAATCCCCTTCAGTTTGAGCTTCAAGCTCCAAAGGGGATTTTGATTTTTGATTTTGAATTCCCAAATCCCCTTCAAATGGGATTTTTAAAGAAGATTTTGACACTTATCCGATAATTTGAGACGGTTTTTAATACTCAGCTCACTTGTGATTTCAGTTCCGAGCAGCCTTGTTTGAAAAAAGGCTACCAGCAGGCCACGATAGCCACTCGAGAAAAGAGCAGTAAAGTGCAAGAGAACAGAGATAACAAAAGAAATAACCAGCAGATGTACACGTCCTCTCCTATCAAAGGGAAAAAAGATCAACAAGGTAAAGGATCAAATAGCTCAATATTTAAGCTACCTTTTAAATACCATCTCTAGAGTAGATTTATTATTTCCAGAACCCAGCAAAATTTCTTCTTCTTAGCCGTTACACTTTTGCCCGAGCGGATGTGATTCGCCTCACGATATCTCACCTTCATATTGATTGTTGGAAATCCTCTGATCCAGCTGTATCATATCATACATGTGAATCAATTATTTTTGAGCAAGTCGCTCTAACAGATCTGTCTACACCGTTTTCGGTACTTCTGCGTACTTCCGTACTGTTGTCCAAGAGTAGTAGAGTTTATATAGAGCTCGTCCGGGGAAGGACTACCACCATACCTACTTCTGTCGCCAAGCAGTAATGCTCGCATTGCTGTGTTTCGGTTCGAAGGGTATGGTTTCCGGTGAGACTTTCCATCTAACGTCTCAGGGTGGTAACACGCTAGTGATATCTATGATGTTGCATGCGTACATAAGCTACGGTAACCGGTGACCATCAAGTGGGCCGCAAGCTCGGTTGCTACTTTAGTTGTAAAAAAAACTAAAGCACCAACAATTGCGATGCCTTCCGATCATGAGAATGTGAGGTCAAATCCAACCGTCAATATAGTTATACTCGTAATGTACTAATGTAATTATTTTTCTTTCTTTCTTTCTCAGAAATGTACGAGATAAGTCCATACGCGACGTTCAGCATGTCTGGCGGTGCCGGCGCAGCAGGGCCGCGCTCGGAGGAGGAGGAGGCGGCGGGGTGCCCCGGTGGCGCGGGCGCGGGCGCGGGCGCGGGCGCGGGCACGCTGCGCACGTTCGGGCGCGCCGAGCCCGCGCCGCTGCTCGCCGCGCCGCCCCGCCACCACCACCGGGACAACAACTCCGGTAACACAACACCCCACGCCTCTTGTGCTACCAACTCTGCGCGTCTGCATTCCCTATTTTTTTTTTACTAACTAGCAGTTCGTCCCAGCTTCGCGCGGGTGCGGTTTCTTCGCACCGGGGCAAGTCGTTAGTAATAAATATACCCTATGTTACTCAGGGGTAATGTAGCATTTTAATGGTGAAAGAATTTTTGAACAAAAATACAAACATACAAAAATACAAACCTTCTTTCTTTATAATATTAGTATAGATGAGCGCTCGTAATATATAGTTCTCACGGCGGATCTCGGCCGTCGTGAAATTAGCCGTGTCGATGCGCAATTGAGCTTTTTCTAACTAAATTGTCTTTGCGCATCACAAACGTCTAACTTCACGGAAGCCTAGATCCGCTGTGCGAACTATAGCTGGCTAAGTTGTTTTTAACATATCAACGAAGTTAAGCACTGTTCCTCGTAGTCAACATTTGGGTAACCGCCAGTGGCAATTTCAACTGAGCGCTCCCGTGTTTCGGAGGGCACGTTAAGCGGTCGGTCCCGGCTTTTCAAAGTTGTAAGGCCATGACAGAGGCTTTTGGGCGGCCTTAAAACTCAGTCAACATATTTGGTCACTGACTCATACGAACTTACTTACTTACTAAAGTAGCAATCAAGCGATGGGATGATGGGAAGCGGTCCATTCATGTACGCTTGCAACATTAGGGATATCACTTGTGCGTTGCTACTCTGAGACGTAGATATAAAGTCTCAGTAATGTAATTTCATCGAAACCATACCCTTCGAGCCGGAACACAGCAATGCACAGCCCACACTGCTGTAAGTTATTGTTATTTTCCAGAAGAGTACACCCTCTCGCGAGCCATGACTCTGATGGTGCGCCGCTCCGAGTCGGACTCTGAGTCTAGCAGCTCGCCACCGCCCTGCGCCGAGTGCAGCTCTGCAAGGTATAGGATGCCGGTCACGCACGCTAAAGGTACACTCCCTGGAAACCTACTAGTAAGAGAGAAGGAAAGAAAGAAAGAGAGAAAATACTTTTATTTATAACAAATATACACTGCAAAATATACTAAAGTTCAGCATACTAGCCTACTATGAGATCTATAATGCAGTGCTTTATCAGCATTAGATAGAGTTCTCTGTGATAGAGCTCGTCCGGGGAAGGACTACCACCATACCTATTTCTGCCGCAAAGCAGTAATGCTCGCATTTCTGTGTTCCGGTTTGAAGGGTATGGTTTCCGGTGAAATTACTGGCACATGAGGCTTTCGATCTTAGCCTCGAGGTGGCAACCCGCGAGTGATACCTCTGGTATTGCAAGCGTTCATAGGCTGCGGTAACCGCTTACCATCTTGTGGGCCGTACGCTTGGTTGCCACTTCAGTTGTATAAAAAAAAAAACAGGTCAAACTTAGGGTTGCAATTTTATCCGATCACGCACGTTAGAGGTAGTGTACCTGGAAACCTACTAAAGTTTTCTAGCTACCTACTATGAGATCTTTGTGCTTTATCAGCTCTTGATAAAAAAAAGTCAAACTTAATGCTGCAATTTTATTGATCATGGTCGGGACCCACTTATATATTTTCTGCATTTAATTGGACCGAAGACTTCTGTAAATTAGACAAACTGAAAAACCCTAATCAATCCTGGTGACTCTACTTTCAATTCATAAGAAACACGGACGTCAAGCATTTGAGCGCTTGTATGAGTCAGTGGCCAACTCCGGTGAAGGAGTTATTAGACTGCCAAAAAACGTACTCTCGTAAACGTAAAGCACTCAGTGGAAATGACAACGGTGCGGTTGGTCACCAATGGTGACTAGGCGGAACAGTGCTTAACTTTGTTAATCTGTTATGAACAAACTAGCCAGCTACGTCACGAGGGCTTTCGAACTAAATTGTCTTTAGTCCGTGTATTCCCGATGTTCCAATGATTTGACTTCATTAATGAGAACAGGAGGATGTCAAAAAATAACTTCCCATTGTCCCTATTACACTTTATTTTTAATGGGGACAGTGACACGTTACTATTAATCGTGCCACTGTCCCCATTGATATTTATCTTAATTGGAACAGTTTTAATTTTGCATAAAAATAAAACTGAATACCTGCTTATCATCTTCAGTCATAACAAACGACTAACTTCACGACAGCCGCGATTGGCTGGCAGCACTATAGATAGGTGATGGTTGGTACAGCTAGGCATTGTCCGCAGAGGAGCTCCGCGCGGTGACGGACTCGAGCGCGGAGTCGGCACCGAGCGAGCGCGAGAAGCGCCGCCGCCGGAGGCACCACACGCCGCCCACCACCAGGTCACTCCCACACTTTAACCTAGCCTGCGTCTTATACACCTACCCCTCGCCCTCCTTCACGTACAGTATTCAGATCAACTTTATGGCTAGTCAAAATGTCGGCACCACACATCGCCCAGAGGCGTTACTCGCTATGACATATGAGATTCCTTACCAATAACGTGTAATTTAGTAACGTGTTCTGGAAGCGCCATGGTGTGGAATCCATTACAGGTTTTGACTATCTGTGTTGTTTTAATAGCGATAGTTTCGCCTTTGATAGTTGACCTTGAAAAAACAGTCAGGCGAGCCCATGTTTTAGGGCTCGTCTGAATGTTTTTTCAAGGCTCATCGACGTCGATTCCATGCAGATATCGTAACGAGCCCGTGTTTGGTCATAGCGAATAAGGCCCCCCTGCACTAGGTAGGTCACTTACCGTAGTCTAACCTAGTTTGCTTCTTATACACCTACAGGTCAAAATAGCCTGTTGAGGCTGAGAATAATTAAACTGTATACACAATAAATACACATTTCTAATATACTAATAGATACAGAAGGGCCTTATATATAGTTGCCTGAGTTAAATAAGTTGCCCTAGATTATGTAATTCGGTTGCAAATGTTGCAATCGATTTCACTTGATTTAACTCAAAAACTGACGTATTTTGTATGGATATGACAGCTTATTGACAGTTCACTGATTGAATACGGATTGCAACTGAGTTACGTAATCACCCTACAGCATTCACGTATACGATAGCTGAACCACGAAAACTGTCACTATAATTATATCGCTTTTGTTTTGGTTAATTGAATAAAGCGACATCTAGTTTCTGACGCTCTAAACAAAGTCGTCATTCCCGAGTTAGTTCTTGAAGAGCGGTAAACAACTCGCTATAAGGACATTTTTTGTGGTAACTTGAACCCACATTGTAATGCAAGTACATTGTATTCAAAGCATTAAAAAGCTTAAGAAAATTCCGGGAAACCTCAACGGATGGCGCTATAACCAAAATTGACTTTTTCAGATACCAACAGCGACAAGAGCAAGAGAGAAGAGATTTTACGATACACGTATGATACGAAGACAATAAAGACTGCTACAAGCAAAAATAAATTTGTTAACTAGCTAATAATCTTTAGAGATTTAATGAAATACTTTGAAACTCGTAAAAAAACAATTTTATTACTAAAAACGGGACATTTACCATTGTTTGTAAAGTTTTGGGATAACAATAAACTTAAAATTCCGCTACCGTTTTTAATATAATAAAATATTTTATGAGAAGTTTGTAAATAAATTATTAGGAAATTTTGTACCAACTTGGAATTTAAAATTGACGCGGCCTATCTGGAACAAATTTTAAACTTTTGTAAAATTTCAAAATTTCAAACAATAGATTTTTTTTTAAGTTTAGATGTTGCAGTATTAATCCTCCGATAGCGATTTAGAATTGTGAATTTTCTGATTCTCAGCCATATCTGAATTATATTGTATAAAATACATTAAAAATAATTAGTACAATCGATATTATCATTAAATTAAGTACCTTAAATACTATAGTTTATTTAAAATGGAACGAATGAATAGTTAATGTTTAGTGTATTAATAAGTGGCCAAACTACAATTACTTTAGTTTATAAAGGAATCATTCCTGACTTGCTGAAAAACGACTTCTTTTACCACTGATTTTAAAATTTTGAATAATATTTGTATACTATAAAAACGTTGATGCTGTAAATCTCTCTGAACTTTTATTAGACAAGTAAATTTTACCCTAACTAACTTTATCTGGTCCAGTCTTATGTTGAAATCACTGCCTGTACTTATAATAAAAACGTTGTACATATAAACGAAAATATAAAAAATGTAGAGATTGTTTCATTTATTTTAATAAACTTTAGGCATAGATTATTAAAAAGCCGTATGTAAGATAGGTAAACCACGCAAATTTTCAAAACGTACCTATATAGATTAACAGTACAGGAAACAAAATGATCACACTTTTTTTTTTTTTTTTATACAACTGAAGTGGCAACCAAGCGTACGGCCCACAAGATGGTAAGCGGTTACCGCAGCCTATGGACGCTTGCAATACCAGAGGTATCACTCGCGGGTTGCCACCTTGAGGCTAAGATCGAAAGCCTCATGTGCCAGTAATTTCACCGGAAACCATACCCTTCACACCGGAACACAGCAATGCGACCATTACTGCTGGGCGGCAGAAATAGGTATGGTGGTAGTCCTTCCCCGGACGAGCTCTATCACAGAGAACTTTACTACTCTTAAAACACTGGACATTCCTGGGTCCAGGAAAAGAGGAAGACCGAAAATGAAATGGACAGATGTGATCAATAAAGACCTGTCCTGCAATGTTTCCCCAGACGATGCGTCGAATAGAGCGAAGTGGATGGATAAAACCAGAAAGGCAGACCCCACCATCAGATAGGAATAATAATGCCCAGGAGAAAGAGAGAACTTACTTTCTCTGCAGTGGAAACTTTAGAAGGCCATCATGATGATGACATATTAACCAGTTTATTATTATAGGCACAAGTTATTAAGTAACATAGGTTAAGTACACGTTATCATGATGAAGGAAGGGAGCAGTATTTTACAGCACAGAATGCGCCATTCACCCCATTACAGCTTCCGTATGCAATCAATATCATAGTTCACTTGGCACGTAGGACGGCTACTTGACATTTAGGATACTCTAAATAACACTGCTTGGCATTCATTTGAATTTTTGATAAATTATTCCATTTTGCTTGGTATTTTTTACTCATTTCTAAAGATTTTTTTTGCCGTTGAAATTACAGGCATCATAAGACTTTTAATCTATGTCTCATGGTAGCAATGCGGGAGTGATTCCTTTTTTGCCCGCGTCCAATAACTACGGTAATTACCTACAAGTAAGTAGGATCGTATACTATGTTTGTTTAATCTCTGGTGTCAAACAACGCACGATCTAAGGATCAAAATTCAGGGTCCCGGCCAAATCTGCCCCGATCAAGACATTGCAGGTTGGGCAGAATTACTACTTATTTCGGTTACCCACTACTCTTTCTACAGAAATCATGTTTATCTTCATAAAGTTCCGTTCGTTAGTTTCGCTAAAACTCGAGAATGGATGGACCGATTTGGCTAAACTTTGGTCTTTTGTGTGAGTCCAGGAAAGGCGAGAAAAATTACACAAATGAAACCGCGCGGGTCAGCTAGTTAGAAATAAACGCCATTTTAACCTTTCAAAAAGGCGGGTAAACAAGCACCGTGTAAATAATGTTCCAGACTTTCAGCATGATGACGTCATCGTCGCCAATTTGATACATAAACGCGTGTAATGTACGATCCAAGTAGATTATGCTAATTGGGTGACCGCAGCACGCGATGTTTGATGTATGGCCCGCGGCCGAGTCGAGAGGCTAACGGCCACGCTTACACCGTGATCAGAGCATCGTACATGTTCAAGCATGTTCGAAACTTATTTGATGTCAGCAAGCTTTGACTTTATTAGAAATCTTCGTCAGAAAATGATAAGATTATAAAGTCAAGTGCATGATCATAGAAATAGAAATAGAATAGAAAAATATTCATTATGCGCCACACAATAAACATAAAAATAACAACACAAATAAAAACTAAACTATTGTGACGAAAAAATAATAAAGATTATAATATCCCAAAAATTATTTTGCCTCAAGCGGGATTTGGACCCGCAACCACCGCTTGATACACGGGCGCTCTACCAATTGAGCTATCGAGACATATCTCGCTTGGACGAAATAATCATTGGGATGTCTTCGGCTCGAAGCGCCGATAGCTCCACCTACAGGGGAAACGTTGCAGTTATCCAAGCCAATTCAATGACTAAAGTTAATTTAGTTCATTGACGAGAGGTATCGCATTGCTTATTCAATTGGTTATTTTTGTTTTTATAGTGTGTAGTTGAAAAATCAAATCAGATCCCGCTTGAGGCAAAATAATTTTTGGGATATTATAATCTTTAGTATTCCCTTAGTGTGATGGTTAACACTATAAAAACGAAAAAATAATGATACTTAATAATAAAAATAATACCTACGCGCCTTTGTCTTCTCACAATGGTGACAAAGCAAACGAAGCTTTTAAACTACTACGTGGCACTGCTCTGCGCTCGACTCACTAATACATAGTTTAAGGTTTCTTTCAACTTACAATTGTACTTGATAAAGTGTCCTTTAAACATAAACAGAATAGTAAAGATAAAGATAAGATAATTTATTTATCAAAAAATTGGTTTGCCATATACAATAAACTTAACTTTAGCTTACACTAAAATGATGGTTATATTTATTATTACTATGTAAAGAGGTAGAGCTAGATTTGATTAAGTCAGCTATTAGTAATTTAAAAGCAGGTAGTAAGCTCTTCTAACAAAAATAAAAGTACCTCAGGCATTTAGAGACATAATAGTAATGCATACATACTGATGCTTGGAGGCAAAACTTCGGGCACTGCAGTGGCACCAAGACGGACTGTTGCTAAAGAATTTTACCAGCAGAAGTAATTCAATATCATTGTTGAAGAAAAACGTGGCAACGTATCATTCCATTTTTACCTACTTTTGTGTACCTATAAATGAAGGCACTGTCAGAATAAACCAGATTTCTATGTAAATTATATTAATGTTTGGATTACATTACGTGTTTGTAATTCAATTCCAGTAGACATGTTTCGGGTTTTAAATCAGATTCCAATTGAGATGATGCTGTATTTTATTCATGTAAGCATTGATTTAAGAATATTTTTCTTTTTGCTTTTCTTAGATTTTACCTGGCTAAGTACCTACGAGGTAAAAAATGTAAATGATAATGATACTTTATTCTTATAGTGATATGAAGGTAGAAAGAAAAATAAACACAACCTAGACGACATGATTTTTAAACATGGTTAGAAAATGCTATTATAGTTTTGAAATATTTTCTTATAAAATCTGATCCAGTACAGAAAAACAGAGTTTTAAAGTCATCAATTTAACTTAGGGACAAGTTATTTTGCTCAAGTTAATGACTTACCAATAGAGAGTGTAATTGGTTCATAAGAGTTGATGTCCTGCATCAATAGTCAATGCAGTCGCCGTGTCCGATAGCAATCGGGAATGCACTCGCCTGCTGGAATGGAGAGCACGTTTTACACTCATTTTGCTACTACTAGGGTGCGGTCTCACTAGGGAAAACATCTCTCTTGTCACAGTTTGTGTAGAACAGTTATAAGGTCTAGAAGATACAATCTGATAATAGGTTTTTATAACCAAAATGTTTTTTAAATATTTTTTTAAACCTAATGGAGTGCTCTGCCGTTTGGGCTATAGCCCCGATTGGTGCTGAATCTACAGGATAAATGTTGCAATTACCTAGCCTGTTCAATGATTAAAGTTAATTCACTTCATTGACAAGGAGGTGTTTTTTTTTTTAAACTTGCTTTTTTAGGGTTAAGTATTATAAAAATATTTTTTATAATCAATTCAATCATATTGTAATAAGATACAAGTTTTCGTAAGCGGCGCATGTTATATCACAGTCGTTAGAGTTTTATTAAACAAGGGATCGATTTAAATCGGCATACTGAATATTCAGCTCGGATCCAGCGTGTGCGAATAATAATATAGCAGAAAATCACAATTTCGAAAGCAAATAACAAGGAGTAGGGGTTCCAAACGACCTCAGCAGCTCGTCGAAGGGGATCAAACGTAAAACTTTACAATCTGCAGAACGAACCCAGTTTTGATAGCCATGTTTATGGAGAAGCTACTTTACAAGAGCTTTCTATTCAGTTTATTTTTTTAGATTCCGCAACCGTTCTCCGATGACCGATTCGTCGAAGGACTCTTCGCCGACAGGACGATTCGTCATTGACCTGTTTGCCGATAGGACGATTCGTCATTGACCTGTACACCGACACGGTACAGATAGCATCTAAAGTCATCATCATATTCAGTATTCATTTTTATTTTTTACGTTATTTGACAAACAATTTAGACAACTAGTGGAACCACCTGCAACTCTATCCACGTCAAATAATTTTCATGCAAGCTTTTCTTGCTACATCCTTTAGGAGTTGAGTTTCTATATACCTAGCTTGTTTCTGCCTCATCATACTCACGATAGCTTTCTAATGTTCCCATAGCTGAGACACTGGCCTTAAAAGTGATTGCATCTTAAATACACTATGCGGACCCAATGAGTTTTTTTTTTTTATACAACTGAAGTGGCAACCAAGTGTACGGCCCACAAGATGGTAAGCGGTTACCGCAGCCTATGGACGCTTGCAATACCAGAGGTATCACTCGCGGGCTGCCACCTTGAGGCTAAGATCGAAAGCCTCATGTGCCAGTAATTTCACCGGTAACCATACCCTTCACACCGGAACACAGCAATGCGAGCATTACTGCTTGGCGGCAGAAATAGGTATGGTGGTAGTCCTTCCCCGGACGAGCTCTATCACAAAGAACTCTACTACTATTAAAATGCTTTTTTTTTTAAATGGATTGCTGGATGGCACATGTATTTCGTATTTTTAGTTCTTGGACCAACACACAATTTTTAATTTTTGTACAGTTTATTGGTGCCTGCTAGGTAATAGTCAAAACTTTGCGACCTGCGACATCATCAAATAATTTGTACAAGCAAGCACAGTTTTCAACATTTTAAATTTTTGAGTTTGCGCAAAAGGTGAACACTTTAAAAGCACAGTGTTGCTCGCTGCGCTGGCAATGCCTGTTTGTAAATAGAAATAATTTATATAAAAAGTGTACAAACAAAACCGCATAAAGCGCTTCCAACTCGCTGCACCCCCCACATCAAAGCAAAGTGTGGTGAGCGGCGAGCCTGCTCCGAAAAACTGCATGTTTTATCTTAATGTTTATGAAACTGGTTAAACTGCATTGGACGTTTACTGGTTTTGTATAATTGTATTTAACCCTAGAAACAAGTAAATATAAACGAAAAATGAAAAATCGAATTTATATTAATTAAAAAAATCAAGACTCTAGAAATATATCTTTACTTAAATTGATTTTCCCTTAAAAATTTTAGCCGAATCAGACAGATACCTGATCGAACAGAGAAATAAATAAAAAAAATAGACAAAAAAAATATTATTCGTTAGGCAAATTCAGTAAAGGTGGAATTAGATTATCTATTAGATACAAATTATTATCGTGTGTATAAAATAAAACAACTAGTACTTAATAGCTTCTAACAGTATTGCTACTAATACCACAAGAAACATGAATAGACGTATTCAGGAAGTACTTATGTAAAGTAGGTAGTTCATACGTAGTTCAACTTCCTCAAGTATGTCCTTTACCTCTCTCAAGACCGAACTTCAAAAACCCGCCATGTTAAACATAACTTAACAATCTACTCAAATACCACGCATGTGCCTTATTACAACTACATAAGAGTGAAAGTTAACCAACGGTAGAGCTCCCATTAACCATACAGTTTTGTAATTTATCACATCCACATAGAACCTCATTTCCAATATCAGTAGATTTATGTTATTTTGTTGGCAGTCACGAATACGCATGCGCAGTGCACCCGGCGGCCATTTTCAGTGAAACGCACACATGCACAGCTTGTCAAATTGTACACAACATAGACGCAGTCAAGGGAGAAATGATTTTCTATGGTTCGTTTATTTACAGAGATCGAAGAACTAAGATGATGAAAAGTTGAAAATGATTTATAATATTAAAAGTTTTACACTTGGGTCAAGTCTATATAAACGTATGTTTTAGTATTCACAAACTATTTTTAAAATAAATAAGCTTACGTCAGCAATCTAACTTTTAGTTTTATTGTTACTTTGTATTTTATTGCGTAAATGCGAAATATAATGCAAACTCTTACTCAAGAATATGCCAGTTTCTCAGATGTGGGATTCGTTTATTTTAAGAAAACACCGACCAAATATTGGTTTAAATAAGCAAACGTAATGATGAAACTAAATTATAGTTATGAAATAAAGAAAGAAAATAACTTTAATCTAACACAAAAATACGCACACAATAATTGGTGCACGACCGAGTTTGAACCCACGACCTTAGGATCGGAAGGCGGGGTCACTACCAAAAGCAAGATTAAAAACAAAGTAGTGGGATTATAACCAGGCCATTTTATTTACTTTTTCTATCAAGTTTTCAATCAAATCAAAGTGAAAGTATCTACTAGCTTGTTAATAAATGCAGTAGGTATTGTGTTTTGGTTTGGTACAAATAATGACAATAAAAATCTCTAATTTGTTTGTTTTAAGGAAAAAATAAGTTTATTACAACATTTTCTGCGATCACCAACATACAAGCATAAAATAAGCGTATCAAATTCCTTGAAGGCGCTGACGTGAGTTCCACGTTATAAATGCAGGTATACGTGAGAGTAGATGTGTGTGTGGGATGCTGAGGGCTGTTCCACAGTACACTTAAATGAGTTCCGCGATTGTCTGAAGCTCTTCATGGAATAAGTGGAGTCTGCGATTGTAGGAGCTTATCGGCGGATAAAAAATAATATTTTCGTTTTTGTTATGCTTGTAGATAGCGCAGTCTTTGAAAACGCTTTTGTACATAGGAAAATCATGGCGATAAGTACTTGTGGTCTTATCTAGACGAAGAAAATGTTAAATAGAGTTCAAAACTTAAAGCTCAGCTTTCATAAAATAAATTAAGCCAGCTTTAGTTCGTTGTTTATAAATAACTAGCAGTCAACCGTGGCTTTCAACAAACGACACACAGATACCAATGATGCAGTTTTTAGTTGAAATTAGATTGCAGTGTAATTGAAGATTATTCCGATTTAACACTAGCAACTACGCTACTAGTCTACAATGACTATAACTATTTGCAGTGCCGCCTGTTAGTGCCCCAGTAAGTTAAGAAAACCAGCGCTAAAATACAGAGTTTAAATTGGTGTGACGTAGGTAATCATAAGTAGAGTTGAATCTTTATTCAAACTTCAAACGTACAGACCCATTCACAAATATAATTGTACAAATCAGGTACAAAATGCAAAGCGACATCTACAAATCTGAGTGCGGACGTCCTGCGACCCGACCGGCAAATTGTAGCCAAACGCGGCCGCTACGCTTTAACATTTACACAATTTATTTGTATACAAGCAGATTCAACCAAGCTTTCTCTATACTATCTACTCGTATCTGAAATCAACTTGCGCTAACAAGAATGTTTTTATAATTTTCAGATAAGAACAGACAATATTCGTATAAAAATCTTTCTGTTTCTTAAAACAATACTCTACCTTGCATTAGCTCAATTAACTAATCAGAAGTGCGTTTTCAACTCTCGTATTAATTGATGGTTTCACGAAAAGCTTTCAAAAATATCTTACATAGGTTTGCTTCGAATGCATAAAGATATTAACATTAATTAACCATCTTGATGAAAGTGGAAAAGGGAAGTACAGACAGACTTTTCGTCTTATCAAATCAGTATAGATTCGCCCTGCACGCGTCCCTACCGCTGAGCTGACCTGACCTGGAGAGCACAGATTTCAGTCAGCCTCGCGCCGCGGAGCCGGGCGGACGTGTCGGCACCCTCGGCCGCCCTCTGCCATCCCTCTTCCCCAACCAAAAACACCGGTCGTGCGACAAGAACGCTCAAACCGCGCACTCTAATAGGTACGTAAATGCAGGGTTCAAGTATTTATAAGTGGTGTGCTACTTGTGGATGCTGCAGGTTGCAAAGGACCCTCTTTGGTTGAAACAAGAAGTGAGGTTATAATTTTGACAGCTGATCAGGTATGTTTGTGTGCGGCCAGTTGATTGGCTGGTTCAAGCAGGAGTTACCTTTAATGAATTAAAAAATACATGTACCAGCGACCATGTGCAACTCACATTAAGCCCGCTTAATGGATTATGACCCATTCAGTCCCAGGAATTAAAACATTGGGTCGCTGACCAATAAATAAATGATGATGATGGAAAACAACTTATGAAGTAAAACATTAGCTAATTGCTTACACTGGATTATTACATTATTACATTACTGCGTCAATGTTTTATGAACAAGATATTGCTTTTGCTACTCTCCAGGCGTTTATGAATAAACACAATCTTTACTATTCGTATACGACATACGTGCAATAAAGATGGTTATTACCATGGGTTATTTATAATCCAAGAGTATTATTTTCCATCTACTACTACTATTTTAAATCTAACCAAACATTTTAAAGATAAAGGAAAATTCACCACAAAGTGATTGAAATTCAGAAACACCTTATCAAATGTCATGCTCTATCATCCAAGAGCTCGTAATAATTTAGCACCAACAACGCCGTCTTTTGATATCAACAACAAAAGATCGTCGCCTGTCCGTTCCCATGGGGTTAAGCTGCGTTTACACTAGCAGAGTGTTGCTACCTAACTATAGTGAGTGCTAGCTAGCCTAGCTATAGTGAATAGTGATAGTGAGCACTCACTATTATAAGAAAAACAGAGACAGATAAACTTACCTGTTCTAATGTTAATGACTACGGGAACACTAAAGTTTATAATCCCAAAAAAATATCAACTTACTTGATACTTTCAGTCGAGTTGAACTTTTTTTTGGGTTATTATAAACTGTAAGCTTACAATGTTATATTTGAAACTGCTTGCAAGTTTTTTTTTATACAACAAAGGCAAACAAGCATACGGCCCACTTGATGTTAAGCAGTTACCGTAGCCTATGGACGCTTGCAATACCAGAGGTAGCCTTGATGTTCATTGATTGTTTCCTGAATGAATGAATGAATGAATGAATGATTTATTGATTGTTTCCTGATATTTTTTTCATACTCATTACTTATGTGAACAATACATGAAGACAACTGATGGTGTTTGTATTATTAAAAAACGGAAAAACATTGCTTTCTTTCTAGAAACAGAAAAGTAGCATGACAATTTATCATAAAAAAATATCTTAAAAATGTATTGGAATAATTTCGTAAGCGCTTGTTTCCCTGAAAGAGTAATCAATCTTCGTTACGCCGTAGTGCTTGTCAAAGGAACTAAGCATTTTAGACTGTTAATTATGTAATTAATTTATCAAGTGTGATCACGTCCTTTGCATTGAAGTGAAAACGAAGAAGTATCGGTATTAGTATCAAGGCAATCCATCTTGGCCGCGCGCCGCCGTGACAGCAGTATCTGATCTAGCACGGAACTGGCTATTTTTAGTATGATGGAACTTTCGATAAAGGTTTATTAATTAGATAAGAATTTAATTAACCCTTTGTTCCTCGTTTTTTAAAAATAAGCTTTGAAATCTACATATCGGTTGCAAATTACAGAATTTGTTTTCTGCAGACAGTCCATATTAATCTTTCTCTATATTATGTAGATGCTGGAAAAAAAATATTTATTGATATCAGGGTTAGTGTCAAAATCCCTACTAAAGATCCCCTTTAAAATGGGTTTTGGAATTTTTTATGTCAAAATCCCCTTCGAAGCTTCAAGTATAAAGGAGATTATCAGTGCAAACTAGCTATTTATCTAGCTCGCGCGGGCGCGTCAGCTCTATCTGATCCGGCGCGGAATCAGTAATGCATCTAGAAATAGAAAGTCTATCGATTCACAGTCACAGGAAAAAAGCCACTAAAGATATGTGTGTAATTTCACTAAAATTCATTGCCTGAGTTTATTTTTTTTTTTACTTATCGAACGATTACATGACAAAGTTGGAGGGAATTTAGCAAATTCCCTCCAACTTTGTCATGTAAGCTTTTTTATCCAAAATATTGTGTGTTTCCGTAGAATTAGAAAAAAAAATGTTTAACTACGAGTGAGACCACACCACGCGACGCATCTAACTTATATTTTAAATAAAAAGTACACAATTATTTTGAGTAACAAAAAAAATGCTGCAAGTATGAGTATCACTTAAATACAAGTAATACTGTATAACTCAAATACAAGTGATACGATGAGATACAAAAACGTTGTGGCGTTAGTTTAAACATAATACAGACAAATGATAATGGTACGAGTATGTTAGGTGGTTCGAGTATTTAAAAAACAAAGATTATGTACTGAATTTTTTTTTAAATACTTCTTAATACCAATAACTTTTAGTATTCTTTCAGCAGTTGTCTATGAACTACAACAAACAAAAATGTTTGAAAAATGTTTAAAAAATATCAACTTAAAAATAAATAAATATCATTTAAAATTAAAACAAGTTAACATAAATTCAAACAGAAACGGGTCACATCACTCGGAATAAAATGACACGTCTCAGTAAACTCCCTAATGAACTTGACGGTCTACGCCGTAGCTGCTACGTCGTAGGCCTTTGAGAGCTACGAGTCATCGTGGAGTACTAAACTAATTCTTAACTTTAGAACAATATTAACATAAATCTTTGTTATTTTACTCAATTTCTCTTGTTGTAAACTTTAAAAGAGTTTGTTTGAAATTATTTTAACCCACCTTTATTAAACTAGATGCTAATACTTAACGCAATCTAACGGTGGAGGGGAAAGTTCAAACTTGCACAATTATTAGGCAGTTTTAAAGCTAAGTCAAATCTGGCTACAGATTTGCAAAGGCTGCCCAAAGTCCGAAAAATGTTTATGGTAAAAGTTACTCATGCCTTTCAAAACTTCTCCCTAAAGATATTTGCTGTCAAATGATAAAAAAACGAAATGATAATCTGTCTTTAGTGTTTCGATCAAATAAAACTTCTGTTGTAACATCGATTTTCATATTTCTGTCAAAGATTTTATGGATTTAAAAATTCCGTGTTTCATTTTTCGAAAGATAGAAAAGTTACCACGCTTGATTGCCACTTAAGTGATATGAAAAAAACTATCCACCACCTTCTTGCGATCATCTTGTCATCGGTCCATTGGAGTGGGTTGCTGTCCTACATTTCATACGCAGCTAGTGCGTTTATATTTGTTAGATAATGATCCAGTGTAACTGTTTGCAAACTTTGGATTGATACTAATTAATTTAAATCTAAAAAATCTTCCTAAAAGCCTTCGTGAGTTAGCTATTAAAAATAATTTAAATTTTCTTACATAGAGTACCTCTATTAGACCTATCAGCTAATGTCTCTCTTGACTGGTTACCCTTTATAATTTAAATCCCAAACTCTTGTTAGAGAATGCATAATTGATCTGCAAAACCCAGGAGTGGTAGACCTGTCTACCTTTCGCAATTCCCCAATTACCATCAACACAGCCAATATTCAACCTTAAAACTAAATGTTTAAGAACTAGGCACAATCACAATTAACTTAGCAGTCGACTAGGCTGCATCGGATGTTTGCTTTTCAGATAAAGGAATTTGAGCTTTATCAGCAAGTTTATAAAGTTAAAATTTAATGCTAGTTAAATTGGCAACGGTGGACGGTAGACAAATAAGCGACATCGCAAAGGGAGATTGGGAAAAGAAAAAAGTTTTTCAGACAGTCTGGCGTCTGTATGCGAAGTACCTATTGAACTTTTCGCTTGAACTCTGGCGAGCGAACTAGGCTCGGAGTTATTACGATTTGGTAAATTAGGGGCTTTTTGTAAAACCAATCCCATTCTATAAAGCTTGTTTACGTAATAAGCTTCAAATCTTAGCTGGCTCGAGAGCTATTGGTAATTTTGGAGGATTCATTTAACGTATTTCTTATAAAATCTAACATAACACAATAATTTATATACTTACCAGGTACGTATGTACTATATAATCCTGACTCCAGGCTATGATTCTCTGTGTCATGGATAAATTAATAATTGCATCTTAATATAAAAAAGTGTGCTATCTCGCTCTTTCTATAATTGGGGCCAATCATGACACTCACACATACAACGGCACCGTTAACGTACACAAACCATGCGTGTGGTGAATGCGACGAATTGCTTCTTACATTTTATAGTGTCCGGGGTTTGACTAAGGTCATTATAGCTTATCTTTACACGTTCTGCATTGTATTAACCTTAGTAGATTCTTCTAATTTAGCTACTTATTTAGTTAAGCAGAAAAGTACTACAGTTTTGTTTGTCTATCTAATAAATGTGGTACATAATGGGTTTTCGCAGAATCACGCCCGAATAAATGTATTTTCTAACTAGTGCCCTGTGACTTTGTCTGCGTTGAGTTTTTATACAAACCTCATCTTACCTCTACGTCCATAGGACCTTATTTTATGTAATTCCTTTTTAGCGCAACCTTACACCTTAAAAACAACGTACCTTTACAAAATTCGTGTCATTCATTCTTTTAAATTCGAGTTTTTTTTCTTTTTTTTTATTAACTCTGGTACACAAGATACATTAAACAAAATTTACTTTAATAAACAATTTTTCATTTATTTCAAAATTCTTTTACAATACTAATGCATCAAAATAATAACCATAAGATTAAGGCTGTGCGTTGATCTACTCGTATCAGTCAGTTGGAAAAGCCTTTTTTAATATTATATTTTAAGAGTAGTAGAGTTCTTTGTGATAGAGCTCGTCCGGGGAAGGACTACCACCATACCTATTTCTGCCGCCAAGCAGTAATGCTCGCATTGCTGTGTTCCGGTTTGAAGGGTATGGTTTCCGGTGAAATTACAGGCACATGAGACTTTCCAACTAACGTCTCAGGGTGGTAACACACAAGTGATATCTATGATGTTGCATGCGTACATAGGCTACGGTAACCGCTGACCATCAAGTGGGCCGTATGCTTGATTGCCACTTTAGTGGTATAAAAAAAAAAATCTTAAACTTCTGATGTTACCTTCACCTCTTGCATGAAGTCATCAGCGGTTTCCTTACTAAGCTGTTGCCTTTGTAGTCAAAGGGACGACGATTTATGCACGAATCGTCTTAAACATTACTAATTAGGTACCGATGGCTTACGGCTGTTCCGTGTACTGAATAAGACTACACGATATCGAGGCAATTGATTTTATTATCACCATGTAAGAAGATTTAAGATATTTATTTGCATAATAAGTGTTACAAGAGTAGGTCATAAAAGTAAATAGCATTTAAAACTAATTTGCCCTTTTCAGGCATTGCAAATTATATGTTGGCTACATAATGCTGGGCGCTAAGCTGCTTACCTAAGAGTACTAGTATTTATGTATTAAGTAGTTTACTAGGTTAAGTACCAATATTATGAGTTATAGGTTATTTTTGTTTTTATAGTGTTAACCATCACACTAGGGGAATACTAAAGATTATAATATCCCAAAAATTATTTTGCCTCAAGCGGGATTTGAACCCGCAACCACCGCTTGATACGCGGGCGCTCTACCAATTGAGCTATCGAGACATATCTCGCTTGGACGAAATAATCATTCTGCGCTTCGAGCCGAAGACATCCCAATGATTATTTCGTCCAAGCGAGATATGTCTCGATAGCTCAATTGATAGAGCGCCCGCGTATCAAGCGGTGGTTGCGGGTTCAAATCCCGCTTGAGGCAAATTAATTTTTGGGATATTATAATCTTTATTATGAGTTATAGTATAAATTAACTATTTATCCTACTTATAGATGGCTCAACTGTTTCATATGTATTTTGTATATTTTGTAATGTAATGTAATTATGTACAAATAAAAACTTTAAGTTGTTTTTATTCATTTTTAACCAGGAAAATCCAAGTCTTCTCCGTGACACAACTAGGATCGCACAGCTGGTTGTGCTGAAAGGAATAATAAATTCAATCAATGCCTCTTGAGTACGGGGTAATGCCGCCAGCGTGTTGGGGATGGTTCCTGGTAGTGATTTGGTTCAGTCTAGATTATTAGATCTAACTGTAGATCAGTTACAATTTTTTTACTATTTTATTAGATATTGAGGTAAAAATGACTGGGATCACTATTTTTTTGTTCTGTAAGTAAATATTCCAAAAATTACGACCACTTTTCACATTTACGCTTCTTTTACACAAATTCAAGATCATCCGTCTTTTCCCAGAAATAAAAACAAAGAAGCATCTCTCGCTACAGCCACGGCATTCAGATAAAACTTCGTAAATAGAGCGTTTCAGATGCGCCATAAATTGTCCTTCGTTTGGAAAACAAATGTCCTTGTTTTGGGCGGGTCAGTGACAGCGGTCCCGCGGGCCTGTCAGATAACATTATAATGCTGTATCTTGGAGACCTTTCCTTCTTTTGTCTCTTTGTGCTTTAGGAAAGGATAACGAAAAATGTATTATTTTATTAGTCAAAAAATTAACTGTAATTATTGTGGGTGTACAATAATAATCTTCAATTTTGTAAAGTGATAACCAATTTTAAGTGTATAAACGCCCCATGTCTTGTCATGTATTTGATAAGTTTTGATAAACAACTATAGTACCTACCTAAGTGTGTTCGTGTGTTTGGAGTTGATAGGCCGCCTGAAGGCTTCTGTCATGGCCCGTTTTGAAAAAGCCGAGGGCATCGTGCCCTCCAAAACATGGAGACCATTAAACAAACATATTTGTTTCGCCAATATACAATGTATACACAATAAGAACTTACAAAGTACAGTTCTTCACAAACTAGGATCCACCACCAATTACTTAAACTAATGATACGACAGCGAGACGGCACGACACTTTATGTGTATCCAGACCCATCTAGCTCTAGCATAAATTCCCAAGTCATAAAACAGAGAAGCCAAAGTTAAGACTGCTCCTTATCCAGTGGAGAAAATTGTAGTCGTGGCGAAGTCGGAGTACAGTAATTTATCAAACCGCGGGCGTTACTCTAAAAACTCGTCACAAAGATTTATGGAAGTGGAGCGGCGATTTATGTCGAAATACAACGGAGTTTTAATTATTTTGGCCGGTTTTTTATTGCGTTTGCGAGGCTTTGCTGCGAATTATAAAACGGTGTTTTTGTCGCTACCTTTTTGAGATGGCTACATTTTGGAGAACGTTTAAAAACGCTTAGGTAACTGTAACAGTTGACCAAAGTATGCGTTGCGCATTCTTATTTTATTTTTAACAATATCTAACTTTACAGCCAGCAAGTCTACAAGTCTATCAAGTCTTGCTTTCAGAAGAACAAGTTTTGCATAAAATTGCATCAAGATGATAAGTATATACATAGATAGATAAACGTAACGGTCATGAAACTGAACTCTGAAATCAAAGAATTTTGTAAAATTTCCGAAAGTGATTTTGATCAGAAACCCTATAGCGACAAAATGTTAATCTACTAATCTACTAAAAGCATTACAAATCTCTTTATCAATGGTTTCTCAGTTATTCCGTTTTCAAGTCAAACTTTACGATGATTCATAAATATGACATCCATTTCTAAGTAATCCAGATGTGAAATGTAACTTTTTACGGGCAGTAAAGTTTTATAGCCCGTCCGACTCAGCACTTAACACTTTAAAACTTTGCATTCTGCTGGAAATCAAAAGTTGAAGTTGTTTGCTCCATGTTTCATTCAATCAAGAGTTTGTTACATAAAGTACAATTTAAGTTATCTATTTAAATATACAATATAAATCTTTGCGTTACTGACAATCAATGCACTAATTCAACTCACAAGTATATTTTTTTATAAAATCACAAGGATCGCTTTGAAACGTCACCAGTTCAACGCGCCCCAGCGGTCTAAAATAATGTGGCTACAAACTTAGCTGGATTCCTAGATTTTTTATCGACGATCACTCTTTGCATTGACATTTTCAATGATAGTATTAGTTTTATTTATGTCGCTAAGAATATATTTAAGTTTTTAGATTAATTAAGTTATGATAGTAAGCGTTTTGGTTATACACTGTAAGTTAACTATCACATTAAATAAATAAATTCTAAATTCTAAATTCTAAAAAAATTCTTTGCACAGTCTAAACTGTAAGTTTTATTCTGCACTAAGAAAGGAAACCCGGAAATTTATAAAGGTGTCTTTGACTAAGGGTGGACTCAACCAACTTTTGGAATAACTATTATTATATAAGAAATGTCGAATACAAGTAAACTGTCAGTTTACTCGCAAATAACTACAATTTACTCTGCGAATAGAGCTTATTCGAGTTTGGTCGAATCCAACCTAAGATATCTGATAACACAGCGTTTAAAAGCTAAAAAAGTTATTACAATAGTTATTGTTATACCTGGTGGTAGGACTCTTCAGCAAGAGTCCGTATTGGTGGATACCACCGCAGTGCCAGATATTCTAGAGCCAAGCAGAAGTGTGCAAGCGTTACTGTGTTTAGGTTTGAAGGGCACTGTAGCAAGTGAATTTACTATATCTCGGAGTTATGAGCTCAGTGCAGTGCCACGCTGAACTTAAAATTTTAAGCTTTGGGTGGCACTGCATCTGTTACGGTCAGGCGTGGTGCTTAACATCAGGCGGGCGACTTGACCGTCTTGTCACTTGCTGACATAAAAAAAAAAGTTACATGTTTGTTAAAAATATTAATGGATATTATTTACCTGATATAATGACGACAGTTGAAGTTTCTGTGTTTCGCTGTGTAAAAATGACCGCTCAAATTTATTAAGTATTTATTTGTTTATTATTTATTTTTATTCGTAGTATTGCCTTAACTGATCACAACTTTATTCCTCCAGGCGCACCTAGCAGAAGCGTACAATTACGAAGTGCATTAAAATATTTCCACATAGCGCACCCGTTCAGGTGCGCTTCATTCAGTCGGTATAAATGTTAAGTTTTTATTTCTCGTTGACCAATGACAATGTATGGTCTAGTGATGGGGTTGTTGTTTATCCTGAATATAAAATTGTACTGCAGTCATGTACTTTGTTTACATGAAGCTATTTGAGTTTACATTCAGTTTCATCCGATGATACTGCAATAATATGATGACACACCGAAATGATTCATAAAATATAATTGGTTAAAACTTTATTGACACTGATTAATTGATTATAAGGATAAAAGGCTGGCAATGCAATTTAATAATTGTTGTTTGTTTGAGCTTATTTTAATAAACAATCCTGATAAATGATTACATAAACTGACAGAATACTTATAAATTCTGTAAATTCATCGAGTATTCAAAACAGTTTGTCAGTTTATTTAAAGTTTCCTACACACGACAATGCAACTTAAAGTTTTTGTAACTCACATGAACTTTTACAGCTCAACTTTGAGAGTTTCGAGTTGAATTGTTAGATTAAGATCTCTTAAATAATGCCACGAAAATTGCGTTCGCTGAATTTGTTTCAAACTTTTTCGGTTGATTAAAAATTGTAATGAATATTAATGAGTAGCTTTTAACTGAAGTTTGTAAAGCTGACAAAAAATAAAATTAAGCAATAAAGCAGCGAAAGGAAACAAATTATCTAAAATAAATATAGAAAGTCCCTTAGGTACAATTAAGCTAATTTATGTACTCCTCAGCCTAATCATGACTATGAATTTTTAAGTACTTTTGATTACCAGATAACTTTGAAGTTGACTATACGAAAACCAATGACTACTCTAAAAAACGCATGAAAAACCAGAATTCATTCCAGTCCACGGGAAATTCTGTAAAATCCGCAGTAAATTGCATTAAATTGTTTAAGCCACATTAGATTGAGGAATCCGAAAAACATAGTTAGGTCAATTCACCAGCCTGACCCTGAAACAGTTTCTAATACCTTAATAATATTGTTACAGGAAATTGCACCGTATTGTGAGGGCGGCAAGGTGTACTCTCGCGATGTGAAGTGCAGTGACGTCACCATGTGCTCCTGGGTGGTGTCCGCCCTCATCATCCTGTTTGCTATGGGTACGTACCAACTATTGTAATTATCTTAATTAGCTCCTACATACAAGATGGTCTAAACATTGATGTCCCAATGAAAAAATAAGGATAGGGAATAGGAATCTATGGACTTGCTTTCCATGCGGACAACATTTATTGGGACACAGTGTCCCAACTGACAGGACTTTTTTCTTGGTTTATGAGCAAAATGACGATACGACTAATTTGTTTGCCCAATGAAGCGCCACGCCTGACTATGATAGTTAACCGTCTTCCAAAAAAGGAGAAGGTTATGAATTCGACCATGTGTTTTTCGCGTTTTCTCCGCCAATTATGAATTGAGCTTGATGAGTATTTTTTTGTGGTAAGCAATTCTTCTTTTTCAGAGGTGAATTTAATCAAAGTTAGTTCAGTAATTTTTGGACAAATAAAAAGCTCGTATCTTTTTTTGTAGCCAGTTTTTTTTAATGAATGCAATGAATATTGCAAGCTTATCATCTGCAATGAAAAAAAATAGATATTGATATTTAGTTCTGAGAAAACAGTGATACATCAAGGTAAATGTTAGTTTAGCAAATCGTAAATGTTACAACGTTCTATAAGCTAGTGGCTAATCCGGGTGGCGAAGTTCATAGCCAGAACGTGCTTTGTGAAAATACGAAATGAATGGCGTTCCAACTAAATCAATCCTGAAGTTTACCGCTCTGTGCGTTGCGTAACTATGTAGTTTAATTTAACTATTGATGTAAAATCATAAACGGGCTAGTTTTTTTTCAATATGTTGCTGCAATTATTATTATTATTATTATTAATTGTGTAGCCGCCAAGTTGCCGATTATTTCGCTTAACGCAGTGCAAAAGTCACTGCAATCTTGCGTGTAGTCCGACGATATTGCCAAGATATTTCATAGTAATCGCAAGTATTCAATATGTAGCCGGCTAGATTGCCATGTTTTGCACCATTAAATTGCAGCCAGGTTATAAGTTGCAAATATACTGCGCTAAATTGTTCAAAATGTTTGTTGTCAAAATCAAAATGTTGCAAGATTGACGACCGATGTGGCGCAGCGGGCACAGGTCCGCCTGCGACGCAGAGGTTACGGGTTCGATTCCCGCCTCGGGACAAATGTTTGTACGATCTACAAATATTTGTTCCGGGTGTTCTGGGTATTTTATATATATAATAAAAAATATCTATTTATGTATTGTATTGTATTAAATATATATTACTCAACTAGTACCTATAATACAGCTCTGTTTAACAGCAGCTTACCTTGGGGCTAGATGATGCTGTGTGGATTGTCCAGCATTATTTATTTATTTATTTTAAGATGCAGTTTTTGTAGCTCATTTAATGGCTTTTTAAAGAATTACTAAGCAAGACAAGAGCGCTTAGCGAACTAGATGTTCTAATTCATTGTGGCGTACCCTCATACAACGGATAACCACAATAGACACTAGTACGACCGCCTACTTAAAGTGCACCGCAATTTCTCCACACAGGTAATTAGTACACAAAGCACCCTTCAGCACCGTCTCGCTCGTACCCGCTCACACATCAAAAACATAATTAAGTCATGTACAGACCCGTCAGTCTGTCCGTGCCCGGAATTAAACAAATCCCTTGTTTTATCAAGCAAATCCTCTTTGGCACGCAAATACATACAAAATATACAGCGTATACAGCGTGTCCCATCGGCGAACGGCGCCAATTTACATGGTAATTGACGGAACACTCGATGAAAAATCACGCCACCGGACACCCTTTGTAAAGGGATTCTTTTGACGTTTGACATGAACACAGTAAAAATAGACGAAGTGGTTAAAAGTGTGGAAAAAGCTTTTTTAACAATTTGTTTTCACACTTTTACTTTTTTTCTTTCTTTTGATGGGAATAAACCGTGTAATGCGAGCCATGAAAAATTACTAAAAACTGTCTAACACGTTGACTGTAAGATGTTTCTCCTAAATAAATAACTGTGGCTGAAACAAAAACTGGCAGATGAGCATCACCAGTGAGATCACATATATTCTTGATGTGGCCACAACCACTACCAATGTGACATGTGAAATCATTTATAACCTATTATTTTTACTTGATACTCACTAATTTGAATGTAGCGTAAAGGTAAAGTTACACATTGTACGGATATCAGTCAGAGTATTAGCATAATGTAAGCAATTTTCTTGTTAACTTTTTTACTTGTCATAAAAACTCGACAACAACAAATTGGTAACGCAAGTGATCTGTTGTTATTTTGTAAGAGTTCCAAAACGGATGACGACCACGCGTTTCATGCATTAGTTATTATGAATTGCCCATATTATTTTGCAGGGACGTGAAATTATAAACATGTTTTATGTTTTATGTTGGTGGTTTTGCATTATGACCGCCCTAAGACCTCTGTCATGACCTAACAACTTTGAAAGCTGGGACCGACTGCTTAACGTGCCCTCCAAAGCTTGGGAGCGCTCTGTTGAAATTACCACTGGCGGTCATCCATCCAAATGATGACTATGCGGAACATTGCTTAACTTCGTTGATCTGTTAAGAACAACTTAGCCAACTACGTCACGAGCTCTCCGTGTAGATAACAATTAGATTCTATACAAAACATGTTATTACACAGTCTGAAAACATGCGATTATATATCGCTTATAAAGGAGTGCTCTATAGAGTGTTTATAACTTTATGTAATGTTTATTCATGCATTATACCTTTTAAATGCAAAATATTATAAATTAGCTAAAAAAAGTAGTGTATTTCGTTATAATATAGTGGAAACTGTCTGGGTTAATCTTATTTATTTTTTGATTACCATTCTCACATGATTTAAACTATTAGTTTTCCAAATATTTAAAAATAAAATAAAATAAAAATAATTAATTTATGTTTATTTAAAAGACTTTTAAAGGTGCTACAGCCTGCTAGTTACTTAGATCTGGAGTTGAAATGTGCTAAACTGTGTTTAGTTATGTTTTGTACTGTGTTTATGATAAATAAAGAACTTTAAACGATAAAAAAATATAAATTACATAGTCTGAGATGTATGCAGTGTGTAACTACATCGCATTCTAGAATTTAGAATTTAGAATTTAGAATTGATTTATTGCTTACATGTACATGTACCTACATTCATACAGCTTAAATCTAAATATTAGCTAAGTAAGTAAATGCACCCTGTTAGGGCACTGCAGTTTAAGTCTGAGTCATGCATTTTAAATTACAATTTATTTAATTGAAAATTTAGTTACCTACTTGCTAACATTCTTTATAAAATTAGCAGATTCATAATGACAGATAGCAAAAAACAAGTCATGTCAAATTAAGGTAATTATGTAGATTACAATAATGAGTACATCTTTATTAAACAAAATAAAATATGTACATAATTACATTACATTACAAAATATACAAAATACATATGAAACAGTTAGCCATCTACAGACCGTTACAAAATAATAAGTTACATATGTCTAGTCGAATATTCAACCAAAACATTACGCACGCTCTGAATTTAAAGTTTTACATAAATGTCAGATATCTACCCGAACTAGGTCGTAGTGAAATATGACCCTGTAAATTAGTGTAGCATCAATCAACATCAAAGTACCTATTAAAACTCGCACGGCACGCGATTTTGCGCCTTAATGCAGATGCGGTGGAAACATTTGGGTTATTCTTGGCAATCCAAAATCCATTGGTTTCTGCGTTTCAAATACTTCATAAACTGACTCCCAAGCAATCCAACGACAGTTGAATTCTGCTCAAATAATTTAATTTTTTTCATTATGAATCCAACGAGTTCAATACTAGTAGAGCAACTAGCAAATGAAGAAATAGTGCACAAAATACTAGTTTTACTCTGCGATTCGGTTACGAAGTAAGAACAGAAACACAAAAAAACTCAGTTCGTAACCGGGTTACGAACTAAGAAAAAAAAAATCCTTCTACGGTTACAAAACTTGGTAACGTACGCGCACTAAATGGTTGTATGCAGGTACAGTTAATACAAAAAGCCTAAGGTAATTTTCTCGCTTGCCTATCCTGTAGATAGAACATATTAAGTAAGTTCATATGAATTAGTGGCCTCTGACAAAACGGTAAGAATTATATGAATTTATGCAGAAGTTAAAATGATACGCCCGAGATTTTTGTTAACTTACACACTAAGAATAGAACTAAAATTTCATAGATTGCCCTCAAAGTCATCTAGTACCCAAGAACTTGAAATTGGAATTTCACTTTTTTTCTTAGGTAGCTTGTTTTTTTTTAAATTGCAATAGAGGTTGAGCTCAAAGCACTAACAATATTAGCTAGCTAGTATTAATATAAACAATCGGCTATACCAAATATATGCACTGGCACAGGTGATTGCTACTTGCCTGTGCAATACAGTACTAAGCAAGCCACTTACCTGTATTAAACACTCAACATACAACCTTCCTATCCTGCATCCTGATACATTACATACACATAGAAAAGGAAGACATAAATTGTCATTTAATTTGTGTTCTTGTATATTTCTTACCTTTTGTTACTTAAAACTTAACTAGTGTATGCTCTACTGATAATAACTAAACGAGACCATTATTAATAGAGACCGAAGAGGAGAGTCGCTGTGACCTCGCTCAGGCTCACTAGAGTCCTAATGCGGGGAACAGAGTTACCTCAGGTGCAAATAAGAACGGGTTTTGTTAAATCGTATTATTTAAGCAATATTATATAATTAGCCTATATATAAATGTTTTTATGGTACAAAACACAAACTTATCTTTATCTTTATCTTTATCTTTATCTTTATCTTTATCTTTATCTTTATCTTTATCTTTATCTTTATCTTTATCTTTATCTTTATCTTTATCTTTATCTTTATCTTTATCTTTATCTTTATCTTTATCTTTATCTTTATCTTTATCTTTATCTTTATCTTTATCTTTATCTTTATCTTTATCTTTATCTTTATTCATGACTGTTTATTTTATGTATAAGAGAGAGTGTCTATAATATATAGGAGCAAATTTGTGTCTTAAAATGCAGTACCTAAACTTGAACTATATAGGAAAAACTGTGTGTATATGGCACCCCTTATTTATAATTCCTTAACTTGAACTTTATAGGAAAAACTGTGTGGATATGGCACCCCTTATTTATAATTCCTTACCAAAGCAAATTCTAGATCTTCCCGACAAAAAGTTTTGTTATGAGTTGAAGAAATGGTTGATATTGGAATGATTTTATTCTGGTTCTGACTTTCTGGAAAAGGGTTCGTGTCGCTTTTACAAATACACCTAGCGTAGCGTAATGATTTTAATCCTAATTTTTTATTTTAATTTTATTAAGTAATTAACTTGTTTAATATTTGCACACCAGTTAATCTGGTAAAAATATGTGAAACTCTATTTTAATGTGACATCTTCTGTAACTAATATATTTTTATGTGAATAAATAAATAAAATAAAATTTATTGTTGTAAATTAATTGAAATATATTTTTTTTAATAATCTCATCAAATAAATTATGAAATCTTAGCGAACAAAGACCTATTTTATTATAATAAGACGATTGCGCCATGTTGAAATTTCAAAGCCTCATATTCCAAGAACATTGTACCCTATATAATACCTGAGTTCATTATTCATACAGCTCCCCTTAATACAAAACAAATAAAGAGCATCGAATAACAAAATATACGAAATCTTCCTTAGATAATGCCACACGACTTTAATACTTTGTTCCGCTTGTCGCGGTATTCCCAGCTCTACTGGAACGCAATAGAGGGTATTTCCCCACGGCAAATGCTTCTCGTTTGGCTTGTTCGTGTGACATTAGCATATAAACAAGAAGCGGGACAACTCGTAGTATTTCGTTAATGAAACGATGTTCCTCCTCATTACTTTTTAATAAAGCATCACTTTGTTGCGCGGGATATTAGCTGTCACGCTGACACAATATGATGTGACATGTTTGTGTTGTATACAATAACACTGCAGCTTCCGTATCTTGTATGTCTACATAACAATATTATCGTGTTATATAATAAGACATATCATTGGGATTGGTAATCTTTTTTAATACTACTAAAGTGGTAGCTAAGCGTACGGTCTATTTATGTACGCAGTGTACGCTACTATGTACTCTTGCAACATCTACCACTCGCCCGTTGCCACTTTGGACGTAGGTAGAAAATCTGCATTTTGACAGTAAACTATACCATACACCATACCCGGACACTCTCAATAAAATGTATGAAGCAAACACGTCGCAATCACCACATGGATAGTTTGTGTACGTAAACAGTGCTGTTGTATGTGTGAGTGTCATGGTTGTCCCCACGCAATTACAGCAAGAGTGAGAAGCACACTTTCGCTTGCTCTGGCATGCGCGCGCTTGGAGCTACACAAAATCAAAATAAACGCGTGCCTTAGACCTTAGCTTCAGTGCCGGCAACAAGGTGCCGGCAAACTTGCGAGGTAAGTAAAACCGGTGGGAGGTAGGGAACGGCCATTCTGTACGTAGTACTAATATATAATAAATGTTCTGTGACTATACCCTTCAAATCAGAACACAGCAATGGATATAGCTTACTGTTCGGCGGCATGGTGGTAGTTCTTCACCGGACTAGCTCTATCACAAAGAACTCTACTACTGTTACAGTTTGTTTCGAAAACTTTTGAGCATGACGTCACAAGCCCACATCAGCTAGTAGGCGGTAACTAATATATAATGCTTCCTTAAATTATGTTTTGGAAGTAGTTTTGGACCACCACCCATATAACAATGTTTCTACCTCACTCACGTTCATGCAATCTTTTTTTATATATTTAAAAACAACTCAATATAAGAGTAATACCCAAAGAGGCTATCTATATATCAATGTACTCTGTGGTAAGCAAGATATTTATAAAATAAAAATGTCAATGGGGACAATGGCACGGTTAACAGTAACGTGTCACTGTCTCCATTGAAGATAAAGCTTAGTGGGGACACCGGTAACTTATTTTTTGACATCCCACTATCCCCATTAATGATATTTATTGTACTAATTTAGATTTTTCATAACAATCTGCGCTTTCTCGTTCAATATATTAATAAAATGCATGGTAAGCTTATTTCTGGCGATATAATCGTGAAAATTCATTTTCCGGAGTGAGTTCTTTCACTACAAACTTGACTACACAGAAACCCTCTAAATTTATTTGTTTTAATCTAAACTTTGAGTTTAATCTCATACGAGTGAACCTACATTTTACATGGATTAGTGTGAATGAACTTTTGATGTAGGATTTACCCTAGCGTTGTTAATGTCTAATTAAAATGGGATGTCAGAACAAAGGGCTTTCATATTAAAAGCAACGCAAAGTAATTGGATTTTCATGGTCTTTTATTTACCACACCAGGCACACCTTTTCATGGTCATTTTGCGGAAGGTCAGTGAAAGGTTTAGATAACAGCATAAAATAGAAACAGATTCAATATCAAGTCGGCAAGATTTATAAAGTTTAATCTTTGTAGATGATGTAAGAATTACCCGGGTCAAGAAGCGAATCATCAGGCGTCTTAATATCAGGCGAATATTAAACCGTCTTATTTAAAAAAAAACTTGAGGTTCCTCTGTCAAGGAGTAATTGATTGTATTGTAAATAGCGCCATTTGTAATCACCTGGTCCTCATGTGTTTAGTTCACATCTGAATTGATAAGCGCACACGAAACACGTATTTATCGAACTGATCAAAGTCGAAATCGAATTGTCTGCCCAGCCAGACGAAGTCAGGGGATGAGGGGTTGAATGGGAGTGGGAGTGGGAGTAATTGGGCACTTGAAAAGCTGACAGATAAGATAGGCAGCTGGCGGTTTGTTTTGATAGGTTAAGTTTGTCCCCGCCGATGTTTGACGTTTGATCAGGGTAGTGGCATGTCGATTAGAACTTGATTACGAACCGTGAAACCAAAATAGTGGTCATTTTTGTTTTTATAGTGTTAACCATCACACTAAGGGAACACTAAAGATTATAATATCCCAAAAAATATTTCGCCTCAAGCGGGATTTGAACCCGCAACCACCGCTTAATACGCGGGCGCTCTACCAATTGAGCTATCGAGACATAAATACAACAATCAAATAACAAAATATTAATAATCAATACAAAATATCGAGACAAAATAGTGGTTTCAAGATTTCAAGATTTCAAGATATTTATTTGCACAAATAAGTGTTACAAAAGGTTTTAAAAGTAATATGGCACTTAGAACTTATTTGAAAAATATTGGAACGTGACTGATGCTGTGTCAACTAAGGTGACTTTAAATTGTGTAAAAACACTAGTAACTTATAATCTCGATTCCTTCGAAAGTGGATGGTGGAATACTGCGAAGGTTGGTTAGACCTTTGCCCAGCAATTGCAAACAGTGTCGGTACCTTTTCACCGATATACCGGTGCGTGAAAACACCCATTTGTAAAATGTATAACTAGAGCATTATCATTATCATACCAGCGGTTTACGAGCGTGTTCCCAATGAGACGGAATGTCCGCAGATACGCAGAGCGCTCGCCGCGATAACGCCACAAACGCAGTGTTTGCACAATTCTTCGATTAACAAAACGAGCTCCCCTCGCTCGAACCACGCTCGCAACCCGTTAGTGTGAGCACAGAGGTAGACGGTCCAACAGAAAAGTAAAAATACATATTTTCACGTTATAAATAGGTAATTTCATTTTTATTTCAGCACAAATGGTCCGCATAAAAGGCATTGTGCGATTTGCTTTCATATTTATGTATAAAGTTATCAACAATTCACGTCCATAAAACTGCATGTAAAATAGCTGAGTCCGCATAAATTACGCAGCCTTTGTTATGACACAACGGAAAAATTCAAAACGTAAAGAATTATATTGTCCGAATCGCGCCACGAGCATTGTTGAACCAGTTTTGGGTTTTCAAAATAACAACAGCTATTCACAGAACTGTATTTATATTAACAATGAGTTTAAAGCGTAAACAGAATTGAAATAATATCTATGTAATGTTTTCTGGTTTCGTGCCTTTATAAACATTTCGTTATGCTGGTCGACCAAAATAATATAAATTCTGATGAAAGGGTTCAATAATAATATAGTCAATTTAGCCATGCTTAATATATTTATAGAAAAACCTGTTGTCAAAACGAGATATTATTTTTTGAAAGAAACTATCGAAATTAATAATTATTTATGTAAATAAACTATTAAGTTGAAAGTAAAAGTAGTAAGTTGCAAACGTGCGTTTGAATCTTATAGCTAAGTTAAAGCACACACTAACATAGTGTGTATTTGAATCTTTTAGCTACAGAGTGTGTGTTATACCTTAGCTAAAATATTCGATGTTTTTTTAGTAATTTTGTGATTTACATAAATTGAGTTTTTATCGTACAAGATACGGCAAGTTTGCATTGTAAGTGTAACCAACACACAAGCAATTGCATAACGATACCACACATGCTTTCGACCCAACTTTTATGCGAGTCTCATAAAAACTCCGCAAGCCCTCATCATCTCAACACAGTTTCAAGTATCCATTGTTTTTTTTAAACTACATCGGCGGACCAACTTTGGAATAATATCATAAACGAGCTCGCACTCGAGGGGCAGACTGCTAGATCTTGCATAACTTATCAGCGACTTTAAAAACTTCCACTTGTACAATTTAGATTTTCACAAAGTTGTGCGAGCTGAGTTTGTTTTTGTCATCGCGATGTTTCATCGCGTCGCGGGCTACTTAAGGGGTTGAATAATGCCTCATTTACATGGTCCTACGACTTTATTTCATTCTTTATGGCGTATAAAATTGAAACAGTTAAAATGAGCGATTGTACTTGGACCACTCGTAATAAAACCGTTAGCTTGGCATGTTTAGGAAATCTAAACCTATATATAAAATCTTTACGTTACCAACAATTATAATTATGTATTGTATACTTTTTTATATAAAAGGGTGCACTAAGCCAGGAATTATCGAAATTCAACTTCTTAGAACACAGTGCGAAATAGTTTGCATGAAGCAAAGTCAGAGCGGACAAAAACACGGGCGTCCCGATAGTTTAGTTTAGAAATCATCATCATCATCATCAGGTCTTAATCCACCACGCGGACCCAATGCGGATTGGTGGATGGCACATGTCTTTCGAATTTTTAGTTCTTGGACATGCCGGTTTCCTCTCGATGTTTTCCTTCACCGTATGAGAGCACTGGCATTGCGCACATAAATTTTTCGAACAGAAAAATCCATTGGTGCACGACCGGGTTTGAACCCACGACCTTAGGATCGGAAGGTGGGGTCACTACCACTAGACCACCGGTGCTCTGTAGACCACCGGTGCTCTGTTTAGAAATGAAAGGACTGTTATACCAATATCTACTGATTATTCACTTGATGCAAAAAGTCCAAGAAAAAACCAGTAACAGATTAAGCTTGCAGTATTCTACGTTCAAACTGTAAGTTCGTATTAGTCAGTGGCCAACTCTGGTAACAGAGTTTTTAGGTTCAAGAGTAGTAGAGTTCTTTGTGATAGAGCTCGTCCGGGGATGGACTACCACCATACCTATTTCTGCCGCCAAGCAGTAATGCTCGCATTGCTGTGTTCCAGGGTGAAGGGTATGGTTTCCGGTGAAATTTCTGGCACATGAGGCTTTCGATCTTAGCCTCAAGGTGGCAACCCGCGAGTGATACCTCTGGTATTGCAAGCGTCCATAGGCTGCGGTAACCGCTTACCATCTTGTGGGCCGTACGCTTGGTTGCCAATTCAGTTGTATAAAAAAAAAAAAAAAAAAAAAAAGGCTGCCCGAAACCCTGTTTCATGGCCTAACAACTTTACTTACTTAGGTTGTAAGTAGTGTGCAAGCTATGTTTTAGTTTGTTCAGGTAAGTAAAATGATTTGACAAAAGAGACTTTATAATTATGTTTCCGAGTGACAAACGCAGAATTCAAAAGCTTGAAGCTTTGAGTTAGACTGCATCTGTTATGGTCAAGCGTAGCGTGGCGTTAATCCTTATGCTGATTAAAAAAATGTAAAGATAAGGAGATAAATGAGTGATAAAATTGGTCCAATCACGCAAGTGACCGCCTAATTTGACTCTAAAGTGATCAAAACATTATGTTTATTTAGAAGCAAAATCTTCTCACATGCACGTACACCAATAATTTCTAAAACCTGTCGAAACCAATAAAACACGTTTGCAACACCAAACTTTTAAACGATATTATTGAAAGCTTTGAAAGCGTATAAATTGTACAAAGAGTTTTCCACCCGGTCGCGCGGCTAACGTCTTGAACATTCTGCTTACTGAGATGTGCTCTACTCCAGCAACGTTTGCTGGAGCTACAAGAAACAATCCGAGAATTATGAAGTCTGTTTACCAGCCGAAGACCTTTGTCGTTACACGTCTTTTGTAACGAGACTCTATTGCTTTAAGTACCTTTTGAAGCACGGACGATCCTTATTATTATATCAGTCACATTCCGAAAAATCGCACTGAGCTATTTGACACATTGATCTGATAAAAGTAAGTAAGTTCGTATGAGTCAGTGACTAACTCTGGTGATCGGATAAGAACTACAAAATAATCAAGCAACGCCGAGCGTGCAGTGTATATAGATAACTTGTGACATATAACAATTAAGCAATCAATAACCAAATTAAGATCATGTTTGTGATCTCTTATATCTTAAGCTGACGCCCCTGACTCGCAATAACTCAACATTATTTCAGAAAATGCTATTTGAACGCACACAAAAGGCGTCCGCTGCGACATTTTCACAGAAATTTCGAACAAAGACCCGGTAGAGATAAAAAGTATTAAAAGCTTGTAAAACTTTGCGTTTTTTCGTGTCAGTGTACTTCGGCGGATGAGGAAAGATAGGTTGAAATTTTAGTCAATTCTCTGTCTAACCTGGCCTAATTGTTGGTTCAATACACGCGTACCTACGATACAGTTATAGTAAACCAGCGACCTGCTGGCTGCAGTTTGCACAAGTGCAATAAAGTAAGCAACTCTGCTGACAAAGTTTTTAGGCCGCCCGAAAGCCTCTGTCATGGCCTAACAACTTGGAAAAAGCCTGGACCGACTGCTTAACGTGCCTTCGAAGCACGGGAGCGCTTAGTTGAAATTGCCACTGGCGGTCACCCATCCAAATGACTGTGTTTAGGTTTGAAGGGCACTGTAGCAAGTGAAATTACTGGGCAAGTCTCGGGGTGATGAGCGCAGTGCAGTGCCGCACTGAACTTAAAAAGTTAAGCTTTGGGTGGCACTGCATCTGTTATGTTCAGGCGTGGTGCTTAACATCAGGCGGGCGACTTGACCGTCTTGTTACTTTTTTTTATACTACTTAAGTGGTAACCAAGCGTACGGCCCACTTGATGGTCAGCGGTTACCGTAGCCTATGTACGCATGCAACATCATAGGTATCACCTGCGTGTTACCACCCTGAGACGTTAGATGTTAAGTCTCATGTGCCTGTAATTTCACCGGAAACCATACCCTTCGAACCGGAACACAGCAATGCGAGCATTACTGCTTGGCGGCAGAAATAGGTATGGTGGTAGTCCTTCCCCGGACGAGCTCTATCACAAAGAACTCTACTACTCTTAAAGACTTGCTGAAATTAAAAAAAAAACATTAGATAACGAAAACCCAAAAAGTTAAGTTGTGAAGAACCCTGTCCCGTACGGATTGCTAGCAAAAAGTGAGAGTCGTAAATGTTACAGATAAAACTTGCACATGCCTGTATTATATTATCCGGACCAATACAATTTGGGAGTCTTTAAGGCTAGAGTGAACAGGTTCTTTCTAGGCAAGCGTGCTCCATCATCGACCACACCATCACTTACCATCAGGTGAGGTGGTGGTCAAACGCTTGACTATAATCAATAAAAAAAAAATAAAAAAAATTGACTTGTAGAAGTTAGTTTTGTTGAAAATAGACAAAATACCTGATATACGATCTACTTTAGAAACTAATAGCGCCATCTGTACTGGCAGTGTTGTTTATGAATAAATCAGTTGTTTCAGTCAGTTCTTGAAAAACAGTCGTTTTATTTCAAGTTTAAATTTTCTTATTCTGACTGCACAGTAGGTACTACCGATAACCGGGTTTAATCTTTTGAGAAATGACGCCAAATCTGCTTTTGACATCGTATGCCCCATTTACACCTAGTTTTAACGTCATTTCTAACAAATAGACAGAAATATTTTTAGAACGAGAACATCGTGACTCTGATATACAATCATTTGTTTTAAATTATAACGAAATCCAGTTTATTGCAAAATTGGTTCAGATTTTGAATGTGGCTAAAAATAGACACTTCAAATCATTGATGGCCCATTTACACCATAAAATAATTGCATGCAAGCATTGCTCTAAAAAATCCATTTTCGAACATTTTTGTTCCAAAATCAATTTGACAAGGCAATTCTTGCATGCAATTATTTTATAGGCCTTTATATACTGGGATGAAAGTGTGAATTAAAAAAAGAATACTGTTTATTGGATGATTGATTGTAGATTGTAAAGCATTACTGCTTGTTAGCGCGGAATAAAATACGAGAACGTACAAGCTTAGCTTCGAGTATTGAATGTCATTTGGAGCTGTACAAATGCACGGAGCGAGCGTAGAATTAAATCAGTTCACATGGCACCAGGGGCTTTTTTTATTATTATTAGCGCATAATATTCAAGAAATAGGTTCCACACATAAAAAAAAGTTGTTCACAGATATTTTTTTAAACATTTTGTGTTAAAAATCCGAGTTAACGTCTATCTGGTCAATAATTCGTTTCAAAGCTCTCGTTTCGTGTTCTCTCAGCGGCAAGGATGACGTAATAATATCTAGGCGTAAACAAGGTGTCAATAGTTGAGTTCTCAATGACATAAGTTGAACATTGCCAAGCATAGCTCATAGCATAGCTAAGAGTAGCAGAGTTCTCTGTGATAGAGCTTGTCTGGGGAATGACTACCACCATACCTATTTCTGCCACCAAGCAGTAATGCTCGCATTGCTGTGTTCCGGTGTGAAGGGTATGGTTTCCGGTGAAATTACTGGCACATGAGGCTATCTATCTTAGCCTCAAGGTGGCAACCCGCGAGTGATACCTCTGGTATTGCAAGCGTCCATAGGCTGCGGTAACCGCTTACCATCTTGTAGGCCGTACGCTTAGTTGCCACTTCAGTTATAAAAAAAAAATACTAAAATAGTTGAATTTGTGGGACTATGAAACACTGATGTTCACACTATTCATTCATTCATTCATTCAAATATCACTTAACTTTCTTAAACCGTTGATGACACTGCAACTGATATTATATCAGGCAAATGACTTGTCAGACAGAATATCTTCAGCTATCTTGCAAATACGACATGGGTCTTTGCCTTTTTTATTGTTTTTCTCGTGTTATTCTAAGTTTTATTATAAAAATTTAGTGGTACTTTATCGCCTTTTTTTATATTATAAAGTCGCCTAGCTTTATCCAAGCTAGGCGACTTTTAATTTGATTGTTGTTTGTCAATTAAATTAAATACTCGAGACTGGCAGAAATGTGGCGAATTAGCCACAAAAGTCAAAAACGAAGTACTAGAAGAAGTCACAGAAGCCATAAAATAAAGAAGTCAAGAGGATACAAAATTTATCAATTGGCAAATTTAAAAACTAAATTAAACAAAATCTGTCTCAAAAAGCTTACTATAAAACAACCGATTACCTAGATGATAAAAAAGATTGGGACGAATGTGCTCCAATTCTACTTGGAATCCATAACAATAGCAAGGGTCATGCCAAAAAAGCGATAGGAACCCAGCCGGTGTTGTTGCCAGTTCTTTTATGGCATGGGCGCGTTGGAACTAGTGTAAATTTTCCTAGCTTGTAAGACGTTTCAAAGTGATCCTTGTGATTCTACTGAGTAAATAATTTTTTATTTTGATTTTTGATTTGACAGACTGTCACATGCTGACATATCCTTTAACAGGTATCAAAAACTAGTACTCATGGTACAACAGTAATATGATTAGGTATCTATTAAGCACGACTCGAGCATCACTCGAATTTGAAATAGGATATGCCTGGTATAATTCACGTAGAACACAATCAGTTTGGGACGCAGATCGAAACCTAGTTAATAGTAAACTTAGCTTTGTACCTATAGCCCTGAAGTCAATCTTGTGAGTTTACATATTAGATCGATAATTCTAGTAAAGTTAGAGTTTCCAGTAGAAAAACTTACTCGTGAGAATTAGTGCACGACTAAAGTTAGAGTTTCCAGTAGAAAAACTTACTCTTGAGAATAAGTTTACGAATTTTAAACAAGTAAGTTAGACACAGCCAAATGTTGCTACTCATGTTATCACATGACAGTTATTTTATTTTATTAATTTTGAACCACAATTTTAAAACTAACTCTGCTTACCGACTTACATTACGTATTCTTATAAACAACGAATCTACTTGATTGAACATAAACAAACCAGGCATCATAACCATTGGTTAAAACAATCTCGCTTATGGTTAACAATGCCCCCACATTCAAATATGGGTTACATAACAAGAACAGACAATAACGAGGAGAGCAAATAAACTAAACCATTTCGCGTTTATGCTAACACATAGTTTGCTTCACGCAGGCAACAAAGGCGATGCGCCCGAGATTCGTCAAATTAGAGTTCGGTAACGCGGTTAGTGTGTCAGACAGATAGACAGACAGACAGCCCGGTTAATATGTATAATACGCGATTTGAATTTCTAACTCTGCCCCGGTGGTCGTGTTGCGAATTAACATAACGCTATTATAATATTAGTCTAAATAGTGTTGTTGGAGGATGATTTTCACATTTCACTGCTGTAGGTAGTCTTGAATAGAGTAAGATGTAAATTTTAGCTAAACAGACATGAACATTGAATAATATAATGATGTAATACCGTAGTACGTTGTGTGATGTGAGGTCGGTGAACTTTGACAAAATCATTCCTTATTGCACATCACATTTATATCGTAACCTGCTGCATTATATAAATAAAATCTTACAAATGAACCACTTTCACTTGATTTTGTAATAATCTTGTTATTAATATTATCAAAGAGTAAAATATAAAATTAAATTATATTAAATTAAAATTATTATTGAATATGGAGCTGAATCAGCTGCCACATAAGGGGCAGTCTTCTCGTTCAGTTAAAATCAAAATCGCTTTTTTGCCATGACCCTTGCTATTGCTATGGATGCCGAGTAGATTTGGAGCACATTCGTCCCAAGCATTTTTATCATCTAGGTAATCGGTTATTTTATAGTAAGCTTTTGAGACAGTTTTTGTTTAATAGATAGATAGATTATTTCATCACAAAAAAACTTTTTTCAACACTGGTTAATAATGCCTAAAAACCTATGTTAGGTTTATCTAGACACTACGTTCTCGATAACATACAAAACAAAGTAATACGTGACAATAATGACGATTCAAAGTAATGTTTAGTTACAACGCGCTAGATGCTGTTTTAGAGGTTGTTCACATCTCCCGCTATGCGGACCTGCCACGCGAACAACACGCCAACACTCCGGGCGATCTCTCTCATAAACGCATTTGTACACGAGTTCCAACAAGTCGACCTTTTTGCTGACAATCTATGCACTTTAATTAGCTATTTAAAATTATTCTTAAGTTTTTATTTAAGATAGTAAGTGTTTTGGTAGTAATACTGTAAACTTCTATCATTTCTGAATAAATAATTCTAAATCATAAGTTCTTGTGACATACCACTTGAGTTATTGAGTCCTATCACTTGTGGCATACCTGAGTTATTGAACGGTAGCCCGCAGAGGACGCACTTGACCCCGCGGCCCGTGAGCTACTTATCAAAGCGCAGAGTCTCTCGAAGGCATCCGCTTACAAACGCCGGATCACATACAATTTGAGTGTGAAATTACAGGGCAAAGGATATCTAGTAACTATATCTCGTGCAGTGGCACGAAACTTTAAAGCTATTCGACGACCGATGTGGCGCAGCGGGCGCAGGTCCGCCTGCGACGCAGAGGTTGCGGGTTCGATTCCCGCCTCGGAAAAAATCGATTACGATCTTCAAATATTTGTTCCGGGTGTTCTGGGTATTTTCTATAAATAATAAAAAAAAACTATTTATGTATTGTATTGTATTAAATAATTATCAGTCATCTAGTACCCATAATACAGTTCTGTTTAACAGCAGCTTACTTTGAGGCTAGATGATGCTGTGTGGATTGTCCAGCATTATTTATTTTATTTATTTATTCGGAACATGCTATTCGTTTACCGAAACACCCGTTCTAAATGACTGATTATTTACATGACCGCACGCGAAAAGAGCCATTTTTAGTTACATCGTTTACCAAAATACCCATTTCTCTTAGCATCCAAAAGATTCGTTTCTCATGACAAGCAAAGGTTCGAGTAAAACTGCAACTATTTTTATTTAAGAGACAACTCATTGTACAAGAAAAGGCTTATTTTATAAATCACCTGTGATAATACCCTTCCGGCTATCAAAAGGAAGCAACCTGAAATCCCAGGACAAAAGTTGAACTTGTTCCAACTTTTCCAAATTTCTGGTCTTCAGGTTCAGAAAATTCTTACACACGGGATCATCGCAGAGGATTTCTGGGAGCTCTCCTGACGTAGCTGGCTTAGTTGTTCATAACAGATCAACGAAGTTAAGCACTATTCCGCGTAGTCATCATTTAGACGAGTGACCGCCAGTGGCAATTTTAACTGAGCGCTCCCGTGCTTCGGAGGGCACGTTAAGCAGTCGGTCCCGGATTTTTCAAAGTTGTTAGGCCTAGAAACTCTGTCACCAGAGTTGGCCATACGAACTTACTTACTTTTTTGGAATAAGCTCAAAAATCGCCATCCAAGATAAGTAACAAGCTATATTGTACAGGTGGTGAGGGCCAGGAGCATGGACCGGTGTTCCTGCTTGAGCCGCCGGCGCGGCTCGTGTTCGGGAACAGCTCGGGCGCGCGCGTGTCGTGCGCGGCGCACGGCGCGCCCGGGCCCGCGCTCGCGTGGACGCAGCACGACGGCGCGCCGCTTGACGACGTACCGGGACTCAGGTAAACACGACACCTACAGAACTATATTTTAAGTAGAATGAATGAGTGTTTGTACTTCGCGTGCCGAAAAGACGGGCTAAGTAAGGGCTGAGTAACTTTTTTTCTCGCCGCAAAACTCAGTCTGCTCCCAACCGGGGGCGATGTGGTGGTGTGGCAGTGCCTAGAATAGGTTTGTTTTTAAATAAAGTTCTGTGACGACACCATTCTCATGAAGCTTCATTTGCAAATACCTTTTAACTTCCTGCGAAGGAGATTTCTATACCTAACAGCCTTCTAATATTCCCACTGGGACACTGGCATACTCTCGAGCAAGAGTGATTGGGTCCAAATCCACCACGTGGGTCCGCGTGGTGGGTTAAATGTGGACTGGTGGATGACACATGTCTTTAGGTTTTTAGTTCTAGGACCGGTGCCGGTTTGCTGGTTTCAATATTTATTTTTATTCTTTACACTTGCTTTTATCATCGTTGAATTCGTGTTTGAAGTTGAAGTTAGAATACGGTTCACTGTAACACTTTATGACAGCAGTCAATGCAGAGATAACTAGAAGTTGAGCGCAATAAATATCTAGCTATAAGTATACAAAAAATATCAAACTGTAATCACGTAGAACAGTCGTAGCCCTGCTACAATGCTCTACGAAACGGCTGCGAAAATGCTACGCCACCTACGAAATAGTTCGATTCTCACTTTATTCAAAACATTGTTTTTCGCATTGTCTCTACAAAAAGGGAGAGCTTCCTTAGATCAATAAAACCAAGCTATAGTTTTACAAGTATGAACAGCAGTTGTATGACGTTTGTTGTAGTTTATTTTACGCGTTGAAGAGGCGCTGAAAACATTGGCATACCAATTGACAGCTGTACGATACGTTTATGTTTACGATTGTCAAACAACTTTTTCGTGATTCACCCACAGATTTACCTCAATATTTGCGTTTATCGTTTTAAAGAGGAGACCCTTAGGTTTCTAATCAAAGCTATATCGTGTACGTATTGTGATAGGTCGACAATTATTACTCTACAAGAAGCATAAAAGGATTTAGTAGAAAATGTTCGTACCACATCTTATTGTAATTCCCCAGTCGTAACGCAAAGCCGAGTGGAAGTTTCTGGAAGAGCCGCAGGTGCTGATCCAGAAACCTTTAATATATAGGAGTACATCAATATATGTATACGCACGTGCTTATAGTAGGATATAGAAGGGAACAACTTCAAAGTAACTTCCTTTATTTATGTAGCGGAAAGAATGTGGAAGCGAGATTGAACTAGAATTTAGATTGATTTTACAAGTTTTTTATAAATTATCACACATATATTATCATTATTATCATTTGTCGATTCTGTTGTAGCAATTTTTAAACTTAGCTAACTAGAAGCGTAGTAGAGTTCTCTGTGATAGAGCTCGTCCGGGGAAGGACTACCACCATACCTATTTCTGCCGCCAAGCAGTAATGCTCGCATTGCTGTGTTCCGGTGTGAAGGGTATGGTTTCCGGTGAAATTACTGGCACATGGGGCTTTCGATCTTAGCCTCAAGGTGGCAACCCGCGAGTGATACCTCTGGTATTGCAAGCGTCCATAGGCTGCTGTAACCGCTTACCATCTTGTGGGCCGTACGGTTGGTTGCCACTTCAGTAGTATAAAAAAAATATATATATATATCGCGGTCCTTTGTATTTTAATTCACTAGAAAATAACGGCAACAATTTTAGTTAGTTTAGTTTAGAAAATGTTACAATAGAATCGACACCATCACCGTGCACACTCATAATATAAATGCAAAAGTTTGATTGTTTGGCTGTTTGTTCCTCTAATAACTCGTAAACCACTGACACGATTTGGCTGAACATAGATAGATATAGGAACAGGACATAGGCTACTTTTTATCTGGGAAAAAGTACGGTTTCCGAGTTCCACGCGAACGAAGTCGCAGGCAAAAGCTGATAAATAATATTTTAGCGAGCGCCATCTAGCCCCAAACTATGCAAACCTTATAAAATAAATAAATAAAATAAATAAACAATGCTGGACAATCCACACAGCATCATCTAGCCCCAGGTAAGCTGCTGTTAAATAGAGCTGTATTATGGGTACTAGATGACTGATATATGTATACTTAATACAATACAATACATAGATAGATATTTTTAATTATATATAGAAAATACCCAGAACACCCGGAACAAATATTTGTAGATCGTACAAACATTTGACCCGAGGCAGGATTCGAACCCGCAACCTCCGCGTCGCAGGCGGACCTGCGCTCGCTGCGCCAGCCTTCTAATGTTCCCACAGCTGGGACACTGGCCTACTCTCAAGCAAGAGTGATTGTGTCTTAATCCACCACGCGGACCCAATGCGGATTGGTGGATGGCACATGTCTTTTGAATTTTTGTTTCTTGGACATGCCTGTTTCCTCACGATGTTTTCCTTCACCATATGAAAGCACTGGCATTGCGCTAACAGATTTTTCGAATAGAAAATCCATTGGTGCACGACCGGGTTTGAACCCAGGACCTTAGAATCTGAAGGCGGGGTTACTACCACTAAACCACCAGCGCCTTGTATAGCAAGCTCTGATTTATAAAGGTGAAAAAGTTTAACTAAAAATAAGTATGTTAATAGCATTGCACACTTCGCAAGGAATGCAAGGAACTCAACTTGGCTATAAAGAAGCATAAAATTTGCGAGTTAAATAGTTTAATTCTGATAAGCGCTTGAAGAATTTACAGTTAATTTAGTTTTACAATGCATTTAGGTATGCTAGTTAGAACGGATAAAATTAGTTGTAACTCGTGTTCATCTATGTACGTATTTCATTTCACTTCTTTATTATTGGCTCTTGTGGTTCCATTGTCACAATTCTGCAGTGCAACGTGAACAAACAAAATTTTCAAGTAAATAATGTCTTCGACTAAATTACAATTTTGCAATATTGAAATAATATTTCACTGTTTTTTTTTGTATCGGAAAATGTCAGTTAATTTCTGTAGTTTCGTAAAGCACGAGTTTTAGAGACCTTGTAAGTCAAACGTAAAATTTCATAGACAGCCTTCAATTCTTTCATTGCTCGGACATATGCCTACTCTCATGCGAGAGTGATTGGGTAATAATCCACGACGCGGACTCAATGCGTTACAGTCATTCACCGATGGCTCATGTGTTTCTAATGTTTGTTCTTAAACATGCTGGTTTCCTTGCGATGTTTTGCTTCACCGTATGAGTACACTAGCATTGCGCCCATTAACTTTTACAAATGAATATTTATTTTTTATTTTTTTGTTATACAACTGAAGTGGCAACCAAGCGTACGGCCCACAGGATGGTAAGCGGTTACCGCAGCCTATGGACGCTTGCAATACCAGAGGTATTACTCGCGGGTTGCCACCTTGAGGCTAAGATCGAAAGCCTCATGTGCCAGTAATTTCACCGGAAACCATACCCTTCACACAGCAATGCGAGCATTACTGCTTGGCGGCAGAAATAGGTATGGTGGTAGTCCTTCCCCGGACGAGCTCTATCACTGAGAACTCTACTACTCTTAATGCAAAAATCAATCCATTAATGCATTGGTTTCAAACCCACGATCTTAAAATCAGAAGAAGTCACCACCAGTGCCATGTAAAGTTTATCAGATAATTGATAAATTCAGGCGTTACTTTGCTGAAATCCAATACAAGACAAAAAACAGGCGTCAACTCTATAGTACTATTCCGCTTAACCTTTTAACCAATGAGATCACACAGTTAATACTCTTAACCTCAAAAGAAAAATATTGACTCGTGTTTCATCCCTCCACGGGACATCATCAGGACCATCGACTTGTTCTCCGTCAGTCGTGTTGCTCAGTTTTCAAGTTTATCAGTTCATATAAAAGGAATATCAGATTGGTAGGTCAAAGGGCATTTGCATTTAGCTCGAACAAGGGTTAAAGAGGGCAAAAACTACCCAACGCTAGACAGTAAAGATTTGAGACGAGAGCTGCCGCATGAAATATGTATAAAGTGTTTTGAATAGTTTGCCTTTGCCCGGGTGGTCAGGGACACACCACGCGCTGGGGCTAAAACTTTAAAGAATTATTAATTTTGTTGATATTCATTCTAGAAAGATTTTTTACGTATTACCGGTATATCGATAAAGTGGCATTGGTACTGTTTCGACTTTATAACGAGATAGACAAAAAATCTCTAGTATTACTATTCTAGAATCTTGTAATGGATTTCCGCAAAGTAACGCCTAAATCAATAAACTATTTATATTGTAGACCTGGCGCGGTTTCACTCGCGTTATTATTTTTTAAGCAAATTTTTACACCCTGTATATTTTCTCACCGTTTAAACCTTCCCTGAACTTTTAAAAATATTTCAAGATCAAAATTAGCCAAATCGGTCCAGCTGTTCTCGAGTTTTAGCGAAACTAACGCACAGCAATTCATTTTTATACATAAGACTAACAGACCGGCGCGGTTTCACTTATATATTATAGTTTTAGCTCGCTGTGGCTCCTACCTCCAGCACTATTGATCAGGTTATTTTGAATGCTGCGCGGCACCGCTCGGAGAGTTTCCAGCAATTGTGCTAATTATTGAACCGTGTTAGACTAGTGCAAGGAGCTCCAACTTCGGTTTTCAGAACGTGAGTTCGGGACGATTGGTACATTTTCCATATCAAATAAAAGTGGTGTACCTAAATAGATTTATATTGCTATCAAACGGATCTCGGCTGTTGTGAAGTTAGTCGTTACGATGCGCAATGAAGCTAAAATAAATCAATAGCAAAATCATTTTATGTATTTTTTATTCTGTTTGAAACCAGTGTTCATTATTTTGTATTTGATTAAATAATAATATAATTGCCAGATTCTTCAAAGCTAGGGCGCGTAGAACTGGCGAAATTTCACCTAGCTAGTAGACGTTTCAAAATGATCCGTGTGATATTCATGAATAAAAAGATTTTGACTATTAGCCAAATTCAAATAATTATACTGTATTCTTACCCCTTATTTCCACTAGGTATAGAATCATTTTTAAATATCACCTGCGCTGACAGGAATAATATTCCCAAACAAAAAGGTTTCTCTACAAAATCCAAGGAAAATACTAATATTTTGATTGTAGACTGAATTAACTTAACTTTGTCTGCGAAGTTAGAACGAACTTTGTCTAATTATTCAGCGATTGTGTGTAGCAATACTGAGTATTAGTAAATAAAACGTTTAACGAGTTAGTCTTGAGCCTAATGCATATTTCGTGTAACTTCTGTATCTTTTGTGCGTGTAATTAACCTTATTTGTGAAGACAGTCGCCACTGCTCAGCACACCAGACATACATTTTGTATCACATAAATGTTGTGCCACATTTATATCTGCAAGCACCCGCGACACAAAATGCACCTCTACAAATATAAATTTGTGGTTCGCTGCAGACATAGGAGCGTTAAATGTAGTGCCACAATTATCGGAGTATAAATGTTATGTTTGGTGTGCGGCCGGACTTACCGTAGGTACCGACCAGTATCTGGTACCATCTCATCATCATTCTGTTATTTCTTTAAGCATAAATTTTATGCAAAAAGAAACAGCCCATCGTGTCGTTTTCATTTAAAACGTTTAGATTAGAATTATTTTGTGTGAAAATATTGCTCTACTGATTAGGAAATAAAGAATTTATAAAACTTATCGTGAGATACACTCTGTTTACGATGTTTTATTACGAAAGTACTTTATCAAGATAAGAATTTAAAAGAGTTTAAAAGAGAGAGAAATAACGAGTGTTGGGATCAGGAGGCTTTTATTATCTACTGTATCGACTAAAATTATTGTACAACCTCAAAAACAGCATTATCGAGGAGGTAGGTAACTTTTTAACAGCCTTGCAAGGATCGGTACCGTCTAGAAGGTTCATACAATTTTCTTAAAAAAAGTTTTTCTTTGAAATGTGAAAGAACGAAATGCTTTGACTGAGTCCGGTTTAAATTAGTGTAGTGGAAACCAGTACATAAGTATAGGTTTTTTGTAAACAAAAAAATGTTGGATCTGATTGAAGAACCAGAACTACTATTTATCAGTAAACAGCCAATGGCAAAGGCAAAAAAGTAATTTGCTAAAAGTTTTGCAACATAAGGATAGCAAGCCTAAGCTTACTTGGAGTTTATTTTCTGAATGTAATAAGGCTTAAATAACAAGGTTTTGTTTAGGTAAGGTGTTATTTTCACTGGTAGGTAGACAAGTCCATTATCATTCTGTTGTGGTTTTAGTTCTCAACATAGGCATTGTAGGCTTACGCCAACGGCAACAGGGAATTACAATTAAATATCACCTGTACTGCGCAGGAAATAAGAATTATTTACGACGACAGCGTCCACTTGCCCCCGCTGAACTGATATACATTTTATATTTTCGAAACGCGACACCCAGGGACGCTTGTTTTCTTATTTACAGTTTCGTATGGAAGCTGATACTTTGCGGTGTTTTATAGTAACTTCAAAATACCACATCTGGAGTCAGTAAATATTTTATGTTAACCTACAAAGGTAAATATGCATTTATTTCACGAGTTTATGCAGTCAGATATAAAGGAGCTCACATAACATCAAACAATGAGTGTAGAGAATAACTCCATTGTCTGGAGTTATGTGAGCAAGAATTTTACGCTCGCTCCGTTGTCTATATAATGTCTGGGGGCTTATTTTGCGAAGCGTTGCAAACTTGTAGACTGCGCAGAGCGTGGTGCTGTTATAAGTTCTGATTTCTGAGTTCAACGATTATGTCCAAAATTTTATTAAAAAAGCATGTGTTAAAACGAAAACTAACTAAACTAAAACATAAGCATCTAAGGAAACCGTGGTAAAGGTCTTGGCATGCTTGGTGGTGCGAGCGGTATCCTAATGCAAAAATGCGTCATTTCATTCACGCCAAAACGCAATGCTGCATCGATGCTGTCACGTCATAGCTGGTCGCTGCTGCTAAAAATATCGTGTATGCTCAGGATCTTTAATCTTGCCTTGCAGCACCCCACCCCTCAGTCTACTCGAATCTGTTCCACTGGCCGTTTCTGCTATCCAACATACGACACACCCTTAACACTAAGCCATGTCTATGTGATGTGATATACCTACAGGGTGTAAAAGATATCTCCCAAAAACTGAAGGATTATGCAAAGCTTTTATTACTTGCATAGTAGCTGTTGCCCGCGACTTCGTTTGCGTGGAACTCGGGAACCAGTTTTTTCCAGGACTAAATATAGCCTATGTCCTATTCCCGTTATCTATCTATGTTTAAAATTTTGGCAAATCGGTTCTGTGGTTGTCAAGTTAGAAAGTAACAAACATACAAACATCAAAACTTATAATATTAGTGTAATCTTCAACTAGCGGACCCGCCCTGGCTTTGCACGGGTGCTATAAACCTTCATTATAATTCTATCTATTGATGAAAACCTCATTAAAATCCGTTTCATAGTTTATTAGATCGAAGCGTACATACATACAGACAGACGGCGGGTTTACACTCGTATTATGTACAGATGATGTTCAGTATTTATAAAGAATCCTCCTTTATCATGACAGCCTTCTAATGTTCCCACAGCTGGGACACTGACCTACGTTCAAAGAGTGATGGTGTCTTAATCCACTACGCGGACCCAATGCGGATTGGTGGATGGCACATGTCTGTCGAATTTTTAGTTATTGGACATGCTGGTTTCCTCACGATGCTTTCCTTCACCGTATGAGAGCACTGGCATTGCGCCAATAAATTTTCATCAATGAAAAATCCATCAATAGAAAATCCTCTTTAGGACTTCAAAAAACACAGACAAAAAAGTAAGTTCGTACGAGTCAGTGGCCAACTCTGGTGACAGAGTTTTCAGGACGCCCGAAAGCCTCTGTCATGGCTTAACAACTTTGAAAAAGCCGGGACCGAATGCTTATTAGTAATGCCACATCGGTCGTCTATTATAATAATAAAAGGCCTATTAGCAACATAGTAGTAGAGTAGTAGAGTTCTCTGTGATAGAGCTCGTCCGGGGAAGGACTACCACCATACCTATTTCTGCCGCAAAGCAGTAATGCTCGCATTGCTGTGTTCCGGTGTGAAGGGTATGGTTTCCGGTGAAATTACTGGCACATGAAGCTTTCGATCTATGCCTCAAGGTGGCAACCCGCGAGTGATACCTCTGGTATCGCAAGCGTCCATAGGCTGCGGTAACCGCTTACCACCTTGTGGGCCGTACGCTTGGTTGCCACTTCAGTTGTTTAAAAAAAAAAAAAGATTTGTATTAGTATTTGAATAATAAAACAAACTCACTTAACAATATTGTATTAGAAGTAACACGTGTAACTTGAAGCAGGGTACCGTGATCGGTTATACAACCCGCAACAATACGGCGAGTCGTGCTACTGTACAATTGGTTCCGTACAATAGGTAAACGCAACACAATGACCTATTGTCCACGCCAGAGCTTTGTGCTACCTATTTACTGTAGATACATTTAATTAAATAACTTATATCGCCTCCTACTAATATATTGCAAATGCTGTGTGGGTGTGTATAAATGTTTGTTATGTGGTGGTTGTACAGATCCTACGTGTTTAGGTAAGGTTTCAGGTGCACAATGAAAACACGGGATACAGTTCCACTCACTTATTGTTTTGTATTTTTGTTTAGCACAGTTTAGTCTTAGAGAAAGCACACAGCGGATAGTTCACAGCAAGCATATGAAGAATGAGAATAGAAATGAAGAATGAAATAATATAGCACAGCGGTAGGTATTGCGTAAGTAATTTAGGTAGACAAAGCGACGGGCGTCTAGTGCGAGTGCATGGGATCGACTGTCGGAAGGTAGGCGCGGGCGCTAGCCCGTTAGGTTTGGTTGAACAAGCGGCTGCATTGTTGCGCATACGCAACTACTTCATAGCGGTGCAGAAGACCTTTATTCGATACGATTAGTGAGCTACGACATCCTTCCGACATTACGATTTGGGTAAGTATAATATTTTATATTATTAATTACCCTAGCTAGTAAGTTATGTTTATACAACGCAATGTTTAAATCTAGTCATTAAATCTAAGAATGATTTTATCTAAGTTAATTTTATATAATATTACTATGTACTTAAATGAATGTAAATTTAGTTTTAAGATTACTAATACATATTTTATGTTACAGGTTGAGGATATCTACTACAATACAGGTAAGTATACGATGGTGGAGTAGGTACGCCACAGTTACTTTGACTATATACCTGTCGAAATCTTTGGTTAGTTACCACTTATCTCCGTGACGACTAAACCGATTCTAATGAAATTTTGAATGTAGATGGCTTAAGTCCTGAATAACACAAAGACTACTTTTTATTTTAGAATAGTTTACTGTTGGAGGAGAGCGTAAAACTAAAAAACTGCGAGTGAAGCCGCGCAGGTCATTATGTTTTAATATATAACACATTTTATCATTTGCTTTGTAACCGTATTGGCTCAGTACGATGGACACTGACTTTTGACCTAGAGAAAATATTGGTGAAAATTTTGCACGAAGAAGGAAAAACCCTGCAATGTAAGTATGTTGTGCACTCTTAAATCTTTTAAACTCGCAGATTTAAATCCAGTTTTCACTAATAGATATAGCAATTCAACAGGAAGAAGAACAGAAGTCACAGGAAACAGCTAGCAAAATATATAAATCAACAATTTGCGATATAACTTTACTTTTATTGACAAAACCAACCACTACCTAGCTTACGGATATCCCGTAAATATGGTAAACACCTCTAAAGCCTACTTGGAGCCTCCAACTCCTTAACGCGCAGTTTCCCTTCCATCGGCGAGTTCGGCCTCCGATCGCTCTTTAGTGAACAACTGAGTCATTTTAGCTCGGAACTTAGTTTTCGCTTACTATGTAAAAGTAAAACTACAGTGTTTGTGGTTTTCACAAAACGCGTAGTAAAACAGTGATCAGATCACACATTGTTTCAAAACGATAACTCGTTTGGGGGAAACATTGTCTTTTGACAGTTGAATTGACGACCAATTTAGCGCGGTGGGCGAAGGTCCGCCTGCGACGCAGAGGTTGTGGGTTCGATTCCCGCCTTGGGACAAATGTTTGTAGGATCTGCAAATACTTGTTCCGGATGTTCTGGGTGTTTTCTTTGTATAATAAAAAATATCTATCTATGTATTGTATTGTAATTAATATAATATATCAGTCATCTAGTACCCTTAATACAGCTCTGTTTAACAGCAGCTTACCTTGGGCTAGATGATGCTGTGTGGATTGTCCAGCATTATTTATATTTATTTATTTATTTATTAATTAAAAACGTATTATTCTTCTTCTTCTTCTTTTATGGACTCTGTAGCTTATTTGCCACAATTACCGTCTAGCTGTTAATAATTGTCGCAAAAAAATATTGGTCTAGATAACTGGGTAGAGTTATACGCTTGTATAGATGAAGCAATTTATGCACGTGATTTAAAAGAAGAACTCTATCTAGTTATCGGTAAAAAATACCTGCCAGTACTAAATAAAACAATTCGAAAAAGTAGGTAAATTATTAACACAGTTACTGCTGGTTGGTTTCATGAATTTTATAATTAAACAATTCCGAGGTATCAAAAACTCTCATTAATCCGTTAATTTAGTAATTCGGAAAACTCTTCTGATAGGAGCAGGCTGATTGCCCATTAAGTAAGGGTTGAAGGTTATTGCCGTCAAAAAGTAATTTAAACACATTTCAACCTCAGGGTTACGACGGGGATCAAATGGCGAACATATTGCTGCCATTATCTTATGTAAATTGTTCTTTTTTACAACCATAAAAAAGTGGGATTTGCGCGGCACCGACATAATATTATGCGTACAGAGGCAAAGGTCGGAGATTCATGTCCTGGAAAAGTTCTTCGATTCTTTTAATAACTGACTCAGTAGTGGTGTATAGTAGGCTTACTAGTTCACTTTTTTTTTTTAAAACGAACTTGTTCACTGAAGCTCAAAGTTTAAAATAAAAGTAAAATAATATCTTTACAGACATTATCATTAACTAACATACAAAATTAAATTGTTTAATACTAGCTGTTATCTGCGACTTCATTCGCGTGGAACAAAGATACTAATCTTGGTCGCTATCTAGAGAAGAGTAGTAGAGTTCTCTGTGATAGAGCTCGTCCGGGGAAGGACTACCACCATACCTATTTCTGCCGCCAAGCAGTAATGCTCGCATTGCTGTGTTCCGGTTCGAAGGTTATGGTTTCCGGTGAAATTACTGGCACATGAGGCTTTCGATCTTAGCCTCAAGGTGGCAACCCGCAAGTGATACCTCTGGTATTGCAAGCGTCCATAGGCTGCGGTAACCGCTTACCATCTTGTGGGCCGTACGCTTGGTTGCCACTTCAGTTGTATAAAAAAAAAAAAAAAAAAAAAAGATATGTTTTAAATTTCAGCCAAATCTGTTCAGTGGTTATTTGTTCCTCTCCAAACATCCAAACTTTCGCATTCATAATATGAGTGTGAACTTTGTGATTTTACATGCTGAATTAATAGAGAAACCTAAATAAAATGAGAGCTAAAGCTCTTTTAATTCGTTAGTACACTCATCATCATCATCATCCACAGCCTGACTTCACCCACTGCTGGGTATAGGCCTCCCTTAGTATGTGCCATCTACCGCGATCCTGTGCTAATCTAATCCACTTACGGCCCGCGACTTTCACTATGTCGTCTACTCATCTCGCTAACGGACGACCGACGTTTCTGTAGCCACTTCTCGGCCTCCACTCAGTTGTCGCCTTACTCCACCTGTCATCCACGTCTTGCCATGTGTCCTGCCTAGCTCCATTTGAGTTCCATTATCCGATTCCCGACGTCTTTGACCTTGGTACGTCATCTAGCTTCGAATTATAAGTTTTGGTAGATATTCCAATCATGTGCCAACAACAAATCCTAGCTGCTTATGCTGGGTTTTACGAAGCCTCTAATATAATGTAATTAAGTGTCCCTTAGCAGTCCCTCGGGGCTGGCTCGCTAACAAAAACTAAAATCCCAGCAAAGTTAGCACATTCGCAGCTGATTTCACGGACTCCGAGGTAATGTACAAGTTTAATAGTTTTGGCAAAGGTACGAATGTGTTGTGCAAATGCTACGGGCTTAAGGTAGGTTTAGAACAACGTCAAAATTAAACAAGTTGCTGAAACTATACTATAGGTACCCCAAGGAATTTATTAGCTGATGCGTATTATAAAAAATCCTTGAAGGGTACCCCTTAGCGGGTACTAACGTTGAAGTATATGTCAGTCGTACATTTAGGGCCTTATTTATACAAAAAATATTCTAGCTTGCTAAATATTGTTTTTCGGTGTCATTTTTATGACGATAAAGACACATCATTATAAAGAGGTTTGAAGTAAATTTATGAATAGGGCCCTTATTGCTTCTTATGTTATTGGTGCTAAATCACTTACAAGTTGATCAACAATTCATTAAGACGCAAATTATGGAAAATTCTATATTTATTAGATTGAAATTCGTCGTCGATAATTATATTATCATCATCATCATGACAGCCTTCTAATGTTCCCACTGCTGAGACACTGGTCTATTCTCAAGCAAGAGTGACGCGGATCCAATGCGGATTGGTGGATGGCACAATTGGCACATGTTTTCCTTCGCCGTATGAGAGCACTGGTATTGCGCACATAGTTTTTTTGAATAGAAAAATCCATTGGTGCACGACCGATTTCAAACCCACGACCTTAGGATCAGAAAGCGGGGTCACTACCACTAGACCATCAGTGATCTTTTTATATAAGTACACCAAATATTAACCCTTATATTTTAGACAGTACTTACATAATACTTACATAATACTTACATAATACTTACACAATACAAACGCTGGAAGGACGATATTGAGAGAACAGGAGGAAAGTTATGGACAAGGACCGCAAAAGACAGAGTCAAATGGAAGGAATTGGAGGAGGCCTATGCTGAAAAGCACACAAACCCAAACCAAGAAGAAGGAGAAGACGAATAACAATATATTTTAAATCATAATAGCTCTTAAGAAAATCAAATTAGTTTATACATAGATAATAATATTTACTGAGTACAGGGTCATTCATTATCAACCTGACAAACTTAAGGCATAGGTTCCACACCTAAAAAAAAAAATATATGTATCTATAATTTTTTTTTTTTTTATGTATGTTTTGTCATAAAAATCACAAGTTAACAAAAAAAAAAACGATTACGTTTTTCCGCTCAATTATTATTTATCATTGTTGGGAATCGAGTTGAGCGACGTAATAATGAAATATTCGAGTGTGCGCGCCCCGTAGCGGGTCAAGGACACGCGCAGGTCAAGGACGCGCGGGTTGGTGACCCGCAGTTCATTGACGCGCGGGTCACTAACACGTGCCGAGCGCTGCCTTTTCGATTTCTAACAAGGATAACTAATTATGAAGCAGAATTACGTAATTATTTTTTTAAAATTTTATAAAAAATAAACGTTTAAAAAAAAAAAAAAAAAGTACAAGTATTTTTTTTTTGTTGTGTGGAACCTACCCCTTAAGTTTGTCAGGTTGATAATGAATGACCTTATATATAGTTTGCACAGCGGATCTAGGCTTCCGTGAAGTTAGCCGTTTGTAATGCGCAAAGACAATTGTCTTTGCGCATTTGAATTTAGTTTGAAAAAGCTCCATTGCACATCAAAACGGCTAATTTCACGACGGCCGAGATCCGTTGTGAGAACTATACCTAAAAAAAAAAAACTTAGTAGTTGCATGATAGATTCGTTTTAAGTTTTAGTAGTACTTTTATACTTTATAATACTGGTCTGAAATAAATGGCTATTACTTACTTACTTACTTTCATAATACTAGGTAATATTAAATATAGCTATAATAGCTAGTGAACAGCATAACAAATGCGTATGTGTACTGTAACACCTACAGTGCAATTTGCCGGGAACAAAAAAACAGCTTAATTACAACTCTGAGGGTTACAAGTTGCACTGCACATTGAAGTGCACTATGTTTTAAGTTTCGAACAAGGTTTTACGAAAGAGTAGTAGAGTTCTCTGTGATAGAGCTCGTCCGCGGAAGGACTACCACCATACCTATTTCTGCCGCCAATCAGTAATGCTCGCATTGCTGTGTTCCGGTGTGAAGGGTATGGTTTCCGGTGAAATTACTGGCACATGAGGCTTTCTATCTTAGCCTCAAGGTGGCAACCCGCGAGTGATACCTCTCGTATTGCAAGCGTCCATAGGATGCGGTAACCGCTTACCATCTTGTGGGCCGTAAGTTTGGTTGCCACTTCAATTGTAAAAAAAAAAAAAAAACGAAATAATTTGTTGATTTATGAGATCTACGATGAAATGAGAAACGATTTACTTAGTGACCGAACCGCAGGTGGTTTTCTTCACGGAAATGTAAAGAAAAATTATAGTTTTCTACGAACAAGTTTTGTCTATTATACCATTCAGAAAACTGAAATGAAATGAAATGAAATGATTTATTTTGCTAGAAGTACGGTTACATAAGTTCTTATTGTTTACGTAAGTGTCACACACTTCACCGTTTAACTCGGCATGCAAAAATACAAATTAAAAATTAAAAATACAATTTAGAAAGAACACGAGAATTTAGAATTATTAATTAGTAGTATGTCAAGTTATATAATAATAAAAATGTCATAGTTTTAAAAATTAAATTATTATTTTTCACGATAGTTTAAACTACTGTGTCTACAGCGCTCATGCAAGCAAGTAAGTTCATGGTTTTGGCTGATTGTCAGTCAAATCTAGGTTTATAGGTGCGCACGTAATTTTTGTTCAGATCTAAAACACTAACACTGTTTTTTCTTCAAAGTCCATCGTGAAAATGAAAGTAAATTATACTATGCTATACTTGCCGCAAAGCACCGCGCGGCTAATTTAAAGTCACCATAATTGACCGAGCGAGCGAAGCGTTCTCAGTTTCGAGATAGGCCAAAAATGTTTTTGGTTGACAGTTTGTCCGGTCATTTTGTGTTCTCGCCTACAGGTCGCATTTTTCAACTAATCTGGTTGAAACTTGGTACACAAGCTCTATGACTTTATAGAATTTGATTGTCGTTGGAGATTTTTGATAAAAGGCGTACTTTCTCTAAAAAAAGGTAATATAGGGGCTACTGGATATCTCCGTCTAATGTGATTTGATTTCGATGATTTTTATTTTATTTGAAAGGTAAGTATTAACTTTAAGTTTGTCAGATATTTTGATTTTGATGAGCAAAATAGTTCCTCAAAATGCAGTATGTTGCTCACTTTCAAAGATCACTTTATAAGTTTGTGCTTGCGAGGTCTACTGTTCGGAGAACTGCTAGTTTAAGATCAGAAGGTGGGGTCACTACCACCAGATCATCTGTAGCTTTATTTATGTATATTTTATTACTAAGGGCAGAGATCCCAGTTTAACCACTTGGTAATGTAACTTAGGTCTCAGGAGTGTACTAAAGCATTTCCGGAGCACTCGAAACCACACAGTGATAAAATATTAAAGTCTTTATTGTTGGCATAAGTGCATAGAAAACAACTTGGCAAGTTTAATATTTCAACTGGCTCTTCAAATAAGGTTTAAAAATAATAATTGCAAGCGTTGTGGCATGAATCATGTTTTCTTCGTTGTATTTTCAATCATTTCTGTATTATTAAGTTTTTCCTATTCAGTCGTTTCTTTTAAAAACAAGTTTTTTCTTGAAAATTGCGTAGATACTTGTAAGGTTGAAAAACACAGTATTTTCCCGAAGGCTTACAAACTCTTTGATAAAATTACAGTATACATAAGAGTTGCAAACAGGATAAGGATATCGGACTCCGCACATTTACGCCTGGCCGGGTTCGAAATATGGCTAATGTCATGGATTAACACATAAGCTTAGACAATACTTTTTACCCAAAAAATAACTGTTATTTCCCCTGGGAGGATTAACAGTTCAACCACAGGTAACACCGTGGAGCGCAAACTACTAGAGTTTAGCGTATTTGCCCTCTTAATTATGAACTCAAGCGATTACTAGTCAGTCTTTAACTTGTTCAAATACTTCAGTGTGTTATAAAAAAAAAATATTGTTGTCATTCGCAAACCAAGTCGCACCCAACCCCGGTAACTCAGATTACACTTTAATTAATTCATATAAAATAACCAATTAGTGCTAATGAGGGCGGCACATTAGGCCCGGCGCACACTGCATGCGGGTGACGTCGAGTGCGGCTGTGTCGACTTCGTTATAGGCTCCGGTCACACACAGGTATTGACGGCTATTACCTACGTCCATGTTTACACAAACGAGCTGAGCTGGGGATTACGTGTAGGAACCAAAGTATTTTGCAGAATATTTTCATATCAGAAACAGGTAAGAGGTAATGTAGCAGTAGCAGAGTTCTGCCGCCAAGCAGTAATACTCGCATTGCTGTGTTCCGGTGTGAAGGGTATGGTTTCCGGTGAAATTACTGTGACTGTAATTACAAATGGGGTGAGCGGGAATAACTCGATCCACAGAATATACCTTTTTTTTATACAACTGAAGTGGCGACCAAGCGTACGGCCCACAAGATGGTAAGCGGTTACCGCAGCCTATGGACGCTTGCAATACCAGAGGTATTACTCGCGGGTTGCCAGCTTGAGGCTAAGATCGAAAGCCTCATGTGCCAGTAATTTCACCGGTAACCATACCCTTCACACCGGAACACAGCAATGCGAGCATTACTGCTTGGCGGCGGAAATAAGTACGGTGATAGTCCTTGCCCGGGCGAGCTCTATCACAGAGAACTTTACTACTCTTTCGCGGGACGAATACGGCTAAATCTGATCGAGCTATCTCGAACTGAATCACAGTTTTAAATAATTCATCATCTGTAAGGTGTGTCCAAATATTGCGTGGCCAGCGCACGGCACTCCTAGAATACCATTTTTGTCGAGCTATGAACACGTATCAGATGATGTTTGTGCCGCAGTACAGTCAGTACAGTAAAATTACTCGGCGAAAGAGACATAACAACTAAATACGGTCTCAGAGTGACATATACAGTGCCACGCAGAACTTTAAAACTTACAAAGTTTGTGTGACTGCCATTTTTATGGTCAGGCGTGGCGCTTAATCACGCAAATTACATGATCTCGTCATTTGCTTTAAAAAAAGCGCAGCATAACGAACATGCTGTGCACTTCATGGACACTGTTATGTTAGCAATTTGACTCTCAAGGAACATAAATATATCTCAGTTAAGAAGGTAGGCATTGTTAGTTGCGACACAGTTTTTTTAACTTTTGCAGCTGTCATCGTTTTCTTATAATTGTTACTAATGAACCTTGTACACTGTGCCGAAATAAACTAAAAAAAACATTTGGCTGTCGCATCAGATTTTCCATTTTGTTATTATATGCGTCCACGTTAGACATTAGCAATATTACCAAAACTAAAGTGAAACAAAAAAAAAAAGAAAATACATCCGTATCCGGTATTACGTTTTACAGTGTCCACGCACTAATAGATACAACTATAGATAATAGGAAGCTTTTTTTTTTTTTATACAACTGGACAGGTAACCAAGCGTACGGCCCACAAGATGGTAAGCGGTTACCGCAGCCTATGGACACTTGCAATACCAATATAATTGTCTTGTCTGTGTCAAAAATAAAGATAAATACACCATTTTTTTTTATACAACTGAAGTGGCAACATAATGTTATAATACTTACATTTTCCCGCAGCTTCGCTCGCAGGGTACCGCAATATCTTTTGTCTGTATGCTATTTTAGATCAATAACTATATCTATTATAGTTTTATCCAAATCCGGTCAACTTACACACTACAAATATTTAAACTTTCGTATTGTCGGTCAAAAATTATTCGAAGAGACTGTATCACCCGTTGTTTCAGTAATATGTACCTACACTTATCACTTAACATGAAAATACCATTACGTACGTTAAACAACCTGTAGTTCCATAAACAACACTCAAAACTAATCTCTATTTACAGCAACGCAAAGCGCATTGTCACAACTCTGCAAATGTATGCTTCCAAAAGGACTCGTAAATAGCAATACGGCTTTCAGTAGACATAATTAGGTAAATTGTTCTAGATTAGACGGGCAATGTGAATTTGCATGTTGTTGCCCGCGTGTTTAAGTTGCAATTTGTTTGCGCATTAGTGAGACATAGGTTGTTTGGTCCGAGAGTCCGAGATATTCGCAACTTTGCTTTTATAAAAATTTTGGACGTACTATAACTTTTTTTATTATGATGCTGTTTGGCTGTTTGTCTTTAAAAACCATGACATGAAGGCCATAACAGAGGCCTTCGGGCGGCCTAGAAACTCTGTCACCAGAGTTGGCCACTGACTCATACGAACTTTTACTCCTTGGAAACTATGTTTTTTCATGTTTTTAAATGTTATAGGCAAACCAAATAACTCAGACCCTTCCTACAAATTTTAAAAACGGTTAAACGATAATCAACACTGAAACGATTCCGTTCAAGTTTACCAAAATACCTTCCTAGAACGACATTCCGCCTCTGAAAACAAAAAACGCTCCATTGTACTATTAACGGTCACCCAACATCTATACAACGTGGCCGCGTTTTCTGGTTTTTATCGGTAGTAAAAACGTCAACAAACTACACTTAATCGTGTATCATCATCATCCGAGCAGTCAGTTAGTCCACTACTGAACACAAGCCCCCCATACGCACCGAGCTCACAAGCCCTATGCCCACGGCGCGCAATCCGTGCCCAGCGATCACTAGAACGCGTTGCGTTCTACCACAGGCAGTGGCATAGCATACACGGGTAGTCATTGGTTACAAAAAAAGCATACGTTTAGATCTACAGGCAGTGGCATAGCATACACGGGTAGTCATTGGTTATAAAGAACGCATGCGTTTAGATATACAGGCAGTGGCATAGCATACACGGGTAGTCATTGGTTATAAAGAACGCATGCGTTTAGATATACAGGCAGTGGCATAGCATACACGGGTAGTCATTGGTTACAAAGAACGCATGCATTTAAATCTGCAGGCAGTGGCATAGCATACACGGGTAGTCATTGGTTACAAAGAACGCATGCATTTAAATCTGCAGGCAGTGGCATAGCATACACGGGTAGTCATTGGTTACAAAGAACGCATGCATTTAAATCTGCAGGCAGTGGCATAGCATACACGGGTAGTCATTGGTTACAAAGAACGCATGCATTTAAATCTGCAGGCAGTGGCATAGCATACACGGGTAGTCATTGGTTACAAAGAACGCATGCATTTAAATCTGCAGGCAGTGGCATAGCATACACGGGTAGTCATTGGTTACAAAGAACGCATGCATTTAAATCTGCAGGCAGTGGCATAGCATACACGGGTAGTCATTGGTTACAAAGAACGCATGCATTTAAATCTGCAGGCAGTGGCATAGCATACACGGGTAGTCATTGGTTACAAAGAACGCATGCATTTAAATCTGCAGGCAGTGGCATAGCATACACGGGTAGTCATTGGTTACAAAGAACGCATACGTTTAGATCGCATCGTCAGATTGTATCGGCGGCACGGATCGGCGCTGTAAGCAAAGGCTACATACCCTTTTACAGGGTTCATATGTGATACTACCAAATAACTGGAACAACTGTAATGTTAATGCTCGATCGGAGAAGGACTACCACCATACTTATTTCTGCCGCCAAGCAGTAATGCTCGCATTGCTGAGTTCCGGGTCGAAGGGTTGGTTTCCGGTGAAATTACAGGCACATGAGACTTACCATCTAAGTTCTCAGGGTGGTAACACGCAAGTGATATCTATAATGTTGCATGCGTACATAGGCTGCGGTAACTGCTTACCATCAAGTGGGATGTACGCTTGCTTGCCCCTTAGGTGGTATAAAAAAAACTCTGCATCTACCATAGGAGAGCAATAAATAAAGCTCTACCTAACCGCAAAATGCATGTATAAATTTTTCATCATATATTTTTGGCACGAATCGAAAACATGGTCTATGACGTAATATTATTTATATTGCACAAACGAATAATCTGTTGGACGCTCAGCTTATCTGCGCTGTCAGCGTCCAGAGGCGCGGGGTTCTTGCCAAACGATCCCGGAGGCTGTAAATCACCGCGACGTGAGATTTATCCCGGCTAGCAGCGAGTCTGCACTCGCTACCAGCTACTGGACAGGCGACACGGTTCCAATTGCTTGCACAATGGATTTAACTATAATATAACTAGCTGCCCGCGACTTCGTTCCGTGGAATTCGGCAATCGTACTTTTTCAGTGGTAAAAAGTAGTCTATGTCCTGTTCATCATGACAGCCTTCTAATGTTCCCACTGCTGGAACACTTGCCTCAAGCGAGAGTGATTGGGTCTTAATCCACCACGCGGACCCAATGCGGATTGGTGGATGGCACATGTCTTTCGAATTTTTAGTTCTTGGACGTGCCGGTTTCCTCACGATGTTTTCCTTCACCGTATGAGATCACTGGCATTGCGCACATAAATTTATCGTAGCGAAAAATTCATTGGTGCAACCCACGACCTTAGGATCGGAAAGCGGGGTAACTACCACTAGACCACCAGTACCCCCAGACCACCAGTGCTCCCCTGTTATTTCCTGCTATGTCCTGTTACCAATCATTTTTTATCTATGTTTTAAATTTCAGCCGAATCGAGCCTGAAGTTTTAGAGCCTATCTGGTACAAACAAACAAAAATTTTTTTCTCTATATATATTTTTTTATACAACCTAAGTTTGGGTACGGCTGACTTGATGGTAAACACGTCGGATCACCATTTGCATGGGTGACCGCCAGTGGCAGTTCCATATGAACGCTTCCATGCTTCGGAGAACACTTTCACTATCCATCTTTTGCGATTCATCACAGCAATAACACAATCTAAACATAACTCTAGTACACATTGCAATTAGGTTTCAGGTAACTTCACACTAATTATCTGAAACAAAGCAAAATTAAATCCTTTGAGGCTGAATTCTACGAAAAGAATATCAAGATGGACGCCCGGTTCATCTCAGTAAAATTTCAAATTTCATAGCGGCCAGAGGAAAGTTTTCTTTAATTTGCATAATTAGTAGTCCCTCAAAGTGAGCGGGTTAAATGTATTTCGGGGGTCGTTTCACTGAGGGCTGGGCCCTAGAAGAGTAATTATGAGCAAGCTAATGACTAAGGTCATTGTCGCGGGTTAGTGTCAAAATCCCCTTTGAAAATCCCCTGAAGGTGATTTTGGGAATGTTTGTGTCAAAATCCCCTGAAGCGTCAGCTCAGTCTAAAAGGGATTTTGAAAAATTCCAAACTCCTCTTTGAAGGGTAATTCTTGTTTACTATCAACAATATCAAAACCTTGTCGATCGCAACCAGATTTTATGCACCTTCACCTCTTTAATCGTTCCCAAATAGTTGTAAATCATGCATCTGTGTAAGATCAATACAATTTAGGAGTCTTTATGGCTAGAGTGAACAGGTTTTTTCTAGGCAAGCGTACTCCATCATCGACCACATCATAACTTACCATCAGGTGAGGTGGTGGTCAAACGCTTGACTAAAATCAATAAAAAAAAAAACCATCTGCCACGGTCTTTGGTTTGATAGAGAGTGACATTGCGTCCTACCAGTGATGACCTATGCTGCTGAAACGTGGACACTTACGGTAGTGCTGGTTCACAAGTTGAAAGTCACTCAGCGAGCTATGGAGAGAGCTATGCTCGGTGTCTCTCTGAAGGATATAATCAGAAATGAGATCATCCGACAGAGAACCAAGGTGGTCGACATAGCTCAAAGGATAAGCAAGCTGAAGTGGCAGTGGGCTGGTCATATATGCCGGAGAACCGATGGCCGCTGGGGCAAACGTGGTCTAGAGTGGAGACCGCGCTTAGGCAAGCGTAGTGTAGGACGCCCTCTGGCTAGATGGAGCGATGACTTGCGGAATGTAGCTGGCAGAAAGTGGTTGAGGAAAGCCGAAGATCGGGCTCAATGGCGCGCATTGGGAGAGACCTACGTCCTGCAGTAGACTGCAATAGGTTGATGATGATGATGATGATGATGATGACGTTGACTAGAAGTCTCAAGCAGAAGGACAATTTAATTGACAAAGATTGCACACGAATCGTAAATGAACCCCTGCTTTTAATTTGTTCTGGGTGTTTGCGTATTCCACTAAGGTAAAAGTAAGTTCGTTTGTGTCGGTGGCCAACTTTGGTGACATAGTTTCTAGGCTGCCTAAAGGCCTCTGTTATGGACAACTTTTAAAAAGTAGTGACCGACTGCTTAACGTGCCCTTCAAAGCACGGGAGTGCTCAGTTGAAATTGCCACTGGCGGTTACCCATCCAAATGTTGAAAACGCGGAACAGTGCTTAACTTCGTTGATCTATTAGGAACAACTTAGCCAGCTACGTCACAAGCGCTCCTCGTGTATTCCAGTAAAAACAACGATCCAGCTGTGGTTACGATTCAGCTTGGTTTCGGTTAAAGTTAACGATTGATCGAGTGTTTACTTTTATTTGCCCTTCAGTTTTTTTTTATACAACTAAAGTGACAACTAAGCGTACGGCCCACAAGATGGTTAACGGTTACCATAGCCTATGTATGCATGCAATATCATAGATATCATTTGCGAGTTACCACCCTGAGACGTTAGATGTAGAGTCTAATATGCCTGTAATTTCACCGGAAACCATACCCTTCGAACCGGAACACAGCAATGAGAGCATTACTGCTTGGCGGCAGTAATAGGTACGGTGGTAGTCCTTCCCCGAACGAGCTCTATCACAAAGAACTCTTCTACTCTTAAAGTTAAAATGAATTGGGCAAAACCAAAACTTAATAGGAACTAAAACGGGGCAGAACTGGTAGGTTGGAGTGACTAAAACGTCAGTCGTTGTTTATTAATACTATACTATATTAATAATACTCTGCCATCTTTTTTTTTTTTTTTTATATATTATTATTATTATTTATTTTTTAAGTAGGTACTGTAAAAAAGTTTTAAAGCTGTTTTTTTTTTTTTTTCTTTTTATTTTTATATTATTTCTTCTTTGTTTGATACGTCAGTTATGTGTCTTTGTCTTTGTGCTGTCAAATAAATTCTTTCTTTCTTTTTTTCTTTTTTTCTATTAATAAAATCAGGATCCTAATCAGCAGGACCATCGTTTCAGGCTCCGAATATTTACGGCTGGTTTTTTTTAACGGAAACGTATCAGCTCTTTTTGACGTTGACTGTATCTTATTATCAGAAGCACAAAATGTACAATTACCTGAGGTTGTAAAGTGAAAACTTGGTGTAAACATCCTTGTAACCAGATAATCAAACTTTCAATAATTGATTGAAAGGGGTGTCAAAGTTTATAGAATCTTAACGCGCGGTGGCTACTTGGCTTAGCGCTCCCTATTTCGGAAAGTTTGGCGTAAAATATAAGTGAGGGCTAAATTGAAAACTCTGATAATAAAATTACCTAAAACATAAAATTTTACATTTGAAAACTACACTTAAATGCCGATTTTAAGGCTTTTACACACAGGATGAAGTGGGGCAGCTGAAGCTCGTAAAGAAGCCATTTGTTTTAAGTTGAAAAGTTTAGTACTAAAAGTATTACATTACACATTTTTACAAACCATCAAACCTAATTTAAATATGGGTTCTAGGTTTTGTAAATTATGATATATGTAGTCGGTATACGAGGCTTTTTTTAAAGAACAATTTTACTTAAGAGTAGTAGAGTTCTCTGTGATAGAGCTCGTCCGGAGAAGGACTACCACCATACCTATTTCTGCCGCCAAGTAGTAATGCTCGCATTGCTGTGTTCCGGTGCGAAGGGTATGGTTTCCGGTGAAATTACTGGCACATGAGGCTTTCGATCTTAGCCTCAAGGTGGCAACCCGCGACTGATACCTCTGGTATTGCAAGCGTCCATAGGCTGCGGTAACCGCTTACCATTTTGTGGGCCGTACGCTTGGTTGCCACTACAGTTGTATAAAAAAACTTTTACAAAACTACACGTAAACATCGGGTTTGAAAAATATAAAAATAAGCAACCAGCTGTTCCGTCTTTCTTCACTTATTCACTCCATGCTCCATCTTTTCTAAAGATACACAGAACTTGCATTCATGACGTTCCATTCATCCTAAATAAATTATTATAGAATTTGTTGCGTTACTGACTGACCGACTGATTTACAATCAACAGACAGCCAAACCCTGAGTGTTAGTGAACATTTTTAGATTGTGTAGGGTTGCAAAAACAATCCCTAAGTTAACTCTTAGTGAACATACCTATTTCTGCCTCCAAGCAGCTCGCATTGCTGTGTTCCGGTTTGAAGGGTATGGTTTCCGGTGAAATTACTGGCACATGAGACTTACCATCTAACGTCTCAGGGTGGTAACACGCAAGTGATATCTATGGTGTTGCCTGCGTACATAGGCTACGGTAACCGCTGACCATCAAGTGGGCCGTACGCTTGGTTGCCACTTTAGTGGTATAAAAAAAAAACAACGGATAGAAATTTGCATTAAAAAAAACAAATCGCAGACAAAGTCGAGAGCGGTTCCACTAGCTTATTTAAATTGTGACATCAAACGGTCTTTACAAAAAAAACTCAAGTGTTTATCCATAAAAAAAATAATGCTTTCCTCAACATTAAATGTCGAAGTACCTACTCTAATGTTCTACAGATAAGCATCTAGCTGAAAGCGCATTTGGTCATAATTTATCAATCTCTCTACTATAGAAATGCCCCGCGACTTTCTCTGCATTCAGTTTTTATTTTCATGCAAACTTCATCTTCTCGATACTTCTTTAGGGAGTTGAATTTCTTGGAATTGTTTTCTTAACGCACTCTAACAGTTAAAAAGATCTCTTTAAAGTTTAGGTCTCTACGTTTTACTGTCTGAGCGCTAACTGTCTCAGTTAGTGACGAAAAGATTTTATTTTTTTATACAACTGAAGTGGCAACCAAGCGTACGGCCCACGAGATGGTAAGCGGTTACCGCAGCCTATGAACGCTTGCAATACCAGAGGTATCACTCGCAGGTTGCCACCTTGAGACTTAGATCGAAAGTCTCATGTGCCAGTAATTTCACCTTCACACCGGAACACAGCAATGCGAGCATTACTGCTTGGCGGCTGAAATAAGTATAGTGGTAGTCCTTCCCCGGACGAGCTCTATCACAGAGAACTCTGCTACTCTTATATATGATGATTATAAATATTTAAATAATTATCATCATCAAAATATTAATTTTCGCGCCGTATCTAACCTGAAGTAACATTTAGTATAAATAAAAAATATTTTGCAATTTCATAATTTGAAACGTAAAGGTTCGCGGCACAGGAGGCCTGGATTTGAGCAAAGGACTCGTTTGAAAACGAGACATCCTCAAACACACTCCAGTTTCCATGCTCCTAATGATGCCACCCTTTGAGTAGGTATTCGACCGAAAAATATTTACTGAGGGGCTGTCTTCTTCGGAAAATTACGTATTTAAAAAAATACACAAATCAGGGTTCTTGAAGTCTACGTAGTCTCGTTACTTAGACGTGCGTTGCGTGTTTTATGCATGGACGTAATATATTACGTCCATGCATAAAACACGCAACACATACATAGTCCTGACTCCACACAAGATACTCGTGACATTGTAATTATTTTTTGTTTTTTTTTATTTGTTCGTTTATATATGTGATTTTTTTACATTTACTAATTTATTAAAAAATAATTACATATTTGCAGATCATGGAAACATTTGTCCAACAGCGGATAATATTTTTTTTTATACCGTTAAAATAGCAACCAAGCGTACCACTTGGTGATAAGCGGTCACCGTAGCCTGTGTACGCTTGCAACATCAGAGATACCACTTGCTTACACCTTGCCGAAAACTCATCCTTCGAACACACAGCAATGTGAGCATTACTGCTTGGCGGTAGAAATAGGTATGATGCTAGTTCATCCCTGGACGAGTTCTATCAAAGAGAACTCTACTACTTTTTACCGAGCTCTCGCTCGCCGTGCCACCGAGGTCGTCAATAAAACTGAGTAAAACAACTAAAGCCTCTGTCGTTCGACATCATCGGACGCCATAAACCAATACAATTTGCATCTTTCTGTAATAAAATAAATTAAATCTCAGTTAAATGCGCCCGTTTCATTAAACTACAGACTATAACCCAAATAACGAGATTTGCTTGCCGCCGGATTATCCGAATAATGATTGCGAATTACGCATTACGGCGATAGTCAAATTCGCACGAAGTTACCCTTGCTACTTCCGGGGAGGTCACGACACAATCTGGTTATGCCAACCTTATTTTGACGACCGATGTGGCGCGGCGGGCCAAGGTCTGCCTGCGACGCGGAGGTCGCGGGTTCGATTCCCGCCTTGGAACAAATGTTTGTACAATCTACAAATATTTGTTCCGGGTGTTCTGGGTATTTTATATCTATAAAAAAAATATCTATCTATGTATTCTATTTATTGTATTAAGTATATTAGTCATCTAGTACCCATAACACAAGCTCTGCTTAACTTGGGGCTAGATGATGCCGTGTGGATTGTCCAGCATTATTTATTTATTTATTTATTCACAAACGTACAATTCATTTAGACCGCGCTGTTAGATTAAAGTGTGTCTTTTAAAATCTATCATCATATTCTTCATTTAATGGCTTCTGTGGCTGAATTTGCCACATTTTTGTCAATCAAGTCAAGATTAAAAACGGTAAAACGATGCAGGTTTGAATATGAAAGATGGTCAGTTTAACAGAGGAAAACTCAAGAAATACTATCAACGACTTTGTTCAGCACGGTTTTTTATAAGAATAAGATTATTTTTTTATAATTTCCAAGTGAAAATACACATTTTCTGTAGCTTGTATACAAAACGCATGCAAACGCATTAAATTGTTTGGCATTATATTTTCAACAACAAATAAGTATAATAATAATTGAAATTCATCATCATCATCATCATGACAGCCTTCTAATGTTCCCACTGCTGGGACACTGGCCTACTCTCAAGCAAGAGTGATTGGGTTATTGAAATTAGAACATCACTAAATAAAAAAAAACTAAATATTTGAATAATTTTTAAATTGTAGTCTATTCTATTTTTATAAAAATATCATGGTTATACAGATTTCACATTATTTAAATGCATTTTAGCCGTAACAAGTGGAGTGAAAATAACTAACTAGTTACGTCTGCACAATAAACGGGGCAAATCAATGACGCAAGCAAACTTAACCGCAGGGAAAATACGAACGATTCAACTAGTAAAACAAATAATGTGATTTACTAACTATTGTATGCCATTTTAATTTATCTAAACAGTACTTGATCAAGATGACATTAAAAACAGTCGCAGGATGTCGTTGGATGATAAAAGATGACGACCATCTTAAGTCTCAGATCCTAAATTGTCTTACTGTTTCAACCCTGTCGACATTGACATTGGCAAAATTGTGGCAAACCCGGCCACAGACGCCACAAATTAAAAGAAGAAGAAGAAGATGAAAGATGAAGATTTAATGATCAAACGAACTTACCCTTACGTGAAGTTCGATCATAATTATATGAACTGCTTAATTCGATGCGATTTAATGTTTTACTTAGATGTGAAACTTAATGTCATGGCGCTCTTTGGGAGGCTTATGTCCAGCAGTGGACGTCTATTCGCTGATATGACCTTTTTTTTTAGAAATACAATGAAGGTTTCTCCTTTGTCGAAAATTGGGTTAGAAACGAATTTCCCGGTTTAATGGGAAAGCGAACGACAAAGAATTTATGTGAAAAGTTAGGGGCTCACAGGACGGCGGCGCTAAGTTTTGTTTTAGGGTTCCGCTTGCTGGCAGAGGCTTAATGCGATATGCATAATTCTGTATGTAGATAACTTTTAATAATAAGAGGCATGTTTCAAATAAAAAAGACTTATTTACTTTAGATGTCCGGAGAGATCAAGGGAAAGCCAAAGAGGTCAAAGGGAGGCCTTTGCCCAGCAGTGGGACACAGCAGGCTAATCGTAATCGTATTCGTAACTTTAACCAAAAGCAAAATTACACAGAGGCCGTACCGAAATAATACTCTTTAATGAAAATCGTTAACGTGTCGTCCAGCTGAGATTTTGACAGTGCTTCTTTGCGTAAAATGACAAATAAGGACTACGGGGAACAGTGGTTAGTTTCGTTATGCTCCTGGTGCGTAACTTGATCTGTGGAAGACCTTACATAAATTTTACTTTGCTTTCATAAATAATGATACTTTGACTTCTTTGTTCCTTTGATTGTTTTACCCCCCATGGACCCCTATACTTTAACAATGCCATGACCTACTTAGCTTAGAAACTCAGCAGGAAATCACGTTAGTATAAATAACTTACCAACCTACTAAAAGACAATGTCACCACTCAAAAAAATGTGGACCCGAGGGGCTATTATGTTATTCAGTTGCAATCATACCTATTTCTGCCGCCAAACAGTAATGCTCGCATTGCTGTGTTACGGTGCGAAGGGTATGGTTTCCAGTGAAATTACTGGCACATGAGGCTTTCGATCTTAGCCTCAAGGTGGCAACCCGCGAGTGATACCTCTGGTATTGCAAGCGTCAATAGGCTGCGGTAACCGCTTACCATCTCGTGGGCCGTACGCTTAGTTGCCACTTCAGTTGTATAAAAAAAAAAAAAAAAAAACAATTTCACTAGGTTTCTATAAAAAACTGGCGTATTTTGTACGAATATGACAGCTAAGTAACAGATTGCTGTATTCAAATCAGATTCGGCAAAAGCAGGAAGGCTTTTTTTACTTTTCATAGTTTTATTGTTTATTTATTGGTGTAACTAGGTATAAAATATGTTTACATATGAATGAATGAATGAATTAATGAATGAAAACTAGCTTATTATATATTTAGCTCACGAGGTATTTAGATATAAAGTAGCCTTAAGCTGTTCTTGATCCAGAACTATTAGTATTCCAAGTTTCATTTTTGCCAACACTTGATTGAATTACAAACATAAGTTACTAATAAAACTACATGCAAAAACAATTTATTCCTTTTTTCTGTCTTCAAACAAATAATAAATTCATTAGAATAATCCTTGTAAATATTTTCGAGTAAAATAAAACAATACGAACAACAAAAGTCTTTGGATAAAAAATGAATCAAATATTTTTTTCCCCAGATTTGTTTTACCTTTTATTTTCCCACAAAACGCTCGAAATCTGGAAACTACCGCCTTTAAATATATTGAGATGTATTCAAATAAGTTATACATACCCACAGGCTGATTTCTCTAGAGGATAAAACCACCGTCGTGCTCCGATCTTGTGACGAGCTAGCTTTATTGAAAGCAAATATTGCTTCAAAAAATATTAAAGTAGTAAACATAATATTGGTGGCGTTTTACATCGCCATCTAGCTACAAGCTAAGCAATGCTTGTACTTAAATAAATAAATATAAGCTTTGACTACGTACACAATTAAACTTTTTAATCACACAAATTGTAGCTCAAAAACGCGCAACAGAATTAAGTGATAATCCGGTAAATACGAGAGAATCTGTAGATTAAAATTAATAAATAAATGCTAAAAATTAGGCCCACTTTTTGTACTGTATATTCTGTGCAATAAAGAATTAAATAATAAATAAAATAAATAATTATTTTCTTATATATTACTTTTAATGATCTAATCTGAAGTTCATCTAAGTGGGTGTCTGTCTGGGAATACTCTACGTAAAGACCTGAGCAAACCTAATATTCAATACATTGCTGTCTATAATTATGTAGCAGATGGAGATTTTAGAAAAATACCGGCATGTTCAAGAGTAGTAGAGTTTTTTGTGGTAAAGCTCGTCCGGGGAAGGACTATCACCATACCTATTTATGCCGCCAAGCAGTAATGCTCGCATTGCTGTGTTCCGGTGTGAAGGGTATGGTTCCCGGTGAAATTACTGGCACATGAGGCTTTCAATCTTAGCCTCAAGGTGGCAACCCGCGAGTGATACCTCTGGTATTTCAAGCGTCCATAGGCTGCGGTAACCGCTTACCATCTTACGCTTGGTTGCCTTCTTACTTCAATGGTATATAAAAAAAAAAAAAAACACATGCGCCATATGGGACACCGGCCTACTCTTGAGCGAGAGCGATTGGGTCTTAATCTACTGCGTAGTGAATGAGGATCCAATGCGGATTGGTGGATGGTCTTTTGAATGTTTTAGTTCTTGGACATGCCGGTTTCTTTATGGTGTTTTGTTTCACCTTATGAGAGCACTGGCTGTATACACATACATTTTTCTTACAGAACAATCTTAACAATATATTGTTCGTTCGTTGCACCTTGCACTAATATAAATCTATTAGTGCAAGGTTGAACGATCTTTCCAGCGATGGCCTTTGTCCAGTTGTGGACGTCTATTGGTTGATACGATAATAATAATGACTTGCACAGGTAAATCTTTACCTCTTATGTCTCATGCATCGCACGTTAGCATTTTAAGTACGTCGCCGGCGTGTCTAGCCCAATCTTACTTGCTAATCTTGCTATCATTTGGAACATCTAGCGCAGCTGATGGAGCCTTTGCTACCGTTTCCCTGGCCACCAGTGCTTTATGGAAACGGAAACAACGTCATTAAATATACAATGGAATATACAAAATGCTTGCTACAAATTATCTAAACAGACAGACTGCCATTTAAAAAAGGGAAAAAAAAAAATGCTTAGCAAACTATTTAAATGTTTATTCGAGTAAAGGAAAACCGGGATTGAACACGATGTCAAAACTCAAAATTTGCTGGTGAATCATCATCATAGTCATGCTAGCCAATCCACAAATTCGATGTCCACAAGTGGTCATAGGATTCCACTAAAGAATGATATAAAAATGAAACTGATTTTATGTGCCATGCATGACGACCGATCTTGAGCCTTCACCAACAAAAAAAAAATCTAGAACCAACTTCCTGTAACCACTTTAATGTCATCGGTCTACCAAGTGGAAGGCCGTCCTACATTTTACTCTACTTTTTATATTTTATTAAATTTATAAACTCTCAAATAAAAAAAATAAAAAAAAAAGAGGAAATTAATGAACGTATGCATCCTCCCCGTTTTGACATATGGTGCGCAAACATGGTCCTTGACAAACATTCTCAGGTCCAAGCTCAAAGTTTGCCAACGTGCGATGGAGCGTAGCATTTTGGGTGTCAAGCGAACGGACAGAGTCCGTAACACCGATCTGCGCGCCAAAACCGAAATTGTTGATGTAGCGTCGAAGGCCGCTTCGCTGAAGTGGAATTGGGCTGGGCATGTCTGTCGTATGTCAAATGAGCTGTGGGCAAAGGTAGCCACCGAGTGGCGCCCTGACCCAGCGAGAAGGCAACGCGGCAGACCAAAACGGAGATGGCGGGACGAACTGGATAAATTTTTGGTAGATTGGAGGTTTTTGGCTCGGGATCGAGATGTCTGGAGGGAATGGGGGGAGGCCTTTGCCCAGCAGTGGGACACCAACGGCTGATATAATATAATAATAATAAATAAACTCTCAAAAGGCAGAATAAATAAACGCGCAATTTAAAAAAAATCTGAAACTTAGGCAGGTGAAAATTAATATTTATTACGTTCAAAATTCTAATAAACGCACCTCAAAGGCTCATGTATGACTACCTGAGCCCACAAGTTGTCTCTAACCAATTACATTCTAAGTCTTCATTGAAATCTCGCGTTTCCTCTCGAGCTAAATTAAATTGTTTCGTTTTAAAACACAATCTCATAAAATTATTTTTTAACTATCTATTGTCAGCGACTTCGTTCGCGTGGAACTCGGGAACCGTATTTTTTTCCAGGATAAAAAGTAGCCTATGTCCTATTCTCGGTTTTTATCTATATATGTATTAAATTTCAGCCAAATAGGTTCAGTGATTGTCGAGTTATAAAGGAACAAACATCCATCAAAATTTTCGCATTTATAATATTAGTGTGATTTTTAAAGTAAAGTAAAGTATAAAATATATTTATTCAATCATAATTATCACAAAGTTTCTTTCTTATGTCTATAGTTTATTTGTTTAAAATTTGTGTTAACTACACTCGAGAGCAATGAATCCGGGTCACTCAAAGAATCCAAAAAATCTCGGAAAGTAAGAATGCTAGGTTAATGCAATAAATTGTATTTAATAGACAATTTAATACTCCTTAAATGAAAGTTAAAAAAATATGAGTCACCATACATTTTATTTACACAAAATTACATAAAGAAAAAAAACTGCTGATCTCTCCTTAAAACAAAAATAGGAAACATGAAATTTTTGAACTTTATGACGATTTTCTTGAATTTCAATACTTCGTATTACCTCCTCGTGCTTCCATTACTGCGTTTACGCGGTTTGGCATGCTGTACACCAAGTTCCTCATACGATTTTGGGGAATATTCTCCCATTCCTCTGTGAGAGCAATTTTGAGCTCAGGAAGCGTGATTGGGGGAGGGTTTCGTTGTTTTACGCATCTCCCTAGCTCGTCCCAAGCATGCGCGATCGGGTTGATATCCGGGCTGCGCGCTGGCTACTCCATACAAGTAATGTTCATCTCTTGAAGGTAGTCATTCACAATCCTACCTGTATGAGGTCGGGCATTGTCATGCATAAATATAGCATCCTCACCCAAATTGACCATAAATGGACCAACGTGTTCGTTGAGGATTTCTTCCACATATCTTACGCTAGTTAAAGAGCCGTTTTCTATGATCACCAGCTCTGTGCGACTTTCAGAGGAAATTCCGGCCCACACAAGTACAGACCCACCACCGTAGGCTACTTTTTCTTCGATGCATGCTTGCTTGAATCTTTCCCCTGGTCTTCTATACACTCTGTGTCTTCCATCGTGCTTGTAGAGCATAAATTTTGATTCGTCGGAGAACATAACTTTCGACCGAACTACTTTCCGAGATTTTTTGGATTCTTTGAGTGACCCGGATTCATTGCTCTCGAGTGTAGTTTCTGTTGTGTCATGCGAGTATTTTGCACTAACCTCCTAATTAGCACCTTCTCTATAAAATATTTATTTTGACAAGACTGCTAACGGGACCGTGTTCTTCACTAGAACATTATACTATATAAAGCTAAACTACCACTCACTCACTCACTGACTCACTGACATGTGAGTTGAGGCACTTGCGCTAGGGGTGGGGTAAAACCGATTACGGATTCGTATAGAGGGTGTTTTGAAACTTTCTAGAAAAATCCCAAAATCCCCATTTTCCCCTCCCTTGAGGGGGTCTTTGTGGGGATTTTCTACTTGCCGTTGGAAAAGTCGCGTTTTTTTTTGAGATTCGTGTAGAGGGTGTCCTGATTGGTAGAAATCAATTTTTGAATCCCCCCTAAATCCCCCCGTTTTTTTTTTTTTTGTATTATCTCTGAAACTATTGAGGGGATTGGAAATTTTTTTCAAGATTCGTGTAGGTTTTGTCCATGGAAGTACAACTGAATGTCGAATATACCCCAGAGTAACTTTGAATCGACCATGAAAAATTTTTTTTTTTTTATGTTTTTTTTTTTCGAAATGAATTTTTTTTTTTTTTTCAATTTTTTTATATTATTGCCCCTGTTATGGAGAGCACTTTTTACCCTCGCGAGCTGCTTGCAGCGAGCGCACCACGCAACCTCTACAGGAGCACACCCCGTTCGCGAGCTGCTTGCAGCGAGCGCACCGCGCAACCTCTACAGGAGCACACCTCGTTCGCGAGCTGCTTGCAGCGAGCGCACCACGCAACCTCTACAGGAGCACACCCCGTTCGCGAGCTGCTTGCAGCGAGCGCACCACGCAACCTCTACAGGAGCACACCCCGTTCGCGAGCTGCTTGCAGCGAGCGCACCACGCAACCTCTACAGGAGCACACCCCGTTCGCGAGCTGCTTGCAGCGAGCGCACCGCGCAACCTCTACAGGAGCACACCCCGTTCGCGAGCTGCTTGCAGCGAGCGCACCACGCAACCTCTACAGGAGCACACCTCGTTCGCGAGCTGCTTGCAGCGAGCGCACCACGCAACCTCTACAGGAGCACACCCCGTTCGCGAGCTGCTTGCAGCGAGCGCACCGCGCAACCTCTACAGAAACACACCCCGTTCGCGAGCTGCTTGCAGCGAGCGCACCACGCGACCTCTACAGGAGCACAGCCTGTTCGCGAGCTGCTTGCAGCGAGCGCACCGCGCAACCTCTATAGGAGAACACCGTTCGCGAGCTGCTTGCAGCGAGCGTTCCGCCCAACCTCTACAGAAACTTAACCCTCTCGCGAGCTGCTTGCAGCGAGCGCACCACGCAACCTCTATAGAAACTTTAACCCCTCGCGAGCTGCTTGCAGCGAGCGCACCACGCAACCTCTACAGGAGTACACACCGTTCGCGAGCTGCTTGCAGCGAGCGCACCACGCGGCCTCTATAGAAATTTAACTTCTCGCGAGCTGCTTGCAGCGAGCGCACCACGCAACCTCTACAGGAGCACACCCCGTTCGCGAGCTGCTTGCAGCGAGCGCACCACGCAACCTCTACAGGAGCACACCCCGTTCGCGAGCTGCTTGCAGCGAGCGCACCGCGCAACCTCTACAGGAGCACACCCCGTTCGCGAGCTGCTTGCAGCGAGCGCACCACGCTGCCTCTACAGAAACTTAACCCTCTCGCGAGCTGCTTGCAGCGAGCGCACCACGCAACCTCTACAGAAACTTAACCCCTCGCGAGCTGCTTGCAGCGAGCGCACCAGGCGACCTATATTATTTACCCATGCAATTAATAACCAACTTTAAAATCTTTATAATTGTTTTAATAACGTTTTTCTTATATCTTTTGTAGGAGTCCAAATGTAAACATTTTATACCCTTTTTTCAATTTGAAAATATTTTATGTCAATGTCCAGGACCCAAACCCACACGCGAGCTGCCTGCAGCTCGCGCACCACAAAAAACTAGTTATACTATATATAGCTAAACTACCACTGACTCACTCACTGATTCACTCATTGACATGTGAGTTGAGGCACTTGCAGTAGGGGTGGGGTAAAACCGATTACGGATTCGTATAGGGGGTGTTTTGAAACTTTCCAGAAAAATCCAAAAACCCCCATTTTTGACCCCCTTAAAGGGGTCGTAGGGGGTATTTTCCACTTGCCGTTGGAAAAGTCGCGTTTTTTTTTGAGATTCGTGTAGAGGGTGTCCTGATTGGTAGAAATCATTTTTTAAATACCCCCTAAATACCCCCGTTTTTTTATTTTTCATCATATCTCCGAATCTACTGAGGGGATTTGAAAATTTTTTCAAGATTCGTGTAGGATTTGTCCATGGAAGTACAACTGAATGTCGAATATACCCCAGACCAACTTCGAATCGCTTTTTTTTTTTTTTTGTGATTTTTTTTCGGAATGTTTTTTTTTTTTTTTTTTATATTATTGCCCCTGTTATGGAGAGCACTTTTTACCTTCGCGAGCTGCTTGCAGCGAGCGCACCACGCAACCTCTACAGGAGCACACCCCGTTCGCGAGCTGCTTGCAGCGAGCGCACCACGCAACCTCTACAGGAGCACACCCCGTTCGCGAGCTGCTTGCAGCGAGCGCACCGCGCAACCTCTACAGGAGCACACTCCGTTCGCGAGCTGCTTGCAGCGAGCGCACCGCGCAACCTCTATAGGAGAACACCGTTCGCGAGCTGCTTGCAGCGAGCGTGCCGCCCAACCTCTACAGCAGCACACCCCGTTCGCGAGCTGCTTGCAGCGAGCGCACCACGCAACCTCTACAGGAGCACACTCCGTTCGCGAGCTGCTTGCAGCGAGCGCACCGCGCAACCTCTATAGGAGAACACCGTTCGCGAGCTGCTTGCAGCGAGCGCACCACGCAACCTCTACAGGAGCACACCCCGTTCGCGAGCTGCTTGCAGCGAGCGCACCACGCAACCTCTACAGGAGCACACTCCGTTCGCGAGCTGCTTGCAGCGAGCGCACCACACTACCTCTACAGAAACTTTAACACCTCGCGAGCTGCTTGCAGCGAGCGCACCACGCTACCTCTACAGGAGCACACCCCGTTCGCGAGCTGCTTGCAGCGAGCGCACCACGCAACCTCTACAGGAACTTAACCCCTCGCGAGCTGCTTGCAGCGAGCGCACCAGGCGACCTATATTTTTTATCCGTGCAAGTAATAACCAACTTTTAATTCTTTTTATTTCTATTTTAACTTTGTTTTACTTATATCTTTTGTAAGAGTCAAACTGGTAATATTTTATACCTTTTTTCAATTTGAAAATATTTAATGTCAATGTCCAGGACCCAAACCCACACGCGAGCTGCCTGCAGCTCGCGCACCACAAAAAACTAGTTATTATTATTATACTATATAAAGCTAAACTACCACTCACTGACTCACTCACTCACTGACATGTGAGTTGAGGCACTTGCGCTAGGGGTGGGGTAAAACCGACTACGGATTCGTATAGAGGGTGTTTTGAAACTTTCTAGAAAAATCCCAAAATCCCCATTTTCCCATCCCTTGAGGGGGTCGTTGTGGGGATTTTCTACTTGCCGTTGGAAAAGTCGCGTTTTTTTTTGAGATTCGTGTAGAGGGTGTCCTGATTGGTAGAAATCAATTTTTGAATCCCCCCTAAATCCCCCCGTTTTTTTTTTTTTCGTATTATCTCCGAATCTACTGAGGGGATTTGAAATATTTTTCAAGATTTGTATAGGATTTGTTCATGGAAGTACAACTAAATGTCGATTATACCCCAGACCAACTTCGAATCGACCATGACCAATTTTTTTTTTTTTTTTTTTTGGGATTTTTTTTTCGGAATGAAAAATTGTTTTTTTTTTTACAATTTTTTTATATTATTGCCCCTGTTATGGAGAGCACTTTTTACCTTCGCGAGCTGCTTGCAGCGAGCGCACCACGCAACCTCTACAGGAGCACACCCCGTTCGCGAGCTGCTTGCAGCGAGCGCACCACGCTACCTCTACAGGAGCACACCCCGTTCGCGAGCTGCTTGCAGCGAGCGCACCACGCAACCTCTACAGGAGCACACCCCGTTCGCGAGCTGCTTGCAGCGAGCGCACCACGCAACCTCTACAGGAGCACACCTCGTTCGCGAGCTGCTTGCAGCGAGCGCACCACGCAACCTCTACAGGAGCACACCCCGTTCGCGAGCTGCTTGCAGCGAGCGCACCACGCAACCTCTACAGGAGCACACCCCGTTCGCGAGCTGCTTGCAGCGAGCGCACCACGCAACCTCTACAGGAGCACACTCCGTTCGCGAGCTGCTTGCAGCGAGCGCACCGCGCAACCTCTATAGGAGCACACTCCGTTCGCGAGCTGCTTGCAGCGAGCGCACCACGCGACCTTTACAGAAACTTAACCCTCTCGCGAGCTGCTTGCAGCGAGCGCACCACGCAACCTCTATAGAAACTTTAACCCCTCGCGAGCTGCTTGCAGCGAGCGCACCACGCTACCTCTACAGGAGCACACCCCGTTCGCGAGCTGCTTGCAGCGAGCGCACCGCGCAACCTCTACAGGAGCACATCCCGTTCGCGAGCTGCTTGCAGCGAGCGCACCACGCTACCTCTACAGGAGCACACCCCGTTCGCGAGCTGCTTGCAGCGAGTGCACCACGCAACCTCTACAGAAACTTAACCCTTCGCGAGCTGCTTGCAGCGAGCGCACCAGGCGACCTATATTTTTTATCCGTGCAAGTAATAACCAACTTTTAATTCTTTTTTTTCTATTATAACTTTGTTTTACTTATATCTTTTATAAGAGTCAAACTGGTATAATTTTATACCTTTTTTCAATTTGAAAATATTTAATGTCCAAGTCCCAGCCTCAAACCCACACGCGAGCTGCCTGCAGCTCGCGCACCACAAAAAACTAGTTATACTATATAAAGCTAAACTACCACTGACTCACTCACTGATTCACTCATTGACATGTGAGTTGAGGCACTTGCAGTAGGGGTGGGGTAAAACCGATTACGGATTCGTATAGGGGGTGTTTTGAAACTTTCCAGAAAAATCCAAAAACCCCCATTTTTGACCCCCTTGAAGGGGTCGTAGGGGGTATTTTCCACTTGCCGTTGGAAAAGTCGCGTTTTTTTTTGAGATTCGTGTAGAGGGTGTCCTGATTGGTAGAAATCATTTTTTAAATACCCCCTAAATACCCCCGTTTTTTTATTTTTCATCATATCTCCGAATCTACTGAGGGGATTTGAAAATTTTTTCAAGATTCGTGTAGGATTTGTCCATGGAAGTACAACTGAATGTCGAATATACCCCAGACCAACTTCGAATCGCTTTTTTTTTTTTTTTTTGGGTTTTTTTTTCGGAATGATTTTTTTTTTTTTTTTATATTATTGCCCCTGTTATGGAGAGCACTTTTTACCTTCGCGAGCTGCTTGCAGCGAGCGCACCACGCAACCTCTACAGGAGCACACCCCGTTCGCGAGCTGCTTGCAGCGAGCGCACCCACGCTACCTCTACAGGAGCACACCCCGTTCGCGAGCTGCTTGCAGCGAGCGCACCACGCTACCTCTACAGGAGCACACCCCGTTCGCGAGCTGCTTGCAGCGAGCGCACCACGCAACCTCTACAGGAGCACACCCCGTTCGCGAGCTGCTTGCAGCGAGCGCACCACGCTACCTCTACAGGAGCACACCCCGTTCGCGAGCTGCTTGCAGCGAGCGCACCACGCAACCTCTACAGGAGCACACCCCGTTCGCGAGCTGCTTGCAGCGAGCGCACCACGCTACCTCTACAGGAGCACACCCCGTTCGCGAGCTGCTTGCAGCGAGCGCACCACGCAACCTCTACAGGAGCACACCCCGTTCGCGAGCTGCTTGCAGCGAGCGCACCACTCTACCTCTACAGAAACTTAACTCTCTCGCGAGCTGCTTGCAGCGAGCGCACCACGCTACCTCTATAGAAACTTTAACCCCTCGCGAGCTGCTTGCAGCGAGCGCACCACGCGACCTATATTTTTTATCCGTACAAGTAATACCCAACTTTTAAACCTTTTACTACTTTTTTTTACTTTATTTTATTTATATGTTTTGTAGGAGTCCAAATGTAAACATTTTTTACCTTTTTTCAATTTGAAAATATTTAATGTCCAAGTCCCAGCCTCAAACCCACACGCGAGCTGCCTGCAGCTCGCGCACCACAAAAAACTAGTTATACTATATATAGCTAAACTACCACTGACTCACTCACTGATTCACTCATTGACATGTGAGTTGAGGCACTTGCAGTAGGGGTGGGGTAAAACCGATTACGGATTCGTATAGGGGGTGTTTTGAAACTTTCCAGAAAAATCCAAAAACCCCCATTTTTGACCCCCTTAAAGGGGTCGTAGGGGGTATTTTCCACTTGCCGTTGGAAAAGTCGCGTTTTTTTTTGAGATTCGTGTAGAGGGTGTCCTGATTGGTAGAAATCATTTTTTAAATACCCCCTAAATACCCCCGTTTTTTTATTTTTCATCATATCTCCGAATCTACTGAGGGGATTTGAAAATTTTTTCAAGATTCGTGTAGGATTTGTCCATGGAAGTACAACTGAATGTCGAATATACCCCAGACCAACTTCGAATCGCTTTTTTTTTTTTTTTGTGATTTTTTTTCGGAATGTTTTTTTTTTTTTTTTTTTATATTATTGCCCCTGTTATGGAGAGCACTTTTTACCTTCGCGAGCTGCTTGCAGCGAGCGCACCACGCAACCTCTACAGGAGCACACCCCGTTCGCGAGCTGCTTGCAGCGAGCGCACCACGCAACCTCTACAGGAGCACACCCCGTTCGCGAGCTGCTTGCAGCGAGCGCACCGCGCAACCTCTACAGGAGCACACTCCGTTCGCGAGCTGCTTGCAGCGAGCGCACCGCGCAACCTCTATAGGAGAACACCGTTCGCGAGCTGCTTGCAGCGAGCGTGCCGCCCAACCTCTACAGCAGCACACCCCGTTCGCGAGCTGCTTGCAGCGAGCGCACCACGCAACCTCTACAGGAGCACACTCCGTTCGCGAGCTGCTTGCAGCGAGCGCACCGCGCAACCTCTATAGGAGAACACCGTTCGCGAGCTGCTTGCAGCGAGCGCACCACGCAACCTCTACAGGAGCACACCCCGTTCGCGAGCTGCTTGCAGCGAGCGCACCACGCAACCTCTACAGGAGCACACTCCGTTCGCGAGCTGCTTGCAGCGAGCGCACCACACTACCTCTACAGAAACTTTAACACCTCGCGAGCTGCTTGCAGCGAGCGCACCACGCTACCTCTACAGGAGCACACCCCGTTCGCGAGCTGCTTGCAGCGAGCGCACCACGCAACCTCTACAGGAACTTAACCCCTCGCGAGCTGCTTGCAGCGAGCGCACCAGGCGACCTATATTTTTTATCCGTGCAAGTAATAACCAACTTTTAATTCTTTTTATTTCTATTTTAACTTTGTTTTACTTATATCTTTTGTAAGAGTCAAACTGGTAATATTTTATACCTTTTTTCAATTTGAAAATATTTAATGTCAATGTCCAGGACCCAAACCCACACGCGAGCTGCCTGCAGCTCGCGCACCACAAAAAACTAGTTATTATTATTATACTATATAAAGCTAAACTACCACTCACTGACTCACTCACTCACTGACATGTGAGTTGAGGCACTTGCGCTAGGGGTGGGGTAAAACCGACTACGGATTCGTATAGAGGGTGTTTTGAAACTTTCTAGAAAAATCCCAAAATCCCCATTTTCCCATCCCTTGAGGGGGTCGTTGTGGGGATTTTCTACTTGCCGTTGGAAAAGTCGCGTTTTTTTTTGAGATTCGTGTAGAGGGTGTCCTGATTGGTAGAAATCAATTTTTGAATCCCCCCTAAATCCCCCCGTTTTTTTTTTTTTCGTATTATCTCCGAATCTACTGAGGGGATTTGAAATATTTTTCAAGATTTGTATAGGATTTGTTCATGGAAGTACAACTAAATGTCGATTATACCCCAGACCAACTTCGAATCGACCATGACCAATTTTTTTTTTTTTTTTTTTTGGGATTTTTTTTTCGGAATGAAAAATTGTTTTTTTTTTTACAATTTTTTTATATTATTGCCCCTGTTATGGAGAGCACTTTTTACCTTCGCGAGCTGCTTGCAGCGAGCGCACCACGCAACCTCTACAGGAGCACACCCCGTTCGCGAGCTGCTTGCAGCGAGCGCACCACGCTACCTCTACAGGAGCACACCCCGTTCGCGAGCTGCTTGCAGCGAGCGCACCACGCAACCTCTACAGGAGCACACCCCGTTCGCGAGCTGCTTGCAGCGAGCGCACCACGCAACCTCTACAGGAGCACACCTCGTTCGCGAGCTGCTTGCAGCGAGCGCACCACGCAACCTCTACAGGAGCACACCCCGTTCGCGAGCTGCTTGCAGCGAGCGCACCACGCAACCTCTACAGGAGCACACCCCGTTCGCGAGCTGCTTGCAGCGAGCGCACCACGCAACCTCTACAGGAGCACACTCCGTTCGCGAGCTGCTTGCAGCGAGCGCACCGCGCAACCTCTATAGGAGCACACTCCGTTCGCGAGCTGCTTGCAGCGAGCGCACCACGCGACCTTTACAGAAACTTAACCCTCTCGCGAGCTGCTTGCAGCGAGCGCACCACGCAACCTCTATAGAAACTTTAACCCCTCGCGAGCTGCTTGCAGCGAGCGCACCACGCTACCTCTACAGGAGCACACCCCGTTCGCGAGCTGCTTGCAGCGAGCGCACCGCGCAACCTCTACAGGAGCACATCCCGTTCGCGAGCTGCTTGCAGCGAGCGCACCACGCTACCTCTACAGGAGCACACCCCGTTCGCGAGCTGCTTGCAGCGAGTGCACCACGCAACCTCTACAGAAACTTAACCCTTCGCGAGCTGCTTGCAGCGAGCGCACCAGGCGACCTATATTTTTTATCCGTGCAAGTAATAACCAACTTTTAATTCTTTTTTTTCTATTATAACTTTGTTTTACTTATATCTTTTATAAGAGTCAAACTGGTATAATTTTATACCTTTTTTCAATTTGAAAATATTTAATGTCCAAGTCCCAGCCTCAAACCCACACGCGAGCTGCCTGCAGCTCGCGCACCACAAAAAACTAGTTATACTATATATAGCTTAATTACCACTGACTCACTCACTCACTGACATGTGAGTTGAGGCACTTGCGCTAGGGGTGGGGTAAAACCGATTACGGATTCGTATAGAGGGTGTTTTGAAACTTTCTAGAAAAATCCCAAAATCCCCATTTTCCCCTCCCTTGAGGGGGTCTTTGTGGGGATTTTCTACTTGCCGTTGGAAAAGTCGCGTTTTTTTTTGAGATTCGTGTAGAGGGTGTCCTGATTGGTAGAAATCAATTTTTGAATCCCCCCTAAATCCCCCCGTTTTTTTTTTTTTCGTATTATCTCGGAAACTATTGAGGGGATTGGAAATTTTTTTCAAGATTTGTATAGGATTTGTTCATGGAAGTACAACTGAATGTCGAATATACCCCAGACCAACTTCGAATCGACCATGACCAATTTTTTTTTTTTTTTTTTTGGGATTTTTTTTTGGAATAATTTTTTTTTTTTTTTTTTTTACAATTTTTTTATATTATTGCCCCTGTTATGGAGAGCACTTTTTACCTTCGCGAGCTGCTTGCAGCGAGCGCACCACGCAACCTCTACAGGAGTTAATCCCCTCGCGAGCTGCTTGCAGCGAGCGCACCACGCAACCTCTACAGGAGCACACCCCGTTCGCGAGCTGCTTGCAGCGAGCGCACCACGCAACCTCTACAGGAGCACACACCGTTCGCGAGCTGCTTGCAGCGAGCGCACCACGCAACCTCTACAGGAGCACACCCCGTTCGCGAGCTGCTTGCAGCGAGCGCACCGCACAACCTCTACAGGAGCACATCCCGTTCGCGAGCTGCTTGCAGCGAGCGCACCACGTAACCTCTATAGGAGAACACCGTTCGCGAGCTGCTTGCAGCGAGCGCACCGCGCAACCTCTATAGGAGAACACCGTTCGCGAGCTGCTTGCAGCGAGCGCGCCGCCCAACCTCTACAGGAGCACACCCCGTTGGCGAGCTGCTTGCAGCGAGCGCACCACGCAACCTCTACAGGAGCACACACCGTTCGCGAGCTGCTTGCAGCGAGCGCACCATGCAACCTCTACAGAAACTTAACCCCTCGCGAGCTGCTTGCAGCGAGCGCACCACGCACCCTCTACAGGAGCACACTCCGTTCGCGAGCTGCTTGCAGCGAGCGCACCGCGCAACCTTTATTTTTTATCCGTGCAAATAATAACCAACTTTTATATCTTTTTAATTCTATTTTAACTTTATTTTCCTTACATCTTTTGTAGGAGTCCAAATGTAAACATTTTATACCCTTTTTTCAATTTGAAAATATTTTATGTCAATGTCCAGGATCCAAACCCACACGCGAGCTGCCTGCAGCTCGCGCACCACAAAAAACTAGTTATATTATATAAAGCTAAACTACCACTCACTCATTGACATGTGAGTTGAGGCACTTGCGCTAGGGGTGGGGTAAAACCGATTACGGATTCGTATAGAGGGTGTTTTGAAACTTTCTAGAAAAATCCCAAAATCCCCATTTTCCCCTCCCTTGAGGGGGTCGTTGTGGGGATTTTCTACTTGCCGTTGGAAAAGTCGCGTTTTTTTTTGAGATTCGTGTAGAGGGTGTCCTGATTAGTAGAAATCAATTTTTGAATCCCCCCTAAATCCCCCCGTTTTTTTTTTTTTCGTATTATCTCCGAATCTACTGAGGGGATTTGAAATATTTTTCAAGATTTGTATAGGATTTGTTCATGGAAGTACAACTAAATGTCGAATATACCCCAGACCAACTTCGAATCGACCATGACCAGTTTTTTTTTTTTTTTTTTTGGGATTTTTTTTTCGGAATGAAAAAATTTTTTTTTTTTTACAATTTTTTTTACAATTTCCCCTGTTATGGAGAGCACTTTTTACCTTCGCGAGCTGCTTGCAGCGAGCGCACCACGCAACCTCTACAGCAACCAATCTTCTCGCGAAGCTGCTTGCAGCGAGCGCACCACGCAACCTCTAAAGGAGCACACCCCGTTCGCGAGCTGCTTGCAGCGAGCGCACCGCGCAACCTCTATAGGAGCACACACCGATCGCGAGCTGCTTGCAGCGAGCGCACCGCGCAACCTCTGCAGGAGCTCACTCCGTTCGCGAGCTGCTTGCAGCGAGCGCACCGCGCAACCTCTATAGGAGAACACACCGATCGCGAGCTGCTTGCAGCGAGCGCACCGCGCAACCTCTGCAGGAGCTCACTCCGTTCGCGAGCTGCTTGCAGCGAGCGCACCGCGCAACCTCTATAGGAGAATACCGTTCGCGAGCTGCTTGCAGCGAGCGCACCGCGCACCCTCTATAGGAGAACACCGTTCGCGAGCTGCTTGCAGCGAGCGCACCAGGCGACCTATATTATTTACCCATGCAATTAATAACCAACTTTAAAATCTTTTTAATTGTTTTAATAACGTTTTTCTTACATCTTTTGTAGGAGTCCAAATGTAAACATTTTATACCCTTTTTTCAATTTGAAAATATTTTATGTCCATGTCCACGACCCAAACCCACACGCGAGCTGCCTGCAGCTCGCGCACCACAAAAAACTAGTTATACTATATAAAGCTAAACTACCACTCACTCACTCACTGACTCACTGACATGTGAGTTGAGGCACTTGCACTAGGGGTGGGGTAAAACCGATTACGGATTCGTATAGAGGATGTTTTGAAACTTTCTAGAAAAATCCCAAAATCCCCATTTTCCCCTCCCTTGAGGGGGTCGTTGTGGGGATTTTCTACTTGCCGTTGGAAAAGTCGCGTTTTTTTTTGAGATTCGTGTAGAGGGTGTCCTGATTGGAAGAAATCAATTTTTGAATCCCCCCTAAATCCCCCCGTTTTTTTTTTTTTCGTATTATCTCTGAAACTATTGAGGGGATTGGAAATTTTTTTCAAGATTCGTGTAGGTTTTGACCATGGAAGTACAACTGAATGTCGAATATACCCCAGACTAACTTCGAATCGACCATGAAAATTTTTTTTTTTTTTTCGGAATGAACATTTTTTTTTTTTTCAATTTTTTATATTATTGCCCCTGTTATGGAGAGCACTTTTTACCTTCGCGAGCTGCTTGCAGCGAGCGCACCACGCAACCTCTACAGGAGCACACCCCGTTCGCGAGCTGCTTGCAGCGAGCGCACCACGCAACCTCTATAGGAGAACACCGTTCGCGAGCTGCTTGCAGCGAGCGCGCCGCCCAACCTCTACAGCAGCACACCCCGTTCGCGAGCTGCTTGCAGCGAGCGCGCCGCCCAACCTCTACAGCAGCACACCCCGTTCGCGAGCTGCTTGCAGCGAGCGCACCACGCAACCTCTACAGGAGCACACCCCGTTCGCGAGCTGCTTGCAGCGAGCGCACCACGCAACCTCTACAGGAGCACACCCCGTTCGCGAGCTGCTTGCAGCGAGCGCACCACGCAACCTCTACAGGAGCACACTCCGTTCGCGAGCTGCTTGCAGCGAGCGCACCGCGCAACCTCTATAGGAGAACACCGTTCGCGAGCTGCTTGCAGCGAGCGCGCCGCCCAACCTCTACAGGAGCACACCCCGTTCGCGAGCTGCTTGCAGCGAGCGCACCGAGCAAACTCTATAGGAGCACACACCGTTCGCGAGCTGCTTGCAGCGAGCGCACCGCGCAACCTCTGCAGGAAATCACTCCGTTCGCGAGCTGCTTGCAGCGAGCGCCCCGCGCAACCTCTATAGGAGAACACCGTTCGCGAGCTGCTTGCAGCGAGCGCACCGCGCAACCTCTATAGGAGAACACCGTTCGCGAGCTGCTTGCAGCGAGCGCACCGGGCGACCTATATTTTTCATCCGTGCAAGTAATAACCAACTTTTAATTCTTTTTAATTCTATTTTAAATTTGTTTTACTTATATCTTTTGTAGGAGTCCAAATGTAAACATTTTATACCTTTTTTCAATTTGAAAATATTTAATGTCCACGTCCCAGCCTCAAACCCACACGCGAGCTGCCTGCAGCTCGCGCACCACAAAAAACTAGTTATACTATATATAGCTAAACTACCACTGACTCACTGATTCACTCATTGACATGTGAGTTGAGGCACTTGCGCTAGGGGTGGGGTAAAACCGATTACGGATTCGTATAGAGGGTGTTTTGAAACTTTCTAGAAAAATCACAAAATCCCCATTTTCCCCTCCCTTGAGGGGGTCTTTGTGGGGATTTTCTACTTGCCGTTGGAAAAGTCGCGTTTTTTTTTGAGATTCGTATAGAGGGTGTCCTGATTGGTAGAAATCAATTTTTGAATCCCCCCTAAATCCCCCCGTTTTTTTTTTTTTCGTATTATCTCCGAAACTATTGAGGGGATTGGAAATTTTTTTCAAGGTTCGTGTAGGTTTTGTCCATGAAAGTAATACTGAATGTCGAATATACCCCAGACCAACTTTGAATCGACAATGATCAATTTTTTTTTTTTTTTGTTTTTTTTTTCGTTTTTTTTTTTTTTTTTTACAATTTTTTTATATTTTTGCCCCTGTTATGGTGAGCATTTTTTACCTTCGCGAGCTGCTTGCAGCGAGCGCACCACTTAACCTCTACGGAGCACACCCCGTTCGCGAGCTGCTTGCAGCGAGCGCACCACGCAACCTCTACAGGAGCACACCCCGTTCGCGAGCTGCTTGCAGCGAGCGCACCGCGCAACCTCTAAAGGAGCACACCCCGTTCGCGAGCTGCTTGCAGCGAGCGCACCACGCAACCTCTACAGGAGCACACCCCGTTCGCGAGCTGCTTGCAGCGAGCGCACCACGCAACCTCTACAGGAGCGCACCCCGTTCGCGAGCTGCTTGCAGCGAGCGCACCACGCAACCTCTACAGGAGCACACCCCGTTCGCGAGCTGCTTGCAGCGAGCGCACCACGCCACCTCTACAGGAGCACGCCCCGTTCGCGAGCTGCTTGCAGCGAGCGCACCGCGCAACCTCTAAAGGAGCACACCCCGTTCGCGAGCTGCTTGCAGCGAGCGCACCACGCAACCTCTACAGGAGCACACCCCGTTCGCGAGCTGCTTGCAGCGAGCGCACCACGCAACCTCTACAGGAGCACTCACCGTTCGCGAGCTGCTTGCAGCGAGCGCACCACGCAACCTCTACAGGAGCACACCCCGTTCGCGAGCTGCTTGCAGCGAGCGCACCACGCAACCTCTACAGGAGCACACCCTGTTCGCGAGCTGCTTGCAGCGAGCGCACCACGCGACCTCTACAGAAACTTAACCCCCTCGCGAGCTGCTTGCAGCGAGCGCACCACGCTACCTCTACAGAAACTTAACCCTCTCGCGAGCTGCTTGCAGCGAGCGCACTACGCGGCCTCTGTAGAAACTTTAACCCCTCGCGAGCTGCTTGCAGCGAGCGCACCGGGCGACCTATATTTTTTATCCGTGCAAGTAATAACCAACTTTTAATTCTTTTTAATTCTATTTATAATTTTTTTCCTTACATCTTTTGTAGGAGTCCAAATGTAAACATTTTATACCCTTTTTTCAATTTGAAAATATTTCATGTCCATGTCTAAGACTCGTATCCACACGCGAGCTGCCTGCAGCTCGCGCACCACAAAAAACTAGTTGTTTTTTATACAACTAAAATGGCAACCAAGCGCATGTACGCTTGCAACTGAAGTGCGCGTGTGTACTGTACGTTTATAACAGAGAGCAAAGTTCTTTTTTTGAAATACAATTAAGTCGGCGCAGTTATTATTTTTATTTTTCTTTAATCTAGGTCCTTCGAAAATTAATCTTATATTTCACCAGCCCCTATTCATCCCCCACAGATATCACTTGCGCTTTGCCACCTTGTGACGTAGATCGAAAGCCATGTGCCTCATGTGCCGGCACACAGTAATGCGAGCATTACTGCTTAGCGGTAGAAATAGGTATGGTAGTTCGTTGTCTTCTTTGGTAGGTATGGTGGTAGTTTTTGATGGAATTTGTATAAAATAATAGATGATTCTTCTGATAAACTGAGTTTTATTTTATAACATCACATTACGAAACAGGGACATGAACAAGACAGCTCATTGTCATATTTATTCGCATACCAAAGACAAAGCTCTACTTTTTGGTTTACACCACGAAGGTATTTCTAACAGTTTTTGAGAAAATTATGAGTTTTGTTTGGTTTATTTGTTTTTTTTTGTTTTTGATTAATTATTTTTAATTTGATAGATACTTTTTACTATTATTATTATTTTTTATATAATTTTTGCTCTCTCTACTGTGTCATCTCTCCAGTTATACGGTTATCTCTAATTGTAATCCCGCTTCCCGCGATTCAGGCTCAGCCTTGTGCGGGAACCAATGGTAACCTAATTCCATGTTATTGCGTCAGTTAATAAATATTTTTTTATTTTTTTTTGTATTTTTGTATTTTCTTCTCTGGACGAGCTCTACCACAAATAACTCTACTACTTTACAAACTTGTATCTCTATACAATATTTATATTCTTTACACTCGTGTATCGGGATGGGACATAGTGTACGGTGGGACAAAATGTATCCCAATTATTGCACAAAACTCCGAGGCAGTCCCAGGGGAGACAGGCGGCGGAACTCATTTCCTGCCGTTTAAATGGCTGAGTCAAGGGAGGCTGGATTGACTTTGGTGTCACAATTTCCTAGTTGTTTCTAATGGGTAATAAATAAACTTAATATTAAGAGTAGTAGAGTTCTCTGTGATAGAGCTCGCCCGGGGAAGGACTACCACCATACTTATTTCTGCCGCCAAGCAGTAATGCTGATCCGGTGTGAAGGGTGTGGTTTCCGGTAAAATTACTGGCACATGAGGCTTTCGATCTTAGCCTCAAGGTGGCAACCCGCGAGTGTTACCTCTGGTATAGCAAGCGTCCATAGGCTGCGGTAACCGCTTAACATCTTGTGGGCCGTACGCTTGGTTGCCACTTCAGTTGTATAAAAAAAAAATAATATCATCATCATTTTAATATTCCGTCTGCCTGTTATTCTGTCAGAACTGTTAAAAATAAAAAATATATAAATATAAAAGCCTGGGTGTGTGTATGTTTGTTTCCGCATCTCCGTGACAATTTCGCAGCTCGTAATGACATAATCAAAAACTCGTAAGTGCTTTCTGTAACTCTATTTTTGTATTTCATTCGGTATGGCGATATTTTACCTCTAACTTCATAAATAATGCTGGACAATTCACACAGCATCATCTAGCCCCAAGGTAAGCTGCTGTTAAACAGAGCTGTATTATGGGTACTAGATGACTGATATATACTTAATACAATACATAGATAGATATTTTTAATTAATATAGAAAATACCCAGAACACCCGAAACAAATATTTATAGATCGTACAAACATTTGACCCGAGGCGGGAATCGATCCCGCAACCTCCGCGTCGCAGGCGGATCTGCGCCCGCTGCGCCACATCGGTCGTCATAAGGGCTGAAAAATGTCAGCTATGAATAACGCTACTGAATCACCCTCGACACCTCGTCAAATATCTCACCACAATATTATGGCCTCTTTTCCACGCTATATTCACCTTTGGTATGGTATGACGGGTTTGTATTCATATCGGCGTCGGTTTCTTTTCAAATAACCGACGCGTCGGTTATTTGAAAAGAAACCTTGTTTTCAGGCATTTTCGTTAAAATGGTTTGTTTAATATCTTGGTTATTTTTTTGTTTTTATAGTGTTAACCATCACACTAGGGGAATACTAAAGATTATATACGCGGGCGCTCTACCAATTGAGCTATCGAGACATATCTCGCTTGGACGAAATAATCATTGGGATGTCTTCGGCAAGAATAATAAATAAGTATAATAATAAATATACTAAAGAATAATAAATAATAAATAAAGAATAATAATAATGTTTCCCGCTCCCCCGCTCGAGGCAAAATAATTTTTGGGATATTATAATCTTTAGTATTCCCCTAGTGTGATGGTTAACACTATAAAAACAAAAAAATAACCAATTGAATAAGCAATGCGATACCTCTCGTCAATGAACTAAATTAACTTTAGTCATTGAACAGGCTTGGATAACTGCAATGTTTCCTCTGTAGGTGGAGCTATCGGCGCTTCGAGCCAAAGACATCCCAATGATTATATCGTCCAAGCGAGATATGTCTCGATAGCTCAATTGGTAGAGCGCCCGCGTATCAAGCGGGCGGTGGTTGCGGGTTCAAATCCCGCTTGAGGCAAAATAATTTTTGGGATATTATAATGTTTAATATCTTACTTGATATTCTTCCTATAATAAAGCAATTAATATCTAACTGAATTTCAAATGCAAACTATTTAATTAACACAACAAAATACCAAAATGGTAACTGTGTTTGCATTAGGCTCTAGAAAGTACGAGTTTTTTATATTTTTTTTTTATATTTTATTAAACCATAAAATAACCAGCTTTTCATCTTAGGCGCAGCTAAAGTTCAAGAGCCTAATATAATTAAGCCTAAAACAACGAATAGAGCTTGAAAACCCTCCAGCGCTCTGAGAACGTACACTTAGTCACAGTAGCATTGCCAATAAGTCCTATCAACCTCGTGACTCCTCTACTCCCCTACTTTACATGCACACATCTACGAGCAGAGTAACCGAATTTGGGGCCTCCAGGTCGATTCATCTAATAAATAAAGTTTAACGTTCTATGAAGTTCTAACTTTAGATTAGATTCCTATCGAAACTTTGGTTTTTACTCAAAAATATATTCTTCTAATGAGCAAATTAAACAAAACACTCGATTATCTAGCTGAAACCTAACCGCTATAACAAAAACACCCAAAAATATAAAAGCAGCCGTCCCGCTACAACTCGTTAGCAATCGATTGAAAAGTTTGCAGATATTGCCCTTCAGTTTGGTTGTCCTAGTTCGCAAAATAGACAGTTGCTCAAGCGTTCAACTGACTACAAACACGCACCGATAGAACAGTCTACCGATATCGAGGATTGTTGAGCTGTGTTTATAAGAAAAAGAGACAAAAAATACATTAGCTGAGTACCTACCTACTTTTAAATCGACAGGAAACTGATTCGCTGGCTGTTTGAGCGATTATGTTGGTGCAAAAACCGACTTAATAAATAATCGCTGTGGTTCATCCGCCTCCGAATCAAGCACTGAAAAGGTATTTTTAGTCAATTACACAGTATTTGAAGTAAAAACAAATATTTTACAAGTTTTTTTACAGCAATAAAAGGGCCGCATACGTTAGTATCTACCTACCTTTTTAGGATACATTTAAACTTGATACTTTCAGTCGTGTAAGAGAAAAGGGTCTTGACAGATAGGCAGGCATGCAGACAACAAAGTGATCTCATAAAAGGTTCGCCTTTTTCTGTGTAATATAAGGTTTATGAGATGCGCGAAGAATTTAAGCTTATGAAATAAGTTGTGTGTCAAAGTTGTGAAGTAGCACTCAACGGTGCCTGTACACCCTCCATCTACATAGAGCCTTATGTGCACGTCCGGTTCAAATATGTACGGAACTACGAACTCTAAATATTCTCTCAATTCCCGAGCGCCAATTACGCGGAACCCGCCACTTTTTTCCGACAAAAGGCAACGAATTCACCCTTAATTCGGTCGGATTTTTCCACGGAAATTAAAGCACTGGAATAATTCCTCGGAATCGACTGCGGTGAGTTTATGTCTGGAGTTTACGGTTTACTGTTCTATTTGAAGGCGATTACAAAGGATTCGAGTTTTGACGGGTTAATCTACCGTGAAGTTTGTTGTTATCGATTGAAGCTAAATTGTTTTATCATTCTTTTATCTACTGAAATGTCAATTAAATTATAACTAGCTATTATCTGTTAAAATGTACCTACACTCGCAGTTAAAGTAACACGCATTTATTCTTATTGATTTTATGAATACAAAAAACACGAAGATTGACAAGCACTTTGCATTTTATACTGTTGAGGCGGATGTTAGTTTGGCATTTTCATGTGTCAATTTTTTTACCGACGAAAAATGGAGGAGGATATCATGTAGACTCTACATTCATGATTTTTGATACAGATGCCAACCTCTCAAGTAAGCAGCTCGCTTGCTTTACTTTTCTGTGTACTGTACCTACATGTATTTTTACAGTAAATAAATGTATTTCTATTTCTCCCTTATTAATCGGGTCTACATAACCCACCGCGCCACAAAGGATGTCAACGTTAATAGGTAGATACACTTACCACTTATTGTCATTGCATGAGCCTCGCCTAGAGCTTTATGATGAAAAGGGATTATCAAAAAAAGCTAGGAGCCCAGTTGAGTTTGTTGCTAGTTGTTGCCAGATTCTTCTAGGCTGGTGCGCGTGGAACTGGCGTAAATTCACATAGCTTTAAGGCGTTTCATAATGATCCTTGTGATATTAATGATTAAGCGCAAAAGAAAGAGAGAGCGGGCATGTATTTTTCTAATTTGTATGGACGACAAGGATGACAACACACAAGCGTGCGCGGATCGGACCCAATCCGCGCCTGCTCTCTGAGTGTGTTGCGCTTAATGAATAAAAATATTTTGACATTGACTTTGACTTTGACACAAGTATTCGTATCACTCATGGCTGATGTTATTTTGTTACAGACAAGTCCTAGACAACGGCACTCTTGTGTTTCTGCCGTTCGCAGCCGCGCAGTACCGACAGGACGTGCACGCGACCGTGTACCGGTGCCGCGCGCACAACGCGCTCGGCGCAATCGTATCGCGCGATATGCGCGCTCAGGCTGGTAAGTTACCTCAGAACTATAGCATTTAAATCATCATCAGCCTTTTTTGTTAACGGGGAGGAATCTGCATCCAGACATCCTGTCGCATAAGGGTACGACGGGGGTGTGTGTGGTTGTCGGACTCGAGGACTGACTAACCATCCCCGTTGGCCAGCCTCGATGCATTTCAAGGGGATCCACGGTATCCTAAGACTATCAGTGGTGCCCCTGCGAGATCTGAGAACGTTTTGACAACTACGAGTAATGCTCGCATTGCTGTTTCCAGTGTGAAGGAATGGATTTCCGGTGAAACTACTGGCACATGAGGCTTTCGATCTATGCCTCAAGGTGGCAACCCGTGAGTGATACCTCTGGATTGCAAGCGTCCATAGGCTGCGGTAACCGCTTACCAACTTGTGGGCCGTACGCTTGGTTGCCACTTCAGTTGTATAAAAAAAAACTTCTGGGGATGGAGTCCAGTCAAGCATAAATATTCGTCGCAAAATTCACGTGTCATGGCTCATATCAGTCGCCATCTTTAGGCATCTACGTTCATGGCTAGTAAAACATGTACCATGTAGGTACAAACTTAAACTAAAAGAATATTTTCATTCCGATGGGTTGTGGAGATGCAAGGGGTGTATTACTAACACATTTATATTATGTTTATTTTTAAAGCGCTGAGTCAATTCCGATTTAATTTATCAGGGACAACCTCTTAAGCGTTACCTATAAAAAAAAAAACAATTCATATTGGCGTAGAAATTGCATAAAAGATATAAAAAAAAACATAGTCGAATTTTGATAACCTTCCTTCCTTTTTGTTTTTCTTCTAATCCTTTTTCATCTACAGTTTTATTATAATAAAGATAATATGATATTCGAGCAGAAAATAAGATAGGTATCTAATCCGACTTGGTTTACGTAGGTAGCTGTTTTATAAGGTTTGATTCCAATCACATTATCCTGTGGTCGGTACCCGAAGTAAATATAGGCAAGGGAATATAAAACACCTGACATTTTCTTGGTACAAAGTAAGTACTAGTAGAGTGGAGTCATTTTAGAATACTCCTTCGATATTTATCTTGTTATTTTCCTACTCAGAAAAAAAAACAGCTGGTAACCAGGAGAGAGGCCTTCGGGCGGCCTAGAAACTCTGTCACCAGAGTTGGCCAGTGACTCATACGAACGAACGAACGAACCAGGAGAGATATCTCGAAAAACTTACATGTAATTATCAGCATACCATTATATTTTACATGGTATATAATAATGACGCTTCCCGCCGTCTGTCTCTATGTATGTATGTACGCTTAAATCTTTTAAAATACGCAACGGGATTTGATGCGGTTTTCATCGATAGATAGAGTAATTCAAGAGGAAGGTTTATAGCATCCGTGCAAAGCCGGGCCGGGTCCTTTAAATGGTAGCAAGAAATGCTTTTCTTGTGCAATAAAGTAGATACTTGGTTATTTTTGTTTTTATAGTGTTAACCATCACACTAGGGGAATACTATCAATAATCAAGCGGTGGTTGCGGGTTCAAATCCCGCTTGAGGCAAAATAATTTTTGGGATATTATAATCTAAAGTAGATACTATTATTAATATCAATAAGTTGGCCACTGACTCATACGAACGAACGAGTATCAATAATAACTATGTCACCACTACTACTATGTGGATGCGAGATTGCCATTTAAGTGTTTTAAAGAAACAAAGCTTATTTTAAAATAAACACAAACTACCAATACGGTTTATAAAAATATTTTTTCTCATCTAAATAAACTCGATTGAAAATATTTATCTTCATTTTTTTTCAACCCTGATGAAGACTCTCGAAATTGAGTCGAAACAGTGTCGGTACCTCTTCACCGATATACCGGTACGTGAAAACACCCGTTTGTAAAAAATGTATGATATAGTTCACGATAGTTTTATGAGTAAAATATTTATCTACATTAAAAAGTTCATTTTCTATTTGAGTTCACAACATCAACCGCAAGTTTTTTTTATTTTTTATAAATCTGGGCGTAGTTTTTTCTCGCTTTGCTGCAGGCGGCTATCTTATTGCTTCGCTATATTTTAATAGTTTGCCTCGAATTTAGTGCTTGCAATTTTATATATAATACACTAACAACACGCCCCGGCGCCCGCGCGGGGCAGCATACTTGTGCCTAAATTATACGTTCTCGAATCAGTCTATCTATTTTTGCGGAGTTTACAAGATTTAAGCGTACATACAGAGAGGAAGACGATGGGAAGCAGCTGTGTTATAAACTGTGCGGGAATAATACCAATTACAAAATAAAATTATGCAAATATAAAGGTCGTGCGTTCAAATTCCGTTCGTGCAAAGCTTTGAATGCCACTACCTGATTGGTCAGGCGTGTAACATCAGTTGACGACTTCGTCGCGTAACTAGCAGACAAATAAATTGCCAGCACTAGATTATCCTTGTATTTCGTATAACATCAGGCGGGCGTCTTGATTGTCTTGTCACTTATTGATATAAAAAAAACTAATGTCCCTGCGAACTTTTACAATAACTGAATCGCATACCATCACAAAAACAACAGTTCCGTTACGATTGAACAGCGCAAGAAATCAATTAAGATAAGCGAAAACCGATCCATCATGTTGCGCTATGTTGTGTATGTTGCCTAGCGAGGTCCTAACCTCGCTAGGGTGCTGGAGCAGGCTCTTGAGGCATACCTCATCATCATCACTATCAGCTAGTGTAAGGTACAAGTCCGAGAGGGACCACAGACTGCACTGTAAACTATTGTAAACTACAAGCGACATTTTTTTCTTTTTTTATACAATTAAAATGGCAACCAAACGTACGGCTCACAAGATGGTAAGTGGTTACCGCAGCCTATGTACGCTTGCAATATCAGAAGTATCACTCACGGGTGGCCTCCCTGAGACGTACATCGGAAGTCTCATATGCCTGTAATTTCACCGGAAACCATATCCTTCGAACCGGAACACAGCAATGCGAGCATTACTGCTTGGCGGCAGAAATAGGTATGGTGGTAGTTCTTCCCCGGACGAGCTCTATCACAAAGAACTCTACTACTCCTAACTGGTTAACTAAACTTTACTGGTTTCTATGGTTTTTTTTTCTATGAATCTCAATGAAATTGTTTCTGAGCGCGGAAACGCTGCAAAACTGCAGCTGCGGTGCAATCGCTAGTTTTTCCTGCTATCAACAGCCGCTAGCTGCAGTGTTGCCAGTGGTCGCAGTCTGCAGTCCATTATCAGACTTGTACCATTAGTCCACTGGACTTAGGCCTCTCCCAAACCGGTGTTCGTCTCGACTCAGTTTCTGCCCGCTTTCGTAAGCCATCGCATTATTTATATGCCCAAGAGAGTAAACAAGTTCTTTCTAGGAAAGCATGCCCTATCATCGACCACATCATCACTTAGGTAAGGTGGTGCTCTAACGCTTATCTGTTACAAGAAAAAAAGCTTTTTTTATACAGTGGCAACCAAGCGTACGGTCCACCTGATAGCAAGCACTTAACGTAGCCTTCTTACGCTTGTAATTTCAGAGGTATCACTCGTGTGTTGCCACCCTTGGACATAAATCGAAAGTCCCATGTGCCTGTAATTTCACCGGAAACCATACCTTACGAACCGAAACACACACGGTAATGCAAGCGTTAGGTATTGATTGGCGGCGGCAGAAATAAGTATGGTTCGTTCGTTCGTTCGTATAAGTCAGTGGCTAACTCTGGTGACAGAGTTTCTAGGCCGCCCGAAGGCCTCTGTCATGGCCTAAAACTTTGAAAAAGCCGGGACCGACTGCTTAACGTGCCCTCCGAAACACGGGAGCGCTCAGTTGAAATTGCCACTGGCGGTCACCCATCCAAATGATGACCCCGCGGAACAGTGCTTAACTTCGTTGATCTGTTAAGAACAACTTAGCCAGCTACGTCACGAGCGCTCCATAAGTATGGTGTGCTTCCCCGGACGAGCTCTATGACAAAGAACTCCACTATCTCAAATAATTGATAGATTCAGGCGCTACTTTGCGGAAATTATAAGATAATATACGGATGAAAAATCTCTAGTACTGAAGTACTTCCGTACTTCCGTACGTGTTGGGCTCCAGCGCTCGAAACGGAACAACACTTCTGCCGAAGAACAAGTCGATGGTCCTGATGATGTTCCGTGGATAGATAAAAGACGTGTCGATATTTTTCATTAGTTATAAAGTTAAGCGGAATAGTACTAGAGATTTATCATCTATTCTTTATCTCTACTATCACTTACGTATTTTCTCAGACGCTGTCTCCAGTCAAGAACTATTTATACTTACGATTAACGGTTCATGCCACTTCAGCTTGCTAATCCTGGACTGTCGATTTGGTTCTTGGGCATAACTCAATTCCGAGAATATAAGCTATGTTCGAAGCTAAGTTTGAAGTGCAAAGTTGTTTGTTTGGACGTATAGCCAAGTGAAGTAGTTTATTTGACATAGTTCTCCTACAAAAGGGTTTGAGTGATAAACTTTAGTTACTTACAGAATAATCAGAATAATCAGAATAATCAGAATAATCATTTTATTGGTAAATTATTAATTTACGTGTCACACTATGAATTGGCATAGACAAAATATTGAAAATAACATAATATTAAAATTAAATTAAAAATAATTTGTAATTAATACAAAAATCAATCAAATGTCAAAGTTAAAAAAATTTAATACAATTTAAAAATATTATTGCAATTTACACTGGTTTACATAGTTGTTTCAGTATCCATTCGCCGTTGCTGCTCTGCCTATTAACTCCTTCACCAGAGTTGGTCGCTGACTTATACTAACTTACTTTCCTTAATGTAAACAAAGAGTTTTTAATATTGAATTTCTGAAGAGCCTTGTAAATGTTACAGCCAATATTAATTAAAATTTTCTCTAACGGTATCTATAACCTTTGTTTACATAAAATAATCTTGCCTCAGCAGAGCTGTAATTAAACGTGCTGCAAAAGCTACCTCTAAGTACAGTTCCTGCATAAAATTATAGTCGGATGTCCGGCTATTACACCCTGCATTAAACTAATATCCGTTTTTTCATCATGCACATGCAATTCGCCAACTAGAACGAAACTTTTGATGTGACTTATCGAACGATTTCATAAAAAAGTGAGTCTCTGGTGACAGAGTTTTTAGACCGCTCGAAGCTCGCTGTCATGTCCTAACAGTTTTTAAAAAGCCGGGACCGACTGCTTAACGTACCCTCCGCACGAGAGCGCTCAGTTGAAATTGCCACTGACAGTCACCCATCCAAATAGTGACTACGCGGAACAGTGCTTAACTTCGTTGATCTGTTAATAACAACTTAGCCAGCTACATAGCGAGCGCTTCCATACATTCAGCAACTTATTTATTTTATTGAAAAACCAGCAGCTTATTTATCGCAATAAATTTCTAGGCATGGAGCAGGGGGGAGCCAATCACAGGTTTTTACTGTTAACCGAATATTACGAAAGTTAATATTTGTCCGCGATTTTTCATTTATATGGGTCAAGTTAAGAGATGATGGTTTTTATGTTTATAATCCCCATCTCTTACATTTACAGATAACATAAATCTTTTCAAAACATCGAACAAACAAACAATTTTTTTTTCATTACAATAATTTAGAAATTACAGCTAGATCAAGCACTAGGTCAGTGTATCATTTTAAAACTATAGCTATACCACTAACTAAAACTATAGCTATAGTACCGTACATTTAAAAGTTTCTTTCAAAACTAGTAGTATCTTTAACAGTGAGTTATAGAGGTACTACTACAATTTTTTTTATCGTAGCAGTCTTTACAAAACCTTATTAAAAAGGCAAATTCTGTTATGGTAGTTTTAAACCTCCATAAAAGAACTATGATTTGACCGGTTATTGCGGCAGCTCTGTTGGTTAATTAAACAGGCCGTTAACAAATAACCCGCTGTTTTCCATAAAACTAAATACCTAGGTATCCAGTAACGGGTGGTTCAGTAAATTGCACCCAACGGCTACCTGAATAAACCTATTTGTGAAGATAGTGTTTTTTAGAATATAAACCACCAAAACCAACTTCAATATTAAACTTATAATTATGAACTAAACATGGTAAAAGTTTGGTCATTTTTTCATATAATGTTAACCATCACACTAAGGGAATACTAACAATCTTTTTATTTAGCTATAGTTATTTATATTTTTTATTTAAAGTGATGAACCAGCTTATTATAAAATACTTTTGAAATATCTTGTCATCTTTTTTAATTGACTTATTTGATGCATGAAATTTAATTGAAGTCAATATTGATATTTCCGCGAAAGTATAATTATTAATACCAATCGGACATTCGCACGTCTAGCTTAAACGCGTTCTGTAATGAAAATACTAGTAGGTACTTTTTGGAAAACACCAGAGTATTAGGTTCCTGAGCCTCTGACAGAACCGCTTTCAAAGTTGTAAACATCAGACAGCAAAGCTTTAAAGTAACGTCAATCAACTTCCGCCTCCGAGATATCCGAGACAACAGCCAAGATGAGGACTAAACAAAGGTAATGAACGAAATCCATCTCTTAAGGCACAGTTCTGTAAGAGCGACTTGAGGTCGCCACTGAATCATTATTTTTTTACGACGGACGCAAGAACGTCGACGTCAAAAGGTCTTTTGAAAAATGTGTAATTTTAAAGGCGTGCAGGGAGTGCCTTTCCTCCAGAGATATTATGAAAAGATGGTTAACCACCAGGTAGAATTAATAAATTTTCCTAATGTATAGTTCTCACAGCGGATCTAGGCTTCCGTGAAGTTAGCCGTTTGTGATGCGCAAAGACAATTTAGTTTGAAAAAGCTCCATTGCGCATCGAAACGGCTAATTTCACGACGGCCGAGATCCGTCGTGAGACCTATACCACACCAATGAAATCAGTAATTGATAACCTTTGAGCATATTCTCAATGTCTTTGCTGACATACCTGATCAAACTTAGAGCCCGCTGGACCAGAAAACTTGAAATTTGAAGAGTGTGTTCTTCGAAGTGTAGTGTTCTAAGTAGGTATACTAAGAAATTATTTTCGAAACTCAACTCCTAGACTCAGCGTAAAGATAAACTTTGTATAAAAATAACCTCTTCGTAGCCAAAAACCCGGGGCATTCCGATGTAGCGTTATAGTTTTTTTTTTTTTAATAACATTGCTGGACAATCCACACAGCATCATCTAGCCCCAGGTAAGCTGCTGTTAAACAGAGCTGTGTTATGGGTAACTAGATGACTCATATATATGTAATACAATACAATACATAGATAGATATATTTTATTATATATAGAAATACCCAGAACACCCGGAACATTTGTAGGTCGTACAAATATTTGTCTCGAGGCGGGAATCGAACCCGCAACCTCTGCGTCGCAGGCGGACCTGCGCCCGCTGCGCCACATCGGTCGTCTTCTTCATTTACTTTAGTAAAGCATAAAGAGTAAAAAAGAAAACATCTCACGGGGGACCTCTGTCGTTATTGCGAATTGGAAATCTGGGGCCTATTTTCGATTTCATTTTACCACCCTGAGACCTTAGATGGTAAGTCTCATGTGCCTGTAATTTCAACGGAAACCATACCCTTCAAACCGGAACACAGCAATGCGAGCATTACTGCTTGGCGGCAGAAATAGGTATATTTACTAAGAAAAGTATAATTTTCCATTTCAAAACACAATGTAGTGTCACTATGGTAACCTATTTTATTTACTAAGAAATGTATAGCTAAAATAAATTATTAAATTTTGACTAAACTCTGTGACAGCAATATTATCCAGCTGGGGTGTGGGTTTATTTTTCGTACAGGGACCAAATATATAAGGTCATTCATTATCAACCTGACAAACTTAAGGGGTAGGTTCTACACATAAAAAAAAAAATACTTGTACTTTTTTTTTTTTTCTAAACGTTTTTGTTTTATAAAATTAAAAAAAAATAATTACGTAATTCTGCTTCATAATAAGTTATCCTTGTTAGAAATCGAAAAGGCAGCGCTCGGCACGTGTCAGTGACCCGCGCGTCAATGAATCTGCAAACTTTTTATTAAGGATGTGGATATTTTGGTACCTATCATGGTCATACCACTAAAATCAAAATCAAAATCAAAAATTATTTATTTCAGTAGAATCACAAGGATCACTTTGAAACGTCTTACAAGCTAGGAAAATTTACACCAGTTCCAACGCGCCCATGCCGTGAAAGAACTGGCAACAACACCGGCTGGGTTCCTATCGCTTTTTTGGCATGACCCTTGCTATTGTTATGGATGCCAAGTAGAGTTAGAGCACATTCGTCCCAAGTTTTTTTTGTCATCTAGGTAATCGGTTGTTTTCTAGTAAGCTTTTTGAGACAGTTTTTGTTTAATTAAGTTTTTACCTAAATGGTGGGATATTTTACTAAAACGTCTTTGATATAAAGTCATGACAGTTTTAGTTATGTACAAAAGGGAGTGCTTATGTTAACGTCATTTTGTAGCTTGTTTCCAGGAACAACCCTTGTCGCAAAATATGAAAAGGACCTTAGCTCTTCAATATTCATGGATATAAAATATGTCCCCGGTTTCCGCGTCGACCGTTTTATTAAGCTTGAGACAGTCTGAATAAAAGTTTCGGTTGTGCTCATTACCAAACGATTCAGGACTATTCAGGAGGCACTGAGATATTATGAATTTGAAATTACTTTTAAAATGTTTATCTCTGAATAGAAACAGTTCTTTTTACAGAACAATAATAATAATCTGATACAAAATACAATGTGTATAACAATGATCATAAAGCTAAAGCAGACGCATAAACAGGGTCATTCATTATCAACCTGACAAACTTAAGGGATAGGTTCCACACATAAAAAAATATATATGTACCTATAATTTATATTTTTTTTATGTATATTTTGTCTTAAAAATCCCAAGTAAAAAAAAAACGATTACGTTTTTCCGCTCAATTATTATTTATCATTGTTGGGAATCGAGTTAAGCGACGTAATAATGAAATATTCGAGTGTGCGCGCCACGTAGCGAGTCAAGGACACGCGCAGGTCAAAGACGCTTGGGTAGTTGACCCGCGGTTCATTGACGCGCGGGTCACTGACACGTTCCGAGCGCTGCCTTTTCGATTTCTAACAAGGATAACTAATTATTAAGCAGAATTACGATTATTTTTTTTAATATTAAAAAAAATCGTTAGAAAAAAAAAAACAAGTATTTTTTTTATGTGTGGAACCTACCCCTTAAGTTTGTCAGGTTGATAAATAATGAATGACCTTATATACGAGGCCCAAATCGTACTACTTTAATTCTCAAAGTATTCTTAAATGTACCATCAATAGTGTTTTCAAGTCATTTGTTATATATTTTTATCCAATCCACTTTGCTTTTGAGAAGTTTACCCAAATCGCTATAAAAACAACATCAATCGTCAAACTCGGCATCCAGCCCATCCGCGATTCCTAATGGACAGACAAACAGCCCTCCGGCCGGTACTAAACGTCATACGCGCTGTTACGCTATCTCTCTCTATCTCTATCTCTTTCAGACCTATAAATAGTGTGTTTATAGTGAGTTTTGTAAACCACTTCCGCGGAATTATTAATAATGGCGGATATTTTTACGCAGCGCCATTTTAGTTCTTTAAAAGTCTGGAGGTTTAGGTAGTGGCCTAGCCTTTTGATTCTAAAAATATAGGTTTGAAGTCGGATGTGCACAAATTATTTTTTTAGTAAGTTTATGTGTGCAATGCCAGTATAGTTCTCACAACGGATCTCGGCCGTCGTGAAATTAGCCGTTTCGATGCGCAATGGAGCTTTTTCAAACTAAATTGTCTTTGCGCATCACAAACGGCTAACTTCACGGAAGCCTAGATCCGCTGTGCGAACTATACTTATCTCAAACACAAACTTGGTGATTGTCAGCGCGTACATAGGCGAAATAAAGGAAAGGAAAACATCGTGAGGCTGGCATATTTATGGATATATAACTTTTAAAGACATTGTGCCATTCACCTACCTATCCGCTTTGGGTTGTTTGAGTCATGTCATGACTGATGACACAATCACTCTCGTTTGAGAGTATACCAGCATCTTAATAGTGAAAACACACAAATGATGTAGAGTTTTACTAGGAGTGTACAAAATCGACAGTGCAACTGTTTTTTTTAAATAATTGTGTTAGTAGAATTGGTCCTCAGGACTGTACTTCGCATGTGGTCGTGCTACCGCGATACCATCGATGTAAAGCCGTTTTACAGCTTCAGTTAACGTCCAATAAAACCTGATTTAAGTATGTACAATAACTGTTACCGCTTACCGTTTTGCATTTTGATGTGTGATACATAAGTTAGTAAGTAATAATTTGAATGATCAAAGGATCTTCGCATACCTACCTACATAAAATTACGTAGGATAATTCGCGAACGTTTTTGCGTTAATTTTTTTTAAACACATTCCTGCTGCGTCTGGGAGTTGAGATTCGGAATATTTTTTTTAGCGCACCTCTACACATTTGATAAACAAGAGAACTTTAGGTTTCTAGGATTTACCGGTTGGCTGTGCTCTGATTGTCAGTCAGTCATTAACGAAGCAATTTTAATTTATTACAATAAGTAATTAGATTACCAGCGTACCAAAAAACGAATAGAGACGTGATGTGGGGTTTAGCAGTGCAAAATAAAAAAATATCAATTTCATTATTCAAATGTTTGCTCGACCTGAACTTTTATTATTCAGAAATGTCGGGGTTCAACAGCTTACGGTACAACAATTTACGGAAATGATTGCCTGGGGGATTAGTCAAGATCTTGATTAGTTCGTATGATAACAATTTGGATACCTACTACTACCAAATTTTACCAATATATTTCTAGTTCAAAATAAACGATTATAATCCTTGTTATTTATTTCATCACCGCTCGTCTAGTGACATTGATATAAGATTCATATTGCAATAAATCACGCACGCTTGTAATAGGTTAAAGCACACCAATTGAATACGTGTAGACGTATAGTTCTCTCGGCGGATCTAGGCTTCCGTGAAGTTAACCATTTGTGATGCGCAAAGACAATTTAGTTTGAATAAGCTCCATTATTGCGAATCGAAACGGCTAACTTCACTACGGCCGAGATCCGCTGTGAGAACTATACACATGACCACTGCGTTGTATTGTATGTCACTGATGAGACATAGCACACCGCTTGCAAAGCCCGCACATAGACGTAATGCGTGACGTTAAGAACGCATACCAGGTGCCTTACTTTCGAATCCAATGACAATTCCGATCCAATCCCAATTTCTATTTTCTGCTGTAAAATTGTTGTACTCTTGAAAACAAGGTTGAATTTGGCGCTTTGTTTGCTATCAAAAGTACGAAATGTCATATTCCAATACTTGTCCAATACCGATCGCGTTCAAGAGTAAGGGCCCGGTCTCTAGTGACAACTTGACAAGCAGGCTGCGTGTCCTACGTAGAGCGAACGGTTACGTCAGCTCATAAGCTTCGTATACGCATAGCAGAACGGCAGCGTCACATTACGCTGTGCAGTGATGACTTTGTTATCAATGATATAGAATGTGTGTATGTGAATGCACACAAAACACGCACAGCTCTGTACGGGACTATTATCTACGTCTCGTATTATCTCGCTCGTAGGTGGTGTGCTTTGTGGTAGTAGGTGGTAGGACTCTTCAGCAAGAGTCCGTCTTGGCAACCACCGCAAGGTCAGATATTCTACCTCCAAGCAGTAGTGTGCAAGCTGCACTGTGTTTAGGTTTAAAGGGCACTGTAGCAAGTGAAATTTCCGGGCGAAAGAGACTTAACAACAATGTCTCGGGGTGATAAGCGCAGTGCAGTGCCACGCAAACACTTAAAAACTTTAAGCTTTGGGTGGCACTGCATCTGTTATAGTCAGGCGTGGTGCTTAACATCAGGCGTGCGTCTTGATTGTCTTGTCACTTACTGACATAAAAAAAAACGTTATTCCATTAGTAATTCCATCAAGCCAATTTAGTTAGACGTCACTTTTATTTAGCTATCTGCTACCACACTAAAGTTAGTGTAGTTAGTAGCTCACGTCGTACATTTCCATTGTGGAACATCGTTAGCCGACACGACAGGCCATCAATGTAGTTCGTGATTACATCGCAGTCTGGAAACGAGGCTCGTGGCAAGCGATGCCCGGCTCCGACTCAAAAACCACTGATCTACACGTTATTTCTCAAACCAAAGTGACGAGCGTGTTTGTAAGAGAGTTACTTTACACAGCTTTGTAAGTTCACGATACGAAATCTTTGCACAAAATTAGAGAAGGGATTGTCCTTCTCTAATTTTGTGCAAAGATTTCGTCATCATCTGACATCTGTGTTACAGTTAAAATCATGCAAAATCTGATTCTTAACAAAGATGTTAAGGTTGCGTGTTCCGACCAGAAGCGTCAGAACACCAGCTCTCTCTCTTTATGTTCCTCATTCTGCATCAAATTATAGAAAAAACTCATTCTTCGTTCGCGCTGCAAACTCCTACAATGAACTGGTTTGTTTCCCTGAGTTGGATTTGTTCAACTCAAAGCCTACATTTAAGCATGTTATATTTAACAGATGGTTTGAGATGGTACAATAACTCATTAGGCTATTTAATTAATAATGTTATCTACAGTAGGTATTTTTGTTGTTTTTCTGTCTTACAAGTGTGTCACACTAGACTTTTATATGCGAAAACATATTATTGGTGTTTTGTTATTTAAGTTGTTTAATATTTAGTTTTTTATACTGTTTGTTTTCCGAACAAAAAAAATTAAAAAAAATTACCTAATTTATATCCAATCCGCATTGGGTCCGCGACTCGCTCTCGCTCAAGAGTGGGCCAGTGTTACAGCAGTAGGAAGATGAAGTTTGTGGAAAACTCGACGCGGACAAAGTCACGGGGGTTTCACTAGTACCAACCATATACCAAATAGGTACTTACTTTATCCAAAACACGATACATTACGTGACAAAGACTTTCTAGACACAAGACGAATTTGTATGTTTCGAAGGTTAAAACTACGATTTCTCGCAGATTTTCATGCAAAGTTTAGAAAGTGCTTATTGATGCGTCTCTCGGGAGCAACAAAAGCCCTGACTTCTCTTTTCACTGTAAAAGTACCTATAGATACTTTCTGTACTTATGCCGATCACTGAAACTTTTCTCCCGGGAGCACAACTTTCTTACGACGCACGCATTTGATAAGTTTACTGTTTGACCCCGACTTTGCGTGCTGTAGGTATACTTTGTATAGTTTTGTGTCTGAAACAAATACAAAGATTGACAGCAAACAGAATTATATTTTTTTAAATCATGAATAGACCTTCGTTTGGTCACGTAATTTGCGTTGCATTACATTACATTTTCGATGCCTACACTCGTACAAGGTACTTACTTACCTATGTTCTGTTTTCTTTATTTAATTTGCATCTCTATCGTAATAGGCCTGGATCCTCGGTTCTCCGAAAAAAGACACCTTACCATGTTAAAATAGACCTTCTTGAACCTGACTTGGTGAATCCAGTACACCCACTGACTTATTGAAGTCAAGAATGATGATTATAATCATTTATCCTGTGTTTCAGAATATACTTATCAAAATTTTAGTAACTCTGAAATAGTTTTAAAAGGAAACGTTTTTTCTAAAAACTATAAAAAATACGTAGCTATGTCTCGGTGATAAAAGTTAGTTTTATTTCCTTCCTCAGTGACAGAGAAAGAGAAAAAGAGAAAGCAAGCACATATTCCTGAGAAATAGAGCGAATAGCGACATTATGTATTCCAAACTAAGATGAAAAGTTCACTTGTTTCTGATTAAACTTAGCTAAACTTAAAATAGATTATTTTACTAATTAATTTCGCAAAGTTTCTGTCCATATTTTGCTCTATAAAATACAAGCATAAAATGCTTTGAGCGGGTTTTAAATAATATCGCTGAAGAGTAAAAACCACAATTTCACAGTAAATTATTCAGGAATAATAAATTATTATTATGGCATTTTAAACGACGTGGCATGCGTCAAGTTTTAATCAACATTGAAATAACTCAATAGCTGTGTCGATATCAGCATCACTTATTCATATTAAATAGAGGTTTCATAGTTTGTGGTTATACGCCCGGTAGAGTTAATCAAACTTTTTATTCGAAGGCTTCATTGTCATATGATATTTTTCTATTATAAGAAAACAGTAAATTTTTAGTGATGACAGTTGCAATGAAGTACTACCAGAAGATAATAAGTTTCCCTACTTGACTTTGAACAACCGTAGATATCTGGCACTGCGGTAGTGTTCACCAAAATATATAGATAGTTCATAATGTTATGAATAAATAGATAGTTCATAATGATAGATAGCGAAAACATATTATTGGTGTTTAGTTATTTAAGTTGTTTAATATTTAGTTTTTTATACTGTTTGTTTTCCGAACAAAATAAAAATAAAAAAAAATGTTATGAATAGAACATTCCAACAATGTCGCACTCGGGGTATAAGACAAGTAGATAAATTATGTACATTTTAATTTCATTTTTACATTCGTAAAAGCCGCTTTGCGTTTATTATGTTTCGTTTCAGTATTATACTTAATCAACGTCCACTTAGAACCGTGTGAATTATAATTATATGAAAAGCGTAACAAAACAACTCATACTTTCTTCCCCCAAAAGATGCCTTCGTCAGAGGAAAAAAGTTGAAAGCAGTTGTTAGTCTAATTAGTGAATTTATTTGAAGCTGTCTCTCAATTATTTTAAACCTTCATTTTATGCTAATTTTGGTGAATTCAGTCTCATTTAATGTTACAAGGAAAAGCCGTGTTTCCATTTTGTATGATTTTACATGCGGACATAGGTTTGAATCTCTGTAGTTAGTGACTAGATTTATCTAATCAGATAAAATATTATGACTAGCGCCTCGGCCTTGCATGGGTGCGTGCGTTTATATACTTGATCTATTGATGAAAACCGCAGCGTAGTTTAAAAGGTCTAAGCGTACATAGGTACTGAGGAACACACGGCCGGCATCTAATAGATAGTAACAATAACAGTTTAAATAAAGCTAAAACGTACTAAGTACCTACATGCACAAAAACAGTATTATTTTGTCGTACAGTCACAATAAATTGTCTGTTCAGTAGGTTCCCAAGAGACAAAGAAAGAGCCACTAAAAAGGAAAAGATACGAGCCGTATCAAACCGTAGGTAAATCCTTAGGTACACAATCTAAACAACCACAGCATAATTAATATTCCTGGTATTAACCCAAGGATTATAATTAATCTCAAACTAATTTGATGTGCTAATATTGATCGTAGCTAAGTCAATAATAACGATGCCTGTGCAGGTGATTGTGATAAGTGGGTTGTATTGGATGCAACGTGGTTAAACTCGTAAATATTTGCACTTTATGTACATCTTATTAGTGCTTACATTATAGTGGTAAACAACTATTCGAGTTAGCAAGGACGTAAGGCGTGAAACGCGTTGCAGGAAATGCGAGGGAAAAATTGCTACCGACGGACGGCAAGCACTTTTTTGGCTCCTGCTGCCCTTTTCCCGCGAGTCTCGCTATCTAGATTCATTACCTACAGTTTTTTTTTTCATAAAAATCAAAAAACTATCTAAAATACTCATAGGCAAGCCAAATCACAACTACAAGTGTCAAAAACGTGGCGCCCCGTCCGTTTCCTGCGCAACAACGTTTCACGCCTCGTGCTCATGTAAAACTCACAAGAAAACGTTTGAAAGGTTTGCCTCTATACAAAATACATAACTACATTTTGTAAATTCTGAAACTGGATACGTGAACAATGCAAGGTACCTTCAGTCAAACACGCTTGTAACCGCGTCTAAATCATTCCGGACAAATTGATTTAGTGTTCGGCGCGGCGTGAGTTACGGCCGGCTCAGCTTGCTATTGTGTTGTATGTACTCGTACCTACTGTATCTCGTTACTGTGTTGGAACTTGATACTGGTACAAACTCTATGAAACATTTTTTTATACAACTAAAGTGACACAAGATGGTAAGCGGTTACCGCTGCTTATGGACGCTTGCAATACCAGAGGTATCCCTCGCGGGTTGCCACCTTGAGGCTAAGATCGAAAGCCTCATGTGCCAGTAATTTCACCGGAAACCCTTCACACCGGAACACAGCAATGCGAGCATTACTGCTTGGCGGCAGAAATAGGTATGGTGTACATCTTTACAAGGTTTTGAAAATACATAATTATTCTTCTCGTTCCTAATATGTTCAGGGAAAAATTATACCTATTAATAGCGTATTTCAATCTGCAGACATCTTTACCAGTTTCATTACTTTATGAATATTTTTCTGACAAAAACGGAAACGGTTTTCATGTGTATGCCTTTTTATTAGATTAATTGATACCCTCATAATAATATACATGTTGAGATAAGCTCTCAACACAACTTGCAATGTTGTGCGCGTTTAACGAGTGAGTTATTTTGATTATCTGTAAAATATATAATAATTAGGTAATTATTTTGACTTTGACTTTATCACTCTACGCGGACAGAGCTGAGGTGACGGGAATACTTAATTTAGTTATTCAATGTATTATTTTATTCAAACCATTTATTTCCACTGCCAAAACTTTAAATGCTTTATCACGTAGCAGTAACTAGAATAGACACCCGAAATTATCTAAGTTTATAAATCAGTCGGTATCGGTAACGTCCATTGCTCGTTCCGCGCATAATTCAAACAAGACAAGAGCATTAAGCGGTCGTTGGTCACGGTCCGACTAAATGCACCCGTTTGTTAGCTCCTTGTGGTATTTTACTGGAGTATTTAGAACGAGGTTTTTGCAGTTTTAGAAGTTGTAGTTATCCAGTTAAAGTATCTGTTTATTTTCTGGCTGTAAACTGCTCGCACAGCCACCAGATTACAGTTGTTTGGACACTCAGTCAGGTACAATCATCACCATGATCTTGTACTCGCAGGTAGATACTTACAATACTACAAGAGTGTACTGAAGTCTGTTAACTTTGGGTGATGAGTTATACCTATTCTGTAACAAGCGACGCGACGACGCGACGTACGCAAGCAAAGCGTAAGTTGCCAATTAGCGAACTTAAAATCGTAATGACACGAGCAAAAATAGGTTTAAGGTTTTTATAAATAATATCATGATGTAATTTGTGTGCGCAATGCCAGTGCTCTCATACTGTGAAGGAAAACATCGTGAGGAAACCGGCATGTCCAAGAACTAAAAATTCGAATGACATGTGCTATCCACCAATCCGCATTGGGTCCGCGTGGTGGATTAAGACCCAATCGCTCTCGCTTGAGAGTAGGCCAGTGTCCCAGCAGTGGGAACATTAGAAGGCAGTCATGATGTAACTCAAACTCTAAATGATAATATGATATTATAATTATTATTTTTAATTTCTGCAGTTGGTTCTATAAGGTTCTAACTTCTATGTGCAATGTGCATGTCGTAATCAATTATTTGATTACGAATCTACTACGCATTGAAATAACTAATTATGCAATTAATTTAACATGTAAAATTATAGATTGTATTATGTTTTGTAAATTAAATATTAAAAATTATATATTAAATTACTGGCACATGAGGCTTTCGATCTTAACCTCAAGGTGGCAACCCGCAAGTGATACCTCTGGTATTGCAAGCGTTCATAGGCTGCGGTAACCGCTTACCATCTTGTGGGCCGTACGCTTGGTTGCCACTTCAGTTGTATAAAAAAAAAATATGTTAGGTGTAAACTGAAAAAAAATCATAAATATTTAGATTGTAGTCAAATACTCGTACAGCTAATATTCAAAATCTTATAAAATGCAAACATCTAGAGTAGAAACAAAGGCATAAAATTTGCTGTTATCACAACTTTGAACACAAAACAAAATTGAAAAATAATAAAAACATCAAAAGGTTGCTTATAATGCGCCGTCTCTGTAAAAAAACTGTATTATAAGGTTCTGTGCTTGATTACTTTTTATATAAAGAAAAACGACTAGTAAGTTCATATGAGTCAATGGCCAACTCTGGCCTAAGTCATGGCCAAGACGTAGGCCTTCGGGCGGCCTATAAACTCCGTCACCAAAGAGTTGGCCACTGACTCTACGATCTTACTAACTTAGCTCAGATTATGGCTTACCCAGGCTTTACTCTGTTCATTAATAATACCCAACTTACCTAAGACTTGCAAAATAATTTTATAAGCACAACTCAACTTTTGTGATTTACCTCCTAAATCTCTGACCGTGGTCAAACCTAAAAAGGCATGCTCTGCATTAGGTACCAGGATTACACGCTGAAAAGGAATGGCTAATGCGAACTGCTTTTACGTGGTCACCTCTATTAATGTACCGCTGAAGGTTAGATAAGTACGTTCAAAACTAATTTTAAATCTGTTTTTCATATTTTATCACTCCATTATTGGCTTACAGCGTTGTCTTAAGTGTCCCTAAATTAATTTTAATTTCTTACTGGCATAACGATTTTTAATATAATTTTTAAGTCTATTAATGCATATGTTTATTAATAATAATAAATAATATGTGTTAATATCAATTGCCAAAAAACTTCGTCATAATCTTGACATTTACTCGCTAAATGAGGGTAGTCATAAAGTTAACTAATCAACACTTACCGCACGGAACAGATTATTAGTACCTACTACTTGAAACATTGTAAAATATGTTCAAGTAGGTACCTATAGCAGTAGCTTTATTTTATACAATGCATACAAAGCATTGACTGTAAAGTGTAAACTAGGAACGTTAGTACGCCATTATGCTCAGTGAAATGAAACGTAAAATCGCTATTTTATGACCAGCGGGTAGGAAAGGTGCGTGCATTACGATTCTGATAAATCACAACAGCTTATTGAAATTATATTTTTGAATGATAAGATAATGAGGAATAATATTTTGTCATTATAATATAATTGTGTTATGGATAGGTACTGGTAGATGACTGATATACATAATAAAATACACTAAGTAAATGCCTTAAAATAGGCAGTTTTAATGTGAATAACAAACAAGGCTCTGAAAGGGTAGATTAAATAGCTGGGAGGAGGGAGGTTTATTCAGGGCTCGAGTGTTGCTCGCTCTTTGTTGGTTTTTGCTGCATTTATTATTAAATTGCATTTGATTGGGTCGTAATTTTATTGTAATGTGTTTAGCATTCCGTAGAAAATTTTACTATTAAACTTTTCAATTCAGTAAAGATACTATAATAATGCTAGTTTCTGCAAAGCGTTCTGTGTTTTGATAAAGTTAGAGCAAGTTCAGTCCCGCATATTGGTAAGTTTAAAGGAATGTTATCTGAAAAACTTCGATTCTTGTTCAAAAACATTCCTGTTTCCATTATTTTTTTTTAGCAGGACACAAGCGCAATTTATTCAATAACAATATATTCACTCATTCCAATTCTTGACGTGAATGCCATTACTTTCTTGCAGACCACCATAAGACCTTACCAATCTTAATAGAAAACTTTCAAACAGACGCTATGTAAGTCTTATTATGAATTGCCGACAGTTTCTAATCTGATTTGTAATAAGTAGGATAATTATTATGAATAACCCTTTTAGCCCCTAGACGGTTAAGGGTTATTTACTGGACATCGAGCCCTAAGAACAACAAGCAGGAGGTACTGGAAAACCTCAAGTTGTTGCTCTGTTTTTGTGTTTAATTAAGGCTAACTAATGAATGATCTAGTTCGCTTCGCCGGTTGGGATCGGAACTGTTTTTCTCAATTAACTGCTGGCGCATGTTTATTGCTGGGTTTTATTTTATTTAAAACGAGCTATATTTGAACGCTTGTAGTTTTATTTCGATATTATATCTAGTTTTAGCCAAATTGTTTAATTGCACGTTCGCGTTTTGCAAAAATGTAAATTACTTAAGTAAAGTTTACCTATAAGTTCTCAGTTATGTGAATGTATAATTATAAATAAATAAATAATGCTGGACAATCCACACAGCATCATCTAGCCCCAAGGTAAGCTGCTGTTAAACAGAGCTGTGTTATGGGTACTAGATGACTGATAATTATATATAATACAATACAGTACATATATAGATATTTTTTATTATATATAGAAAATACCCAGAACATTGCGGATCAGAAGGTTCTGGAAGCTAAATGTACTTGGGTGCATATTGACTGTAATATAAAATGCTCTGAGAGCAAAACGTCTTCAATTTACAATGACTACTAGTGCTCAGAGCACTTAGTCCTTAATACTGAATATTCGAACACCCGGAACAAATATTTGTATATCGTACAAACATTTGACTCGAGACGGGAATCGAACCCATCAAAATAATTCATATGAAAATAAAGTTTCTTAAACCGTAAGTAGGTATGTATAAAATCGTCGCGTTAGTGTGGTGTGACAATCTCAGCCTGACCATAAGTCCTAGAGACCTGAACACTAAGATTTTTACTATTTTTTTTAAATGCAATCATAGGACGCAGCTTTGGGCGGCCTAGAAACTCTGTCACTAGATATGGTTATTGACTCACGAACTTACTTACTTTTGGAGGTAATCAATAAGTTTTTAGAAAGCCAAATAAGGCTCGGCGTAGGTGACCATATAAAATAGGCGTACAATTTTTTTTCATATTTTTTTTATCAAAAAAAAACCATAATTAATCGCAAAAACTCGGCAATATTTTAAGAGGCAAGAAAAAATAAAATTAGATTTATATCATCCTAATTGAATCTAAGTATTATAAGAATGACAAAGAGAGGCCATTTCTAAGAGAGGATTTTCTTATGGAGGGTTAAAAAGGCTTCGTTGTTACCGCGAGTATTTTTCTATTAGAGTTTAAGTAAAAAAAACACCCCCGTTCCACCACAAGTTATTGCTTTAGCAAATCAGCACGCGGTTCGAGTGCCTGTGAAACTTTGTTGGGAAGTTTGCCCTCCCTGTGACGTCACCGCGGGGGCAGATGATCAAAAACCCGATCATGTTGATACAACACTTCAAAGCCTCCGCCTCTCAATTAGTTAACGAGTAGAGTCGTTTCGCTTGACTCTGCATAATAGCATACTAGGCAAAATGGGAACTGGCAAAGTTACTGTATGTACGTACAGCCTACTAATAGAAAAAGTTTGAGAGACGATTTATGTTGGAAACAAATTAAATCTACAATTTATCGTAGTGTTGACAAAAACAAACAAGGACAGGGTAAACAACACGATTAATATTTTTAGGGTGTTTTTTAATAGGAAGGAATATTGATCAGAACCATAACTCCGATATCTATAACAGAATTCATTATCCTAATCTCATTTCATTACGGTTATTACATAACGCTGATAACATCTTAATTTATTCCGACCACAAACCCCAATGGCAGCATCCGATAACGCTGTTTTTGGCTAAACTCATACAATATGCAACAAACTTATCTGCCTACAACGCGCAATCGCATCGAAATCATCGACTTTGTCCCATTACACTTCATGATCGACTTTGCTCCGCTCTGCTTCCGATCATGTTTCGATCACTCTCGCAGCGGGAATACTAAACAGGAAGATTAGTATCGGCAAATTTCAATCAAATTTATAGCCATGTTAATAAGGAAACATGCCCATTTTCCCCATGGTAATTTAGAATTTTATCTCCATTTAACGTAAATGAAAAAGATTCAATTTTTACTTTAACAAAAATGCTGCTTTTAACAGAACTCGTTTACAATTTTTCAGTTAGTTATAGTTTAGTTTTTGTAAAAGCATTCATTAGTCGGGAATGTTGGGATGCAAAGAGCGCCTGGCGGGGAAATTATAATGAAGAGGGACAATGAACGAACTTTGGATTTTTTCTCTTTTGGCTCGGTTTTGCAATCTCCGTGTAGGTCTGCATCTTTATTTTATCGAATGCTAATTTACGGGCACGTCGAGAAATAACGGCAATTTGTGTCGCTAATTAGCTTTTTTGTGAAATGCAATCGATAGAAAAGTATGTTCGCCGCTTGCCCTCTTTCTAATTTCGTCTATATTTCTAGTCTTGTTCATCGCTTACTTTTCTTACCTTCTTATACATATTTATTAAGATTATCATGACAGCCTTCTAATGTTCCCACTGCTGGGAGACTGGCCTACTCTCAGACGAGAGTGATTGGGTCTTAATCCACCACGCGGACCCAATGCGGATTGGTGGATGGCACATGTCTTTCGAATTTTTAGTTCTTGGACATGCCGGTTTCCTCAAGATGTTTTCCTTCACCGTATGAGAGCACTGGCATTGCGCACATACATTTTTCGAACAGAAAAATCTATTGGTGCACGACCGGGTTTGAACCCACGACCTTAGGATCGGAAGGCGGGGTCACTACCACTAGACCACCGGTGCATAAGATTATAACATAAGATTATAATATCCAAAAAATGCGACATTCCAATGATTATTTCGTCTAAGCGAAATATGTCTAGATAGCTCAATTGGTAGAGCACCCACGTATCAAGCGGTGGTTGCGGGTTCAAATCCCGCTTGAGGCGAAATCAGTTTTGGGGTATTGTAATCACCTTATTGTAATGGTTAACACTTTAAAAATAACTTCGTATACTTGATCAATAGTGCTCGTATTTTGTAATGTCACAAAGCAGAAATCATGAGATTGCAGTAACTCGTCCGGCTCGGAAGATAAATGATTCTAAAATGCAGCAATCTAGATAACTGCGAAACTCTAACTTTGGATCACTATTACAGTCTGTAATGTCTTTCCATTTTGTGAATTGAACTGATACCTTTGACCTTGAACTTCAGTAACTGGTTCAACCCAAAGATATCAGATTTGAGTAGATAGAATTGAGATTTTACGATCGTTGAAGCTTTATAATGGCCAAACTCGTACCGCCATTCATTTTTGTCTTTTCAGAGTATTTTTATTGAAAACGGAAAATTTACTATGAATTATTTTTAAACATTTCGGCGCAGTTAGAACATTGTAAGAGGTAATATACACGGCACATAACATCAGTAAAAAAGATTAAAAAAAAAAACAAATGGGTTTTAGTAGTGAACTGCAGTCGTGATCTGTCGTTAAAAGCATAGCATAAGTTGAGGATAAATAATAAATAATAAATAAATAATTCTGGACGATTTTATCTCACTGTAGGCTGTGCACATGACACCATGGTAGCGCTACCGGGTCACGCCACCAACAAAACGTGTGTCCGCTTGGTTGCGCAACCAATTTGGTGACGGCGCCGGCGACCGAATCACCCTGGTGCATATTTTGTTGGTTTTGTAACCCGGTGGCGCTACCATAGTGTCCTATTAAGATAGAGTCCTTATTCTCAACTTTAAAATATTATAATATCACAGTTCAACCTACGTTTATGTTTGTCCCCAGTGGTATGGCAGGAGTGGCAAGTCCACGTGACTTCGACTCCAGCAGAAGCAGGAGGGCCGGCACTGCTGGCGTGCGTGGCGCCCTCTGCGCTTCGTGAGCACGCCTCAGTGGCCGCCTGGTACAGAGACGAAGCTGTGCTACCGGCGGCTGATCATTTGTGTAAGTCTGATAATAAACGGCTCATGGCCCACGGTCACGGCTCATTTGTATTATAAGTATAAGAGATTTGTCATGGCAGTTTATGTTTATTCGCTGACTGTACAAAACAGCGTTTATCATTGTTGCCCTAAATATCAGTAAATAAATAAATTAAAATTAAAAGTGTCATTTAGGCAAAGTCGAACATTTTTCGGTCAAAACGTCACTTACCCAATCCTCTTTAGCTCGTTCCACTAAACAGATTTTGCGGAAATTTGAAACGTAAATAGATAATGAACGGGAATAGGACATAGGCAACTTTTTATCCCGAAAAAAAATATGGTTCCCGAACTCCACGGGAACAAAGCCGTGGCACATAGTTGTGAAATAAATATATGTTCGTTGTTACAGCTGGCGCCACTCTGCTACTTGATGGGTGGAGACTAATAGTGCGCGCAGTGCGAGTAGAGGACACGCGCGCTCAGTACTCGTGCTCCGTGCTCGACAACCTGACGGGGGAGCGTCGGAGAAGCACACCTGTCAGCATAGACGTCGCCCGTAAGTATTCAATAACATAACATAACATAGGATAACCCAACAGTCACATACCCAGACCAGGAACTAAACAGATCATGCAAAGATTTGCTAGAAACACCAACGTAAGCATTGCTTGCATACCTTACCTTCTTACATAATTCTGTTACCATTGAGTAATGCGGAGAAATACCATTTTGGGTATGATGGTAGTATTTCTCCGGACGAGCGACAAAAAACAAGTACCTACTTTCGAAAATTAATAATGACAGCTACGCGACAAAAATTTACGCAAACTTGTCCAAATCCTGTTTATTGGTCTGTGCATACCAGTACATAACAATCGCTGAACGTAAGACCAAGTTTCAAATCTAGTGATCTTGAACCGTAAGTCTAGCCGTAGAAGTTCTACAATGGGGTATTGTGTTGCTGTACTTGCTATCCCGAGCCAGAGTCCATCAAACAATGCAAATTACAGGAAACAAGCTTTATTGCAGCACCTCTACTCTAGGTGTTGAACAAAGAGCCCTATCGCTCGGAAAATTATGCAACCCCTGTTCAAGCCAGCATGCATACATTTAATAATCTGTTCACTTCTTATACGTACTTAGCAGGTACAAATAACTAATTCATTCATTTCATTTATTTACATAAAAAAATATTACATAAAGGCACGCATTGTAGAGCACCGGTTGTCTAGTGGTAGTGACCCCGCCTTTCGATCCTAAGGTCGTGGGTTCAAACCCGGTCGTGCACCAATGGATTTTTCTGTTCTAAAAATTTATGTGCGCAATGCCAGTGCTCTCATACGGTGAAGGAAAACATCGTGAGGAAACCGGCATGTCCAAGAACTAAAAATTCGATAGACATGTGCCATCCACCAATCCGCATTGGGTCAGCGTGGTGGATTAAGACCAATCACTCTCGCCTGAGAGTAGGCCAGTGTCCCAGCAGTGGGAACATTAGAAGGCTGTCATGATGAAAGGCACGCATTATCTAATTAGTAACTTAATATAACCTAGTCATAAAATACTGATTAACGACCGAGGCGACTATCATTATTGAAATAATAAGAACATTTATTGAGCGTAAAGGTACAAGTTGGCAGCCGACTGCGGGCAACAGCTGCTGTAGGCGAGACATGTGGCCGCATTAAGTCTCATAGTTTTTACAATATTTGCGGGATTTTATCGCGTTATTTAACCTTTTAATTTATTTCTCCCGACGTTTCGATTGTGTTGCAACAACCTGGTCGCGCGCAGACTGGAGTCTGGACCGCAGAGAAGAGAAAGCAGTTTCTGAAACTACCCTCACTTGGCATTACGTAACAAAACGTCGTCTACCGCTCAGTATGAAGCTATGACGTAACGCGGCCAGTCGCCTGTAATTGCTGCCTGCAGTCGGCTGGCAACTCGTACTTTCATCTAGCTTTAAAACGTGAAATGATCCTTGTGATATGATTGAATAAATATATTTTTTACTTACTTTACTTACTTACTAAGACCTAAAAAATAACGATGAATTTTCTTTTAGCAATGAGCGTGGCATCAGCTCCGCGCGCCATCTCGCACGGCCAATGGGAAGCAACCGTGCGGAGAGGGGGGGACGTCGTGCTGCCTTGTCTGGTGCACGCCAACCCGCCAGCTACCATCACGTGAGTTACTTCACAGCAGTTTACAATGATCTAGACAATGTGTTTCAGCGTTATGCCAGATATTTTCTCTGATGATTACAGTAAACAGTCAAATGGTTATTGTATTAGTGAACAGTATACGATCTAGTTAATGCGTCAATGAATTTGAAATGAAATCTTCATGTCAAGCTTCTAAGGTCAGGTAAGTACTTATCAAAAGCGATCTGCACGTACACAAGAAGATAGATGAAGAAAAACTGTAAAAGAAACGATTGCTGACCCCACCTTGTTAACCGCTGGTAGGCTATAAGCGAAAAACGTCAACATCCCGAGTATCATCTACGCAATTTCATAAAACTAGTTTACATCAAACAGGTAAAGTAAACAACATTGCCAAAAGATCTGTCCGACAAATGTTTTTGCAGTTACTCATCTTATAACGAGCTGACAAAACAAAGAAGGTATCTGTATTTTTTCGCGTAATATTTTCAAGTCTCAGAAATGCAGGTAACATTTTCCTGTCCCTCATTCCCGGCAACATAAAAGAAAGTTAATAAGAGAGGGTTGCTCGCGTCACGTACGGTTTTGCTGGCCGGAAGCAAGCGTGTCACTTGAAATCAACTGCAAAGATAAATGGGCTTTATTCTACTGGTTTAGGATAAAAATTATTAGGGGGGTGCTAGTATTTTAGGTTGAGGTTAAGTTTAGGTTCCATTTTGTCAAAGAAGAAAGCTTAGAACTTATTAATTTTAAAAACGTCCCTTGGAGACTGATTCCACACGTTTTGCGCGTCTTACAAATTCAGTTACATGCAGTGTTAGTTTTCATAATATCAGAGTGAAGGTGTTCGTTCGTTCGTTTGTATGAGTCAGTGGCCAACTCTGGTGACAGAGTCTCTAGGTAGTGAAGGTACGTTAGGTACTTACATACGTGTTTTTACGCACACAGATCAATGTGCGAGGATCTCTTAGTTATTAATAGTATAATTGGCAGCTCAGTAGGTCGTATAGCAGACGTTTTCAATTTTTGAGCGTACGTTTATGCTCGAGATTGGATTGAGTGGATATAATTTTTATAGTAAGTTGAAAAACATTTTGTTGTTAAAATTAAAGTTTTATGACGAAAGCTCTCACAGGATGGAGTATTGGCTGTTAGTTTAAACTTTTAACAGGTTAAAAATGTCTAGAGAAGTGTAAAAATCGCACGACGTAGATGTTTAGGGAATCTAGCATGTTATTTCAAGTGTTTTGCTAGTGTTTACCTAGTGGTAGTAAGACGCCTTACCAAGAGTCCGTCTTTGCAGGCACTACCACAGTGCCAATTTTTTGCCTAAAAGTAGTAGTATACAAGCATTAATTTGTTTAGGTTAGAAAGAAACTGTAGCAACTTAAATTATTGGGCGAAAGAGACTTAATAACTACGTCTTGGGACAGTGGGCGCAGTGCAGTGCCATGCTGATTCTCGTGATTTGCTGACATTAAAAAAAACATGTTCAGGCTTAACTATTATGTTTATCATAATAAAGGAAGCCATCAATTCTAATAGTAACGCATTTTCATTTCTTTTCCCTTCGCATATTGGCTCCGTAACGTCACCCCAGGGCCACATCGCAGGCCAGTACCATTAGCTCGCACCATCAAATAGTTTTTGTGAGTATCGCGTCTAATGGCACAGCTACACGTGCCAATGTTATTACGAATTCTAGAGCTTGTGACGCGTTTTTAGTTGACTGAGAAAAACTTTCCGTAGTTTGAGTAAATAGAAAAACATTGCGCACGCGTATTAGTTGAGGAAATTTCGGACAGGATTATAATCTTATTTTTGTGCAACTTCGGTCGCGATTATTGCGTTATTTCCTATGGCAAGGTACCATGATAGTGGATAGAGGAGATAGTCTATGAAGTTTGTACCTATTGTAGAAAAAACTTTAAGTCTACAAAGAATAAGCAGTCTGCTTATCAATCGTAAGCATCATATTCATAAATTACAATTCTACAAGTAGTACCTACTTAAATAAAAACTCTAATAACCCTACTACTATACTAATTCTCACTGTGTAATTTAAAGGTATAATCTTTTTTTATAAACATCCCTTAGACAGAGCTATTAACTTGGGCATAATAATGAAATCTCCTAGAGATTTTTTTTGATAATTCCAGTTTATACAATCTACCTCAAAATCACCAGTTCATCGTTGAACTGTAAAGTAAACAGTGTAAATAATTTCAGGGTCCTTTGAGACAATAGTTATGTAAGACATTCCTGAGTATGTACATGGGATCATTTCTCACATTTAGCAGTCATTTGGGAGTGTTACGTATTCACTTGTTGGAACTACCACACGACGTTGGTACCGACTCCCAAGGGCTATGTGGTCGGATACAGGTTAGGGGAATCAGCCTTTGATTCTGTTCCAACCGCTTCCATTTTAATAACTAATTTCTGATTAAGAAATTGTGGAATAATTTAGTTTGATTCAATTTATAAATTGAAGGTAATCGAACAAGGTTGCTATATTTTTTCAAATAGGCCGGCCGACAGAGCCTGAAACACCAAGCAGCAAGAAATTCATAATCACGAAAATCTGCCTCACTCACATCGTGTTTGAAAATTAACATCATAATTATCTAGTTGAAAACTGCCACTCCACAAAGACGGACTACTTGACTGTGTTTTGTCGTGGTTATGCCCACTAATTGTAGATTTTATTCTTACTTGATCAGCTGGGGTAGCATGAGCGGATAATTAGACAATATGTCAAATTTCCAAGAAAACTTATTTTTCTCTGCGTTATCTGTAGAGAGAAAATCATTTTTTCATGCTATCCGAGCTGGAATGATTCATCCAATTTGTCGAAACCTTACAAAAATATATTTCGGCTGGAATTATTTAGTTATTGTTTGTAGCTAATAGAGTAACCTATACCTTATCAAATAAACAAAAATGAGTATCAATTGACTTTTGCTAACAAAAAGTATCGATTATCTACCTCAAGGCTTTCTTTTTATCGTTATTATTGAGTTGACGAAATAGTAAGTATATCAAGTTCCTAAGATGAGTAACTACGTATAGTTATGTCTGAGCCGAGTCGAATGAACATTGACTAATTAAGAGTAGTAGAGTTTTTTGTGATAGAGCTTTTCCGGGGAAGGACTACCACCATTCCTATTTCTGCCGCCAAGCAGTAATGCTCGCATTGCTGTGTTCCGGTTCGAAGGGTATGGTTACAGGCACATGAGACTTTCCATCTAACGTCTCAGGGTGGTAACACGCAAGTGATATCTATGATGTTGCACGCGTACATAGGCTACGGTAACCGCTGACCATCAAGTGGGCCGTACGCTTGGTTACCACTTTAGTAGTATAATAAAAAAAAAAAATATTGTCATATTGACATTAGCACCCCAACGCTTGGAATTTTTCATTTAAAACGTAACGTTGTTGAATTAAACTTGAAATTGGAATGCGCTTCACCGTGGCGCTTTGGACGCCCGCGCGGTCCGAAATAAGAGAAAACTCAGTTATTTGCTAGTTTTACAAAATGTTTAGGATCTATGTAAGGGGCTGCTGATGTAAAAACACTTAATTTTGAACGACTTTATATTTATTGAAATAATTTACGCAACAACCATCTCCAAGACATCGAAGGAAGAGACGGGGTTGCCACATACAAATTATTATGTCACAGACACAAAAACAAGACCATTAATAAAAAACTCATTAAATAGTAATTACCTACCCATCAATGTGACAATCATCTTGAAATACTATAGGGTTCCTTAGATCCATATCAGAACATGCTCAATTTTTAGAAACCCAAGAAAGAATGAAAAATTTTAATATTTCCTAAACATTTGACTCGTATCTGGAATAGGTACTGAGTTCTGCATCGGTTTTTCTGACTAATTGCGCTATGGCGCGTTCTTAAGTATATGAAATTAGATTAAGTTCGTATATGGCCAACTTTAGTGACGGAGTTAATAGGCCGCCCGCAGGCCACCGTCATGGTTACTACATTAAAAAAGCCTGGACCGTGTTAAAAAGCTACATTTTTGTAGATTAGCTAAAATAACATAATAAAATATTTGTTTTTGTTCAAAAACATGATAATAAGAAAGCTCTCTTGATTAATTTCCATGTTTCATCTGAACTGAAAATACTGTTATTTATTTTCTAAGATAAGAACATGTAGTTTGGATTGAAACATGTTTAACAATTGTTGTTATTCCAATAAGCTAATGATAAGGTTTATGTTAAAATCAAGAAAAGAGTAGGTACACTTCCTGACCCACGTCATATCTAATAAAAGGTTTGAATCCTTGCAACTACTTTTAGGTATCGATACCACAACCTTTCTATCAGTCTACTGCTTTTACCCAATTAGGGACTGGACTATCGAATTTCACGCTAAGTGATCAGAATGTATTTTGATCATATTATTAGATAAATGCTTATCTCAACAATAGTCAAGTTAGCGTAGCTGGTTTTGTCGTTTTACTGAAATTATAGCTAATAAAACTAGGAAACATGCTGTGGTGACCACATATATTTTGGTTAAAGAAGATGATAAGAAAGAGTTAATATCTGCAGATTGGCCAAGCTACCCATAATTTATTAGGTACCATATTGCAAAAAGGTTTTACATTTTCCTTATGTAAAACATGCTGTTTATTACTCTCACGGTTTTAACTATCCACTCAGAATATCTCTAAAACATTTCCAGCATGCGTAGCATTTCAGGCTCCGGAAAACTGACGTTTACAACAAAAAGTGTCAAGTACAGTAACGCTCATCAACTTCCGCCTTTATGGTCGACGGCAGCTCCCCGGCGACTCGTAAACGTTACTAAAACGTAACATAATTACGTACTGCGTAATGTTTCAACGTAAATGGATTCTTTGAAAAGCGTAGTTTGAACTTACTCGGCTGGGTTGATACCCACTCGAGTTGGAACGAGTTTAGCTCTCAATTTGATAATTTGATGAAAATTGCTGCATTCCGGTAAACATCAGAAGCTTGTGACGTCGCGGTGCATTAAAACAATTATAGATATTGTTATGAAAGTATTTGTCTAAATAGCAAATTTCTCATTTAAATGTTTCAGGAGACGTGCCTTGTGTATAGCAAACACGCTGCAAGGCTGCAGTGTTGACGTTGCATTTTAACAAATAACCTACTTAAATTACCAGTGAGATTGCTTTACTGGAGACAACCCACTCACTAATGGCTTGCTTTACTAGTGACTTGTGTGATGACGCAAGAACTGTGCTACGAATAAGATTAGTAGAATTCTTTGTGATAGAACACGTCCGGAGAAATACTACCACCATACCTATTTCTGCTGCAAAGCAGTAATGCTCGCATTGCTGTGTTCCGGTGTGAAGGGTATGGCTTTCGGTGAAATTACTGGCACATAAGGCTTTGATCTATGCCTCAAGGTGGCAACCCGCGAGTGATACCTCTGGTATTGCAAGCGTCCATAGGCTGCGGTAACCGCTTACCGTCTTGTGGGCCGTACGCTTGGTTGCCACTTCAGTTGTATAAAAAAAAAAGAATAAAACATTTTACTAGCCAACTTTATCGAAGCACGCAGAATGAACTCAGCCCGACCCCGGGCCAAACCGACGAAACGATATACTAAATGGAAAACTTCCCAAATCTTCCAGATCATTATCGTCAATATTTACTGCCTCCATAAAAATCTTCGCCAAGTTCGTGTTTTAGTTGAGTTGCTATTATAATAGGTATGTTATCGGCTTATTGGCAGGAACCTGGCCGTTTGTGGCCGGAAGCGAGGGCATAAATCCTTGTTTCGACGCAGATTGTACCTATACTTGGTCAATGTTCATGGTGCTGAACGAGCCCATCTTTCATTTAGTCAGGACATGCAAACAAATAAAACACACAGTAAAAATAAGTAAAATAGAGATACTCTGCTTGTTGTTTGACAGGAGGTTGCGGGTTCGATTCCCGCCTTGGGACAAATGTTTGTACGGTCTGCAAATATTTGTTCCGGGTGTTCTAGGTGTTTTCTATGTAATAATAAAAAATATCTATCTATGTATTGTATTGTATTAAGAATAATATCAGTCATCTAGTACCAATAATACAAGCTCTGTTTAACTTGGGGCTAGATGATGCTATGTGGATTGTAAAGCATTATTTATTTTATTTATTTATTTGTTTGCTTATATTATAATAGCAAATAAGCAAAGTATGATCCCGCAAGGTATATTATTTACTGACATTATAGTTTATTTCAAAAGAAGCTTTTATGGAATCTGTTAGCTTTTAGCTCGCTGTGAAGTTCGAGAAACTCCTGACTTTAATATAACAGCTGATTAGCTTACTCTCTCTAATCATGGCAAATTTCAGCTTAACTGCTAGGTAAAAATGGTTCAAAATTACTTGCAATATTTATCGCAAACAAATATAATATATTGTACTTACTAGCTAGTTAAACAAAACATTTTAAAAAAGGACTGCAAAAACGTCAATAAAGGAAGTAGAAAAAAGATCTATCTAGCTAACATCCTATATACTCTCACACACCCTTTTTGCATACACCTACATATACACACCCCACCTTCACACAACCTCATAATACTACACACATACCCACATTAACCACACGCACCCACACACACACTGTTTAACAACATTGTAAAATATTTTGAGAATTATGAGTTTTGTTTGGTTTATTTGGTTTTTTGTTTTTGATTAATTATTTTTAATTTAATAGATACTTTTTATTAATATTATTATTTATTTTTATATAATTTTTGCTCTCCCTGTTAGTGTGTCATCTCTCCAGTTATACGGTTATCTGTAATTGTAATCCGGCTTCCCTCGATTCAGGCTCAGCCTTGTGCGGGAACCAATGGTAACCTAATTCCATGTTATTGCGTCAGTTAATCAATATTTTTGTATTTTTATTTTTTTTTAACATTTTCATTTTGAAATGAAAATAACTCTTTTTGAACTTGAAAAGAGTTGTATTCAATAAAATCACAATGATCTCTTGTAAACCTCTTACAAGCTGGCAAATTTATGCCAGTTTCGCGCGCCCAAATCTTAAAGAATCTGGCAAGAAGTACTGTTGGGTTATATTTCGTTTTTATTCGATGTAGTAGATACCTACTCACGAGAATCTTACTATATATATATATATATATATATATATATATATATATATATATATATATATATATATAGCGGAAATCACATAGTAACGTGTGACACGATGCTTTTTTTTATAAATTATTGTTGTTATTGTATTGCACACTAAAACAGAATACAAGAGTAGTAGAGTTCTTTGTGATAGAGCTCGTCCGGGGAAGGACTACCACCATACCTGTTTCTGCCGCCAAGCAGTAATGCTCGCATTGCTGTGTTCCGGGGTGAAGGGTATGGTTTCCGGTGAAATTACTGGCACATGAGGCTTTCGATCTTAGCCTCAAGGTGGCAACCGCGAGTGATACCTCTGGTATTGCAAGCGTCCATAGGCTGCGGTAACCGCTTACCATCTTGTGGGCCGTACGCTTGGTTGCCACTTCAGTTGTATAAAATATATATATATATATATATATAGATAGTGTTGGTTCAAACTACAATATACTGTGTAATTTAGAATTGGATCTGCTTATTACTTTGTAGCAATTTTTAAGTATTTTCTCATTGAAAACTAATTCTAACAACAAGCGTTTTATGTGTGTAATATGAACGAGAAAAGCCTAATTGTGTGCTTCAATGCTTATATGTATTTCAAAACTGTAGGTAAGTACTTACCTTATTAATTTCTGAATGCAGCCCAAAGTTTCCGGTTAACTCTAAACGAATTTCTAGAGTTGGCGATGTTGATTTGGGGCTTTGCCTTTTAGACATGTCTCGATCAACCTTGTCATGCGAATCCCGACCTTAATTACCAAATACATAACATACCTGTTAGCCGAAGGCCATACCAGGTACAGCACATTATTATGCTATAGTTTACAAAAGCATATTATAGGAGTGTCCCTACGATATAAGATAAAATAGGTAAGATCAGTGTTTGGCCTTCGAATTTGGGACACGGGTGCCGAGTAATTTTGCTACCCACGTACGGGCTTATTTACTCGTATTTGAACTAGAAATCAACTAGTTTACACACCTAGCTTGTGGAATGATCCTAGGCTAGGCTGGTAGTTTTGTGGACACAAGTTTATTTACCAAGTGGTCACAATAGACAACAAACAAATAAATATAGTAGTGTGAAACATGAAAGACACCAATTTAAAATTTATTGCTGCTGTAAATGGTGTTAAATTCATGATGCTCCTCAAAGGGAAACGAAGTTACTCTTCTTAGTCCACTTTGTTTCACGTCTGTCAGTCTGTCAAGATACTAAACCCTTATTCTCAGAAATTGCTAAAGCTATCAAGAATAAGAGAGATAATTTTGAACATGGTAAGACAATTATTAAAGTAAATAATTACAATGCTCCCCTTGGGGAAGATCTCTATATTATGGATTCCACGGGAAAAGCTGGACCCTTAAGGTGGGCATTTTTTTAATGAGGTTGATTACTTTGTTGTCCGTCTGTCTGAAGTCGGACAAGAACCTTTGTATCAGAAACGGCTAAAAGTACCTACGTAGGTACCTACTAACCTGAAATTTGAACGAAATCGGTAATAAGTATAAAGGGTGTGCTGTTTCTACGATGAAGTGTGTGAGCTAATAATATAGTTTAGGAACCAACTGAACAACCCATTACAAACATTTTTTTTTTTATTAAAATGGCAAAAATGAATAGTTTTTAGAGTACCTAGGTACTTTCAGAAGCCTTTGATTGCAATTAAAATTTGCGTACTGCCCTATACCTACGCAGTCTTTGCAAATAGTGATGCTTGGAATTAGAATATCTGCCACTGCGGTGGTACCCATCATCAACATGAACTAGGACTCGTAAAGTTATATAATTCAGAAGTTGGAGTTTTTACATTTAGGAATACGTTCCTGGGCAGTTTGTACAATTTCTAACTTGTACAATCGATAAAATGATCGATAAAAAATCCTGATTCACACAATTTTTGTCATAAATTCGTTTAATAATATTTAGCTTAGGCTAATTCGTATTTTCTACAGTACCTACAGTATCTTCAGGTACGAGTCTCACAGGCACTTGTCCGTTTTTATATAGGTAACTGCTAATGTCAACACAATTTAGTAAATATGTTAGTAATCTGGTTTGTTTTTTTAATAATGGCGTTGTTGATTGTTCGACTCAAACAACAGACAGGTAATCCACAATTCCAGGCTGTTTGTCTTATCCTGATAGTTTGTGTTCCATCACGGTAGGTAGCGACTTATGCCCCAGAGGTACGAACATTTTACCGATTTTACGCACCCTCGGGGGAAAGACAGGCGTTTTCCATTACCTGAATATCTCCATGCCCGCTAGGTGTTTATGCAATATCGGCACACGATGGCACATTTGCTCAAATGGGGACGTTATTGGGGCGATGGAAATGGTCCTATTTGGACTCAGCAGGAGTCTGTAAATTTGGAGTGGAATCAATATTGTTGGGTGCTTATTGGTGACCTTTCGATTTTGCGGTATCATTGAGTTCAACTCGAAATATTATATGATTAGGAAGACCGCTTTAATAGTCCATCGAGCGGAGAACAGGTTATAATACTTGTTTTTTTCAGAACTTGCCTAAAGAATCAATAAATGATAGAATTGAGCTGAAGCCAAAACTTAAAGCCATTTCCCAAAAATACTGCTATTGACCTTAACCCAATATCTACGAAGTTGGGCAGTAAACAGTTACGATCGTGTTTACTTTAGTTAACCCTTTCCGCAGCTTCGTATCGCCACTCGACGCTGACGCCTTGTGGCATAATGCGTTGATCTCCGCTGACATAAAATAAGTATAGCAGTAAAGTATTCAGACTGTGGAGCAAGTTATAAGTGATGTATTTCTAAATAGAATTACAAAGTAACACAAACGAGAACACCAGAAAAGTAACGCAAGAAGAGTAGGTATAATAATGAGAATACGAATCATGACTGTAGTATTAATTATGTAATGTTAATTATAATCCTCTTATTTACATGCCATGAATTCTGACAATAAAGTTACGAGTTTAAATTTGTAGGTTTGTGTCTTGTTCAATTTATTTTATTGAAGAATTGTTAATTAATAACTAGTTGTTAATAATACGTTTTAACAATACATTTACTTAGATCTTACTATGTTACATGTTACCAGCAAAGAAATAACTTATATCTTAATGTTCTCCCCATTGCTTAGACAATGGCGTAAGTATCGAGTGAAGCAAAGAAAATAAAATACAGCACCAAAAGCAAATAAATATCAGTAGAGTAACGCGAGTAAATGCAAAGCAGAAAATGCGATACATCATAGCAAAGTAAAGCAAATGAAATGTAATAAAACATTTCGCTTTTTGCTTCCACCATAGATTTTACATCGGTGGCTGGCTAGAGATGTATCCATCACATCTGAGTACGTCCCCCGAGGGCTTCGATGCGACTAGTTCCAATATCGTCAGATACAATAAGAATTTGAATACTCGGTAGCTATCACACGATGAAGGAAAACATCGTGGTGAAAACAGCGGCCTAGTTAGCTTCGCTCGTATTGATTCCTGTGGATTAGGTTGGCTAAGCTGAGAGGATGATGTAGGTGCTGGTGTGCAATTACTTTGTCTGAAAAAATGCCATCAGATTCTATATAAATCATCTTAAATAGATAATAAAGGTTCATTTTAAAAACACATTCATTTCAAACGGGTGTTTTCACGTACCGGTACTGGTGAAGCGGTACCGTTTTTAAAATGAATGATATAGTTCACGATAGTTTTATTAGTAAAATGATAAATGCTGTTTTTTTATAAGATATTTTCGAAAAGAGATAAGAAGTAAGTAAAACTCTCCTACAGTGTTTCGACTCAATTTCGAGAGTCTTCATCAGGGTTGAGTTCACCGATATACCGGTACGTGAAAACACCCGTTTGTAAAAATGTATGATATAGTTCACGATAGTTTTATGAGTAAAACTCTCCTTTTCTATGTACAAGTATCTACTTAGTTGATCGAGGAACTCAATGCAACAACTGGCACAAAGGTATTTTCACACAGCATTTTTTACTTACAGAACACACAATATTGTTAGTTTCTTAGAAAATAATGTTGTTTAAGACCCTTTTACTAAATAAAGATTCTGATTCTGATTTGATTTGAATAAACGTATTTTCTTTTCTTTCTTCTTTACTTTCCCGGTTCTGTTGATATGAGAGCGCATATTTTTTGCCTCGAGATGCATCCATCACAGCATCTGAGTGGTGTCTCCGAGGCGTCAGACCAGACTAGCTCTAGCGCTGCTAGAAACCGACGCGTTGACTTATCGATCGATTTTATGTTACTGTGGGCTACCCTTTACCGCAAATTTTGGTACAGTTGGGAAATGAAGCTTTGAAACAGTAGTACGGTTTTGGTTACCTACTTCTATTTTAGCATTCAAGGCCTTATTGATAAACTCACCTTACGTTTTTGTTAGCTAATGTGTCTTTCAAATCTATCATCTTTTTTTTTGTTTTAACTAAAATGCTTGCAACACTTCTGGTATGAGAATATACCTAATGTATCTATGTTTTTTTTTAATGTATATTTTCTCTCAAAAATCTCTAGTAAATCGATTACGTATATCTGGTCAATTATTATTTATTATTATTGAAAATCGCGAAATAATAAAATATTCGCACGCGAGCCCCGTAGAGGTTATAGGGGGGACATTGACATGCGCAGGTCTATGACGCGAGGGTTATTAACATGCGGTTCATTGACACGCGGGTCACTGACACGTGCCGAGCGCTGCCCTTTCGATTTCTAACAAGGATAACTAATTATTAAGCAGAATTACGTAATTTTTTTTAACAAAATAAAAAAAAAAGTTATGAATAAAAAAAAAGTACTTGCATGTATTTTTTTGTGTGTGGAACATATTCCTTGAATATCGCGCACTTTTCCAAATGCTATTGAGCGATAACCTTGCCATAAATAAATTACCATTTTATCTTTTCAATCTCGTAACGCGAACCCATAAAACACATTTTTGCTTACCGAGAAACATTTATGGCAGATATTACTTAATATTGATTCGCATTCACATCCGATTCCAATATATTTTACGACAACGATGACATCCATAAAAAGGGCATCCATAACTTTGAGATAGCGGCGGGTCTATACCGGCGAGACGCGAGTGGGGACAAGTGGGACCCGACGCAGATGGATGATCCACTCGATCGATCACCGAACTGGTACAAGGCCGTTGATTATACATAATGCTCACTGATGCTTGTCATTTTCCTAATAATCTCACGTGTGAACTCAATATACTGATGTGCAATGCAAACTGAGCTTTTAAGTTTTATATTGGTTTTTAAATGTTATTGTTGAACAAACTAGTAGGCCTAAAGGTTTCAAAGGAAACAACAGAATTTTCTGTGGAAGTAAAATTAATAAGCCAATATATGTACACATAAGCACTAGTCGCCAAACCAAAACGCAACGATAGCGCGATCTAGAACCTGACAGACTTTACTAGAGCAACCTAGTTACAAATTTCAAACGAATGTTCTCATTGGACATTGTTCTCACCTCCAACCACAATTTAAACGCGAATCAGTTGCATTAAAAATATGAAAATCCATTTAATAACCTTTGTGACTCTGAAAACACAATGTGGACAAGAAAAATGAATTATGCACCCAAAATAGTAGGTCACAACAAAAGTGCTATTATTCTGTGTGAATAATACGCGGATTGTCGGCAGGTCGGCGGACGCGTCGGATGCCGTAACCGGAGCGGAACGCGGCTCGTGTCACTATGAATTCGAATGTAAAAACACTTTGCTGATGATTCAATTTGACTCGAACGCATAAAAATCCTGTCAATGTAATAATTGAAAAAAGAGATCGTAGAAAAAAAAAGAGAGAGAGTAGGAAAAACCTAATCTAGCACAGTTTTCCTACAATCAGTGTGACTGGGTGTCATAACAATTTGGTAGCTGATGCTAAAAAACCTATTATAAAAAATTAAGTGCACGGCATAGACATTTTTTCATACACAACACTTTTCACACTGCAAAGTACCTATTCGAAGGTCCTCGTAAGGAACTTAGCCTGGTAGGATAACTGCCTGGTAGGTAAGGGCATATTAGTTTCCTTACCCTGGTTAACGTTCTTCTATTTTAGGTCCTCATGGCTTTAATACCGAGACGCAGGTCAGCCGGTCTGAAAGTTCAGAGCGTTGTGTCTAGTACTTCTTCTGTGGAACCGGGGCGGAACGAATAAATCTCTCGTTCTCCGCTGTATCCGCTTTCTCCGCCAAGGCTTCCGCTATCCACAAATGTGCAGCTAGCTTTATAATGCTCGTGTTTATCTTGGTAATGCGGTGTCGTAAATCAATAACTTTCTTTCTTTGTTATAATAAAGCAGACATTACCATAGAAAGCATGATTTTTGCAGTCTTAAACTCTTGTAAGTTTAGTTGGTTATTTACTATTTATTACCAAACCACGCGGTTTTACTCACGTTTGTTTTCTCACCGGTTTGTACTCGCACAATATTCACAAATATTTAAGACAAATCGGTCCAGCTGTTCTCAAGTTTTAGCGAGAATAACAAACAGCAATCATTTTTTTAAAGAAGATAATATTATATGCTATAATAAGTTGAGAAACGAAAACCATTCGCACGGTTGTTTGTATAGGTACGTGCGTTATTTCACCAAACTCCGTATTGCAAACAACAGTAATATCTTCAAAGCATTTCAAACTATAAAATTCATAAGTTAAAGTTAACAGCCAGTTCCATATATCACTTGTAAGTGCATAAAGGTGAACTCGATAACGCGCAGCCCGCGCTTGCTGTTTATCGGTATAAGTTTACTACTTGACGTTCCCAGTTTATATGCTGTTACGGCACGAAAAGCTAATATCTGAAAATCTGAAAAAAGCAATAATATCACTCAAAGATAGAGCACAAAAACCCGAATTTACCTACTTCACGCAAGCTTGAGTTGTAGAGTTTTTTGTGATTCAGGAGAGATCAAGACATCTGAGTAGCCATAAAGATTTGCAGTGCAGGGACTGTGTTCTCGATAAATATTTTCAATGCAGTCGCCTGAACATGAAATGAATTTAGTAAACATTTATTCATTCTATGAAAATGAAATGAAATGAAATGATTTATTTGCTTGAAGTGCGGTTGTTTAGATGTTCTTAAAACTATTGTCTCACACACTCACTGTAGACAAAGCATGCAAAAATTAAAAATAAATTAAAACGAATAATAAATTTATATACTTAAATGTCAAAAAAAAAACAAAAATTACCTGATTTGCCGTGTAAAACAGTTCATAAGGAACACAAGCTTCGATCGACGACCTTTGGATGGTCGTCATTTTATCGAATAGGTTTAATTTACAGAAAAAAACCTTTGTCACATTTCTTCAGATACTTGTACATGTGTGATTACAAGTCTTCAGCTGCTGATTGCCAAGGTGTAATAAAGTACAATGAGTATACATCTTAACACTATCTGTTGCATATACCTAGCTCTACGTGGCTTTGAGACCAACAAAATAAACAAGAGTCATTTCTATCGCATGCTCGTTATAAGTTTTATTACCTACAATAAGTACGCTATGACTTCTACGGTAAGTTTTCAACTTACGCTTATTGCTTGCGCCATACAAATGTTCGAACATGAAATGACAATCACGCAAGCAGTTCTTCAACTTTCAAAACTATGAAGCACGTAGAACTGCGAATTCGCAACATGCTGTACAGAATAGAAACTGCTAACATGCCACACGAAAAAGACCCTTCGGACCCAGTTTATGTGTTGTTGAAAAATATGGCGTAAAAATGTTTTTTGTCAGCAAATAAATAGACCGTCAAGTCTACCCTGCCTCCAGTTACCATAATTATTGCGGTGGAAAATACCTTTTTTTTTTTGTCCAATAGGTTACAAAGTTTATGCATAGCATTAATATTAAATAGTTTTACAATTTTCAATAGTACCTACCTAATAAGTAGCTAAGTAAGCTTCTGTCATTTGATTGGGGTTTGTAGAGCTACTTTTTATCTAAGACGTACCTACAGATCTCAATTAACCGTTTATTATAGCGGATGTCACTTATTCATTAGATCGAAATCAGCTGTTTAGGTTATGTTAGGTTAGTGAAAAACTACGCGCGAGGCGAGAGCGTGCCGCGGCAGCGGCCGCCGAAGCGCCAGAAATTTAGTATTTGTTTCAATCAAGACTGTACTGACTGTACTTCGGAGGTTAGTAGTTCTATTTGGAATAATCCATGTTTCCAAATAGTTCGATCCGTCAGTATAACAATTTGGAAAAAAAACATCCAAGCAGTTCGACTATCGAACTACTGGTAGGACTGGATGGAATAAAGCCAATTAACGTATGCGTGACCGAGCAAAAACAAAAAATGTATGAGCCACTTGTTAGTTATTAGATTACTCCTATAGTATTTATTTATTTATTTATCGAGGCTAGGTCCAGACCTAAGACCAAATTGATGATAAACAACATAGAAACTAGCAGCAGAAACCTAAGCCAGCTGATGTAAATATTTCTGTCTAGTTTCAGCATTCATTAGCAGTCAGGCGCGCCAGTTCTAAGACACGTGACAAATGATCGGGTTACAGTCGATTTACGACCCCAGTGGAGACAAATTACGTTTCATTTATCAAGTATCAACCATTTACCACAAATATATTCGGTCATAATCAGTCTTATTTTATTGTACACATACTTCTAAAAAAGAGCACCGGTGGTCTAAGAGCACCGGTGGGCTAGTGGTAATGACCCCGCCTTCCGATCCTAAGGTCGTGGGTTCAAACCCGGTCGTGCACCAATGGATTTTTCTGTTCGAAAATTTATGTGCGCAATGCCAGTGCTCTCATACGGTGAAGGAAAACATCGTGAGGAAACCGGCATGTCCAAGAACTAAAAATTCAAAAGACATGTGCCATCCACCAATCCGCATTGGGTCCGCGTGGTGGATTAAGACCCAATCACTCTCGCCCGAGAGTAGGCCAGTGTCCCAGCAGTGGGAACATTAGAAGGCTGTCATGATGATGATACTTCTAAAACTATCGTGTATTATATTTATTCATTACGGAAAAACGAAAGTGAGTTCGCTGTTTTACTATCTCCGAGGAAGACTCTCGAAACTCAGTAGAAAAATTGTCGGTTGACATAACATAGAAGTTTTTCCATTATGAAGAAACGTTTAAGAGTAGTAGAGTTCTCTGTGATAGAGCTCGTCCGGGGAAGGACTACCACCATACCTATTTCTGCCGCAAAGCAGTAATGCTCGCATTGCTGTGTTTCGGTGTGAAGGGTATGGTTTCCGCTGAAATTACTGGCACATGAGGCTTTCGATCTTAGCCTCAAGGTGGCAACCCGCAAGTGATACCTCTGGTATTGCAAGCGTCCATAGGCTGCGGTAACCGCTTACCATCTTGTGGGCCGTACGCTTGGTTGCCACTTCAGTTGTATAAAAAAAAAAAAAACGTTTTGATTCTTGTTTGGTTTTCGGTATGATACTTCTTCTTCTTTTATTTATGGCGTCTGTGGCTGAGTTTGCCACAATTTTGCCAATTTCAAGTCGACAAGATTTAAAACTGTACAACGATGGAGGTTTGAGTATGAAAAATGGTCGGTCTAAGGTATGATACTTATTGCTTTTCTAATTTCTTGATTGTCATCATCATTATTATTATCCAGCCAAGAGACTTAGGTCTCCGCCATAGAGCGCCATGACGACTACTTTAATGTCAAACATAGCAAATGTCAAAAATTTAGTTGTAATTTAAACCTTTCAGTACATAAGCCCCCGTGATTACTTCCTATCCTGAAGATTGCGGACAGATAGCCAATTCTATATTGATGGGTCTCGCAGGATAAGTATCTAAATAGTTTTTGAAAATCACATGGTAGTTTAAGTCATTTAATACTTAGTATTTCAAAACGTTTTTACATTCACTGTCATAACTTTGTAGTTAAGTTAGTTCCCTCATTTACATGATGCCTACTCAAAACTCAAACACATTAGCGAGAAAGCTCCCTCGGTTCTTCGTCATCTCAGCTCTTGTCAGTTCCACGTTCTCATAACATAGTAATTATTATATGTGGGTCAAGATGAAAACTTGCTCAATTTTATTTTACTTGTGCAGCTTTTTCAGTACCGAAAAGTATTATTTTTTTTTATACCACTAAAGTGGCAACAAGCGTACGGCCCACTTGATGGTCAGCAGTTACCGTAGCCTATGTACGCATGCCACATCATAGATATCACTTGCGTGTTACCACCCTGAGACGTTAGATGGAAAGTCTCATGTGCCTGTAATTTCACCGGAAACCATACCCTTCAAACCGGAACACAGCAATGCGAGCATTACTGCTTGGCGGCAGAAATAGGTATGGTGGTAGTCCTTCCCAGGACGAGCTCTATCACAAAGAACTCTACAACTCTTAAATACTTTGGGATATACCTACAAATTATAGATATACCTACCTAATTCAAATCACGGCTCAAACGTGCAAACTAATTTCTGAACTAAGTTATAGAATATTTAACTTAATCATAATCAGCCAGTAGACGGTCAAACTTCTTTACAATTCGGTGTATTTGTGGAGTAAATTTATTAGACTCTGACCATAATTTTCCTGTAAAGTTTAGACTGAACTTCACATAATATCCCGTGCATCTTACTTTACACAACAATTAAACTCCGCTTCCTTCAAGTTTTACCTCGAGGAAATATTATTATACTGTGTTGCACCTACAAAGATAAAATAATATGACTCTAGTACAAATATAACACAATGATACCACCATTATACCACCGTTATTCATATTAAGTATATCCTGTTGTTCAAATTGTTGCAAGATTCAAGTGTGATAAGATAGAACTAACTTAATTTTCACTTAAACTGGATATTTACCATGATGTTCTCCCGTGATCATGGTGCATGTAACTGCGCCGAAATATCGGGAATCAATAAAACTCACAAATCATGGTAAATATCCCGTTTTAAGTGAAAATTATGTTAATAACCATGATAGTTTTAAAAACTATATAGAACTAACTTATTTTGTATCTATACTTTTTACGAAACAGTTCTCAAGTTTAGCTCTTATCATCGGAGGTTTGAGTTATCATACTCAATCAATAGTCCACAACTTCTAAGCGATGAATCACGAAATCGAGGAACACAGAACGCAATTTTGTCGTCGTGGCGGTTGAGTCTTGTGGTGATTACGGTTCAAAACCATTTTAAAATCAGTCACGTTACGAGATATTTTACTACACACATAATGTTCCTGCGTCATGCGTCGTAGACTTGTAGAATAGGATATAAGAAGCTGTGGGTATCGTAAAGTTTACACGACGGACGAGTGAGAGTCGTGAGTGCGTTCGTGTACTTAAGCACAAGAAATGAAATTACTTAGTCGTGTGGCTCCATACTACCAGAGACTTTGTTTACTTTGGCAAATTGAATCGTAAAATACAGAGATGGATAACACAGACTATAAATAAAAGTAAACTTAGCCTCGCTTTAGTACTTTTACGGAGGAGTGTTTTGTTTGATAAACTTATAAATAATAAAATTTATGTTCAGTACGATTAAAACTTTGCAAAGCAATATGAATTATTTTACAAATATCATAGTTAGGTGTCATAAATCATAAATTCAATCATACTTATAATCTTCTTTAAATCTTTAATCATTCATACATTATTGTCATGTAGTACCTAATAACCTCGACGGGGCGAGCCTACAACATAACAAATGGGATTTCCGTCACTGTAATTTTAGGGTACAATAGAAAACGTGACGAAACCGGCATGTCCAAGAACTAAAAATTCGAAAGACATGTGCCATCCACCAATCCGCATTAGGTCCGCGTGGTGGATTATGACCCATTCACTCTCCAGACCAGTGTCCCAGCAGTGGAAGCATTAGAAGGCTGTCATGTTGAACTAAAATAGTAGTAAAATTGAACCGTCGATAAAATGATTATTTTCCTAATATCTTTATAAACAAATAGTTAATATTCCCCAGTTAGGGCGTAATTAATCAACAATTATTCGGAAGTGTCAAAGCGGGCGTGACATTAATTACGAGAGCGGCGTCTCCCGACAACAATTAAAGCGCACCCCGAGGACTTACAAATTAAATTTTATCGAGCATTGTATTTGTGTATTTGTTGGATAATATTATACTTTTATTAGACTTTGTAAAACCTTTGCATGACCATCAAATAAGCATACATTTAATGGCAAAGGTTTCTAGAGAAGGAACCATGAATGTATTTCCAATTCAGCAATTTTATCACTATATTATTTGACATTTTGAGTTCGCAAGGACCAGGGACTTTCTTGGTTTAAATGGTTTAGACAGTGGTTTGGTGTCCAACCACCATGGTATTTTTAATTTATTTTTAATTTTGATTGGCTCTGGATAGGAACTTACTTAATACCTTAATAAATGACGAATCTACCCTTGCTTAGTAGTATTTCCTGGATATTTTCTAACAAAGGCAAAGCACTAACAACACACAGCGAAACCAATATACGAGTAACAGCAAATAAAGATGGCAAAGTTTTCCGTATGTACTTAGTGGTAAAACCTGCCATACCACACGGCAATAACGTTGAAAATCACAAAATTAAAAGCGTTCTCTAAAAGACCCTTTACTATGCGTTAATTAGTACTAAACAAAAATTACGCAACTAACGACCTTATTACCTTGAAATAAAGGTTTCCCGGGCAAATTGAATAAGGGAATAAAAAAGTAAATAAAACGGAGCGGTAAAACAGTTGTAAAAGTGTGGTTAAGGGAGGACCGGGCCTTTGTAGGGTTAATGAGGGTTGTCAACTGTAGGGCTGGTCGAGGGTTAATGGCGGACACGGAGTGAATTTTTCAGAAATTGACGTCACTTGACTTGATGGAGTCTGATGGACGCTAGGAGCGGCGCGAACGCGGGTTTACGAGCCATGTCGTAAGCTCAGATTCTACAGAAAAAAATATGGAAATAACCTTCTGCTACTTCAATTCCGGGGCGGTAAATTTTTATTTTCAGAACAAATCAAGCGTATCTATAATCAAATTTGTTAGCCAATTTATTGTTACAGTTCGAAACTTCCTAAAAAATTACCAAAAGCTTTCAGGTTTTTAACAAAACACACCGGAATATAAGCAAAAACTAGCGAAATTCTAATCTAACAAATGGCAACCCTATGTATTTAGGGGTGGGTAGGACGCTGCAAACCCCGCTAGCGATGCGACGGAACACGCGCGTTCATTTGTCACACTCCACTTTTGAGTTTTTGCTGTTTCACGCTACACACGGTGAATGTAAACTTCACCCTATTTAGAGATACTCGGGCTAGGTAGGTAGGTACTCTGTACAACAAAATAACTTTTTAGTTTCAATTTATCAGAAGCTGTTTTGAAAACATTTTTTTTATATTATACCTACATAATGAAATAACTCTTCTTAATTAGCACCACGCTCTCCCAAAACAACAAACACGACACTACTAACGACAACACCCTTGTTGTAACGTACAAAATCTTATATATGATACAAAAAAATTAATCACCATTTTTTCATATATCATATTATGCTTTAGTTAATTTACTTGGTCCAAAACATGAAAGAGTTTGGACCAAGTCCCGATTTCTAGTCTTTAGCAATTGTCGTCTAAAGGTTAGGTAAACGTACAGCCAGATATCACACGTAGCCCCCTGGCGCCTTTCACCCCTGTTCGTAAATGCATTACATTAGCAAGGGTCAAGACTTTATCGTGTAATCACAAAGCAACGCGCGCTTAGTTTACAAAGTAGGTACGTCAGGTACTACGACGCGACGGAGTCAGGGAACTTGTCTCAATTGTCCAGTCTCAGCTTAGCTGTTCCACAAAGGCTAATATGGGGTCAACGGAGAAGCTTAACTCAATAGTTGACTGTGAAGACATATTATGCAGCTGTTTAGTTTGAGTTTGATGAATTACCCTTGGTTTATTCAGTTTAGATTGACTCTACATTGTTTAGATAAAGTAATTCAATTAGTTTCTAGCCAGTTTATTCAGAACCTTTGCATTGTTTATCATTATTTTTAATTGTGAACTAACAGTAAATTCAAGCGATGATGCTCAATTATCTTTTCTGTGTCAAAAATATCTCTAGTTATTTTTTTTTAATAATCTTGACATGGATGTATCCACTGCCAAGGAATTAACAATAAAACTCTTTAATTCTCCAGAGTTAAAAATCGATCTAGGTAGGTACTTATTGTCGTGTATTCCCAATGTCCTCATGATTTTGAACCCATTATAACAGTTTTTATCACAGAAATCTAAAAATTATTTAAATTGCTGTAGTTCTTATTAACTTTTGACTTTTTTACGTAAGACATAGATTACGAGAGACATAGGTTACGTTACGTACCTAAGTAAGATGCCTATTTCATTTAATAATAAGGTCAAACATAAATGTATTTCCAAAGATAAGTATAACATCAAACGATATTCAGTTCGTACCAATTGCCGAAGCAGCCTTTCCTTCCGACCGACGACGGCTTTAAACGTGCGCAGCCCACGCACGGCTTGTGAAGAAATATAATATTGGTTTCTTCTTTTAGATCTTTAAATAAGATGTAAAAAAACAATTACTTACTTACCAACAGATTTATTTTTGTATAATATACCTTTGAAGTCGTACCTACTTTCTGGGATAATGAGCAAACAGTTTAACATTATGGATAAAACATTATTTACTTGTTTACTCATGAATTATCTACTTAGCTAAAGCATACAAAAAAACTATAAGTCTGTTGAAACTTCAAATAGCCGCAGCTAGCTCAAAGAATAACATATTCCAGTTTTTTGAGATCCTTTGTTTGTGCCCCTAATAACCTTCGCTGAGCCGTGCTGTCGCCTAGCAACCGTGTGAAGGACTACCTTTATATTTAAAGGTAACGTAAGGAAACCATGTACTTTGAAGAAAGCCAACGATATTGGTTCGGCTTTGTGTTTCGGCGTGAAGCTCTTACATGGATCATTTCTTGATGTGGTTGCGATTTGAAATCACGCCGCATAATACATGTACCTACATAACCATTTAGTTAGTTAATAGTTTACGCTCGTAAATATATCAATCACTGGGATGCTAGGATTCTTGACATTCCATTTTTTTTGTATGGTGTTTGTTTCGGCCCCTTGATTGTGTAAGTTTATTATATTATAAAACTTATTATATTGATGTCGAATCGCTGCCAATCGCTTGTCGATGACGATTTTTAGATACACACGTAAGGTACCTACGCACTGTAGGTAAATACAGCCAGACCCAACAACAAGCGATCGCAGCGATAGACTTACATATTAGCCCGACGGGTCTTTTGCCAAAAAAGTTAAATATTATTATTGACATCATAATTAACCTACTAATGTTCTCACAGCTGGGCCACTGGCCAAGAAATCCTACGTTTACTTACTACGCTACTACTTACTTATTTGTAGATACTCAGCGTAGCGGAGACGATGATGCTTTCAAATGTATAATTTACCTACTTATTTCTGAAAGCATGTGGTGCGTGAAGCGTTTATAAAACTTTACAAATTATGCCGCGTTGGCTAGGTACGGTGTTTTAAAATAACAAAAACCGTAGAATAAAAAGATGCGTTCAAAAGAGCCGTTACCAAGTCGAGAGGAAGTTGAGACCCTCTTAAATAATGCTGGGAACGATTTATGTCCGTGGCATTATGTTTAGCAAGTTAATTACATACAATACCGGCTTACATTTGCTGGCCTTTGTGGAAGCGAGCTTCGGGAGATGTAAGGACGTTTTATGTTGATAAATGTTATGTTCAGGATAATGTTTCGGTAGTTTTAGTCGAACCCGTTTACTCATGTCAATGCTGTTTTTACGAAATCTGTCATACTGCGAAGTATGTAGTCATTTTGAGAAGTACTAATCTACCTAAACGATTAAAATGCTATAAGTAGATAGGTACACACGAAACTAGGAAGAAGCGTTTGAAACAGTCGTAAATAAATTATATCTGATATGTGATGATAGTGAGTTAGATGATGTCCTTTATTTTAGGTAATTAGCTAACATACCAACGTATAGAAACAGTACCAGGATACAAGATCACGGGCTTCGCTCACCGCGTCAACGAGGTTGTCAAATAGCCATCTATCCTTTTTAACCGATGAAAAACGGAGGTTCTTAAGTCGACGCACGTTTGTTCCAGGTGGTACCGCGAAACAGCAGGCGGAGTGCTCCGCGAGGTGCGGGACGGCGACGGCGGCGCGCGCTACAGCCGCGGCCGCGACGCGCTCGGCGTGCGGCGCGCCGACCTCGCGGACGCCGGCCGCTGGGCCTGCCGCGCCGCCAACGCGCACGGACACCTCACGCTGCGCCTGCACCTGGACGTGAGGGCGCATCTCACTGCGCATACCGCACCGCACTCTCAGGTAATCACTCACAGGTTATGACACTCACAGATTATCACACTCACAGGTTATCACACTCACAGGTTATCACACTCACAGGTTATCACACACTCACAAATAATTACTTACAGGTTATCACACTCACAGTTAATCACACTCACAAGTAATTACTTACAGGTTATCACACTCACAGGTTATCACACTGACAGGTTATCACACTCACAAGTTATCACTTACAGGTTATCCCACTCACAGGTTTTCACATGATTAATGTGACACACATGATAAGACATGATTAATCATCACACTCACTGGTAACGCGAGAGTGATAAGGTCATGGTCACCAATGATCTACCATAAGGACCCAATTTGATTTCGGTGGTGTGGTGGGTGAGTGCCTGGTTGAGAAACGAGAGGTTGCGGGTATGATTTTCGCTGAGGTACAATGTCAAAGCCAAAGTACAGAACCGATATTAGTACCTACTACGTACAGAATGGCCACTCCCTACCTCCCACCGGTTTTATTTACCCCAACCCGGTCGCGAGTTTGCCGGCACCACACGGCACCTTTCGCCGGCACTGAAGCCAAGGGTTATGGCACGCGTTTATTTTGTTTTAGTGTAGGTCCAAGCGCGCGCATGCCAGAGCGAGCGAAAGTGTGATGTCTCGCTCTTGCTATAATTGAGTGGGGCCAACCATGACACTCACACATACAATGGCACCGTTTACGTACACAAATCATGCATGTGGTGATTGCAAAACGTTTGCTTCATACATTTTATTGAGAGTGTACGGGGTGTGGACAAAGTCAAAAGAGTTTTATTCAATTATATCACAAGGCAAGATCACAATTGTAAGGGTAACCTATGTATGCATATGTGAATAATCTAAAAAAAAAACTTGTCCCTGGTCTGGATGTTTCAATTATATTTTAAGTAGGTTTCTCTAATACAAGCTCTGCTTATTTTGCGGCTTCTGTCTATACCGTAAACTGAAAGAAGCGCTCGTCGCAAAGCTTACTATGTTGTTCTAAACAGATTGACGACGCACTTATCCGCAATTTTAACTGAGCGCTTTCGGGTTTCAGAGGGCACGTTAAGCTGGTAATTTCAAATTACAGTGCCTCAGGCAGTCTATTAACTTCCAATTTAGGTACATTTCAGTACAAATCTGATCAATGCTTTCCCAGTAACGTAATACGTACGTAAAAGCTCCTACTTAAACAATCACATGGAAATCGATTCAGTTTTCCATCTCAGTTGATAAAATAAATAACAGCCTTTGACAGCATTGTTTGTTAATATCCGATGTCACGAGTTTTTTTTTTTAATAATGCTGGACAATCCACACAGCATCATCTAGCCCCAAGGTAAGCTGCTGTTAAACAGAGCTGTGTTTATGGGTAGTACTAGATGACTGATATATACTTACAATACAATACATAGATAGATTTTTTTTTTTGTTATATATAGAAAATACCCAGAACACCCGGGACAAATATTTGTAGATCGTACAAACATTTGACCCAAGGCGGGAATCGAACCCGCAACCTAGGTACGCGTCGCAGGTGAACCTGCGCCCGCTGCGCCACATCGGTCGTCATGATTTCTGTTAAATTGTTAAATTCAAAGTCAAAGTAAAGAAAATTTTATTCAATAATATCTTAGAGATCACTTTGAAAGAAGCTAGATGAATCAACTGATCAATCAACCATTGAGAACTTTTTATGAGATCAGATGCAAGCACAATCTGATCATATGATCCGTTGGGAATAACCCGTTCCAACGCGCCCATGCCGTAAAAGACACCGGCTGGGTTTCTATCCGCTTTTTAGGCATGAATAATAATTGTTTTGATTGCCGAGCACATTCGTCCCAAGCGTTTTTGTCAATAAATAATCACTTATTCTATATTAAGCTTTTTGAGACAGTTTTTGTTTAATAAAGCATGCATGCATACAATGCATGTCACTTGGCATATTGTTATAGAAGCGCAGAAATTTTTATAAAAACGTTACCTAACGAACAAAACAAAAATAACAATCACATTTCACTCTGTATAATGGAGGTTGCGGTGACATTTCAATATGGCGGCGCGGTGATGTCACAGAGTGACTTTAATGCATTTTGTGGTTTATAGCCTGTTTGGGAGGTGATGCTTGATCGATAAAGTCACATGATTATAGCTAAGTCAGCTCTTCATCATCATCATGATGATTTAGCTAGAGCTAGTTTTGCTATTTAAAGCTACGTAGCTCTAAATAAATGACACTAATAATGTCTACTTTTTTTATACAACAAAAATGGCAACAGCATTTTACCGTATTTTGGATGTTTGCCACTACAGCTCGTTGGAACTGGCGTAAATTCACTTAGCTTGTAAGACGTTTCAAAGTGATTCTTGTGATTTAATTGAATGAAACTCTTTTGACTTTTACAACATTTGCACGTTGCGAACTTGAGATTTGAAACAAAAGTCAAACAAATAGGTGTAGTACTTTCCCGGACGAGCTCCATCACAAAGAGCTCTACGTTACATTATTATATTCTGTTATACTCAATTTAAGCCAACAGAAAATATTAAGAACTTTTACTCTTCTAAAAGAAAATAGGTAATATTGCTACCAAGGGCGACTTATCATTACTATCAGTACCATTAACTAAAGAGGCTCAGGCAGGCTATAAAAAATTCAGCAAAATGTATTACATAAAATAATATTTTTTCCCTAGAACGGAGCTTCCATCAGCTAAGCGGATTCCCCAACATTCCGATGTCAATTAAATTACTCGTGTAACTGGATAAAAACAAAAATTCCTTGCGCGACCCTAGTGTTTGCAGGCCTTTGTAAATATTGTAGTTTCCCGCGCTTGGGTTAAACTGCCTTGTGAGATTAACCTTACTCGACATCTAATATTTAGCTGGCGCCCGCCATCGACGGAATCAACATTCGAAGGTGTACGGTACATCTGTAATGTCAAGTCATTGGTAATCGTAATATGCGTAGCTTTCTGAAACCAACCAATTCTTGACCTTTTATATCGAACACGAGCGTGATAGTAAAAAAGATGCTTTTTTCTTATTACATTTTACTGGAGTTAGTATCCATGACTATTCAGGTTCAAACCTTCTTAAAAGACGTATTTTTGCAATCTTATTTTCTTCTATAATAGAGACGTGTAAATAATTGCTAGCCACTTGGCTCCAATGGCGTACCGACCTCGAAAGCTCACTTGTTTTTACAGCTAGAGTTATGCCCCTATTTGTTCTTATTTCTTCCACATTAATGTTTCGGGCAGCAGTAACTTTTGTTTCTTACGGACTTAAAAACGTTCCCCGGATTTAATCCGTCTCATAAACTTCTTGCTTAAAGACTGCGTACTATAAACGTGTAGAGGATATTCACTGTGGCTTTATAGGGTAACTACCTACAAGGATGGCTGCACATTGGCGAATGCGCTATAAATGAGTACGTTTATAAGAGGTGTAGCCCATGTTTTTATGCTGGCACGTGAGCTGGCTTCCGGTTTAAGAGCTAAGCTTATAAAACTTACTACCATTCAGGGCAGGAAGACTTGGCTGTCCCGAAAACTGAGATCTTTACAAGACTCAACCATAGAATCCTCTATACTGTGCATGACTTCTGATGTCATGCTTCCACGTCATGTGTTCGAGAAGCACTACACTGTGGAAATGCCCTCTAGGGAAGACTGGCAGAATGACCAGCTACCTTACAAGGCAGGGTGCCTTAAGTGGTACACTGATGGGTCCAAAATGGGACTGGCTGTAGGCTGTGGAGTTTACGGAGAGCGACCTAAGTTTAGAGAAAGTCTTTACTTGGGAAACTACGCCTCTATCTTCCAGGCAGAGATCTTTGCCATCCTTGAATGCGCGGAGGTCAATCTGCAGAGGCACTACACCAACCAAAACATCTATATCAACTCTGACAGCCAGGCGGCACTACTGGCTCTGGACTCGAAGGTTATCACGTCCAGGCTGGTGGAAGACTGCCTGACGCGTCTAAATACGCTCGGTTCAAAAAACAGAGTTGTTCTAAGATGGGTTCCAGGGCACGCGGGAATCGAAGGTAACGAGTGTGCCGACGAGCTGGCTCGCGCTGGGGCTGCTGGTACTCAAATAGGCCCAGAGCCTTTCTGCGGTATACCAAAAAGCCTGGCACAAAGAACCCTCACAAACTCATGCTTCGAAGAATCAACCAGACTCTGGAACAATTCTTCTGGCATGAATCACTCAAAATCCCTAATAAAAGCCTTCGATAAACGGTATACCAACCAAATCTTAGCGCTAAATAGGAATAACCTACGCATTGTGGTCAGGGCCTTAACTGGACATTGTCGCCTTAAAAAGCACATGTTTAAGCTAAGGCTGAGTGACACACAAACCTGCAGACTGTGCAATGAGGCGGACGAAACGCCTGCGCATCTGCTAGGAGAGTGTGGACCACTAATGCAAAAACGTAGCATACATCTGGGTAGGCACATCCTCAGCCCAGATGAGCTAAGAGACATCACCCCCAAGCAAATCCTCCAGTTCTTAGTATCGGCAGGGCTTGGAGGTGAACTGTAAACGCCCCCCTTAGGGCGACAAAATAAGTGGCGAACACAATAGGCCTGCATGGCCGCAGTGTCATATTAGCCGCACCAATTTAATAAAAAAAAATAAAAAAAAATATAAAACTTATTTGCCTCGTTGCTTACTGGTGCTTGGCTGCGTAGCGCCGTACGTTGCTTGCGCATAGCAGCGGCGTAGCGTGGTGACTACAGCGTAGCATTTGTACTAGTACCCATAATACAGCTCTGTTTAACAGCAGCTTACCTTGGGCTAGATGATGCTGTGTGGATTGTCCAGCATTATTTATTTATTTATTTATTTATATTGTGTGGTTGTAATAGAGTTGTTTATTACTATGATCAGCTTCCACATAAGAATGCATAAACTAATAGATTGAAGTACATGATTCTAAGTACAATGACCAATCTGCCTGCACCCTAGTGATAAAGCCCGGAAGCCCGTTTGATTGTTTCACGAGAGTAGAACAATTTGTCCCGCGCCGACGAATAGGCCGGTATTGTTGGACCCTTTTAGGCCAGAATTGCAAATCAGATTGTTTCGAATATCCCACGGCCGTCTAACGAGATTGTCCGCCCTGTTTGACTTTTTTGTTTTTTCGTTTTTATTACGAAGGAGATTTTAAAGGAAATTGAAGCTTTTGCGTGATCGTTAAAAACTTTCGTTGGGTATTCAGTTTTGTAAAATTCTGCGTGTTAGGTTTTATTTAAATATAATACTCCACAAACGCTAGAGTAACTAAATATTTTAATAAATAAATATCGGCGGACATTCTAACATCATATATCTAGCCCTAAACTAGGCAAAGCTAAAGAAAAATAACCAGATAACTGATAGAATAGGTACACTATTATGTTTTTTAAAACATGCTTAAAATACGTGTATAGAAATACCTAAACTCGAAACATGAATTTGCTGAGTGCTTGTCATGAAAAACTTGTTTGACAATCATAATCGTAAACGTATCGTCCAGTTGTCAATTTGTATAGAATTTTGGTAGTTCATTAAACTGAAGAGGCGCTGTTAAAATTCCTATACAAATGAACAGCTGGACGATCGTTTGTTAAACTACTTTTTCGTGATTCGCTCTCTGATCATGAAAACATTTGTCCCTCAGCGGCGATTGAACCCACAACCTCCCGCTTCTCAATTGGGCTCCCCCACCGCACAACCAAGGTCGTTAAAATTCTCAGAATGTATAATGTACAATGTTCCTTATACATTAGGTCACAGCATAGCGGACGCGTTGAGTGATTACATACTGGCCCATATAGCGAGTTGATTTCGTGATTCAATTAGCAAATTGGGGAAAATTACAAAAACTACAAGCTCTACGTCAGTTTAATTGTACCGCACAAAACTCTGCCGCATTACTGCGGAATGCAAATGTCCAACAATTATCTCATACAATCGTAAATTCCGCTCAAAATAAAACGAATGTCGTTTCGAGCACCGCAAACATTAAAAGCTCGGGAGTGCGTTCTGATTTTACTACGTTATTTCAGGCACATTTTGTTTAGAATCAATAAAATAACATTCGTCTATAACTACTTTGATTTAAATCATTAAATGTATCGAAGAAACACGAACGTAAGTCAGAAAGCTTACGATTTGGTTGTTTCCAGCAATCATAATAATAATAATAATATTGCTGGACAATCTACACCGCATCATCTAGCCCCAAGGTAAGCTGCTGTTAAACAGAGCTGTATTATGGGTACTAGATGACTGATATATACTTAATACAATACAATACATAGATAAATATTTTTTATTATATATAGAAAATACCCAGAACACCCGGAACAAATATTTGTAGATCGTACAAACATTTGTCCCGAGGCGGGAATCGAACCCGCAACCTCCGCGTCGCAAGCGGACCTGCGCCCGCTGCGCCACATCGGTCGTCAAATGATAATTTAGTGGCAATCAAAAAACCCAAGTAAGTCAACGACACATTCATGCCTTTTTTACAAAATGTATATGGTTTCATAGCACAAACGCTGTAGTATCAACAGCAAGAAACATAATATTATGTGAGAAACACATCGTTGGCTCTTTATTATTTTTCCGATCGGGTTACATCGGTGTTTTTGCTCGTTCCGAATCATTGTTATTTGTTTATCGATACGTTTTAATTAAATCTCCTCTCCTATTGGAAGCGTAAATATTATTTTATTTCTTATCGGCAGTTAAGTTAATGCCTGGCATGAATCACTCTTTTTGATAAACAAACTGCGGTATCAGGATTTATGGTTTAGATGGAAATAAGGAATTTCACTGTCGATTACAAAAACATCTAGTGTTTTTCGTTGTGCTCTAGATTTAATGTAATTATTACATGGAAAATGTTATTAAATCCATCTTCTGTTAGGCAACTGTACTTATAGTACGATTAATTTACACATCAATACAATTCCGTATGCTATGCACCTAACCAGGGTAATGTCTTCCTCATTCCCTTTTCTGCCTACCAAATTTCACGTAGCACGAAGATGCAAATACTATTTCATAACTAAATTACCCTATTTCGCGATATAAACAGCAGAGCTGAGACAGCCGCGTCCACAATTAGCAGGCTGCACGCACGCGGCGGCAGTCATGCTTAATCAGCTCAAAGCTGAACTCACTTGATAAATTGGAGCCGTAGTTATGAGTTGGAACATGCTACGAAGGAATAAGTGTCAGGAAGGAACGTGATTTAAATTTTTGGGCTTCCATCACGTAAGCTATGAACTAAAAAAACCTAACTAACCATTTATAATAAGGTGAATCTAGAGTTTTTATAGTTTGTTACATAATAACCTGAGCATTTATCACAAGGTGGTGAACAGCGGTGGAACAGCCATCATAAACTGCACATGGGGCGGGTGGCCAGCACCCCGCTTGGAGTGGCTCCACAACGGCATACCCCTTGGAGCCGGCGTCACCGGAGGCCGGATCCGAACGCAGAACAATGGGGAGCAGCTTGTCATATCCTCGGTGCACAGAGCCGACAGGGGGGTGTACCAGTGCATGGTCAGGAACGAGAGAGATTCTGCGCAGGCCAGCGCGGATTTGCGGTTGGGAGGTAAGTTACTTTGACCGCATGATATAGCGGTCTGCTGAGTTACCGAGCTCATAAGCTGCTCTAAAGCTCAAGTCATAGAGAATGGGAATAAAAAATTCCCACTCGTTCAGTGTTGAAAAACGATACTTTTTATTCCCGCTTTGATACATCGAACTAACGATACACACCATTTAGCACAAAAATCAGAATTTAAAAAGGATTTCAATGAAAGATGATACAGATTGTAAAATTAAGTTTTATTTATTATTATTATAGGTAGGTAGGTACATAGCTTTATGTAAAATATGGAAACATTATGTTTGTCCTAGCTGTTTATCAAATCCAGAAACTGTTATTCCGATTATATTATTTAACATGATCAAAAGTGTTGAGTTATAAGAGTTTTGAACTCCCGCGGTTACGTTAGCACCAATAACTGTAAGTTTCCAGTAATTAAGCAATATATTACTAGTAGCACAACTCGTTAAGCTTCGGTAATTCTACAAGGTAAGATAGATGTCTTATAGATTATTTACTATTTCAGACACAGCACCAGAACTTCAATACACGTTTATAGAGCAAGTTTTGAGGCCTGGACAAGTAGTGACTCTTAAATGCTCAGCTGCTGGCTCACCACCACCCCATTTCACGTGGATGCTGGATGGTCAACCGCTCAACACCATGGCAAGAGGACATAGGTAACTCAATAACATCAGTTGCCAATATTGATGTTTTTAATCAACAGCTGCTGCTAGAGAAACTTTGTCCTTGTTGTAGTATAACTCTATATTTCAAATACGTGGTCACAGTCGTTGAAATGGATTAATTACTTTTTGTATAAACAGTAGGTAATCTATATCTTGGTTTCAGGTATAGTGTCGAGCAATTTGCGGCAAAAGCCAATGACGTCGTGAGTTACCTCAACATCTCCGCAGTCAGGTCAGAAGACGGTGGCTTGTACACTTGCAGAGCAGCGAACTCGCTTGGAGAAGTGTCCCACACATCTAGGCTCAACATTTATGGTAAGAACAATATAAATTCTTATTTATATTAACGTGAGCAACGAAGTCATGATTATTTTATTGTTTTCTTTTAGGACCCCCATACGTCAGATCTATAGGACCAATACGAGCAGTAGCGGGACGTGAGCTTATTCTCTACTGCCCATATTCTGGCTACCCTATCAGGTTAGCAAAAAGGAATATCCAGCAATGTGACTGTATTTGTTTTCTTAAACATTTTACATTATCTTACTGAAATACCGGTCCGTTCCAGTTCAGTAAAGTGGGAAAGAGAAGGAAGCACTGTAGACTGGGATAACAGTATGGATGGAGCACTGAGAGTAACAAGAGTGGATCCGTCACAAGCAGGCGCTTACTCTTGTTCTGTAATGGGACCCCACGGGGAAATAGCCAAGCGGGAGTTGCAGCTAGTTGTAAGCAGTAAGTCATAACAGTTTGCAATTGACACTGCTGTCCAAATCTGTGTATCTCGTTTTCACCGTCTTTGTATTTGCCAGATCCACCAGAAATCGAGCCATTTTCTTTTTCCGCTAACTTGCAAGAAGGCAAACGTGCGCAAGTCAGTTGCAGTGTGACATCAGGAGACATGCCCGTCCACTTCACCTGGCTGAAGGATAATGCTCCTATACCGTCTACATTACAGGTTAGTTGACCTCACTTTACTCTTTCTTGGTTTAGTGCGTAAAGATTAAGCACCAAACCAAGAGGTGATGTTTTAAATTTAATTTCCTACATGAAAATCAAGATTGACTTTAACCTTTTTATTTGTGCTCTTCAAGGATAAAAGTAATGTTTTATTCATATAAGAGAATCACTTCACACTCTTGAACGGAACTGGTTGTGTAGGTGGAAGAGCGTGGTGCAGATTTTTTCAGCAACCTCGTATTCAAAGAGGTGTCGGCCCACCACAGCGGCCTATACACTTGCGTGGCCTCCAACTCGGCGGCCAAAGTAAACTACACCGCCGAGCTGGTGGTTAAAGGTAAAGTCACCAGCTATACCACGCACTGCGCACAGAGCACAGCTTGCACCGAGCACTGATTGTCATTATTTTGTCGAGTATACCGATTCCTTTGCACCACGTCACCCGTTCACTTAGTTTGAGAAAAACCTAGAATAATAATATAAGTATTGGCAGTGTTTTTTATTGCCTGAAATATTGCACAAGTGTTGTTTTTTTCTTAGCAATATTTCAAAGTCACCACAATGATGCATTATTTAATGTATTTCTAGTATTAATTGTTACTGAACATTTATTTCAAGCAGTATCGACACAGCCGCCCATGATAAAGCACATATTTTTATTTCCGCACAATTTGACCATGTTGTTAAATTTATGTAATTTTTGTTTTGCTCAGCGTTGGAATACAGATGGCTTGAGGAAAGGGTAATTTAAACATTAAACAATTTTTAAAGAATCTATACACGGAAATTATATGAATAAATCGACGTAGATGGACATGAAAGTACCCACTCAGTACTTGTGTTGTGACTTCTGGTATGGCTGTTAAAAAGTATATAATTAATATAAATAATTGAAAGCAAGTAACTATCTAAATAGTACTTATACGCAAGCATTCTTCTTCGATGAGTCAGTTCGGTTGACTGAAAGCTGCGGTAAGGCGAAAGGCAATGAACAAAGACGTCGATATTGAAAGACGCATTGAATTATTAATGATGGTTTAAAGTAAATTATAAATAAGATAGCATTTGGATAGAGGGTTACTGATTTCAATTATTCAACTTGGATTGGGAGAAGGATCGGGGTTGTAATTTACCCACCGACCCTGTCAAGATTGAAATCTCTACAGAGAAATAATAAATGTCAGTAGGATTTTCGTGTGATTTCTTTTTGTTTCATGGGTTCTGATGGAACAGGTAATAATATTTTGCAACAGCTGCTTCAGGATTACTGTTATGCCTACATTAAACTTTTCATTGCAGCGTTAAGTTGGACTGTTCATATAAAAATCCGATATAACTAGCTCTGTAATAAAAGTTCACAGTAGGTTCCCAGTTGAAAATGTTGTAGAGTAGGTTTATTTTGTATAACTTCGTATCTTCATAATTTTATTATTCGTACTTGAAATATGTAACCCAGTATCAATTAATTAGCTAATCTAAATAAGATTTGAATTGTTATTAATCTATTGCACGCTGCAGTTTCCCCAAAATGGGTGTTGGAACCTAAGGATGAGGCAGTGCTGGCCGGGGAGGCACTGGCGCTGCACTGCCAGACCACGGGCTCGCCAACTCCTCAAGTCACATGGATGAAACAAAGAGGTGAACATGACAATCTTATTCATACGACAACAATGTTATCACTCAGACCGACAGGGGCCCAGTCTCACTAATACATGAAACAGTGAAAGCTCGTCACAAAGGAAAACATGCAGAAAATAACAATAGCACAAAGGGCAATGGAGCGCTCCATGATCGGAATTTCCCTTCTTGACCACTTACCCAACGTGGAGATACGACGTCGCACAAAAGTCGTAGACGTAGGTATGCGGATTGCAAGTCTTAAGTGGAAATGGGCAGGACACTTGGTTAGAAGGGAAGACGGGCGATGGACTAAGGCAGTGACGGAATGGTGGCCAAGGGATGCGAGCCGACCAAGAGGCAGACCACCAGCCAGATGGTCGGACGACATCGTTAACGTGGTCGGACGACAATGGATGAGGCTGGCACAGGACCGAAGAGAGTGGCGTATTAGAGAGGAGGCCTATACCCAGCAGTGGGTGCCAACGGGCTTATTAGATAGATAGATAGATTACTTAGTAGCATAGGGCCTCTGAAAGTAACATTGAATAAAAAGATCGTTTTAAAAATTATAATTTCTCGGAAACTTTCACAATTTTTGGTATAGTTTGTGGGTAAGCACTTTATCTATTTATTTTGGGTAGGTACCTCAATTTGAAAATTTTGTTTATAACAAGCTAATTTTGTTTTTAGGAAGCTCCACCACGGATTTTGTCCCGCTGGTGAACTTGGGCGGACGGTTTCAGTTCCTTTCCAATGGGACGCTGTGGATAGAGTCAACACTACCGTATGATGAAGGACACTACATGTGCAAATCAGAAAACGGAGTCGGGGCTACTCTCACTAAAACTATATTAGTGTCTGTAAACGGTAAGCTGTTTACTAGCTAAATATTTGCAAAATTGTACCTACACCTGTGTATTTACCAAATCTATGTAGTTTAGTTTATTATTTTTCTATTCTATTCTATTCTATAAATTTTTCATTCTCATTTCAATGAAAGTATTTTCAGAGCCCGCCCGTTTCGAGACGACCTCACACAACATGACAGCGCGACGGGATGCACCCGCTTCCTTAGCATGCGAGGTGCGAGGCGACTCGCCTATCCAGGTCAACTGGGCGCACAACATGAACCATCTAGATCTTAATACTTATAGGTAAGTAACTAAAAATTGCTGAAAACTCCTGACAATATGCAAGAGATCGCAAAAGGTAACCTTATTGTTACATTGCAGGCTAAGTGTATCCGAACAAAAGACTGATAGTGGTTTAAGGTCCCAGCTGTACATCAGCCGCGCCGATCGCCAGGACTCTGGCGTTTACAAGTGCCAGGCCGTCAATGCTTATGGTCACAGCGATCATTACATTTACCTTTCCGTCCAAGGTAAGTTCAAACAATAATACCTAACATAAATACAATATAAGATGACTATAAATGTGGGAGTTGATGGCCGACTGCAGATAGCAACTGACTCGTTGTCGCGTCACGTCATAGCAACAATGTTGTCTACCGCTCAGTATGAAGCTATGACGTTAGGCGGCGACAAGTCGACTGGAGTTGCTGTTTGCAGTCGGCTACCAAGTCGTACCTTAATTCTACCGCTGAGGCAATGTTATTATCAGAGCCTTTTGCATTGTGTTCCAGAAAAGCCAGACACCCCTCACTCTCTCACCGTAACAGAAATCCTTTCCCGTGCCGTCCGTTTATCTTGGAGTCAGGGGTTTGACGGGAACAGTCCACTTATGGGATACACACTGCAATATTGTGCGCTATCGGCCCAAGGTGCACTTCGAGCTGATCAGTGGGACCAAGCGCATACTGTCAATGTATCTGTGCTCGGACCAGCTCATTCTCATGTCACGTAAGTACACTGATTTTTTATTTTATTTTTATTTATCTTAATCTAGGATTCACAGTTTTCTTAATTATATAATATAGGTAAGAAGTTAAATAAGCCGTACATAAACCAATTTGAATCCATATTTTGTAGATAGCTCGTTCAAAATACAATGCAAAGGTAGGTAGGACGGGGCGGTAAAAACAGCTAACAGCTGTGCATGTAGCTAGGCATGACGTATGATGACACAGAAATAAAGAAACTAATTCTTTGGTTCCATGCACAGAACAAACAATATTACTAAGTTTATTAGACTTAACAGTTAACACAAATGCCACAGGATGAGTGGTCATATATAAGTAGGTAATACATTTAACAGCACTAACCATCACACATGCCCAACCAACACTAACTAATATCATTTTAAAAAACACAGAAAAAAAAATCAAAAATCTTAAAGCAAAGTTAGAATATGACATAAAGTATTGCATAATACAATACATTTAATTAAGAAATTTATGTATTATATATTTTATATCGCACAATAGGGAGAGTGTGGGTGTGTGTATGGGTGTGTGCATGTGGATTTCCTTGTTCCTCCCAGTCTCATAAGAGTGATATAAGGATAATCAGGATTTATTAATAACCAGCAAGATTCGGAAAAAATCTTAAATCGATTCTTCGGTCGATGCCAGAATAATGTACAAAATAATGCGTTGGTCTGCTTTTTTTCAGGTTGACGAAAAAAGGTGACATCCACTACGAGGCTCTGCTGGGCAACTTGAAGCCACACATGGCGTACATGATCAGAATAGCAGCCATTAACCAGATTGACAAAAGTCCATATACAGAGCCAGTGGTTGTGAAAACACAAGAAGAAGGTAGGTTAATGGAAAAATAAAGTTTAGAATCACTATATCCACTAATTCGCATTGAGTCCGCGTGATGGATTAAGACACAATCACTTTCGCTCGAGTGTAGGTCAGTGTCCCAGCAGCGGGAAAATTAGAAGGCAAACATGATGAAAGCTTAGAAACTTCTAGAATGGGCTACAATTCAAATCTCTTGCCAACTTCGTTACAAGTAACATTCTGTGTAGCTTCGTAACATTTTATTTCGGTATATTTAATCGGCAGCTCCGTCCGAAGCTCCCAGCAACGTGCACGTGAACGCAGGGGGCGCTGGCGAGCTGCACGTGTCGTGGAAGCCGCCTCCGCGCGAGTCCTGGCACGGCGAGCTGCTCGGCTACTCGGTCTCCTGCACCGAGCTGGGCAGAGCTGACCCACAGTCTAGAAACGCTACTAGGTAAGTATAAATAGGAAATCGATAGGAGTCGATGTGGCAACTTAAAGGGAGTCGGAATGATGGGAACCAATCAGAAAATTATGTTATTCTCTGAGTACTGTATTGCCACAACTTCGTTAAGCTGTTTAGTCTACTTGTAGTGGAAATCACAACGAGGAGGCAAATTTTTTGAGCAAAATACTCAAGGCAACGAGTTTAGTTTACTTGTCTAGTAAAGAATCAGTACGAAATTAGTTGGTCAATCTAAGAGTAGTTCTTTTAGTAAGACAATAAAGCTTTATTGAATATAACAAAGCTCATCCACAGGCAGACACATCAATGATTTATCTACTAAACTAGCATCAAGCATTCATTTAGGATTGTTTATCTTTAACAGAACGTTGACAGTAAACGGATGGTCAGCCACAGAGCTCAGTCTGTCAGCACTGAGGAAGTTCACGCGATACGAAGTACGAGTAAGAGCGTTCAACGCCGTAGCTGCCGGGCCGGCGTCAGCACCGGTCTCTGCCACTACGCTCGAAGGAGGTAAAGCGTAGGGTAAAGTCACATAGTCAGGTCGTCGTGGCGTAGCTAACTAAGTTGGTCATAACAGATCAATGAAGCGCTGTTCCGCGTAGGCGTAGTCACCATTTGGGTGACCACCAGTGGCCATTCAACTGAGCGCTTCCGTGCTTCAGGAGGCGTTAAGCAGTCCCATTCGGCTTTTTCAAAGTTGTTAGGCCATGACGACTTCGAGCGGCCTATTATCTCAGTCACCAGAGTTGGACACTTACTCATACGAAGTTACTTACTAGGTAGAATCAAATACTCAATAGTTTTTTCACAGCAGCTGCCGGTCATAAATATAAACCATTACAAAAGATACTACTTTGAAAATCTACTGATAGTGATACTAAGTGTTTGTTTCAGTGCCAGAATCGCATCCCATGAGGGTGTCCTGTTCTCCATTATCGTCATCAAGTATCAAAGTTTCGTGGAACCCACCTCCGATCGGCCAGCACGGCGGGCTCATACAGGGCTACAAAGTCATTTATTTACCCATCAGTTCAGATCATGGTAAGAAACTTTACCTTGAAAAACAGCGAAATAAACAGAGTTTGTTTGGAAACCACTGTTTACCAGATAGCATCAAACTGAGGAAAAAAAAACTATTTTGGAAGTAAAGCACTAAAGACTCAGAAACATTTGTCTATTTCAGCGGACGTGGGTGAAATCAAACGAGTGACAAGCACCGACACGTATTTGCACACTCTACGCAAGTACACCAACTATTCAGTACAAGTGCTGGCATTTACTAACGCAGGCGATGGCAAGCGCAGTCCACCGGTCTTCTGCATGACTGAAGAAGATGGTAATCTTACTAATACCCAGTAGGTATATAGGAAAGTTTGGGTTTTTATCCTGGATTTTTTTTCGGTTCCCGTGGGATAATAACTGTTCAATCGCTGGCAATACAGCGGCGCGCAGCTAGTATTTCGTTTGGTTTACCTATATTTAGTTAAAAATCAAAATATTCTCTGAAGTTTTTCATATGGTATGTGTTTAAAGAAGGTAGGTACTTTACTTAAATATTAGAAAGGACCTTAATTTATTCATAGTTCTCTCGGCGGGTCTAGGCTTCCGTAAAGTTAGCCGTTTGTGATGCGCAAAGACAATTTAGTTAGAAAAAGCTCCATTGCGCATGGAAACGGCTAACCTTACGGAAGCCCAGACCCGCCGAGAGAACTATACATAGGTACCTATTGACGTTTTTATTTTAAGTGTTATTCGTCTTTTCAGTGCCATCAGCGCCAGAGAAAATCAAAGCGCTGCCTTTTTCCAGTGATTCTGTGCTAGTTAGCTGGCTCGCACCAGTGCATCCTAATGGAATTATTTCACACTACACGGTCTACTACAGAGAAGCGGGCAGGCAAGTTAATTTTCTTTGGTTGAGAATTCTCAATGTCTTTGAGCTAATAAATAAAAATAAAACAAACAGCAGACCATAAAATTACCAGTGTAGCAGTGGGATAGTACAAAAAATAGTAGGTAAACCTAATCAGACTAAATGAAAGGCTTTTGTGACTGAATCACAGATTCGCACAGCTATGCCATGACTCCTAGACATATGAAAGGAGGGTACATTGCCCTTATGATGTAGGGAACAGTTGTAGGGCTACTAAAAACGAATACCCGAAATTCAACTCCTAGAGGACGCATTGGGAAATGAAATTTTTATTAAAAACTCACCGCGGATAAAATCGCAGGGCGTTTCACTAGTTTACTTATAAATAATCAAATAAGATGTGTAAATACCTTTTCAGATTAGGCAAGCACTTGAGTTTCTCAGTGTCAGCGGATAAGAAGACCGATCTAGAGCTCATGTTCCAAGTGCGGAATCTGATGGAGAACCAGCTCTACGAGTTCTGGGTGTCGGCCACCACGGGCTCAGGCGAGGGCGAGTCCACGCTGGTGGTGGGGCAGGGGCCTAGTTCAAGAAGTGAGCTACTTTAATTATCTTTTATTCAATTTAGTATTTAGATGAGATGGTGTCCGCCACCACAGGACCCAGTGAGGGTGAGTCGATCTAATGGTGGGGATCGTGACGTAGCTGGCTAAGTTGTTCTTAACAGATCAACGAAGTTAAGCACTGTTCCGCGGGGTCATCATTTGGATGGGGGACCGCCAGTGGCAATTTCAACTGAGCGCTTCCGTGCTTCGGAGGGCACGTTAAGCAGTCGGTCCCGGTTTTTTAAAAGTTGGCCATGACAGAGGCCTTCGGGCGGCCTAGAAACTCTGTCACCAGTGTTGGCCACTGATTTATACGAACGAACGAACGAGTGGTGGGACAGGGGCGTAGTTCAAGAAGTAAGCTACTTTTATTGATCGAGCTAGCGAAGAGTCTCAGTTTCGAAATGGGCCAAAAAAGCTGTCTACCGGTTCTATGATTTTAAGTAGGTACTTGTAGAGCTTTAGTCGTCGGGGATTTTTGATTGGGGGGACTTCATCCAAAAAGGGGGCTATTGGATATCTCCGTCCTATGAGATCCGATTTCGATAGTTTTTTTTATGAGGGTAGATTTAAATTTAATTGAGGATGAGAATTGATGAATTTCCTCACTTGTTTGCGATTACGAGACCCCGTTTGGTGTTATCTATTATTGAAAGTTTATTATCTGGATGAGAAAATACATAATGTGATTGGTTTTGTCAGTACCAGCGCGTATCGCATCGTTCGGCGGGCGCGTGGTGGCGGGGCGAGGCCGCGCCGCGCTGCTGGCGTGCACGTGCGTGGGCGCGCCGGCGCCGCGCTCGCGCTGGACGCACGCGCGCGCGCCCGTCACGCACCACCAGTTCTATCAGGTCACGCATCGAGGACACTTACATATCCGAGGTATTTACCTACTTTAAGGTATTATACTTAGAGTGATAGAGAATCTAGACTTAAACTTAATCTTTGGACTACACTCCCGTAAGGTAAATCGCTCCGGCACCAGACCTGTATCACCTCGTCACATTGTCAATTGTTTTTTCCGGTTTTTGCCGTTACAATGCTAATGTGCATTGCAGAATGGAGTTACCTACCTACAAAGAATAAAACCGCTTAAGTTTTATTTTTTATTTTTTTATACCACTAAAGTGGCAACCAAGCGGACGGTGGTCAGCGGTCACCGTAGTCTATGTACGCATGCAACATCATAGATATCACTTGCGTGTTACCACCCTGAGACGTTAGATGAAGTCTCATATGCCTGTAATTTCACCGGAAACCATACCCTTTAAACCGGAACACAGCAATGCGAGCATTACTGCTTGGCGGCAGAAATAGGTACCTATGGTAGGTACCCTTCTGTATGTAGTAGTATGTAGGTAGTCCTTCCCCGGACGAGCTCTATCACAAAGAACTCTACTATTCTTATTTTAGTTATTAGCGATACTGATCCATTGCAGAGTCGATACGATATAATCACGTTGGGCCAAGAGCACGATTCCGAAAAATAATAGACTTAAAGGTAATTCCCGGAAGTAACAAACGTTTATCTCCTTTTCAGAGGTAAACGAGCAGTCATCCGGTAACTTCACATGCACAGCCAGTAACACAATCGGCGAGGACTCCATCGTGTACGTAGTGGTCGCCATCATGCCGCCTGCCGCGCCTCAGCTATCCCTACAGTACACTACAACATCGAGCATCAAGCTGCATTGGCAGATGCCGGCAGATTCCACAGAACCAATACTAGGTATGAAAAAAAAATAAAGCTGTATTCTATAGGTAGTAAGATCGCGACCACGAACTGGATAACGAAGTATAGGTTGGCCCCTCACTCGATAAACAGATGACATTAAAGCAGTCGTAGGAAGTCGGTGGATGGTAAAGACTCAAAATCGGTCTTCATGCCGCTCTTTGGGGGAGGCATATGTCCACCAGTGGACGTAAATCGGCTGGATAAATATCGATAGCAGGTAGAGTAAAATAAAATAATTATCTGTTTCAGGCTATCTGCTCAGCTATAAACAAGCAGCAGACGCAGAATGGGTTACCACAGAGCTATCTCCTGAACAGACATCTTATACGATGGACATGCTTAAATGCGGTACTACATATAGCGCAAAGGTCCAAGCTCGAAACAAGATCTCTATAGGACCCCCTAGCGAAGTACTGACTGTTACTACTAGAGGAGGACGTAAGTACCTACCGATCAAATATAAGTCAACCACTTGGCACGTTCCTTAAGAAAATTGTTATCGTAGAATAATGATGGAACCAGCTAGCACAAGATCGCCAGGAGCTAGGCCTTTATTCAGCTGTTGATGTTACCGGTTAATTAGTTAAATACATGGATAGAACAATTAAATTATCACAAAAACTGAGGAATGATTTTGATATGCAGGTCCAAAACCACCTAAATCAGAAGACCACGTCTACATGAACTCAACGGCTATAAAGATAAACTTCTACGCGTGGCGGGATGGTGGATGTCCTATTCTAGGCTTCAGAGTGTCCTATCGGAGAGCAGGCTCCGAACATTGGATCAAGGTAGACCAAATTTTATTTACCTGCGTACTGCAGTAGGTATTGCAAGTATTATACAGTTATCTGGTTTCCATAGTAAAAGCTTAGTTTGGGGCTAGACAGTGTTGTGTAAAAAATTACCATTTATTAGAATTTATTAGAACCTTTTGTTTGCACTGATGGTCATTAAAGACTGCATGATTAAAATAGTGATTGTATCGTCCAGGTGGGAGATGGTCTCAGTGCAGCAAGTCACGTGGTGGGATCTTTAGCGCCGGCGACGTGGTACGAAGTAGCAGTTCAAGCCGACAGCGACGCGGGCCCTGAGAGGGTTACACTGCGCGCTGACACACATACCCTTGCTGGAGGTATCAAACTTCACTATAGACAGAGTTTATTGATGCTAGACGTGAAACTGGCATAAATTCACCTAGCTTCATGACGTTTCAAATGGTCCTAATATGATACTTATAAAATATATTAAATTTGAATTTGATTTCAATAATATTTCAGTACTACGTTTAATCAGACGAATAAAATGAATGAACGTTGCCGCTATCGGTGTGTTTAAGATTTGCACATTTCTGGAACTAATTTCAAACAAGTTAGCACATATTTTATGGGGATTTGACTTGTGTTTCAGGTCGTATTCCGCCTATGAAGCCATCATCGCCGCTGTCAGGGGGCAATCGGCCAGCATCGCTGCGCACTGTGCTGGTGTCATGCATAGCCAGTGCGCTCGTCATCTTCGTGACGTTAGCTGCTATCATCTGCCTTGTTCACGGCAAAAAAAAGTAAGAGCCTAGCTGTGACCTTGCGTGTTCCAAGCGCTCGTGACGTACAACTGACTAAGTTGTTCGTAACAGATCAACGAAGTTAAGCATTGTTCCACGCAGTCACCATTTGAATGGGTGACCACCAGTCAATTTCAAGCAGTCGGTCTTGGCTTTTGAAAGTTGTTAGACAATGATTTTCGGGATATTATCTCCTAGCTTTGGCCACTGACCCATACGTGACTTTCAGATTCTTTTGCTTCGCAAGCGGAAACTACTTGCGGGACGATCGGAAACTCAGCGAGAGCAACGAAGCGGAAAGGGAGAAGTTAAGAGAAGGGCAGAAGTTGTATTCTTCTTCATCTATAAACGGGAACGAGAAGTCTAATGATGACTCTTCTGGTGAGCATTTTACCTTTTGTATAGATATTGTAGAAATTCTTGCATCTACCTTTAAACGTTTGGGCGCTACCTACTACGATTATTGGTTTGGTTTTGCGGCCGAAAACAGCTTCATAATAACGCGATTCCTGCCCAAAGCAGTTTTATATTCCTTTCTATTTTTTAGACCCCTAAGTGTGGTTTTGTGTTATGAAAAAACCAGTAGGTAAATAAGATGAGTAATAAGAGTAGAAGAGTTTTTTGTATAAAGCTCGTCCGGGGGAGGACTACCACCATACCTATTTCTGTCGTCAAGCAGTAATGTTTGCATAGCAGTAGGTAATGTTTGCATTGCTGAGTTCCGGTCCGAAGGTTATGGTTTCCGTGGTGACCGGTGAAATTACAGGCACATGAGACATTCGATCTACGTCTCAGGGTGGCAATCCGTGAGTGATACCTCTGGTATTTCAAGCGTCCATACGCTGCGGTAACCGCTTACGATCTTGTGGGCCGTACGCTTGGTTGCCATTGTTGTATAAAAAAAAAACGTAGTATCTAGGTTGTAGGTACCTAATGAAATCTAAACATTTTTTCCAGCGGAGCTGTACGAGATCAGTCCATACGCTACGTTCGGTGTGTCCGCGGCACACTCGTTGCAGTTCCGTACGCTGGCGCGGCGCGAGGACGACGCCGCGCCGCCGCATCGCCGCCGGCATAGAGCCTGCGACCATTATAGATACGGTAACCTTTTATTAGCACTTTACTCATCATATCACCCGATAGCGTCCACTGCTGGACATAGGCCTCCCCCAGAGCGCAATGACGAGTTTTTAGCTTCCACCATCCACATTCTTGTGACTGCTTGAATGGCATTGGTCCATCAAGATCCATGATTATCAATAACAGCATTTAGTAGCAAGTTGGTTGGCAACACTTGCTGCATACACTGGTCTGGATGTGTGAAGTATTATCACTACCTACCAATTTAAAAAATACCTACCTACCTCAGCTCCAGAAATGCATCTTATTAATTTCTACCTATTTATGAATTAGAATCATCTAGAATAGTCAATGAAGAGGATGACACAAATTCATTGTCATCTTCCCTGATGGAAATGTAAAGTGAAGATGAATCAAATTCAGCAGTAAAATATAAAGAAGCGGTGCATTTCACTGAATTTAATGTAAGTAATTAACTTCTACAAAATACTAAGAAAGTAGTTACCGGAATACCTACTTTTATTTTGCTATAATTAAATTGTTGTTAAAAGTTGTCTTAGTATTAGTCTCTACAAAACTGTGAGGAGTGACACAAACAGAGAGGCTTATGCCAAAGGGTTCCAGCTGTGGATTATGATGACTAGATGTCTGTCACACTCAGATAAAAGTATCTGCCTCAGAACATTAGTAAGGTTGAGGTTTGGTTGGCCCTTTTTTAAAAAACATAGTCGATGATGTCTTGACGCAGCATAGGTAGGTAACATACAGATGAAATAAAGTAGGTAGTGGGGCCAAAGACATTGAGCATACCTTAGAATAACTTAGGTGGCTAATCGTAGTGGGGCCTAATCAATAACAAGAGCCAGTGACTTCCGTCGACAGATGAATCCAGCCTGTCTAAATGCTCGACAGTGGAGGCGCGGCACCGCATGCGCGCCGCGTGCGCCGGGGCCGCCGCGGCGCCGGCCGGCTGGCGCGAGCCGCACACCGACTCCGACGATAACAGCGACAGCGCTGCTAATACTACTACGAAAGGTAGGTACAGAGGCCTTATCAGTTTTACTCACACCACTTCTAAACCACTTGCAGGAATGAATAAGCTGGGTAGGTAGGTACATACTTAATAGTCTACCCACCTATCTAGGTAGCAGGTTATCTTTGATCGACTGTGCTTCACCTATCACCGAACAACCGGAACAACACATTTTATTAAATTCACGCAGGAATTATTATCTGTCTCACTTAGTAGTCCCTCAATTTAGTGTCCTAATGAGAAGATGTCATAATTGTGCTGGCTGACTTTGACTGCCGTGGCCTCGTGACAGACAGCGATAGAGAAACTTCAAAATAATGACGTAAGTCATTAGATCAAAGGCATGACCCTAGTGGTGTGAATAAACCGGTTCTCAAAAACCGGATAATCACCAGTTAAAGAAAGTACCGGAGCCTAATCAGTATTTTGCTACAGGTTATTTTGATTGGTTTAAATTTGGTTTTATTACTTTAAATGAGGGACTCTATCGTGATTGAAATAATCGACTACGCACAAACACAAGTAATAATTATAATGAATTAGGTTGGAATTTTTTTCCAAATACGAGCTAAACAGCAGACAAAAATATATGTATTCTATCAAAATGCAGTTGAAGCGCGTGCAATCTCAGTTTGGAATCTTTATTCTTTTTAAGACTATTGATGTCGTAAAACGGAAATGTATTAATTCCTGTGTGTTATTTAGGATCTGGTACGTCTCCCTGTGGGAGTGCGTACGGCAGCGGGCGACGGAGCGCGCGCACCACCAGCAGGTAGAATTCAGGTACCTCCCCCGCTCACTCCTCACACGCCAGGCTGTCACTCATTGTATCTACGCACTAAATTTAACACCAATAATTAAATATTACGAAACATCGTAACTAGTAAGTAGTTCACCTCAAACTAAATTCCTACGGGTTGACTAGGTTGGATAAAAACAGTATTAAATCAAAAACAGTATAAAATATAAACAATATTTGGGGTTTCCTAAATTGTGTAGACGCACAGAAAAGAAAAATGTGTACAATGGTACTCAAACTTATTTAAGTTATCATTTTCTTAACACTAGTAGGTACTTACTGCCAAGATTTCCAGGACCGTTTTTGGACTTTTACGTCAAGTGCTTTTTTATATTATAAAACATCAGTAGTTTTAGCAACACATATTTGATTAGAGCTTCTGACGCTTCACCTGCTTTTTAAAGCTATTAGTAGGTTATTTTTACTATAAATACCATTTTAAAAGGATAATATTTTTAATAACTGTTCGACATAAAAAATAGAATAAGGCTTAAACACCAGTTCACAAGCTTCATAACAGTACCTACTGTTAGAATATTTATTATCCAATAATATTAAATAGACTTTCTGTCAAACAGTGGAGGCCCTAACGGAAGTGATGGGCTCTCGGGAAGCTTTGCACCAGCGCCCGCTGATATTTCGTCTATAATTGACAAGTAAGTATTCTTTATTGACCGAGTAAGGAAAGCGTCTCTGCTGTAAGCCTGGCAAAACTGAAAAGGAATATTTATTTTCGTATCTTACATCATGACAGCCTTTAATACTGCTGCGACACTGGCATACTCTCGAGCGAGACAGAGTGGGTTTTAATCTACCACGCGGACCCAATGCAGATTGGTGGATGGCACATGTCCTTTGAATTTTTAATTCTTGGACATGCCGGTTTCCTTACGATGTTTTCCTTCACCGTATGAGAGCACTGGAATTGCGCACATGAATTTTTCGTAGCAAAAAATCCAATGGTGCACCACCGGATTCGAAACCACGACCTTAGGATCAGAAGGCGAGGTCACTATCACTAGACCTCCAGTGCTCCAATTCAAATTCGTATCTTACGTTACATAAAAAATATATATAATATTATATTATGAATATTATTGTAACTAACATGTAATTGTTTTTCACAGATATCAACAGAGAAAGGAACAGGAACGCCGAGAATGTACTATCCATGTGTAACATAAACTATAAATCGTTAGCATCAGTGACCTAGCGAAGAAGGACATTAAAACTTATTTTATACGGTATGTGAGTGCCAAAATAATGGCTTAATACATCTAGTTTGAGAAGCTATAGTTTTGGTTCCATAAAAAATTACTGTCCTATTTTTTAGTGTATAGATCTATTACCTACCTAAGTACTTAATGTTATTTGCTTATGCCTCGTGGTAAACAAGTGGACTTTAATAAATGGCTTAAACTTGATTACGATGTGATTGTGTCACAAAATAAAATTATTGTGACTTTTTGTAAAATAAAAATATTTTAACTAAGTTTTTCACAATATTATTGTGATATTTAATATTTATATTGAATTGCTGCCAAGCTACAGTTACTAAACCAACATTATGGCGCTCCGCTCACCGAGTAAAAAACTGTTTTATTAATACATAGTTATTATCTACTATTATTTTATTTAAAAAAATACAATTCATTATCGCGAAACAAGCAAATTATTTTCAATATTTAGTAGGTATATCTACCTGCCTATTGTTTATTTACACTAAAATAGCAGGTACCTAGAAGGTAATATCTATTGAAATTTCATGTTATTTGCTTAGATCGTTGAAAGTAACCTAACCAAATAATAATAAAGATAAAACCAAACAATACAAATCGACATACAAGAAAACAAAATGCTTTTGATGTCAAAACTTACATCAAGAATATAAAGTTATGTAAAAATGATGACTTATTTCTGAAATAACGCAGCTGCTATGTTTTATACTACCAAAATAGGTAGGTAGGCCTACTTAGTTGGTGACTGAGTATGTGCTTTGAGTTTTATTATTATTGAAGGTTAGGCAAGTGCTGAATTTTATATTTCCGAATGGCGCAGCGCAATAAGCAAATAGTTTGTTGCTGACTGTTTATCTTTAGATAGTTAGCGCCTGATACACTAAGATAGTAAGTAAGTTTCATCAATCAATGCATTCTAAAGACGCTGGCTAAAGTAAGTAAGTAACTGTTGGTCACATATTATTTACCTACACAATGTTAGCCTTGCCTCAAAAGTTCTATTTCGCTTCAAGATTTTCGAGTCCTTTTGTGAATTTCAAAAACGTAATACGTCCTAGGCTCTAATTGTCTCCTAATTAAGGCAAATTTGTACATACATGTTCCATGAAAATTAAAATTAAAATTGTATATTAAGTCTGTGTTAACTGTTAGGCTAGCATAAGTAATGGCTGTTCCAAACTGCAAAAGATACATATCATAATAATAGACTGCCAATATTTAAAATGTAAGTATTTAATTCATGTTAATATTTTCTTTTATTATATTGTTGAATAATAATAGATTAGCTAATAATTTATACACTATTGTATAAAAGTCTTTCTATTTACATGTTGTGTAATAATAAAATATTATCAATATAGCATGAAAGGAACAAAATAAAGAATGTGTGTTGTGAATTTGAATTTTATTATTTAATAGAAATAAGTAGGTAGTTAATACTATTAAGTGAGCACTGGTGGTATATGAGATCTTACCACCAGTGCCTCCCTCTGATCTTAAAGGTAGTTTCGAAGGGTTCAAATCCGGTCGTGCACCAATAGATTTTTCCATTCGAAAAATTTATGTGCACCAGTGCCCTCATACGGTGAAAGAAAACATCGTGAGGAAACCGGCATGTCCAAGATATAAAATTCGAAAGACCTGTGCCATCCACCAAACCGCATTAGGTCCGCGTGGTGGATTAAGACCCAATCACTCGCTTGAGAGTAGGCCAGTGCCCCAGCAGTGGGAACATTAGAAGACTGTCCTAATGATGATGATGATGATGATACTAGCACGTAGGTTTAAATAAGTAGGCCTACATGATTATCCTTTACATCACCACAAACATCCTAATAAAACCATTTGTTAATATTAATTTATAACTGTATTACAATAATAATAGAAAATTATAATAAATTGTGCAACCAAAGGTTTATTTTTAGTCTCAAGTGGTTGAATCCCTCGTTTCGTTCAATTTCGTTCATGCTCTCATTTCACTTTCACTCTGATTCAACATCTACCAGCAGCCTTTGCAAAAATAATTATCTACATTTTCGGTCCGGTGATGTAGGTACCTAGATACATTACGGATTGCAAACTGGAGAAAATATACCAATATTTGAAAAACGGAGTTGAAAGACAAAACCGGTTTTCCGAAACGCAACATAGACCTACTCACCTACTGACACCCCCACGGGGGTTTCATAGGGAGGAAATTACAACCCCGTGACAAAATGGACCTTTTCTTTTAAAATAATCTGTGGTTTGGGGCTGATAACGGTAATAAATTTATTTACATGACTGTAGGTAGGTACACTTACGCACAGCTTGTGATATAATTATGGTGGTGCGTGGATAGCCCAGCATTATTTATTTATTTTTATTAATATTTTTGACTAAAGTAAAAGAATATTCACTACTAGGTACTTAAATCTAATAAATTACTGCTTGCTTGATAAAAAAGATATATTCTAAATGCAAAACTAGTGGGTATATAAAACCATATTATTAATATGAAAAATAATAGATTAATAATCTGTAGTCATCGTTAGTTTGATCTGACACTGACAGTTCTTTTGTCGTGTCCATCACTAGGTAGTACTCTAGGGAGGCCATTACACGCTCTAACAAACGTCATCAATAGGGTTTGGGAATTCAGCAATCACTCAGGCTTGTAAACTATAAACCAATTTGGCGATTAGGCCACAGAAGCCTCAGTAAAATCACCCATTTCATCCACCACTGTTAACAGACACGACACTCGACAGGTTGGCCGTCAATCATATTATTTCAAAAGCCACGTGTTTCTTTTGTTGGCAGATCTCATCCAGGTCTTACCCCATCTTTCGATTTATATCGATTTGCCACTTACCATCTCGCTGGTTTGCCAGTGCAGAACATACCTTTGTTTGAAGTTGAACCTAAACTCAAAAGAATGATTGGGTTGATTTCCCAGTTATTATAATCTTTGGGGTTGATGTGGTTTACGAGTGAGCGTATAGTGGCCGCCACATACTAAAGTAGAGTAGTTGGTTGGTGGTGTTGGTTGGTTGGTCAATCGTAAAAAATAGGAAAAATAAACGAAATTCAAAGCAAAAAAATCAAATTAGATTAATTGTATTTTCTAGGCAGTCTACTTGGTGTGTTCCTTCAATAGTTCACAGTGTTTTATGATAGATTAACTGCAGAAATCTGTATTGTTTGGGTGCTCTTCATCTGTATTGATTTATCGTATGCCACTGACCTGTTTTCTTCGTTTTTGTAATGTGTAACCCGTAAATAATTAATAACATCATTAGGCTGGACCGTGCGGTGATTATGAATGAATAGTTAATTGTTAAATATTCGGTTGTTAATAATGGGACTTTTTGTTGCTGCGTTCAACCAATGTCGCTAAAATGTTTGCGTGAATCTATTAAATTTCAACAGCAATTATTTCTGATAACTGGTATGCATTTGAAGCGATGATGACGCCTATCGAGGAGAAGAAAGATGAAAAAGTAAGTGAGTTTTGTATGAGTTCTGAGACCCTGTAGTTAGGTTTTAAAAATGTACCTACCTAAATAAATCTAAAACCTACAAGAAATTAATGTGTGAATTTATCTGTAGGATCTTATAGACAGCCTCATTGATTTCTTATGATCTTAGAAGATGTACCAATTATGAGAATTATGGGACAGTTGTGAACATATTTAAGTATAATTGTTTTATTATTTTTATCCGTAGTACCTACATAATTAAAACTAAATTAACTTAAGTCATTGAAAATGCTTGGATAGCTGTAACATTTCCCCTGTAGGTTGAGCTTTTGATGCTTCGAGCCAAAGACATCCCAATGTGATTAAATAGCTCAATTGGTAGAATATAATTTATCATGTGACAAGTTTGCAAGGTGCTTGCGGTGGGTTCCAGTCCCTCTTGAGTTGAAAATGTTTGCGATTATAAACTTAAGTATTCACTTATTGTGATCACACCTTCGATCAGGGGATTTTTGATCGAAGGATCACACTTTAAAAACAAATAACCAAATACCAAACTAAATTTATAAACATTTAAAAAATATAAATATTTAATTAAGTAGGTTATACTTGTACTGGTGGTCTAGTTGACTAGTGATTAGATTAAGTATACTTGTACTGATGGTCTAGTTGACTAGTGATCTTGTGGCAGTGACCTCCACTTCCAATCCTAAGGTCGTGGGCTTGTACTTGGATATGCACCAATGGATTTTTCTATTTAAAAAAATTATGCACGCAATGCCATGCCTATTGTGAGAATAAAAAACTTGCAAGACCGATGTGGCGCAGCGGGCGAAGGTCCACCTGTGACGCGGTGGTTGTGGGTTCGATTCATGCCTCGGAAACAAATGTTTCTATGATCTGCAAGTATTTATTCCGGGTGCTCTGGGTATTTTCTATGTATAATAAAAAATATCTATTGTATTGTATTGTATTAAGTATATCAGTCTTCTAGTACCCATAACACTAAGCTCTGATTAGCTTGGGGCTAGATGATGCTGTGTGAATTGTCCAGCATTATTTATTTATAGTCAAAGTCAAAGTCAAAAATGATTTATTTCAATAAAATCACAAGGATCATTTTGAAACGTCTTAAAGCTAGGTGATTTTACGCCAGTTCCACAGCCTAGAAGAATCTGGCAACAAACTCGGCACACAGTAATTTTTGAAGAAAATATGTCTGTGCTGCCAATCAAACTAGGTGAGGCTCATGACAAGAATATAAGTAGGTAAGTAAAAAAAGTAAAAAATTTAAGAGCCAAGTTCTTTAGCAATACACGCTACGCTTGATGAGTACACATTATTAAGTAATTTGAAATAATCCAATAGGCACCAATCAAAAACAAGGATACAATAGCATAGACATTGCAGTTATACTCGTACTAATTTTGCTAGATGTCGGGGAGCAGAGCGGCCTCATCGAGCCAAGCGTTCCTATCAGTAATATAATCATTTATAGTATAGTACGCTTTTTTTAGGAAATTTATTTAATGTAGGTTTTAAATTTTCGTATCGAAAGTTCAGTTACATTTACTGGAAGTTTATTATAAAAGCGAACAGAATTTCCCATAAAAGACCCATTTACCTTTTCTAGCCGAAACTTAGGAATGTACAGTTTGTGCCGGTTCCTAGTGTTTGCTCCATGTACTTACATCACTTTTTTTCTTAAACCTATCTATGTTATTGAGTGTACAATAAAATTTCATAAATATATTGGGAAATAACTGTAGCTGTAACTGGGATGTAACTGTGTGTATATTTGTTAATTTTTTATGTGCCATCCACCAATCCGCATTGGGTCAGCGTGGTGGATTAAGACCTAATCACTCTCGCTTAAGAGCAGCCCAGTGTCCCAACAGTGGGAACAATGTAAGGCTGCCATGAAAAAAAAATTCTTCATGTGTAACTGTAATTCACATGTTTTCATGAAGCCCTCGTGACGTAGTTGTTGACTAAGTTGTTATTATAAAATCAACGAAGTTAAGCACTGTTCCGCGTAGTCACTATTTGGATAGGTGACCGCCAGTGGCAAATTCAACTGCGCGCTCCCGTTCGGAGGCCATGTTAAGCAGTTGGTCCAGGCTTTTTTAAAGTTGTTAGGCCATGACAGAGGCCTTCGGGCAGCCTAGAAACCCTGTCACCAGTGTTGACCACTGACTCATACATACTATGTATTTGCAGATCCGCACAGGCATGGTGCAGGTTTCGGACGGCAAGTCCCGGCCGCGGCCAGCCCGGCTCGTCCTCACCATGGACGCGGTCACCGTCCAGAGGGAGATGCCGCTCAACGTGCCTCCGACTGACAACACAGTGCCTCATACCAGGGTACCTAGGGTATTACCTACTTAGCCTTCCTAGCTTAGAATAAACTCGGTAACTGCTTACGAACTGATAAACTGTTAACAATTAGAAATAATCTAGTAGAATCAGTGCATATATATAGTGAAACCTGACTTTTCAACACTGTGACATAGACACTTTTTGTTCACAAATCCCCTGCCGCAGCTAAATTTGATTGTACGGGGATTTTAGAACAAAAAGTGGTGAAATCCACTTTGCAAGGGATTTTAGGACCAAGCCTCATTAATATGATTATTTTAGGAGCGCATGGTCCAATTAACCCGGCAAAAGGTTGGAGGCCTAGGGCTTAGTATAAAGGGCGGGGCGGAGCATAAGCTGCCCATCCTCATCTCCAAGATATACAAGGACCAGGCAGCAGATCACACTGGCCAGCTGTTTGTGGGCGATGCTGTTATAAAAGGTAACTACTTGACATTCATTGGTCGATATTCATCTATACTCTACACTAATATTATAAAGTTCTTAAAATACATGGTCCGATTTCAAAAATTGTTTAACCATTAGAATGCTACAGTATCCCTGAGTGACATAGGCTATATTTATCATGACAAAAAAATAGGGATCCCTACTAAAACTTCGATAATGTAACCCAAGGTGTAAAAAAAATTGTCATGAAATGTCTTTAGTTCCAGTCCAAAGATATTAGTAGGTGAAAAATATAAATTTAAACAAAATACTTAAAACGCACGCGCGCGCGCCGTGCCCTGAGAGGGGCGTGCACATGAACTATCATAGTTCAACTATGAAATAGGTAGCCGCGCGGCTAAAACGTGCGGTCGGCTCCTACCTTATGAATGATTACCCACCTCGTCTTTGCACCCGTGCGAAGCCGGGGCAGGTCGCTAGTAAGAAGTAAGTTCGTATGGCCAACTCTGGTGACGGAGTCAATAGGCCGCCCGAATGCCTTCGCCATGGCCAGCTTTGAACCTGGACCGACTGCTTCGTGCCCTGCAGAGCACGGAAGCGCTCATTTGATATATAACACTGTCGATTCCAACATCCAATCGGTGAGTACGCGGAGCAGTGCTTTACTTTGTTGATCTGTTAAGAACAACATAGCCAGCTACGTCAAGAGCGCTGCAATATTAATTTTTTTTTATACAACTGAAGTGGCAAAAAAGCGTACGGCCCACAAGATGGTAAGCGGCTACCGCAGCCTATGGACGCTTGCAATACCAGAGGTATCACTCGCGGGTTGCCACCTTGAGGCTAAAATCGAAAGCCTCATGTGCCAGTAATTTCAAACCATACCCTTCACACCGGAACACAGCGATGCGAGCATTACTGCTTTGACGCAGAAATAGGTATGATGGTAGTCCTTCCCCGGACGAGCTCTATCCCTGAGAACTCTTCTACTCTTAAATAATAATTTCATGATAAAGTCAAAGTTAAAAACATCTTTATCATAAAATCAAAAATCAAAATCAAAAATCAAAATCAAAAATTATTTATTCAGTAGAATCACAAGGATCACTTTGAAACGTCTTACAGGCTAGGAAAATTTACACCAGTTCCAACGCGCCCATGCCGTAAAAGAACTGGCAACAACACCGGCTGGGTTCCTATCGCTTTTTTGGCATAAATCATAAATCATAAGGATCATTTTGAAACGTCTTAAGGTGAATTTACGCCATCTTAGCTAGGTGAATTTACGCCATCTTAGCTAGGTGAATTTACGCCATCTTAGCTAGGTGAATTTACGCAAGTGTGGTGACTATTTAAGTAAACCAGACAGAGCTAATTGATGCAGATGTCGTGCACATATTAAGGTCGTTCCTCGCGTGATTCTACATAATCTAATTGTAAGCGGATTGCGGCATGTCTATATAATAGCATTGTACTTGACGTGTAAACATTCATTGTATGTAAATATGGCGCAGTACAGTGCCATGCAACACTTAACCCTTTTATTCATAAATAAACTGTAATTAGAGCGGTAAAGTAAGTTCGTATGGGTCAGTGGCCAACTCTGCTGACAGAGTTCCTAGGCCGCCCGAAGGCCTCTGTCATGGCCTAGCAACTTTGAAAAAGCCGGGACCGACTGCTTAACGTGCCCTCCGAAGCACGGTAGCGCTCAGTTGAAATTGCCACTGGCGGTCACTCATCCAAATGATGACTACGCGGAACAGTGCTTAACTTCGTTGATCTGCTTAGCGCTCGTAACCGCGTAACAAACATACAGTCGAATTGATAGCCTCCTTTGAAGTCAGTTGATAAAATGAACTGTAAGTAATTTTAGCTGTTTGCTAACCCCCTCAGAATAATGACGCTAAGAATAGGGTCTTTTCTTGTCATTCTTATGTCAAAAAACAAAATCGATGACAGATTTGAAAGACACATTAAATAACTAACAAAGGTTTATAAAAGGTGATTGTCTTTGGCTATCTTGTCAAAGCGACATGGGTCTTCCCATTTTAATTATTTTTCCCGAGTTATTTTAAGTTTTATTGCGTAAATTTGGTGGCAGTTTATCCAATTTCACTTGTATACTTAGCACAAGTGTAAGTAATTGAAATGGAGGGGTAATGTTGGTTGGTAATTTAGTCAAAGACTTTCCAAGAGAATTTTGACAGAAAAGTCATCGTTTCTTTCCAAATTTCGTTTGTTTACGTTGCTAAGCGACAATCAAACTAATACACTTGACACTGGCAAAATTGTGGCAAACTAGCCACAGAGGCCATAAAAGAAGAAGAAGAAGAAGAAGTTTATAAAAGGTATGTTTATATTTGCGTTAGTTCCGCTATACACTATTCCCGCTATGCTCGGATTTAAAAATACCTAACAAAAGGTATTATGCTGCGAATTTCTCAGTTTTTCCTTAGACTATGGAAAGCACGGTTCGATAGTAAAGTGTTTCTAAAGTTAAGTTTGGGTGACACTGCACGACTTTGTTAATGTCACGACTTGATCGTTCTTCATTTTGCTGACAAAAAATAATATTCTAAAGCTTAATAGCAGTGTTTTTAAATTGAACCTTTATTCCAGTGAACGGAGAGTACATAACGGCGTGCGCACACGACGACGCCGTGAACATACTGCGGAACGCCGGTGATATTGTTGTGTTGACCGTGAAACACTATCGCGCTGCCACGCCCTTTCTGCAGAAGCAAGGTATCATCATCATTATCGTCTTATCACAGCCTTCTTTCTGCAGAAGCAAGGTATCATCATCATTATCGTCTTATCACAGCCCCCTTTCTGCAGAAGCAAGGTATCATCATCATTATCATCTTATCACAGCCCCCTTTCTGCAGAAGCAAGGTATCATCATCATTATCGTCTTATCACAGCCCTCTTTCTGCAGAAGCAAGGTATCATCATCATTATCATCTTATCAAAGCCCCTTTTCAGCAGAAGCAAGGTATCATCATCATTATCATCTTATCACAGCCCTCTTTCTGCAGAAGCAAGGTATCATCATCATTATCGTCTTATCACAGCCCCCTTTCCGCAGAAGCAAGATAGCTTGACGACCGATGTGGAGCAGCGGGCGCAGGTCCGTCTGCGACGCGGAGGTTGCGGGTTCGATTCCCGCCTCGGGTCAAATGTTTGTATGATCTACAAATATTTGTTCCGGGTGTTCTGGGTATTTTCTATATTAATAAAAAATATATATCTATGTATTGTATTGTATTAAGTATAATATCAGTCATCTAGTACCCATAACACAGCTCTGCTTAACAGCAGCTTACCTTGGAGCTAGATGATGCTGTGTGGATTGTCCAGAAAAAAAAACATGCAAAAAAAAAAAAAGTATATAGAATAAAATATGTAGATTTCGAATTTTAAAGTTTTAAGGACCTCTTGACGAGTAAAGGCTTCATCCATTTTGCTTCAGTTGACTCTATTTCGTACTATGTAAAGATAATGCATTTGTGTAACAGCTGACGCGGCGTCGGACACGGACAGCAGTACCGGCGACGACCACCCCTCGCTCAGCAACAAGACGCCCGACGCCAACTGCAACACAGAGAAGAGCACAGACCACATCAATGGCGGCTGGCAGGTAAGTTTAACACGAAACCCCAGGAAGGAAGGTAACAAGTCTGAGCCCAGCGACCCGGGAATTTTGGTTCCCGCGAGTAGATGCCAGGGTAATGGGTTTATACCCGAGGCCCTCACCTGCAGCTCACTACGAGAGCGGTAGAAGACCCGTATTGATTAAGTTTTTTTTTTATTAATTTTATTATATCACTAAAGTGGCAACCAAGCGTACGGCCCACTTGATGGTCAGCGGTTACCGTAGCTTATGTACGCATGCAACATCATAATATCACTTGCGTGTTACCACCCTGAGACGCTAGATGGAAAGTCTCATGTGCTTGTAATTTCACCGGAAACCATACCCTTCGAACCGGAACACAGGAATGCGAGCATTACTGCTTGGCGGCAGAAATAGGTATGGTGGTAGTACTTCCCCTGACGTGTTCTATTATAAAAAACTCTGATACTTATAGAAAAGTTCTTCTGTAAAGGACAAACTATATATGCTTTTTTTTTTTTTATTCACAATAGGCTTGCGCTTGACCACTATCTCGCCTGATGTTAAGCGATGATGTGGTCTACGGTGGAGCACGCTTGCCTAAGAGCAACCTATTCACTCGTGATTTGAAGACACCCAGGTTATAAGTATCGGGAAACACAGACTCTGGCAAAAAATTCCACTCCTTGGCGGTGCGCAGGAGAAATGATGATTCATATCGCTTAGTGTGCATTGGTGGGATCTCGACCATGAAGCGATGACGCTTTATATATGCATACTTATAGAGTGACTCACCCGCTCTCTAGCTTCGCACGCTGGAGCGAGTCCGCTTGTACTTAAATAGTATAAAGTGTGTATATGTATGTGTATGTGTGTGTGAGTATGTGTGTGTGTGTGTTGCAGAGCGCGGCCTCGGGCGAGCGCAGCGCCGCCAGCTCGCGGCCCGCCTCCGCCGCCTCCGACTCGCTGCCCCCCCCCCTCACCCCCGCCCCCACCCCCGCGCCTCACACCGCGCCTCACACCGCACACACCGAGTGGCGGGACATAGTCTCAGGTATTACTTTACGATTATCTTTAACGATATTTAACATAGACGCACACAGGATTTGAACGCGTCCTTTGCTATTAATTAGAACCAAGGAATGAATGAATAAAGAAAGGAAGGATCCTTCCTTCTTTCCTTCATTAATTTCTTCCTCCCTTCCTTTCTTCATGTGAACCAGTGAATGAATGAATGAAGGAAGGAAGGAAGAAAGAAAGAAAAAAAAAGATACAAATTAATGAAGGAATGAACGAAGGAAGAAAGAAATTACTGAATAATTATTGAATAAAGAAAGACAGGAAAGAATGAATAAATGAATGAACGTGCTATATTATGTTGTACGTTCCAGTGCCGCTGATGATGGGCTACGTGACGCGCTACGTGCTCGGCACCGACAAGCTGCGACCCGGCGCCTTCGAGGTTCGAGGCGCGCGTGCCCACGCCACCTCCGGCGTGATCCACGCGCCCGACCCCGCCGCGCTCTCGCACTGGCTCAAGGGCATCTCCGACAACATCGTCGGACTCACCAACCTGCAGGTGACTCCAACCCACCCGTGTGCCCACGCGTGCCCACGCTACCTCCGGCGTGGGTACGCTGCGATAGGTGCCGCGGGTGTAACCTCACGACAGCCGAGATCCGTTGCGATAGCTGGCTAAGTTCAACGTAGTTAAGCACTGTTCCGCGTAATCATTTGGATGGGTGACCGCCAGTGGCAATTTGAACTGAGCGCTCCCGTGCTTCGGAAGGCCCTTATTTTTCAAAGGTCATGACAGAGGCCTAGAAACTCTGTCACCAGAGTTGGTCACTGACTCGTACTTAGTTATTGTGTAGTTATGTAACCTTGTTGGTGTCGATGACAGATGAAGCTGCTGAACCGTCACCTGGAGGCGGGCGAGCGCATCGAGTACATGGGCTGGGTGGTGGAGGGCGAGGTGCGCCCCGGCGCCTGCTGGCAGAGCTACGCGCCCAAGTTCCTCGTGCTCAAGGGCACTGACGTCATGCTGTTCCACCGACCACCCGTGAGTCTATTCTATTACAATTATCAAAGTTCTATAATGTTAAATAAGATAAGATAAGATAAGATAAATGTTTATTTCAAAATGGTCATCATAGTACACGAATAAAACATATTAACAATGGTAGGTAAGGTGCAGTTAAGTTATTATTATACAATACAAGTAATGTATTACTGTGTGTAAGAAATGACCCGCTAATAACTTAACCTAGTACTTTTTTCAGAGTGGATTTATATTATTACAATTTCTATATTAGTATTATACAGAGTGATTTTTTTAAATGGGACAGTATGGGGAAATCCGAATCTAAAGGAGATAGAGGAAAAGTGTCTAAGGAGACATTAGGTGTTTTTTTATGTAAACAAATTTGGCTCGTTCAAATTTGTGGTCAAGCGTGAGTTGTTCTTAAAAAATTATAAAGTTGGTCAATTTTTTTTTTTACGCGGATCGACTCTGTTTCATGCAAGGATTATTTCATTGTTTGGAAAGAAAAAAATCTGAACAGCAGAAGTTGGTCAAATTTAATGAAAACTAATCTTCATACAGTTGGTTTATTACTTGAGTAAATGTTCTATGTGGCCGCCGTCTTGTCTTATGCAGGTACGAGCACGCATCAAGACACTTCTAGTTGCATTTAACAGAGACTTATGGTGAATTGTGTTTAAAGTGTTGTAAACAGCATCTTTTAATTCTTGTACGGAGTTGTATCGGGATACATAAATTCGACCCTTAAGGTAACCCCATAAGAAAAAATCTAATGGCGTTAAGTCGGGCGATCGTGGGGGCCACTTTATCGGCCCATATGTACCCATCCAACGGTTTGGAAACTGCTCGTCCAAACATAGTTTACTTGCCCTACTGTTGTGGGCTGGTGCACCATCTTGTTGGTAGATTATCTTACCAAAGTTCCTTAAGCTAATAGTCTCATCCACTAAATCTGCAGCCATGTTCAATATTTCCTGATATTTTTCACTATTTAGCGTTCCTTGGTAAATTTTGATAGCAAAAATTCTGTTATGTAATATCGCACACCAACAATTAAAAGAAAATCGGATTTGGTTGTGGGTTTCTGTAGTTCTTAGCGGATTTATTTTTGACCAGTAATGGTTATTTCTCCTGTTGTACATGCCATTGTTCGAAAAGTTGCATTCATCAGTCCAAATAATAAAATTAGGAAAACATCTATTTCTAATAGTCTGAGCCACATACCAATTACAGAAATGTAACCTGCGGTTTTTATCTCCAGGTAGTAACGCTTGTACAAGTCGACCTTCTATGTAACACTTGTATTTATGAGCCTTCAATATCTTCCTTACAGTTGATTTATGAATACCGATAGTTTCAGCTGCTTCCCGTAACGAAGCTTTTGGGTATGCTTCAAAATATCCCAATACGGCAATAGTTATAAACTCACTATTGACTATTGTCGGACTTTTACGCTTAGGCTTGAAACAGCCTTCCTGTCTTAGGTTCTTTATTAAACTATCAAATATCTTCAGTCAAAATTTAAAAATGGAATAATTTTAAATATTTTTTTACACGCCTAGGCACTTGTAACAATATTAAAAGGCGAATACTGCAACTGTATGAAGATTAGTTTTCAGTAAATTTGACCAACTTCTGCTGTTCAGATTTTTTTCTTTCCAAACAATGAAATAATCCTTACATGAAACAGAGTCGATCCGCGTCAAAAAAAAATTGACCAACTTTATAATTTTTTAAGAACAACTCACGCTTGACCACAAATTTGAACGAGCCAAATTTGTTTACATAAAAAAACACCTAATGTCTCCTTAGACACTTTTCCCCTATCTCCTTTAGATTCGGATTTCCCCATACTGTCCCATTTAAAAAAATCACTCTGTATTATAGGAAATAAGTCGGCTGAGTGCTGTCGAGAAGTATAAAAGGCGGCACTCGCAAGCAACCGGGGCCATTCGATCGCGAGACATCGTTGAGGAAACAACGTTTATTTTTCCTACGTAACTTGTCTACCTACCCACATTTTGTATTTACCCACTCAAAGTTATTCATTTTTGGTGATTGATTGTTTTTTTGGAAGTAAACTTATTTAGCTTCAGTTCATTTGTTTTTTTAAGTGATTTTGGGTTAAATACACAAGAATATTATATTATCCTAGAAAAGTACGATTTTGCAAGTACAACGTTTTTTAGCTTTTGTGCTCTTTAAAACTTATAAAAAGATGTAAGATAGGATGTTAAGTAATTAAAGTATGTTTTGTTACATAAAAGTAGTGAGGTGTGAGGTGTGAAGAGCACTGCTGGTCTGGTGGTAGTGACCCCGCCTTCCGATCCTAAAAATGCCAGTGCTCTCATAACATCATGAGGAAACCGGCATGTCCAAAAGCTAAAAATTCGAAAGCCATGTGCCACCCCCCACCATGATGGATTAATCATTAATCATCAGCACCAGCGTGGTGACGAACAGACATATAATACTGAACTATCGCTTGTTTCAGATGAATATAACGGAGCTGGCGAAGTGTCCGGAAGTGCTCAAAGTGTACCAGACGATGTTCCGCACGGTTAAAGAGAGCGAGACTGTCGACTGGAGGCAGCACTGCTTCCTCGTACAGGTGAATATACTTATAGCTATCTGTGTGCGAAGGAGGGCGTGTGTTTGGGTTTCAGCAGTGGACAGCAATAAGTTGCATTAGTTGCTCTATATTATATCTTGGCTTGACTCGACCAGCTAGGCGAGCGACCAAGTGTCAAGCGCAGACCACACCGCCATCTAGCGAGCGAGCGGGCTAAGCGAGATGTGGGAAACTATACTGACGTAGCTTGTCTCTACAGTTCGCTGTGTGAACCAAAGTATGAAACGTGAAACGACCGGCTCGCTCGCTCGCTCGCTAGCTCGCGGAGTGGTCTGCGCTTCAAGCGAAAAAGAAAGAAAGTAAAAGTGAAAGTGACAAGGCAAAGCAAACATGCTGTCCTACCGTTGGCATCCGCGTTCAAGCAGCGGCAATGCTGGGCTAACACCTATTGATAGATATGTCTCTATGGCTCAATAATTGGTAGAGCAGCCGCGTATCAAGCGGAAGGCTGTGGATTCAAATCCTGTTTGAAGCAAAATAATGATGATGTGTTGTTGCAGGCGAGCTCGGGCGGCGTGGGCGGCGCAGGCGGCGCGGGCCCGCGATACTTCAGCGCAGAGACGCGGCAAGAGCTGCTGCGCGTGGAGGCTGCCTGGACCAACAACATCGTCAACTCCGTCATCCGCCTCGGGGTAACTACCTCCACCTATACCTCCTCCCGGTACCTGCAGGCATCGACATTCGCTCTGTCTGAGTGTCTCATGTCATCGTGTATCCCAACCATTAGCTGAGTGTGTCGTGTCATCGTGTATCTCTAGCTATGGACTTACTTTTATTCACAAGCCAGATAGATACCGATACCTGCAGGCAGCGACACTCGCTCTGCCTAACTTGCCTTGTATCCCCACCTTTAGGAACTGACTTACTCCTACTCACCAGCCAGACCATCAGATACTCCGATACTTGCAGGCATCGACACTCGCTCTGTCTGAGTGTCTTATGTCATCGTGTATCGCAACCATTAGCTGAGTGTCACGTGTCATCGTGTACCTTTAGGGACGGACGTACTTCTACTTACCAGCCAGACAGATACCGATACCTGCTGGCGGCGATACTCGCTCTGTCTAACTGGCTCGTTTCATCGTGTATCCCTTTTTTACCTTTAGACTGACTCATTGTCGTACTGACTGGTTAGCTGACTGGCTGACTGGTTAGCTGTCTGTCTGGATGTCTGGCTGGCTAGTTGGCTGACTGACTGACTAACTGGATATTAACTGACTAACTGACAACTAACGCAAAGCCTAAATTTACAAAAGCCTTGTGAGTATATAACGGTAATATGTCCTAAACAAGCCACCGCCACTCTTTAAAAGGGCAGAAAGCTATTGATCGTGCACGATCAACAAACATTCGACTGTGATCAGAAGACAGGGCCGCTACATTAAACCACAAGTGCTCTCCGCTCCATCCATGTCTGAACAGTGGCTCGGGGTAAGTACTCTTACATCTACACTGGTTTCAATAATATAATTTAATAAATATACACTCGAGAGCAATGAATCCGGGTCACTCAAAGAATCCAAAAAATCTCGGAAAGTAAGAATGCTAGGTTAATGCAATAAATTGTATTTAATAGACAATTTAATACTCCTTAAATGAAAGTTAAAAAAATATGAGTCACCATACATTTTATTTACACAAAATTACATAAAGAAAAAAAACTGCTGATCTCTCCTTAAAACAAAAATAGGAAACATGAAATTTTTGAACTTTATGACGATTTTCTTGAATTTCAATACTTCGTATTACCTCCTCGTGCTTCCATTACTGCGTTTACGCGGTTTGGCATGCTGTACACCAAGTTCCTCATACGATTTTGGGGAATATTCTCCCATTCCTCTGTGAGAGCAATTTTGAGCTCAGGAAGCGTGATTGGGGGAGGGTTTCGTTGTTTTACGCATCTCCCTAGCTCGTCCCAAGCATGCTCGATCGGGTTGATATCCGGGCTGCGCGCTGGCCACTCCATACAAGTAATGTTCATCTCTTGAAGGTAGTCATTCACAATCCTACCTGTATGAGGTCGGGCATTGTCATGCATAAATATAGCATCCTCACCCAAATTGACCATAAATGGACCAACGTGTTCGTTGAGGATTTCTTCCACATATCTTACGCTAATTAAAGAGCCGTTTTCTATGATCACCAGCTCTGTGCGACTTTCAGAGGAAATTCCGGCCCACACAAGTACAGACCCACCACCGTAGGCTACTTTTTCTTCGATGCATGCTTGCTTGAATCTTTCCCCTGGTCTTCTATACACTCTGTGTCTTCCATCGTGCTTGTAGAGCATAAATTTTGATTCGTCGGAGAACATAACTTTCGACCAATTCGATTTTCGAATTTGATCGATTTTTTGGATTCTTTGAGTGACCCGGATTCATTGCTCTCGAGTGTATTTTAATTCATAGTCTACGAGTTACAAAATGACTACGAGTGAAAAACTAGATACATCTTATTGTACACGTGAATAACAAAAAAATGTAGTTAAAATACAGTGGGCGGCATTATCGCTTAAAGCGATTTCGTCCAGGTTCCAGGATCTAGGTTATCATTATGTCTCACTAGTTCGATTGTAAAACTTTATTGAACCGTCCATTATCTGAACAGAGCTCAAAATAAAACCACTGTTAGAAATAGAGCTTATTTATAATCAAAACACAATATATTAATTCTTACGTCAATTAAACTTAAGGCGACTTTCACAAACTTGTTATCATGATAGCTAATTATAATTAAATCTGGTGTACTTGTATTCCTAATTCTGAATAGCAAGTTAGTCACGATAAAAATATTCTTTTAGCTAGCTTTTGCCAGTATAAAAAATACCCTTTGCTTTTTCAAGTCAAGAACTTCTTCAATATTCAAAGTTACATTCAAATCGGTTTTACTGTACACCGTAAGAGGAACAAACTAACATTCATCCAATCATTTAAAAAAAATCGCATTTTTAAAAAGAAATGAACTCTGCAGCTCCATATATTTTGAGATCATTTCTCAGTTGATACGTTATTGAGTAATAAATAAATGTACTTAGTTTATGGTTTTTGAGCCGTGCGCGACTCGTCGCTTCAAGTAGTTCTCTTCCAAACGCCTTCGTAAATGTGGGTACGGCTGCAGACTCTTTTGGAAATCTTTGCTGTTCAATCTGAAAATATGCACACATTATGTACAGTAAAATAAGTTCAAGATAATGCACTTTCAAACGCCTTTTGGCTTAAAATATGTCCCCGAAATTCCTAAATATCATTGTTATTTGAACTTGTTTAGAGTCTAGGTAATGTGTGTGAAGGCAGTACAAGACTTACACGTAGGTTTCAGTTATTTCCAACGCGATGATCGTAGCTGTGCGTGGAGAGTTAGGTCGAATCAATGCCGTTTCCCCGAAATAAGACCCGTCTCTGAGATGAGTTAACTGAAAAAAAAATATTATTACTATAATATCTAATATTATATCTATAATTATTACGATCAAATTGAAGACGTGCTAAAGAAAGGCCAGGTCAGGAGTACCCTAAACCGACGAGCGTGTATGAAGAATGTGATGAGAGTAAATGAAGCAAAACTGGTGTGTCAGGATCGTAGCAAGTGGAAATCCACTCTGCCTACCCCTACGGGATACAGGCGTGATTTTATGTATGTATGTATGTACTATAATATCTACGAGACTTAATCTGGAAAAAACTGGATGATACGACCGATCCACCGGAATGCTCGTTCGCCATGGCATTTTATAGGGGAAGTTGATGTGAATGGTCAGATGATGATGTCGATAACTGGTTATTTCAATCAAAAACTACACGGGATACAGGCGTGATTTTATGTATGTATGTATGTACTATAATATCTACGAGACTTAATCTGGAAAAAACTGGATGATACGACCGATCCACCGGAATGCTCGTTCGCCATGGCATTTTATAGGGGAAGTTGATGTGAATGGTCAGATGATGATGTCGATAACTGGTTATTTCAATCAAAAACTACGATCAAAAGAAAAATAACAAATTTTTTATAACATGTAAATAAAGTTACCTCTTTACCACTGGAACTCATAACCGCTACAGTCCCAGAGCTTATGATAAAGAGCGAATCGCCTGGCTCGTTACTTTTTACCAACACCTGAAATAAAAATCAATTTAGTTAGACAGTGCTTCGTGGGAAAAGAAATCATAGTTGTCAGCCATTTCTTCTAGAAATAAAGACTTAAGCAGTTCTCAACTCAAAAGCGTTCTACATATAACACATAATTGCAAACTCTCACCTCTCCAGGCATGTACAGAACTTGCGTCAAACTGAATATGATCGCGTTTATCAGAGCTATTGGCATGTCTTGGAACAGCGGCACGTTCGCTATCAAATGCTTGCAGCTGAACATGTTGATGTCCTGCTTGATCTGTTCATTGATCGTGTTCAAGATCGAGTGCTCGTTGTAGAACTGCCCGTTGAACTTGTAGTTGATAAAAAGGTGGATTTTCTTCTGCAGAAACTGCGGCAGCCGTTTGAATATCATATACTTATTCAGTTCGTGCAGTCGCCCTTGAAAGATATTTTTGTTGAACTGCTTGTACATCGATAGTCGCAGTAAAATCGAAAAGGAGTACGACATGAACACCAGTCCGACCAAGCCTATGCCAGAAGTTAGCAGCAGTTCAGCCTCGATATGCTCATCTATCTGACTGAAGTACCCAGCTCCAATGCACAACCCGCAGACTAAAAACAAATTAGCCGTGTATTTCTGTAGAACGGAATTCTGCGCTTTATTGATGACCTTGAATAGTTTATCCCACAGCTTGTCTCTCATCTCCTCGGGGTAGTAGTGAACGACGAAAATCGGTACTTGGTAATGGATGAACGTCATCCAATGGAAGAACATTATGATATTTAACAGCACTGTCGCCACCTGCTTCTTGACGTACGACAGTTCCAGTTGATCGAGTAATTCGGTCCACTCCTTGGTCATCGTTACTACCCTGAAAATTTTGAATAGGAACATGACGGTGTGCGTCGGGTACTTGCAGTTTCCGAAAGGCTGGATCAATTGCAAAGGTAACGCCCCGATCAAGTCCGGGAAGAAGGTGGTGGTGAGGTAGTGACGGGCGATTAGCTTCGGTTCTAGAACGATCAGCTTGTTGTCCTCGTCCACGTAGCCGGTATTAAAAGTGATGATGATGTTTAGGAAGGATAACACATCGCAGAACAGGATGAAGGGGTCGAAGGGGTTCGGGCCTGGAAGTGAAACGTTTTTGAGGAAACTGAACTAAATCTAAGCTCGCCAGACTACTGTTAAAATTATAGTTTTTTTTATTGTGGGTGCAAAAAACAGATATTCTGTTAGGGTTGAAAGTATTTCGCGGGAGCGGTTCTCATTTTTTAGCAGTTGAATACTCGATCTGTCCACCTGGCGGAATCGACAGGCTTTTAAGGTGCCTCCGTTCTACGATTAACGATAACGTGAAGTACGCTACCGGCGAAACCTCATCTCCGATCGAAAAGCTCCTAGCGTTTTTTTATACAACTGAAGTGGCAACTAAGCGAACGGCCCACAACATGGTAAGCGGTTACCAGAGGTATCACTCGCGGGTTGCAGCCTTGAGGCATAGATCGAAAGCCTCATGTGCCAGTAATTTCCCCGGAAACCATACCCTTCACACCGGAACACAGCAATGCGAGCATTACTGCTTACTCTTAAAGAGAAGCATCGCCCAGAAGTGACTCACAGTGCACAAAGACCTGCAGCGGCAGATAGAATGCGGCGGCTCCGGTGAGCGCCACGTGCAGCGCGCGCCACAGCGCCGCGGCCGGGCTGTAGGGGTGCAGGCGCCGGGGGGCCAGCCGCCGTCTGCTGCGCACGTACAGTGCTGCACCATGCACCCGCGCGTGCGCCACCGTCCACCAGCGCGCCCCGCACTGCAACCACGAACCAGGAACCGTCAAGAGGTGCAGCACTGCACTCTGCGGGACCCACCTGCGCCCTTGACAGGTACAGCAAGAGGGGGGAACTACCTATTCAGGTACTTCTTCCAGCGCGCTGCAAGTGGCGGGCGGAGCGCAAGTGTCCACCGAAGGTTCTCCTTTTACATGCGCAGGCCAAACTTATTGCTGCAGAATGTTGAATGCTAAATTTAGCCTTCGATTGAAGAAGCGGGGGTTTATAAAGGACAGTACAGGCTGCCCTAGTGGCCGCAGGTATGGGGGCCCAGGATGTGCTGGGCTGAGTTACAGGCTTTAAGTGGGTTCACGAGAAGGTAATTGGAACTTGCCACAACTAGTTAGAAACAGAAATCACCTCTTTTACAATGCCGTGTTCAAAACAAACAAGATACAGACGGAGCCAAGCGTTCTCCATAGAAAATCTAATCGTACCGTAATATTAACGATTTATTTACAAAAGATAGTGTATAAAGTTTTATCCGCTGTTGGTTTTCCTAAGAATTAAAAATAAATAAAATAAACATAACGAGAAACTTGCTAATTCTGCTGATTTGTGAAGCTTACCAGCCACTTCTTGTACCCAGCAGTGGGGGGTAGGTCGGTGCATTGCGGCACTTGCGATAGCTGGCACGCGTGATTTCTTTCCATTGTCCGAGAATCTCGACAAAGACAAAATTAAATAGACAACAAACAATATTCTCCGAACAAAATGCGAAACCCAAGAGAATGTAAGCACTACGTTTAGAAAATTATAAATGTCATTTGAGTTTGATAGAAGAATGAGCATGCTAATGACATACTGCAAAATAGGTTCATTCTGGTAAGTATAGGTTTTATATATTGTTAGATCACAATAAAGCTTCCTGGTTCACGATAGGGGTCCAAGAGAATATAATTATAATTAAGCACTACGTTTAATAGGGGTTTCGTACTCAAGTTCGGAAAACGATAGCTCGATTTTGAATACCTCAATGTGAGTATATAACATTTATACATGGTGTTTCATTATTAACGCATAATATTTAAGAAATAGGTTCCACACACAAAAGAATATACATACATTAGTAGCCTACTTTTTTTTACATTTTGTTTTAAAATCTCGAGTAAATAGATAAAGTTTATCTGGTCAATTATTAGTTATCCTTGTTGAAAATCAAGATGCGCGTAACAATAAAATAGTTGAGTGCGCGCGCCCGTAACGGTTAAGGGGAGACATTGACACGCGCAGGTCAAGTTCTGCGTCCTTGACGACAACGGCAAGCATGTCAATAGCAGGCAGAAGTTTTATTATCACTAATGTCTGTTTTGTTTTGCAGAAAAAGACGTTCACAGTGGTGCACATGGGGCGCGCCGCGGGGCTCACGCTGGACTGGTCCTCAGGGTTCTCCCTGAGCGAAGGCACGCCAGGCGCCCAGCCAGTATGGTCTTATAGGTAAGGTTTACAACAAAAGGAATTTAATAAAGGAATAAGTCTAAACTATTAGTGAAAACTGTTCTTATTAGCATTATCACGTTGTTGCTCTTCGTATTCCAAACATGTCAAAATAAAAATTAAGAAAAACGAGAAAATAAAACAGCAAACTTACTACAAAAAAGATAAATATCCGTTTTTTTTTTTTTTTTTTATATAATTTCGAGACAAACAGGCTGACGGCCTGCCTGATGGTAAGCAGTTACCGTCGCCTATTGACCTCAGCAACACCAGAGGTACTGCTGAAGCATTGCCTGCTTTGTAGGACCTTTTTTATATATTTTTTTGAAGCTGTTCATATTGTACGACAGCGGAAAAACATCAGAAGGAAGTTCATTCCACAACCTGCACGTATGGGGAAGAAAAGATCTCATGAAGCGAGTAGTGCGAGACACCCACTTATCGATTAGGTGTGTAAATTTACACACTCTCTTGTTTTATCACTTATTCCGAGTTGTATAGTTCTCTCGGCGGATCTAGGCTTCCTTGAAGTTAGCCGTTTCGATGCGCAATGGACTCTTGTCTAACTAAAATGTCTTTGCGCATCACAAACGGCTAACTTCACGGAAGCCTAGATCTGCCGAGAGAACAATACTCTTGTGTATTATGTTTGTATTATGTTTAGCGACATAGAGCAGTGTTTTTCATATATATATTTTATTATTTGTTTTGCAGATTTTCGCAGCTTAGAGGATCGAGTGACGATGGAAAATCAAAGCTAAAGCTACACTTCCAAGACTCTGAGACTAAAGTTATTGAAACTAAGGTAAGCTTTCATTGTATGACATTGTAACAACCTTTTTTTTTATACAACTGAAGTGGCAACCAAGCGTACGGCCCACAAGATGGTAAGCGGTTACCGCAGCCTATGGTCGTTTGAAATACCAGAGGTATCACTCGCGGGTTGCCACCTTGAGGCTAAGATCGAAAGCCTCATGTGCCAGTAATTTCACCGGAAACCATACCTACACCGGAACACAGCAATGCGAGCATTATTGCATGGCGGCAGAAATAGGTACCACCAGGTAGTCCTTCCCTAGACGAGCTCTATCACAGGGAACTCTACTACTCTATCTACTCGTTTGTGATGCGCAAAGACAGTTTAGTTCGAAAAAGCATTGTGCATCGAAACAGCTAACTTCACGATGGCCGAGACCCGTCGAGAAAACTATACCGTATTTTTGCTTAAGTTAAAGACCTTTTCATAGTAAAGGTTTAAGATCGGTCGTCGTAGATCTTTGGGGGAGGCCTATGTCCAGCAGTGGACGACTGTTGGTTGATACGATGATCATGATGATGAAAAAGATTTCAAATATCCCAAAAACTAGTAGAGCTCTTTGTGATAGAGCTCGTCCGGGGAAGAACTACCACCATACCTATTTCTGCCGCCAAGCAGTAATGCTTGCATTGCTGTGTTCTGGTTCGAAGGGTATGGTTTCCGGTGAAATTACAGGCACATGAGACTTTCGAACTACGTCTCAGGGTGACAACCCGTGAGTGATAAACCTCTGTATACTAGATTCTTCTGCCAACTACGCCACTGAGTCCGATTGTCATCCAGTTGATTTTTTTTTTCAGGAGTTGGAATGCCAGATCTTACAAAGTCTGTTATTCTGTATGCATGCATTCCTGACCGCTAAGGTGGCGTCTGTGGACCCCGCCTTCCTCGCCAACATACAACACGCCAACAACTAACCTTATTTACACGAGTACAAGGTCTATTTTGGCTTATGTGTTATTGCCTTGTCGGCGCGTACGTATATGGAAGCAAACGGCTCACTGTAATAAGGTCGAGTTCACTTTGCTGTGTTGACTTGTTACGAAGTTATGTGGTAAGAACGAGAACCAGCGCTATTTTTATTGTTTTAAGGTTGGTTTTACCACGTTTTTACTATATTACCAACGTTGCATTGTGAATGCTGTTGCAATGTTTTGTATGAAGAGACTTTTCTTGTATCAAAGAAATCTCTTTGTACTTTTAAATAGATAAAGTATATTAAATGTTGTTCAAAACCTGAATCTCAAAGTCCATGGTAAAATGAACCTTAAGTGGTCGAGATTAATTTTAAGTTTTTAGGCCTATTTGTTAGAAAAACCCGTACAGCGAATTTAAAGACTTGGGTATTTGCAATATCTTTTTCCTTCTTCGGATCTATTTTTGAATCTTATCTCTATTATTATAAGGACGAAAGCTGCATGATTTTCAATTAGTATTTACTTTTTAAATAATCGTAGGTGCTTGAGGGAAAATCTCTATGGTGTCTCATAAGACACATAGAGAGTTCGTCATAACGAACGGCTGAACTTTAATGGCATTTTGAATATTATCTTCATAGGCGTACGGTTGAAAATTGTATGTATTTTAGAACTATCAATCCTTTTAGTAATATTTAAAATGCAGTTTTGAACCGTGCCTCTATGATAAAAAGACCAAAGTTCTTTACGGGTATAGAAAATTATATCCTGTTTTTATATTTTAGTAATTTTTTGTCCATTCCTTTGTATAAAAGCACGTAATTTTTTATTCCTACCTTGTCTTCCTAACTATGTCTAGACTTTCTTTCATCTAGGCTATGTCTCGCTTGCAGCGATGCGCGCAGTCCCCAATTAAAAGCTAGGTTTTAGGTGTCTATCGGACCACTGGTGGTCTAGTGGGCCACTGGTGGTCTATTGGACCACAAAAAAACTATTTGTTTTAGCGACTTATTCTGCCATACTAATAGAAAAGTTCTTACATACTTACTTCATTTTAGATAAAGTACATTTATATATTCTGTTATTTAAAGTATATAAGTTATTGATAAAATTATCAAAGAACAAAATATTTTAACGAAGTAGAAAGCTAAATGAAATAATGCCATCCGATGGATCGACGTCATAGTAACGGTCTTAGGAACTCTAAGGATGATGGCTATCGATTTGTAGGAGGCCTATGTCCAGCACTGGACGTCTACTGACTGATTCTAATGATAATGGTAATGATGATGATGATCATGAGTCATCATCATCATCAACCTATTACAGTGTCTAGCACTACACAGTCTGGACTGTGTAGTGCTAGACACTAGTCTACTGAGCCTCTTCATCATCAGCTCTTTTCAGCCACTTACTGCTTTTATGATGAGTGTACTCGTAATATTAATAATTGGGGACTAAGCGCGACTGAGTTATGAGTACCAAAAACATTTTTATATCGACTTATTTACTGTTCAGTAATCTAGGTCAACTTCTTCTTTCATTATTTATGGCGTCTGTCAAATTTATTTAGACATGCCAGTGTCAAGTACTTGTCGAATAACATAGGGCAGAATTGTGACAACTAAGCCACATACGCCATAGACAAAGAAGTGAAGTGAAGTGAGATATAAAAGAAGAAGTTGACCCACTGTCATATGTCAATGTCATAATTGGTACTCATTGTTTCTATAAGTGGATACAAAAAAACGACAAATAATAATTATTAACTAAAGTAGCTAACGCTAAGGTATTGGTTGTATATTGTGGAGCGGTTTGTCCGAACGAATGAACGAACGAAATGATAAGTAGAGCTTATTATGTCATTCACACATAGATAGTTCAGACTTCAGATGCCCCAACTGACGTGACTTGACAACACAGGAAAACCTACTCTGAATCGATATCCGTTCGTTTTATTTTCGTTTACCGAACTCTTTGCACTGAAAAATCGTATACACGCTCGCAAAATCAAAATAGAACTAACAGCTATCGCTTGAAAGTATATATTCCTTTGTCGTACGTCACTGGTGTTACTCAAATGAGTAAACCATCCATGTGTTATTCTGTGCAACTTGAGAATAAAGTGAACACTCCTTCCTCCTATTGTTTTGACGCACGCGACTGACGCTTGCTATTGGTCAATTTACTGTGCTCTTATTGGTCAATTATAGTTGCTTTTTTCTTAAATTGAACAGAGTACAGCTGTTTCAGCATCTCATCTAAGAGCGTGTTTGTTATTGTATAGTTGTAGAGAATCATATTTAACCAAAGAAATACATCACATTGTCGTTATAATTGTTATTGTGTATAGCGTTTGCCCCACACTATAATGCCGGTCTAAAATAACCACGACATGACTCGTTTACACGGTTCATTAAAATCTTTTTTTACAAGCTGTTACAAGAGCGGTTACTGCGACTTTCATAGACATCCGACTACACTACACTATAGTTTTTTATATTTACGGGATTTTATCGCGTAATTATCTTTTTATTTCCCCGACGTTTCGGTTGTTGCAACACAACTGTTAACTATGAGTTCTGATCGCGAAAGTTTAAAAAAGACTACACTACACTACACTCGTAACTTTCCGCAGTTGCCGTTAGCGCCATGGAAGACCAGCGCTAAAGTAGTATGTATGCTGCTTTAGCAAATGCTGAATGGCGACCATTTTCGAAGACTTATGATCTACATGTACTCGTATATGCTTAACTGCTTAGATACACTTAATATTATTACCACCTACTATGTATCAACTGTCTCGAAATAAACTTTTTTACTTACTTACAGTAAGTAGTTAAAGTAGTAGCGTAAAATAGGAGTATAATCGCGAATGCATCGAAACGAACGCGCTATAGCCCAGACGTGACGTGGAAATATTTGATTTATTATTATGTGAATGAATGAATAAATGAAATTCTTTATTGTACTTAAAAAACTAGTACAAAGGCGAACTTAATGCTAGTAAGCATTATCTTCCAGATAACCTTTGGTGTATCATGGATAACAAAATGTGTCGGTAGGTGCAAAAACAAAGAACAATTTAATATTATATGTTGAACAATGCAAATCTTACTTTTATACAATACACTTACTTATCAATACAGGTAACACATATATACATACATACACCTACCTAATAAACTACTTATTTAAACAGATATTACAATATTATATTATATAATAAATATCAATACTTACATACAATTTTACATAATATAAATAAATATAAATAAATAAATAAATAATGCTGGACAATCCACACAGCATCATCTAGCTAGCCCAAGGTAAGCTGCTGTTAAACAGAGCTGTATTATGGGTACTAGATGACTGATATATATTTATTACAATACAATACATAGATAGATATTTTTTATTATACATAGAAAACACCCAGAACACCCGGAACAAATATTTGCAGATCCTACAAACATTTGTCCCAAGGCGGGAATCGAACCCGCAACCTCTGCGTCGCAGGCAAATATAACAAAACTAAAACGGATTGCTAGCTAATTATCTATTTTACCAAGGAAATGACTATGGATTTTTGACCTGAACACTTCAACTGAAGTAGCCTCACGATAGACGGTAGGGGGGATATGCCATTTAATGTGCATATTTTTTAATGTGCATTTAATCGATACCAACTGGCGTTTATTTTATTTTATTTTTATTTTATTTAATAGGCAACGCCAACAGTACACATAGCAAACATTAAATATACAACATTACAGCTTAAATACTATGAAATGTGTGCCAATTACAGGCATGCACAGCATTTTCCATAAAATTACAGACAACAGCTAAAAATTAAAAATACTTACAACTTACAACTAAAACGAGAAAAAAAGATAAGAAATATTAATCAAACAATTATAAAAATATATATTTAATTAAATTATGTCAACATAATCGCGATGCAAACCACAGCATCAATATAGTCGCGTTGCTAACGTGATACAGGACAACTGCTGTATTGCGCTTGCAGACTATTGTCATAGAACTGATATCAGCACTACGTACAGAATGGCCACTCCCTAACTCCCACCGGTTTTACTTACCCCAACCCGGTCGAGACTTTGCCGGCACCACACGGCACTGAAGCTAAAAGCTAAGGCACGCGTTTATTTTGATGTTGTGTAGGTCCAAGCGCGCGCATGGGAGTGTGAGCGAAAGTGTGCTCTTGCTATAATTGTGTGGGGCCAACCATGACACTCACACATACAACGGCGCCATTCACGTAAAAACCATGCATGGTGATTGCGACGTGTTTGCTTCATACATTTTATTGAAAGTGTCCGGGGTGTGCTATTGATAATAATATTGCATTTGCATTAAATTCGTATGAAACCGCTCTTAATAAAATACTTTGATGAACGATGAATGACATGTTAATGGTTCATCGTTGGTGAACGGTTTAGACAACATTACTCAGAATGAACGTACAATGACCTACCAATGACTGCCGTGGTATAACGACCGGCCATTAAGTTTGGAGCAACCTAATAAATATAAGGATAAGTTTATATCGAATTGTTTATAATGCATCCATTAGTATATAGAGTGCACGATAAGGTAGCTTGTTATCGAGAGTATATATTTAGGACTGATATTGTAAGAAAACACCTCCGATATCGATTAGCCTAAATTGTATCCTACTGTTCAATTATTAGAGTCGATTATAGATTACCATCGATAAGAGTGGCATTGAGTCGGATTAACAATAAATATAATCTGTTTAAGTTTTTTTTTTTTTATACAACTGAAGTGGCAACCAAGCGTACGGCCCACAAGATGGTAAGCGGTTACCGCAGCCTATGGACGCTTGCAATACCAGAGGTATCACTCGCGGGTTGCCACCTTGAGGCATAGATCGAAAGCCTCATGTGCCAGTAATTTCACCGGAAACCATACCCTTCACACCGGAAACAGCAATGCGAGCATTACTGCTTTGCGGCAGAAATAGGTATGGTGGTAGTCCTTCCCCGGACGAGCTCTATCACAGAGAACTCTACTACTCTCTAAGTACTCGAAGTAACATAAATTAAAACGGAATTGGTATTGATTTTGATGCTATGAAATCAGGTCCACTTTCGCTTTGCGCAGTCTTCTGGGACACCCTGTATACAGAGTGACCTATTTTGAAAATCGCAAACGCTCAAGAACTAAACAATTACAAGATGTAACATTGAACGTTTTTTGAAAATTTAAGTTTTAAAACAAATGTTCAGTTTATCATGTATAGAAGTAATTGGTGTCAATTTTGTTGTAGCATTTTTTAAACTTATTAAGAGTAGTAGAGTTCTTTGTGATAGAGCTCATCCGGGGAAAAACTACCACCATACCTATTTCTGCCGCAAAGCAGTAATGCTCGCATTGCTGTGTTCCGGTGTGAAGGGTATGGTTTCCGGTGAAATTACTGGCACATGAGGCTTTCGCTCTTAGCCTCAAGGTGGCAACCCGCGAGTGATACCTCTGGCATTGCAAGCGTCCATAGGCTGCGGTAACCGCTTACCATCTTGTGGGCCGTACGCTTGGTTGCCACTTCAGTTGTATATAAAAAAAAAAAAAAAAACTTAGCTAACAAAATGTATCGCGGTCCTTTGTATTTAAATTCATTGGAGAAGGACGGCAACAATTTTAGTTAGTTTAGTTTAGAAAATATTACAACAGAATTGACACCAATTGACTGCAAAGTTTAAAATGTCCTCTATATAATTAAATGAAAATGTTTTAGTACTTATCGATATAATTTAGGTAATTAATCGTTATCGGAGATCTTTGTGTGTGTGTGCGTTGAAAGTTAATTTTATCGAACTAGACTACTTTTGCGCTTGCTTCATATCATTAAATTAAGTCAAAAATTATAAAAAAAAAATGTGTGCTAAAACCTATCTACTACGAAATTATTGAGAATTCTATTGGTTTGTTAAAACAATCTAAAAGTATTTTATCTTCGAATCTGAAGCAAAAGTTGCTTTCAATATAGACGTTTATCTAGGTTTATTAAATAATTTGATGATATTCTAAATTTATTGAAGTATTAAATCTTTATTTTAGTGAATCGTTAGATAGTTTAAGTGACCAAAGGGCGCTAATACACGATCAGTTTTGATGTGAAAAGTTGAACGTGCACATAGGGTCAATTCTACTAATAATATGATAGAAAAATCACAGGATGCATGATCGAGTTTTGACACTTTTAGTATATTGAAACTGTCAAAAATCTTCAGTGCAACTGGTGTTTAATTTATCAATAAGTAGTATTGCCTCCTTGAGCCTTTGTGTTCGAATATTTTAATTAGTTGTACTGTTAATTCGCTATAAGATTATAATTATTTTGGAGGTTATGAATTTCTATAGAAATGTGATTTATTTTTGTGTAAGAAATCTATTTTACATCTATAATGGTTCTAATTTATACCAATCATGTACCAGTCAATTTAGGTAAATGCCAGTTTTCTACTGAATTAGGTCAGTTTCCGTAACCAATGATTAACCAAAACAGGTTAAAACAAAATGGCGGTTTCAATGACCAATCAGAAATAAGAGAATCTGCGGTAACGTCATGCATATCATTTTAATGAAAAACTATTTTAAAATCTATGATAAAAGGTTCAGTAGAAAACCGGGCAAAAAACCGCAGAGTGATGTCAATTCAGTAATAATAAATGTACAGCTGGGGGACAATGCTACTAATACAAAGATAGCATGACAGTTGCATTGTAGGTTCTCGACACTTTTGCTGTACCTACTAATAGTGTCAAAATTGTCAAAATTCGATCATGCAACTGTAATTTTGCTCTTGATGTATTAGCAGCAATGCCTCCAGCAGCTAAATGAAACAGTATTTTTAAAGTTATTTACTTCTTGCAAATTATTTTAATGATTATTTCATAGAATTTATTTACAAATTGAGTAATTAGTCTTAGTAAGTAGTAGTCTATGATATATTGCCGGGAGAAATGTCAACACTATGTCCGACATCGGGGTTTTAAAGGCTATCCGTCCGATCTATAAAAAAGCTTCTATCGATTCAATTTTAAATGAATAAAATGAAAAAAATCGAGAATAAATAAAATCGAACATCGACTTGTCGACCTCGATAAAAAATATTCTGTCAAGAAAGTTTAAAATATTGTCGAGCTATCACCGACAGTCTATGCTTAGTTGAAATAAAACTTTTAATTAAAAGTAAGTAAGTAAGCTCGTATGAGTCAGTGGCCAACTCTGGTGACAGAGTTTTTAGGCCGCCCGAAGGCATCTGTCATGGCCTAACAACTTTAAAAAAGCCGGGACCGACTGCTTAACGTGCCCTCCGAAGCACGGGAGTGCTCAGTTGAAACTGCCAATGGCGGTCACCCATCGAAATGATGACTACGCGGAACAGTGCTTAACTTCGTTGATCTGTTAGGAACAACTTAGCCAGCTACGTCACGAGCGCTCCGCTTTTAATTAGTAATTAGGGTTTATGCGGCTATAGTGTATTTTTCTCGGCAATGTAAAAATATCATCGCGGTTTTATGTATCTATGTAAGAACATTTTTCCTTGTCATGACTTGTGTTTCTAATATCATGAGAGGTGCGATGTATAGTCATTATCTATCACAAACGTTGTTTCAAAATCAAAATCAAAATCAAAAATTATTTATTCAGTTGAATCACAAGGATCACTTTGAAACGTCTTACAAGCTAGGAAAATTTACACCAGTTCCAACGCGCCCATGCCGTAAAAGAACTGGCAACAACACCGTTTATAGTTTAAAATCATTTTATATAAAAAAAAAACGAAATCAAGAGAAGAAAATAGACAATATTTCTTAATATTCCACGCCATATCTTTTGGGCGGGTTGACCAAAGACGAGGTTTCAAATCTAAGACAAAAGCCGCGGTTTCGAATCCGGCCCGTCTGAAAATTATGGCTAGTTTAAACTTTAGACAACGTTTTGTGGTATGCATTAATTGTCCAAAGTAGGAAATGTATTCGTAATCGAGGCCCTTCTAAATTGTGTATTCGATAGCTCTTATTGCAACATTTTAAGGTATGTATTCGTGTGCACGGTTATTATGTGGTTGTGTTGAGGGAAAAGTTCCTAAAGCAATCGATAGGGCCAATGTTTTTGAAACCGTCGTTTTTGCACGTTCCTTTTGCGTCCTTTTGACCTAAGGTTTTACCCCCTTTATGTTGTATGGTAAAAAGCATTTATAGCGAGATGGTGAGTCGCCATACTATTAACTGTTACCATAGTTAATATCATTACTTTCTAGTTTATGATACTAAGATAAAGCGATGCCTCTCAGTCTCCATACCAATTATACGATTTTACGAGGTATCGGTATGTTAGGGGCTGGTCACACAAAAGAGACGTAGGACAAAGAAGCGTCGTAGACAGGGTGATCGTACTTTTAAAAAAATCACATCTGTCGCATTTAAAAAGAACGGCGCGGCGCGGCGTCGCGAGAGCTGGCGGTGGTGGCGGGCTGTGTGTGTGTTTTTTTTTTTTTATACCACTAAAGTGGCAACCAAGCGTACGGCCCACATGTACGCATGCAACATCATATATATCACTTGCGTGTTACCACCCTGAGACGTTAGATGGAAAGTCTCATGTGCCTGTAATTTCACCGGAAACCATACCCTTCAAACCGGAACACAGCAATGCGAGCATTACTGCTTAGCGGCAGAAATAGGTATGATATGAATAGGAAATAGGTGGTTTTCGGTTTTTATACATTTTGTATGAAAAAAGCGTTGCGTCCGTGACGCGTCTTCGTCTTACGTCTTTTCTGTGTGGCCAGCCCCTTACATTGCAAGTTTATTATATATCTTTTTTTTATTTAGATTACCTGCCATTCTAGTTGCTAGTTACCAGTTTTCCTCAATAGTTTTTGTTTAAACGTAGTTACCCTACTGTAACCATGGAACTTTTCTATCAATACATTATAGTATTATCGAATAACGTAATCTGATCGATCTATTAGTCAATTTAGAGAATACTCAAGACTGAAACTGGATGTTGTGACGCACATCAACGCTTTAGTACCGAGGTGTGGTCAGAAACAAGACATTGGTATCGATTCTGTTGCAGCATTTTCTAAACATAGCTAACTAAAATAATATAAATAGCTAACTAACAACTGAAGTGGCAACCAAGCGTACGGTAGAGTTCTTTGTGATAGAACTCGTCCGGGGAAGGAGTACCACCATACCTATTTCTGCCGCCAAGCAGCAATGCTGTGTTCCGTTTCGAAGGGTATGGTTTCCGCTGAAATTACAGGCACGTGAGACTTTCTATCTAACGTCTCAGGGTGGTAACACGCAAGCGATATCTAAGATGTTGCATGCGTGCATAGGCTACGGTAGCCGCTTACCATCCAGTGGGCCGTACGCGTGGTTGCCATTTGGGTTAAAAAAAATAAATGGGAACGTCTTATATTCTTTGCGATAGATAAAAAAAGAATGGTGAAAGACGAACAGGCAAACAACGAAATAAGCACTATTATTGTTCCGTTTTTTCAAAACTGAACAGAACACTAAAAATACTTCAAATTATTCTGACCCACACCTCAACGATCACCACAACATTATTTTCCATTGCATTTAGGTCTTTTGACTTTAGTTTGCAAATTTTTCAACGAAATGAAAGACGGATTGCTAGACGACACTTCGAAACGCTCATCAGTCATACCTTTCTATGAAATGTTGTTTAGCTTTTGGGCTAACGGGGGGCAAATGGCAGGTGCGATTCATTCACCGTATATGACTGAATATAGCTACGTATCTGAAGTACTGTCGCGTACATAAGTAGTCATATTTTTAGGATCGCGCGTAGATGTAGTGTGAAATGTATGGTTTCCGGTGAAATTACTGGCACATGAGGCTTTCGATCTATGCCTCAAGGTGGCAACCCGCGAGTGATACCTCTGGTATTGCAAGCGTCCATAGGCTGCGGTAACCGCTTACCATCTTGTGGGGCCGTACGCTTAGTTGCCACTTCAGTTGTATAAAAAAAAAAAATATTGTTCTTGCATATAAACGTAAATTTGTCATACACAAACTGTTTTAGATAAAAAAAAGAGGATCATTAGCGAATCTCAAAATGTATTTATGCTCAGACTGACTGAATATCTTCTTAAATTCTTATTCGTAAATACACCTAATTGTGTGCATGTAAAAAATATGTTTATTAGCCTTAGCCTATGTACGCTTCCAATACCAGAGGTATCACTCGCGGGTTGCCACCTTGAGGCTAAAATCGAAAGCCTCATGTGCCAGTAATTTTACCGTAAACCATACCCTTCACACCGGAACACAGCAATGCGAGCATTACTGCTTGGCGGCAAAAATAGGTATGGTGGTAGTCCTTTCCCGGATGAGCTCTATCACAAGAACTCTACTACTCTTAAACTGTTATAATCATAAAGATTTGACTGCAATTATGAACGCGACCGTATATCACACACACATAACATTCGGAAAAACGGATGTCGTCTGCAAAAAGCTGTTTCGCAATCGGACAATGAAAGTATTTACGGCGAGGTGTAACTACTTTAGCTGTTACTATTTATACCTATTGTTGATTAATGTAACTTGTATCCTATAGTAAAATATTAACTCGATTATTTCGTGTTTTCTTTCGGTTTTTGACCCGTGTCCTCTTGGCTGTCTCCCTCCTTACCACATAAGCTAGATATACTTCTGTGCTCCTTACACTATTCGAACCTTACCTTTACCAATATTATATTGGCATTTATACCTGTATATCTCCCCTGTGCCGAGTCTGAAACACGAATTTTAACGAGTAACCCTTCAGACCCTCTCCTAGCAGTCTACCTTCAACATCATCGATAAAATCATGAGAACCACTAATATAATCTGAAATTAACCTGAAAACTTCTGCACTCTTGGAGGGACCATTTATCTATGGCACGAGAATCGCCCTCGATACTTTTCCACACGTTCAAATGGGCAATCGTCACATCAAACATGACATGAGTGTCCCTTCTGCACAGGGGAGATACTAGTACCTATCTACGGGTACGTACGTAAACAATTTAATTAGTCCCGATGAGAAGAGACTGCAAAACACTGTTCAAAAGCCTTTTCTAAAACAGTTTGAACCCGATTCGGCTGCAGATTAATAAAAGTTAGTAAGTATTATTTATTTACTACCGCCATTGTTTTGTGACAATTCGATGAGAAACGAATAAATGATTCTGTTTCCAGGTATGCTGCGAGCTTTGATTCATAGTATGTCTTGTTTCATCCGACGCGTTCATCCGACTGCTATAAAATTTCCATTTCATTCGGAAAAGTAGTCCTGCCCCCATACCATGAACTCTTGAGCGATTCAAATTAGGACCTAAACTGAATTGTCAAAAAATTTAGTACCTACCATGACTTCAATAATTATTAATTTCATTTCACTGATTCCGCTGGCGACAACAGATGTTCCAACTACTGACATGAAAATGGGTGAGTTAGTTACCAACTTTTTATTATGCAACAGTTATTAATACTAAAATAATTCACGAATTTCGTTTGTCGATCGCAAACGTATCGTCCAGCTATCAATCCGATTTCAATCAGCGAATTACTGTCGAACTGTCAAATTTATACAAAATACATTAGTTTTTGATTGAAACAGAGTGGAATCGATTGCAACGGAATTCAATAATCGCCCTGCTGGTACCATAGAAAGGTAAGCACTACTTGTTTCTCATACCTGTATCAGACTACCTGTAGTATGTTGAGCTGGTACTTCACTTGATATATTTGCTAAAATGTTTGCGTTAGTTCATCAATACCAACTAAACTTTGTATAACACTTTCAGAGTTAATTTTGTAGTGACGAAATAACGCAAACATTTGAGCAAATAAGTTTGAGGTGTTATAAATGTTGGTTGTTATAATGAAACTTCGTTTTTCATGTAATATTTTATTCCAAGCTCCAAGGAACAAAGGTATAGCTACACAAATACCTTAAAGCGACAGTGTCCGCCACGACTAAATTAACAGTCAATAACTATGGACTTTTGGAAATAAAATGTTATTACAAAAATAAATTACTTAGCTGACTAGAAAATAATATTTACACATTTTGCTAAGGCTAGTGGCAAAAACAGTTTTCAGATAGTTCCCGGGTACCCCCCTAGGTCCACCATTCCTTACATAAACTTACTGTTTAGTATTGTCTCTGTGGTATTGTCCAGGATTTCGAATCAATTCTGAAAAGTGTGTTGACCACAAGCTCGAAGTAAAGACCTAACAGTTTCGGTACATTATAATAGACTTTTAGTAAAAATAACTTTTAAAATCCCTTTCTAACGAATATTTTTTATGAATTTTATAATAATAAATTATCTGTAATTTTTTTTACAAAATCAATACTTTTCCTGATATGCAAACGATATGTCTAATGTTCAAAGACAACACGTTATCGATTTTACAATGATTACCTACAAAAAATCTAAAACCTTTCTCTGACTAAAGTTGTAAGTAAAGTAGGTCGACATAAAATCTGATAACACCACGCTTAGTGGGTAACTTTGAATACCCGCATTATTTTTCATTACAATTATGTAAATATGTAAGCGATTTGCTATAATAGTTTTACAGTAAGTAAATAACGTCAGTATAAAATGCAGAAAGTACACTCAACTCCAAAAAGACCTAGTAGGTAATCGTGTAAAAAACGTAGGCAGGCAAAAGTTCACGTTGATTAGAGTTATGAAAATTCTGTTAGTATTCTGCACAAGACATGGCAAAATACCCGTGTAGACATTAAAAAAATATTACTAACTACACGACTAAGTACCTAGTTACTTATTAGTTTTAACGCAAATCTGTTTTACGACTAGTTAGTTAGTTAGACTTGTAGTTAAAATAATTAAATAAAAATACCATTTTTAAGAATTTGTCGTAGACGTGTTTTTTGAGAGTTTTTTTATGGCAGCAAGTGACAAGACGATCAATTCGCCCGCCCGATGTAAAGCACCACGCCTGATTGATGTGTGATCTTTATTTCAACTACTTACCTAGATTATTTGATGTTGATATTTTTACTACTTACTGGTTAAATTACTGAGGAATTAACTGAAACTTAATTTCAAGTATAACTTTTTCTAACTTTTTAATACTTTTACAATAGTTTTTATTACAGAATTACCCAGATCTCTTTGGAATTGACTGTACACAAAGCAACTCCTACACACATAACATCAATATATTTAACATTTTTCAATAGATGGGTTGTAGGTATAACAGAGAATCTAAACGGTGGATTAGTACTTTAGTACAGATTATTTGTGCGTCTCTATTACATGACTACTATTTAGTATAACTATTCAATTACAAATTGATGGTTCAATGAATGATGGGCTAGGCTTTATTTACTTAGTGTCTGTGGTGTCGTTTTAGAAATAAAAATAATATTTTCCTAATTCGCAATATTTAGCGAACGCATAAAGTATGAACCATTTACAAAGGTATTCATTTTCAATCCAATGTGTAATTATTCAGTTAAAGAAATATTCAATTGGCTAAGAGCCTAAGCACACCGCGTATGACGCCGATGCCTATAGAAAGTATGCTTTGCTATTTTAGATGCCTAGAAAGTAGATTAATTTCGACAGATTTTTCAATCGTGTTTGACGCACTTCGTCTGCGCGTACAAAAAATGCGGTGTGCTTAGGCTATAATTCATAATAATTATAACCTACCTTAGCCCAATCATTAATTGACATGCTTAAAATATATAATTGGCTAATCTACAAAGTTTATACTCTAGATTTTGGAAAAATACAAATGCATATCTAAACACTTTTGATAAAACATTTTTTATTTGCAACACTTATTGTCCTTGATGGTATTGTCTATGTTCTAATCACATTAGAATATTGACTTTATATTTCCGTAAAAATGCCTCTATTAAAGATTTCTAACTGTTTAAAATTAACAAGACGTAATATTTAAATAAAATGGAGGAGGCTTATACCTACCCAGCAGTAGGTACAGCATGATGATGATGAATATTTTAATATCGAAATTTATGTAATATTATTATGTTGAAGAATTGGCGACTTATTCAATACAAAAAAAAAACTTTAAGCATCTAGTTCATTACGTAACAGTTTCTACGACAGTTAACATTCAAAAGTGTAATGCGAATGACGCCCCTATTGACACAAAGTTTACAGGATTCTACTATACACAACCTTTACTTTAAGCCTATAGCAATCAAAATATGGAACGTAAAAAACTCTACTAGGTATACATTGGATATAATTAAAATACCAACTCCTTTGAAGATTGAACATAAAAATATCAATTAAGCACGGTGTCTTTATAAAACCATTGGTGATATTATTTGATTGTACCAGTGGTTACCGATTCGCCCTATAGAGCCTTTTATTTAGTTTTATAAAGTATATTGTAGTTAATTCATTTTAGTATATATAACCCTAAATAGGAGCCACAGACTCCGAAGATATGATCTGAACACGAAATAATTTCACCTACTCATACTTTAGTTTCAACAGTGATTATATCTACAACAGTATACATAATTACATGTAGTACATAAAACACCATGTAAACCTACACCTTTATGTATAAACATTAAGAGCTGAACATGCATAGTTTATACGCATGTTCTATAAAGCCAATTACCAATGCATTTTGTTTTGTTATTTATAATTTTCATTATGTATAAAAGTATTAGACACTCTAAACTGTACTAGAAAATATAGCAAGCCACTACTAACAGGAAAAAATATTCTACACATTATTGACATAGAAAAACCGTTTTCATTTAAAACAAATCTGAAAATAAGTTAAAAATGAATAAGTATCTATACTGCATTTCCAAGTCATAATAATCTAGTCAATAGTACCTCAGATTTGGAAACAGCGGTTTTTAAATTTTGTTAGCACGAATGTTTTTGTGTGTTGTTTTTTTTAATTAAGCTTTTTAAGCAGTTTTATGTTAATTCATACTTGGGTTGTATTGCGCACAAACTGGAACGCATTAAAAATAACTTGTTTGAGCTGATTTAATGCAAAAAACTTGCGCCGCATTTATGCACAACTGTTTGTGCCCAAAAACAACCTTTGGCTTACGAAACTCATGCTGATACTTCAATAAATGAAAAGAGCTAAGATATTTACGACATGGTAACTTTAAAATAATACATTTTCAGATCACAATCATCATAAGTCCACAGAACGCTAAAGCGTAGAGCTACATCTAAATCTTATCTAACATACCTAAATACATTTGTTTATTTTGATTTCAATGTATTGGTATTCAATATTAAACATTTATCAAGATTTTCATATCAGGTATCCAAGTAATAAACTAAATCAGATACATAACAATGTTTACTATAATATAATATATATGACACCTAAAAACAAGAACGAAGTTTTTTTTAAAAACTTTTCGGCTGTAAAACAAAGTTTATTAGTTGAGTTTAAGCTTTTTTTAATTGAAATATGTAAATTAACTTTAATGGTTATGTGTCAAGTATAAAAATAATTATATCTGCTATAGTTTGAAGATTATTTCTATATTTTTCCTAGTATATTTACCTACTAGGTACTTTATAAATCTATCAGAAAGCTCGAGTTGAAGAATAGGACTTATAAGAAGTCGACAACCATACTTTCATTAACACAATATTTCCTATAGTATGGATACCTACCTTACATTAGTTATATGTCGTTTTGAGCGTAGACTATCATATGCTACAACTGCGTTATTATAAATATCCTTAGACGGAAATCTACGCACAAGTATAAAAGTTTTTAAAATAAAATACCTAAGTACTACTTTACCTATATTATAAATAATTATTTATCTATTAAAGCTATTCCTAATTTCACCTTTTTATGGATGTAAGTTGAGAACACTATTTTTATTTGAGTTAGAAAGTATCTAAATAGTTTTGTAAAATAAAACATTTATAACAAAGTCTATAATTTCATATACTACCTAACTGTAAATATATTGTCAAAAATTACTGTCATGATTTATTGTCATTATGTTACACTTACAATCTTTTATAACTAAACAACATCAAATATAATTTTATTGTCCAACATTGGGATTATCATTGACACATTTATTGTCATCGTATTCTTAGTAGGTAATGCTTATCAATACAAATGTATATTCATAAAACTCCGAGTTTAATTTCGATAGCTATGTGATATTTCTTCTTTGCGTTGTAATAGGAAACAACTTTACAATACTTATCAACATGCATATTATTATTATAAATTATTTATTAAATATCTAATTTACTACTGCTACCATAAAATTAATAAGAATTCTTAATATTAAATCTATAAAAGCACTTTTCTCTAAATCTACTAACACCAAACATCAAACAAACATTAAATTTTCTATATTTTCTCTAACATCTAACAACACTGAATAGAAACATTATAAATAAATTGGTACAAATATAGCTACGACGAAAAAAAATATCTAAAAGTTTAGCTAAAGCTTGAGAACCCTACTTCACTTGAGTAAGCGATTTAGACGAGTTTCACGTTTTAAAAGAACTTCTAATACTTACTAAAATATTTTAATATGAATTGATATCTCGAGAAAAAGTATCGAGATAATTACTCGTAAGTATATGAAAAGATAAGTTAACCTTGTCGTAACGGGTCAACTTTTAATACAACATCGATTTCAACGTTTCATAAGTTTTATAAGAATTTCGTATATCACAGCTTTACATAATTTACTTCACACGGTTTTCGAGTGTTTTGTAAAAATATTTAGCCACAATCCGTGCACAGCTGCAAAATGATACTAACGCCATGTGAAAAAACATGTTTTATACCTACTACCTACCTATGGATATTATTATATTCCACTTGAATATATATAATACCAAATAATATATGTACAGGTATATTATACCAATAAATACATTTATTGATTAATCTGATATATATTCCGCTTTACTGAAATGAACTTTGAAATTTTCAGAATAATAAATATTTATTATTATGTATAAGTTGAATAACTTTAATAAATATTCATAAATATCGAAATGTTGTATTATTTTATAAATACTATTGTATAGAATAGTAAGTTGTAGGTACGTAAGTACAATATATAAATTCTATCTACTGTTTATACGTTTTAGTATCATTTTGTCAGCTGTGCAAATAATATTCGCCTATGATTACTTTATTGTCATCAACATTTCAAATATTATTGTCTTGTTTAGTTAGTTATAAATAACAGTCCATAGGTAATACTAGTAAGTAATAAAATTATTGTCTTATTCCAAACAACTGCAAAGTGACTTAGACTGCCGTGTTTTTCTAATACTACCAAAATATTGTACAAAATGCTCTTAGTTAGCCTAAAAAGTTTGAACCTTCTAGACATCTAGGTAAAACCTGCATCTTAGATTCTAATGTAAAGTTACGAGCGCTGAGGGCACTAGCGCTTTGCATGGCATTCTTTGAGCATACCTCTGTCAGTCTATTATGTTTCTAAGTCACTTTACAGAGTTAAAAAGCCTCATTAAAATTCTCTAAAAACATCTAAAACTCGTCAGTTAATGTCTTCTGACTTTGCATTCGGGTCGTTGTACTGTTCGATCTGCTTCTCGATCCAAGGGATGTATTTGGGTACGTAGGCGTAGACGCCGGGCAAGCGTGGATGGGCGCACTTGATGCCCCAGGACACGATGCCCCCCACGTACCAGCGCGAGGGGTCAGCCGGGTCCTTGCAGAGGAGGGGACCGCCAGAGTCACCCTACAATACAAACTATTTTATATATCGGAAAAAAAGTAGTTTAATGTGAGGTTCCATTCGTATCCTACAGAATAGGGCTTCAATATAAACGATTGTTGTTGTTTTAAACACGTGCGTGCTTGCTCGCACCCGACCGAATGAATCGCGAGGGAGGGACAAGAAATGCTAAGCTTTCATTAGACAGTTCTTTTTAATTGACTTAACATTTTTATAAAATGATCCGTTTCTTAATAAGCTTCATTGTCTCGGAGTACTCAAATTCCGACCCGCAATCGTTGTCCCATTATACCTACGTTCGTACTTTGCGAACATCAATAGACAACAAATATTTGTTCACCCAATAGGTAAATCCGATAAGGGCCACCCCCTTAAAAGGTGCTTACACAACCGCACCGGTGTCGCGGTGCGGTGTCGCAACGCATAAATACGCTTCGTCGCCGTCGTCGGTCGTGTCTCAGCTGCAATGCCGTTTGACGATAAATTGTTTGCTCGCACTGCTGTGCAACAAAACATACGTGCGTGTCATCGCGTGTTTTTAGTTAGAACAGCGCCTTTCTAAGTGTTTAATTTGTCGGTCGGTTGGACGGGTTGGAAAACTAAATTTGTCTCGTATTGTGAAAGCCAGCTAAGGCATAGAGTTATGGAGTGACAAAATTCACAAAACTATGACCAGCGTTAGACACGCAGGTGACTTGCTAACAAAAGTCAGACACTGGTAGTAAACCCTAATAGTAACCTTCGTCCCTAAGACATTCTAGTATCAGTTAAATTTGTTTACTACTAGATAAATTGCGGTCGGTCGGTGGCCGACGTGGTGTAGAAGAGCCTGGGGGCTCAAACAACAATAAACAACTCTTTCGTACCTACCTCGGATCCAATAAAGTTGTAAGAAATCTCGAGTTTCTTCATAACGGAATTCTTTCGCTTTTTGGATGGATCTGTTTGTGTTAAGTCTCTCCACCGAAATTGGTTGAAATAAGGACGTATATACGTCGATCGTGATCACGTCGATATGATTAGGTGAATGCTTTTGAATACATGTGTATTTTTTGGGTCCCAGCTGTTGGAATATTAGAAGATGATAATATGAAAGAGAGAATAAAACTTATTTTGTATCATTGATAAGCTAGAGCTAGTTCAAGACCTTTGTGGCGTTTGCCGATTAAATACCTACGTCTAGTTCGCACGGAGGATCTCGGCCGTAGTGAAGTTAGAGGTTTCGATGTGCAATGGAGCTTTTTCTAACTAAATTGTCTTTGCGCATCACAAACGGCTAACTTCACGGAAACCTAGATCCGCCGTGCGAACTATACGACGCGTCATCGAGTGGCTTCGCTCGTGCCTGCGATTCATTCGGCCGGGTGCGAGCAATGAAGCAACAATGAAGCTTATTAAGAAACGGATCATTTTATAAAAATGTTAAGTCAATTAAAAAGAACTGTCTAATGAAAGCTTAGCATTTCTTGTCCCTCGCTTTACTTAGAGTAAGATTCTTGGAGTTCCCTACTAATTGTAGCCAAAAAAAGCGCATCGTGAGCGGTAAATACATGTAAAATCAGTTTAGCAGAATTAGTATCGTTGGTTTTTTCTCGTTTTAATCTAGTGACAGGACTCTTCAGCTAGAAACAGTCTTGGTTGGCTGCATCTGCCAGATATTCTGCCAAGTGTAATTATTGGTAATAATAATCTAGTAGAGTTCTTTGTGATAGAGCTCGTCCGGGGAAGGACTACCACCATACCTATTTCTGCCGCCAAGCAGTAATGCTCGCATTGTTGTGTTCCGGTGTGAAGGGTATGGTTTCCGGTGAAATTACTGGCACATGAGGCTTTCGCGAGTGATACTTCTGGTAATGCAAGCGTCCATAGGCTGCGGTAACCGCGCGTTCAAGAGTAAGGACCCTTGACCATCTCGTCATTCTCTGACGAAAGGGCGCGTGTCGGGTCGCGTTGTCGCGGGTGCATTTTGTTTAATTCTTATGGACGACAAGGATGACAACACACTGAACGCGATAGCTCGGTTCGGGTCGGGTCAGTATGCTGTCATCCTTGTCGTCCATAAGAATTAAACAAAATGCACCCGCGACAACGCGACCCGACACGCGCCCGCTTGCGTCTGTTGCATTTATCGAATACCCACCTGGCAGGCGTCCTTCCCGCCTTCCGGGTAGCCGGCGCAGATCATGCCCTCCGTGACGTTTAGGTCGCGGTGCTCGAGCCACTGGTTGCAGAGGTCGCGGTTCAACACCGGGACCTCCACCTCGTTCACGGCCGGCTCGTACTCCGACACTGGAACAAGAGCTTATGTGATGCAGTTTGTCTGGAAAATATAATCTACCAGGAGGCGATTCTCGTGCATAGATAAATGGTTACAGGTGATATATTATTATATGCTTTATAACTGTAAAAATTTCTATAAATTTTTGACAGTTATGACGATATCACATGTGACCATTTATTTATGGCACGAGAATCGCCCTTCTGCGCCCCGCGGGTACAGTTTTTTATCCCACGGTCGAACTACTGGAACAAAAAGGTTTTAACAGTTCTATAACTTCAGTCTTAAAGAACAAATGGAAGGACCCGACAATCCGAGATAAAAATAGCCTATATATTCCGTATCATAATCTATGCCTGTGCCTAATAAAAATCCCTTGCATATTTACTTTCTTACTTTATTTATGACTACGTTTTACCTCAAACCTCCAACTTTACTTGACCTGCCTAAAACATCGACCTGCCACCTAAACGTCAGCTTTCTCGGAAATGTAAAGAGGAAACACAATTTACCTTGTTTACTGTGCTTACGCTTGCTAAGCTGGTCGTTGACCGCCTAACAACCTTCAGCAAAAGAGAGAAGAGAGAATTTTCACTGAATATAAATAGATATTTTTACCTGGTGGACTCTTCAGCAAGAGTCCGTCTTGGTGGGTACCACCGCAGTGTCAGATATTCTACCTCCAAGCAGTAGTGTGCAAGCCGTACTGTGTTTAGGTTTGAAGGGCACTGTAGCAAGTGAAATTACTGGGCGAAAGAGACTTAACAACAATGTCTCGGGATAATAAGCGCAGTGCAGTGCCACGCAAACGCTTAAAAACTTTAAACTTTGGGTGGCACTGCATCTGTAATGCTAAACATCAGGTGGGCGTCTTGATTGTCTTGCTTGTTACATGCTGACATAACAAAAGAAAAAGATATTAATACCTACAACGCAATGAAGGCACTGTCTCCTATAACTGTTCAGGGCGATGTTCTAGCTGCCCCGCTACTGTAGCGCTTCGGCAATGTTCGCAGAGGCCCGCACAAACTGCTTTAGTACTACAGTGCGCAAACGAGGCACGTCCCTGGTGCACAGAGTGAGGGCTAGCACCAACACCGTTCTAGCCATGATTGCTAATAAGGTAGACTGTCCGTACATCCGACACTGCTGTAATGGGCATGTCCCCATTGGCATCGGTTATACCCTGACCTTATATATGCTTATCATAGGTAATCGTTAGGCTAATAATTGGGCCAATACCCTGCAGTTGTTGTAATTTGATTTTAATTTTAATTTGTGCCATATTATTTTCTAAAATTGTTTAATTTTAATATTTACCTTATACTTTTATTAATTTCTAGTTTACTGTCTATACAAATATTTAATAATGTTACCTACTTCTATGAGTCTACAAGTTACTCGAAATAAACAGATTTTATTTATTTATGTATTTATAACACTTTCTTTGAAACACTACGAATATAGCTCTGGAGCAAGAGGCTTCAGACTTCTAAGGTTTAACTATGTCAATAACAAACACCAGCAGCGTTCTTTTAGTAATTATTTTCTACTAGCAGTCCGTCCCAGCGCGGGTGCAATGAAACCGCACCCGTGCGAGGCCGGGGCGGCTCGCTAGTAATAAATATAGCTTATATTACTCTTTTTTTTTTTTTATACCACTAGAGTGGCAACCAAGCGTACGGCCCACTTGATGGTCAGCGGTTACCGTAGCCTATGTACGCATGCTACATCATAGATATCACTTGCGTGTTACCACTCTGAGACGTAAGATGGAAAGTCTCATGTGCCTGTAATTTCACCGGAAACCATACCCTTCGAACCGGAACACAGCAATGCAAGCATTACTGCTTGGCGGCAGAAATAGGTATGGTGGTAGTCCTTCCCCGGACGAGCTCTATCACAAGAACCCTACTACTCTTACTCAGGGATAATGTAGCATTCTAATGTGAAAGAATTTTAGAAATCTGACCAGTAGTTTTTGAAACAAAAATACAAATCTTTCCTCTTTATAATATTAGTATTTATTCTTATAATATTAGTATTTATTATAGTTATTATTTATTCCACATGAAAAGAAATATAACAGCATGGTTGAGAAGATACAAAATAAATTTGCTCGTTTTTTGTACCTTAAGCTGTATGGGGTCTATCCGTTCTTTCCCCTAATGTATCCCACTCTTTTTGTGCTGGGGATGGTCGGTTATTTAAAGCTGGAGGTTAGAAGAGAAGTAATGCTCGTTACGTACATATTCAAGCTGTTGAGAGGTATGGTGTATAACCCGCGAGTATTGATGTGTGTGGGGCTGTATGTGCCTAATAGCTATGTACGCGCGCGGCGACACAAATTACTCGTAATACCGAGAGCTAGAACTAACCTGATGAAGGAAGCACCTATTGCAAGAGCCATTCGCATTATTAACAAATTATGCGAAGAGGACGATACAGACTTGTTTGTAATTTCCTTGGCGAAATTCACAGAAAAGGCTATACAGTATGTAAGTAGGTAATAAACTGCACTTTTAAATTATGTTACTTAATGCATAATGTGTAATTGTTTGTTTTGTTAATTTTCAATATCGATTTGGTTTAACACTGTTATGATATTGTAAACGTTAAATAAATAAAATAATAATAATAAAATAAATAATTAGTACAGATAAAATTTCACGCGTCACTTTGGACTTTGCTAAAGAAGCGTTACACATACCCTCTAAAAAATTTAGTCCGCGTTTATTATTTATTTAGATTTAATGTCCTTCAAGCTGACTAACTCAGCGATCACTAAGTTTTCATTATACAGGGTCATTCATTATCAACGGCAAAAGTTTCACACATCAAAAAAAAAAGTTCTATTTGTGTTTTTATGTATGTGTTCTATTTTATAATGATTGACCCTATATATGGGTAGTATTCTGGTGATACTCACTGTCCTTATCGTCGCGCTTGCCCCAGCCGATGACGGTGCAGAGCGTGTCGGGCGCCAGCACGCGGCCCGCGGGCGGCAGGCACACGGGCGACAGCTGCTCGTGGTAGCGCACGCGCACCGCCAGCTGCGGATACGCACCCTTATCATCATGACAACCTCTAAATGTTCTCACTGCTGAGACACTTGCCTACTCTCGAGCAAGAGTGTGCGGAACTTAATCCACCACGCGGACCCAATGCGGATTGACACACACCCTTGTTATAGATACCTACAGCTGTGAAAACTGCGAGTGGTCAAATCCAGAAGACAATATATTACTCAGCTCCAGAAGACAAGGAAAATGACACATAATGTCTGCTGCAGACTGCTACAGACTGCCTAAACAATTTGAGAACGTAGAGTTACGTAATGAACTTATTAGAGTTCTTTGTGATAAAGCTCGTGGAAGTACTACCATTTTTGCTGCCAAGCAGCAAGGCTCGCATTGCTGTTCTGGTTCGAAGGTGGCTGTAGCATAGTAGCCGGGGAAGTACTACCACCATACCTATTTTTGCCGCAAAGCAGTAATGCTCGCATTGCTGTGTTCCGGTGTGAAGGGTATGATTTCCGGTGAAATTACTGGCACATGAGGCTTTCGATCTATGCCTCAAGGTGATACCTCTGGTATTGCAAGCGTAACCATAGGCTGCGGTAACCGCTTACCATCTTGTGGGCCGTACGCTTGGTTGCCACTTCAGTTGTATAAAAAAAAAGTAAAAAAAGCCTGTAAATAGTTTTAGTTCTGAACTGTTTTGATAACGATATCTCACCTGAAAAAGCGCGATATCGTTGTCGTGCGCGACGCCAATGTTGTAGAGCGGGTGCGGCACCACGCGGCGCACCTTCACCTTCTGGCCGTAGTAGGCGTGCGAGCGCCGCCGCGTGATGCCCAGCTGGATGGTCCATCCGTTCACGTCGGAGTGGCTGCAATGAAAAAAATGAAAAATGAAAAATGTTTTAATAAGCTTTACAATATTTGGCGGTACAGTACTAATTTTATTATTATGGTAAAACAACTTAATATAAATAGGTAGATAGCAACAGGGGCGTTATTTGCTAACATAGGAGAGTCCAATACTCAATACCCAATGCTCAAAAGTTTTTTTTGTCATTGTGCATTTAGATAAATTACTATACGTAAATTTGTAATTTAGTTTTTAAGGTGTACGATAAAGTATTTTCACTCATTTTTTCGTTCACTAAAATGACATCCAAGGGTACGGCCCACTTACGGTTTATGAAACTTTATTCTCATAAGATAAAATAAGTTTTTAAGAGTAGTAGAATTATTTGTGAAGGACTACCACCATACCTATTTCTGCCGCCAAGCAGTAATGCTCGCATTGCTGTTCCGGTTCGAAGGGTATGGTTTCCGGTGAAATTAGAGGTACATGAGACTTACCATCTAACGTCTCAGGGTGGTAACACGCAATTGATATCTATGATGTTGCATGCGTACATAGGCTACGGTAACCGCTGTTTGACCGTACGCTTGCATTCAATGTAGACAAGTGTAAGGTGATAACCTTTACTAGATTGCAAGTGCCTAAAATGGTAGCCTACTCTTTATGCGACTCTACATTAGAAAGGGTACATAGCGTCCGTGACTTGGGACTCGCTGAAGATTCATGTCTTGATTTTCGTGACCATATTAAGTCTATGTGTAAAAAAGCCAACAAAACATTAGGCTTCATAATGAGAACGGCTTCTCATTTTAAGGACATAGGTGTTGCAATAATGCTATATAATGCATTTATCCGCAGTAGGCTTGAGTTTAGCTCAATAGGTTGGAATCCGCGAGAGGCTAAATATACGCTAATGATTGAAAGGCTGCAGCGTAAGTTTGCTAGATATATATTTAAGCGAAAATATGGGTATTACCCTTATCTTTATCCTTCCTTATTTGTATCCGGTATGGTTGGATTGGATACTCTAGAGCTGAGGCGTAAACTTCAGTTGGCTATGCACTACTGTCTTATACTGCGCAACAAAGTTTACAATCCCTCCATATTGAGCAGTATGGCTATATATGTATGTGCCCAATAACTATGTGAGGTGTGGCCGTCGTCGACACCAGTTGTTTGCTTGTCACATAGCGAGAACCCAACACGCTAACAACGCACCTACTCTACGGGCGCTCACACTTTTGAATTCATTTTTAAACGACTTCCAACATGTCGACATTTTCAATGATAGTATTAGTTCTATTTATAAGTCGCTAAGAATATATTTAAGTTTTTAGATTAATTAAGTTAAGATAGTAAGCGTTTTGGTTATATACTGTAAGTTAACTATCATATTCAATAAATAAATTCTAAATTCTAAATTACCACTAAAAAAAAATTAAAAAAAACTTGGATAGAAGCACTATGTAGAATCTGATCTTGAACTTCAAGAAATAATTCTTCCATGAAATCCACCCATTCCCCTCAGAGTGGATGAAATAAGAACAGGCTAGATGATATTCAACTTCAAGAAACAGCTGGTCCATTATGAAAAGACTGAGGTCTACTCTTGCGGGCAATAACGATATCGTGACAGACTTCGTGGTTCAATTTATGGCCCGTGAACGCTCTGAACTTAGCTGTCACCGATATAAATTGAACTACGTTATTAGCTACGATTATCGTTTGTCGCTTTTAAGAGTACCTAGAACCCAGAACTTTCACGAGTTGCATTGTTTCTACTTGGCACTTTTGGCACTTGTTTTCTACGCTGCTTGATGTCTTTTCGGTTTACTTCTTGTGCCTCATTCTTATCAGTAGTGTTGAGACAGCAAAATGTACAAACTCACAAGTTAGTACAAGTTACTCACTTGCCAACGCAATGCGAAGCGGTGAGTACCCACTGGTCAGCGACCAGTACGCCTGCGCAGTAGAAAACCTCCTCGGGACCGCCGAGGATGGCAGCCAGGAACGGCCAGTCGCCAGGGCTGGCCTCCACTCCCCCCACTATCCGCTTCTGCGCCCCGCCGATGTTCCGGCGCCTGCCGCATTCTGAGAAAATTTAGAGGCGTTATTAGTTATGTAATACGTAATAAATCATGTTCATACAAAGTAATGAATCATCAATGTATAGTATGCCAACGGATCTTGGCCATCGTCAAGTTAGCAGTTTGTTGCGAATATAATAAAGAAACGGTCGCAAAAATACAATCATGATCCGTTAGGACAACATTTAATTCAATAAAGCATTTGCGACTGATCAATGATCCAGTGAGAACTTGTATGTTATCAGATGCAACCACAAACTGATATAATATAATCCGTTGACTGAAACCTAATACATAGATAGCTAATGACCGGGAATTAGGCTACTTTTTATCTCGGAAAAAGTACGGATCCAGAGTTCCACGCAAACGAACTCGCGGGCAACAGCTAATAATAAATAAATTTGATAAAACAAGGTTTAAGTGCTTCGTGTTTCATTTGGCTATATTTATACACACACAACACTCATGGCTGGCCAGCTGGTTTGTGGTCACTATTTATTTTTATGTTGTTTCTTGGTTCCATGCATAAACGTAATCCAAAGTTTAGACAAATCCACATAGGACCTTGTGATAGTAAAATAGTTCAGTAGATAAACCTGATTCTGCATATAGGTAATATTTACAGATTGATTTTGTATATCTAGTAAGACTGACAATATTTGTTTTCCTATTCAAGGTGTGCTGAGCTAATACCCTTTTGTAGCTGGCTATTTACTCGTGATATTTGTAGAGGACTAAGAGCTTTCGGTAATTATTATTTGAACTAAGGAAACTGGGACAAGCAGGTCATGCCATGCCCAAGCCAAAACAGCTAATTTGTAGGTATGGAATTTACGTTTGGAATTTCAGGAACGCGACTAATGTTCGTTTTACAGGCTGTCCGGCGAAAGTTTGAGGTTGAAAGGGATCCCCATATTAGCCTCCAAAACATAACCTTTTTGTCTACGTTCGCGAAATAATAGCCAACTACATCATTTTGTTTGTCTTTGGCGCGTAAATTGTTGTCTAAACCCCAGGAACACAAAGTCAGCCGAAATTAAATGCAAAACAACTTCTTTATTCATTTCACCTTTAAGCCAAGCGGAACCTAAATTAAAATTTAAGCAACAAAAACCCTTTTCGGGGTTACGGTAAACAGGATTTTGGTGGCGCAAGCTAGAAGCGATTATTTTTTACAATGCCATTTTGATCCGTAAATCGAATGTACTCGTAAATTTGCTTACTAAATTGTGTTATAAATTATCGTCAAAAAGTTATATTTCTGAAGCTCTGGACGGTGGCTCTGAAATACAATTTTCTAGTTAAACCATATATAATAATCCAAGATTTAAAGGTATTTTTTATGCCATAAATCATTTCTTATGTAGGTATTTCACGCATTCAGCGATATCTTGCGCATCAGAGTCTTGGATCGTTCAAGAATCACGAGAGACGAGACGAGACTGAAAATAGGTTTATTAGGTACGCTTAGGGGATTACGGCTGTCGTGAAGTTAGCCGTTTGTGATTCGCAAAGACAATTTAGTTCGAAAAAGCTCCATTGCGCATCGAAACAGATAACTTCAGCTGAGATCCGCTGGCAGTAGGTACTCTCTTGGTAGCTTCTAGTGTATTTAGAAGATTATTGACCGCTGTTCGGGCATCACTTGCAAAGTCGTCAGGCGCAGGTGGGCCGACCCTCGCAAAAACGTAATTAAAGTTCCCGCAGTCCTCCGCCGGACAGTCAAGGTGGACAGATTACACACAAACTTACACAATTTGTCTTTGCAGATTTAATTTTGTCTAGACAACCCTTTGCATTACGAGTTCTTGAAATTGTTACTATTTTATTAAATTCTGGTAAAGCTGACTTTTTGATATCAAACGTAAAGTGGAAAGTTGTTTGGGCTGGTAGGTAAGTTAGTTTATAAACACGAGTGAATATGTTTACAATTGAGTTAATTTGTGACCGGCTCTGAAGTTTGTTTGGAAAGTAGCCCACCTTCCATATTGATAGACTATTAACAACTGTTTTATCCGTGACAAGTACAAGGCCACTGATATCAAATTGTCCACAAACCATTTACAACATTCATTTTAATGTTCCCTATAACTAAATAATCGTATTTAATAAACATAACCAAAGATAAAATCTTCTTTCAAAGGCATTTTATTCCTCCATCCGTCGGGAATTATATCTTCTTTGAAGCCCTCATTTATGTGTCTCAATAACAACATGTTATTGCGTGTTTACCTCTGGCAATATCGGGGGAACGGCAGGTTTGTGTAGTTGTAAAACGGGCTTTTTCGCGACGACTTTTGATTCATTATTGCTTGGATAGATCCTGCGGAGCGATTAGGTGTCTGCTGGTTATGATAGTCTAGTTTGGCTATGTGTGTAGCTACGGAGTAAGTTAAAGATTTAGTGAAGCGGTAGTGTAATGGTAGAGTCAATATTGACTTCCAAATTTAAGATGATAAGAATAACTTCTTGAGCAACAACAATATAGCACTATCTAAACTCAACTAGCAGGTTTGTAACCAGCCCCATGATCACATAACTCTGTTATAGACCAATGTTCATTGATCTCCATCTCAAACTGTCTATTATGACAGAATAGCTATGGTCAAACTATCTTATTAGACAGTTTCAGATAAAGATCTATGGTGTTGTTCGATAACAGAGTTATGTGATCAACCCGCAGGTTGGCTAATAGATTTTAAAAAGCTTAGGCAAATAAATAAGGAACCAGTTCAGTGAAAGTACATAAGCTGACGTAGAAGTAAGTAGCAAATACAAAAATAATTAAGCCTTTTTTTCATCATCATCATCATCTACAGCCCGATTTCACTCACTGCTGGGTATAGGCCTCCCTTTGTATGTGCCACACCTCTCGGTCCTGTGCTAGTCTCATCCAGGTTCGGCCCGCGATTTTTGTTATATCGTCGGCCCATCGCGCTGCCGCCGACCAACGTTCCTATATCCACTTCTCGGACCCCATTCAGTTAACGCTTTACTCCACCTGTCGTCACCTCGCCTTGCCAGGTGTCCTGCTCAACTCCATTTTAGTTCTAAGCCTTTTTTACGATATTTATAAAGATGATTGGTGCACTGGTGGTCTAGTGGCAGTGACCCCGCCTTCCAATCCTAAGGTCGTGGGTTCAAACCCGGTCGTGCACCTATGGATTTTTCTGTTTCGAAAAATTTATGTGCGCAATGCCAGTGCTCTCATACGGTGAAGGAAAACATCGTGAGGAAACCGGCATGTCCAAGAACTAAAAATTCGAAAGACATGTGCCATCCACCAATCCGTATTGGATCCGCGTGGTGGATTAAGACCTAATCACTCTCGCCTGAGAGTAGGCCAGTGTCCCAACAGTGGGAACATTAGAAGGCTGTCATGATGATAAAGATGATGTCATACATTGTCTTGAAGCAAGTTGGTTAACACTCTAGATGGTGTGATTATGTGCAGACACGCAATGGCTAGGACAAGATAAGATTACGTATTCTTGTCCAGCTTCTACACCATACTCTCTGCATAACAGCCTAAGTTTAAGGTGTATTATTAGTATTTATATACCCGACGCAGTACCTGATGCAAAGGGCATTCAAAACATTCATCAAGGCAAAGAAAGTTCGAGGTATACTTTAGCCTCCACAAAGTTCTCGTACCCACCACCTGAGGAAGTGATTGATGACGCCAGGGACGCTTACTGACGAAGAATGATCACTGTCGCTTGACGAAACACAAGACAAATAGTCCAGCTAATAAATAAGCCCAATGTTACAAGATACATTGCACGAGGCCGTATTTCGTATTTAAAGAAAATTGCTTAAAAATACTTGTAAAAAATAAATAGCATATTATTTGTCCCAATTCCACACTGGGATTTTCATAAATGATTAAGAGTACTATGGTATCACTACACCCAGACCTACTTTTCTAAACAAGTATTTTTAGATCTATCTATCTTTTAAAACTATCGTGAACATTCATTTTAACAACGGGTGTCACCCGGTATATCGAAGAGGTACCAACACTGTTTCTACTCAATTTCGAGAGTCTCCATCAGGATGGATGTCGCGCTTCTTCTTCGTATGAGTTTGTATGAGTCAGTGGCCTACTCCAAAGATGGAGTTAATAGGGTGTAGGGTAAGACCTCCACCATGATATAAAAACTTTGAAAGAGCCGAAACCAACTGCTAAACGGCCCTCCGAAGCATGAAAGCGCTGTTGATATTGAAATTTTCAGATCATCATCATGACAGCCTTCTAATGTTCCCACAGCTTGGACACTGGCCTAATCTCGAGCGAGAGAACGAGAGAACCTCTTTTATCCGAGAACCGTCTGCCAAGGCACCGCGGGGTTGAATTCGTTAATTTACAAGAACTATTTTAAGTCGTCATAGTCATGAATGAATATTGTATAAGTTTACTTAAAACCTTCAATTGTTGTCGCATAGCCGGTCTAAAAGCGATAAAGTGACAAAGCCACTTCAAACAATGATGTTTTAGCTCGACGGTCTGTAGCAAGTGAAATAACTGGGAGAATGGAACTCTAAAACCTACATTTGACGACCGATGTAGCGCGGCGGGCAAAGGTCTGCCTGCGACGCAGAAAGTTGCTGGTTGAATTCCCGCCTTGGAACAAATGTTTGCACGAACTGCAAATATTTGTTCAGGGTGTTCTGGGTTTTTTTCTGTATAATAAAAAAATATCTATCTATGTTTTGTACTGTATTAAGTATATCATCTAGTTCTAGTACCTATTATACACTATACGCTAAGCTCTGCTTAGCTTGGGGCTAGATGATGCTATGTGGATTATTCAGCATTATATATTTATTTTATAGTACAGATTGGGGTGACACTACAACTGTAATGCTTAGGCATCATTAACCGACATAGAAACAAAAATTTGTCGTCTTGCAAAATAATAAGCAGCTTTTTTTGAATCTGATTTATTTGTATGCTTTGAAAACTTAATACCTGTGATTGGCAAGTTATACACAATTAAATATTCTTGTGCAAGCCTACATTAATTATGCAATAAGCGATTTAATTTAAATCTAACCTAGGAAGACTAGCAACACTAGGACTTTATAAGTATTATGCTTGTTCAAAGCAATTCTGCAATTCCATTATTCTAAAAGGATTAAAAGTTTTACAGCCTTCAAAAAAGTTAATTTTATACCTCGTTTATTTGTAAGGCTGTCAGACTTTTTGTCGTCGTAGCTGATTCTACGCCGTAGAACTCGTAGAAGATGCTACGGCGTAGATTTCGTAGCAGCTGCTACGAGTGAATGCTACGTCGCACTGATTTCGGCTCGTCTCCATTTGTAAAGCTTTCATTTGCTTATCAGTACCTAGAATTTCATTTTATATCAACAGGATCATTATCTTGCTTTATACGTACTTCATCACCATAAATCCATCCCTCTCATTTCCAATTTCTGCGTTATCTAAACCACACCCTTTGTGAGGGTAGGAATTTAATAAAATTTTACATTAATCTCGACGGACCCATCACTTACTCAGATAGCATCTATGCCGTTATTGAAAGAATATTAAAAATTAATTTATTCATGAAACTCTGTTATAAAAAGTATGTATGAGTGTCTGTATGTTATAAAAAATAAAGTTATTTCCCTCACGATATTAGGGGTGTGAGTCTGATTACCTACGTTTGGACACAAGTTGTCAACTGAACACAAACCATGTGAAAAATATTCGATCACATTTACCAAATGTATAAAAATATGTAGCAAATAAATTTTAGGAAAATCTCGCTTTCACAACGCAATACCTCTTAAATTTTATAGGTAATTATGATTTGATGCCTCATAAAGTGCCAGCAAAATGAAAAGGTACATTTACGAATGCGGTTCTTCAGAAAACGAAACAAAAACATGGTGTGTAGAACAGTAGAACAGTAGAACAATACGTATTGTTCTACTGTTATTATTGTTCTACTGTTATATTGATGATTAATTATTAGTAAAAATACGCTGAAATTCAAAACGAAGACAGAGTATAAAATAAAGTTGCTCCCCGCCGTCTGTCCAGGTCTGTCCCTTTGTATGTATATGTGTATACGCTTAGATCTTTTTAGCTACGCAACGAATTTTAATGCGGTTTTTAGCAACAGAAAGAGTGATATAAGAGGAAGGTTCATACGTCGTTTACGCTAGTTATATTATAAATGCGAAAATTTGGATTAATGTATATAAATGGATTTATGTTATTCAATCACTGATAATGTGAACCACGGGCAGTCACAGACATTCCAGTAGTTTGATCAAACAGGCTGGTTCAAAACTTCAAACATGTTTGATCAAATTACTTGAACGACCATACCTATTAGTGCCGCCAAGCAGTAATGCTCGCATTGCTGTGTTCCGGTGTGAAGGGTATGGTTTCCGGGGAAATTACTGGCACATGAGGCTTTCGATCTTGGCCTCAAGGTGGCAACCCGCGAGTGATACCTCTGGTATTGCAAGCGTCCATAGGCTGCGGTAACCGCTTACCATCTTGTGGGCAGTACGCTTGGTACTTTAGTTGTAAAAAAAAAACAAAAAAAAACGACTATGACTACTTTTAAGTATTTCTAACAGTACTGTAGATGTTTAATAACTGATATAATGATGATGATGATATAACAAAATAAATGCCAGCTCTAGTCACGTTTCTCTCATTCAGTAATGTTTTTATTAAAAAAAACATTGTTTCGTCAACTTTTCGCTATATTACAAAATGGCGACAAGCCGGTATGAGCTAAGGGACGATAGAATTAAACTCAGAACTTATGACCAGCCGTTACAGGTAATGAGACCACTGTGCAGTATATGCTAACGCAAAACCACCAATAACTTGAACAAATAAAGTGGTTTTTAGCTTGAGTTTTATATTTGGACCTAACGAAATGACTTAGAGATTTTTATCCATTTCGCTGTTACTTTTAATTAAGACAGACAGTTAAACTGTCTTGCGATTTATTCTGTTAGGGTTATTTATTTCGAACTTTATTGTTTTAATAAATATTGTATTTATTTTACAAAGTATTTCTATGAATATGTACAGCAAAAGCTTTTAAATACTTACTACCTACCTACCTACTATTAAGTAAGTTCGTATGAGTCAGTAGCCAACTCTGGTGACAGAGTTTCTAGGTCGCCCGAAGGCTTCTGGTCATGGCCTAACAACTTTGAAAAAGACCGACTGCTTAAAGTGCCTTCTGAAGCACGGGAGCGCTCCGTTCAAATTGCCACTGGCGGTCATCCATCCAAATGATGACTACGCGGACCAGTGCTTAACTTCGTTGATCTGTTAAGAACAACTTACCAAGCTACGTCACGAGCGCTCCCTACCACTATTAAAACAGCGCATTATATATTTTAATGACGATATGATATAAGTGGTTTATAAAAGTTGTTGCTATTGTAATTAAGTTGTATTGTTTAGTATTGTTGTTCTAAGGATAGGATCAATGTTGCCTCTAGCACAAATATTTGTATATAATACAAGTATCTTCCAAGAGCCTGGGTACTCAACGCCAGCAGGCATATTATATCTTGTGTCAAAGGATGAGGTCGTTGCCCTCCTGCCCTGAGGCTTTGTGCGTACCTAAGATATCTTATGCATACTCAGCATTCGTCCCGAGCCGACCGTCTGAGCCGTAAAGTTCATTTTACTCACAAATTCTGAGGAGCAAACAGACAGATCAAAGCATAACGATGATTTTTTAAATAGAAAATCAAGTAGAAAAGAAATTAATATAAAAAAATTGTTGAGTTACTGACTGACTGCAGATGCAGTGCCACCCAAAGCTTAAAGTTTTTAAGTTCAGCGTGGCACTGAACTGCGTTCATCACCCCAAGACGTTGCTGTTCAGTCTCTTTTGCTCAGTAATTTTACTTGCTACAGTGCCCTTCAAACCTAAACACAGTAATGCTTGCACACTACTGCTTGGAGGCAAAATATCTGGCACTGCGGAATACCCACCAAGACGGACTCTTGCTAAAGAGTCCTTGTGGTCCAGATAAAACCATTAATTAAAAAAATATATACGATACCAGTTTGTAGGTTGTTAACGCAAACAAAGACACGGTGCGTTCCACTAGTATATAGTACAGTAAGCGTTTTAAAAGATATATTATATTACAATTTTGTGTGTATCATGTCTTCTGTGCCAGCAATCCGCTTAGTCGTCAACTAAATCTATTGAGAAAACTATATTAGCAACAATCCCAGTCGTATAAAAACAAATGGTAGGTACCTATGTCTTAATTTAGTAAACTCAGTAAGGATGAAATAAGTCAGTAAAATACTTACACAATTACCATTCACCACCAACATTAAAGACATTTTCTCCGAGATCACTACCTAAGATCAATTTTTCACTCCCATAAACCCATGTTCACGAAATGTTAGCAAACGTATTCGCGAACTTAAAATATTTTTTTTAATTCATTAATTCAGGCGTTACTTTTGAAGAAATTCACTATAAGATATCTACGAGTATCAGACGACAATCAACTAGCACTAGAGATTTTTCGCCTGTTTTTAAAATATTTTTTGAAAATATGTACGACTTGTCAATAGTATATTGATAGCAAAACTTGTTAAATTTAATGATCCACTTTAAGGCTGCGTTTCCACCAGAGATTTGCAAGGATGTGTAGCGAAAGTGTGTTTGTTAGGAAGCAATATAATTATTTCATTTACCTAGCCTCGCTCTGCCCAGCTTAAATGAAGTGATTCTATTGGTTCATAGCTAATACATCCCTCGCTACACATCCTCGCACATCTCTGGTGGTAACGCAGCCTAATCCTCATGAATCCGAAACACATTTCTCCCATATGAGTCACCTTAGGGGCTGGCCACACATAATATGTGATGATTATTATGTAATGCTACCTACATAGAAATAATGCTCTTAACAATAAAGCTTTTAAGTACCCACTCTGTCATGGAGACCTATTAATTATTCAATCTGTCATAACATAAGTACTTACTTAAGGGCGGGGATTTTAATTAAACATTTTCGGTTCTAATTAATGCTAAAGTCTCGGTTTGCTTTTCTTAAACAGTGTCAATTAAGCGCAACACACACAGGACGCCGGCGCGGGCCAGCGGCAGATCTGCCGCGGGTGTTTTATGTTGTATTTGTACTGACGACGACAAGGATGACATAACACTGAAAGCGGGCGCGGGTCGGGTGAAGCGCGGCAGCCGCTCCCGCGTTCAGTTCACAAATTAAAACAAAAAACACCCGCGGCGGATCTGACCAGACCCGCGCCCGCCCGCTGTGTGTGGTGCGCGTTATTGGTAAAGTCTTTGTGTGGGCTACAATGTTTGTTTAGGAATGTAAGTTGCATTTGTCAGGCTACTAATTATAGTACTTACTTGTAAAAAATCATACAGCATAACATATTCTCAAAAACTCATTCTGTCGACCAATCAATATTTTATGGTTTCAGTCCAGTACTCGTCCACTATATTTAAGTTAAATTATATTGTACAAGAAAACTTAAGAAAATTTATTTTCAACTCCCAGCCTCAGATTTAAAAATTAAAAATACCAGGATGTTATTTTTGTCCCGAGTAAAAACTCTGTTATTTTTGAGGCACGCAGTGAAAGGTGGCAAGCACGGGCTTAGAAAATAACCTTTAGTCGGCAGTGTAAGAGCAGAAGTGTTGAAAGGGTTGCGGATTTAAATTGACTTTGAAAATATTTACCTTTAATACGTATCTAGCACCTTTTTTTTATACCACGAATGCGGCAACAAATCGTACGGCCTACTTAATAGCAAGTTACCGTAGCCTATGTACGCTATCAACATCAAAGATATCACTAAAGTGTTGCCACCCTGAGACGTAAATAAAAAGTCTCATGTGCCTGTAATTTTATCGGAAACCATACTTTTTTTGGTAGTGTTCCTTCCCTGGACGAGCTCAATCACAAAGAACAAGTATTCGCAGGGAGACGTTTGAGTTATACTACAGTATCTCCACTTCACACATCTTGTTTGGGCAACATATGTAACCAACTTGACACTAGATGCTGTATAAATCATCTTCAATAGATCTCTATAGTAAAGTGTGTATCCAGGCAGCGAGCCACCCTACGGACGAGCTACGTTCAGTTGGAAATGCCTTTAGGCATTCTAAAAACTATCAACAAACGTTACAACATATTTGTATAGTACGGAGTTTCGGAGACGAAAGGTTGTCAGCGATCGACGCTTCATCATGTTACGAGTTCAAAATGTTCCTTTCTAAAATAAATTAGTGTATTTTTTATAAGTAACTAGCGTTGCCCGTGACTTTGTTGTGTGGAAACTTTGATGTGTAGGAACTGATCTGTCCTGGATAAAAACTTTACCGTTAAAACTATGGGATAGATTTGTATCAGTATAAAAAGTAGCTTTTGTAATATTCCAGAATAGTCTGAAATAGCACAATGAAAATGTTTTTCTTTGAAAAAGGTAGATTATAGAATCTAGATTCGTTCAGTCGTTCTGCCAAAACATCCATCCAAATTTTTGCATTTTTTTTTTTTTTTATACAACTGAATTGGCAACCAAACGTACGGCCCACAAGATGGTAAGCGGTTACAGCCTATGGACGCTTGCAATACCAGAGGTATCACTCGCGGGTTGCCAACTTGAGGCTAAGATCGAAAGCCTCATGTGCCAGTAATTTCACCGGAAATCATACCCTTCACACCGGAACACAGCAATGCGAGCATTACTGCTTGGCGGCAGAAATAGGTATGGTGGTAGTCCTTCCCCGGACGAGCTCTATCACAGAGAACTCTACTACTCTTATTATTATATTTATATTAATAGACCATAGAAATTATATTTGAAACCGTGAAATATTGGATTCGGTTTTGGCGATAAACTGCCCGTAAAGCTGGGATTATCCTAAATAGGAATAATAACTGTAGTGTAAGCTTTTAAATATTTGGGAAACAATACCGTTCCTGCCTTCTTGGACAATGTAAAGCTAATGCTGTTCGTAACTCTGGGAATGATTTAACGATACAGCGATGTCCAAAACTTCTAAAATTAACGAAAAAAATTTTAGGTCGAGAATGTATGTATTTAAAATTATTTACATAGCGATCGTTAAGATAGATGATTCTCAGAATTACGATCACCTCTTCAGAGAACAGCATTTATTAGGGTGGGTTATTTCACCCTAGCTGGTAGTAATGATAGGTACTTACAACCATTTGTTTTGAGTAAAATAACCTTTATTAATTTTACCATTACCAAAAGAAAAAGGTAAAATGTGAAAATCTCGGAAACACGTTCAGGAAGAAACACTTCTGGTATTTGTACAATGAATTTTACCTGGCAATTGTCAAGCATGAATAAAATAACAATGTTTCCATCTTTGCGGGCTGTTTTTTACTTAAATATTTTTCTAATAAAGCGGTTACTCTAACTCTGGCAAAACAAAAATGTACTTTAGCAGTTTGTGTTCTTTCGTTTATTTTTTACTAGCTGTTGCCTGTGACTTCGCGCGGGACTTGGGAACCGTACTTTTTTCTGGAATAAACACCTACCCTACCCTATGTCCTATTCTCGATCATTATATATCTATATTTTAAATTTCAGCTAAATCAATTCTGTGGTTGTTCACATTCAAATTCAAAATAGAATTATTTAATAAAATTACAGAGATCATTTTAAAACATTGTCGTGTTATTAGAGGAACAAACGTCTAACCAAACAAACATTCAAAATTATGATTAAAGTTTAGTGTGAAGTAATGTGATATATTAGTTTTTTTTTTTTTTTTTTTTATACAACTGAAGTGGCATCCAAGCGTACGGCCCACAAGATGGTAAGCGGTTACCGCAGCCTATGGACGCTTGCAATACCAGAGGTATCACTTGCGGGTTGCCACCTTGAGGCTAAGATCGAATATTTTATTCTGTAACATTTTTTAGTGTCTAGATAAACCTAACATAGGTTTTAGGCATTATTAACCACAGTATTGTAAAAAGTGTTATTTTTTGTGATGAAATAAATTGTCTATCTATCTATCTATCTATAATTATTCTTATAGATTCCACGTGGTGGATTAAAACACAATCACTCTCTTTTTTTCGGAATCGTTTGGAAGTGGGAAGCTCTTTTATTTTCTTCTATGTTGAATTCATATTTACATCCAAATAAATTTCAAACTAGGAACCAAAGATTCCGCTTTTGAAAACCCCATTTTTATTCAACCTTAAAAAGAGACGAATCATCAACTAATGGGCTCGGTCCCCTAAATATTTAAATTACAATTCTGCCTCGCACAGTAACAAATCTCGAAACCGCAACCAATCGCATTCTTTGCTAATTGCGACCGCCCGCGGTCGCGGCTTCCTCACATTATGTCGGTTTAGGACACGTACTCACGTGACCAACACATACCCTGAGCTCTCGCTTCTGAAACATTCTAATATAACCACCAAGCATTACATACGCCTGCGGTTTTACTAGCACGGCTCCAAGATAAAAGTTGTTGATATTCAATTTCTAAACTGCACTATCGATTAAATAAAGAAAGTAATTATTTACCGGGGGCCGCAAAAGTAATGTCATCTAATATAAATATAATAGTTAAATAAATAAATAGTTTATTCAATTTTAACAAGGTACAATAGGATAACAAATGCAAACAGTTAGGCATAGGTATACATAACACTTGAGCCTGAACTAATCCTGTATTTCAGGCGAAAATAGCTAATTAGAATCTTAAAATAAGGATGTTTTTGCAAATGATAACAAATGTTATAACTAACCCGCCTTTTCTTTTTCAGTTGTAATTGATTTTTGCAAAGTTGCAGCAAAAATAATTGAGTTCAATCAGTTTTTTGTTTGTTTGTTTGTTTATCAGTTGGTATCTCCTAGACTGGTGTACTGGTGGTCTAGTGGTAGTGACCCCGCCTTCCAATCCTATGGTCGTGGGTTCAAACACCTTATTTCTGCCGCCAAGCAGTGATGCTCGCATTGCTGTGTTCCGGTGTGAAGGGTATGGTTTCCAGTGAAATTACTGGCACATGAGGCTTTCGTTCTTAGCCTCAAGGTGGCAACCCGCGAGTGATACCTCTGGTATTGCAAGCGTTTATAGGCTGCGGTAACCGCTTACCATCTTGTGGGCCGTACGCTTGGTTGCCACTTCAGTTGTATAAAAAAAAAAAAAAAACCTATGGATTTTTCTGTTTCGAAAAATTTATGTGCGCAATGCCAGTGCTCTCATACGGTGAACGAAAACATCGTGAGGAAACCGGCATGTCCAAGAACTAAAAATTCGAAAGACATGTGCCATCCACCAATCTGTATTGGGTCCGCGTGGTGGATTAAGACCTAATCACTCTCGCCTGAGAGTAGGCCAGTGTCCCAACAGTGGGAACATTAGAAGGCTGTCATGGTGATCTCCTAGAGGATATATTTCAGTAGCTGACGCTCGGTCTGCGGCCGAAGTGGTTACACACGTAGGTACCATTTGCGAATAAATAGCGTCAGCAGTGCGATTGCGATCTACACCAACGCTCGTCGGCTGTTTTAATTCAATTCACACAAAGAACCAATTTCATAGTGGCCTAGATCTTAGTAACACCATAGAGAAATTGGAAAAAAATATAAAACTAACATTATAATACAATTTTATTTTTATGTAGACAAACAAAGTTCTATATGAAAAATGTCTGTTGTGTTGAGTTTCCTAAAACGGGAACACTAGAGGTCCGCCATGACAGCTATTAGCCAATGATCGTGACGCATCTTGACTTTGACAGTACCTAATAACCCAGTTGTTCGTTAAACCCGCCATGTTGTTTTGCATTGTGTTGCACTCCTTCACAAAGATAAACTTACGTAAGATTGCGAAAGAAGCTAAAATAAATTAAATAAACAGCTTAGAATGGTTTCTTTATTGAATATCTAAATATCTAGACCCCTACAAAGGACCTAGGCCCGGCTCCATACATCGAGAAACAACTCCTTTTCCTTAAAATATCGAGTTGAAAGATTATACCAAAAAGAAGCTGTGCATCACTAAAATTCAATATACTCAAAAGAACACTTCACAAGTGATTCACAAGTTTTCATAATAATTATTGTCAAATAAGTTGTTATACCAGTGCTCTCATACGGTGAAGGAAAACATCGTAAGGAAACCGACATGTCCAAGAATTAAAAATTCGAAAGTCTTGTGCCATCCACCAATCCACATTGGGTCCGCGTGGTGGATTAAGACCCAATCACACTCGCTCGAGAGTAGGCTAGTTTCCCAGCAGTGGGAACATTAGAAGGCTGTACCTAAGTATGTTGTTATAAAATCGTCACATCCTGGCTACAAAAGTCGCTAGACCAATGGTAACCTAATTCCATGTTATTGCGTCAGTTAATAAATATTTTGTATTAGACCATAACCACACCCCGGACAGTCTCAATAAAATGTATGAAGCAGACACGTCGCAATGACCACACGCATAGTTTGTGTACGTAAACGGTGCTGTTGTATGTGTGAGTGTCATGGTTGTCCCCACCCAATGAAGCAAGCAAGAGCGAGAAACACTTTCGCTCGCTCTGGCATGCGCGCGCTTGGACCTACATAAAACAAAACTAAAATAAACGCGTGCTCTTAACTTCAGTGCCGACAAAAAGGTGCCGGCAAACTTGCGACCGGGTGAGGTAAGAAAATCCGGTGGGAGGTTGGGAGTGGCCATTCTGTACGTAGTACTAATATCAATACTCAATACTCAATTCATTTATTGCTCTCATATGAATGGTTCATTTACAGTTGTTATATAATAGGTGGTAGTATCACATATGAACCCTGTAAAAGGTGTGTCTGTGTATCTTTTATGTGCCGTAACGTAAGCATGATCAAAATAAGCTTACCATATCCGTTGCAGAGCAGGTGCACTCTGGTGGAGCCGCGGCGGCACTCGCGCAGCTCGCGCAGCAGGCCGCCCTCGCTGCGCAGGAAGGCGCGGTACGAGTGCGCCGCGCCCAGCACGCGGCCACCGTTCTCCTCCGGTTTGCTCAGCTCGTGGCTGCCGTTCAACCACCTGCGGGACATTCTCCATCAGAACTGATCCAAACGAGCATGATAAAACGTTCTACTGCACAATACTCTCCATTAGAACCACAGATTGAAATATGACATTTCATATTTTTGACAGCAAGCCTAGCACTTTAGAAAAAAAGTTTGCCATTATTGTTACACCTCATTTTTAAAGCAATGAAATAAATAAACTTTACTTACGAGTATCCCAGCATAGAGCAGATCTTAAGCGCTGTCTTCTCGTCCAGCGTGGAGAGGCACGCCGGGAACCAGGAGTGGTTGGCGGCTCTGTAGACCTGCAGCTCACCTCTTCCTATGTCGCCGTTGGCTTCATTCAGTCGCACTATAGACAAATATATAGTTATATCTTTTTTTGCACACCTTATGATACTGAGAAAAACAAAAAGTGTTACAATGGGCGGCCTTATCACTAAATAGCAATATCTTCCAGGCAACCTTTGGATGGGTTAGATAGGTTAGAAAATTATATGGACGGCTGTATACAATAAACTAATAAATAACACTGCAAAGCAAAAGTTTTGTCAACAATCTTCGGAACAGCTGGAGTAAATCGGAAAGAGCAACTAGGAAATTAGACCTTACAACTGCACCAATAAATTATACAATAGCTTATTTCTGTTCTCTCTCCATGGTCAGTTAATTCAGTGGGCGTGTGCTAGTATATCATTGCCACAGTTCAAGTCACTCCTCTTGTAGAATCGACAGCTTGCAAGATCATCAGCAGAAAAACAAGTTGTTCGGTGACGGGCAGCGGAAATGAGGTTTTGCGCAGGTAAGTAATTCTTATGCCGCCGGCAACGTAGGCAAAAAAGATAGGATGTCTAATCAACTGGCACTGGCACTTCAACCCGCACACCAATTTGACCTAAGAACTGGGTTCTGAGAGCACTGGTGGTCTAGTGGTAGTGACCCCGCCTTCCGATCCTAAGGTCGTGGGTTCGAATCCGGTCGTGCACCAATGGATTTTTCTGTTCGAAAAAAATTTATGTGCGCAATGCCAGAGCTCTCATACGGTGAAGGAAAACATCGTGAGGAAACCGGCATGTCCAAGAACTAAAAATTCGAAAGACATGTGCCATCCACCAATTCGCATTGGGTCCGCGTGGTGGATTAAGACCCAATCACTCTCGCCTGAGAGTAGGCCAGTGTCCCAGCAGTGGGAACATTAGAAGGCTGTCATGATGACTGGGTGCTGAGAAGAAGGGTTCTGCAATCGCGTAATTCTTCAGAAGACCTTGTGTGTTGCGTATTGTACAAGAAAACAAACTCTATTCCAAACACAAACTATATTTAAGTAGAATGAAAGATGTCGTTGATTTGTATAAAAACCGAGCAAGTAAAATTTTGGTATTTGTACACACAAAAAAATGTATTTTAGTGATGGAAAACATAAGCCGCGCGAAAATTATTGATTTAAAAGCATCGATAAGCACGCAGCACACCACCGGTACCGCACCGCCCCCGCACCGCCCCTGGTTGTGAGCAGACTAATTTCGCGGCGAGCAAAGAGGTTACTCAGCCCTTACTTAGCCCGTCTTTTCGGCACGCGAGAGTACATACACTCACTCATTCTACTTAAATATAGTTCTGTGATTCCAAAGCAATAAGACTCACAGCAGTTCCTCTCGTCCTGTCCCCAGGGGCAGTCTATCCGTCCATCGCACATGTGCGATTGTGATATACACCGCTGGTTGCCGCAGTGCACGTCGCCACTGCGCTTGCACACGCGACAGTTGAGCTCGTCTGATCTGTCCGCGCAGTCTATGTGCCCGTCGCACCGCCAGTCGTGGGGGATGCAGCGCTTCACGTCACATTGGAAGCCGGTCGGGCACACTGCCAGCAAAACATGTTCGAACTAAACAATTGCACTATAACACCGTAAGTTGTTAATTTGAGAAGTTTGACGGTTTCTACTATAAAGAGGGCATTGAAGCTAATGATCATTGCTGGGAAAAGTTTATCGAGCTAAAAGAAAATTATGTTGAAAAATTAATATTATTTTCGCATTTTTTTTATTGTTTTCATTGTCAGGTCGGGAATTTTTGGGACCACCCTCGTAAGTTGCTCCCATTGAAGTGATATTCAAGTTGTATGCCAGGAGGGCGATTCTCGTGCCATAGATGATGGTCACATGTGATATATATCCTCAAAACTGTCAAAAGTGTATAGACATTTTGACAGTTTTTACGGATTTATGTATGCACGAGAATCGCCCTCCTGAAGAGCTTGGCATGGCTATGCACTGCGCTTGTCATCCCGGGTCCAGTAGAGCATGTTTGCGTAATCTGCAAATATTTGTTGCCGGTCTGAGTTTCCATGTAAAATGATTATGTACTCTTTTTAAAAAAAAACTATATGGTGTTCTTGCAGTTATTTGGTTCCTGGACAAGCTTCGCTTAGTTTAAGGCTCGATGGCGTTCCGGTAAATGTCCACCAATATTTACTATTTAATATACTCCCCCCCCCCCGCCTTCTGAACCTAAGGTCGTGGGTTTAAACCCGGTAGTGCACCAATAGATTTTTCTGTTCGAAAAAAGTGTGTGCGCAATGCAGTGCTCGGCATGTCCAAAAACTAAAAAAAACTAAAGACATGTGCCATCCACCAATCCGCATAGGGTCCGCGTGGTGAATTAAGACCCAATCACTCTCACCTGGCAGTAGGCAAGTATCCCAGCAGTGGGAACATTAGAAGGCTGTCATAATGATACCCCCCCCCCCCCCCGGTTTTACACGGGTGATTATAAACCTTTCTCTTGAATTACTGTATCTATTAATGAAACTTGCATTTAAATCCGTTGAAAGAAAGAAAAAAAATACTTTTATTTATGACGAACATGGTAGACTTAAACATAGGTACATACAAACTGCAAAATTCTTTGCATAGTTCAAAAGATCTAAATGTACATACATACAGAGAAACAGACATGAAGTGACTTTGTTTTTAGAGATGTTGAGATGTAGATCCTATAGAGCAGTTCAGTGTCTGACCTGGTTTAGCGGCGCGAAACCTGGCTTCCTTCACCTCGCGGTTCCCAAGGCAGACGTCTGTGTCCATGGACTCGGGGAACATGTCGCACTGGAGGTAGTCCGGCATAGAGAGCCCGAACACTTCCAGGAAGAAGCCGCAGCGGCGCATCGTTTCTGTTGACAAATAGCTTTTTTTTTTCTTTTTTAAATGGCAGTCTGTCTGTTTAGACAATATTGCCAGTCAAGTAGTGTCGACGTATACATCAAAACGAACAAGTTCGAATTTTGAATTTGACGAACACTTGTGCCAAGACTACGAGTCGTCTTGGTTAAACTGCCACCAAATTTACTCAATAAACTCAAAATAACTCGGGAAAAACAATTAAAATGGGAGGAACATTTCGTACCGGCAAAATGACCGAAGAAACTCAATAGCTTATTTAGATATAAATAAAGAAAGTATTTATTTGACAACACAAAGACACAGAACTGACATATCAACAAAGAAAAAAAACCTTCATAACTTAAATTTGGGAAAAAATAATAATAACAAAACTACAAAAATAAAAGAAATAAAAGAAGGCAGAGTAGGTATACTTCTCACAACGGATCTCGGCCGTCGTGAAATTAGCCGTTTCGATGCGCAATGGAGCTTTTTCAAACTAAATTGTCTTTGCGCATCACAAACGGCTAACTTCACAGAAACCTAGATCCGCTGTGTGAACTATACAAGACCTATACCCGATGACCTAAGGTGTAGGTAAGCAAGTATACGCATAAAGTAGGTACAAACGTACCAACTATGCTCGCTCTATGTCACATGAGTACACAGAGCATTTAGTCTTTTATACATTCATAGCTATGGTGTTTTGCAATCGATTATTTTTTTACTTAGCCTATTCAGACTGTCCTGGGCAAAGGCCTCTCCCGCATCCGATAAGTAGAGGGATAAATAATTACTACAGTTACACTATAGTTTTACTTAGCCTTTACTGTCCCACTGCTGGCCAGAAACCTCCCCTGCATCCCATAAGTGGAGGAATCAATTACTACTACGGTTGCATCGTAGATTTGTGGCATTTCCATCATGCTGTATTATTATCACCGAGAAATCTGGCGTCAGGTACCAAATTTACTTAATAACTCCTCTAATTAACACACACGTGCTTTTAGTTTTAAATACCTAGGTACATACATAGGTAGGTGCCTAGCTTGTTTTTACGAGGTCAATGTTTAGGGCAAATACATTCCTACCTGATTTATGTTAGTGTTAAGAAACTGTATGGTTTGCCTTTTTGCACTTTAAAATGTACGTGTGTTTTGAAGATACAAATAAATGATTTATCTTAGATAAATGATTTATCTAATTAGAGTAGTTGAATGATAATTAGAGAAGTAGAGTCCTTGTGATAGAACACCTCCGGGGAAGCACTACCACCATACCTATTTCTGCTGCAAAGCAGTAATGCTTGCATTGTGTTCCGAAGTGAAGGGTATGGTTTCAGGTGAAATGACTGGCACATGAGGCTTTCGATGCTTCAAGATGGCAACCCGCGAGTGATACCTCTGGTATTGCAAGCGTCCATAGGCTGCGGTAACCGCTTACCATCTAGTGGGCCGTACGCTTGGTTGCCACTTCAGTTGCATAAAAAAAAACCAACAATGTATTATTATCATTGAGAAATCTGGCTTCAGGTACCAAATTCACTAAATAGAACAAATACATAGTCCCAGTGACCTTGGCACAAGCTCCTGCAGGGGCGGACCATGTGCCCCAGGGGCCCGCACTTGGGCACGAAGAGCGAGCACAGGAACAGCGCTGTTAGCTCGTAACAGCGGACGTCCACCACCGCGTCGTATATCTCTAGATCCTGGCAACAAACATATCAACAAGATTATTATAATACGACTTCCCGGCTTCGCACGGGTGCAAAAAGAACAATATATCTATTGCGAGCACTGGTGGTCTAATGGTAGTGACCCCACCTTCCGATTCTAAGGTCGTGGGGTTTGAATCCAGTCGTGCACCAATGGATCTCTCTTACGGTGAAGGAAAACATCGTGAGGAAACCGGCATGTTCAAGAATTAAAATTTTTAAAAATATGTGCCATCCAACAATCCGCATTGGGTCCGCGAGGTGGATTAAGACTCAATCACTCTCGCTCGCGAGTAGATAGATAGATCATAATAATCATAATCATAATCATCATTTATTTGCAACAAACTTAGTGCTTAGTTATAATTGAAGCCCCAATTGATCTCCCAGAAAAGCGTTAGCTGTGGCCTGGGAAACAGTTCTCTCCGATTCACTTAATTATCTATGATAAAGTAGGTTACAAAATACACATTATAACAAATTATGATAAAATTGACACTCCTATTAAAAATTCATGCAGGTAAAAAAGCGTTATGTAAGTGTAAGAGTGTAAGGGTGCTGGTGTGGGGTGTATATATGTATGTGGGTGGGTTCGTGTGTGTGGGTGTGTGTGTGTGTGTGTGTGTGTGGGCTTTCATGTTAGTTCCAGTCTCTTAAGAGACTAGCTATCACAGCGGGGAGCCCACAATGTGAGTGTGTGTGAAACGGTGTCATAATGCATATGTGTGTGGGTTCTCCTGAAAACTCCAGTCTCTTAAGAGTCAGGGTTTAGATGGACACTTTTACATTTCATCAAACAATCAATCAATCAATACATTTATTGCTGTCATATGGTACATTATGTAGTTGTTACAGAATTGTTAGTATCACACATGAACCCTGTTATTAGGGTATGGCAACATGGAGAAAGGCCGAGGTATCATCAAATCATCATCAAAATCATCAAAAATCTTGGTGCAAAAACCTATGTTAAGTTTATTTACCCGCGTTGTCGTCGTTTGTAAGAAGATCGTTATTCAAAATAGTAGACCAGTCAAGTGTCTCTGCAGTGGAAACATTAGAAAACAGTTTTGTTTTTATGTCAGCAAGTGACAAGATAATCAAGTTGCCCACCTGATGTTAAGCACCACACCTTACTATTACAGATGCAGTGCCACCCAAAGCTTAAAGTTTTTAGGTGCTTGCGTGGCGCTGCACTGCGCTTATCACCCCGAAACATTGTTATTAAGTCTCTTTCGCCAGTAATTTCACTTGCTACAGTGCCCTTCAAACTTAAACACAGTAATGCTTGCACACTACTGCTTGGTGGTGGAATATCTGAATATCTGACAAGACAAGCTCTTGCTGAAGAGTCCTATTACCAGGTAAATGATGATGATGAACCTGTAAGGTTTTTTACTTCTTTGCTGTAAGTAAACATTGTAAGGTGAATATGCCGACATTATTTCTACGTTCTATTGTGGAGTGACAAAGATTGATGCCAGCCTTTCACCTAATGACTATTGACGCCTTTCATGATTGTTAAACCATCATATAAAAACACTGGCGTATAGAAGTGTAACACAAAATATGCCTCTGGACCGCTCCGGGTCCGCTCAATCGCGGGTTTTTTTTCGCTTATTTTTATTAATTAGTTCATGGTTATAATTATAGCATAAGTTTAATAGACTTCTGTTGGCTGATATGATGATGATGATGATGTTGTTGATGATAGGCAATCGCAGAAGGCGAACTTAATGTCTGTGTGCTGTTACCTGTTCTTCTATAAAAAAACTTTTCTAACTCATGTGTATGACATATATTACATACACATACTTTAAGCTTTGGGTGCATCTGTAGTAGTCAGGCGTGGTGCTTAGCATCAGGTGGGCGCCTTGATTGTCTTGTCATTTTGCTGACATAAAATACATACTGTATCTCCCATAGTAAACGCAAAAAAAAAAACAAATATAGCGTCGCGTTATGGACTTCCTGTGTTATTTGTCGGTTAAAAAGTGGCCTATGTTCTTTCCCAGAAATTTAACAAAGTTTGTCTTTGTCCAAATCGGTTCAGTGTAAAAAGTAACAAACAAACAAAAAACAAAGTATGGTCATGAATTGCGCTCTGAGACGTTTACATTTTCATTATAAGCAGGATTGCAACAAAACTTTGTTCTAATTGTGTATTGCATAGCGCCTTGTAATGCTATGTAATTAAAGTTTAAATATATACTACTAAACATTACTAACGGATATAACTGCTTGTAACTCATATTAAAACATAAAACATTCACATTGACATGGTCATTAAAGTTGGATTCGACCAAAATCTATTAAGCTCTAATCGCAGAGTAAATCGTAGTTATTCGCGAGTAAACTGACAGTTTACTTGTATTTGACATTTCATATTCCGCAGAATAGTTATTCCAAAAGTTGGTCGAATCCAGCCTAAGTAGCTTATTAGCCTTCGTACTGTGCTACTGTAGAGATAATGGCCTGTCTTGTGTAGTTTCGATTCTATACCTACACGCTAACATTGTCAACAGCTTACCCTGTATAGAGCCATAGAATTGGCTGCTTAATTAACAGACATCGGAATAATGGCCTTAATTACAGTGGAACTGATCTGACTGGGGCATAGAGCTATTGGAAATCGATTTAGGGAAGATTTCACCGCAAGATCCATTAGTAAACCAGCAGAGAAAATTCGAATAAGTGACTCTGAAAGTAAATAAAGATAAAGGTGAAAACAAAATGACTTAGATGTTCTTCGATAAAAAATATTTAGAAGGTTGGTGTGCTTTTAACCGACTTTCAAAAAGGATTATCAATTCGATTGTATGTTTTTGTATGTTTGTGCGTTTTCGATAATTTATGTACAAGCATCCGTTAGCATCTGCTAGTGTTATTACTGTGGTGTGATTCCTGAAGTTCAGGTATCCTGTATTACAGTATAATTTTTTCAAGATTATTCAAAAACGGTTTTATTATTTTGTAAACAAAAACTTAGATTTGAATGTCTAGATTCTAAAATAACGTATAATACGAAAAAAGTATTTAGCTACTGCTTAGCTAGCACTCAAGTTCACTGTCAGTTTGTAGGTTCGATAGAGGAATGGCCTCAAAGCTTCTCCCTATTAATTTTGTGTGTTTATACAGACTCTAATCTTCCTCTGCGATGAGAGATCACGTATTTTTGATAAGTACCTTTCATTTAAATTGCGCAACCATCGTTTAGTTCATCATTTAATTCTGCGATTTATTTATTATAAAAAAATAGTCACAATATGGATGGGTTACCGCCAGTGGCAATTTCAACTGAACGCTCCCGTACTTCGGAGGGCACGTTAAGTAGTCGGTCCCGGTTTTTACAAAGTTAGGCCATGGCAGGGGCTTCCGGGCGTCCTAAAACATTGTCACCAGTTGGCCACTGACTCATACGAACTTACGTTTAAGATATACTTTCTTGTTCCGTCAAAAAACCCAAGACTGAAAATCAGCGTCAAATGATATAAGTATAATGTAATAAGCCATGAGATCACGTCGTGCCGAAGTATTTAATTAGGTCAATTAGTCTAAAAGTGGCGACCGGAGTGACAGTAACCTTCACTAGTACGGCTTGAGCTAAGCAGATTACTTGAGGATTTCCTCTTTGATTGAAACTTTAATTAAAATTATCTAATGTAGATACAATAATGTCGTCCTGGTTGTTAGAGATATTGTTGTTTCGTGACCGTTAGTTAGTTTTGAAATATTATTTATTTATTGATCTTTTGTGACGGTTTTCTAATGATATAATTTGTATACCATTGCGCATCACTAGACCAAAAAGTACTCATCATCATCATGACAGCCTTCTAATGTTCCCACTACTGGGAAACTGGCCTACTCTCAAGCAAGAGTGATTGAGTCTTAATCCACCACGCGGATTGGTGGATGATTTGTGAAAAGACATGTGCTCTTTTGAGTTCATAGTTCTTGGACATGCCGGTTTCGTCACGATGTTATCCTTGACTGTATGAGATCACTGGCATTGCGCACATAAATAATTCAAAATCCATTGTTGCACGACCGGATTCGAACCCACTACCTGAGGATCAGAAAGCGGGTGCTCATTATTGAATTTTAAAATCAATTTGTCACTGCTCAACAATTTTAAATTTTAATATCATCTTGTGCGTTGAAATACCAGTTATGTAAAACACGCACCAAGACGTCTGAGTTATTTGGTTTGCTTTAAAATACTTAGGTTAAATTCGACCAAACTCGAATAAGCTCTATTCGCAGAGTAAATCGTAGTTATTCGCGAGTAACTGACAGTTTACATGTATTTGACATTTCGTATTCAGCGGAATAGTTATTTCAAAAGTTGGTCGAACCCTAAAACATTCTGTAACAAGAACGCAGTGTGATAAACATTGACATTTGAAACTTTTTTTTTTTTTTTTATTCACAATAGGCTTGCGCTTGACCACTATCTCGCCTGATGTTAAGCGATGATGTGGTCTACGGTGGAGCACGCTTGCCTAAGAGCAACCTATTCACTCGTGACTTGAAGACACCCAGGTTATAAGTATATTAATATATAACTTGATATATTAATACACCAAGTTGAGACCACTTAAACATGAGCTACTACCACACCCTAATTAGTTCGTGAGTAGTTAGAAATATAAACATTGTTTAAAACCAGACGAAAATTATTCACTTCAATAGTGAAATTTGAACGGGCTAACTTTATTAATTTTATACTAAACTTTGAGCTTATCAAAACTCATGTTTTAAAATGTTATACTCATCATGAGAGTTTCTAAATGTTCCAATCTAGTGTCAACTTTGGTCAGGAGAAAATAATCTGTGCAAAATCCGCGTGCCAAAAAAAAAACGACACAAAATTTGCGGATCCACAAGCCTTTCGCGTCATCTTGCGAAAAAAATTAATTCCACAGAAGACGCAGATGGCTTGTTTTAAAATAAAATCATTCGCAAAGCGTATGTGACACCCGATATATTTATTTATCGATATTGTGTGAGACTGACCTGCTGCGCATCCCTCTGTCCGAAGTGTCCGATGTAGTTCGGGAAGACGGTGAAGTTGTAAGAGACGCGGTGCTGGTGGCAGAAGCTGACGATGACCGGCAAGCAGACGCCCGGCGCCGGGTTGCGCCCGCCCGCGTTGGCCGCTGGCCACGGCGCCGCCGCCGACCGGTTCACTTGCGATACGTACTGTCAACAACGTATATTCATTTATTATTCGTATGAATACACAGTATAAAACAAAGTCTCTTGACTCGGTCTGTCTGTATGTATGTAGGCTTACATATTTAGTTTCGTAGTCACTGCGTGCCAACGCACTTGTGATTTATCTTTTACTAGTCGCCTGCGACTTCGTTCGCGTGGAACTCGGGAACTGTGCTTTTTTCCAGGATAAAAGCCTCGGTTCTATTCCCGGTCATTATCTATTTATGTTCTAAATTTCAGCCAAATCGGTATCGGTTAGTCTGGACGCGGGGTGGCATATTTAGATCCAGCTATAAAACTGTTTCAGCGATATCGCTGGTTGCATGTCTCGCAACTTATGTACATAAGCCTAGAGCAGAGCCGATTGTATACACAAAAGAAATATGTTAACATTTATGTGAATGTTAACAAGTTTCTAAAGCCTTCAATGTGTTGTATGTTCCACTTAATTAACGTAACAAAGCGTGATTACGAAGCACCAATTTAAAACAAAGCCTAAAACTTGAGACGAACAAAAACTCAAGACAAAAGGTTGAGCGTGTACTCCACCAACAAGGGTCTTACTGTCTACTTACAACCAGCCTCTTGCGATTTTAGAGCCTTAAATTGCCACTATAACTGCTCTACCTCCACTAATTTTTGCCAGGCAATTATTGCTCAAATAGAAGCTCATACAATCGCCCGTTTAGTCGATTTTGTAAAACTTCTCTCCAATCAGATCCGTGACTGACACAATCATGTCGCAGTCACTGCTGCTGCTATTTGCAGGCGCCACTGAAAAACCAGCGTTACAGATAATAAAGCCTTTTATTTTTCCTCAACATAATATTACATTGCTTAAAAAATTCATGCGTTACAGATAGGCACCATGCAAATCTGTAGCAAATGCTGAGTGATTGCCTTTTTTTTTATGGCGTTAATTTAGTTTTCATTTTATTGTTATTTTCTTTATGTTTTATGTGTGGCTAAACCACATTATTTTTCTATTCATTCATTTTATTGTAGCTATTCGCAATTAGAGATGGTGGTCGGACTCCAGAACATAAGGGCGTACTAAGCGCGATAATTAATTACAAGGAATGTTTTGCAAATGTTCTCAAAAAAACCTTTGTCTGTCTTTCCTTTCTTCTTCTTTATAGGAATTTCTGGTGATGTAATTACGAAATTGAAAATGTACGGTAAAAAGTTTATTTTTACGGCAGTGATGTTGGATATATTCTCTGAATGAAATTCACAAAATGTTTTTTGCTAAATGGAATACCTTTTTGGCAAAATACGAGTACATTTTGTAAATCACGAAGCATATGCCGAATAGTAAGAATATCAATTGAGAAACGAGTAGGTATTATATTCACAGCCACAATAACCAGTTGTCAAATAGCAAAGCCTTGATTTCCCATTTTTGGACTAGATTTGAAATAAAATATTTACCTTTTTTATTTACTGAATTAATTTAATCTTATTATGTTTGTTTACCACGCAGATTGAAAAATAAGATCGCGATTGTAATCTTTAGGCTAAATATACATTTTATCTAGTTATTTAGATCCGTTATATTTGACTCATGCCACGTTTTGCAGATGTTTGCAGATTGCTGATGTATTTGAACTTTGTATAATTTTTACAGAGTTGACTTTGTATTGAGAAAAAACGCAAGCATTTTCTGGCAGAAAACAAAGTAAAGTGCCAGCATAACGAAAGGTATACATACAGTTAGAACAGATGGCCTGAAACGGCCACTATGAGTGTTTTATCGCATGTTTCTTGCAGTTTTGTATCAAAACTCGCTGTTTCTCTACAATTCGTAAAGTGGCACCACGTTTTAGAAGATCACCTACGAAACATTTTATGACTGAATAATCTAAACGACTGTAATTGCCATTATAAAAATTAGATGCGCTTTAGTGGCTTAAACCTGTTTTCTTTTTATAATGTATTTAGCTAAATAATCTATTAAAACGGTGCTAGACTTAATACAAATAAGGGTGGATTCGACCAACTTTTGGAATAACTATTCCGCGGAATAATAACTGTCGCGAATAACTACGATTTACTCTGCCAATAGCGCTTATTCCAGTTTGGTCGAATCCAACCTATGAATAAAACATTTTCTTTATAAATAATTAGATAAACCATTTTATACAACTGAAGTGGTAACCAAGCGTACGGCCCACAAGATGGTAAGCGGTTACCGCAGCCTATGGACGCTTGTAATACCAGAGGTATCACTTGCGGGTTGCCACCTTGAGGCTAAGACCGAAAGCCTCATGTGCCAGTAATTTCACCGGAAACCATACCCTTCACACCGGAACACAGTAATGCGAGCATTACTGCTTTGCGGCAGAAATAGGTATGGTGGTAGTCCTTCCCCGGACGAGCTCTATCACAGTGAACTCTACTACTCTTAAAAACAATGATAAAAATGCAGAAACTTGTATTGGATATAAATTATTTCTTTAAAATGTGTTCAGTAATACCTTGGTTACCTGTACAGCGGTAGGGTTGGCGCGGAAGTACGCGAACAGCGCTCCCGTGATCGCCAGCAGGGCTACAGCGTTCAGCGCTAGCTGCATCAGTCGAAACTTGTGCGGTGACGCTTCCGTTGTTGCGCCTTGTATGTCTCGTAGCATCTACAATAATTGGTTTTGAAGTTACTTAGAAAAATTGAGATAAAAACGTACGTAAGTTCGTATGAGCCAGTGGCTAACTCTGGTGAGAGAGTTTCTAGCCACCCGAAGGCCTCTGTCATGGCGACAACTTTGAAAAAGCCGGGACTGACTGTTTAACGTGCCCTAAAAATGGGATGAAACAGAATACATCAAATTACTTAACGGCATTTTAGAAATCGGACGACAGCAAAGTATCTTAGCTATCGTGGAGTTAGCCGTTTCGATGCGCAATTGAATTTTGTCGAACTAAATTGTCTTTGCGCATCACAAACGGTTAACTTCACGAAAACCGAAAACTTTTTTTTCATTGTTGTGTATATTTTTACTGTGTGTACAATAAAGAATAATAATACATTATAAAATTTAAAAAAGTATTTCAATACTTAAAATAAGTCTTACCGGAGTTGCTTTAAGATATCATCATCATCATGACAGCCTTCTAATGTTCCCACATTGGGACACTGGCCTACTCTCAAACAAGAGTGATTGGGTCTTAATTTAATTAATTTGGTATTAATTTGGTCCACGTGGACCCAATGCGGATTGGTGGATGGCACATGTCTTTCGAATTTTTAGTTCTTGGACATGCCGGTTTCCTCACGATGTTTTCCTTCACCGTATGAAAGCACTGGCATTGCACACATTGGCATTTAGGATATCATAGGGAGTTATACATTACTCTCCATAAAATATGTAAAGCAAATAATTTTAAATGAAAGCTTCAATTATAGTAGGTAGGTACTATTCGGGATTTTCTAATAAATATGCTCATAGCATGCAAAGTTTTTGTCGAGCTTGTATTCGGACAGTGGCATAACTGATTTGAATATTGCCCGCTCAAAAACTTTACTTAGATCGCATATTTAATTTGGTAATGTTAAGTTAAGTCTATTGCAAATAAAATTGAAATAAAATAAAAACGTTTCCTAAATTCCTGACACACGACAAATTATAATTCTCGTATTTTTTGTTCTCAAAGAAAATTAATTTAAAGTCTCAAAGTCCGTTCTCTAACAAGTTCATCTCACAACGTCCAACTCCAGAGGCCTCTAAGCTGCCGTCCTATATCGTTAGACGTTAATATATAAGCCTCGTATTGCCGAGAGAGTCAGTGACTGGGACATATTATGTTTACACGCGCCATACCGCTACTAGCCGTAGTTGAGTAACTAGAGACGAATGGACTTAGTTGCTTACTATAATGTTCAGACATTCAAGTTTTAATTCAAGTTCGTATGATACTTATTACAATAATTACATTACTGTGTTTAGGTTTGAAAGGCACTGTAGCAAGTGAAATGACTGGGCGAAAGAGACATAACAACAATGTCTCGGGGTGATAAGCGCAGTGTTTACTTTGGGTGGCATTGCATCTATAATAGCCAGCCGTGGTGCTTAGCATCAAGTGGGCGCCTTGATTGTCCTGTCACATGCTGACATAAAAAAAAAATAACATTACGTTTTTACAAAATACAAAATATAAAACAGTAGAGCCATCTAAAAGCTGTTCCAAACAATCTATTACACTATTATCATTGATATCACTAAATACATAGCTATACTAGTACTCATAGGTCAGCTTAGCGCCCAGCATAGGTAGCCTACATAAAATTTGCAATGCCTGAAAAGGGCAAATAAGTCCCATATTACTTTTGACCTCTTGTAAAACTTATTTATGCAAATAAATATCTTGAATCTTGAATCTAATAGATAGCTCAATTGATTCAAATCACTACCAGACGGAAGCGTTCCCAACATGCTCGAAGTATTGCCACGTTGAATGGCAATGCTGTTGCGTTGAAAGAGATATACTAGAATATACCACAACATTAGTTTTGAAGATTATAAGAGATGAGCAAGACATATCTTGCTTGCTCGAAATAATCCTTGGGATGTCTTCGGCTCGAAGCGCGAATAGCTCAATACAGGTCTACAGCTCTATCTAAAGTTAATTTATGCGAGAGGTGTCGCATGAATTTTGAAAACGCGTTATCCCAAGCTTATAAGAAATAGCACTGCAGAAAACTCTATAGTTTGTGTATATATTTATATTATTGTTTGGTATGGTTTCCGGTGAAATTACTGGCACACGAGGCTTTCGATCTTAGCCTCCAGGTGGCAACCCGCGAGTGATACCTCTGGTATTGCAAGCGTCCATATAGGCTGCAGTAACCGCTTACCATCTTGTGGGCCGTACGCTTGGTTGCCACTTCAGTTGTATAAAAAAAAATATATATATATATATAAAATAAACACTAATGTTATACATTATGAAAAAAATAACAAGAGGAAGTAATCTATTAAGTAACGGTTTTGATTGATTAGACTTAGTTATATCTTTTTACCGCTGAGCACCGGTGGTCTAGTGGTAGTGACCCCCGCCTTCCGATCCGAAGGTCGTGGGTTGAAACCCGACCGAGCTTTCTGTTTGAAAAATGTATGTGCGCAACGCCAGTGCTCTCATACGGTGAAGGAAAACATCGTGAGCAAACCGGCATGACCAAGAACTAAAATTCCGAAAGACATGTGCTATCCACCAATCCGCATTGGGTCCGCGTGGTGGATTAAAACCTAATTACTCTCGCCCGAGAGTAGGCCAGTGTCCCAACAGTGGGAACATTAGAAGGCTGCCATGATGATGATAATGAAATCTTTTTACTGATAAATTTAAACAAAATTTCTAGATAAAAAGATTGACCCTTTTAAACTAAATTACTCTTTATTAGATAAGTTAAAAGCTAACGCCATCTAAAGTTGTTTATTATTTACTGCCTTACGCAAGGGTGAGTACAACAGATTTATAAGGTTGCAACGTAATTAACGTATTTTGTAAATTCTTTTGAAGCTCACTCATAAAATTTACAATAGTGTTATTCATTCCACATTTGTAAGGATTTTCATTTTAAAAGTCAAGTTACGTCAAAAGCTTTCAATTTGTGCGGCCGCGTAAAACAAAGAAATGAAACCTTTATGGAAATTGAAACAATAATTGTTTTATGGAACTGAAAACAATAGTAAAAGGTACACTCTCTTTGCGCGTGGAACGAGATGTGGAGAAGTTTAGAAAGTCACTGATTACGAACATACTTAAAAGGGATTTTTGTGATTTGATTCAATAACAATGACAGTGTTTTTATACGGTGAAGGAAAAAATCGTAAGAAAACCGGCATGTTTAAAAAATAAAAATTCATCCAAAAAGACATCCACCAATCCGCATTGGGTCGGCATAGTGGATTAACACCCAATCACTTTCACTCGAGAGTAAGCCAGTATCCCAGCCGTGGGATCAGAAGCTGTCATGATGATGGAGATTCAGTAAACCATTGCGAACGGGACTTCGTTCGCGTTGAAAGTTTAAATGTAAACGGGAACCGTACATTTTTCCGGGATGAAAGTAGCCTATGTGCTTTTCTAGATATAATTTATCTGTGTTAAGTTTCATCCAGAGCCGTTCAGCTGTTTTAGCGTGATCGAGTAACGAACATCTATCCACTAAATCTTTCGCATTTATTGAAACAGAACGATATGAGGAAGCTATGATTTTTGCATTTCAAAAGACACAACAACATTGACGCCCAGTTTTCGCTCACGTGAGCATGTCTCTTTTTGTTATATCTTGTTGTAAAGCTGGAAAGCACACGTCAAGAAGAAAAAAGCCGAGTTAGAGCTACGATACAAGCAGCTGTACTGGCTGCTTGGAAGACAAGCTGCCCTATCAGTATATAACAAAATTATAATATACAAACAAGTTCTAATGCCAGTATGGACATATGGTATTCAGCTGTGGGGCTGTACCAAAAAAAGCAACGTTCTCATCATACAGCGATTTCAAAACAAGGTACTAAGAGATATCGTAAATGCTCCTTGGTACATAAGAAACGAAGATCTGCACCGGGACCTTAACATAGACTTCGTAGACAACGTAATAAAAAAATATGCAGAAACTCACGAGCATAGACTTCACCATCATGTAAACGTCGAGGCAATCCAGCTCCTCGACAACACGGATATAGTGAGAAGGCTCAAAAGGACTAAACCGTTTGAGCTAGTAGTGTAAAATCAATAGTGACTCTAATACAAAGTGTAAAACATATTATAGTGAACACATGAACAAAGTGCTTCCCCTTAATAAATAGAGACAGTAAGAAAAGTGCCAATGGACACAATTCTTAGCAACTAATTTATTTTATAAGACTAGGTCAACTTAAAATTACTCATTAGCCTAAACTTAAGGCTAGATTGTAATAATATTGAGTACATTATTTTAAAATGTATTCATAATAATAAAAAAAAAAAAAAAAACTTGTTGTAGTTGCTATAAATAAATAAAAGGTTCAATTATTATAAGATTTTGCCATTTCCATTCACGCATTTTTCCTGTCCTTTTGATGAGAAGCCGAGCAAAGTCTTATAAAACTTCGTCATTTGCAAACAATTCAGCATTTAAATTTTTCTTTCAAGATACCGTGTAAAACAAACAACATGTAGCGACATTAAAATGAAACGAGCGCCTACTTAACATTACAATATAATATTCTAAAATCGTTTAACTCCAGCGGGATTTGAACCCACAACCTTCTGCTTGATATTCGGTTGCTCAACCAGTTCAGCCACTATATTCTCTGATTTGAAGTATGTCATGTTACTGGTACAGATTCATATAGACCCACAGTTTTAAAATTTTCAAATACTTTGCCATGAGCCGGCAACTCCATTGCCTCTTTGACCAAATTGAATCCCGCTTGTGCGAAAATACCAAAGATATTGTTTGTCCCAAAAGATAATATTTTGAATTTACAATTATTTTAATTTACTTTTTTTATTTTGAAAGTGACATAGATATTATATCATCAAACCTACCACTGGTTGTTTCTTTGTCATTTAAGATAGAATATAATTGCTAGCGAGAGGTCAAAAAGTCATCAGGTTAAAGAACTTCTATCATCTCAATTTAATTTAATAGCATTTGTTCGTTCGATAGCCTTCAAATTCTAAAGTAAATTTTATTCAGTTTCGCTAAATGTAATCAACATCCAATCGAAATTGTTTATCAATCGTTCAAGAGCTTTAGGGTACGTTTAAATTGAAGCTCTCAAGCAAAAAAGTTTAACGCTAGTTGTTAACTTCACTGACGTTTATTGACGCATAATTGACGCCGTAACGTAACGTTAAAAATTACCTGCAAAACGTTAACTTGACATTAGCAAAATTGTGGTAAAATGAGCCACAGAAGTTATTACTAAAAAAAGAAGAAGACAAAGTTTCACTAAAAGCGGCGCAATTACATGCACTATATAATTGTGCAAATCCTGAAATATCGGGAATTAATAAAACTATAATTTATAAAACATAGATCATGGTAAATATCTCGTTTTTAGTAAAAAATTACGTTACTAACCATAATAGTTGTAAAAACTATGTAAAATCTAAATCTATCTTGAATGATACAAGTTTCACTGTAGCTTAACTTACTAAAACTCATTAGTCTGAAGTAAAACAAACCGATATTAACTACACTCAATCTCTCAGACGGATGGGTTTAACATAATAAACTTTAGAATCAAATTTTGACGGCCATTTTATTCATGACCCTCTATAGTTTGCTGACCTTTTGATTTTTAACCTCTCAGGCTCTCAAGTCAACGCGCATTAGATATGGTTTTTTTTTATTAGATTAATATCCATTTATCCATAATGGATATTAATAAAACGAAAGCAGCTCTGTCCGTCTTTAACGTCATTTTAACTGCTGAATCAATTTGGGTAATTTTTAGGAATAATTGGTAAAAACTCTAGGACTAATGTTATGCGTCAGTCACTCAGTCAGTTAGTTAGATTTGTTTGATTTCTGACGCCAAAGCTAGTAATATAGATCACAGCACTAGTATTCTAATGGCGGATGGCGGTCGAAACACGACGCAACGTTTTTGACTTTAGAAGCGTCGTGTACGACGGGGCTAGGCAGTTTGAAATAACCACAGATTTCAATGTTTCTACTAAAGTTTTAATGTAAACTGTACTGTGTGTAAGTACAAGTTCAAGTGCTTACAACGGTAGCTCAAACACAATCCAAATGCTACTGTGGGAGCTTGAATTTTCCATTTAGATAACAATACGCCTGGGCATTCCTATCTCCATTGGGAGAGCTCAGAGCACGTGAATTCCATTTCCGCTGCAGTCATTTACCTGTCGCTATTGGAATACGAACGCGCAACTTTTAACGTTCAGTAATTGGGACAAAGCAATTACATTTCATCTATCTACAGTTTTGTATATAACAGTCATGCAAGTGTAAAACTTCATAAAATTCAGCGCGTGTGGCCTGTAAATATGCCTGCACTGCTTATTTTGCTACTTTATTACTCACGCTATACCATAAAATTTGAAAACAATTATTATTGCGGCAAGCGAACCGTTTTAATACCTTGGCAAGCTCCCAAGACGCTAAGTACTAAACGACAGAGTAAAGAAACTCACCCGATGGTGCAAGGACATGTTGCTGCCGTTTTGAAATCGGACTATCGTCTGCAGCGATGCAGGAGTCGACGCGCTCTTCGTTATCGCGGAGCTGCTCGCGTCCTTCTCCGCTTGCTCCTTCATCATCAGCCCCCGGGCTATCTTGGCATTTAGAGTCTTGTTCACGTGCTGGTGAGGCAGCAGCGGCGCTTCCATGGACTTCGTCGTGTACGACGGCGACGACGTCTGACTGAACGATTCAGAGGAAACATTCGAGTCCTGTCGGACACTGATGTTAGACCCCGAAGAAGGCGATCTCTTCATGCCGTTGGTCGGCGGCGGAGTGTAAGGGTTATCCGGCATTTTGATCGGTGGCCTTTTCGGATTTTGAGGGTTCTTGTTGCAGTCCAGGCGAGGGGTCGGCGAGACCGGGGCAACGGTTCTTCTGTTCCCGTTGGGGTCTGTCGGAGGGGTTGTGATGGGTCTCGGCGGCGTGGGCGGTGGCACGCGACGCGGCGGCGCGGGGGGAGGCACGGGCGGGGGGGCCGGCGACACCGGTGCGGTGCGCTGCGGGACCGGCGGCGGCTGCAGCGGCATCGCTGGCTGGATTATTAGTGGCGGCGGTGGCTGTAATAAAAGACTTAAGTAACAACTAGCGGGAAAACTTTTATATTCTGCTGGCAAACTCTTACTCTTATTTTTTGACTTAAGCACTTTTTAAAGAAGAGCACCAGATGTATTGAATCGAATATTTAAATACACAAAAAATCTCTAGTACTACTCCGCTTAACCTTTTAACTAATGAGGTCACACAGTTAACACAATTAACCTCAAAAGAAATATATCGATACTTATTTCATCCCTCCATGGGACATCATAAGGGCTATAGACTTGTTCTCCGGCAGACGTGTTGCTCCGTCGAGCGCTGGAGCCAAAGTGACTTTGGCTCCGGGTACATCGAGATATTTGTATCTACTCACAACGATTTTTCTGGGCGGCGCCGGTATCCTCGACGGGGGGCAATAAGGCAGCGCGTCAGACGGACAGTAGACGAAGCCTGACGGTCGTTGCGTCACGGGCCGAGGCTGTGGAGCGCAGGCGGCGGTGGAGTGACGCCGCGGGGTGCCGGTGTTGGGTCGGAACAGTTCCAGAAGCTTCTCACCAGGAGTCGCTGCTAAGCTGCCAGCGCGACCTAGTCTGGAGAAGAGAAGGTTAGGTTACCTTTTTTATTTTATACAACCGAAGTGGCAACCAAGCGTACGGCCCACAAGATGGTAAGCGGTTACCGCAGCCTATGGACGCTTGCAATACCAGAGTTATCACTCGCGGGTTGCCACCTTGAGGCATAGATCGAAAGCCTCATGTGCCAGTAATATTACCGGAAACCATACCTTTCACACCGGAACACAGGAATCAAAGTCAAAGTCAAGTCTTTGACTTTTTGACTTAAAAATTTAAGACTTAGACAATTTAATCGTTGTTATTAAAATTAACTATTGCAATCATATTTTATTTACCAATCCGCATTGGGCCTGCGTGGTGGATTATGATCCAATGTCTCAGCAGTGAAAACATTAGAAGGCTGTCATGGTGATGATGATTTTTTTTTAAAGTATTTTACTAAATCTCACTTCAAGCTCTTGGTCAACATGGTAAATGTACTACAGGATAGAGTTCGCGCTTTTCGCACTTCTCATTTGCCGACTTTTCTCCGAGGCTTGTCTCTAACCACAAGACAGATTAGAGGTGTTAAGATCTGAAGAAGAACATTAAACTTATTGTAGCCAACTTATCAGTGCATTTCAATGAAAATTTCCGAGAGCATATTGAAGATTATCAATAAAATTCTCGGTTCACTGAAGGTTCAAGACGTTTAGAAGATGTTTCACAGTTTTGCACTAACCCTTACTTGTGAACTTACTTACTAGCCCTAGAAATAGCAAGCTTCCGATGTAGTTTAAACCGTGTAGGTGAGCTAGATAATAATAATAGTAATACTAGAAGCTCAATCTGGTCCTTGTCCCTGGTCCACCTTGTTAGTTCACCTAGGTGTACCACGGGCACATTTATTTTCCCGTGGTTCACCCAGGTGGACCAAAGGTGGACCACGGGCAAATTTCTAAGCGATAGGTTGATAGAGCGGATTACTGCGAGCACATTCAATATAATTCGTGATTAATTTACTGTATATTACCAGTTTATGTAGTTATATATATTTTTTTTTTATGCCACTGAAGTGCAAACCAAGCATACGGCCCACTTGTTGGTCAGCGGTTACCGTAGCCTATGTACGCATGCAACATCATAGATATCACTTGCGTGTTGCCACCCTGAGACGTTAGATGGGAAGTCTCATGTGCCTGTAATTTCACCGGAAACCATACCCTTCGAACCGGAACACAGCAATACGAGCATTGCTGCTTGGCGGCAGAAATAGGATTAGTGGTAGTCCTTCCCCGGACGAGCTCTATCACAATGGTCATGGTATCAAATGGTCTGATATTAGCTAACAAGCCCTTTGATTGGATAATTCATATTAGACTGTTCATCAAGAGTCTGGTTTGGCCAATGCAGAGCGAGACTGTTCAGGTTTGAAGAGCACTGTAGTAAGTGAAGTTAATGTAATCCTCTCTTGTCAAGACTACCCGAACAGAGGCCTTACTCTTGAACGCAATCTATATTGAACAAGTGTTGGAATATGACATTTCATGACAACCTACGCCAAATTCAACCTTGTTTCCAAGAGTAGTAGAGTCATGAAATCCACGCTAGTCCTTCACTCGGTATTTTCAAGCGAAAAGTCAAAGAGCACTATCTTTCTTTGTAAGTGTGTATTTAATTATTTTAAGTATAATTATTTGATATTTAGTATATTATTTAGGTTTATATTTATTATGTAGGTAAGTTTATGTATTATTCAAATGTATATATTTATATGTTATGTATTTATTGCTAAATATTTGTTTTGTGTTTAATATTTTTTTTTATATCATTTCTTGTTATTATGTCCTGGTGTGCACCTACCTACTTCTACTAAATCATCTCTCATTCACTACTAGGTTTGCTGGAAGAGAACTCTTTTTAGGGTTAAGCTCGCCTGTGTGCATGCACTATATTTTAAGTTTTTTCTAAATGTTTATTTTTGTGTGTATAATAAAGAATAATGATTAAAGAGTACAAAATATTTAAAGGTGTATATTAGAATTGGATTTAAATTGGGATTGAGATTGCGTTGAAGAGTAAGTCTCCTGGTCATCACCGCGCTGGTTAGATTACAGTTATTATGCATTATGTTATGAAACACGCTTTTCTGATACCGAACATTATCATAATTTAATTAAAGTTAAAATTAGAAATGCAATCTGAAAACATTGCGCAATGAATGTTACGCAAAATTTTAGCGCAATAAAAAGTAAATAAGTACCTTATTAGAGTAATTTATAGTAAGCGCACTTATTTCGAGCACCGGTGGTCTAGTGGTAGTGACCCCGCTTTCCGATCCTAAGTCATCGTAAGATCGTGGGTTCAAAGCCCGGTCGTGCACCAATGGATTTTTCTGTTCGAAAAATGTATTTGCGCAATGCCATTGCTCTCATACAATGAAGGAAAACATCGTAAGGAAACCGGCATGTCCAAGAACTAAATATTCGAAAGACATGTGCTATCCACCAATCCGCATTGGTTCCGCGTGCTGGATTAAGACCTGATCACTCTCGAGTATAGGCTAGTGTCCCAACATACGCTGAAGGAAAACATCGTAAGGAAACCAGCATGTCCAAGAACTAAATATTCGAAAGACATGTGCCATCCACCAATCCGCATTGGGTCCGCGTGCTGAATTAAGACCTGATCACTCTCGCCCGAGAGTAGGCCAGTGTCCCAACAGTGGGAACATTAGAAGGCTGTCATGATGCACTAATTTCTTGTTTGTGCACTCGAGTATTTTAAACTCAAAAAGGTACCTATCGTGGTAGAGCTCTCGTAATAGCTCTTAAATTGTTTTTCACAAAGGAGAACAAAGTAACAAGAAGACAATGTGACGTCACACGCATGGCGCAGCTGGAAGCATCCGCCTCACGGGACTAATGAACAGACGGGAAATGACATCGTGGAAATTACATAAAGTACCCTTTGTTATAGTACCACTAGTTCTACGCCCGCGGCTTCAGGTTTTTGTGTAGCTAAAAAAATTACCCTGTTTGATCCCAATTTTAATAAAATGTTGCTTTTGAGAGCGTATAATTTCATTTTCTCTTTGATATTTAAAAAGTAATATCGTATTCATATTTGCATAGTCAGTTGTGGGAATATCTTCCTTCTCGCACTGTCTTCTCCTTAGCTGAAAAAATAAAGACATCATCATCATCATCCGCTGCCTGACTTCGCCCACTGCTGGGTATAGGCCTACCTTAGTTTGTGCCATCTACCGCGATCCTGTGCTAATCTGATCCACTTACGGCCCGCGACTTTCACTATATCGACACAGTATAAAGACATAATGACTATAATTTAACTTGAACTCTGAAAAAACCAGGCCCTAATGAACTTGGGTGCCGCGAACCCTTGAGTTAGAGTTATGAGGTTTTCGTGAAACGGCGCATGAAATTTTGTAATTAATTAGAATTGTAACGTGACAGGTGACAGACTCACACGCCTGTCATCTAATGTCACATTCAGGGATGAAGGAGAAGGATTGAACGCAAACGTAGAACGTAACGTTACGTGATGTGATGTTGCCACTTCAGTTGTATAAAAAAAAAAACAAACGTTCGCCCATTCTAAAGCGCCAAGTGACTTAACAACCGACAAAAGATAATCTACTTTAAATCGAAAGTCGTTGGTTTTATTTTGATATATCAAGCACTATGCAATGGCAAGAAGTCACCTTACACGTCCACAGCTACTAAGCCAAGTACTAGCTCAGTACACTAACAAGTAATTTGCCATTAGTTAAAATGGCGAATAAACTAAGATAGATCTCATGTGTTAGATCTAATGTTGGTACTTATTATTGTGTAATTATGTATGTTTAGTATTTAGAGTGATTAATAAAATAAGACGAATTTGAGTACCTGGACAAACCTATATAGGTTTCTAAGGTACAATATTGAATACTTTGTAAAATTGTATTAAAAAAAATATTAAAAAATACGTATTGAATCTTGAAAATGTTAGTACAATTAAAAATAGCACGAACGGTTTTCCATTTAAAGTTGGTATTCCTGAATAGTTTGCAGAATTATGATCACTTAGTGTTAAATAGTGTGTTTTTTTTCTTTACAACTGAAATCAGTAGATTATAACATACTTGTTGGTATGACTGCAGTAAAGTGCCATGACAATGCAACTGTTATGGTCAGTGACGCTTAACATCATCAACATGACAGTATCGTTATCTGACAAAAAAGTGAGAATCTTACAAGTGCGTGTCGATGTCTGAAGGTAATAATGACCAACTCACATACAATCTAAACTAACCTTAAAACGGCTAACTTTAAGATCTAAATTGAACACTCAGTAACGCAACAGTAAACGACGCGAGCCAAGTAGCCGTCCCGACGGCCAATACGGCACTGCGAGAGCTCATTAACTCGCTAAAAAAACAAAGTTCTGTAATTGATGTAAGCGCAGCCCATAAGTACAGTCGGCATCAGTAGGGCTACCATGAAACATGGATTGAAAGGAGTTGTTTCACGTAGTATGGAGCCGGGCCTTCTTTTGTAGGGGTTAGTTAGATAATAATTAAAGAAACCATTTATCACTGTTTATTTATTTTATTTTGGCGGCTTTAATAATCTAAAGTAAGTTTATCTTTGTGAATGAGTGCAACACAATGCAAAACAACATGGCGGGTTTAACGAACAACTGGGATGTTAGGTACTGTCTAAGTCAAGATGCGTCACGATCATTGGCTAATAGCTGTCATGGCGGACCTCTGGTGTTCACGTTTTAGGAAACTCAACACAACACACATCTTTCCCTTTAAAAATTTGTTTGTCTACTTAAAAATAAAACTGTTTATTATTGTTATTCGTTTATTTATTTTTTAATTTTTCTATAGTGTTACAGAGACCTAGGCCACTATGAAATGGGTCCTTTCCAACATATTTTTATGACAGCAAATGAGAGACCGTCAAGTCTTTCGCATGATGTTACGCCAGGGGGGTAACCACAAACATTAAAATAAAATTACACTGTTTTTTTGCACGCCGAAATGTCAGTCTTACATTGTTTCAATATTGCTTTTGAACTTGTGGTTACCCACCAGGCCACATGACAACTGTAGTACTAATAACTGTTCTGTAGTGTGACCCAAAAGTTTGAGTTATCAAAATCATAAATGGTAGAAGTTTACTATACATACATAGCTGATATTAAAAAAAACTAAAGAGTATCGCTGACATGTTCACGTAATTGTGTACCTAGATAGATATACTAATTATAAATGTTGACTTTATACATTTGTGAATAAAAATCAACAACCTACAGGCCTGGATCCTTAGCTATACAGCGTTGCCCCGGTTTTCCCTAGAGTAAGTTATTTTTAGTTCTAGAAAAGTTAGAGCCCACTAATTTCACTTGCTACAACAAACTAAACCAAGTAATGCTTGCACATTACTGCATTGGAGGCAGAATATACGAATTTACTCTTGTTACAAAGTCCTACCCCTAGGTAGGTTGGTTATAAATGATAGGCCTTGAACAAAATACATCTTTGGGCGGCCTATTTACTCCGTCACCAGAGTTGGCCACAGACTCATATAAACTTACATAAAATACATTTAAGTGCAACACTTAGCAGCTCTTACATAACACCTTTTTTTTTTTTTTTTTTTTACGTGGGCAAAAATGTATTTACGCATACCCGTCTGCGGGGGATGCAGACGGGCTATGTCGGACTCCCCGTCGCAGAAAAACTGCGACGTCCTACCGACTAAAAAATCCCACGATGTTCCATCGTCCTCGGTTTATGGACAGAGCTGCGGGACCGTTCGCAAACTCTCCGTGGCTCTGTCCACCGACGTCCGCCTTGCGGACCCACCTCCTGACGACGCGCCGGAACATTGACGCGTCGCCCGCTCGTGAGGGCCATTCCACCTAGTGGTGAGGAGTAGCGGGTGTAGATTCTTACATAACCCCTGCCCCAACTTGCGAGAATTCTAATTGGATCCCGCGTTTTGTGGTCTTGTTATGACGACGTTACGAGATATTTGCGCGGTTATAGAAATCTGACAAGAAGCTTTGTGGAATTATCCAGAAGAAAATAGGTACACAAGACTGTAAGTACGTGTTGTACAGCTAATATAATAAAAATATAATAATTCATGAGAAGTTATCCTTAGCGCTCGTTTTGTAACTTGATTATCATCATCATGACAGCTTTCTAATGTTCCCACTGCTGGCCTACTCTCAAGCGAGAGTGTTTAGATCTTAATCCACCACGCGGATGTGGATTGATGGATGGCACATTTTCGAATTTTTAGTTCTTTGACTTTCCGGTTTCTTCACAATGTTTTCCTAAAATCCATTAGTGCACGACCGGATTCGAACCCACGACCTTAGAATCAGAAGGCGGGGTCACTACCACTACACCACCAGTGCTCTTACCAGTGTTTCTAGGCCTTCGGGCGGCCTAGAAACTCTGTCACCAGAGTTGGCCACTGACTCATACGAACGAACAAACGAACGTTTTAGTTAGTTAGATAATAATTAAAGAAACCATTTATCACTGTTTATTTATTTTATTTTGGCGGCTTTCATAATCTAAAGTAAGTTTATCTTTGTGAAGGAGTGCAACACAATGCAAAACAACATGGCGGGTTTAACGAACAACTGGGTTATTAGGTACTGTCTAAGTCAAGATGCGTCACGAACATTGGCTAATAGCTGTCATGGCGGACCTCTGGTGTTCACGTTTTAGGAAACTCAACACAACAAACATTTTTCCTTTAAAACTTTGTTTGTCTACTTAAAAATAAAACTGTTTGTTATTGTTATACGTTTTTTTTTTTTTCTATAGTTTTACAAAGACCTAGGCCACTATGAAATGGGTCCTTTCCAACATATTTTTATGACAGCAAATGAGAGACCGTCAAGTCTTTCGCATGATGTTACGCCAGGGGGGTAACCACAAACATTAAAATAACATTACACTGTTTTTTTTTAACGAACAAACGAACCAGTGCTTCTTGCCACTTTTGTTTACTTGATTTTAATTGTGAGTGAAATTAACACTTACGAATACAACAGCCTGCTAAAGTTCACCTACAAGTCTGCTAATGTTAGAAAACAGCAAACTACACTACACGTAAGTTATTTATCTATCGGGTATCATACAGCCGGCAATAAAGCGCAGGCCACACTGCTAGCTGGCAGGATAGTGAGCGATATTTTTGTTCAGTATTCAGTAGGTTTACTCACAAAAGAAATGGTATATTTTACATTATGTAGAAAATATAAATTATAAAGATGCAATATATCTCGCCCGAGTACAGGCACGTGAACATCATATTCGTTACACATTATATGGCGACCGATGTGGCGCAGCGGGCGCAGGTCCGCCTGCGACGCGGAGGTTGCGGGTTCGATTCCCGCCTCGGGTCAAATGTTTGTACGATCTACAAATATTTGATCCGGGTGTTCTGGGTATTTTCTATATATAATAAAAAAATATCTATCTATGTATTGTATTGTATTAAGTATATATCAGTCATCTAGTCCCCATAATACAGCTGTTTAACAGCAGCTTAACTTGGGGCTAGATGATGCTGTGTGGATTGTCCAGCATTATTTATTTTATTTATTTTTATTTATATTGAAGTGATTAATTAATTTTAAAAAATTTAACACATAAATATTAAATTTCGAATGAATCAATTACCAAAATCTGAATTAAATGTCATTCACAATACCTACCTATTTGAAATTTGATGTCACTTGATTCATACATTTGTTTTAACAGACTGACTTTTTCAAAAATATTTTTAGGAAAATACCAAAACACACATCAAGCTAAAAAATGTTTCGGCAGATTGTGGTGATACGCGAAAAAGTAATTGACACGGTTTTTATGATATATTCATAAATTACTAAACTGAATTTAAATGGGACTCATTCTGAAGTGATGAAGATGAAGAAGCAACCTTTCAAACAAAAAAGAATTATCAAAATAGATTTATACTTGGCGAAGAAATGTAAAGAAATGTAAGAAAGAGTGGTAGAGTTCTCTGTGATAGAGCTCGTCCGGGGAAGGACTACCACCACACCTATTTCTGCCGCCAAGCAGTAATGCTCGCATTTCTGTGTTCCGGTTCAAAGGGTATGGTTTCCGGTGAAATTACTGGCACATAAGGCTTTCGATCTATGCATCAAGGTGGCAACCCGCGAGCAATACCTCTGGTATTGCAAGCGTCCATAGGCTGCAGTAACCGCTTACCATCTTGTGGGCCGTACGCTTGGTTGCCACTTCAGATGTATAAAAAAAAAACAGACGAATTGATACGAACCTATTTTTTTTAAGTCGGTTAAAAATATCGCCAGCTAGCAGTGTGTGTGACTAGCGCTCAAGTCCCCGCGGGCCCTCGACGGCTCGATACGATACGTCATCGTTACGGAGCCGACAGACTTATCCCAAATCTGTGGATCCACTCCGATTGCCGCGAGCGGTAACTACAGCTGTACCAGTACATCCAATACACCAAACTGTGCATTCGAGGGGGTTTTTTGTGATCCTTGGCTCACGTAAGCCTCACGTCGACTTTTAATGTGTATCGGTGGCACGTAGGACAACTGGATATTCGATCTGTTAATACTGTTTTTTTTTGTACTGTGTGTGTTTGTGTCTGATTGCTAATAAAATATGTCTGTTTTAATTAGTGTCATTCATTGAACTATTAAGTACTACAGTACAACAGCTTATAAATTCTTTGGTGTGATTCAATGATTCATGAAGGATTTATGTCAAACTAAACTGACAAAGTCATTTTTTTTTTTTTTATACAACTGAAGTGGCAACCAAGCGTACGGCCCACAAGATGGTAAGCGGTTACCGCAGCCTATGGACGCTTGCAATACCAGAGGTATCACTCGCGGGTTGCCACCTTGAGGCTAAGATCGAAAGCCTCATGTGCCAGTAATTTCACCGGAAACCATACCCTTCACACCGGAACACAGCAATGCGAGCATTACTGCTTGGCGGCAGAAATAGGTATGGTGGTAGTCCTTCCCCGGACGAGCTCTATCACAGAGAACTCTACTACTCTTATAAAGGTTTAGGTTTAGGTGTAAATGTAATGTCAAAGGGAATCTTCAAAGGGAATTTTGACACTAACCCATTAGATGTAACAAGATTTTGACAATTTTGTAACAATCTTTAGAAGTGACGTGTGCAAAGTAATGTAATTCGAAATAATAACTTTTGTTATAAAATAAAAGTGGCAACGAAGCGAAGCAGCGAAGCCCACTTAATGGTAAGCGGTTACCGTAGCCTATATACGCTGCGTGCGTCATACATAATATGCCTGTAATTTCACCGGAAACCATTCTTTTTATGTTTTCTACATTATATCAAACTCCTGGTTGGTAATTCTACCGTTCGAAAATAATATTTTTCTGTGCTCCAAGCGAGATAAACGAGGGATAGTCACAACTTATCTCTGGGATGCTGCTGGCAATACCTGATAGTTTTGTAGAGAAATAACTACCTAAGAAAGAGTAAGTAATATATGTAAAAAGCTAAGCTGAAGGCAAACCAAATAACTCAGACGATTTCCTGCGAATGTACATCGGAGCTTCATGGTGAAAAAAAGCTATGAACCAACCCGTATTTGTTGCTAGATTCTTCTATATTGGGGCACAAAGAACAGGCATAAAGTTTAAAAAAGGTTTCAATGGGATTATAATCTTATTAAAAAAAACTAATTTGAATTTATACGGGCACGGTAGATACATGAGAAACTTCTTTTATTTATTGTAAGTTCTTCCATGCGCCCAGCCAGATAATATCTCTTTTTTTTATGTCAGCAAGTGACAAGACGATCAAGTCGCCCGCCTGATGTTCAGCACCACGCCTGACCATAACAGATGCAGTGCCACTCAAAGCTTATTTTTTTATGTTCAGCGTGGCACTGCACTGCGCTCATCACCCCGAGACATTGTTGTTAGGTCTCTTTTGCCCAGTAACTTCAATTTGTTAGGTTGTAAGTTTCACGCTAGACCAACTGTTCGGTATGCGAAAACAATTTCACGGCGCAAATTCGGAGTGAGCCGCGGCGATAAAGGTATCTACGTACTTTTATTATTTTCGGGCTGACCTTTCACCATTCACCAGAACATTAAGCACAAAAAATATAACACATCGTAAAAGCTGGTGGCTGTGTACCGATGTTATTATATTAGACAACCGATGTGGCACAGCGGGCGCTGGTCCGCCTGCGACGCGGAGGTTGCGTTTCGATTCCCGCCTCGCGTCAAATGTTTGTACGATCTACAAATATTTGTTCCGGGTGTTCTGGGTATTTTCTATGAATAAGGTCATTCATTATCAACCTGACAAACTTAAGAGGTAGGTTCGACACATAAAAAATAAATACTTGTACTTTTTTTTTTCATCATCATCATCATCCACAGCCTGACTTCACCCACTGCTGGGTATAGGCCTCCTTTAGTTTGTGCCATCTACCACGATCCTGTGCTAATCTAATCCACTTACGGCCCGCGACTTTTACTATGTCGTCTACCCATCTCGCCAACGGACGACCGACGTTTCTGTAGCCACTTCTTGGCCACCACTCAGTTGTCGCCTTACTCCACCTGTCATCACCACGTCTTGCTATGTGTCCTGCCCAGCTCCATTTGAGTTCCATTATCCGATTCCCGACGTCTTTGACCTTGGTACGTCTTCGGATTTCTGTGTTTATTTCTTTTTTTTTTATATATAAAAAAAATTTTTACGTAATTCTGCTTAATAATTAGTTATCCTTGTTAGAAATCAAAAAGGCAGCGCTCGGCACGTGTCAGTGACCCGCGCGTCAATGAACCGCGGGTCAATAACCCGCGCGTCCTTGACCTGCGCGTGTCCTTGGCATGCTGCGGGGCGCGCACACACGAATATTTCATTATTACGTCGCTTAACTTGATTCCAAACAATGATAAATAATAATTAAGCGGAAAAACGTAATCGATTTTTTTTTGTTTACTTGGGATTTTTAAGACAAAATATACATAAAAAAAAAATTATAGGTACATATATTTTTTTAATGTGTGGAACCTATCCCTTAAGTTTGTCAGGTTGATAATGAATGACCCGGTATAATAAAAAATATCTATCTATGTACTGTATTAAGGTATATCAATCATCAATACCTATAACACAGCTCTGTATAACAGTAGCTTACCTGGGGCTAGATGATGCTGTGTGGATTGTCCAGCATTATTATTATCTGTTTTCGCAACTGAAGTCACATGAGCACGGTGTTTTATATGGCTAGTGGCAAATATACTTTGGGACGCCCAATTATAACCAACTGCGCGGATTTTTCGCGCTTGTAACAGGTAACTGACCAGGACCGAAAATAATGGCATCGTAAAAGGAGACTAAACCCAGCAGTGGCTGATACCAGACTATATATTTTATTTATTTTATTTATACGTTAAGCACCACGCCTGACTATTAAAGATGCAGTGCCACCCAAAGCTTAAAGTTTTTAAGTGTTTGCGTGGCACTGCGCGTATCACCCCGAGACATTGTTGTTAAGTCTCTTTCGCCCAGTAATTATTTAAGTAATACAACGTTTTTTTATAAAAATTATACTTACTTAAAATAAGGCGAAATTGGATTACACATTACATAATGATGTAACAGGTGTAAAATGTTCCAAACACGCACGAATTCTGTGTCGTGGGTTTCAGAAATTACGAGTATACTAAAGTACTTTAAAGATTAAAGAGTAGTAGAGTTCTTTAAAGAGTAGTAGAGTTCTCTGTGATAGAGCTCGTCCGGGGAAGGACTACCACCATACCTATTTCTGCCGCAAAGCAGTAATGCTCGCATTGCTGTGTTCCGATGTGAAGGGTATGGTTTCCGGTGAAATTACTGGCACATGAGGCTTTCGATCTTAGCCTCAAGGTGGCAACCCGCAAGTGATACCTCTGGTTTTGCAAGCGTCCATAGGCTGCGGTAACCGCTTACCATCTTGTGGGCCGTACGCTTGGTTGCCACTTCAGTTGTATAAAAAAAAAAAAAAAAAAGTACTAAAACACCAAAACCCGGAACGTTTATTCTTTTTTTTATACCACCTGAGTGGCAACCAAGCGTTCGGCTCACTTGATAGTAAGCGGTCACCGTACGCTATGTACGCTTGCAACTTCAAAAATATCACTTGTTGCCACCTAAGACGTAGATCTAAAGTCTCATGTGCCATTCACCGGAAACCATACCCTTCGAACCGGAACACAGCAATGTAAACATTACTGCTTGAATACTCTAAACTACTACTACTCTAAACCTAGCGCCAAATTAATCTTAATATTGCGGATATTGAGTTAACTAAACTTCGATTCACAGCAGTAAATATGAATTGAAATGAAATAGGTATTGTATCGGAATAGTCACGGTGGGGGGATGGTGAAAACATCACTTGCGCGTTGCCACCTAAGACGTAGATCTAAAGTCTTATGTGCCATTCACCGGAAACCATACCCTTCGAACCGGAACAGCAATGCGAGCATTACAGCTTGGCGGCAGAAGTAGGTATGGTGGTAGTCCCGGACGAGCCCTATCACAAAGAACTCTACTACTCTCACTTTTTATGCAGATGATGTAATCATTTTGTACTTTGTGCTGTCTCACAGAGTGTCTCACAGAGTGTCTAACAGAGTGTCTCACAGAAAGAATCGACCCGAATAACGAACCCGCATCGTTTCGTTTCTTAATGGCGTCACTGAGATTCTGCAATTACCTGTATATTTTGTTTCCATGTCACGTGTTCAAAAGAAAACGTACAAAAGGAAAGTATAATGGATTTATTCACAAAATTTTGTAAGAGTATGTACCTACAGGATTGGATGGTAATTGGTGGCAATGTTGGCAGGAATGCTGGTTAAATTAGATTTTATTGTTGTTATTATGTACTAGCGGCTCGTCCTGATACCTCTGGTATTGCAAGCGTCCATAGGCTGCGGTAACCGCTTGCCATCTTGTGGGCCGTACGCTTGGTTGCCACTTCAGTTGTATAAAAAAAAAAACTTTGATTTGCTTTGCCATGTGTTTGCTAGTAAATTAACAGAACCACGGAAAAAAACTTACTCTATTGACCTTGATTTTTAACTATAATATAAATAAATACAGATAAATACATCTAAAAATTTCAGCATCGTTGTTATGACCTTGATAAATCTTCCATGTTGATTTCAGCATTTTGTATAGCAATAACTGTGTAATAATAAAGAAAAAAGTATAAGCATTTTTAAAAGTACATTAGTCGGACAGCGTCTGTCCACCGCCGCCGTGATGATAGATAACGCTAATGGAAGTCGAGGTATTGCTGGTAAATAGGTTAAACTGTTGTGGAATAGTGGCTTAGTCGGATGCCCATTGTAAAAGTTGGAAACTTTTAGTTGCTGCGCGATCACCGGTTCACTACGCGATCGAATCCGAGGAAATCCGTAGAAGAACCCAGGTTACGACAGAGCTCAGAGAATAAACAAGTTGAAGTAGCAGGCAGGCCATATAGTTCGCAGAACCGATAAGCGCTAGAGAATAGATAGGTTCTCAAATGGTAACCGCGAAGAGAACTAAGGGTTAGTTGCACCATCTAACGTTAACGTCAAATCTTACAATCGTCGTCGAACAATTTAACGTTAACGTTAGATGGTGCAACTCACCCTAAGTATAGAACAGCCTCGATGAACTGATGACATTAAAGCGATCGCAAGAAGTTAGTGGGTGCTGAAGGCTCATAATCAGTCGTCATAGAGCTCTTTTAGGAAGGTCTATATCCAGCAGTGGACGTTTACTGGCTGATGATGATGATCGTTTTAAAAGTTATAGGTTGAGCAAATAACACGTCTCCCTACGAACTAGGGGTTTTCGTCTCAATTTATTAAAAAAAAAAGCTGTCTATTTAGATGGCGGTAGCTCAACTGGCGAGCCCAAGAGAATGTAAGCACTACGTTTGGCGAGCTATGGTGAATGTGTAGGGAATTCAACATTGGTTGCTCCTGCTGTCACTGTCTGTCATACCTCTGGCTGGTGTCAAAGTCATAGTACGTACTACGTAGTACATTAACTTTGGTCGTACTGGAGTTAAATTATTTTGCCCCAAACAGGACATGAACTCACAACCTTCCGCTAAACAACAAAAACGGAGTTATCAACTTTTTTCTTGGTTTGTTAACCTTTTCCAGAATAACAGTAGGGCAAATAGCGCCATCTGTCAAAGCAATCGGAACTACTTTTTTCTTTAAATCTCGAATCGAAAACCTCTCATTGCCAGAGGCACGTTAAAAGTTTGCATCAAAAAAGTCAGCATAGACAATGTGCGCGTAAGTTATTCATATATATTGGTGGACCTTTTTACACAGTGCTCTAGCCCCAGAGTAAGCAAAGCTTGTACTATAGGAACCGATAACTGATAGACAATATTTATAACTAAATAAACTATAATACAAACAAACACCAAGACCAATAATAAATATTTGCAGGCCATGCAAACATTTGTTGCGCAGCGGATTGAACCCGCAATTTCTTGCTTTTCAACCGAGCGCTCGCCCACCGCACTACCGAGGGCGTCAATAACTGTGCTACTTGAAAATTTCCTTATTATTCCCCGAAAACTGTCTTCTGATATATTAAGTTCGCTGTTACCAAGGACCAGACAAGTGGCCCTCAGCTCAACAGTTGCTCAAGTGATCAGATAAAGTGAAAGGATAATCAGCATGTTTAAATGAATGAGTTTTATACAATTTCCTACGGCTTTTATAATAACTCAGGAAACTGATTAAGGATTTGTAGAATTAACGGATTTTTTAATTTATAATACTTGTACCTAAGACCTCACTCTGCGAGCTTTGGGGTGCGCGGCGTGAAATGCGGTTGACAAAGAGCTGACGCGAGGTGATGGGCTGTATTTTTTTTTTTTGACAGTTTGATTGTATTTTACATTTCTTACACCGCGGAATAGTTATTCTAACGCGCAACACACACAGCGGGAGGGCGCGGGTCGGCTCAGATCCGCCGCACGTGTTTTTTGTTTTAATTTGTATGAACGACAAGGATGACTTCACACTGAACGAAGGAGCGGCTGCCGCGCTTTCAGTGTGTTGTCATCCTTGACGTCAGTACAAATACAACAAAAAACGGCCGCGGCCGATCTGCCGCGGGCCCGCGCCCGCGTTCTGTGTGTGTTGCGCCTAAAAATTAGTCAAATCCAGCATAAAACCAGAATTCATAATATTAAACACGCTCCTCGACTTTTGGCATGCCAACTACAGCATTAAAAAATTACAAAATATAGCTCACTCTTGGCTTCCTAGAAACCAACAACCGTTAAATCAGGGTCATTTTTTTTCCACTAAAGTAGCAACCAAGCGTACAGCCTACTTGATGGTAAACGGCTACCGCAGCCTATGCACGCTTGCAACATCAGAGATATCACTTGAGAGTTGTCACCCTGACTGATCTGAAGTCTCATGTGCCTGTAATTTCATCGGAAAATACACCCTTTAAACCGAAACACAGTAAGGCAAGCACTACTGCTTGGCGGCATAAAAAAATCCTACTAAAGTTCTTCCCCAGACGAGATCACAAAAAACTCTACAACACCCAGCGTAATCACTAATGAATAATAAAATAGTCACTTATTCTTGCCAATTTCCCAGAGCATCACTCTACTGCTGTATGTAGGTTGGGTATGAGATTATGTACGGTCGGAGGTTAGTACGGTTAGTTCGGCACGGTTCCAACGAAGCGAGTCAAACGAAGCTGCGCTATGTGCTGTGATAAAAACTCTTGTTGACACTGACCTTTCAAAAAGCCTGCCAGAGCTAAATTAAATTCGTGTTATCAGTCTTTTTTACATCAAAAAAAAGCCTCATAGTGTTCCCTACTAGGACCCTACTCTCACTTTTTAGATCATTCTTATTGTAGTTCTTATTCATATTGGGTCTTTATCCACCAAAAATTTATGTGCGCAATGCCAGTGCTCTCATACGGTGAAGGAAAACATCGTGAGGAAACCGGCATGTCCAAGAACTAAAAATTCGAAAGACATGTGCCATCCACCAATCCGCATCGGGTCCGCGTGATGGATTAAGACCCAATCACTCTTGCCTGAGAGTAGGCCAGTGTCCCAGCAGTGGAAACATTAGAAGGATGTCATGATGAAAGTTACCTTTAAAAAAATAACGAACCATCGAAATCACCGATATCACATCACATCTTTTAATCACCGAACTACTGAGACAATCAGTCCAATCATCAGGCTAACTAACCGCACTACTGATACTACTAGGCTTATTTTACAACCGATTTAGACGAGACTTAATATCAGGTTTTACCACTTTATAGATTTATTGTACAGTGGGGATGGATTTTTTATTGGAAGGGTACTTCCTCCAACGAGGCTGCTGGATATAGGCAACAGGAGTATCAACAACAGAACTATATTTAAGTAGAATGAGTGAGTGTATGTGCCTCGCGTGCCGAAAAGACGGGTTAAGTAAGGGCTGAGTAACCGCTTTACTCGCCGTGAAACTCAGTCTACTCCCAACCGGGGTCGGTGTGGTATCAACAAACTGACAGAGAAAAGCAATTTTTTTCCAGACTTAAAGCAGTGGTCAATAACTAACCTTCCTTTTACAGAGTCGACGTCGTCGCCGTCCGAGTGCAGTGCCATGCTGCCCTGCGCCCACGTTACTGTCAGCCAATCTGAAACAAAATCAAAACAGTTTTATGTCTTTAAGGGTACAATCGTGCACATGTACTGTAATGCCTTCTTTGTTTTATATGATGTACTATGTTTTTGCAGTGTATGTTCGTCTTTAATATAAGTATTTTCTTTCTTTCAAAATACTTACCTTTGGGCTTGTACACAAAACTGCGAATCGGCGCAATGCAAATTCGCGCAAATTTGTAACGCGGAAAGCTGCGACACGTATTACTACTATGTGAATTCGTGCAAGGCGTTTCCTACGGCGTTTCCCTTCCACGATTTGGGTGACCATTTCTTCGTCAACATGTGTGACGCAACATCGCAGGAATACGCGATGCGAATCAGTTTGCATGTTTTAGCGTTGCGTCGTTTCGAACAATGACAGGTGTCAAATGACGACAGGCTTTACCTCAGCCTCATAGCTTACTCAAGAAAATTATTTTAACTAAACAGCTCCAAATTGAGTGACGTCTATACCAACACCGAAATTGGATAAAGAGAAGCTCCGGATTTGAATGTTGACTTACTCGTTGAGTTCCGGGAAGATTTCTTACTTTACTGACTGAATGCGAATCCATTCTAGACGAATTAACAATATTACGTAAGTATTGAGTCGGCTTGTAATTTGGCTTAACAACAGTTTAAATAGGATAAGGTTTAGATGGGTGACCGGTTTAGGCACATATCTAAACGCTGCAAGTCAATCTCAAACAAGTAAATTTACCACGGTGGATGCTTTAAACCAATTACTTAGGTGTATTTCTAATGGGTTAGTGTCAAAATTCCCTTTGAAGCCTCAAGCTCAGTCTAAAGTATTTTTGGCATAATGTTTTCAAAGACGACCAATGTAGCGCGGTGGGTGAAGTTCCGCCTGCGACGCAGGAGGTTGCGGGTTCTATTTCCGCCGTGGAACCAATGTTTATACGATCTGCAAATATTTTTTCCTGTTTTTCTGGGTATTTTCTATGTATAATAAAAAAATATATTTACGTATTGCTAATTGTTCGTAGACGTATTGTATTGTATTAAGTGTATCATCTAGTACCCATAACACCAGCTCTGCTTAACTTGGGGCTAGATGATACTGTGTGGATTATCCAACATTATTTATTATATATACTAGTTGACCCTCGCGGTTTCACTCTAGTTATTTTTTCCCAATTTTCCCATAATTTCAATCTATCAACCGTTTAAACCTTTCCTGGACTCCTACAAATATTTTAAGACCAAAATTAGGCAAATCGGTCCAGCCGTTGTCGAGTTTTAGCGAGCCTAATTATACCTAATATTTCTTTATTTAGTTTTCATAGTCCGGGAATGCTTTAAACTTTGTTGTCACCGGCATACTTTGAACTACCTACGATATTTGCCACGTTTATCGTTTATCGCTTTCAGAGTAGAACTTATGAAGTCCTTCACAGTCAAATCCGTTTTCGACTCATGACATGAATCTATAATTCTACTTCCTCTGACTGATCCGTAATAATATTATACGAAACTATCTTTATGTGAGAAGGGTCAGACAGACGCGCAGCCGCTTTATTTATATAAGTTTATGAAAACTTACCTCAATACCAAGTTTATTGGAGAAGGCATAAGTTATACAGACTTTAGGGGCGTCACCGCGCTAATATTAAACGGAAACGTTCTAGTGTGGTTTTCGGAATTGATGATCTATAAAGAAGACATTTCAAGTGAATTATATATCGCTATGATATTGTTTCTCAAATGAACGTAAATGTTGGAATACGTTTTGCTGTAGCACTTAGGAGTGACGACGAAATCTAGGCAAACTTCAAAAAATTACACAAAGATTTCAAATACAACTGAAAAATAGAGATAAAGTCATAGTTTGTCCTTATCAATCAAATTGATTTACAACAGTTTGCAGAAAAACATATTTTATGAAAAAATTGTAGGTAATTATTATGTAAGCCTGTTCTTGTCGTCTGTCGTTTGTCACACATACGGTATGCACTGTAGCTGAAAGAGACGGCTTGTTAAAACCACAGACGTATAACAGTGACAGACGTACGTTTGTCGCAGTACATAATAACCTATTGTGATCGCAAGTTAAACAAAAAGCGATGAAACCTCGGCATTATTGCGCTAAGCAACAACCTAAACAAGAGCCCGTTTCAGAAGACGGTTTAGGTATATTTCAAGATTCAAGATTCAAGATATTTATTTGCACAAATAAGTGTTACAAAAGGTCTTAAAAGTAATATGGCACTTAGAACTTCACACCGTAATCAGCTTAAATAATTCACATCATTCATTAATATTCCCGGAGAGCTATCGAACATTCTAGTACGACCCTAAAAGGGGTCGACACTATCCACAGTTAATGTAGCACTTATAGGAAAAAAAATTCTATAGAGCGCTTATTTAAACTACTTTAATCTAGTCATTACCTACTTTCCAGCATACCATAGCCAGTATTGTCAAGTCCACAACCTCAAGATAGGAAGGCGGGGTGACTACCACTAGTTCACCAGTGCTCCTTCGAGTTATCAAATTTTGCAGATGCACATGAACCAAACAACCTTACAAAGGAATGCAGTATTCAGAAATGCAAAGATTCTCGAATGCGCGACCACGAACTGGCTACTGACTCACACGAGCTCATCGGAGAAGAATATGTCCAGCAGTGAACCTCTATTGGCTGATATTATGTTTACACGTACTTCGGCTTGCACTCCGTAGAAACAATGATATCCACAGGCTGTGTATCATAAGGGAGATACCGATATTCCCTAAGGGACCTCTATTTTAGCCAATATTATGTTGACACGTGTTTCGATTCATTCCGTTGAGAATTGTCTCCACAGGCTGTGATACTTATGGGAGAAGCGTTTGTGCAGAAGTGTAGGTTTTTGAACTGGTATGATGTTCACACGTGCAATATTGCTCACTCCACATCCCGTACAATATTGTCCACAGGTTGTGTGACTTATGGGAAAGCATATTTCCTATAAGCGGACGTCTATTAGCTGGTATTACGTTCACACGTGCTTCGGTTCGTACTCCGTACAATATTGTCCACAGGCTGCGTACAATATTGTCTCTCGGGCAGCGTGTCAGGTGGGCTATTCAGGAGCTTGCATAAATCAGCAGTTATGGTTTACCCGATAGCCGGCCGCTCGGATATGAGGTGGTACCGTAATGTGGACCGAACAAAACATTGAGGATATGAGCAGCTTGATGGAGATGGTACCGATATATCATTAAAATACAGCATAGGTATAAAGTTTTAGAGAGCACCGGTGGTCTAGTGGTAGTGACCCCGCCTTCCGATCCTAAGGTCGTGGGTTCAAACCCGGTCGTGCACCAATGGATTTTTCTGTTCGAAAAATTTATGTGCGCAATGCCAGTGCTCTCATACGGTGAAGGAAAACATCGTGAGGAAACCGGCATGTCCTAGAACTAAAATTCGAAAGACATGTGCCATCCACCAATCCGCATTGGGTCCGCGTGGTGGATTAAGACCCAGTCACTCTCGCCTGAGAGTAGGCCAGTGTCCCAACAGTGGGAACATTAGAAGGCTGTCATGATGATAAAGTTTTCGTAATATTATCGTTCCGGTTGTTGGTACCTTAATCAAAAAATACGTTGTTAGGTACCTATTATTACAAGTTCTTTCACAAAAAAAATAGATATCTTTGAGATACTCTTAGGGCCGCTAAGTATTTGTCTTACCCTGTCATTCTTATGTCAATAACAGTAAGCTGGACAAAGACGATGATAGATTTGAAAGACACATTTACTAATAGAGGTTCATAGTTAAATTATGAATAAGGCCTCATCATCATCGTCATCATCATGACAGCCCTCCCACTGCTGGGACTCTGGCCTACTCTCAAGCGAGAGTGATTGGGTATTAATCAAGCACGCGGACCTTATGCGGATTTTTCGACACATGTCTTTCGAATTTTAGTTCTTGGACATGCCGGTTTCCTCACGACGTTTTCCTTTATCGTATGAGAGCACTGGCATTGCGCACATAAATTTTTCGTAGCAAAAAATCCACTGAAGCACGACCGGACTAGACCCCCAGTGCTTTTTTTAATGTGAATAAGGCCTAAATCAGTCTAAAGACTGTACAAGTGATAAATTTAATCTAATATAAGGTAATTCTTGTTCGTATTGTGGTAAACTTCAACCAACGACAGTGACACGTTGTTCTTAATATTATAACTTAACATTGAACATTAATTAAAATTGCTTGGTTCAGAAATCTCCTTATAATCGAATTTAGCAGGTGATTTGTGAACAAAGATTTTCAAAACTCCTTACCATTTACTTTTTGTTGGTGGAAAGAGTGAAACAAACAGCCAACAATCTGAATAAACCACAACAATCTAATGCCACAGCCAGACCTGCATATTCCACGTTCATAACCGAGCGATGAAATGAAATGCGGTAACTTGCTCGCATACCAGTAAACTAAAGGCACAGTCACACTGAACTGAGTGCTTAGCACGAAAAACTCGTTTGACAATCGTAAACGTAAACGTATCGTCTACTTGTCAATTTGTATAGGATTTATAGCAGCGCCTCTTTAAAGAAGAAGAAAGTTGACGAAGTCTTAAACGTCTTATAGAACTAATTTCATCTATTTAAATGGCGTTTCAATATTCAGATTTCAGTAAATACGATCTATCTTATTGTAGGTGGCATAAAAAATAATAAAGGCTATGGGAGACTATCATAGTATAGCGGCTGCTTCAATCAGAGATGTTTGATATCATTGGAACTCGGCTCAATAATATTTTATCAGTCTTCCTGTTACTGACGGGGGACTGATAGAATATTAATTTAAAAAGTTTGATCTGCCCTGAGTCAAACTTATAGTCGTGGGTTTGAACCAGGTCGTGGATCAATGGATTTTTCTATTCGAAAAGTTTAAAATGCTCTCATACGGTGAAGGAAAAAATCGTAAGGAAACCGGCATGTCCATAAACTTAAATTCGAAAAACATGTGCCATCCACTAATCCGCATTAGGCCCGCATGGTGGATTAAGACCCATTACTCTCGCTCAAAAGTAGGCCAGTATCCCAGCAGTGGAAACATTAAAAGGCTGTCAAGATGATGATGAGGATGATGATTTGTCCTACTCGCACATTATAGAACTGGTAGTTTCAATTAATTAAAAGAATCATCAGTCCTCCGTTTGTGACAGAACGAACTTTGGTCCCAACTGCCCCCCTAGGCGGACAGAGCAGGGTAACAGATGGTAATAATTATTTTTGACAGTCGCTGTCATGTCGCGCTTTCCATCCGCTATCGCTTAGCGTCGTTTGAACGTGGCTTAATTTAGAATTGAAAATGCCTTTGTGAATTCCGTCGATAGAGTGGCCGGCTACGACTGTTGATTTATGATTCCTTCTCAAACTATCCCAGATATTGGATCCGATTGCAAGCGTTATTACTATAATATAGTACTTCATTTGTAGAATCGCTGAATTCTAACGACAAAGTGAACGTAACGGTTAAGAGCACGATCTGACTGTATAACTATGTTTTGACGACCGATGTGGCGCAGCGGGCGCAGGTCCGCCTGCGACGCTGAGGTTGCGGGTTAGATTCCCGCCTCGGGGCAAATGTTTGTACGATCTACAAATATTTGTTCCGGGTGTTCTGGGTATTTTCTATATATAATAAAAAATATCTATCTATGTAATTGTATTGTATTAAGTATATATCAGTCATCTAGTACCCATAATACAGCTCTGTTTAACAGCAGCTTACCTTGGAGCTAGATGATGCTGTATGCAATGTTCAGCATTATTTATTATTATTATTATATTATGTTTTCTTTTTAAAGTAGGTGAAAAAAAAGTGATAACAGTGAGCAATTACTGCAATCAAATCAAAAAGTAGTAGAGTTCTTTGTGATCGTCCGGTGGAGGACTACCACCATACCTATTTCTGCCGTCAAGCAGTAATGTTTGCATTGCTGTGTTCAGGTGTGAAGGGTATGGTTTCCGGTGAAATTACAGGCACATGAGACTATCGATCTACGTCTTAGGGTGGCAACCCGTGAGTGATACCTCTGGTATTGCAAGCGCCATAGGCTGCGGTAACCGCTCACCATCTTGTGGGCTGTACGCTTGGTTGCCACTTTAGTTGTATAAAAAAAAAACACTTGCAAATGTGCGGCGTGCACAAGTTAAGCACTGTTTTGTGAGGTCACCATTAAGAGTGACCACCAGTGTTAATTACAATTGAGCGCTTCCGTGCTACAGGACGATCCCGGCTTTTACACAGTCGTTAGGCCATGACGGATACCTTCAGGCGGCCTAAGTTGGCCACTGATCCAGTCGTACATAACTTATCGTTAAAAACGAAACCCAATAAAGACACGACTGCAGTTAAAAGAAAACACCAATACTTAGCTTCCAACCTATCATTGTCAACCATACAATCTTTCAAGAGACCATTTCCTCCCGATGTTTTCAGTCTAGCGTCTTATTCTACCGCGTGCCGAGTTCGATCAATTGTCTCCCTCTAACCGCTGGATCGAAATGTTTGTCGGAGCAATGGAGCAAACAATACTGTTTACAGGCACTATTGGATGTCAGGCAGAGCGCAATCGCTTTCTGTTTTGTTATTTTTTACAATAAAAATACGGTGATAACGGTTACTGTTCTCGTTATGGCGGCGACGCGGGACGAGAGCCTATCTAAGACCTAGATTCGGCTACACATCATAATAACAAAAGTTATTAAAACTACTCTCGAAATAACTACGGTAAAAAGACCTACAGCTTAAAATAACTACAGGTCGTTTCACAGAATTTCGATATAACTTTTTAAGATAAGATAAGGTAAGTTTTTATTTCCAAAATAACACATGTTTATGGGTACCAGTATACAAAATATTAAAACCTACCGCTTAAAATAACTACAGGTTGTTTCACAGAATTTCGTTATAACTTTTTAAGATAAGATAAGGTAAGTTTTTATTTCCAAAATAACACATGTTTATAGGTACCAGTTTCCCTTGCTTATTGATTTTATTTGGAATACAAACAAAACCAAATGCTTATGTTTGTGCTGTCCCAGAACACTAATACATTAGTGCTTAATCCTATTAAGTTTCCACTTATCATTAAAAAACATTCGTGACTAAATGGTGGACAATTATTAAATATCAGTATAAGAGTAGTAGAGTTTTCTGTGATAGAGCTCGTCCGGGGAAGGACTACCTATGTCTGCCGCCAAGCAGTAATGTTCGCATTGCTGTGTTCCGGTGCGAAGGGTATGGTTTCCGGTGAATTTACTGGCACATGAGGTTTTCTATCTCAGCCTCAAGGTGGCAACCCGCGAGTGGTACCTCTGGAATTGCAAGCGTCCATAGGCTGCGGTAACCGCTTACCATCTTGTAGGCCGTACGCTTGGTTGCCACTTCAGTTGTAAAAAAAAAAAAACAGTATACAGGTAATTAGTAAGTAACACCTACAGTTAGTGTATAATTACCTTACTTCTTTCAAAAATAAATTAAAGTTAGGGCTCATCGAGAAGGCGTTCTATAATGTAGATGATTTTATTTGCAAATTGCAATAATTTTTTTAAATAGAATTAATTTTTTTTTTTTTTTAACTTTGACATTTGATTGATTTTTGTATTAATTACAAATTATTTTTAATTTAATTTTAATTATGTTATTAATAATAAAAATTATGTTATTGTTAATAATAAAAATTATGTTATTTTTAATATTTTGTCTATGCCAATTCATAGTGTGACATTTAAATTAATAATTTACCAATAAAATGATCATTCTGTTATTCTGATTATTCTGATAACCTACAGTATAGTATTGAATAAGCAAGAAAAAAATGTAATTAACGTTTTAATTAATGTTATTACTGTTTTGTTAAGGTACCAGCGTTATAATGAGACTGGCTAATTGATATTCAACGCACAATCTGAACGTATAGAGTCCTTAATTTAAGGATGAACATTTCATTTCATTTCATTTCATTTATTTATCTTTCGACATGGTACATGCACTTAGATATGTCAATTTGGGTTTACAATAATAAAATTAAATAATAATTAAAATAATTAAGTACTTACTTATGTCTAATTACATGCATGCATTTCACATTAATGTCATACTTTTATTAAAATAATTTAGTGAAGATTCTAATATTAATTGAATTAAAAAATAAATAACAATATTACACAAAGCACAAATAAAACAAACAAAATATGTTTGATTGATTGATTCAAATGTCATTAAAATGTTGCCATATTAACAAAATATGATAATAAAAATAAAAATAGTAATTTAAAAAAATTAAAAAAAAAAAACTCAACTTCTAGAGGACACAGCGAGACGAAGAATTTATGGAAAACTAAACTTTATATCATTGAAATTTCTGTATTCTTTATTATACAGAATCTTCTTACTACTATTATAAATGTGAAAGTTTGCAGAGACGTTTGTTACTCGATCACGCCGGAACAGTTGAACGGACAATCTGACATTTTACACAGATAGATTGTCTGGGCCAGCACATAGGCATCTTATTATATCGGAAAAGTGTACAGTTTCCATGTACATGTTAAAATATCCACGCAAACAAAGTCGCGGGCAATAGAATTATAAACAAAAAACTTATGAAAAATAAATAAAGGCGATCTTAACACTAAAAAAGTTTTCATTCATAAAACCATTGAGGTTAGAGAACAAACACTGAGGTAGGAATTTCGGGCTATTCCCAGTAGTCTTACCGAGTTGTGTTACCAGTCGGACTACTGAGAATTTTCTTCCCACTAGTCTTACTGTTAGTAACTAGGTGTCAGTTGTTTCCCATTAGTTTAACTTTATCTTTTTTTTTTTTAAACTAGCGGAGTTATAGAAGATGTCTATCACCTTCTGGTTGAATGTGTTCGGAGTCAGCCTGTGAGATCGCACATGTGTAGTCAATACGATTTGAATATGTTAGATGTTGGCGCATTTCAAAGTGTTTTATCCGCCCCGACGTGTGATGCGGCTAAGACGCTTATTACAATGCTGTATAATATAGTTAAGTAAGGTGTAGTAGTTTCAAATGCAAGCTGTAACAGGGCTGACATAGTTCGCAAAGCGGCTTAAAGCCCTTTGTTAATATATTATGTAAGAATAAAAACATAAAAAACATTTTTTTTAAAACATAGACCTCGTAATTGATTGACAGTAACTTTAGCAAAAATTAAAATATTAGCATATTTTTTTAAATTATTTTTATTTTTATTTTGTTGGCACGTTTAACACATCTTAAGCTTGATGACAGCTGTGAAATATCAAACGGCAATATCTCGGGATCTACTTATCCCGGACTATCCGCACTCTTCGGTATTTACTGCATCGGTATCCATAGTGAGAGCTTTGAATAATTTGGGGCTTTTTAATTTATTTATGGAATTATTCTAAGTAATAAATACTGAGCAAATTCTAATTACTGTTATAAAAACTAAACATCCTCCTTTGAGCGTTCCACAACATCGTGGCAATAAACGGTACTTACAGCCAGTAGAATACCGGTAGCTTCACAAAGCGGTATCCACATTAATTAAAAACCTCGTATGTTACCTTGCTGACAATGTTAAGGTTTAAATTGTAAGCAAAACGTTTTGTTCACGATAATGATTATTTATATTCCCCGCGTCTGAATGCCTTAAAAGGTTCTGAGTTTTTATGAGTATTGTCTTTTAACACAACTAAGATATCTGTACGAGCACATAATTAGTGCCTTCGGTGCACTTTACGCCAGTAATTGGAATCATCAAATCTTCGCGATCGGCAATCTATCAACCCGCGCGTCTCATATCATTTATCATTAGCATAGTTTTATCATATCAATTATATCAGTTAAAATATATCATAGTGTTTTTACTGGTATAGCGTTATCATCATCCCAGGGTGTACGGACCTTACAATATCATACATTAGCCCTGTTACCATAGCCTATTACACTTGTTATGCTAGAAGCTTTGCCGTCGTGGAACGTATCTTTCGACGAGCTCTATCACAAATAACTCTGCTACTCTTATATTTATATTTATTTATATTTATTCAAAAACAAAGTAAGGGTTTACAGACAGGTCCAAAGCACACTAACTTTACAATAACAAAAATATGTCAGACCAAATACTCTCACATCAAGATCAAATGTCACTTATTATTCAAAAAGAACGTGCTTCGGAGGGCACGTTAAGCAGTCGGTCCTGGCTTTTTCAAAGTTGTTAGGCCATGACAGAGGCCTTCGGGCGGCCTAGAAACTCTGTCACCAGAGTTGACCACTGACTCATACGAACGAACGAACAAACGAATTCAAAAAGAAAAGAAAAAATTCAAACTAAATTAAAATCTACATATTTCATTATAATGTCAGAAAGAAAGTCAAAAAGTAAAAGTTGAAATAACCTACAAGAAATAAAAATTAAAAATAATCAAATACAAATGTCAGTATAAGTACCTACTTATCCATAACTCTATAACTATTATAAACGTAATATAATCCTCCCCAAAGGCGAAAGCTGAAACTATCCGCTTTCATATCGCAGTTTACTTTATTACGAGCGTGTAATATGCGCTCCGACAGGTCTGAATAAGTGTGTATCTAATAGTAAACCAGCCGGTGAAAACAATGTCGGTGAAACCTCAAAGGAATGCCTCGAAGAGTAATGCTCAGTGTGATATAGAATCTACAAAACACGGCTTATCCCACAGAACTATATTTGAGTAGAATGAGTGAGTGTATGTACCTCGCGTGCCGAAAAAACGGGCTAAGTAAGGGCTGAGAACCTCTTTACTCGCCGCGAAACTCCGTCTGCTCCCCACCGGGCGGTGTGGTGGTGTGCCAGTGTCTAGAATCGATTTGCCGCATGCTTATCGATGCTTTTAAATCATTTAATTTCGCGCGGCTTATGTTTCCCATCACTAAAATACATTTGTGTGTAAAATACAAATACGCAAAATGTTACACGCTCGGTTTCCATACAAATCGACGAACTCTTTCATTCTACTTAAATATAGTTCTGTGGCTTATCCAAACCGAAAAAAATATATTGACCAAAATAATAGTAATAGGTGTTGGTGAATATTGACAACCTCGATGGCGCGGTGGGTAAGTGCTCGAGAAACGAGAAGTACCGGGTTCGATCCCCGCTGTAGGTCAAATGCTTACATGAGTATTGACAAAAAATATATCCTATAAGTTACCGTTCAAATAGTACAAGCTTTCCACAGAACTATATTTAAGTAGAATGAAAGAGTTCGTTGATTTGCATGTAAAACGAGCGTGTAACATTTTGCGTATTCGTATTTTACACACTAATGTATTTAAGCCCCGCTTATTTAAAAGCATCGATAAGCAAAGGGGCGAGACCGCGAAGGTGAATTTCCGTACGAACATACTACCAACATCATATTTTTTTGCAACCTCAAATTTTTATTTGAGTACTTCTTTAGTGTGGTAAACACAACAAAACTCATAGCGTTATGCCGTTGCCTAGCCTGTCTGGTTTATAGTTAAATAAAAATAAAATTAAATAAAAAAGCCTTTTATTCTACTACCCTAAAAACATTTTAACATGATTACAATTTATTTCATTTTATTTTAATTACATTGAATTTCTTAAATAAATAAACTTTGTGCACAAATAAAATATTGATTTGACCTACTCTTATAAAATAAATTATTTTATAAGAGTAGGTCAAATCAACTTAAAATAACTCATTAGCCTAAACGTAAGGCTAGATTGTAATATTATTGAATACATCATTTTAAAATGTATTCTTAAAAAAAAAAAAAAAAAAAAAAAAACTAAACAGTAGTCGCCTCTCTGGCGTAGGCCTCCTCCATATTTCTCCACATATTTCTATCTCATATTTAAATTAAATCTCATTTAAAATAAAAAATAAATAAATATGTGGTTTATAGTCACTCTCCGCAAAATGTTTGCAGGTGTAGAAGCTTCATGTATCCATTGCAGATTACAGAATAGTCACTACAGCGGAAAGGTTACGGTTCCTCCAAACCAGCGGCCGTCACTTTAAAGCCGTTTTAAATAAGCAAAAACAAATAGTTCGGTGACAAAAACAAACTGAAAATCGGGCAATTATTTATCCGTGCAACAAAAGGCTACTAGGTCTTTGGTCGCTCTGTGTGCCAGAATCTATTCAATATACCTATACATATTTCTGCCGCCAAGCAGCAATGCTCGCATTGCTGTGTTCGAAGGGTATGGTTTTCGGTGAAATAACAGGCACATGAGACTTTCCATCTAACGTCTCAGGGTATTACACGCAAGTGATATCTATGATGTTGTATAAGTACACAGGCTACGGTAACCGCTGACCATCAAGTGATACGCTTGGTTGCCACTTTAGTGGTATAAAAAATAATAATAATAGTTTAAAAACGCGGCAGTAGCGCTTTTGAAATACGGCTGTCATTTACTGTTTATGTTTCTTTAAAACCTCACCTTTAGTACTAAGATGTGGAGGGCGGAATACAGAATCACCTCGTTGACAGATCACGAATTAGAAGATAGTATAAACGGGTAGCTATTATTTTGATCCCACGAATTTGATCCTGCTTATCACGCAGGAGTAAGACATTTTATACTTAGTGTAGTTGATGTTTTAAGAGTAGTAGAGTTCTCTGTGATAGAGCTCGTCCGGGGAAGGACTACCATCATATCTATTTCTGCCGCCAAGCAGTAATGCTCGCATTGCTGTGTTCCAGTGTGAAGGGTATGGTTTCCGGTGAAATTGCCGGCACATGAGGCTTTCGATCTTAGCTTCAAGGTGGCAACCCGCTAATGATACCTCTGGTATTGCAAGCGTCCATAGGCTGCGGTTACCGCTTACCACCTTGTGGGCCGTACGCTTGATTGCCACTTCAGTTGTATAAAAAAAAATGTTAAATGAACCATAACCCTTCGTGACCATCCTTCATTCTCAGCCTTTCCGTCTGTCATTTTTAACAAGATGCATTTTGCAAGATGGTAGCAACGTAGAATAAAACGCCCTCCGGCTAAATGGATGATTTGTTCACTGTAGATGGCAAAAACTTAATGAGAAGAGTGGAAGTTTGGTCTCAGTGGCACGTAATTTCACTTGCTACAGTGCCCTTCAAACTTAAACACAGTAATGCTTGCACATTACCGCTTGGAGGTAGAATATCTGGCATTGCGGTGGTACCCACCAAGACGGACTCTTGCTGAAGAGTACTACCACCAGGTAGGCAGGTGATTACTATGATGTGCTGCTGGAACCAGCGTTAATGTCAGTGGTGACATACAAACCAACCTTCACCTCCGCAAACATAGCAGATGCGCTGCGGAATCAAGGCTCTTCAGCATCTTGTATTCTTTGAGAGATAACATGTCGGTCAAAAAGTACTTTAAGTTTTTTAATAGCTAGTCTATTATAAAGTTAAGTTAAGATAACCGCTGGAGAATAAAGGTTCTCGAGTGGCGACCACGAACTGAACAACGAAGTGTAGGACGGCCCCCTCACTCAATGGACCGATAACATTAAAGCGGTCGCAGGAAGTCGGTGGATGATGATGATGATGATTATAAAGTTCAGATTTTTGCTATAAGTATTCTAAACGTGAAAACCTATTATTGGCTTTCTGTTTTGTCATAAGATAGTATATAAAGTTTTATCCGCTGTTGGTTTTCCTAAGAAATAAAAACAAAATAAAATAAAATAAATTTGTATTAGTTTTGTACCGCGTCATCAGTTTTTCATAAAGTTGGTACAACGGAACACTTATTTTCCTTACGAGTCAAAATGTTTCTCTGCAATATGAAATAGCGTCGCCAAGTGGGCCCGACAGATAAGGTTATTCAAAGTGTAGGCTTACGCAAGTATATGAGCGCTATTCGTCCAAGATTCCGCGTTTTATGTCCCCCCTTACTCCCCGACTCAACTCAAATTAATCAGGCTTGGACAAGGATATTACGGTCTGTAACTGCAGGAATGACCATAAACGTACAATTGCCGGTTGAATTTCAAATATATTGCTTGGCGCGTGGATGGAGACGGGCCATTTGTTGCTTTAAGTTATAGCTGTAAGGAAAGTTTTCTTAACCGGACGACCCTTGTGGTACAGTGTCGATGCTATTCTGACTTATGGCCTTGTTTATAAAATAAACTCTAATTATAGAGACCTTTCAGCGAAACATTAGCGGCTTGCTAAGTAAGTAAAAAAAAGTATTTTATTTCATTGTCGTTCATAAGTTAATGAACAAAAACGATGATAGATTTGAAAGACACTTTAGCTAACAAAGGTTTATATTATGAATATGAATGAAAAGGCCCTTGAATATATTCAATTTATATATCAAAAACAGTGGCTGCGTTTCCGCTTTGAATCACCACATAATATTATTAAGCAAGAAATGAACCAGCCTTTTTGACACACGTGTAACGTGGCGTCACCTAAAAATAGACTTTTTTAAATACTTTGTTCCGGGCCTCAATGTTTACGTTTACACCATGCGGTGCAAAAATTTACTCACTGAAAAAGACATAACATCCAAATCAAAGAGAACATAATTTGCACCGCTTGGAGTTTTTCGTTTCCGCCGCGAAAGCCTTAGTAATTTTTCTAGCTTGACCTATTAAATGTTTCTATTTTTGAGCAAACAGCATCACGACTGGATAACCCAGATTGTAAAAACTCTTTCAATTGTCAAACGTAATTGAAAGATGAAGCCGGACTCAGATCTAATCAGCGGCACATTGTAGCACTTTCTTAACAAACTTCCATCCACTCCAGCTCTGAATAAAACGCAGGATCTAGCGAGATTTAAATCAAGAAGTCAAAACTTAGACTAACTTTTTCTCTGCTGTCGAGAAAATCTAAGTAAGTAAGTAAAGTAAAAAAGTTTATTTCGAGACAGTTGATACATAGTAGGTGGTAATAATATTAAAAGTGTATATCTAAGCAGTTAAGCATATACGAGTACATTTAGATCATAAGTCTTCGAAAATGGTTGCCATTCAGCATTTGCTAAAGCAGCATACATACCACTTTAGCGCTGGACTTCCATGGTCCAATGCTGGTTGTTTTTTGAACTAAATTTTTTATCCCTATTTTTTTAAAACATTTTTCTTTTCACCTTTATAATTAACTATATTATTTTAATAGGTATTATAATGCACGCATTATAAAATAGCTAAGTACTTGACTCTGTGGTACTTATATAAGTACTGAAAACTACACTGTAGTAATTTACTGAAGTTATTTAAGTACCTGAACACTATAAACATATATTATTTTCCAGCAGCAACTTAAAATAATTTCGAATCAGTTTTACCGTTACAGAAACCGAATTCAGAAATGAATCCGGTTAACTATCGAGAGCACGGCCTGAGCCATCAGCTCTCGGACTATAACCTATGTTGACACGTCAAGACGTCCCAACCCCTTTCAACCTCCCCTTTACAAAGGGTAACCATTACAGCTCCTTAATTACTCTTGCCTGCAAACTCAAACATTGACAACAACTCAAATGTGAACCCAATCGTTTGTTTGTAGATACATAATGTTGGTATTTATTAACTCTTACATCACTCTCACTTTTCTTTAGTTTATCTCACTTATTTCTTCCCTTTTTTTGATCACAGACGGATTGTTAACTCAAGTCAACAACATACAACATCTGCGATTTACAAGGGACTGGGGTGTGAGTTCATTCCAGTGACAATAACCATTACAGAAAATGAGTTTGCAATATTACCGCAATTTTCAGGAACTGACCCAGATTGCCCCATTAGTTTCTAGTACACCTGCGGCGAGTGTTATTGCGAGCCCGTATAAGCGCACTTTTAAATAAACAAAGAAAGCCCTGACTCCAGTAATTTTCCATTTCCATTTTTGTCACAACCCCATCATTGAGCCAGCTCGAGTGTAAACGTATGTTAGGGAAAATCCTTTCGGGTACATACAAGAGGTCAACCTCATATTGGAGGTCAGTATTTTATCCCCGGCCCTACGTGCCACCAAAATATGCGGTTCGAATAACCATCTTGGCCTTAAGTGGTTTTCTGTTCTGTAATGGACTCCGAATACACCCTTAAAACATGAAATTCATTGCTGAGATATGGTTAGTTTTAAATACATAATATGTACTTGTTAGATTCAGGCGTTACTTTGCGGAAATCCATTACAAGATAAGAAAACAGACGAAAAATCTCTAGTACTATACTCCGCTTAACCTTTTAACTAATGAGGTCACACAGTTACCACAGAAAAATATTTTTACATTTTTCTTTTGAGGTTAATTGTGGTAACTGTGTGACTTCATTGGTAAAAAGGTTAAGCGGAATAGTACTAGAGATTTTTCGTCTGTTTTTTATCACATAATAATTATGTACGTTTGTTTTATTTACGTGACTAAAGATGTAAGCTGAGGACGCGTTGTAGACGCGGTGCCTCCTCAGATGTGTATCTAACAGAATGTATGCGTAGCATTATGCTGAGCACGGACCTCTTTTGTCAAATTATAAACATTATTTATCATATTTTTTTAAATTTACCTACTTCTAATAATGCTTACTACTATTTTACCAAAGTATAGTTCTCACAACGGATCTCGGCCGTAGTGAAATTAGCCGTTTCGATGCGCAATGGAGCTTTTTCAAACTAAATTGTCTTTGCGCGTCACAAACGGCTAACTTCACGGAAGCCTAGATCCGCTGTGCGAACTATACTTATTTTACTTTTTAACATGTAAATTGTGTTTCTTAATTTGTTAAAAAAAAACGTCGCGACGAAAAACATTATAGAAAAGACGGGGTGTTGACATAAAATAAAATGTTAACTAATGCAAGTGTTGGCATGTGCAGGGTTTAGTATCGAAAGCGTTTTAGCTAAATGCAGCGAGATCATTAAAAAACACGAATATTCAAGTGCCGCAGCGGTGCAGCGGTGGTGACATTTCGTTGGGGTTAGGGCAAGGAATTTGTATTACTTAAGTATAAAAAAATCCTTTGGTTGGTTATGGTGATAAACGTCTTGATGTCAATGCGCTACGATCAAAATGGCTGAAGCGGGAGCGCGATCCGTGCGCAGCAACAGTTACCGCCAAAACTGACAAACGTAACAACTTGGCTCTGGATTGTCTTTGGCTATCTTGTCAAAACGACATGGGTCTTCCCATTTTAATTATTTTTCTCGTGTTATTTTAAATTTTATTGCGTAAATTTGGTGGCAGTTTATCCAATTTAACTTGTTTACTTAGCACAAGTGTTAGTAATTGAAATGGAGGGGTAATGTTGGTTGGTAATTTAGTCAAAGACTTTCCAGGAGAATTTTGAAAGAAAAGTCATCGTTTCTTTCCAAATTTCGTTTGTTTACGTTGCTAAGCGACAATCAAACTAATACACTTGACACTGGCAAAATTGTGGCAAACTAGCCACAGAGGCCATAAAACAAAAGAAGAAGAAGAACTTGGCTCTGGGAACAATTTATGCGAGATCGGCCCGTCAATAGTTATGTTATGTCTTCATGAACCATACTTGAGTGTAAATCGTGACTCAGTCTATGAAGTTGAGTTCTATGAAGAACTGTCAAAAATTTCAATTGCTGACTTCCAGGCAACTTTAGAATTAGTTGACAAACTACAACAACACAATAAAATTTAGGGCACCAGTTTAATGTAAAAAAATTATTTTATACATCTGAAATTCAAAGATAAATACTAATTCTCTATGAATATAAGTCTGCTCTACGTCTGAAGAAAGTAGCTACGTTAAAATTAAATACGTTAAAATAACCACCAAAATAAAGATGGAACTCTACTTATTTATTATCTGTGTTGTCTGTACGTTAACATTATTGGTGGAGTGGACAAGTGCCCAGTTGAGGCACGAAAGAAAATCCAAAAAAATACTTTTTTTGACAGATCGACAACAAATGGTTGCGTAACCTAATAATGTGTTAAATGTGGGGCAACCATGGTACGTAGTTTTTGATACCCACGACCTGCCGCATTGCATGATCACATCTCTGTTAGCGACCAACCTCCACTGATCTCCATGTCAAACTGTTTATTACTAGCAGTTCTCCGAACAGTAGACCTCGCAAGCACAAACTTGTAAAGTGAGCTTTGAAAGTGAGCAACATGTTGCATTTTTAAGGAACTATTTGGCTCATCACGCTGAAGAACCTCATCAGATCTTCACCAAATATCAGACAAATTTAAAGTTAATACTTACCTTTCATATAAAATAAAAATCATCGAAATCAAATCACATAAGGCGGAGATATTCAGCAGCCCCCTTTTTGTCCCTTTTTGGAGAAAGTACGCTCCTTATCAAAAATCCCCGACGACAATCGAATTCTATAAAGTCATAAAACCTGTATACCAAGTTTTAACCAGATTGGTTGAAAAATGCGACCTGTAGGCGAGAACACAAAATGACCGGACAAACTGACAACCAAAAGCATTTTTGGCCAATCTCGAAACTGAGACGTTTCGCTCGCTTCGCTCGCTAGGTTAATGATAGAAAAGCTATGGTAAAACTGTCTTATTAGACAGTTTGAGATGCTTGACACTGGCAAATTTGTGGCAAATAAGCGACAGAGTCCATAAAAGAAGAAGAAGAGGTCGATGGAGGTTGGTCGCGTGGAGAGTTATGTGATTTCACCTTGTTAAAAAATTATGGTCTGTTAAACCGACCATCTTAAGTCTCAGATCCTCCATTGTCTTACTGTTTCAACCCTGTCGACATTGACATTGACAAAATTGTGGCAAACTCGGCCACAGACGCCACAAATTAGAAGAAGAGTTATGTGATTAACCCGCTAATGCGTGTTTGTTTTTAAATAAATTATTACACAGTTGGTTATATTAGATTTTATAGTGATCACTATGGGAATACCACACAGTTGCCAAGCAACAACAAATTAAACAGCTGATCACCTTTAGGTAAATCGGTTAGAGCCAACACATTCACTTAACTTTCGTTGTATTATCAGACCTATTCAAGTGGTTTATTTACAACGAAGCCATTCTATGACTATGGCTTAGAATGTGAAAAGTTCGAAACAATTAACAATACACAATACCGTTACAATACGTATCTGAGCTTGAATGAGTGGTCTTTCATGATTAGACCATTTTAAGGGTTTGTAATTTGACCATTTGTAGCGCGCTACATAAAAGGTTATTAGCAATTTCCTAACACTGTAATAATATTAAGATTGTAGAAGAACCAAGGTCACCGACATAGCTCTTAGAATTAGTAAGTTGAAGTGGCAATGTGCAGGCCATATAGCTCGCAGAACCGATAACCGCTGGGGAATAAAGGTTCTCGAGTGGCGACCACGAACTGGAAAACGAAGTGTAGGACGGCCCCCCACTCAATGGACCGACGACATTAAAGCGGTCGCAGGAAGTCGGTGGATGGTGAAGGCTCAAAATCGGTTGTCATGGCGCTCTTTGGGGAGGCCTATGTCCAGCAGTGGAGGTCTATCGGCTGATATCAGCCGATAGATCACTCACCCATCATATGATGATGATGATGATACAATAATATTATAGAAGGCTTAAATAGCGTAGATACCTTTGGACCTAGAAACTTATTAGAAAAGATATCGGACGGTGTTTGTAGGTGTAGGTGTATAAAGAACGGAATTCGCATTCTAAACGGTCTAAGGGTGAGTTGCACCATCACCATCATTGCAAGTCACTGTCAATGGTCAGAATGGTGAGCACAAGAAAAAAATATTACACGTGTTTCGATGCAATTAATATATTGAACTAATTATGTCACAAGAGGCTTTGTACTAGTAATAAATAATATTTTATAGATAATTCTTAACAAAGCTTAAACTGATAACGTATGATCATTATCAAGTTATAATAATAATAATAATAATAAAAACGTTTATTTCGTTACCAACTAAAAACATTACATCAGCTATTACTAAAAATATAGAGTAACAAAAATGGCCACCACTCAGCATGTGCTATGACAGAACAACTCATGCCATAGCGCTGGTTTTCTGTGGTTGCCGTAAAATGATGTGAGAGTGCAGCGGCTAATGCGATACACACTGAAACAGAAGACAATAAAAGAAAATAAATCTTAAACTAAGCAGCTGTAAACTCTAACTCAAAAATAAACTATATAAATAAGTTACTTGATACTTGATAATAACTTTCTTATATCTCGATGTGTTGTAGTGTGATAGCACTTGTTTCAATGTGGTGTGGGACTGTGGGTGATGGGAAAATTAGAGACCCACTACGTCTCAGGTCTTCGAACCAAATGTAAGTTTTGAGAGAGATATCAGAGGTGTTGCGGATAATAAAAAATCTATATTTTGTTGTCACAAAGACAGTGACAGGTTTTGTCTTTAAACAAAACACTGTCTCACTTTACATCGGCAACATTCCCAATCACCGTGTGCAATTTAAGATCACTTGGCAATGTAAAGTCTGTCTTTGTCTTTCAAATAATAGAATAACGCAATTTTAGCCTCAAATATAGTTTGTAAATTACGTTCGATAATAAGTTTGCACACTTGAAAAAAAACAAACGCAATAAGTATAACAACTTGCTTATTACAAGGGAAAACAGCGATTTTTAAAGTTATTAAATTTGATAAGCTTTCTGTAACACAATATCGGCAAAGTTGTGTTCTCCTCAAACTTTCAGAAACTCCGCTACTTAGCGAGAGAATATTAAAAATATTCGACGATCCTCAGCGCAATAGAGCGCAGTCACGGTTACAGCAGTCTGCCGCTGCGCTGTTTACCGGTGTTTACCGGTGATACTGATGTTTACCGGTACCATTTAGCAGTAACTATTATCATCATTGTCATCATCATAACAGCCAATAGACACCATCAATTCATGGCACTATTAAATATATAGTGCCATGAATATTAATATATATATTAAATATGCCTTTTTATTATTTTACATACACGTTTTAGTTGACTGTACTAAAATTCACCCAAAGTAAAAGTGGTGTGAGTTGCAGAACGAGGAGTATAGCTTTTTTACGATTCGTCAACTCACACCAGTTGGGACAAGATTTATGGTGTGTGTTGACGAACGACTCAGGTTTATGACCATGCTTATGTTAAAATGAGAATCTCCTAATTCTATGTTAAAATAAGATGTCATTACATTAGGCAGAAAAAAAAAAAAAAAAAAAAAAGGCAGACCGGTTCCAGACCAGGTGTGTAAATGTGGCTTTACCAAGTCGTAAGCCTACAAAGCACTTTGGAAAAAGTTATAAATGATTTAAATTAACTACGAAGTTTTGTTTGCAAAAGTTCTGCTTTGATTCGATTATAAGTGGTCTGAAACAAAATAGTTATTATCGTACTTATTTACGTTAGAAAATAAACATAGAACAGTTGATGTAGCATATTTTGTAACAGTTCAGATCACTTCCAGACAAAAAGCGTTCCCAATCTGCTGATAACATTACAACGTTGAATTGAAATGCGTTGACCCAGTTATGAACTAGCTTTTCGTTATAAATATTGTGAAATCATGCTCAATACTCTCACGGCTTGACTCTTTTACTTATTTTTGATTAACTTATTATTTTATCTTTGGCACCGTTTTTTAAAAAGCAATATCGATGCTCTTAATAATTTTTTACGTGACCAGTTGTATTAAACCAAGAATTTATTTTTCATAGAATGACTTCAAAGAAATGTGAAAAAGTCTCTAAAGGCTTCGCATTTCGTTCTCTTCGAGCACACTCTCTGAAAGTTTGCAAACGTATTAATCTTTCAGCAACAATAAATCAGCGGAGAGTGAACGTTTTAGAACTTTATTAATTTTCATAACAATCTAAAAATTCCGCTTATTGAGTGCTCACGGACACAGCTTACTATATTGATTATTATAATACTGTACAAGCATATTTTAGTAAATTATTAAAATTGATAGATGATTCGCTGAAATGGATTCGGTTGGCAACACTTATAAAATACCCAACCACTACGTACACAAAATAAATTGTACAACATTTTATCATAGTGAGACTATATCAGTATAAATACGCCCTGGGTTTATGTCGGTATTCGACCAGCTGGGTGATTAGAATTACGTAACTCAGTTGCATCCAAAACCAGTCACTAAGCTGTTATGTAAATACAAAATTAGTTGGATCTGATCATAAAAAATGTGATAATGTGACATTTTTTTGTGACCAATGTGTTTCGGATTTTTTGACTACGACGATGATGATGTCATCCTAGCCAATTTCAACTACAGCAACTATGTATACTGAACGTATTTTCACTATAAAAGACTGCTGCGCCCTTCGTTTGCTCTCTGATTGCTAACATACCCAATTTTATTGGTAAAAGTATGAGGGCATTTTTGGCATGTCAATATTGTATCGACGAATAAGATTTTTCGAACAAAAGTTATCTTCTCCATGGTGCCTTGGCTTTATACACTCTTAGCGTAATGCGTGAGTAAGTAAATTTGTAAAGTCAGTGACCAACTTGTAAAAACAACTGTGAAATCATCATAAGCAACATTATATCAGCTGATAGACGTCCACTGGACAAAGGTTTCCCTTAGGGGTAACATGACGACTGTTGAGCCTTCACCAACCACCGATCTACTGCAACCGTTTTAATGAGGTCGGTCTATCGAGTGGGGGCTATAACATATACTTCCTTTTCCAATTTGCGGTCGTCATTCGAGAATCTGTACTACCCAGCGGTTATCGGTTCTGTGAGCTAATGGCCACTGCCATTTCAACGTGCTTATTCTATTTTTATTCAGAGCTATGTATGATGTTTTCCATAGGCCGATTTCGGCCACGGCAACTGATTTCTGTTTATAAGAAAAAGGTTTGTTCGTGTGATCTGACGTTTTTTTTTTTTTTTTTTTTATACAACTGAAGTGGCAACCAAGCGTACGGCCCACAAGATGGTAAGCGGTTACCGCAGCCTATATACGCTTGCAATACCAGAGGTATCACTCGCGGGTTGCCACCTTGAGGCTAAGATCGAAAGCCTCATGTGCCAGTAATTTCACCGGAAACCATACCCTTCGCACCGGAACACAGCAATGCAAACATTACTACTTGGCGGCAGAAATAAGTATGGTGGTAGTCCTTCCCCGGACGAGCTCTATCACAAAGAACTCTACTACTCTTAAACGTTACTTACGTTATTTATGTCGATCCTATTTTTGCTATAAACGTACGTTTGCAGTAGTTGCACGATAGAATGTTAGTTGAGTTTTGTATAAGTATTGAGGGATGCACTTAGAAAACAATTCCCGAAGTATAAGTCTAAGGTTCGTATTCGAGAACCAATACGTGAGTGTGGATCGTGACTCAATCATCGATTTGTTAAAAGTATTCCATAAAATTAAACTGTCAAAAATCGATGCTTGAACATCGTTTTCTGCTTGAATTTCGTTCTTGAATAAAGCCTAAGAGCACGCAAGGAAAGATCTTTGTAGTATCTAAGTAAAGAAGACTAAAAAGCGGATAAAGTTGACCATAAAGCATACCTTTGAACGAGGCCATGATGTTGCGAGGCGGGCGTGTTTTCTGTTCTCATTTATTCACCTCTCGGATTTACGGAGGTTGATGTATTGGGCGCGACACTACCCTCTTAATGCGTTTACCTGCAACAAATAATAGGTTTCCATTAAAATAACTCGTTTTAGGTTTAGGGAATTTCACCAAACTCGAATGGACACTATTCTCCGAATAAATCGTAGAGGTTCGCGAGTAAACTGAGAGTTTGTGTGTCCAGATTTATAATATTGTTCTCTTTCTTGCATGAAAATGTCGTCAATGACATAAGGCTGTCGAGGAGGCCCGTAGTAGGACAATGTAAAAGACAAGTATATGTAATACGAGCTGACCCGTGCGGTTTCACTCGCGATTTTGCAGTTTAATGCTATCCCTCAGGAACAGTACATTTTTTCGAGATAAAAAGTATTATATGTTATTTCAGGACTTAAGCCATCTACGTTCCAAATTTCATCACAATCGTTTAAGTCGTCACGGAGATACGAGGTAACAAACACACACACAGACTTTCACATTTATAACATTAGTAGGAAGCCACGTCCTGTCGTATGTCGTCGATACTATATCAGGCAAGGAATTTATAAGTAAACGTAGTAGGTGCTTATTATTTCCATGCCAAGGCGTAGAACTTATTAGTTCCATGCATGCTTGATAATGTATCATTCAATAGGTAGTTTATTAAGGCTGCATTACCGCCACTGTCGTGTCAAGATTCGTGTATTGTCTTTATTCAATTGACTACTATAATATTCCTTTGTTCATTAATCTACGCATAGTAAACTGCAGTTGTGTGGAATCCTTATTGTATGGAAATCACGAATAGGATGAAAAAACGCGTTTGTGCAATCGATCGTATATATATATTTTTTATACCACTAAAGTGTCAACCAAGCGTACGGCCACTCGGCGGTTATCGTAGCCTATGTACGCATGCGACATCATAGATATCACTTGCGTGTTACCACCCTGAGACGTTAGATGGAAACTCTCATGTGCCTGTAATATCACCGGAACGAGATTTATCACAAAGAACTCTACTATTCTTAATTCATACATTAAAAAAATCTTAAATATATATTAATAAAGATAAAAGTAACACAAGCTACTAAAAGCTTGGGCAACATTACAATTGCTCGTAGGCGCTTCGCTTAAACGCGAGAGTTTTTCAATTCCTACAATTGACACGCGAAATGAAGATTTTATTCTCTGTAGTCCAGTTTCCGTCGTCTGCATTACCACCGTCGTCGATTCCCGCGTTTCCGAGAATTGACGGCACGGAATGGTGATGGAATTCTAGTATTTCGGTTTATAGTGACCCATTTCAAGAAGAGAACTGGGTCTCGGAGTTACGACATACATTTGACAGGTTGAAAGTCGAAGAGATCTAGGATACAAATTACGTACTTTGTTGAGCTCATCAGCGGGCGTACATGATACGCATTTTGTATTTCTTAGGGCCGTGCCACATAAACGATGCTTTACCAAATAATACTGATATTCTTTCTTTCTCAACAAGCCTACATACCGAGCCTACTCTCAACATACTAAAGTAAAGTAAAGTAAAAAATATATTTTATTCATTAATACCACAAGGATCATTTTGAAACGTCTATTTACGCCAGTTCCACGCTCCCCAGCCTAGAAGAATCTGGCAACAAACTCGGCTGGGTTCCTAGCTTTTTTTTGATGATACTTTCTACGCAATTCCCCCAAGTTTTTGTGTATTGGGCATATAAGTGATTTGGCTTGGGCAAGTTAATATTCTATTACATCGCTTTTATGAACTAAGCTATTATGTTGAGCTATAATCGGCTTAACATCCCAAATTATGTTAGTCTAACATAAACGCATTTGATTGTAGTTCACTAATTGATCGAAAGCTGCTATTATCGTCGAACTTAGGTAGGTATTATCAGACATTTTTACACTGAGACGGAGACACTCAAAAAAAAGTTGGCTTCAATAGCCATACGAACTGACTTTACTGAGTAATACGATTTTGACCTTTTTTTTAACATACGAGCATCCATTAGTAGCATCATATCTTTATTAAACAAAATAAAATATGTACATAATCACATTACATTACAAAATATACAAAACACATATGAAACAGTTGAGCCATCTAAAGGCCGTTACAAACGACCTATAGATAGCTCAAAAATATCTGTAAATTAATTTCTCTACAAAAAGTATTTAAACTTAGTCAATCGATTACACGAAATATGTCGTCTGGTAGAGATCGCTACTTAGCGATGAGACCACCCTTTGTAATACTTTTTTGTCAAATTTGTTCACACAATAAAGTATTGTCTATATCTATGTTGTGATACATTTTTAGTCGTTTACATACATTGTAAAAGGTAATAAAGTATAAGGTCATTCATTATCAACCTGACAAACTTAAGGGGTAGGTTCCACACATAAAAAAAAATTGTTGCACTTTTTTTTATTTAATTTCTTTAATATTTAAAAAAGAAAATTACGTAATTCTGCTTAATAATTAGTTATCCTTGTTAGAAATCGAAAAGGCAGCGCTCGGCACATGTCAGTGACCCGCGCGTCAATGAACTGCGGGTCAATAACCCGCGCGTCCTTGACCTGCGCGTGTCCTTGACCCGCTACGGGGCGCGCACACTCGAATATTTAATTTTTACGTCGCTTAACTCGCTTCCCAACAATGATAAATACTAATTGAGCGGAAAAACGTAATCGATTTCTTTTTGTTTACTTGGGATTATTAAGACAAAATATACATAAAAAAAAATATTATAGGTACATATTTTTTTTTTATGTGTGGAACCTCTCCCTTAAGTTTGTCAGGTTGATAATGAATGACCCTGTATTCTCAGAAGTGGGCAAGTAAATAAGGGTGAATCTAAAATGTAAACAGCATGAACTATCTGCAAATATTAATTTAAGGTCTTATTAGCTTTGCCCCGCGGTTTCACTCGCAGTTTTGTAGTTGTTATGCTATCCCACAGAAAGAGTATTTTTTTCCGAGATGAAAAGTAAAGTGTGTGCTATTCCAGACTATAATCTATCTCTGTGCTAAGATCAGGAGATGTGCTCAGATGAAAGGATCTATTCTATTCTGGTGTGAATAAGTAACAATCACAGAACTATATTTAAGTAGAATGAAAGAGTTCGTCGATTTGTATGGTAACCAAGCGTGTAACATTTTGCGTATTTGTATTTTACAAACAAATGTATTTTAGTGATGGGAAACATAAGCCGCGCGAAAATGAATGATTTGAAAGCATCGATAAGTACGCGGCAAACCGATTCTAGGCACTGGCACACCACCACACCGCCCCCGGTTGGGAGCAGACTGAGTTTCGCGGCAAGTATAGAGGTTACTCAGCCCTTACTTTACGGCACGCGAGATACATACACTCACTCATTCTACTTAAATATAGTTATGTGGTAACAATCATCTATCCATACATCCATACATTCACATTTATAAAGGGCTGGTCACATCGCCTGCGTATGTATGCGGTATGCGGACGCGTAAGCGCAGACGTGCGCATGCCATAAAAATAACTATTCCAGAAATTAATGGTTTAAGGTAGTAAAGATACTTCGAGCAATCGCAATCTGCTTTTCAATAAAGCGTTTACAGTCTTAAGACGTCCGTCAAAACAGCAGCCGCGTGCCAACCGCCAACCAAAAATATTGAAGTAGCCTTAAAATTTCGATCAACGCTATTGTACATCCAAAATGAAATCTATCTATTAAACTTGATGGATAGAGTAGTAGAGTTCTTTGTGACAGAGCTCATCCACGGAAAGACTACCACCATACCTGCCGCCAAGCAGTAATGCTCGTATTGTAAAAGTAATTGTAAATTATAGGCACATGAGACTTTAGATCTATGACTCAGGGCAACGCGCAAGTGATATCTAACTCTGATGTTGCAAGCGTACATAGGCTACTGTAACTGTTTACCATCAAATGGGTCGCAAGCTTAGTTGCCACTTTAGTGGTGGGCCTGGTATAATGGTTATTGGTTTCTAAAAAGCCATGAGCTATATTTGTTCATCTTTCAATAGTTGACATGTCAAAATTCGAGGATAAATACTGGCTTTAGTAACTGAATTTAAACAAGAATTTTCAGGTATTTCAAAGATAACAATATAGGAAGCCATATGAGATGTGTTTTTATATAATGGGAAGCCTGGTTGGTTGTTCTGATATTATTTTGTAAATTCACTTTTCCGACATTACATATACAAATAGTATTTATTTCAAAGTCATCATCATCATGACAGCCTTCTAATGTTCCCACTGCTGGGACACTGGCCTACTCTCAGGCGAGAGTGATTGGGTCTTAATCCACCACGCGGACCCAATGCGGATTGGCGGATGGCACATGTCTTTCGAATTTTTAGTTCTTGGACATGCCGGTTTCCTCACGATGTTTTCCTTCACCGTATGAGAGCACTGGCATTGCGCACATAAATTTTTCGAACAGAAAAATCCATTGGTGCACGACCGGGTTTGAACCCACGACCTTCGGATCGGAAGGCGGGGTCACTACCACTAGACCACCGGTGCTCTACCTTCTTATTTCAAAGTAAAGGGTACAAAATATAGGTACAGCTGTGCTTCCTGTGGTAAGCTGTGTTACGGGAAGCAGTTTCTTCTCAACACGGGTACAAGTTGACTTCTTGTAAAATAAAGGTATCACACAAAGCTCACAAGTAATTAAAGATATTTATGAACAAAGACATGTAAAAAAAATATACTACTAAATGTGGAAACCAACTGTGTGTAGTAACCACTGATGGTAAGCGGTTACCTAGCTTATGTACGCTTGCAGCATCAGAATATCACTTGCTACCCTCAGACGTAGTAGATCTAAAGTCTCATGTGCCTGTTTTACATCGGAAACAAACCGGAACACAGCAATGCGTGCACTGCTGCTTGACAGAAAAAGGTATAGTAGTAGCTATTCCGACGAACTTTATCACATAGATCTCTACTACTCTTCAAACGGGTGTAAATTCAGATCAAATCGTTAAAAGTTTAGGTAGGTTAGTTGAGGTAGAATTTAAAAACGTATATTTTCTTAAGTCTCGGATCGTGTCGGCGTAGAAGAAACCAATCAACTGTGTAAACAACTGTAAAAGCCTTCTCGCGAATAACCTGGTTGCGCGATGGAGAAACTGCTCAGTCGATGCAAGAATGTTGCTGCTATCAAATCACACTGATGCTGGTTTCACTTGGCATTATTTGCTAGAAAAATTGCGTTATATCACCAATACCAACTAAGCTTTGTTTAATTAAGTTTTATAATTTAAGATTCGTTTCTACAAGAATTATTAAAATAACAGAGTAATAGTATTGAACAGTGAATAAATTTATCCCCTTACGCCAATGTAGAGAAATTGCCAAGCCACATATTATTTTGACTAAGATTCTACATCTTAATCAAAATAATAAGTTTGTGAAGATTTGTAGAGTTATGATCTTGGCTCTACATTAGATCTGAAAATTTTGACAGTGCCAGTCATAATGGCTCTCTTGGCAATATTTTACATGAAAATGTTTTTGGTGGGATAATACTTTTACAGAGTTGACTTTGTATTGAAAATACGCAAACATAAACAAAAAAGACAAATGAATTGCCAGCATAATATTCTAACAGCAAGTTCCGTATTTGTGCGTGTTTTGTTTGTTACTTCTTCACACTCAAATAGGTAGGTATTGTGAATGACATTTAATTCAGATTTTGGTAATTCATTTATTGTAACTTAATATTTATGTGTTCAATTTTTTTAAATGAATTAATAACTTCAATATATTGTGTACTTAATAATTATGATGTTCACGTGCCTATACTCGGGCGAGATATGCAGCTCTATAATATATATTTTCCACCTAATGTAAAAATGTACCATGTCTTTTGTGAATAAACCTACTGATTACTGAATACTCAGAAACGACTGATTTCGATGAAAGTTTTAGAGAGAGCTCTTTGGAAACTTTTTATCCCGTAAACCTGCAAGGCGCAGCCAGTAATTAAAAAAATAATTATTAGCGAAATTTCTAAAGTGTTACTGCAACTTTTAAGTTCATCTTTATTACTTAATATACCTACTATGTTGAATGTAAAGGTAGAGTCAACAGCACACTTGCCTTATAAATTGGTAGGTCAACTCCAGTGGGTAATCCATCAGGGTTTTGGTAAAGCGGCATTGTTTCGCAACTGTACTCATAAATCAGTTTTATTGTCGCGGATATCAATACCGGTTGTTTGTGCTCTCCTGCCCTCTCACAATATTTATATTTAGATTAAAATACTAGTGAAAGTGAGCTCATAATACTTGCTTATAATTCTTACTTTTTACAAGATGGTGAGCGGTTACCGTAGCCTATGGACGCTTGCAATACCAGAGGTATCTCTCACGGGTTGCCACCCTGAGACGTAGTTCGAAAGTCTCACGTGCCTGTAATTTCACCGGGAACCATACCCTTCGAGCTGGAACACAGCAATGCGAGCATTACTGCTTGGCGGCAGAAATAGGTATGGTGGTAGTCCTTCCCCGGACGAGCTCTATCACAAAGAACTCTATTACTCTTAAACTACTACTCTTACTGTATTTAGATATAACAGTGTGCGGTCTTATCACTCAGTAGCGTTCGATTCTACAAAATAATAATATTATAGATGCGAAAGTCTGTGTGTAGGTGTGTGTGTGTGTACATACCACATAATATCTCCAAGACGAATTAACCGATTGTCATGAAATTTGGAATGGATTAACACATAGGCTACTTTTTAACCCGGAAAATTTGACTTTTCATGAGGGATAAAACTGTAAAAATCGCAGGTGAAGCCGCGCGGGTCAGCTCTATACGATAAACTCTACCAATACTTTATCCATGTAAACGCTTTAAATCAATACCTGCCGCAGTACTAATGCCAGGATACTGTTTGTGCAGGCAGCTACGGTCCGTGCACGCCGCAGTGGTAGACGGACCAGAAAAGTGTGAGTTTATCCTGTTATTAAATCTTATCTTATCTTATCTTATAATGTTAAAAGTTAGTAGTACATGTTAGTTCTATATTTCATAATTATACAAAATATACAAAATACATATGAAACAGTTGAGCCATATTGAGCTATCTATAGACCGTTACAAACGACCTATAGATAGCTCAACTGATCCAAATCACTACCAGACGGAAGCGTTCCCAACATGCTGGCTGCATTGCCACGTTGATTGGCAATGCTGATCGGTTGAGCCAGATATGAACCAGCCTTAAAAAAGAAAAAAGTGAAAAAAGTTAGTTAACGGCCAAAGTCATAGGTCCTCTCCTGGTTATTAAAGCTTTAGGTGAAACTGCAACTGTTTTCAAACGTGGCCATTAACATTAGTTAAACGGCTTTACCGTCAAATGTCAAACGGAATGTCGATTAAATATGGCGGCGGAAATTTTGACACGCTTTGTCTTACAATGTCTTACAAAGTTGTGCTAGCGATTTATTAATTTCACTTGTGAACTTTTACTTCGGAATTGTGCGAGTTATTTTATGATTGTTTTGCGAAGAAACAAAGTTTTTATTGCTAGAATAATGAGAGAAGTTTGCAGCACCTTGATTATGGTAACTTTGGGTTCAAAACCACTGTGACAATTGTTTAAGCGCGGCAAAGCCTTTGAAGTAGCTTTGTTTTCACGCGGTCAGATCTTTACATAGTATAAAACAAGTCATATTTAAGGGTTCGTTCACACAGACCGGCTCGGAGAGCATCGGCGCGCATTTTTCTTTTTACACAGACCATCGTATACGCTTGGAGTTGGTCGGAGCGGAACCGCTAACTATTTCACATAGACCGGCTGGAAGTGAGAAAAAGCATGCAATCGGAGCCGAACGGCTCCGTGAATGAGAAAAAGTACGCGATCGGAGCCGGTTAGCTCCTCTTAATATTTCACACCAAGCGCGTTCAAGTATTCTTAATGACAAAAGCAGTGCACATGCAAAAGTAAACCTTTCTACTAACACTAAAAACTCTGTTTTCAACGTGATAAGAATCTGCTCTCCTCTCCGAGCCAGTCTGTGTGAACGGACCCTTAAACTACGGATGTTATGCGGCTTTCACCAATAGATAGAGTGATTCAAGGGAAGGGTTTATACATATAGCACTCGTGCGAAGTCAGATCGGATTGCTAGTAAGTTATAATTCGTTTGGCAAGCGTAAATAAAATACGAGACGTTTAGATGCCAAATTTCATAGGATTTATTTTAGAATACATACTTATAACAAACTAGTGGCTCTCCCCGGCTTCGCACTGGTGAACACAAAAATATTGTCCATGTTACTCAGGGATAATTGTAACGGTCTTTAGATGGCTCAACTGTTTTTGTATTTCGTATATTTTGTAATGTTATGTGATTACGTACATATTTTATTCTCATTAGAGATGTATAAACATAGATAGATATTTTTTTATTATTCTTATAAAATACCCAGAACACTCGAAACAAATATTTGCAGACCGTACAAACATTTGTCCAAAGATTGGAATCGAACCGCAACCTTCTGCATCGCAAGCGAACCTTCGCCTTCCGCGCCACATCGGTCGTCAATGTCAAATGATCAAAGACTAAACCACAAAATATCATTATAATACCTAGCTTTCTTTTTAAGTATCAGTATTTTTTTGCTTGATTCTACATAGAATGACCCCATTTGCGTTATTATACAAACATGTTATAGATTTTAAAACGATCATGGTTATTAACATAATTATCACTAAAAATTTGATATTTACCATGGTATATGAGTTTTATTGATTCCCGATATTTCGGCGCAGTTGCATGCACCACGATCACGGGAGAACTGAAGTCTTTGCGGGTAGGTTTTATAACTATTGACAGGCTCACAAATCATGATTAATATCCCGTTTTAGTGAAAATAAAACATGTTATAGGACACCCTGTATACTATATTTCATAAGTTATAAGCCTCGTATATCAAAAACTTACCTATTTAAATCTGTCAAAAGGTACGTTGGAATTTATTCACTAAGCTACTACTTAAATTTTAGTTAGTTCTCCTCAGGTATTAACATATTTAACTACATATAATATATTTTTTTTACATACGAGTAAAATCATGGTATTGGATAGTGACCCCGCCTTCAGACTCTAAGGTCGTGGGTTTGAGCCCCTCGTGCACCAATGGATTATTCTATCCGAAAAAAATTTGTGCGACGATGCCAGTGCTTTTACGGTGAAGGAAAACATTGTAAGGAAAACGCATATCCAAGAACGAATAATTTGAAAGACATGACTCCCATCCATCTATCCGCATTGGATCAAATTGGCTATATTCAAAAAATTATTGCTAGATCACTTTTTGTCATAGTTTATATTAGGCATGTATGTATTATTATGTATTAATATATATTTTTTATTATTATATTAGATTACAACAACAAATACAAAATACAAAATACAAAAATATTTATTAACTGACGCAATAACATGGAATTAGGTTACCATTGGTTCCCGCACAAGGCTGAGCCTGAATCGCGGGAAGCCGAATTACAATTACAGATAACCGTATAACTGAAGAGATGACACAGTAACAGGGAGAGCAAAAATTATATAAAAATAAATAATAATATTAATAAAAAGTATCTATTAAGTTAAAAATAATTAATCAAAAACAAAAAACCAAATAAACCAAACAAAACTCATAATTCTCAAAATATTTTACAATGTTGTTAAACAGTGTGTGTGTGGGTGTGTGTGGTTAATGTGGGTATGTGTGTAGTATTATGAGGTTGTGTGAAGGTGGGGTGTGTATATGTAGGTGTATGCAAAAAGGGTGTGTGAGAGTATGTAGGAGGAAATGTTTTGAATATGAGGGTAAAAATTTGAGGTTTCCATGTTTTAGGTCTAATGAGAACCAAGCATTTACATTGGTACCTAGTAATGGCAACATTAAATATTACGAGGGAAAGATTAGACTAGAAACTGTAATAAAACTGGAAAAATATTATTTAAGATTGAATTACCAGGAGATCTTCGGTTTCATCATAATCAAGCGTGAGAAGCCATTTCCTAATTCTTTCCTTTACACCGTATAATAAACACGAAAGATTACAATGTTTGAGGGCACGACGATATATGAAAGGAAAGGAAAATTTCCGGAAACGTCTAGCAAAAGAGGTGCTAACTGGTGGTACTTTTATTTTGATTCTTCTGCATTTAGAAGGAGATTCAAGGTCCGATATTTGTTTACCTGAGGTCTTATGGAATGAGGATATTATTTTGTGGATATAAAGTTGTCTAACTGTCAAGGTTTGAGTTTTTGAATGAAGATCCACTGTAGGAAATCTAAAGTGCTTACGGAACATCACTTTTAGTACCGATCTATGGGCTCTTTCTAATTTAATTAAATTAGGTATATTATATTGTATTATATTTTTATTTGCTACATATAATATATTATTAAGATGTTGTAAATAGGTACCTATAGGTATGATGTTTATATATTGTGTACTATATTATTTTTATGTAATGTAATTGTTTGCTTCTACTATTGTTTTGTGTTAAAGAATTGTTGACACCGTCCCATCCCAGTAATTTTAAAATCCAGTCCATCCAAAGGTTGTCTGTAAGAAATTGCTCACAGCGATAAGACCGCCCATTGTACTTCGCTATACTTATTTAAATTGTGTTCCTATACTTTGTTTTTTCTTTTATTTATTTTTTCTTATGTGTTACACGGTGTACAATAAAGAGTTTTCTATTCTATTCTATTCTATCCGCGTGGTCGATTAAGATCCAAGAGTCACGTTTGATAGTCGGTCAGTGTTCCAGCAGTGGGAACATTGGAAGACTGACATGATGAAAAACCGTTGCATTACTGACTGACTAGTCAATGGATAGCATAAACCGAAGTCTTACAGATCTGAAATTTTCATCATATATTCTTATGTGCAGGTTACAGAAAGGAATACCCCTAAGAATGATACGCAGAAGGGTGACCTATAAAGGTCACCCTTCCACAGGGTCATCGTTTGGATGGGTCATCGATTGAACATCAACCTTGTAAGAGAAAAAGAAGGAGAGAGAGAGAAGGAGATAAAGACTGACTCTTTGCCAGCCACTAATACTAACTTTTTTTTTATACCACTAAAGTGGCAACCAAGCTTGCGGCGGTTATAAGCGGTTACCGTAGCCTATGTACGCTTACATCATAGATATCACTTGCGTGTTACCACCCTGAGACGTTAGATGTAAAGTCTCATGTGCCTGTAATTTCACCGAAAACTATACCCTTCGAACCGAAACACAGCAATGCGAGCATTACTGATTGGTGTCAAAAATAGGTATAATAGTTGTCCTTCCCTTAGAATCTACCCTAGCTACCTTACTTATAAAATTTATCAGTATTCGTAAGTAATTATAAACCTTTATCCTCCCTATATTTACTGTGAGGCAGCTCTACCTCTACAGAAATCTAATTTACTGTTACAGGTGCCCTACCTACCTAACTCTAACATCAACAGCTTACGCAGTCCACCCACAACATAATAATAGAGGACTCTTTAATGACTATTCAGTACGCTTAAGCCAATTAAGAGCTGAAAATGAAAAATCAGAAACGAGAAAGCTGTATATTTTTTTTTTTATTTTTTTTTTATACTACTAAAGTGGTAACCAAGCGTACGGCCCACTTGATGGTCAGCAGTTACCGTAGCCTATGTACGCATGCAACATCATACATATCACTTGCGTGTTACCACCCTGAGACATTAGATGGTTAGTCTCATGTGCCTGTAATTTCACCGGAAACCATACCCTTCGAACCGGAACACAGCAATGCGAGCATTACTGCTTGGCGGCAGAAATAGGTATGGTATATATATTCCATATATATACCCAAATAAGTAAGTAAGTTTTTGTTCGTTACAATTATAAGAAATAAGCTTGTAAATTTTGATTATGTAAGTATTAACAAACAGAACCCCCAAAATACCTTATTAAAATATTTTTTTTTTATACAACTGAAGTGGCAACCAAGCGTACGGCTCACAAGATGGTAAGCGGTTACCGCAGCCTATGGACGCTTGCAATACCAGAGGTATCACTCGCAGGTTGCCACCTTGAGGCTAAGATCGAAAGCCTCATGTGCCAGTAATTTCAACGGAAACCGTACCCTTCACACCGGAACACAGCAATGCAAGCATTACTGCTTGGCGGCAGAAATAGGTATGGTGGTAGTCTTTCTCCGGACGAGCTCTATCACAGAGAACTCTACTACGATTTACGGCTGAGGCTGTGTTTTGGCTGACAATCGGTCAGTAACGATTTTATGTATTCAAATAGTGGCGCATAGCAACACATTTTATGTTCATTTTATAGAAAGCCTCAACGGGAGAAAATCGAGCCGTCTCGACTGAATGCCCATGATAAATCACTCACTTCCTTTACACGGTGTTTTTCCGAACCTTTACTGCCACGATTCTTTGACTTATGAAAAATGCTTGCGAATCTGTTGCCTAATTCTCGTAACAAACTAAGTTAATCTAAAATCTTTATAATATCACAAAAATAATTTGAGAACCAACCCTCAGTTTGAAACGGAACGGTGGTAGAGCAGTTGAGCAATTGAGTAACGTTTTGGGTGCTCGAAATTATCCTTGAAATGTCTTTGGCTCTATACGACGATAATTACCACCTACACAAACGAATATTTGAATATAAAAGAATATAAATATCTTTTTCGTGTTTGTCAAAATCGCAGTGGGAAATATTGTTTTCAATTTACTTTACAAATATTACTCATATAAAAAATTTTTCGTTGTTTCAATTGCTTGTTTAAAAATTGTCACTATTTGACAACTGTTCGATTCCCACTACAGGACAAATGATGTCACAACTCTATTATACAGAAAATTGAACTATGCATAAAATTACTAGAATTTTTACAAACTTAATAAAACTTTGTACGTTTCGAAGCTAATTTACTGCATTTATAAAACCCGGCTGCTAATTGTTTTGAGGTAATTAAAGTAATCTGGAGACTGTAGTAACGATTAAGTGTACTGTCACAAGAAAATAATTGCGTTCATTAGTTTAGCAAATAATCGAATCTAGATGGTTTCTTAAATCACTTTTCAGACAACGCTATACTATTGTGATAAATAGTATATCAAATAAGGACCTTATGTTATACTATATAGCATGGCGTTTACATTACGCGATTTAATCGCAAGCATATAATAGTAAATATAAATATGGCAAACTCAGTAGACCGCGATCTTCGAAGACGGCCGGGGATGAGGGAAAAAGAAGAAGCGGTGCACGATTTAGCAATTTCATAGCGTAATATATCGTACAGTGAAGTGTGAATGTGTCCATGATAATGTATGGTGTGCGATATTTACAAAATACGTCAGTTTTGTACGGTTGGAGTGGACTGAGTTTCGCGGCAAGTAAAGAAGTTACTCAGCCTTTACTTAGCCCGTCTTTTCGGCACGCGAGGTGCCAAACATACACTCACTCATTCTACTTAAATATAGTGTAGAACTGCAGCGCGGCGCTACGATGCCTGCTTTTTATGCGTATAATGTAGCGCAACGGTAAAACGTTATGAGTTTTGATACCTTGACGCTATGACGAAAGCTCAGTGCGCTAGCGCGATGCTTCGACGATTTAACGTCACGCTAAAAAGCATTGGTCAAATGATATGCGTCAGATATGCATGTACTCTTTGTTGCTCGATTGCAGCTTTAGCGTAGTCGTCCAACGTATCTTCCAAAGTTATATAAGTTATAACCAGTGTCAAGTTCTCGTTTTGAGCATTTGTTCAATTAATATTTAAATTGGATTTTTTTTTCTATTACTATGCTCTGCGTACTTCACGCTCACAAAGTTTTCGCAAAAGACTAAAACGTTTCCGTAATGTCTAGCTAAATAAATCTTCTGGACAACACAACACAATTTGTAGTGTCGTAACATAAACAACCTACCAGAAAAGATAGTCGGTTGCTATGATCAATTTCAATCACTATTACAAACCTCAAGAATAAGACACACAGAGTTTTATGATATTTCAAAAATATTTTGACTCAGGCAAAACTTGAACCGGCAAACCTAGATGAAACCTTAAACAAGAAAAAGATAAAGAAAAATTAAATCAATATAAAATTATGCATAAAACCAGTCAACCCAAATTAAAACAATTATTCTAAGCAAAAACATCACATAATTATTTTATGCATAAAACCGGCCAACCTAAATTAAAACAATTTTTCTAAGCAAAAACATCACAGAATTTTTTCTCAAATAATCTACAAAAATCTAAACTCACCCGTTTGATTTAGATTTATAAAAGTTTAAATGAACTCGTATATACATGCGAGGGTGAGGATGTGGAGCGGGCCGCGGCCGGGCCCGGCGGCCGCTGGCGGACTGAAGGCTGCTGGCACGATGCACGACCGCCTCCGCGCGCGTAGGCGTTCGTCTGGCGACCACCCGTCACCCGCCCAGGCAGGCAACCCTCCCCCCCCACTCCCCCACCGCGGGCACCCGCGCGCCAACCCATCACACCTTGACGCTTATTTAAAAACCTAGGATTAACTAGTTAACAGGTTCCACGAATTTTTTGAGGAGCACTTTATTTTTTAACGAACGATGTGGAGCGTCGGGCTAAGGTCCGCCAGCGTAATGGGGTAGACTGAGCTTAAAGCTTAAAGGGGATTTTGACACTAAAATTCCCAAAATTCCCTGTGAAGAATTTTGACACTAGTCCGCAAAAATTGTTTTATTAGGACTTTTCGGTTCGTTTTCAAGACAAGCATTTGTTTAATGTTTCGTTAATTGATAGATTCAGGCGTTACTTTTCGGAAATTCATTAGTCTTTACAAGTTAAAGTACTTTGGCTCCAGCGTTCGACGGAGCAACACGTCTGCCGGAGAACGAGTCGATAGTTCTGATGATGTCCTGTGGAGGGATGAAACACGTGTCGATATTGTTCTTTTGAGGTTATCTGTGTGACCTCCATTAGTTAAAAATTTAAGCGAAATAGTACTAGAGATTTTTCGTCTGTTTTTTATATTATAATGTTTTTTTACTGGAATAATAAGTTCATTGGAAAAAAGATGACAGATCGCACTATTCTGTGTAAGTTGTTACCCTAGGTGAACAAAACTGGATGACAGATAGGAATAATCCCCAGACGAACTAATGTTTGCATCTTTATTTAAAGCACTCTGTATTATTTTTTATAAAGAGTTTTTCAAATGGAATGCCAACATTAGTGCAAATTGCTATATAAAAAAAGCAGAAAAGCATCTCTTAAAGTTGACGTCGTTTCGATTAGCAGCCTGCACTAATGGATGGAGATTAAGGCATAATTAAAAACTCTTGTGCAAGCCGCACTAAGAAACACGTTTTTCTTTTGCTGTTTAAATAATCGTAAATAAGAGTAGTAGAGTTCTCTGTGATAGATCTTGTCCGGGGAAGGACTACCACCATACCTATTTCTGCCGCCAAGCAGTAATGCTCGCATTGCTGTGTTCCGGTGTGAAGGGTATGGTTTCCGGTGAAATTACTGGCACATGAGGCTTTCGATCTTAGCCTCAAGGTGGCAACCCACGAGTGATACTTCTGGTATTGCAAGCGTCCATAGGCTGCGGTAACCGCTTACCATCTTGTGGGCCGTACGCTTGGTTGCCAATTCAGTTGTATAAAAAAAAAACGGTTCTTTTATTTAGCGACTTCTGATTATTGTAATGATAAATTAATGTCAATATTTTGTGTTACATTACTATTATGACAGAATTTTAATATCACTGCTCCCGGGACATTAGCCTACTTTCAAGTGAGAGTGATTGAGTCATAACCCACGACGCAGACTCAACGCGGTTTGGTGGATGGCACACGTCTTTCAAATTTCTAGTTTTCGGACATGCCAACAGTTTTCTCACGATGTTTTGCTTCACTGTTTGAGAGTGGATAGTGGAATTGCTCACACACATTTTTCTGATATTAAAATCTATTGGTGCCCAAACGGTTTTGAACCCACGATCTAATGATCAAAAGTCAAAGTGTCAGGTGTCGTGTCGGAGTCGTTCTCGTCAGAGGTCGCAAGTCACTAAGCCACGTACCTATGGACAAAATTAATTCACGTCCGAGACTACGTTTTCACATAACAGTAATTAACGAATTTTACGCTATCAACGGGACGGTCGGTGACGTAACCTTTGCTTCGTCACCGGTCATTTTTCACAGCATTATATTAGGAATAATGATTTATAACCTTCACATCAGTTTCCAATCAAGGTTTTTTTACCAGAGTTTTACACTGATTTACACGAACTTACTTACTTACTTATCAACGTTTGCGATTTAGCGAATCAATACAATTTTTTGATGAGCTTGGTGAAACAAAGGACGACTACCTTTATAACCTATATGGGGTCTTTTATTATCTACCGTCCGTCGAGTCCGTCTTGGTGGATACCAGCGCAGTGTCAGTTATTCTACCTCCAAGCAGTAGTGTGCAAGCATTACTGTGTTTAGGTTTGAAGGTCACTGTAGCAAGTGAAATTACTGGGCGAAAGAGACTTAACAACAATGTCTCAGGGTGATAAGCGCAGTGCAGTGCCATGCAAACACTTAAAAACGTTAAGTTTTGGGTGGCACTGCATCTGTTATAGTCAGGTGTGGTGCTTAACATCAGGCGGGCGTCTTGATTGTCTTGTCACTTACTGACGAAAAAAAAAACTGACTTTAAGGATTTACTCGAGATTTTTAAGACAAAATGTAGGGGAAAAAAAGGTAAATATTTATTTTGATGTGCGGAACCTATTTTTTGTTAGGATAATAAAATACCTTGTTGATATTAATATCTATATTAGTGAAATATTTGCAGATCATGCAATTTTCTTACTAACATTTGTCTTACTAATATTATAGTATTCATAATATAAATTAATGATAATAGATACTTGAGTAAAATAGTACTTATACAGATTATTATAAGAAAAACAACAACTAATATTGTTCTTAGAAATAAGCAGGCACTTGTAGCAACAAAAAGCCAATAACAAGTTTTCACTAAATGAAAAAGAAAAAATAATAACAATATTCCGATAAAAAAGTAATTTTCATAGAAAATCGCCAGTTTTCTCATTATATAAGTGCAATGAACTGCATGAATCCTTGAACAAAACAGTCTGGGAGCGCTCGTAGCCGTCAAAACAAGTCTGCGTAGTACGCTCGTAGAGGTGCTACGCCCACGCGTAGCAGCTGTAGCGCCGTGAAATAGGACATGACATTAATAACTCAGTTCCTAAGAAAGGTTGACCGATATTAGGGTGTTTATTAGATACGAGTAAATATCACGTGTCGTGAAGTCATCGTACGTTTTATCGTTTGTATCTTGTTGAGTTGTGGGCGAAAACCACTACAGAGTGGATCCCACGGGACAGAAAACGAGCACGCGGCAGACCGCGGCGACGATGGAGAGACGAACTAGATGCCTTTATGAAGGACTAGCGCTCAATAGAGATGATTGGAAGGAAGAAAGGGAGGCCTTTGCCCTGCAGTGGGACAGCACAAGCTGTTAATAATAATAATGTATTATTATGATATATTAATAACATACCAGCCAATAGAAGTCTGACGTAAAATTTTTACTTTGTATAGAAAAAACTCGTAAAACTCGAAATGACTATGCATGACTGTGAGTCTCTACCACTCTCAAACTTACGGAACACTAAGATTACAGATACAGACCTCTTTCTAATGGATTACATTATTTCTTAATAGGTTTTAGTACTAAAAGACGACCTGATGTGGCGCGGCGGGCGAAGGTTCGCAGGAGTTTGCGGGTTTGATACCCGTATTGGAACATATGTTTGTATCTGCAAATATTCGTTCTTGTTGTTTTGGATATTTTCTATGTATAATTACAAATATATATATATGTATTGCATTGTATTAAGTATATCAGTCATTTAGTACCCATAATACAAGCTCTGCTCAGCTTGGGGCTAGATGATGATGTGATGTGATGATGCTTTGTGGCTTAATCAGCCGATAGACGTCCATGAACATAGGCGTCTCCCAAAGAGCGCTATGACGATTGATTTTGAGCCATCACCATTCACCATCCACCGACTTCCTGCGACCGCTTGTTAGCTGTATGTTTATTGACATATTTTTTTTGTTGTTGAATTGTTATTGACAAAATTTTATCTTACTTGTTATGTTACTTACTTATGTTCCAAAATAAAGATATATATTATTTATATACACATGAACGAACGCTCTACGCTGTAGCCGCTCAACGCCTACGCTACGTCAGTGCTACGGCTGCTACAGCCGTAGCACTGACGTAGCTATTATTAGTTAGCAATATATAAAGTAGGTCACTAAAACTCTGGTCAGGCTCATCTGCCCTGTGATTGGGCAATAATCGGGCATAAAAGGACATAATTATATTGGTAATTTACTCAATACGCCCTGTAAATGCCCGGTCATAAACCCATCTCTAATTAGAGATCGTACAATAATAAAAAAAAATGTATGAGTCATCATACGAATTTATTTATTTTATTGTATTGTATTCAGTCAGTGGCCAACTCTGGTAGCACAGTTCTTAGGCCGTCCGAAGGCCAAACAATTTTGAAAAAGCCGGAATCGACTGCTTGACAAGCCCTCCGAAGCACGGGAGGTCGTCCTATAATAAGGCTTATGAGGGAGGAGGTTCAAAAAAATCACCTTAAATCACAAGGGGGGAGGAACGTATAGTGAGATATCACGTGTATTAAATTTTTCGTTGAACGCGTGATTTTTGACCATGATTTTGAGAAAATGTCGCCGTTGCCATGAACGTGTATTTTTTTTCATTACATAATTGAACGATATATTGTTGCTGTCTAACCAAGTAAGCCAATTAGTAATATTGCTTTTACGAGTCATCATAATCATGACAGCCTTCTAGTGTTCCCACTGCTGGCACAGTGGCCTACTCTCAAGCGATAGTGACAAGAGTTTTAAAAGTACACGCAGTCAAATTTTTCTTACAATGTACTATTATAAAAACATTGAAAACAAGAGAAAAATTTATACGTAAATACATACCACCCAACACACTAACAGGCTTACAAAAGTACCTAAATTTTTGGTAATATAGGCTAGGTAGGCAGCTAGAGATAAGTCTGTTTGAAAGAAAACTATTATTAATATTAAAATAAAAAATAGATATGTATTTGCTAGTTGTATAAGTTTAATATAACTTTGTAATGTTATAATAAACAGATAACAAAGACTTGAGGGGCAATTATATAATTTGGTTGCAATCGATTTCACTTGGTTTCAAATTTTGTATGAATTAGCTAATCGACATAGCTCTGATTGAAATCAGCTCGGCAATCACGCAACTCGGTTGCACTCCGATTTCAATCAACTAACTGTCATTAAAGGACAATGTATACGCATCTCTAACAAAGTCCCAAGCAACATACAAAATTTACCAATTGGCAGATTTAACGTTATTATTAAAACGTTATTTAAAAAAACTGTCTCAAAAAGCTTTTTATAATATAACCGATTATTTAGATGATAAAAAAGCTTGGGACGAATGTGCTCCAACTTCACCTTGACTGTCAGCGTGCTTGACAAGCCAGGGTTACATTATTCTGTCGTGGAGTGTCGTCACGTGTCATAAGTATATCGACAGATTAATGTAAACGCGGCTTAATAGCTCATTTGACGAACCAAGTATTAGTATATTTAAGAACTTGACGAATCATGTATTTGACAAAATTAGGTTTGGGTCTGTCTCCAGTTTGATAAATCAAGGATTTGACATTGCAACCTTGTTATATAATCGCCGCGCAGATCCTCGTCGAAGTCTATAGAAAGTGAATAAAGGTATACAAAAAAAAATCCACCAATCATTTCTTGTACTTCTGCAAAACCCAATCTCCTTCGATCAATAGTTCCGATAAGTTGGCCTCAGCTAGGAGCTGACTGTGTATATTTTAGATCATTGTCACTAGCTTCATCTTAAAACAGCCCAGGCACTACAGCAAACTTTCCACTAGAATGCTGTAAGGTATTTTGTTAATACTCTAAATTTACATAAAAAAATATACATTGTGCTTTTTTTACATTTTGTGCGGCGTAAATAAATCTTATGAAAGGATACTAACACACGAAAAACGTGTCCAAACATTTTGGTTAAAAATAATGTCAGGTTTTTATCACCAACTCTCCCTCTACATCCCAACTCAAACAAAATCAGCGTTATTCAAATATCTTTCGGAGAGTTTATTCGAGTTAAGGACATTAAGGCGATCCTATAACCCAACGCTCATTTTGTTTTGATTTCTGAACTTTTATTATGAAATTTTCATAATATGGGGTTTCAAAAAGTTAACCGTGGAGCGTGTTGCTTATAAGATTAATTATTTATTAGTGCAAGCTGCTACTAGAAGTGACACAAACTTTATCAGCCTTGATCTAACAAGCAAACTTTTTTAGTTTGTTTTTTTAGAATAAGGCCAGGTTTAACCAGAGTTAGTGAAACTCGACCCATTACAAATAATAAATAATAAAAACGTTTATTTTCAACAAATGTCTTAACCTAAGGTACACTTTTGATTGTATTAAGTAGTTTGCATTCTAATAACAACGTTATTTAAAAGGTAAACTAATATTAAATATAAAACAACGGTAATATATATTTTACGAAAATCCTGTCACAGTTTTAAATTGAATTTAATAATTAAGACATTCCACGTTTCACTTTTCTGAACTAGAGCTGGGTCACAGAATTGCTTTGAGCGTAATCAGGTTTTTTTTTATTAAGTGTTATCACTTGTGTGCTTAACACCAGTTTTGACGATAGGAAAAGATGTATTAAAAAAGACATAGGCTGTTATGTAAATATGGTCTAGTGGTAGTGACCCCGCCTTCCGATCCGAAGGTCGTGGGTTCAAACCCGGTTGTGCACCAATGGATTTTTCTGTTCGAAAAATTTATGTGCGCAATGCCAGTGCTCTCATACGGTGAAGGAAAACATCGTGAGGAAACCGGCATGTCCAAGAACTAAAAATTCGAAAGACATGTGCCATCCGCCAATCCGCATTGGGTCCGCGTGGTGGATTAAGACCCAATCACTCTCGCCTGAGAGTAGGCCAGTGTCCCAGCAGTGGGAACATTAGAAGGCTGTCATGATAGACACAGTACTAATATCAGTTATGTAACATACGTGGATAATTAAAATGGAAGGGCTAAAATGTTAGTTTGCTATTTAGCCGAAGACTTTATTGAAGGAAACGACCCGTTTTTCTGAATTTTGATTCTTCACTTCATGGCAATATTCTTCAAATACAGATGCCAAAAAACAAGAAAATAGGAAGACAAATTGTATAATGAAATGAAATGAAATGAAATGACGTGAAATGAAATTAAATGAAATGAAATTCTTTATTATCGAAGTAAGAGCTACAATCAAACAGTAGGTATCTACCTACTTAAAATAAGCGCTACAATTATAACCAGAGTTGGCCACTGATTCACATGAACTTACTTACTTACTTTTTTAAAGTAACTCAATTAAGTTAGGCTTCAGTGCTAAAGGAACTGATTGAAACCTCGTGAAGATGTTTATCAAGAGTCAAACCGAACTTTGACCTTTTGCGAAAATATAGGGGAAGAGATAGTAACCAGATAGAAGGAAGTATTTCTTCAGTACTTACGTTTAATCGATACTTGTACATATAGCATTGTTTAATATACATATTATGTACTGGTGGTCCGGTGGTAGTGACCCCGCCTTCCGATCCTAAGGTCGTGGGTTCGAATCCGGTCGTGCACCAATGGATTCCTCACTACGAAAAATTTATGTGCGCAAAGCCAGTGCTCTCATACGGTGAAGGAAACATCGTGAGGAAACCGGCATGTCCAAGAACTAAAAATTCGAATGTGCCATCCACCAATCCGCATTAGGTCCGCGTGGTGGATCAAGACCCATACATTCTTGCTTGAGAGTAGGCCAGTGTCCCAGCAGTGGGAACATTAGAAGGCTGTCATGATGATACAATATCAGTAATAGGTATACAAAATAAAACAACATTACTAAAAGAACAAAAGTAATTTTTTTTTTTTTTTTTTATACAACTGAAGTGGCAACCAAGCGTACGGCCCACAAGATGGTAAGCGGTTACCGCAGCCTATGGACGCTTGCAATACCAGAGGTATATCTCGCGGGTTGCCACCTTGAGGCTAAGATCGAAACCTCATGTGCCAGTAATTTCACCGGAAACCATACCCTTCACACCGGAACACAGCAATGCGAGCATTACTGCTTGGCGGCAGAAATAGGTATGGCGGTAGTCCTTCCCCGGCCGAGCTCATTACATTGCCCCTATTGCAGGGGTGCACTAAGAAAGGAATTCTCGAAATTCAACCCCTTATGAGGACGCAGCGGGAAAATATACAAGAAACTCAAAACGGATGAAGTCGCAGGGCGTCCCACTATCAAGCAATAAAAATCACAGTTTTATTTTGTGATTTCGAGAAAATACTTTTATTTCAATAACATAAGGTACAGATTCGTGTGAGAAACAATTCTGCTGAATCCAAGGTGTTCCGTAAAGGTAAAACTTGAGTTGAAATTTCAAAGACATGGAATTGCTCTTTGAATAGAATATTGAAGCTGAACTTTATTTATCGCCTTTATTTATTTAAGAGTAGTAGAGTTCTTTGTGATAGAGCTCGTCCGGGGAAGGACTACCACCATACCTATTACTGCCGCCAAGCAGTAATGCTCGCATTGCTTTGTTCCGGTTCGAAGGGTATGGTTTCCGGTGAAATTACAGGCACATGAGACTTACCATCTAACGTCTCAGGGTGGTAACACGCAAGTGATATCTATGATGTTGCATGCGTACATAGGCTACGGTAACCGCTGACCATCAAGTGGGCCGTACGCTTGGTTACCACTTTAGTAGTATTAAAAAAAAAAAAAAAAAAAAACACCGAACTTTGTCTCAATGGCGAGTGGCGACGCAAGAGGTGCGGGTTTTGTTCTCGGTATATAAAGCTTGCCAGTTTCACAGCTCACATACAGGTACTCGACTCGACGACCGATGTGGCGCGGCGGGCGCAGGCCCGCCTGCGACGCGGAGGTTGCGGGTTCGATTCCCGCCTCGGGTCAAATGTTTGTACGATCTACAAATATTTGTTCCGGGTGCTCTGGGTATTTTCTATATATATAATAAAAAATATCTATCTAAGTAAGAGTAGTAAAGTTCTTTGTGATAGGACTCGCCCGGGGAAGGACTACCACCATACCTATTTCTGCCGCCAAGCAGTAATGCTCGCATTGCTGTGTTCCGGTTCGAAGGCTTCGAAGGGAAGGGTTTGTTTCCGGTGAAATTACAGGCACATGAGACTTTCCATCTAACGTCTCAGGGTGGTAACACGCAAGTGATATCTATGATGTTGCAAGCGTACATAGGCTACGGTAGCCGTTGACCATTAAGTGGGCCGTACGCTTGGTTGCCACTTTAGTAGTATAAAAAAATGAAAACTATGTATTGTTTTTGAACAACATTATTTACGAACAATAATAGTTTATACCACCTATGTGGCAACCAGCTAACGGTCGGTCCACTGGTAAGCGGTCACCAAAAATAATAAATAAATAAATAATGCTGGACAATCCACACAACATCATCTAGCCCAAGGTAAGCTGCTGTTAAACAGAGCTGTATTATGGGTACTAGATGACTGATATATATTTAATACAATACAATACATAGATAGATATTTTTTATTATACATAGAAAACACCCAGAACACCCGGAACAAATATTTGCAGATCCTACAAACATTTGTCCCAAGGCGGGAATCGAACCCGCAACCTCTGCGTCGCAGGCGGACCTTCGCCCACCGCGCCACATTGGTCGTCAAGAATATAATATCAGATATATTTTAAAAATACTAAGAAACAATTGAGCCATCTAAAGACTTACAAACTATAGAGACAGCTTAACTTAACTAAAAATCAATAATTATTGAAGTCATGGTACAAATTTTTTTGACAATTCAGTTTAGGTCCTAATTTGAATCGCTTTAAGAGTTCATGGTATGGGAGCTGATCCCATATCAAAACCACAAAAAAAGCTATAAGATAAACTACTCTACTCTATCCTTTGAAATGCACGTGGGAACCAAAGTTTGCTTGGAACAAACTACGATCGAAGTACATTTTATTATGCGGAAAAACATATTTTATTTGAGTTTACAGCATGCACGTAAAGGACACGTTTGCGGCACGTGCCGTCCGTGCTCTGTGCACGTGAGATTCATTGTACCGGTGCCGGTAATCTTACAAAGGTGTATATCCAACCCAAGCTACTTCAAAGTGTTGAATATCAATTCAGTGATGTTTTTACGGGTTTTTTTCTGCGGTATGTTGTTTCGTCCTAACGTATTGTATGTACAACTCAGTATTTAGTTAATTTAAATTGTTTTGTTTTCTTCTTTCTTTTTACGATAATTTGAAATGTGTGTTATTAACCATCTAATTTAAATGATCATTTAATAACTAATAACACCATAAAACCCCATTATCAGCTATATTTAGCATTATCTTTTCTCATTAGCACGAGTAAAGAATGGAATTCGTTGCCGGGGTCTGTTTTTGCGGACCAATACAATTTGGGAGTCTTTAAGGCTAGAGTGAACAGGTTCTTTCTAGGCAAGCGTGCTCCATCATCGACCACACCATCACTTACCATCAGGTGAGGTGGTGGTCAAACGCTTGACTATAATCAATAAAATAAAATAAAAACCATTCAAAGATTGTCTGGTAGAGATCGCTAATAAGGGATAAGACCGCCCATTGTTATACCTAAGTATAGTTAAACTGTTTCTGTCAAAACTTTATTTGGTGAACAATAATAAAGTATTATCTATCTATCTATCTGTCTATGTTTAAGGACTCAAAATCTGAAAGATGTGCGATCCACCGATCCGCATTGGGTCCGCGTAGTGGATAACGACCCAATCGCTCAAGCGAAGGCCATTGCCCCAGCAGTGGGTACATTAAACACTTGTAGCATTGCACACATATATTTCTCTTACAAAAAAAAAGTTATAAACTATGTGCTTTTTACATGGACAAACAGCCTTAGTTGCAAACGATTCACTAATTATTATCGCAATCACATCAAAAACTAATTGTAGAACAGAGACAAAAACAGTGTTTAATACTGGTAGTCGTACCTACATGTAGGGGCCCGATCAAACCAAGCAACATTTTTAGCTACATTCAATCAAAGTTATTGAGAATAATCTCGAAGGCTACATTCAAATAAATGGTAAGTAGTCCTAAAGTCATTGATCATAAACTATTTCAGAAGGTAGGGAAGAAAAAGGAGGTCTATTGACTATAGTTATGGGAGATTTTAGGTTGTGTGGGGATAAATGAAACGCAAGATCACAATAATATAAAATGAACCATTAAAACTCAGTGGCAATGCCAGATTTACCTCCAAGCAGCAGTGTGACAACACTTCTGTGTTTAGGTTTAAAGGGCACTGCAGCAATTACGTCTCCTGATGACGAGCGCAGTGCAGTGCCACACAAAACTTTAAAACTTCAAACTATGGGCGACACTGTAATTTATGATCAAGCGTGCATAGCGCTGCGAATGACTTGATCGCCTTGTCAATTGACATGAAAAAGCTATCTTTGTTTACAGAGTGTCGGGGGTTATCCCCGAAGTTAAGTTAAGTTAGAGTAAAGTTAAGGTAGAGATATAACCAAACTCAATGAGTGCTAGTTGGCAACTATTGATTTAATAATAAATTAATATTACAAGTAAAATTATAAAGTAAGTTATATATATGAGAAGAACGTCATTATTAGACATTGACCTAAGACAAATGCTTGCGCATAACCTACATTTATGTTGGTCGCCGTATTGGACGATGCTAACTCGTACACAGAGGGAGATTTTTTTCTGATTTTAATCAGTCCTTAATATGTGTGACACCTATACGAGTACTTACTCTAACAGCTTTACAAATAAACATGGTCAAAGTCAAAAATGGTTTATTTCAATAAAATCACAAGGATCACTTTGAAACGTCTTGCTTGTAGTTAGGAAAATTTACGCCAGTTCCAACGCGCCCATGCCGTCAAATAACTGGCAACAACACTGGCTGGGTTCCTATCGCTTTTTTGGCATGTTAAGGATGCCGAGTAAAGTAGAGAAAAAAAAGTAAAGTAAAATTGCACATTCGCCCCAAACTTTTTTATCATCTAGGTAATCAGTTATTACAATTTTTGTAAAATTAAGTTTTTAAATTTGCCAATTGATAAGTTTTGTAGGTACGAGCATGTCGCATAATATTGTAAGGCTGTAAAATTGTAGTCTAAAAACGTGTTAGTCCACGCGTCTCTTCCAATCTATTAGGACGAGGATTAACCTTAAAACTAGCGGGGTCTTTGGTGGTCTTTGATGAAAAAATAAACTGTTACTTTGATCTCGTGGTCTTTTCAGGACATAGAATTTAGACTTTGTATTTCTAGGAAGCGTTGACCGTCTCAAGACAGGCTCAGATAGAGGTCATCATCATCATTATTGACGACTTTGATGGAGCGGTGGGTTAGTGTCCGGTAGAGAAGCGAGAGGTTACTGAATGACTGACTGACTGACTTACAATAAGCGCAAAGCCAAAAGAGTAAGAGAGCTTTTACAAGGGTGTGTATCTTTTAAGTATATAATTTTTTTTTATGAAAATAACATTTATTTATTCATTTAACATAATACTGCGTAGCAAGTTTCGGGGCGTACGATTGACTATTACATATTTTCTTCTGTCATGTACCATCGGACTGAACCTCTTTTAAACTGGCATTTAAAAAGACTTACGGCCAGCATTTGGTTGTCGCCGCTTTACAGAAACTGGGAACTCTGGAACGAAGCGGAATTTCCTTTGACACGATTGTAACTAAGTACATTACATTACAATCACAAAGGAATGTCAATCCAGTAGTGCTCACATGGGTACAATTGTTTGAGACTTGCTAATAAGTTAAATGTAAATGTTCAATGAACTTAACTGCCATGGAAGGCCATGGCCAGCGCTAAAGCAGTATGTATGCTGCTTTAGCAAATGCTGAATGGCGGCCATTTTCGAAGACTTATGATCTACATGTACTCATATATGTTTAACTGCTTAGATATACACTTTTAATATTATTACCACCTACTATGTATCAACTGTCTCGAAATAAACTTTTTTACTTTACTTTACTTACTTACTTTACTTTATAAGGTTACTCACACGGCAACACAAAGGCACACTTTTCCATAAATTGCACAATTTTTAAATAATTCAAAGCTAAAACGCTAAAGAGCTATAAAATCTGGGACAGGTATATTAGCGACCGGCAATTAGCCTACTCGACAGTCGTCGAAGATAGTGAAATAGCTTACAGATAAGCATAACAGAGGTTTTTTATTACAGTTATTAAATAGTTGTGCAATTCTACCGCGGCCGCCCGGGAATACTGTTAGTGAGACCGCATTTACACGGGCGACGCGACACGACACGAACTTAAAGAACTGTAGCTATAGTGGTTAGAATGTGTCGAGCGTGCTCACGAAAAAGAGTTTATAAATTGCTTTGAAACGTTAGCATAAATGTCAAAAACAAATAGCCGATTATTCATCTTACTAATATTATAAATGCGAAAGACTGTGTGTATGGGTGTGTGTGTGTGTGTATGTTTGTAACCACGTATCTCCGTGACGACTTAACCGATTGTGATGACATTTAGAATGTACATGGTTTAAGTCCTGGAATAACACATAGGCTACTTTGTATACCGAAAAAATTACTGTTACTGATAGCATAAAAACTGCAAAAACGCGAGTGAAGCCGCGCGGGTCAGCTCGTTTTAAATATCGCGTATTGAAACTCCCAGCATAACTTTTGCCATAGCTCGTAGCTTATTTAAGTATTTATTTACAAAAATATGTAGAATGGTGTAAAGAGCTTGCTGTATCGACGCTGCTCGGATTAAGTTTTAATCGGACTGGAGTTGAATTCGCCAATCGAACGCGTTAGCGAGTTTTGACCAATGAACATACCAGACAAGCCTTTGTATAAAACAATTTTTTTTATGTCAGCATGTGACAAGACGGTAACAGCGCTTGCTTGGAGTTAAAGTCATCATGACAGCTGCAGTGACACCCAGCCGTCACGTCAAGTCGTCACGGAGATACGTGATAACAAACATACACACACACACCCACACACCCACCCACACACACATACAGACTTTCGCATTATAATATAAGTAGGATAGTAGGATCCCCGAGATATAGCCGGCTATTTTTGTTACATAACCATTGGCGTTTACAACTGAGCGCTTCCGTGCTTTTGAGAGCAAGTTAATCTGTCTGTCCCAGTTTTTAAAAGTTATATGCCTTGCCTGAGGCCTCCAGGCGGCCTATTAACTCCTTTACTAGTTGGTCACTGACTCATACGAACTTACTACAGTCTATTTCACAGTTTCAATTGCAAATTGAAACAAGCTTATCGTAAATTTATAAATGATGTGGTTAATTGTTTGTATTTCATAACTTGCCGATTAATGATGCAAAAAAGGAAAAACAGAAATGTGTCAGAAATTTTTATGTGAAATAGACTATAACTCTACTTTTTCACCAAATAAGGATGAGTGGTAGAAAATGCTGCATAGCATTAAGTCCTCCCTTTGTACAATTTTTTTTGTTGTGCAAAAAAGAATAAAATAAAATAACAAATAACTTTTATAGTTCTCACAACGGATCTCGGCCGTCGTGAAATTAGCCGTTTCGATGCGCAATGGAGCTTTTTCAGACGAAATTGTCTTTGCGCATCACAAACGGCTAACTTCACGGAAGCCTAGATCCGCTGTGCCAACTATACTTGAATATTGTCAGTTTATTTGTATCGACAGGTCGTTAGGTTCATAGCTCTATGTGACGGGGAGGTAATTTAACACCTCTCCCTGCGCTTCAACCGTAAAAAAAACAAAAAGTTTTTCGGTTTGCATTTCGATCGAGACTAATGGAAATAACTTTGTTTTCCACAGATACTTTCGAATAAATTGTTTTGCAGATAATTTTTTTACAATAGCTTTTTCGATTGAAACTAATGAACTAAAACAGCTGTTGTACTATCAAGAGTCTGTTTTAGTACCAGGGCAGTGCCAGTGCCTCCAAACAATAGTGCAGTCATTACTGTGTTTAGGTTTGAAATGCACTGTAGCAAGTAAAATTGCTGAGTGAACTCTAGCGGTGATAACCGCAGTGCAGTGCCACCAACCACTTTGATACTATAGTTCGCACAGCGGATCTAGGCTTCCGTGAAGTTAGCCGTTTGTGATGCGCAAAGACAATTTACTTTAAAAAAGCTCCATTGCGCATCGAAACGGCTAATTTCACGACGGCCGAGATCCGTTGTGAGAACTATACCTAATAATATAAAATTTAAAGCTTTGGATGCAGACGGGCCATTGAAACTTCAAAACTGGATAAAAAAATATTTTATTTTTATTCAGTTTTATGTGAAAAACATTTCCTTATTTATTTGTAAAGTAGTTCATTTAAAAGTACTAGTAACATTTATTAGCCTCACTTCTTAGAAATAAAAGATTTACGATCCAAAACAAGCAATCCATGGCAAGGTAGCTTAATATATGACCCTTAGCAAAAAGCTGGGCAAGGCTCTATATTACAAAGTACTCTTCACGTCTGTGCCCATGAACGTAAACGAACACTTTCAACGAAAAATGAACTACACGATATCCCAAAGGGTATGCCATAAAAGTGTACAACTACCCTCAATTTCCACTTCAATACAGATATCGGAGTTTCAACCTTATCGCTTTATTTTACGACTCACTTTACCCGCAGTGTATTAATTTACAAGCTCTGATTTGTTCCGCCAATCGAAAATGAACGTTACGATGCACAGATAAGAGATGGAAATGGCTCTATCAGACGGTAACCGAGTTATAATATATGAGGATACTTGTCGCCAAAATGCATTGTGTACGATCCACAAGCTATTATTTTGAAATGTTACTACGAAGATAAATGTTATATCTTAAATTGTTTTTTAATTAGTAAATTATATAATAACTTTACATAAAGTCACAAACAGCTCGTCCGGGGAAGTACTATGACCATAACTATTTCTGATGCTTTTCACTTAACCAGTAATGCTTGATGTGCTGTTCGAAAGTTACGATTACCGGTGAAATTACAGATACATAAAATTTTCAATCTCAGTCACGCGCGATTCATACCTCTGGTATTGCAAACGTCCATAGGCTACGGTAACCGCTTACCTTCAGTTAGGCCGTATGCTAGTTTGCCATCCAACTTATAGAAAAGACGATTATGTTTTCGGAGTAAAATTTGTTACGTTTGAGGTTAATAATTAGGATAAAATAGGAGAAAAATTAGCACCACTTTAATAGGTAAGTAGGTATTGTACTTATTTCTTTCTTGAAAAATATAATATAAACGGAATCAAGCAAAAAACATGTCAGTGAAATCTTATATATCAGAGATTAGAGATCCGTATAATGTTGAAAAATAAAAATGGTGTATTCCATCAATCATTGGGGTACAATAAAGGTAAACCGCCATAAAACTAGACTATTGTCAAGCATTGACAGTGACACTATGATTATGTTTGCTTAGATTTACAGTGCATGGTTCCGCACCTATTTATATACATACTAGTGTTGTTCCGCGAACCTACTAGCTGTGTTCGTTCTTCTGTACTTTTTTCCGGGATAAAAAGTATTTATGTCTTATCCCGGTCATTATATATCTCTATTTTAAATTTCATCATGATCAGTTTCAGTTTCAGTTATTTATTTAAAGGATTAACATCTTACAGGTCATTAAAATACACATTATAAAAAATACATTGATAAATAAGTACTCAGTGGTTGTTATATTATATATAGAGGAACAAATATTTCTGCCGCCAAGCAGTAATGCTCGCATCGCTGTGTTCTGGTGTGAAGGGTATGGTTTCCGGTGAAATTACTGGCACATAAGGCTTTCGATCTTAGCCTCAAGGTGGCAACCCGCGAGGGATATCTCTGGTATTGCAAAAAAGGTATCTGTCATAGATATTAGTAAAACAGTGGTATAATATTCAGATTATATAAACAACCACCTATTTTAGAATACAGTAAAGCCCACCCACGTTTTAAAAAAAAAACTAAATCCCAGGTGAAGATTTGTAACACAAATACTACTAACGAGGGACCTTCCATAAGGGCATTAGGGAACCCTGAAATTGCGGCCGGCGCTGTTGGCCGGACAATAGGCTGTGTGGTCGATACATACTCGTAGATATATGACTGGTGTATTCAGTGTCTAGTAGCCCACTACACCTTTGTACCAGTTTTAATCAAATCTCAAACAATAGTCCAGTCATACTAGGGGTTTCACCTCGGAATAAAAAAGATAATAAGCTTGAAACTCGTATGTCACCTTCATTTTGGCGTTCTAAAAGTTGTCTCAAAAGTGGTATCTATGTATTTACAATTTTCGATTAATTGTGGTGATACCAAGTGGTATTTGATTCGTTTTTTTCTCTTGATGAATTTGTATGAGATCACCTCAAGATTCAAGATATTTATTTGCATAAATAAGTGATACAAGGTCTTATAAGTATTCTGCCGCACGCTAGCTAAAACGCCGTTAAGTGACATGTGGTCATACGTCAAACGGTTATGAAGTGGCATCGATTTTTAAATTTTCGCCGCGATTTTAGCGATATCTCAAAAAGTGATTTTGTCACATAGCTGCGTTTTAGTTAGCGGACGGCAGTATTGCCTATCAAACAAAAAATAATAATTGGCGGAAAACAACCTTTTTGAAGCGAGTAAAAACAATAGTTATCTGAAACACCCTTTACCTACATGAGAGCTGCACAGCGTGTCCGGAGATTGGTCGGGTTCGCTCTATTGAATTGTTGTCCATTGTGTTGATTTTTCAAAGAGCCTTGGAAGAGGTTTCTAATATGGCTTATTATTATGCATTCGTAATTTATCTGATGTTTCATTGTAACCAGGTTTTTGATAAATATGGCGCATATTTTTTACTGATTTTATAAATCCACATTTCAAATCTAGGTTTTTTATAATTGTTGAAAGGGTAAACTTCACTATAAGAAAGGCCGATCATATTTTATTTACAGCATATTATAAAGTTGCTTCTGCGTTGTAAAACTGTAAAGTAGCAATTTGCATAGCTTTTGCACTGCACCGTGGTCCCCCAAGACATAACAAGGCTTAAAACAGACTTTAAACCATGTAGATAGTGGTTTCAAACCGTGTAGAAATTGCCTAAGCCTCATTCACCCAGTAGTTTCACTAGCTACAGTGCATTTTATAACTTTTGACAGTTTCTACTTAGTTAGTTTTTTTTTTCTGTGTTTGTAATTCTTGGTTCTTTGTTGTTCATTTTATTATTTTATTTATTTATTATTTATTAAACATAGTAAGACTTGCTATCGTATACTTTTTAAAGTTGTAGATGACGTAATATGGTGGTATTAACAACAGCACGACCATCTAATAGGTTTCTTGTCAGTCTACGGAACCCAAATCACCTCTCAACTGCAATGGAACAATATTTATCTCAAGTAATTAAGGTACACACAACTGCGGGTAAGATATCCATTAATCTCAAGAACCAGATGCAATTTTATCCTCTAAGTTATAGACCAACCAAATAACTCAGACGTCTTTTTTCCGGTATCTTTGAAGATGCGCCATGATCATGAAACCCCTCATCAAAATGATCTTTAATCGCAAACCTACTACAATATAACGGAATAAAGTTCAATTTGTAGTGAGTTTTCGTGATTTTTTTTTTATTTTACCAAAAATAGAGGTTTTTGAAACACCGAGATGAATTTACGCCAATTTCAAACATGCAAAAAAATCATCGGTTTACGATCTATTTTAAAACGATCAAAATATTAAAATACAAAACCAACCACTACATTAACCGTTGTGAAAAACAAAATATAACCCAATTTGTAAATTTCCCTGCTAACTAAACAGTCGGAAATCCTTGTACGCCGTGTTTGCACTGGCGATGGACACCTATCTCTACAAACAGCTGCTGAGTGCTGTCTCTTAAAGGCCCTCTAATAGTACTAACTTTAGTTTGCACTGTGCCTCTAGCACTTGTTCCTAAAAAAACGAACCGAAAAAACGGAGACTAGACTTAAGAAGTAGTTCTTGCTAGCTTGTAACATTTGAAAATACACAGATAATGATTGAAAAAGGGAGGTATCATAAAAAAAACGGTTTTCGTTGTAGTAGAGTTCTTTGTGATAGAGCTCGTCCGGGGAAGGACTACCACCATACCTATTTCTGCCGCAAAGCAGTATGCTCGCATTGCTGTGTTCCGGTGTGAAGGGTATGGTTTCCGGTGAAATTACTGGCACATGAGGCTTTCGATCTATGCCTCAAGGTGGCAACCCGCGAGTGATACCTCTGGTATTGCAAGCGTCCATAGGCTGCGGTAACCGCTTACCATCTTGTGGGCCGTACGCTTGGTTGCCACTTCAGTTGTATAAAAAAAATAATTTAGGACAAGAACAAGCACATTTTTTTTAATTCCCAAAATCTAGTTTTTACTTTTACTCAAAATATTATGTAAGTGATGTGTGATATGGCCTGGAAATTCGGAAATAAAATACTACGCATTATTACCTATTATTATAAAAAAAATACTGAAGCAAGATTTGAACCCACAACCTTCCGCTTCCTGAACAGGTGTTAGTACAAGGTAAAGGGCCCTTTCAACCACTCTATCTATTGAGGAAAACCGGATTATAATCCATTGATCCAAGATCTAGCGTACATAAGTACATACATACAGAAGAGCAGACCATACTGCAGGAAATGACTTTGCTTTATACTATTGTAATCAGTTACTTGAAGAGATATTAGAAACAACTTTACTTTACCTTGACACAGTGATGGTGAAAACTGGAAATAAAGAAATAAATCAACCTTCGTAAAGGATAAATGTTGTGCGCTCTGCAACACGGGTGATATCAGACGAACCACTAGAATAAATGTTTACTCGATAACAGACAATGAATGAATGAATGAATGAAAACAAGTTACAGGTCAAAAGTGTAAGTTGAACAAAAACATAATAATAACAATGTTGCGAAAATAAAATGCAAATACATGGCTGGGTAATTTAAATTAAATTAACAATGTCAGACATTAGGGTGTCAATCATTATAAAATTAAAATAAATAAATACAAATACAAGTACAAATAGCTTAGCTAGAATGACTTAGAAAAGAACATTAACTCTTCTTTTCAATTGCGATGTCGTCAAATGGAGTTGGGTTCGTCTGCTACAAGACTTAAGACAAAATGGCCGAATGGCGAGTGAACATTCACTATGTGCTAAGATTTTTTTTTTTTTTTTTATACAACTGAAGTGGCAACCAAGCGTACGGCCCACAAGATGGTAAGCGGTAACCGCAGCCTATGGACGCTTGCAATACCAGAGGTATCACTCGCGGGTTGCCACCTTGAGGCATAGATTGAAAGCTTCATGTGCCAGTAATTTCACCGGAAACCATACCCTTCACACCGAACACAGCAATACGAGCATTACTGCTTGGCGGCAGAAATAGGTATGGTGGTAGTCCTTCCCCGGACGAGCTCTATCACAGAGAACTCTACTACTCTAACTACTCTCTACTAAGATTGTTAATTTTTCGTTCATTCGGAGTGGGAGTGAAAGATGCAGGTGAAAATATCCAACACTGTTGGATCGCTTCATTAATGAATTTATTCGGCACTATTGTTTCATTCTGTGTTCAAAAGTTTCATTTCGAGTGAATGCCGAATGAAAGACGAAAATGAACGAAAAATGACCCGTCTGTTATCACCTTTAGAGCTTTAGCCAATTAGTGGCAAGGCCATTTCAAGTGCTTACTGTACAGCAAGGTTAGTAGTTCGTATGAGTCAGTAGCTCCAAGGAGCACTGGTGGTCTAGTGGTAGTGGCCTTCCAATCCTAAAGTCGTGAGTTTGAATCTGGTCGTACACCAATGTATTTTCCTATCCGTTAAAGAAAACATCATGAGGAAACCGGCATTCGAACTAAAAATTCGAAAAACAGTGCCCATCCACCAATCCGCATTAGGTCCGCGTGGTGGATTAAGACCCAATCACTCTCGCTTGAGAGTAGGCCAGTGTCTCAGCGGTGGGAACATTAGATAGCTGCCATGATGATGAGCTAACTCTGGTGACGGAGCTTATAGGTCGCCTGAAGGTCTTCGCCATGACCTAAAATCTTTTGAATACTGGAACCGACAGTATAAGCCTCCCAAAGCACGGAAGCGTTCAGTTGAAATTGCCACTGGCGGCGGTCCATCACATTATATTATGTAGTATATAGCAAGATGTACTCACTATCGGGAACACATGCGACCGGGAGTTGCCCGGGTAACGAACAGAGACCCAGTCTTATTGCTAGATGTCTGTACATGAATTTATTTTACACATTTATAAAAAATCCGATGAATTACATAGTGAAGCATTCATAATGATTGTTTGTGAAACAATACCAACAACAGGAAATTGCTTTGATTCATCAAATTGACTGGATCCAATCCAATTTGAAGGATCAGTACCTACGGCTTCGGGATTTTAATATGAACATTGAACCTTAAACTTGAATATGCAAAATGTTTATCTGATATGAGGTTTATTGACCAATAACGGTTTTTAGATAGCTTTACTGTTTCATAATGTATTTTGTATAACACGTAATTTAATTATGTACTTACATAATTTTTATTTTTATTTTCTATGGATAAAGGTTTTGGAATATTTTAGTATTAATTTTATTATTTGGCTAAATTCAAAGGACCTATGACATTAAAGAGGTCGCAGAAAGTCAGTGGATGGTGAAGGCTCAAAATCGGTCGTCATTGCGCTCTTTGAACTATGTCTAGCAGTGGACGTCTATCGGCTGATACAAGCAAGTAGTATTACTGCAAATATATGTGGTATGTGGTGGTAGTTTTTTCCCAAACAAGCATCACTAAAAACTACACTGCTAATACATTAAACTTCAAAAATTCAAATACTGATCATTTTTGTATGACTTGAGACTTGAGACTTGAGAGAACTTTTTTTGTAAATCCACTAAAGTGGCAACCAAGCGTACGGCCCACTTGATGGTCAGCGGTTACCGTAGCCTATGTACACCTGCAACATCATAGATATCACTTGCGTGTTACCACCCTGAGACGTTAGATGGAAAGTCCCATGTGCCTGTAATTTCACCGGAAACCATACCCTTCAAACCGGAACACAGGATGGTAGTCCTTCCCCGGACGAGCTCTATCACAAAGAACTCTACTACTCTAACTAGAAATTATATCAAAAACTGTTCGCAATCAAATGCTAAAGCATACATTACAATAAAGAGAGAAAATATAAAGTGATACATCATTGTACAATGGCTTTTAGAAAGGTAATAGAGCATAAGGAAATATCCTAAACGTTTAGAGGAGGCGTAGACTGGCGCCCGCTCTCACCTTCCTACCGACGGACGGGCGAATTGATAGGATCTGACCGAGCCTTTCCGGCGACAGTGAAACAAAGTCAGTAGGTTACTTGTTTTATCTATTTTAGACGCTTCCTTCTCGTGCTTTTATTAAATACTCCTACTGATAGGAGTACCGGGACACCCATATCCTGATGCTCCTACTGAACATGAACATAAATAATGTAATCATCATGACAGCCTTCTAAAGTTCCCACTGCTGGGACACTGGCCTACTCTCCAGCGCGAGTGGTTGGGTCTTAATCCACCACGCGGACCCAATGTGGATTGGTGGATGGCACATGTCTTTCGAATTTTTAGTTCTTGGACATGCCGGTTTCCTCACGATGTTCTCCTTCACCGTATGAGAGCACTGGCATAGCGCACATAAATTTTTCGTAGCGAAAAATCCAATGGTGCACGACCGGATTTGAATCCACGACCTTAGGATCGGAATGCGGGGTCACTACCACTAGACCACCAGTGCTAATGTAATTTTCTATATTTAATTTCTCCTGTTCCTAACATAAAGTACTTATTAGTTAAAATTAACAAATAGTTCCTTTGTGTTTTTTGCTTTATTAACAAACAGTACGACAGCGTGCAGGAGAATATTATTTATTTTATTTTATTAGGTACAAAATTAGCTAACAAACTAAAACATTAATTAAGAATAGGTATACAGTTAGTAGAATAAGTAGTGTAAATTCGTTAACCTTACACGTACACGACATTCGTAAGAAAAACATTGTTAAGTAAAACAACAAGAAAAAAATATTAAAAAAAAATATTACATAGGATTGTTCATCTTTGATATAACCTTAGCTTTGAAGTTAATAAGATTTTGGTGAAAGATATCAAGTTCGTTAGAAGCGTTATTGTATTATAATTGTGATTAACAAGTGAAAACAATTAGTGAGCGAATAAAAAATATAAATAAGTTTTTGCCTCGTAATAGCCTTCTAATGTTCCTACACTGGCCTACTCTCAAGCGAGACTGATCAGAGAAATATGTCAGTTTTATTCAGAAAAGCTAATTATAAAATTTATTTTACAAGCCATTTTAAGCACGGGTAACTCAAATACTTTGCTCGTAAATATTTATATTTATATTTATTTAACTAACTAGAACGGTGCACAACCAATTACACTAATTATTAAAATTAATTACAATACTAATACTAATAACATAAAAACAAAAATCAAATAAATTAAAAACAAAATTAAAACATTAAAAATAATAATTAAATTTTACACTATCTTAAGTCTAACAAAATTAAATACATAATATAAAATAGGTGTAATGATATAAAGTAGGTAATTTTAAATGCACAAACAAATTAGGTCAACTCTCACACACTCTTTACACAGAAATTCAAGCACTCCGACATAATCACCTTCCATCCATCCGCTATCACATCACAGTTAGGACTTGCGTCCAGGAGGGCATTGAGCGCAGTCAGAGTTCGCGGGATGGGAGACTGTGCATGCGCGATCGTACGGCAAAACGGCTCCGAAAATAATTTGTGTTTTCTGGCACGATGGTAGTTGTTAGGGACGTACAATCTCAACAGCTCATCGTGTACATCTGGAGCGTCTATCTTTCCATGAAGAATTTTCAACATAGTCGTAAGTTGGTCATTTGCTCTTCTAACCTCAAGACTGTTATAACATAAGCAGCCCAGAAGAAATTTTGTCGGATACATGTATGGATAGTATCCATACATGCGCTTGTACAGAAAGCGAAGAAAAGCCTTTTGGACTTTTTCTAAAAGAAGAGCGTAGGTGCTTTCATGTGGGTGCCATATGCATGAGCTGGCTTCAAGTTTGCTGCGGACCAGGGCGCTAAAAATCAGCCTTACGACACGGTCACCCCGAAAATCCCGACAGTTTCTCAAAACGAATCCTAGTCTCCGGAACGATTCTTTGGCTACTGCGGTGATGTGATGATTAAAAGTGAGCTTTCGGTCAAACGTGACACCCAAGTCCTTAATATTTGTGGATCTTGTTATAAGGTCACAGTTTAATTTATATTGGAATTCGATTGGGCGCCACATTCGACCGAAAGTCATCACATGGCATTTAGTAGGATTAAATTCCATTCGGTTTGACACACTCCATTCGTAAACCGCATCAACATCACGTTGGAGGTTCAGACAGTCATCTGTGGACTTTATTTCTGAGACCAACTTCAGATCATCCGCATACAAAAGACATTTGGCATGTTTTATAGCAGATGGAATGTCATTGACCATCAGAATAAAAAGAAGAGGTCCAAGTATAGATCCCTGGCTGACCCCGGACCGTGTGTGATAAGGAGGTGACTCATAAACACCTAGCCTCACGTACTGTTGTCGATCCCGCAGGTAATCCGCAATCAACCTAAGTAACCCCGGAGCAAAACCTAACTTACTTAATTTGGTTAGTAAAATGTCGTTATTGACTCGATCAAAGGCCTTGCGGAAATCAAAATACAGGACATCTACCTGACCTCCGCTATCCATCTTAGCCGAGATGTAGTCCACTACTGACAGCAGGTTCGTATTGACCGACCTCATTTTTCTAAAGCCATGCTGCTCATTGCATAGGCACTGCTCCACTTGCCTGTAAATCTCTATGTGCAGTATACGCTCGAAAACTTTTGCTGGTGAAGAAAGTATCGCTATGGGCCTGTAATCTTCCACAGATGATTTGTTGGCACCTTTTGGAATAGGCGTTACCCTAGACAGTTTCCATTGCGCCGGATAAACTCCTGTGGTTAAAGCTAAATTGAAAATGTAACAGAGTGGGCGAACTAGAAACTTAAGGCCCTGCTTTAAAAACCACGGCGGAATATTATCCGGCCCAATGGAGCTGCCAGGTTTGAGACTTTTAATCCCAACGGCCACATCGTTGGGAGTTATCTTTAAAATGTTGACATAGTTGCTGGAGTGTGTCATGTCAAGTCTATTTGCGCTTTCAGCATCTAACAAGGGCACATCTGGTAGAAAAACACTAGCGAAAAAAAATAGTAAACTAACTGCTAGTCATAATAAAAAACATTGTGTTAGTTTTGTGTGGCGCTTACTTTTTAATTTACTTTTGCTTCAAGTTTTGACTGTTTTTAACTAAATCCTCAATAAGTCAAAGTAAAGTAAAAAGTGAAGTAAAAAATGTTTATTTTCATAAAATGTTTACATATTTGCGCTTATCTCGAACTTATTGTAGATATGTCTGTCTATTTACATAGGTATCCAGTTACTTACTTAATTGTTCTATTTTGTATATACCTACTAGGAGTACAGGTAAGATTGGGTTGACAAGTTCGAGAACATCCTACCCTTCAAACTAGTTTGGGACTGTTTCTTGTCGGGTAGTGCCCCTCTCGCTCGATTTACCCCCTTCAAAATCCTGACGCACATCCTTACATCGCACGTTGATTACTTGTCACTTGCTGATAAACAAAAATTTTCATTTTTTATTTGTATCCTACTAATATTATATAGAGATGCACATTAACTTGTAAACATGCTTTTATTTGAATAAATGAATTTGTATTTTGTATTGTATTATAAATGCGAAAGTCTGTGTGTATGTTTGTTAACTTATCTCAGTGACGACAGAACCGATTGTGATGAAATTTGGAATGTAGATGGTTTAAGTTCTGAAATAACACATAATAATAATAATGCTGGACAATCCACACAGCATGATCTAGCCCCAAAGTAAGCTGCTGTTAAACAGAGCTGTATTATGGGTACTAGATGACTGATATATATTTAATACAATACAATACATAGATAGATATTTTTTATTATATATAGAAAATACCCAGAACACCCGGAACAAATATTTGTAGATCGTACAAACATTTGTTCCGAGGCGGGAATCGAACCCGCAACCTCTGCGTCGCAGGCGGACCTGCGCCCGCTGCGCCACATCGGTCGTCCAAAAGAACATAAGTTCTTTTTACCCCGGAAAACTTGACAGTTCTTGTGGGGTCTAGCATAAAAACTGAAAAACAGGTAGAGCCGCGCGTGTCTGCTCGTTAAGAATACTTTGTTCTACTGATGCAGTGTTTTCTGCGTCATTTAGTTGTGATATTGTTCATTCAGCGTGCTCAGGCCGTCAGCCCCTCGTTACTATTACGCACCGTAATACCGCAGCCCTGTAATTACAGACTGTAATTCCTACCAGCGAATCGCGAGGATGTCTTTGATGGTAAGTAAACGAGCCAGTTTACGTTTATTTGCTTAATTTTGTTTTGATTGTGAAGGCTTTTGAGGTCATCTTGCCAGCTTAAAGAGTATTTACACGATATAATAACTGCAATAATGATAAGCAATATTATTTTGATTTCGTAACAAAATGCTTGTATCTTTTTATTGCTAAGGCAATTCTTGCGTGCTATTGAATCGTGTAAATCTATCTACACATAGTCATTAGATAGCTTATGTTACTGTTTCATACAATAATTATTATTTTAGAAATATAAAATCATTGTGTTAATGACAATAAACGCAATGATGACAATCAATAAAAATACATACATAAGATGTACTTCACATCTTAGTTATTATCATTAGTTTTGCCAAACAACTTTACATCAATTAAAAAATACTAATAAAACGATTATAAAAGCTAAAATAAATCTTAGGGGATATTTCACACAGGCGCCATCTATTCCCAATCTAAGCAAAGCTTGTATTATGGGAAGCAGGTATATAACTGAAATTGTTTCAGCTTACTTATATTTTATTTTTTTAAGAGTAGTAGAGTTTTTTGTGATAGAGCTCGTCCGGGGAAGGATTACCACCATACCTATTTCTGCCGCCAAGCAGTAATGCTCGCATTGCTGTGTTCCGGTGTGAAGGGTATGGTTTCCGGTGAAATTACTGGCACATGAGGCTTTCGATCTTAGCCTCAAGGTGGCAACCCGCGAGGGATACCTCTGGTATTGCAAGCGTCCATAGGCTGCGGTAACCGCTTACCATCTTGTGGGCCGTACGCTTGGTTGCCACTTCAGTTGTATAAATCTTGTTCTACATAGAAATGTTTGTACTTATACAACCATGTTCTTATGTATAGTACAAGGATGCTCTCATTTCAGTGCTCGCTTCATCTCTCACCCTTCAGAGTTGCGAGCGCCCTCAGGCGGTGACGTGGTGTAAAGTAGTGTAAGTGTACACAAGTACACGCCCTTTGAGCAGCCTGTGAGTGGTGCGGCCTCCAATCAGGCACGATGACTCGGCAAACCGCGGCAAACGGCCGCCGGCTGGAGCTGACGCCGGATTGCAAGCGATCTGAATATAAATCTTACTCTTTCTGACATGAAGGACCTTTCAAGTTTGCAAATCTGAGATCAGCAGGGGTATTTTGAAACTGTCGGAAATGTGTCGGGTCGGAAACGTTCCCGACACTAAATAACTATCGGAAAGTTGGTCTTCAAACAAGCCGAAACATAACGTCAAAAGCTTTCAACTTCGGAAATCAAAATAGCATTCTACGGAATCTCCATCGGAAAGAATCCGATACCAAAGGAATATATATAATACGATTATCCCAGTAAGTAGCAGCTAAAATCGAATCCGCACTTTCTCGTTTCTCAATCTCAACCGATTAATCGAGATCATCAAACAATTACGGCTCACTCACAAGGCACAATACAATAAAAAGGTGTTTATTAACGTATCGTCATTTTTCACGCTTTGTGATTCGTGTGAACGCAACCATTTTAAAAACCATTGCCGGCGTCAAAAAAAACACATAGTATAAATGACGATACGTCAAAAACACGTATTGTCCTTGCGTGAATCAGCACGCAAGTCAGTAGGACGCTGGAACACGCGCCAAGCCTTACTTGCCCCTATCCAGGGAAATTTCCACCGCATGTAAAATACGACGGTGCAACGGCATGGGAATGGAGCCCATTCGTTGCATTGCGCTAACCCACTTTATTTAACGACCACTGGGTATTGTAACTAGTGTTTATCTCCCCAGCTTGTGTGTTGCGGTGATAAATAATAAAATAAGCCTTTAAATGTTTTATTTCATACGTGTTTTTATGTTTGTGCTATTTATGAAGATTTTTAGCAGTGTTAGAAGGATGGGCCTTGATTTGCGATTGCGCTGTCGTTCGTGGGTTCGAATCTCGGCAGTGAACCGAGATCTTTGTTGTAGTGCACCGGTGCATTTTTTATTCTAAAAATATATGCGAATTAACACATGCTTAAATACAATGGAGGCAAAAATACTTCCGATCCTAAAACCGGCTTGTCTATCCACCAATCCGCATTGGGTCCGCGTGGAGGATTAAGCAATCACTCTCGTTCAAGAGCAGGCGAGTGTCCCAGCAGTGAAACATAAGATGGCTGTCAATATGATGATGAGGTGACGCGTAGAACCCGCAACCTATCGTTTCTGAACCGGGCACCCACCCACCGCGCCACCGAGGTCGTCTTCAGATATTATACTTAAGTACAAAAAAATTTAGCTATTGTAACTATAGCTATATTTTTTTTATTATTTTCTATTCGCTTTGGAGCACTTGAAATCTTCCTCAATATAAAAATTAATTTATGTGCGTTAGGCTCGCTAAAACTTGACAACGGGTGAAGCGATTTGCCTAATTTTGGTCTTGAAATGGCGTAGGAGTCCAGGGAAGGTATAAACGGTGAGAAATTATGGAAAAATTGCGAAAAAAACTACGCTAGTGAAACCGCGCCGGGTCTACTAGTTATGGATAAAGCCCTTAGCCTTGACCCGCAGAGCCCGTCTCGACCCGTCCAGGCGGCAGCCACAGAACAAGTTGTATGAACTACAAGCGTCTGGCAACACTTTGCGCAATTTTATCATCAGAACGGTATCAAATAGCAGTTCCGCTGTTCTGTAGAAATAAGACATACTGTGTTCCAAACAAAAATCTTAAAAAAAAATGTGAAAATAAAAAATTTGGTAAATAACAAAATAAGAACACTTTGCGCAGATTAAAAATTACAAACTCAGTGTCTTAGAGGCTCTATCTCACTAGGGTAAAAGCTTCACCTAGCTCTAAGACGTTTCAAAATGATCCTTGTGATATGATTGAATAAAAACGTTTTTACTTTACTTTACTTTACTTTACTCCACTAGGTCGCGCCATCAACCAAATGTATACAGCTGTGTATGGAGGGTACCTCATCAGCCCCATGATCTCACAACTCTGTTAGCGACCAATCTCAATTGATCTCCATCTCAAACTGTCCAATAAGACAGTAAAGCTATGGTCAAACTGTCTTATCATACAGTTTGAGATAGAGATCAATGGAAATTGGTAGCTATCAGAGTTATGTGATAAACCGCTGCTGATCACTTGGCTGCGCAAGCGGACACCAGACGCAAGGAAAGGCGCAATCTAGAAGCTTATTTTGTTAAACGCTAACGTAACCGAAAGGCGTAATCTCGTGAAATAACTAAATACAAAATACAAAGCTTGTCCAAAAATATGATTGTGTTGGTTTGTTATTTACGCTTTGTTAATATCTAATATGATAAAATTGTGACTATGGATGCGAGCGATATTGAATCTTAAGTCAGAATTAGTAAGACTTATTTTAATTAATAGCAGACTGCCGCAAGCCTGGCCAAAACATAACGGCTCAGTTTCAGACCTACCATGAATAGGTAAGTCTGAAACTTTGAAGCTGAAGTTTTTTTTATAATAATTAATCAATTGACGACCGATGTGGCGCAGCGGGCGCAGGTCCGCCTGCGACGCGGAGGTTGCGGGTTCGATTCCCACCTCTGGTCAAATGTTTGTACGATCTACAAATATTTGTTCCGGGTGTTCTGGGTATTTTATATGTATAATAAAAATATCTATCTATGTATTGTATTGTCTAAGTATATATACCTTGGGCTAGATGATGTGATGGGCTGTGTGGATTGTCCAGCATTGTTTATTTATTTATTATTTAATTTTAACATCCCGTCTTTATGATTCCAGAATTAATGTGACTCATGATACTTATGGCACGTTGAAATTGCTTTTAATGGTAGACCAGTAGGTCTACCATAAATCAGTAGATCATCATGACAGCCTTTTAATTTTCCCACTGCTGGGACACTGGCCTACTTTCCAGCGAGAGTGGTTGGGTCTTAATCCACCACGCGGACCCAATGCGGGTTGGTGGATGGCACATGTCTTTCGAACTTTTAGTTCTTGGACATGCCGGTTTCCTCACGATGTTTTCCTTCACCGTATGAGAGCAATGGCATTGCGCACATACATTTTTCGTAGCGCAAAATCCATTGGTGCACGACCGGATTCGAACCAACGACCTTAGGATCGGAAGGCGGGGTCACTACCACTAGACCACCAGTGCTCTAGTATCAGTAGATCGGGTGAAGAATAATAATTGTGCTCGTTCATAGAATAATAATTGATAAAGCTGGCGTTCTTGAAGAAAACGCTTAGCACGATAATTACTTCGCCCTATCCTATTACTGGTTGAGATTGTTGCCAGTTGTTTTAGATGGAAATGATTTAATTTGTATTTGTTTCGAAACAATTAATAATGCCAGTACTAGTTCTTTACTCTTCCGAATCTCTGGTGGAATTTGAGTGAAATTCTCGGTTTGCAAATTTTAATGACAATGAAAACTAATTTCGACTTAGTAAGTAGATAAGGCAGTCGTCTCACCGCAAATGACAGGTCATCATGACAGCCTTCTTATGATCCCACTGGAACACTGACCTACTCTCGATTGAGAGTGAGTATTACACATGTTACATTTTCTTTTGTTTTTAAAAACATGTAATACATAGGTGCCAGTGCTCTTATACGGTGAAGGAAAACGTCGTGAGGAAACCGGCATGTCCAAGAACTAAAAATTGGAAAGACATGTGCCATCCACCAATCCGCATTGGGTCCGCGTGGTGGATTAAGACCCAATCACTCTCGCCTGAGAGTAGGCCAGTGTCCCAGCAGTGGGAACATTAGAAGGCTGTCATGATGAATACATAGGTACCTACGAGTACGTAGAAACACCCAGATCCGAGACATATACTTGCAGATGCAAACATTTGTTCCGATCCGATTCTATCAACAATATCTTGCTTCTCAATCAAATAACAAAACAAAAAAAATAATATTCTATTTACTTCCTATGGCATGGTATTTTTTTTTTTTTTCAACTTTTAAAGTTGTAACCAAGCGTACGGCTCACTTGATGGTCAGCGGTTACCGTAGCCTATGTACGCATGCAACATCATAGATATCACAATCAATCAATCAATCATTTATTATTTGCTTCAAATAGGGTTACAAGGTTCACATATTGCGTGTTAACACCTTGAGACGTTAGATCGTAAGTCTCATGTGCCTGTAATTTCACCGGAAACCATACCCTTCGAACCGGAACACAGCAATGCGAGCATTACTGCTTGGCGGCAGAAATAGGTATGGTGGTAGTCCTTCCCCAGACGAGCTCTATCACAAAGAACTCTACTACTCTTAAAATACTGGCATATAATATGTTCTTAAGAGTGCTAGCCATTAGACATGTACCTACCTGCTTACAAAATTTGTTTGTTTGTGACTACTTGCTTTCTTTAATAGTATAAATTAATAGAAAAATGATCTTTGAGTGATTTGCTTCTTGAACGATAAAATTTCCCTCTCGCTACGGTGGAACAGATAACCAAATCAGATAGTCAGATAGTAATTCAGATAGTCATTTATCGGTATAAAAACGATACAAGAAATACGGCTTTATACACAAATCTACGGCTACGAACATTTACCTCTTAGATAAGCTCTTAAAAGCAGCACTTAATGCAATTGTAAGAATGTTTAGCTACCTTGCTGGCGGCAACAATCTGGATTCAGGGCCTTAAGCTCCTTTAGAGAACGCTGACGAGAGGCTGCGAACGACGATAACTTTAACGAGTGCCTGCGAAGGTGTTTATTTCAATTTACACGATATCAGGCTTAGAGCCTGTTCCCGATACCGCACCGGTGTGTCCTAAGTATGTGTCCTAAGGCTGGTGGCATCATCATGACAGCCTTCTAATGTTCCCACTGTTGGGACACTGGCCTACTCTCGGGCAAGAGTGTTTGGGTCTTAATCCACCACGCTGACCCAATGCGGATTGGTGGATGGCACATGTCTTTCGAATTTTTAGTTCATGGACATGCCGGTTTCCTCACGATGTTTTCCTTCACCGTATGAGAAGTAAACCGAACTAAAGGCTGAACGGGGAAGGACTACGACCATACCTATTTCTGCCGCCAAGCAGTAATGCTCGCATTGCTGTGTTCTGGTTCGAAGGGTGTTGTTTTATGGATTTAGTCAATAGGTTATTTTTGTTTTTATAGTGTTAACCATCACACTAGGGGAATACTAAAGATTATAATATCCCAAAAATTATATTGCCCGATAGCTCAATTGGTAGAGCGCCCGCGTATCAAGCGGTGGTTGCGGGTTCAAATCCCGCTTGAGGCAAAATATTTTTTGGGATATTATAATCATTTAGTCAATAGTTCAATCGCAAATAGAAAACTTTTCATATATTTATAAATTGTACACAGAAACATGAAGATATTTATTTGCTGTGAATATGGTAAATGTAAATATAGTTGTTATGTATAAACGGTGATTAACTCATTCAGCCATTTGTCATGACGTACAAATATTTACTCCTTACTACCAAATATTTAATGTTGCTAACATAACTTAGAAAATACTTAAATTTAGTATGAGATAAGATAATAAGAAATACAGAAAAGAACATATATAACAATATAACTTTTACATTGCCAAATAAATCATGCAAAAAAAAAGGAAAAACAGAAATGTGTCAGCATCCTTGTGAAATAGACTATAATATTCCCACCAGATCTTGGCCGTCGTGAAGTTAGCCGTTTCGATGCACACAACACCTACTTCAGAGATCCAGTGGCAGAACTACGAGTTAACTATAATATAAATTTAATTTAGCTTAATTTGAAGAACATTTATGACCAGGATAGCATCTGTAATCTTTCCACGCCATCAAGTCAGCGCCCTTTATCTCGCGGCAAGGCACCGGCGCGTTCCTGTGGAGACAGAATCAGCTGCAATCAACTGGAAACTGATACTAGCAGCTGCTTCATCATCATTAGCCTTCTTCTAACTGCTGGCCAATGGTACAGTTTATTTTTATGTCAGCAAGTTACAAGACAATCAAGGCGCCCACGTGATGCCTAACTATTACAGATGCAGTGCCACCCAAAGCTTAAAGTTTTTAAGTGTTTGCGTGGCACTGCACTGGGCTTATCACCCCGAGACATTGTAGCCAAGTCTCTTTCGCCCAAAAATTTCACTTGCTAAAGCTTGCACAGTAATGCTTGCACACTACTGCTTGGAGGTAGAATATCTGACACTGCGGTGGTACCCACCAAGACGGACTCTTGCTGAAGAGTCCTACCACCAGGTAAATATACTGTACCCTGAGGATTACTGTATCATGCCGGTTTCCACACAATGTTTTCTTGTAACGTTTCAGAGCACAAGCATTGCGCACATAATTTATTAATGTACGCCCGGTTTCGAAACTAAGGATCAACCGCCAGCAAAGACTAAGCTGACCAGCTGATTATCCTATGATTAGACGCTTCGAGCCGCATGTGTTTCAAAAAATCAAATGACTCAAATGAATAACTTCATTTGAGTCATTTGATTTTTAGTCATTTTAGATTTTTAGTTATTTGAGTCATACTTAAAGGCAACCCTTAATTCAACCCTTCTATTCTAGTATATTCTAGTCTATTCTAGGCATCGAGTGGATCATAGAAACAGAATTCACTTCTTTTTTTGATTTGATTTAACCACTTACCATATATTCCTCCGCAACATAGCTTGAGGCTGAATTTCCTTGATACCGTCGCCGTTGTCGCAAAGAATGCGAGCTATGCTGTGCTGCTTCACTTCATACAGTTGAGCTACGGAATTATGAGATGTTAAATATATTCGTTAGATACTTCTTTAGTTTTCCATTTTTTCAAATCTCCCTAGATTTTAATATCAAGTAGACGTGCCACGTGTTCGATTGTGAACATTGCGATTGGTAAGAGGTATCGCCTTGCGAAGTTTTTAGTTTAGATTTCACCAGGGCCCGACTTCACCATTTCAACTGACGAATACAACATACAAATTCGTGTACAACCTGAGTTTTTTTTTTTATACATCTGAAGTGTCAACCAAGCGTACGGCCCACAAGATGGTAAGCGGTTACCGCAGCCTATGGACGCTTGCAATACCAGAGTTATCACTCGCGGGTTGCCACCTTGAGGCTAAGATCGAAAGCCTCATGTGCCAGTAATTTCACCGGAAACCATACCCTTTGCACTAGAACACAGCAAGCCGAGCATTACTGCTTGGCGGCAGAAATAGGTATAGTGGTAGTCCTTCCCTGGACGAGCTCTATCACAGAGAACTCTACTAATCTTTCATTCAGAGACAAGGTTGCTATCTCAACATCCAAAACACATCGTCAGCATCATTATAATCAGTAATTTAATGTTCTAACTGATTAGACACTGATGGTCCACTGTGTTTCAAATTTTTCTAGCTTACTAATAACCTTTCAGTTCTTAGGCATGCCGCTTTCTTCACGATAGAAAATATCTTTATCGATTTGAGAAAACTTTAAGAACGACCAAGTGCAAGATCAGGATTAAACTCATGACCTTAAAAGTTGGAAAGCGTATAAGCTAAGTGCTAAAAATGTCAAGTAAATCTTGAAAAGAAAAAATTACCTTCAGTCAAAGCAGCCGGGAACCCTCCATGTTCGAAAAAGAACAGATCTGACTTCCTCCACAGCAACAGGTTCTTCGCCAGGATGCAGTAGAGCGTGGGTCCCACGAACGCGCCTGGTAATAGCTTCTCTAAGTGGATGGCAACCATCAGATCCACGTCATTCACACTAGTATAGATGCGCCGAAGTCTTTCTATGTTCTGGATAGGAAACAGAACATCAGAAGAGTGATTCTTATAGGCTGGAGCGTGTGGAACTAGCGTAAATTCACCTAGTTTTAAGACTTTTGTGATATGATTGAATAAAGAGATCTTTGACCACTTTGATTTTGACTTTGACTTTGATTGTACCTCGTGAAAAGGCTTTATATTATATCAAAACCAAGTCTAAAAGAATACAAGTTTTTACAAGTCCTTTATTCATAACATGTACTCGCTCATACTGTGAGTTGCAAGGCAAGACCAACTACCACTGTTAGCATCACCTTGAGATATTATAAAAATTAAATGCGCCTGTTGCTCCGGACCTTGCAAATAGTAAACAACTGGTTCGTAAAAATCAGTATTTATGGTTTGCTTACGTCTTTACTGATAGTGTCTCTAAAATCCTTCCACTTATGGGCCTCTTTCATCCCACAGAGCTTCCTGTAGTAGTTGTAGGGCGGCAGGCCCGCGTCACGACCGCGGGACATGTCAATTGCTATCAGGTCGGATGCAGTTTGACCATTACCGAAGACCCTTTCCGCTAACTGTTTAAAACATAATAATTCAAATTGGTTTTAAATAAATAAAATAAATAATGCTGGACAATCCACACAGCATCATCTAGCCCCGAGCTAAGCTACTGCTAAACAGAGCTGTATTATGGCTACTAGATGACTGATATAAATATTTTAATACAATACAATACATAGATAGATATTTTTTATTATATATAGAAAATACCCAGAACACCCGGAACAAATATTTGTAGATCGTAAAAACCATTTGTCCCGAGGCGGGAATCGAACCCGAAACCTCTGCGTCGCAGGTGGACCTGCGCTTGCTGCGCCACATCGGTCATCAATCAATAATCAGAATAAGTCAGAATAATATATTTTATTAAGTTAACAGTCTCATTCATAGCCCTGACCTTGTTCTGACCCACTAGTGTGGAACAAATAAAACAGATCTCACATCGGGATCAATTATGTTGTCAAAGCCGTCGGCTGGCTGGATTGTGGAGCCTTCAGTGAGGTCACCCTCGGTGTTGTTCAACGGGAGAATGCCGCTGCGACCGCCGTCGTAGACAGACGCGCGACTGCCGAGATACTGCTTGTTTCTGTACAAGCTGCAACAGATATCAGTAAAAAACTAATGTAGCACAAAAATCGGTGGACGGTGAATAATCCAGTTTTTTTTTTTTTCGGAAAACAAACAATACTATTTCACAGTTATTTTGACAACTTAGCATTTTACATAAACCAGTTAAATAAACAATAATAAGCTAGTGAACAGAAATTACTGTAGAAAAAAACTAAAATTAAAAAATAAAGCAGAGAAAAAAAAACAAACTACAAACCTAACAATTAATAAACAAGAAATAAAGAAAATTTTGATTTAAAAAAATATATAAGAACAAGGTTCTAAAAAAAAGAAGAAATTTATAATTTTAGTTTTAAGTTTAGTTATTTTTGCTGATGTTGATTGGTTGATTGGTTCCGGCTCTATATTTTAGAAGTGGCCTATATCCAGTAGTATTAGTCTATCGGCTGATAAATTATGTTTATGATGTTAAATATTACAATAGTCTTACTCTAAAAGCGATGGTTGATAGGTGTGGAACCACCGCGACGCGACGAGGTACTCTCGGAATACCCCTGGCTCGAACTCCGGGTTGAAGTCGTTGACGTGTTTATAAGTGTCGTAGATTATACCTTCTGCTAGGGCGTTATCGTGTCCTGAAAAGCGTTCATTTAGATATTATTTTATAGAGATTGATGTTAAACTTCAATATTATAATATTGCTGTGGCAACTAAGCTTCTTACGCTTTGCAGAACTGGTGGGTAACCACAAGCTCAAAAGCAATTTAGAAATAATGTTTGACATTTCGGCATACAAACAGCGTAATATTATTGATAGATTCAGGCGTTACTTTGTGGAAATCCATTACAAGATAAAAAAAAACAGACGCAAAATCGGAGTAGTACTAGATATTTTTCGTCTGTTTTTTATAGCGTAATATTATTTCAATATTGCTATAAAAGCTCGTGGTTACCCCCCAGTACCCACTAAGCCACAAAGATTGTCAATAATACCTAGTATAGCCCCAATAAGTTCGTAGTAAAATATGTACTGCCACTGAGCAATGTTGATTTGCCGAGCGATCTGGTACACCTTACTATGACTCCAGCAAGGGTTCATGATACAGAGCTTCCGAGCCAAACGGTTGTGTTCGCGGAAGAACCACATCGCAGGTAGAAAGCTTCCTGGGAGAAGGTTTCCTGGAAAATCGTCTCCTGGAAGTAATAAAAAAGTCTTATATTTTGATGCCACAAAAATCTATGTTGAAATTTTCAGGCGTGAAATCTTATACTATATTTTTTATGTTGCAAGTTACAAGACAATCAAGGCGCCCGCCTGATGTTAAGCACTCCGCCTGACTATTACAGATGCAGTGCCACCCAAAGCTTAAAGTTTTTAAGTGTTTGCGTGGCACTGCACTGGGCTTATCACCCCGAGACATTGTAGTCAAGTCTCTTCCGCCCAGTAATTTCACTTGTTAAACACAGTAATGCTTGCACACTACTGCTTGGAGGTAAAATATCTGACACTGCGGTGCTACCCACCAAGACGGACTCTTGCTGAAGAGTCCCACCACCAGGTAAATTTTAATTAATTCTAGAGTTTATAGTAACCAAAGTTATACCGTAGTTGTAACAAGAGGTTTCGGGCGGTTGATTTCCAAAGCAAAAAGAGCTTTGACCATCTGGCACCTCTCTGTCACCCTCCATTTTGAACTTCAGCAGCCCTTGACTTCCATCCCTTATTTCATCGTTTCTCTCCTTAGTATTTCCATAAACAACGGAGAGGTCCAATAGTGGCGTCACTCTATTGTACTAAAAAATAAAATTATCATAATTTCCTGATCACTGTTACTACGTCAGTTAGCAATACGCTCTTAATTTCATAACTTGTGTAACCCCTATAGTTTAATTATCAGTGTAACTGAATGACACGTCAATAATTGGTCACAGATAATAAGTAAGCGTCTTTGCAGCGCACAATTATTATATTGAACTCTAATCATATGAGAAAAATTTCAACTAACTCGTTCAGCAGGTAGCGAGTGCGGAAGACATCCGAAATCCTGAAAGGTTTCCACTCTTGTGAGGTTTAAGCAGTGGATTCCCGTGCCACGAAGATAGGGGTCGTTCTGAGGCACAGGAATGGGGATGCATTGAGGGTTGGCCGTCTTCTGGACCTGGTTGTTGAGGCAGCAGTCACTGCCGCCTGTGTAGCGGACTGGGGAAAAGTTAAACATGTCAGAACGGTAAACTGTCATGCTTTTGTAAATTGGTCAGATATGCTGATATCTTCACATTGTAACCTTACGGAAGTAATTGATCGGTTCGCTTTAGGATCCGTGGTTGCAAATCATCGATTTAAGTCATAAACGATTTGCAACCATAAAATTATAAAAGCTTGATCTACGTTTCAGACAAATAATCAATATTGAATCAATATTGAACTCGACTAAGATAAAAACATTTATAATAATGGTTCTCGAAAGCCGACCACGAACCGGAAAACGAAACGTAGGACGGCCCCCCACTTGATGAACCGATGGCATTCAAACGGTCGCAAGAAGTAGGTAGGATGGTGAAGGCTCAAAATCGGTAGCCCTGGCACTCTTTGGGGGAGGCCTACGCCCAGCAGTTGACGTCTATCAGCTGATATGATTATGATGAAACAAAAGACAACTACGCTGATAAACATACTTACGGAGGTAAAACAAATCCACATTATCGACGATGGAAAAGACGAAGATGTGGGAAGAAAGGATGGAGAAGTGGTGGTCTTTCTGGTACCCATCTGCGAGTAGGGTGGTGCGGAGTAGACGAGTTGAAGGCAGTTCTGAGCCATCTTCTGCTTTTCTTATTGTGTTTCCTGGGAAAAAATGGTTGTTATTTTTGTATGAGATATTGCGTATGAATGACACACAAAGCCATCAAGTATGAAGGTAGAAAATCGAGTACAGATCAGAGTTTCTTTCATAGATTAAGTGCCAAGTAGATTAATTGTCATTTACTCGACCTAATCAAACTAACGTTTGATCAAACTAACGTTTGATTAGTAATAACTGGAATCTTTTTTTATACTACTTTAGTGGCAAAACAGCATACGGCTTACCTGATGGTTAGCGGATACCAAAAGCTTGCAATGCCAGAGGTTCCACACTGGTTGCCATCCTGAGACGTAGATCAAAAATCTTTTAAGTAAGCAACTTCACTGGTAATCATACCTTTAGAACTGGAACGCAACTTGTTAAAGGTATCAGTGTTTTAAGTGCTGTCGGAATTTGTGGTCCTTTTGATATCATTGAATCAAAATATTTTAAATTTATTCAGAGGTACCTGGTCCGAACATCGCCGGCAGCATCCTCGGCAGCGGCGACAGCCTGGCCCCTCGCGACGGGTGCTTCGGGTTGGAGCAGGTGCCGTCTACACGACGACCTTCCAATCTCCTACATGGCTCTACGGTAACCGTGCACAATCTATAACAAAATTAAGTTATTTATTTAAAAAACGGGTGTTTTCACGTACCGGTGTATCGGAGAAGAGGTACCGACACTGTTCCGACTCAATTTCGAGAGATAACAGCGTAGGTTTTGAGTCTGATCACAGTGAGTGTGACCTGTCTGGTTCCGTTGCGATTGTCCAATGATGGAGACGAGAGCAGTTGTGACGACAGTGGACCACCTCAAGCTGTCTAGAATACAAGTACCTTCCCTTCCCAAGTCACTCAACCCTGATGAAGAATCTCGAAATTGAGTCGGTACCTCTTCACCGATATACCGGTACGTGAAAACATCCGTTTTTAAAATGAATTATATAGTTCACTATAGTTTTATTAGTAAAATTAAGGTAGACAGTTTAGTAGCTAGGTAAAATGAACTATATCAGTAATTTAGTACCCACAACACAAGCTCTGCTTAGCTTGGGGCTAGATGACGCTGTGTGGGTAGTCCAGTATTATTTATTTATTTTATTATTTAGTCTTTTGCAGTTCTTGTTCATAACTGACTGACTTGTTTGTTGCCAGATTCTTCTAGGCTGGGGCGCGTGGAACTGGCGTAAATTCACCTAGCTTTAAGACGTTTCAAAATTATCCGTGTGATTTTATTGAAATAAATCATTTTTGACTTAACTTTTGAATTTAACTTGCTTGTTTTTTCGATATCTTTTTTCTAGCATTTTTAATTATTCTTGCACCTATCCTTTTGTTTGCATTTTTATTTGTAATAATAGCATAAATTTAAAAATAGCGCTTTGCACATTATTACTATGTTTTGCGTTTTGCACTGCGTTCCTCATCCCGAAGCACAGTTATTAGATAAGTCTCGTCCAGTAAGTTTTGTCCAGTAATTTCACCAGTGTACTTTAATTTTTTACGCACAGAATTACATAATATATTATTACATACCGTGCTTGCACAACACTGTATGAAGGCAGAATATATTGCACTGCAGTGGTACTCAAGACGGACTCTTACTAAAAAGTCCAACCATCAGGTTTGCTTTAGTAATACAATAAGTACCGCCAGGTTAACTTACTCAGTCCCATTATCAACACCATCTAAGTAGCTGCTACGTTTACTTGTCAAGGGTTGCCCAAAAAAAGCATCATATACCACAGGCTCGTGTTCACAGCTATAAAATGTATTTATATCTTCAGTATATTCACCAAACTCGTGCTCACCGACCACAGATACTAGAACTAAAGTTAGTAGCAAAAAGAGGCGTGCTTCACACCTCATATTGATAGTACGACTGTGCTTATTCGATTGGTAGTTTACATTGCCTTTATTTGTAACACAAACTGTCATTTTAACAAGTTGCTAAGTATTGTCTGTACTTGTCATTCTTAAGTCAGAACAAAGATAACAGACATAAAGACACATTAGCCAACAGACGTTTATTTAAAGTACGATGAATGTCCGTAGTGTTCATTGATTTATTAATTTATTGATTTTATTTCTTTATGATTCTAAACAAACACTAACCGTTCTTTCATTTTTTATTGTACTTACCTATTTTTTGTAAAATCAATTCATGTTTATTTATTCGGATCCTATTCGGAGGTGGGCGTTAATGTTCGCGACACTGTTTTCTAAACTTCTGCGGATATTATCGTTCTTCTTGTGTTGAGTTTTTTTTTTTTTTTTTTTATACAACTGAAGTGGCAACCAAGCGTACGGCCCACAAGATGGTAAGCGGTTACCGCAGCCTATGGACGCTTGCAATACCAGAAGTATCACTCGCGAGTTGCCACCCTTGAGGCTAAGATCGAAAGCCTCATGTGCCAGTAATTTCACCGATGAGATGAGATGTTTTTGTTCTAAAATAAAATACATTTTGATTTGATTTTTATTTGAAACATCTATTATTAGGTTTACCTATCAGTTACTATAATATGTAGTAGAATTAGTGGAACAATTTAGTGTAAATAGTGCACTAGACATACATTACATAATAATAATAAACTTAATAATAATAATATAATTATGTATTAGCATTAGACCGAAGAACAAATGCGAGTTGTTAATAACAAAGAGGTTACGTTACGCCATTTATAAGGCATTGCCTATCTTAATTAGCCTTACGAGTGGCATAGGCAATAATCATTTACTTGGATCATATTACTTATTATTATATTTATTTATTTTATTTACTAAAAAAAAAAACCCCAAACCTTTTTATATTGGTTTCAACCGTTCCGAACAATTCTCAAAAATAAATAAAATAATAATAACATGTACTGGTAACTAGAGACAGACTGACATCTAGATTACATTAATATGATACATAAAGAAATTGAACCATACACACATACAATAATTATTTATTTAGCATTGTTTCTTTCACAAACAACTGTTATTTTTAATTATACACAGCACACAAACACCATTTATTATACTTTTTTATAATTTTTCCACACAAGCTTTCTTAAAACAGATGTTTTCTTTTCTCTTGAGGTTGTTGTTGTTGTGTATTTTCTTTATTTTCATTAATTACTTTTGAATACCACTTTTTGTTTGTCTACAAAGTAAATTTGTATATATTACTGCCACCGGCTCTTGGCTGTCTTTAGCCGTTTCGATGTCTCTTCAATAATAGTTGTTTGTAACGGTCTTTAGATGGCTCAACTGTTTCATATATATTTTAATTTGTTTAATAAAGATTTATTCTTAAAATAAATAGTATATAATTATATTAATATTTGTATTTGAAGCATTGTTTTCATCGGAAAGTGACCCCGCTTTCCAATCATAAGGTTGTACGTTCTAACCCGGTCGTGTACCAATAGAGTTTTCTATAAAAAAAATATTTGCGTAATGCCAGTGTTCTCATACGGCGAAGGAAAACATCGTGAGGAAACCGGTATGTCCAAGAACCAAAATTCGAAACACGCATTAAGTCTGCGTGGTGACTTAATACCCAATCACTCTCGCTCGAGAGAAACCAGTGTACCAGTAGTAAGAAAATTAGAATGCTGTCATGAACGAAAAATGAAGCATTGTTTGTAACAATATGATAGGGAGATGATACGATCATGCGAAAGGAATCCGACCGATGCGGCGGAGCCGAGCTCAGCCGGCAACGGGACGCGGTTGCCATTCGAAGCGGAGAATGAGTATTATATAATATGATTGAAGTTCTATTATATATTATGATGGAAATACGGGGTTACGGGTTGCGGTTTGTATAGTATAAGTATGATGTACCTACTACTGATTCTACTGGCATGCTAGCCTCGCTCAGAGATCTCTATACCTACATGTCTGTAAAGTCAAAGGCCTCGCTTGAGCACTTTGGCTCCAGCGCTCGACGGAGCAACACGTCTGCCGGAGAACAAGTAGATGGTCTTGATGATCTCCCGTAGAGGGATAAAACACGTGTCGATATTTTTCATTTTAAATTAACTGTGTGACCTCATTAGTTAAAAATTAAGCGGTACTATAGATTTTTTGTCTGTTTTTTATCTTTATAACGCTTGAATCTATCAATTGCCTCGCTTGAGAAAAACTTTGATCTCTATCATGCATAATTGACCGAGCGAGCGAAGCGAGCGAAGCGTCTCAGTTTCGAGATTGGCCAAAAATGCTTTTGGATGTCAGTTTGTCCGGTCTTTTTGTGTTCTCGCCTACAGGTCGCATTTTTAACCAATCTAGTTGAAACTTGGTATACATGTTTTATGACTACTATGTTACATGTACTATGATTTATAAAAGTTGATTGTCGTCGGGGATTTTTGATAGGGGCGTACTTTCTCAAAAAAAGAGTAAAAAGGGAGCTGCTGAATATCTCCGCCTAATAAAAAACAGACGAAAAATCTAGTACTATTCCGCTTAACCTTTTAACTGATGAGGTCACACAGTTACCACAGTTAACCTCAAAAGAAAAATATCGACACGTGTTTCATCCCTCCACGGGACATCCTCAGGACCATCGACTTGTTCTCCGGCAGACGTGTTGCTCCGTCGAGCGCTGGTACTAGAGATTTTTCGTCTGTTTTTTATTTTGTAATGGATTTCCGCAAAGTAACGCCTGAATCTATCAATTATCTCCGCCTAATGTAATTTGATTTCGATGATTTTCTATTTTGTTTGAAAGGTAAGTATTAAGTTTAAGTATGTCAGATATTTGGTGATGATCTGATGAGGATCTTCAGCGTGATGAGCAAAACATTTCCTCAAAATGCAATATGTTGCTCACTTTCAAAGCTTTACTAGTTTGTGCTTGCGAGGTCTACTGTTCGGAGAACTGCTAGTATTTTCCTAATTTGATGCAATTTTATTACAACTTGGAAGACCTCGGTGGCACGGAGGGTGAGTGCCCGATTGATTGACGAGAGTGGGTTCGATCCCTGCTGTGAGGTAAATGTTTGCATGATCTGCAAATTAGGTCTGGTAATTTATATGTATTTACAAGAAAAGTTTACATATTCTATGTGTTAGCACAAGGTTTGCTTAGTTTGAGACTTAGATGGAGCTTTGTAAAAGTTCTAAAAACAAAAACACAATTATTATTATTATTTTTTTATACAACTGCAGTGGCAACCAAGCGTACGGCCCACAAGATGATAAGCGGTTACCGCAGCCTATGGACGCTTGCAATACCAGAGGTATCACTCGCGGGTTGCCACCTCGAGACTAAGATCTAAAGCCTCATGTGCCAGTAATGTCACCGGAAACCATACCCTTCACACCGGAACACAGCAATGCGAGCATTACTGCTTGGCGGTAGAAATAGGTATGGAGTCCTTCCCCGGACGAGCTCTATCACAGAGAACTCTACTACTCTTATTTATATTATATATATAAATAAACGTATTTAGCGTTCGTTGACCTACAATTTCAGTATTTACATACCGGTTTTTAATACAATATAATTGAATTATAACACGATTATACGTTTAATTATGCAAGAATTTTTGTTTGCGTGAATGTTTCAAATAGATAGTAGTCGTCTTCGTAAATCGTTAATTTCAAAATACGGTGGCCGTCATACATTATTATGAAATTATGACGGCAATGTCGGCAGTAACCTTGTTAATTTTAAAAAATATCTACCCCAAAAAAAATTTTTTTTTTTTATTTATAACCACAAATTATTTAACATTAAACTGATTATTGTACTCTAAAAACCACCTAGGGTTTGTCTGAGTACTCACATTCGTCTATATAATTTTAATACCTAGTGTATAATATCTTATACGTAGAAGAAACACTGCTACATAAAAAATAAAAATAAAAAAAATCTTAATTATAATAATTGACGTAATACCTATTAATTATACATAAGAGAAAACGTACCTACTAATTGATTGTATGCGCAGGCTGTACCTACACAGTGTCGATGATAAAAAGACAATTAGAGTGACTACGAGTGTACGGTACCCTAAAAATCCCAACGCGAACTCAGCTCGAAACTCCCAAGTCTCAACGCAAAAATAACCTTCTAAATTTTCTTTTTAATAAAGCCTATCTATTTACGCAGTCGTTACACGTCCTCGCACGTAATGTTCACTTATTACGTGCATCAGGTCTACCTGCGTCGAGGTAGCGGCTTTCAAGATGACGGTGACCATCATAACACTGGCCGTCAATGATATAAACAGGTGCGCCGTGCAACAACTTAAGTTGCGAGTTCCAGGCCAGGAGAATAATATTTATGTTCAAAGTCATTCTTCTGTTTTTATTGGATACAACTAGTTTGACTTTGACTTTGTTTAAATACATTTTCAGAAAAGAAACTGAAAAGAAACCAAGAAAGAAAATACTTATTTCTCGAAAACATAACAGAATACAAAATAAAATATATGTTATTTTGGGGGTAGAGGATCGTAATAAATAGTAAAATAACCAGTGTGCAAAAGGCATCACGGCCGTCATACTAACAGAGTTCACTTTTTAGAATCCCGGTTGAGTAGCAGTGAGTGAATGCTCTGTGAGAGCCTTGTCATTATCGGAGTAATTCGTCGGTAATTCAGTAACACAGACTGATGAAAAGGAAAGGTCAACGGCCTACAGGGGTGAAAACAGGAAAGCTAACTTAATTGGTGGATTTATAAAACATTGCCTCTACGAATTACAGAGATAGTAAGTAGATATAAGAGCACCGGTGGTCTAGTGGTAGTGAACCCGCCTTCAATCCTAAGGTCGTGGGTTCAAACCCGGTCGTGCACCAATGGATTTTTCTATTCGAAAAATTTATGTGCACAATGCCAGTGCTCTCATACGGTAAAGGAAAACATCGTGAGGAAACCGGCATGTCCAAGAACTAAAAATTCGAAAGACATGTGCCATCCACCAATCCGCATTGGGTCCGCGTGGTGGATTAAGACCCAATCACTCTCGCCTGAGAGTAGGCCAGTGTCCCAGCAGTGGGAACATTAGAAGGCTGTCATGATGATGAAGTAGATATAAAAGTAGATTTGCTTGAAGAGAACTCTATTTAAGGTTATGCTCGCCTCTGTACATGCCTTTTAGGTAAGTTTCAATGTATATTTTTATTGTGTACAATAAAGAATAAAGAATATAAATAAATCTTTTTAGTGTTTGACAACTTCAATAATAAAAGATGACTATTATATTTAGAGTATAGGTAAAAATTTCACAACAGTTTTATTATAACTAAAATAAAATATGTACATAATTATATTACATTACAAAATATACAAAATACATATGAAACAGTTGAGCCATCTAAAGACCGTTACAAACGACCTATAGATAGCTCAACTGATCCAAATCACTACCAGTAGGAAGCGTTCCAAACATGCCAAAAAAAAATGTTTTTTTTTTTTATTATAACTTACATTTTTGGAACGCTTCCTTCGGGATTTGGATCAGTTGAGCTATCTATAGATCGTTTGTAACGGTCTTTAGGTGGCTCAACTTTTTAATGTATTTTGTATAAACGTGATGTTATGCAGGTTATAGGTATTTTAATTTTAAACTGTTTTTTTATAAAAATGTTATCATAATTTAATAATCTGCCCACTGATTTATTTTGCTGCAGTGCCTTTTAAACTTTGTTGTAGGTAAGTAAATAAATAAATAAAATTTCAACCACACAAATTTAAAAACATTTGCAAGGTACTTTACTCCATGTTCTTTGAAATGCAATTTGTAAGTCGCACATGCTCATTACGTTTTAACTTTGAAAAACTTTCCAAAGGATTTCCGATGTCTGGAGCTCGTTATAAACATGTACAAGGAGAAAATAGTAATACCGTACACCCCACATCTTATGAGTCTCTGTGACTTTGTGGAAGTAATTTGTACGTTCAACACTAGAAATAGACTTGCAACAAATCAGTATATTATGTTGTCCATTTTTTTCTATTTATTTATGATAATCTCTCAATTTTGCAAGCCAGACAAGGCCTAAATTTATGTAGCTACATATTGTTATCGGCAAACAAACAATATTCTTTATTCCATCTATAGCATAGTAATAATAAGTAATATACTTGCATAGTAAAGTCTGTCTCTTTGTACGTTTTCAGCAATAGATAGAGCAATTCAAAAGGAAGGTTTATAGCACCCGTGAAAAGCCGACGCGACGTCGCTAGTAAGAACACAAATCATTACTTACTTACTTACTCTGACTCAGCGACCCGATGTGGGTCTTGGCCTCCGAAACAAGAATACGCCAAGCTTCTCGATCCTGCGCGATCTCACGCCAGCTGGTGGCACTTAGTTCGCGAAGATCAGCAAGAACACTTATATCAGAATTTTTTATTCAGAATTTTATTTATTTGTACTTTACACGTAACATAGTAACTAAAACTTATGTCTACAAGTTTTTTTTTTTTTTTTATACAACTGAAGTGGCAACCAAGCGTACGGCCCACAAGATGGTAAGTGGTTACCGCAGCCTATGGACGCTTGCAATACCAGAGGTATCACTCGCGGGTTGCCACCTTGAGGCTAAGATCGAAAGCCTCACGTGCCAGTAATTTCACCGGAAACCATACCCTTCACACCGGAACACAGCAATGCGAGCATTACTGCTTGGCGGCAGAAATAGGTTTGGTGGTAGTCCTTCCCCGGACGAGCTCTATCACAAAGAACTCTACTACTCTTAAGATAAAGCAAAATGTATGTAATAATAATAAATATTTGTTATTTATGTTTAACTATATATATATGTATATCATTAGATACTAGAAGTTGAAACCGTCGCTTGACATTGGTCAAAATAACTAGCTATTTACAATTCGGTGCCACCTTGGAATAAAACATGGTAAAAGCCACAGAACTAATTATTTATTTTTTATTTATCTGATATTTAAAGGTGGTATTAATTTTTTTTATGTCATGGCATGTGACGACTGTTAGTCGTTTGCTTGATGTTAAGCGCCACGCTTGACCAAAACAGATGCAATATTACTCAAAGCTTCAAACAAAAAAAAAAGTTTTAAGGTTTTAAAGTTATTAAATCATATTTGCTTTGTGATTTCATTAAAAAAAAACGTTTTATTTTGTAAACACTCAAGTTAAATTAAAATTTATTTATTTAATTACAAACTAAAAATTCGAAAGACATGTGCCATCCACCAATCCGCATTGGGTCCGCGTGGTGGATTGAGACCTAATCACTCTCGCCTGAGAGTAGGCCAGTGTCCCAACAGTGGGAACATTAGAAGGCTGTCATGATGATGATGACAAACTTTACAAAGTATATTTAGGTACATTCCGTGGTCTTATTTTTATATATAAATTGTACACAGTAGTTGAGTAGGTACCTTGGCTAAGCTTTGTCCCTCGCACTAGGTCTCTTTTGAGCCCGTATGGAGAGGTTATATAAGGTTAAATAAGGAGGTTAAATAAACACATTTAATATTGATTATTGCAACACATTCTTTCTTAGATGTTTGCTGTATGTTTTCACCAGGAAATAGGTGGTTTTGACGTCTGAAAATTAGTCACAAAGTCACATCTCTCCGCTAATGAGTAAGTCAGTATCCGACGGTACTCAGTATCTGCAAGTAAAATGTCATTACTTTGCTCGAGTCATACGAGTCTCTCCGCGTTTTTTTTGTAGCTGCATTGCATTCTTTTGCATTATCATGTGAAGCTTAAGGTGAACAATTCTTTAATTAATTATTGTAATGGATCTGTCAGAACTTCTAAGCAAATAACAGAAAATGATACGTGTTTCTTATTTCAAAAATTTGTTCACATAATGTTATAGTTTGTACTAACTATAATTTTGACAACCGATGTGGCGCAGCGGGCGCAGGTCCGCCTGCGACGCGGAGGTTGCGGGTTCGATTCCCGCCTCGGGTCAAATGTTTGTACGATCTACAAATATTTGTTCCGGGTGTTCTGGGTATTTTCTATATATAATAAAAAATATCTATCTATGTATTGTATTGTATTAAATATATATCAGTCATCTAGTACCCATAATACAGCTCTGTTTAACAGCAGCTTACCTTGGGGCTAGATGATGCTGTGTAGAAGTCCAGAATTATTTATTATTTACTTATTTTAAACCTTCATATTATTTTCAATAATTTCCACAACCGCTCGACGAGCGGATAATAATAATTGACTATCTAATAAAAGCTACAAAACATGATTCCTTGTAGTAAACTCAAACAATCAACAAAATTAAAACATCTGACGGTTGGCTCTGAACAATGTTTCCTTAGACAATATTTCACAAAATTACCCAACATTGGAAAAGTTAATACAACAAGAGGAATTCCATCAAACTGATAAAAATCTAGTTATTAAATCAAGAGTCGCCTGTGGCCGTGCTCGTTTTATTAGCGGCCGGGTGGACAAGCCTCGGTTTCGCATAGGCTGAGCGATAAGCAAAGCGTTTTTTTTTACAACTAAACAACTACAACTTGGCAACCAAGCGTACGGCCCACAAGATGGTAAGCGGTTACCGCAGCCTATGGACGCTTGCAATACCAGAGGTATCCCTCGCGGGTTGCCACCTTGAGGCTAAGATCGAAAGCCTCATGTGCCAGTAATTCCACCGGAAACCATACCCTTCACACCGGAACACAGCAATGTGAGATTTACTGCTTGGCGGCAGAAATAGGTATGGTGGTAGTCCTTCCCCGGACGAGCTCTATCACAAAGAACTCTACTACTCTTAAATTTCATCATGTTGGTCATACACGTCCGATTTTACTTTCGATTGTCTGATCAGACCATCTAATCAGACTGTCGGATGGAAATCATCATCATCATGACAGCCTTCTAATGTTCTCACTGCTGGGACACTGGCCTACTCTCAAGCGAGAGTGGTTGGGTCTTAATCCACCACGCGGATCCAATGCGGATTGGTGGATGGCACATGTCTTTCGAATTTTTAGTTCTTGGACATGCCGGTTTCCTCACGATGTTTTCCTTCACCGTATGAGCACTGGCATTGTGCACATAAATTTTTCGTAGCGAAAAATCCATTGGTGCACGACTGGATTCGAACCCACGACCTTAGGATCGGAAGGCGGGGTCACTACCACTAGACCACCAGTGCTCCGGATGGAAATATCAGACGTGTATTATTACCACCCTTCACTTCTATGTAGGTGATTCATATGAAACTGTGATTAAACTCAAATTGATTTTATACAATCACACTACCGATGTGGCGCAGCGGGCGCAAGTCCGCCTGCGAAGGTTGCGGGTTCGATTCCCGCCTCGGGACAAATGTTTGTACGATCTAGAAATATTGTGTCCGGGTGTTCTGGGTATTTTCTATATATAATTAAACATATCTATCTATGTATTGTATTGTATTAAATATATATCAGTCATCTAGTACCCATAATACAGCTCTGTTTAACAGCAGCTTACCTTGGGGCTAGATGATGCTGTGGATTGTCCAGCATTATTTATTATTATTATTTATTATTACACTAATATTATTAATACAAAAATTTGCTATTCACAATTTATATTAAGCAAAAACTAAGTAAAAACATAATATTATTGTATTCTCGAAATAAAACAAAAATCGGGGATCAAATAAATTATTATGTTACAATGTCGCGGCAATTTTTCAAGTAGGTAAAAAGAGATTTTATAACGCTTTTGGTTTATATCCACAGGTATGTACACCTATTGTTGTGTTATTTATGTCCGGGGTAGCACCTGTGATCTTTCCACGCCATCAAGTCAGCGCCCTTTATCTCGCGGCAAGGCACCGGCGCGTTCCTGTGGAGACAGAATCAGCTGCAATCAACTGGAAACTGATACTAGCAGCTGCTTCATCATCACTAGCCTTCTACTCACTGATAGCCTACTCTCGAGCGAGAGATATGAGGGTTGGTAGGAAAAAAAAGGTTTTTTTTTATACAACTGAAGTGGCAACCAAGCGTACGGCCCACAAGATGGTAAGCGGTTACCGCAGCCTCATAGGCTTGCAATACCAGAGGTATCACTTGCGGGTTGCCACCTTGAGGCTAAGATCGAAAGCCTCATGTGCCAGTAATTTCACCGGAAACCATACCCTTCACACCGGAACACGGCAATGCGAGCATTACTGCTTGGCGGCAGAAATAGGTATGGTGGTAGTCCGTCCCCGGACGAGCTCTATCACAAAGAACTCTACTACTCTTAAATAAAATCGTACGTTTGTTTACATCGTTGGGATTAACCTACGTACCATATTTTTCTTCTCAACATAGCTTGAGGCTGGATCTCCCTGATGCCGTCGCCGTTGTCACAAAGAATGCGAGCTATGCTGTGCTGCTTCACTTCATACAGTTGAGCTACGGAATTATTGATTATTAATTTCATTTGAGACTTCCTTCCTAAGAAACCTCCATCATCAATGATGATCATGATCTAGTTCATGTGATAGTGTAAGATGGTAAACACTGTGGTGATTGGTGACAGGAACCTGGAAGGAACATGGAAGTCCACATACACACAATGCATGCCATTACATAAATACACACCCTTTTACTCTCTCGCAGTCATAATCATATTATTATATTATATTATCATATTATCAAAATCGAAACTGCCAAGGACCGGGATGAATGGAAGACTTTGGGGGAGACCTTTGCTCAGCAGTGGGAGAAGATAGGTTGAAAAAAATAATAATATATATATATCAAAATCAAATAATTATTGTTTTTTTTTTCTTTAACCTTTGCTTTATAGTAACATTATTTATTATTATTATTATAATTGATTATATTATTCTCACAGGGTCTGATGACTTAATGAAGTGGTTTCGGCAGAATACCAGCGTCTACTATTCTTAGTGGACATAATGCTGTAGCACACAATATACCTAGATTGTCTAACTTTTGTTATTTTTTACTATTGTTTTTTGATTGTTTTTTTTTTTTTAATTCTTTATTAAAGGGCTTAATCACAATGCGATTATGTCGCCCTATTTAAACAATCGTAAATTAACTACGTACACTAATTATACTAAAATCAACAATAATAACAAAAATAAATCAATCAACAAGAAACTTATGATGACAGGCACCCACCCGCCCTACAAGTTGAGAAATAACTAGAGAAGGTACCCAGGTATTACAAGTAGACCAATCCATTGTACAAATATATTTTGAGCCATAGATCAGTTCACTCGTTAGGTACCTTTTTGATTGTTGAAACTTATATTTAAGTAGGTATATGAAATGTTTCCTTTTTTTATTTTTCTCTTTCTTTTTATCTATCTTTATAATTTAAATAAATTTCAAATGTGTCTGTATTGTGTGCTAATGTGCTAAATAAATGAATGTCTATGTCTATGTCTATATATCACTACCACAAATACACACACCCTCACACGTACACTTTCATCTTGGGTTCCATCTGTTGCCCAGTCGAGAGAATGGTGTTTTCAGTGGGAACCCGAGTTTTTTAAAATTACACACCTTCATTCACACTACATTTCCTCGCATAAAGCTAACCTAAATCAATTTTCTAATCCTTTTTGCCTCTCACTCTAATCACTTTCGCCTGAGAGTAGGCCAGTGTCCCAGCAGTGGGAACATTAGAAGGCTGTCATGATGAATCCTTTTTGACGGCCGATGTGGCGCAGCGGGCGCAGGTCCGCCTGCGACGCGGAGGTTGCGGGTACGATTCCCGCCTCGGGACAAATGTTTGTACGATCTACATATATTTGTTCCGGGTGTTCTGGGTATTTTCTATATATTATAATAAAAACTATCTATTTATGTATTGTATTGTATTAAATATATATCAGTCATCTAGTACCCATAATACAGCTCTGTTTAACAGCAGCTTACCTTGAGTCTAGGTGATGATGTGTGGATTGTTCAGCATTATTATTTATATTTATTATTTTTCTTTAATGTTTTATTAGTTAGATAGCCGTAGAATATAACATTAAGTTTATATAAAATATAGTTTTGACTTTTAGTTTATTAATTTGATTATATTCGTGTACCCGTAGTCATAAGTTAGCCTTTTTTTTACGCCTGAAGTACAGGTTTTCCTAGTTCAGGCATAGTATAATTTTTACTCTTAGTTAGTTATTAATCCCTCTAAATTGTAAACCTTAGTACTAAGACTATGAATAAAAGTTTATTTATTTATTTATTTAGTTAAATCACTGTTTTCGTGATATCAATAATAGACCTAAGCAAGAGCAAATTCTCCTATGACAAGTATCTTACATAAAAGGAGATGTTAATACTGTTAATATGGTTATATCTTTTGGAAACGCAAAAAACATTTATATTATATATTATTATTTGTATTTGTAGATGGCAAGGTGTACCTTACACCATCAGTACTCTTAATACAAATAAACGAATAAATCTTCAAAAAGTCACCTTCAGTCAAAGCAGCCGGGAACCCTCCATGTTCGAAAAAGAACAGATCTGACTTCCTCCACAGCAACAAGTTCTTCGCCAGGATGCAGTAGAGCGTGGGTCCCATGTACGCGTCAGGTAACAGCTTCTCTGAATAGATGGCGACCATCAGCTCTACATCATCCACGCTATCGTAGATGCGCCGAAGGCTTTCTATTTTCTGAATAAGAAACAGAACATCTGAAAAGTGTACCTTACCTGTACCAATACTTCTGGTATTGCAAACGTAGTATTGCAAAGAGTAGTACAGTTATCTGTGATAGAACTCGTCCGGGGAAGGACTACCACCATACCTATTTCTGCCGCAAAGCAGTAATGCTCGCATTGCTGTGTTCCGGTGTGAAGGGTATGGTTTCCGGTGCAATTACTGGCACATGAGGCTTTCGATCTTAGCCTCAAGGTGGCAACCCGCGAGTAATACCTCTGGTATTGCAAGCGTCCATAGGCTGCGGTAACCACTTACCATCTTGTGGGCCGTACGCTTGGTTGCCACTTCAGTTGTATAAAAAAAAAAAAAAAAAAACGTTCAGATGAGCCGTATACTTGTTTTCCACCTTGCTGATATAAATAAAAACCTTACGAAAAGGCTTTATAACAAAACTTTGTCTAAAAAAACATAAGTTTACAACAAGTCCTATCAAAATGAACAACATGTACTCATACTGTAAGTTGCAAGGCAAAACCAACTACCACGGCACAGAGCGTTTAGCCTTGACATATAAAAATGAAATTCGCCTGTTGCTTCGTTGGACCTTAGAAATGTTTAACTAGGTGATAGAAATCAGTATTTATGGTTTGCTTACGTCTTTACTGATAGTGTCCCTAAAATCCTCCCACTTATGGGCCTCTTTCATCCCACACACCTTCCTGTAGGTTTGCTTACGTCTTTACTGATAGTGTCCCTTAAATCTTCCCACTTATGGGCCACTTTCATCCCACACAGCTTCCTGTAGTGGTTGTAAGGCGGCAGACCGGCGTCGCGGCCGCGGGACATGTCCGTCGCTGCCAGGTCGGATGCAGCTTGACGATCACCAATAGCTCTTTCCACTAGCTGTTAGAAAACAACAAATGAATTGCTGAACGAAATACGATAGAAGAAGATAGAAAATCAAAGTATTATTTAATTCTTGAAATACATGTCTTATAATCGATGATGGTTAATTATTATTAGATAGATAGATAATAATAAATAATAATAATAAATAATAATGCTGGACAATCCACACAGCATCATCTAGCCCAAGGTATATAAGCTGCTGTTAAACAGAGCTGTATTATGGGTACTAGATGACTGATATATATTTAATACAATACAATACATAGATAGATATTTTTTATTATACATAGAAAACACCCAGAACACCCGGAACAAATATTTGCAGATCCTACAAACATTTGTCCCAAGACGGGAATCGAACCCGCAACCTCCGCGTCGCAGGCGGACCTGCGCCCGCTGCGCCACATTGGTCGTCAAAAAATAGATAGATAAACACTTTATTGTACACAAGGATTACATAATAAATTTAAATGTAGCAAGTAGATATAGTATAGTGGGCGGCCTTATCACTTAAAGCTATTTCTTCCAGGCAACCAGGTAGGATAGCAAGAGCAAAGTTATAATGGACGGGGGTGCACAAACTATGATAATAGTTAAAACTGATAAATATATAAAAAAACAAAATACTGATACTAAAATACCATCAATAATATAATACACTAATAAATAAATAATAAAACTATTACATTTGACGATTTTGACGACCGATGTGGCGCAGCGGGCGCAGGTCCGCCTGCGACGCAGAGGTCGCGGGTTCGATTCCCGCCTCGGAACAAATGTTTGTACGATCTACAAATATTTGTTCCGGGTGTTCTGGGTATTTCTATATATAATAAAAAAAAATATCTATCTATGTATTGTAATTGTATTAAATATATATCAGTCATCTAGTTACCCATAACACAGCTCTGTTTAACAGCAGCTTACCTGGGGCTAGATGATGCTGTGTGGATTGTCCAGCATTATTTATTTTTATTATTTATTTAAAATATTAATTATTATTAGTATTGTACCTTAGGCAAGGCATGCAATGTTGAAATTTACATAACTAGTTACTATACTTGTCAAAATTCAAATAGAATATTGAATTGCGTAACTATTATTACTTTTCGTAATATTTAAATATTTTGCTTAGTTAAAAACATTATTTATTTATATATCAAATACATTTTAAACTAAGTTTGTATTTCAGATCCAGTTTCGACAAGAAGCGTTACAAACCCGACTATCCCATGGATGAAATTGACTTGTCTCACTTCCCCATCGGCTCCAAGCGCTCTCTAACCAACTTTCCCTCGTCCCGCAACCTTCAGTAAACACGATCCTCTTCAAATAACATACCTGTATTTACAACCTTTATTTTTCGGTAACCATTGAAAACGTTAAAATGATTGTGAATCTCGCTCACACAACACTACACACTATTTCACAGGGTCTATTGGCTAAAGGTATCGACAGAATATCAGTGCCTAGCTTCTTCCTAGTGGCAAGGCACAATGCTGAGTCGACGCCTTTTTGCTGTTGTGGCACACAAGTACATGACAGCGTCAATTGTTGCTGTTACGAGTACTGCTGATTTTCTTTTTTTTTTTTTGTATGTACTGTATATGTGTGTCTTAATAGCAAATAAAAATATGTATATGTCTATGTCTATGTCTAACTATTGTATTCGCATGTGAAAGAGCATGTCTGTCTAAATATAATTAACATAAAGCAATAATTAAAAGGATAATCTAATTGGATATCTCCGCCTTAAAAAATCTGGTTTTAATGATTATTTTTTTATTTAAAGGCAGTACCTACTTAACTATTTTGGTTAGTCTTATAAAATTTAGATCAAAAATCACATAATTATATTTACGAAGCAAAATACTTGTTTCACATACCTTATTATGTATAAATTAAACCCGGTAAAATAAAAATTTTGTTAAAATAATAAATCCGTAACTTTCCGTAAAATTATATGTATTTATTTCCGAACGCAGTTTCTCATGCCATTGCGAGGTGGAAACAGACAAAGTTAATTCGTTCAACGATTCAAGTACGATTGTGTTGTTTAGAGGTGGTACCAAAAAATGCGAGCCAGTTTAGGAACCTACAGTCAATTGCATCAGAATTGAGACGCTAGCTAAAATGTCATGGTACGCCTGCAGTACGTATCCTGCTAAGGATCATCGACATGCTGAGAATAATACAGAAAATTACTCATTTTTAAGAGCTTGTGCATGCGAGATTTCACGTTCTCAGAACTACTAGTATATTATCCAGTTGATACCTGTCGCCACCAGATCAATGAGCGCTCGTGACGTAGCTGGTTAAGTTGTTCTTAACAGATCAACGAAGTTAAGCACTGTTCCGCGGGGTCATCATTTGGATGGATGACCGCCAGTGGCAAATTCACCTGAGCGCTCCCGTGCTTCGGAGGGCACGTTAAGCAGTCGGGCCCGGCTTTTTCAAAGTTGTTAGGCCATGACAGAGGCCTTCGGGCGGCCTAGAACCTCTGTCACCAGAGTTGGCCACTGACTCATACGAACGAACGAACCAGATCTATAGTGGCCAGAATACTGGCGGCATTGCCATGTTGTATGGCAATGCCGCCTTAAAGAAGTTATCTTACATCAGGATCAATGGTGTAGTCAAAACCATCAGCCGGTTGAGTTGTGGAACCTTCCGTGAGGTCACCCTCGGTGTTGTTCAACTGAAGAATGCCGCTGCGGCCGCCATCGTTGACCGACGCGCGACTGCCGAGATACCGACCATTTCTGTACAAGCTGCAATAGACAACAGTTTAAAATCGAATGTAGCAGTTACAAGAAGTTGGGAAATGGAGGATTCTTACGAACGGTTGTTCTGGCACACTATGAAAAAAGCCTGACCAGCAGTGTTTGTATAATGGCTGATTAGGTAATGAGAGCATGTTCTGTTGCCTCACAATTTTTTAGCACTAAGCATGAAGTTAATTTTTATTATTAGTTAGTTAGCAGTGGTGGTTCAAATAAGTAAAATAACAAATTGCCAGGCAAAATATCTTTGCAGTATTCTTACTCGAAAAGCGCTGGTTGATAGGTGTGAAACCACCGCGACGCAACGACGTACTCCCGGAATACCCCTGGCTCGAACTCCGGGTCAAAGTCATCGACGTGTTTATAAGTGTCGTAGATTATACCTTCCGCCAGGGCGTTCTTGCGGCCTGTAAAAACGGGTATTTGGTACATTGGGTATTGTCAAAAAAGATAAAAGATAAACTTTGAGAACATATGAGAACTAAACATCTCTTCCTTTGCAAAATAGTACCCATTGCACCACAAAGATTGTGAATAAAGTGAGTAAGTTCGTATGAGTCAGTGGCCAACTCTGGTGACAAAGTTTCTAGGCCGCCCGAAGGCCTCTGTCATAGCTTAACAACTTTGAAAAAGCTGGAACCGACTGCTTAACGTGCCCTCCGAAGCACGGGAGCGCTCAGTTGAAATTGCCACTGGCGGTCACCCATCCAAATGATGGCTACGCTAAGAGTGCTTAACTTCGTTGATCTGCTAAGAACAACTTAGCCAGCTACGTCACGAGCGCAATAATAGGTACCTAGTAAAACACCGACAAGTTCGTAGTAAAAGATATACTGCCACTGAGCGATGTTGACTTGCCGAGCGGTCTGGAACAGCTTCTCATCATCCCAGCAAGGGTTGATGATAGAGAGCTTCCGCGCCAAACGGTTGTGTTCTCGGAAGAACCACATGGCAGTTAGGTATATTCCTGGGAGGAGGTTTCCTTGAAAATCATCTCCTGAAAATATCAAAGAGAGTCAGATGATGCTTAAAAACATTCAGGGTTAGATCTTATATACCAGCATTCCAAAATTCAAGGTAAACAAAACAAAGCTATATCTAAGTACCGTAGTTGTAACAAGCAGTTTCGGGAGGTCGATTTTCAAGACAGAAAGTGCTTTGGCCTTCCGGGACTTCTCTGTCGCCTTCCATCCTGAACTTCAGAAGCCCTTCTCGTCTTTCTCTAATTTCATCGCTTCTCTCTTTGGTGTTTCCATAAATAACGGAGAGGTCCAATAGTGGCGTCACTCTATTGTACTAAAAAATAAATGATCATAACTTAATGATACCTGATCACTACGTCTGGTTAGCAATACACTCTTTGATGATAATAAGATGAAAGCGTCTCTGCACAGCGCACTGTTATATTTTGTTCCACATTGATACAGTCACCAATAAACTGCATATTTTAAGTAATTTATTAGCCTAAAATTAACTCTGATGATATGAGAAAAAAATTAACTAACTCGTTCAGCAGGTAGCGAATGCGGAAGACAGCCAAAATCCTGATAGGTTTCCACTCTTGTAAGGTTTAAGCAGCGGATGCCTGTGCGACGAAGATAGGGGTCGTCCTGAGGCACAGGAATGGCGATGCATAGAGGGTTGACCGTGTTCCGGATCTGGTTGTTGAGGCAGCAGTCGCTGAGGACTGTGTAGCGGACTGAGGAAAAGATAAAAGTGCCAGAACAGTAACCTGTATATTGCTTGACCTTATTTTGACTACGAAGATATACATACTTACGAAGGTAAACCAAGTCCACATTATCAACGAAGGAAAAGACGAAGACGTGGGAAGAAAGAATGGAAAAGTCGTGGTCCCTCAGGTACCCATCTGCGAGCAGAGTGGTGCGGAGCAGACGAGTGGAAGGCAGTTCTGATCCATCTTCTGCTGGTCTTATTGTGTTTCCTGCAGGAAACCATAAGAAAAAAGGGTTGCTACGAGTATTCTATATTGCGTATAAATTATCAACATACCTCTCTGCCGCCAAGCAGTAATGCTCGCATTGCTGTGTTCCGGTGTGAAGGGTATGGTTTCCGGTAAAATTACTGGCACATGAGACTTTTGATCTTAGCCTCAAGGTGGCAACCCGCGAGTGATACCTCTGGTATAGCAAGCGTCCATAGACTGCGGTAACCGCTTATCATCTTGTGGGCCATACGCTTGGTTGCCACTTCAGTTGTAAATATAAAAAAAAAATACCTTATTGCCAGAGGTTTTACACAACAGTCAATTGAGTGTGAAGAAGGTTAATTACCACTTATTCGTAAGTCGTTAAATAAACCCTCGCCTGACGTGTCTGTAGTTATAACTGGCATTTTAAATTTTTTATACCACCTAGATTGGTTTCGACCAGACTCAAATAGGCACTATTCTCCGAGTAAATCGTAGTTCTTCGCAAGTAAAAACTGTCAGTACACTCGCGAATAACTACGATTCACTGAAGTAGGTATGGTGGTAGCTCTTTCCTGGATGTGTTCTATCACAAAGAACTACTCGCTACTTACGCATCTTAGTGTTCCTAGTGCAGTCAATGTACACATTGTTAATCAGAGGTACCTGGTCCGAAAATCGCCGGCAGCATCCTCGGCAGCGGCGACAGCCTGGCTCCTCGCGACGGGTGCTTCGGGTTGGAGCAGGTGCCGTCTACACGACGACCTTCTAATCTCCTACATGGCTCTACGGTAACCGTGCACAATCTATAACAGTCATCATCATCATCATCATCATGACAGCCTTCTAATGTTCCCACTGCTGGGACACTGGCCTACTCTCAGGCGAGAGTGATTGGGTCTTAATCCACCGTATGAGAGCACTGGCATTGCGCACATAAATTTTTCGAACAGAAAAATCCATTGGTGCACGACCGGGTTTGAACCCACGACCTTCGGATCGGAAGGCGGGGTCACTACCACTAGACCACCGGTGCTCCCACTAGACCACCGGTGCTCTATAACAGTATAATATTATAATATAAATAAACATGAACAGCATTATGGTCAGGGCTTTAACTGGACACTGTTGTTTTGTGGTATCCTTTTCTTTCGCTAACCTAATTCATCATAGCAAACATAATAATATCTTTTGATTAAATTATACTGGATTTCACTAATTTTCTAGGTCACATTGGTGTTTGTGTTTTTTAAATCAATAATGTTTTCATGGTTGGCTAACTAGGTGCGTTTGCATAATCAATTCTAAAGCCCGGTTTCTCAAGAAGCAGCTAAAAAAAAACGTTATGAATAAACCGCCTTACGATTACGATTACGATTAGCCTGTTGTGTCCCACTGCTGGGCAAAGGCCTCCCCTTGATCTCTCCAGTCATAATAATAAACCGTCTTATTATCTAAAAGGCTTTTTCAAAGTTGTTAGGCCATGACAGAGGCCTTCGGGCGGCCTAGAAACTCTGGCACCAGAGTTGGCCACTGACTCATACGAACGAACGAACGAATTATCTAAAAAATCTTTCACTACACAAAATAGCCACTGTTTGTCGGACATTTCTTTCGCCCAGTAATTTGACTTAGTGTTTTAAGCCTGCTGAAATTTTTTGGCACTGCAGTAACTTCCTTTTAGACGAGAAGTTCTTCAGCAAGAACACAAAGATCATCGATTATATACCAAAATTGTGTATATTCTCGATGACAAAGATCTAACACCAGATTTGATATAATAACTAATTTTGTTTATTGACCAACTGAAGTGGCAACCAAGTCTACGGCCCACTTTGTACCGCAGCCTATGAACGCTTGCAATACCAGAGGTATCACTCGCGGGTTACCACCTATAGATCGAAAGCCTCATGTGCCAGTAATTTCACCGGAAACCATACCCTTAACACCGGAACACAGCAATGCGAGTATCACTGCTTAACGGCAGAAATAGGTATGGTGGTATTCCCCGGACGTGTTCTATCACAAAGAACTCTACTACTCTAACTAGCAAGTACTCGTAACTTACACAGTCCCATTAACAACACCAGCTAAGTAGCTACTTCGTCTGCTCGTCACGGGTTTTCCAAAAAACGCATCAAATACCACAGGACCGTTTTGATAACCGCTATAAAATGTGTTTATATCTTCCACATATTCTTCATATTTGTGTTCACCGACCACAGATACTAGAACTAAAGCTAATTGCAAAAGGAGGCGTGCTCTACACCTCATATTAGACATAGACATAGACATAGACATAGACATATTTTTATTTGCTATTAAGACACACATATACAGTACATACCAAAAAAAAAAAAAGAAGAAAATCAGCAGTACTCGTAACAGCAACAATTGACGCTGTCATGTACTTGTGTGCCACAACAGCAAAAAGGCGTCGACTCAGCATTGTGCCTTGCCACTAGGAAGAAGCTAGGCGCTGATATTCTGTCGATACCTTTAGCCAATAGACCCTGTGAGATAGTGTGTAGTGTTGTGTGTTAAATAAATTAATAATGTTTTTAACTAAGCAAAATACTTAAATATTACGAAAAGTAATAATAATATAATAATAAACATACTTTGTACTTAATAAATACTTATATACTTACTTATCAGAACAATCACATATATATTTTAGTAATAAATAGTAAGTTAAGTAGATAGTTATAATGTTATAATGAAATGATCCTTGTGATATGATTGAATAAAGAGATATTTGATTTGACTTGATTGAATAATTTCCTATTGAAAATTATATTATTGATAAAATAAAGAAGGTACTCTCAAAATCTAGCAAGTGAAAGGTGCACTATAGCTGTTCACCCCAGACAACCCAGTTTTTTGTTGTTCTAATAAAAATGATTTAAAATGTTTTTTAAATGTAAATTTGGATTTCAACAGTCGCAAAGGTGGGGGAATATTGTTAATATTGATAATTCGACTGTGTTTATATCATTGATTTTTTACATTAAAAGCCTTTTAGCTATTTATGTTAAGCGGATATAATTAAATAATTAAGCATAGTGGAAAATAATAATGCTGTTTGGAATATTTCACTCTTAGAATTAGTTAATACGTTAGGTATGGGTATCGCAACCAATAAAAATAGAGGAAATTGAAAAAATAAATCACATTTTAATAAACTAGTACATACATACTAGTACTAGTAAGATACTGTCTGCTGTGACACGCATACTACCTTTAGCTACGATACAACAAAAGGCAGCTCTTTGAATGTTTTTTCCTAAAAAACCTCGTGTGCAGCCGTAAGTATTTAAGTACTGTTTTTAGGCAGTACTTAAATTTAACTTTAACACGATATCCTGCATTCTGATATTAACACGTCTTCATGATTATAATGCATGAATTTTTAAGGTTTTTTGTCGTTTGCGCAAAACGTCGATTTAGAAAAACTGCGGCCGTCATACATACATTTATTGTGAATTATAACGGCATCGTCGGCAGTCAATTTTATTTGTGTTCTCTGTTTATAGAATTGTATTAATACTGTGACTGTACTGAACTGTAATTTCACCGGAGACCATACCCTTCGAACCGAAACACAGCAATGCGAGCATTAACTTGGCGGCAGAAATAGGCTCAAGGATATTCTCCCTTGGACGAGCTCTATCTATATCTATATAATATTATAAAGAGGAAAGATTTGTATTTTTGTTTGTTACGAATAAATTGAAAAACTACTGGTCCAATTTCAAAAATTATTTCACCATTAGAATGCTACATTATCCCTGAGTAACATAGGCTATATTTATTACTAGCGACCCGCCCCGGCTTCGCACGGGTGTGGTTTTATTGCACCTATGCGAAGATGGGACGGACTGCTAGTTTTTTATAAAAAAAGCACACTTTTAAGATGACGTTAGACTGGTATCTGCTAAGCCCATTTATTGAGCATCTAATTTCAAGCTTGTACTTCCCAAATTCCTGAATAGATTGTTAGCTAGAAACGGCTACGTTTTCTTCTTGAAATACGGAACTGCACTTAAACAATCGTGCTCAGTTTACAAAACAGGTGAAGCAGGAGCACTAGTATCTGTTACTACTCAATTCCGAAAAACTTCTTGCCCTCCAAACTTTGCTCAATTCTAAAAAGGCTTAGATCCTAAGTGGTTCCTGATCCAATTCCATGTAATGGCTGCATAAAAGAAACATATAATAAATATGTATCCTTATACACTCTAGAAAAGATCGAGGATTTTGTCTTCACTAATATTTACTTACGTCTGTTGAGTTATGAAGGTTGGTATTCTAAAAGCATACGACACGAATGAGAGCACCGGTGGTCTAGTGGTAGTGACCCCGCCTTCCGATCCTAAGGTCGTGGGTTCAAACCAGGTCGTGCACCAATGGATTTTTCTGTTCGAAAAATTTATGTGCGCAATGCCAGTGCTCTCATACGGTGAAGGAGGAAACCGGCATGTCCAAGAACTAAAAAACTCGAAAGACATGTGCCATCCACCAATCCGCATTGGGTCCGCGTGGTGGATTAAGACCCAATCACTCTCGCCTGAGAGTAGGCCAGTGTCCCAGCAGTGGGAACATTAGAAGGCTGTCATGATGATGTCATGATGACGACACGAAACAATCAATACTGGGTGCTAGCAAGAGTCCGTGTCATCGGTAGGTACCTACTATTTTTTTATACCACCAAGTTGGCAAACAAACATATGGCCTACCTGATGTTAAGCGGTTACCGTATCCTATAAACGCTTGCAATACATTCACCATTCACGCTTTGCCTACTCTTTAAAATATTTTAAAACACCTCTTTTGAACTACTCTACTCTACTACTCTATCAGTGCCAGATTATCCTGCCTTCAAGGCCATCATCAACAAGTGGAATTACTGTCTGAATCATCATCAATATTAATCTTTAATTAATGTAATTGCTGACCGTTTTAATTAAAGTAAAGTAAATAAATAAAATAAATAATATGACATTGATATGATATGATACATTAACTTCTCCTATAGAGTTCCAGAAGCCTTTCATCCACGGACTTCCTGCACTTCGTTTTCTAGCTCGCACTCATTATTTTCACGGACTATTTTGATACTATAATGGTGAGACCGTCAAGTCCTTCGCCTGATGTTAAGCTGACTGATTACGAATTCCACTGACTCTTGCTTTTATCTGTTTCATATACTCGTAAATAGATAAATATCGAATGATGCGTGAATAATACACGTCGTCGACCCCTTTTCGTATCGTCGACCCTGGCCCGGGGTAAGCAGGCATAATAAAAGAAGGTTAGAATACCGTCATCCTTTCTTTAAAAGCAAACATCATGTAAATGAGGGATAACATCTGGATATGTGTATTGTTTTACTGTAAGCCATTTTGTTATCCAAAACAAAACATTAGATTTACAGAAAAAAAAATATATTATTTTATTTTATTTATTTGATCACCAACGGTGTGTACATCATAACAATTTATAAAATAAACATTCAACATACTAATTAGCTAAATGCCACAACAATTATAGGTGAAGACGACATGTTATGAGATTAATTAAAATCTAAAATTAAAATGAGCGAGTAACATTATATACAAATTTGAAAAAGGGACACTTATCTAAAAATAAGAATATGTAAAAGTTTTGCTACTATATTATTCACCTATTCATAAGATAAATCTAAATTTTAGTGCTAATAAAGAGTTTTGTTTGGCTTCTCAGCCATACTTACCCATTGATGATAATATTCAGAGTTATTATTTCATAATATTTTTTTATATCAACATTACCATACGACAACACAAGCAAGATAGCATAACATATGCTATCTTGTCTTGCTTGTGTCTTATATATATGTATATATATAGTGCATCTTTAATGCAAAGTATTAACCAAAATACCATACAAGTTGGCAGCAGGTCGATACGTTTGTCAAACGTTAAGTACCTTCTAAGGGTACAGTGGGAGCACCGTGTAATTGTCTCTCGATACACATCCATTACTGGGCCGCTTCAAACTGTCGTCAGCTCTAATGGCTCCATCCATCAGCACAATGAGCTGGGCTGACGGCTGACGGGACGAAGCCTCACTAAATAACAACTTTTGGCTCGTCAAACAAACTTGACTTTTAAACTTTCAAATTAGGTTCAAGTAGTTGCAAAAGTAGCCAAAGTTACCAAAACTTTATTTGAGAACTTCAAGGATCATTTTGGATTATCTTCTGGATACTACCTAACCAAATGACTCGAGCTAACAACCGACACAGGGCTACCTTCTTTATATCGACTTGATGTCGATTCGGACAAAATTTATAGGGACCGTCGATTCGGACCATTCACAATAGCTGCATTGCGATGTTTATTTAACACGTGTGACGACTAATCAGTGTAAATGTTTACTCATAATTAGTGCTTAGTAAGGGCATTTGAATCGCTCAAACGCAAAAGGCATCATGAGAAAATAGGCAAAACAAAATTTTTATTTACGTTCTTTATGATACAACACCGATTCGCATTAGAACCAAGCGTAATACCTCCAATAAGCCAGGGTCATAGCGGAACTTTGGAAGGCTTGATGTCTCTCGAAATACCTTCTAAATACATTTTTAGAAACTACGATTTGGTCAGTCAGTTATTCACTTCAATCTCAGTAAATTCAATAAAGTCGTATAGTGGACCGCAAAGTACTGAAATTTAAACTCTTTGCCATAGCGTTAACGTTGAACGAGCTCGCCCTCACCTCACTATTCACGGCGACTTACAATGTGTTTTGAAAACTGGCGAACGGGGCTTAGAAGAAGGAAAATATCACACAAACTATGAACAAACACTCCAATGCCTTTTGATCCTCAAAGTGATGTCAGCGTGACACGCGAAAGTAAACCTTATATTCAAAGTGCTAAGGTTTGTTAGTTTAAATTGTCTAAAGCGCTGACATACACAATACACCTTCGAGATGGTTCTTAGAAATAAGTTTCTGTAAACGTAAACGCAAAGTAACAAGTTGGAGATTATGGCTTCCGGGTCCCTGACTAAGGTTTCTCGAAAAATGTAGGAATAATACATTTAAATTACAATCGAAAATAGATAAGTTGTTATATACGAGTGAATTGTAAAATGTGAATTTTTGTTATACATAACTGAAACAAAAACATTATAACAGCTTATTTGCTACAATTCTATTGGTGGTTAGGCTAGCTCTTTCAAATGTAATTTCACTTAGATACAGATAAACATTATCATCACAAAATAATTATCACATAAACATCTAAATATCATTGCATCCAAAAATGTTAACTAAGCAGCTATTTCGGGTGGTGGCGAGTCTCTAATAATTTTTACGGCGTCCGATCGACAGTCCTGGCTGATCGAGTGCCACTATTCCGAGCTCTTGGTCTCTACTCGGTTATTAGCTCAAAATAAAATAATAAACAGGACCTAGGCCCTGATAGGGTTTAGAACAAACTTTTCAAAAGTGAATTTCCATTGCCCTTCCTTACGTCCAAGAGTAAAGTATCGCATACGTGAGATCCAAACTATCTTCTCTGATCGGGGCTCTATATAGATCTGCTGGTTGCATACCACGCAAAGTTCGCATGACCATCTACAACTCTTTGGTAAAATCACATCTTGAGTACCTCATAAAAGTTTGGGGCTGTGCTGCTAAGACGACTCTTAAGGACCTACAAATCACTCAAAATAAAGTATTAAAGGCACTATTCAATTATAACCGTCTAACTCATACACGTACCCTTTACGGCAAAACTAAAATATTTAACTTACAGCAACTTTATACATATTCAACATGCATCCTAGTCAAAAAAATTCTAGAAGATAAAATACACACACAATTATCATTTACAAAAAGAAATTACAAACACAGCTTAAGAAATACAAATAAATTGAAACTTATGAACCATAGAACCAACTATGGAAAGCGTAATATTATGTATGAAGGAGCACAATTTTATAACAACCTACCAGACAATATTAAAACTTGTGAATCAATGTTTAGTTTTAAAAAAAAACTAAAAGAATACATTTATGATAAAATATTTTAAGAAGCATCTAGACCTCTGGAACCGGAAAAAAAAAAATTAAAATAACTTAACTTTAATTAGTTATAAAATTTATTTTAAGCTCATTTAAGTGAACTCTGTTCTTTTGAGTATAATTAATAAATTCTTTGAACTGAAGTCAAAACAGAGACCTCACGGAGACAAAATATAGAGGCGGTTTTTATTTTCTTATGCAAATTAAGCTCGCCTCTCGGCTATTATTGCTTTTACGAACACCGCAGAATAAATTATAGTCAGTGCTGTGAATATTGCTGAAGCCATGGAATAGAGGATAGCAAGTATAGAAGCTAGTTATCGTGGGTTATTTGACAGGGGCCGCATGCCTCTATAGGCGGTACATTCATGGCATACAGAACGTGATACCCAACCTATACCTACTACATAGTATAAATCATATAGTTTACCTATATCGATTGCACCCTGGCTAGACTCAACCTTGTGATATTTAGCATAGCTGCAAGGGTGGATATTTGGTATATACCACTTTCAAAATTAAAAAATTCAAACGTGCTTTTTGTATTAGAATTACAAGGATCACTTTGAAACGCCTTCAAGTTAGGAAAATTTACGCCAGTTCCAACGCGCCCATGCCGTAAAAAAACTGGCAACAACACCGGCTGGGTTCCTATCGCCTTTTTGGCATGATCTTTGCTGTTGTTATGGATGCCGAGTAGAGTTGGCAAACCAGCATACAGCCCACCTTTTTTTTTTTTATACAACTGAAGTGGCTACTAAGCGTACGGCCCACAAGATGGTAAGCGGTTACCGCAGCCTATGGACCTACCGCAGTATTACTCGCGGGTTGCCACCTTGAGGCTAAGATCGAAAGCCTCATGTGCCAGTGATTTCACCGGAAACCATACCCTTCACACCGGAACACAGCAATGCGAGCATTACTGCTTGTCGGCAGAAATAGGTATGGTGGTAGTCCTTCCCCGGACGAGCTCTATCACAGAGAACTCTACTACTCTTAAACCACCTGATGGTAAACGGTTACCGTAGCCTACGGTCTCTAATCGGATTGCAGTGCAATTATTTACATTTCATTTTTATAAGGTCAACAACATTGCATTTGGTGGTAAAACTTTATAACATAAATCCGTCTTAGTTGGTAGCGCAGTGCAGTGCTAGATATTCTACCTCCAAGTGAGGAAGCATACTGTGTTTAGATTTGAAGAAAGTGAAATTATTTACTGCATAAAAATCTCACGGGATGAAGAGAGCAATGCAATGAATACAATTTTATTGTTACAATCAGGCGAAGCGCATAACACTAAGCGCATGTCATAAATAAAACCTTACATCCAGCTTATAATGTTTTATTCATTAGTTTAACAACTACATAACTAAGTATTAGGCACTGAACAAGCAGAATTCGCATAAATAACAGCCTGTTCTTTGTCAATTAGCAAACAGAAAGCGGTTTGGAGCAGCAATACAAACAAAGTATGCGAGCGTCGCGCTATCGGGCCCGCAAATCGAATTCCGAGTGTCTTCCCCAACTGCGACAGTCGCCCTTGAGCCACACTCACACCGGACTGAATGAACGACACAAAAAACTATCATTGACGACCGATGTGGCGCAGCGAGCGCAGGTCCGCCTGCGACGCGGAGGTTGCGGGTTCGATTCCCGCCTCAGGTCAAATGTTTGTACGATCTACAAATATTTGTTCCGGGTGTTCTAGGTATTTTCTTTGTATAATAAAAAATATCTATCTATGTATTGTATTAAGTATATATCAGTCATCTAGTACCCATAACACAGCTCTGTATAACAGCAGCTTACCTGGGGCTAGATGATGCTGTGTGGATTGTCCAGCATTATTTATTTATTTATTGATCTTAAAAAATACGAAAATTAGAAGAGAAACTAGCTCAGTGCAGGAATTCGGCGCAAAATGTTGGTATTTTCTCACACTCGGAGAATAAACAGTGGCTGATTTGACTACTACTCTATTTACTTTACTTTAGGTAACTGTACGTACTTAGAAAATACTGATACAATTTATAAAACCAGAACTTAACTGCAGTTGGGAATAAAAAACTGAAATTCAAAAAGTTTTATCTTCAACAAGAGCCTGACTTTACCAACTGCTGGGTATACCTAGCCTCCTAAAGTTTGTGTCATCTACTGTGATCATGTGCTAATCTGATTCATTTACTACAGCCCACGGCTTCGACTATGTTGTCTGTTGTCTACCGAACTCGCTAATGGACGGCCGTTTCTGTAGCCACTTATACGCGACAATCAAAATAATACACTTGACACTGGCAGAATTGTGGCAAATAAGCTACAGAGTCCATAAAAGAAGAAGAAGAAGACTAGTAGATTAGTTGTCGCCTAGGTAGAGACCTACCTGTCATCCGTCACCACGTCTTGTTACACAGTTAGGTGTAATCCAAAGGAATTTTATTTGTTCCATTCTGTGTTCGTGCTAGTGTGTCCACAGATTGTTCAGGCTTGTTCAAGGCAAGCGAGTTACCGCTTTCTATTCCATCGCTCGGTTATGAATCTAAAGGTGGATTATTACAGGTTTGATTACGGCATTGTTGAGATTTAAGTTCCGCCGTAAATCAATTAAATTACTTTGGTTTGGCTATGGATAAATTATATTGCTTATTGGTTTTGCTTAATGTTTTGCATGGCTTTGCCGAGGGAAACCCTCAGCGCGCCAGCTCTGCTGCGCCAACTACCTTCATAAATAACACAGAAACACGAAACTTTTACGGCATACGACCTAGCTACAGAACAGAGGCCGTATCCGGAATAATGTTTTTGACAATCGTATACGTCCAGCCAGCTGCAAATTTTTATGGGGATTTATAATTAGAGAATCTTATTTTTTTCATTTGAAAAACTTATTCTCGCAATGCCAGTGTGCTCTCAAGTGGTAAAGGAAAACATTGTGAGGAAACATATAATTATGAGTATGTCCAAGCCAAGACCTAAAAATTGTAGAGACATGGTACCATCCACTAAGTAATCTGCATTTGTTCCGCGTGGTGAGTTATGACAGTTATGACAAGGCTATCATGATGATCTATCGTGTTTCATACTACGAACAAATACATCATAGAGACGAAGAGGCGGAGAGTTGACACCTGTCTAACAAGGCGCTTTAATGCAAGTATTAGGTCCCTCAACTCATCAAGGCGTTTTGCAAGGGGTTTCTTCTTTGAAACTTTAGAACAAGACTTTTTGTCGCCTCATGCTGTTAGTTCGTATAAGTCGGTGGCTAGGCTTACTCTTACCACGCAGGCAGGTAGATGCTATTAAAATTACACACACTTGCACCTAAGTATCTAAACTGGGTATCCTTTAGTAATTACGTGATGATACCATCAAGGATTTTGTACGTCCTTGATGGTCCCGTCATTTTGTAACAGAAAAATAACATTGTATTAAAATTTTTGAACTTAATTTTGTATTTTTTTAGACACACTTGCTACTTTATCTTTACAATAATGTAACATCGCGAAATAGCACCAAACCGTCAAACCTTGATAATACTTTACTAAGATTTCCCATACGGTTTGAGGTTGTTATTCGACTTAATCAAGAGTAAAACCTTGCTGGTTCACGTCTCCGTTTTAATCAAGTTTGTGAGCCGCTAATATCTTAAATTAAGTGCGGATTAGGTGCGAGATAATTGTTTAAATTTTCAATGTCACGAGTCTGAAGACTCTTATCATAACGAGATCTTTGAACGGATTTGAGATCGTTACTCTTGTGTAGTACTAACATCTTACAACTTCTATCGATACTTGCATGAGTTTACGAATTTAATCACGCTCTAGATTAAGCTGCTAATATTAGGTGATTTTGTATAATAGATGAAAGATATACCTAAACAAAATAACAAGTAAAGGCTAATGTGTCTTTTAAATCTGCCATTGTTTTTGTTTATTGACATAATATTAACAATAACAGCAAAGATAATACGTAGCGAACTGCTAAAATGACAGTTTCTTAAATAAATGTAAGGGTAATTATTATTTTTAACATTTATTGCGGAAACATTCAACAAATGAAACAAACGAATTACATTATGTTTCTATTCAAAACTAACTTTATATTTGAATATAACAGGTTTTAAATTAAAAAGTGTTGCCAGAGCACGCAGAGCTCTCTAACTTTCATAAAATTATGAAACTAGAAATTCGAAACTCCAATACCCGAGTATCTATGCAACATTTCATTGAAACGCGACAAATTAGTCTCTATTCGACTGCAATAAGGTTTATGTGGTAGCAAAAAACTTTGTTAAAGAAATGGGGCTAGTTTTTAACCTGCACATGGCATATTTAAGGACACGCATAGCGACATAACTATACTAGGTATCGTTGGTTCAGAGAGAACTTCTAGTATGGTATTTCTCTTTCTTTAATTATTGTAATTGGGATTAAACCCGTTTTAATTAAAGTAAATAAAAAAAATAATTAATTTAAATAAATTAATTCATAATTTTTACGAGATTTTCAGATGCAGAACATCCTGACAGATCTTCATTATTTTAATCTTCTTGTATTGGCACAGAAAATCCACTAATCAGCATTAGGTCCGCGTGGTGGATTAAGACCTAATAGTCACTCTCGCTTGAGAGTATGCCAGTGTCCCAGAAGTGGGATTATAAAAAAGCTGTCATGAAAAAGATGGGTAGCACATTTTTAGCAGCCGTGAATCGTCAGGTTTCGTGTTAGTTACCTTCTACTCTCCATTTCTCTCTTGTGTGGCTTGATGTGGCGCGGCGGGCCTGGAGGTTGCGGGTTCGATTCCGCCACGGAACAAATGTTTGTACGTTCTGCAAATATTTGTTCCGGATGTTCTGGGTAATAATTAATATCTATCTATATAAATTGTATTGTATTAATTATATCAGTCATCTAGTACCTAGCCACACAAGCTCTGCTTAGCTTGGGGCTAGATGATGCTGTGTGGATTGTCCAGCATTATTTATTTATCTACAGAAAGTTCGAAATTTTCACTATTTGCAGTGGAAAACGAAGCTGCCTCTTGGTGGTAAATCAATACATGTGGCGGTGCCCGAGGGAGCCAATTACTAATATTGACTACTGCTCGTATTTCGACTTTGATTAGTGTCTAGATACTGGCTTGACCTGATCGAGTGTCAAGTGCTAAACTGGTTAAAGCTATCTAGTTTTAATCTTGGCACTTATTAGCAAACGACGTGTCGGTTATGGTACATGGTACGCCGTAAGCAAAGTCACGGCTGGCAGCTACTGTATTGTACCTACTTGAATCGACACTTTGTTCAATCGACATGAGATCGGTGGAAAATAATTTTGTCGGCAGTCAGCAAAGACATTGAGAATATCCTCAGAGGCACAAAATATCAGTGTAATAATATCACGCATTTAATACTCCAGCAGTCGTCAACAATATAACGTTTAAAAACCCAATAAATCATACTGTTTTCGCAAAGAACATTTAAGAGCTTTTATTTTGCGGCGCGGAGCTTTCTTGAGCCGCGGTCAATAAAAATATGAGGGTAGAGTCTACGTGAGGGGACTCCGAGGAGTGGGACTCTGGGAGGGCCACGACACACCCGGTGAGCGAGTATCGAGCGAGCTAGTCAACTGTCATAAACAGTAATACCTGTACCTGTACTTGTTTTATGTATGTATATCATTTACCTATCATATTTATGTAGATGTGATTTGTTATGATGCAATACACCCCGACCAATCTTCCATATAAAATAGACTCCTCTCCATCCAAAGGTTGTCTAGCAGAGATCGCTTACCTAGCGATAAGACCGCCCATTGTACATATACATTTTGCTTTATTTTGTAGTTATGTTTTTTGTAATTACAATAAATAATTTTCATTCATTCATTCATTCATTCATACCTGTGATGACTTTATGGCACAGAGACGTGTCTAACGACGTCGCTAGCTATCATCTCATTCACAAGCTCAAAGTCTCTCAACGATTGATGGAAAGAGCTATGCTAGGAGTTCCACTACGCGATTGAATTCGTATTAAAGAAGTATCCGTAGAAGAACCAAGGCCACCGATGTAGCTCTTAGAAAAAAATTAAGTGTCAGTGGGCAAGTCATAGGCACACCCCGAACACTCAATAAAATGTAAACAAACGCGTCGTAATCACCACAGTCATAGTTTGTGTATCGTAAACGGTGCCGTTCCATGTGTGAGTGTCGTGGTTTGCCTCATCAGATTAAGCTGTAATGCTCGCATTGCTGTGTTCCGGTGTGAAGGGTATGGTTTCCGGTGAAATTACTGGCACATGAGGCTTTCGATCTTAGCCTCAAGGTGGCAACCCGCAAGTGATACCTCTGGTATAGCAAGCGTCCATAGGCTGCGGTAACCGCTTACCATCTTGTGGGCCGTACGCTTGGTTGCCACTTCAGTTGTATAAAAAAAAAATAAGATCGAGATAGCACGCTTCGCTCGCGCATGTGGAAAGAGTTCACTTCGCCAAAACCAAAATAAACGCGTGCCCAATAACCCTTAGCTTCAGTGCCGGCAAAATGTGCCGGCGAACTCGGGAACGGGGTTGGGGTAAGTAAAACTGGTAAGAGGTAGGGACTATTCTGTACGTAGTACTAATATCTGTTCTATGCCATAGGTAAAGCTCACAGAACCGATAACCGCTGGAGAAAAAGGTTCTTGAATGACGACCACGAACTAGAAAACCGTATAAGACCCGTAAAGTGGTCGCAGGACGTCAGTGGATGGTGAAAGCTCAAGATTGGTCGTCATGGCGCTCTTTGTGGGTACCTATTTGCAGCGGTAGCTGTTATTGGCTAATATGGTGATGATGATTAAGTTATAGTGAAAAAGTCCTTGGCTCATAAATATTAAAATTGTGAAGCTTTAGTGGCCCCAACGAAAGGTCAGTCCATTAGTAAGGATCCTACCGATGCAATCTTTCATTTATACCTTTGAAACGTTTCTCTGAATTCGGAGTCAGCTAAAAGTCAGTTTGCTGACTACGCGACAAATGTTTTTCTAAAACCATATCAATACTCTTGAGATTTCTCAAACTTCAGATTATAATATCCCAAAAATTATTTTGCCTCAAGCGGGATTTGAACCCGCAACCACCGCTTGATACGCGGTCAAGTATCGCCTCAAGCGGGATTTGAACCCGCAACCCGCGTATCAAGCGGTGGTTGCGGGTTCAAATCCCGCTTGAGGCAAAATAATTTTTGGGATATTATAATCTTTAGTAATCCCTTAGTGTGATGGTTAACACTATAAAAACAAAAATAACCAATTCTCAAACTTCGATAGTAGCCTTAAGACACTGGCTACTATGGCTACCTGCTGTAACCAAATCAAGTTGCAAAATGAGTAACACAGTTGATATACTCTCAGTTTGACGTCCGTTCTGGCCACCAGTTGGCGACTGAGTGAGGGGGGTATAATTTACTTGTATACAAAATATTGGCGACTTGGTTACGCATGGCCAGTTTGGTCAGTCGTCGCTATGCTTCCAAATTGGCGACGTTGCCAGACCGTAGCCAAGTGTTTATCTGTCATACAGTTTTTCCTTACACAGGTTTTCCTAGTTCAGGCATAGTATATGTTTTACTCTTAGTTAGTTATTAATCTCTTGATATTGTAAACCTTAGTAATATGACTATGACTAAAGTTATTTATTTAGTTCAATACAAATTTTTTAGCTAGTAGCCGGCGACGTCGCCATTCAGCTGCGTGGTTACGCAACTCAGTTGCAATCCGGTTTAAATCAGCAAGCCCAATAAGCTGGCATAATATTATACAAAATACGTAAGGTTTTGATTGAAACCAAGTAAAATTGATTGCTACTGAATTACATAATCACCCCACAGGTGTGTTATGGCTTTAACGCTCTGCTTCCCACTCTAGCAGATAAGCATAATGCGATTAGCGCTGAATCGAGTTCACTATCCGTATTCAAGTGTAGAATACGGCATTTGACTCGGTCGTTATGGCTTTCCTATAATAGCATAAAGGAATATGTATAATGTAGTGCCCAATATTACGAGTAGAAGGACTACCTGTTTGTAGTGGCATCACAATGTGAATTTACGGTGTCTATACACTGTGAAATAAATATCGTTGGCAATCCTTTTTTTATTTTATTTTATTTATTTTATTTTACAGTTTTAGGAAAACTTACAGTAGGTACAAAAAAACAAACACTAAAACAAGTACACGATAAGCATGTACGCTGAGGGCCAATTAAAAGTTTCCACTTATAGATATAAAGTAATAGCATAAACACAAAAACAGTAGACGAAAACTATAACAAATAATTTCTAAATAAATAGGAGTTATACACAGAGATAGAAAACAAAGATAAATACTTAAATATCAAAATAGACTAAAAGAGTTTAGTTGCAGTCAAAGAAAAATAATTTTTCACTTAGTAAACGCTTAAGCTTTTTATGACTGAAGAACGAAGATACATGACAGTAAGTGACAAATTGTCAAGTCGTTCTCTGCGGCACTGGACTGCACTTATATTTAATTGTAAATTCACTTGCTACATTACTTTTATAAAAATTTTACATTTTTTATGCACCAACAGCAGTTTAAAGGCAGAATATCGGACACTGCAATAATACCCACAGTTCGTAGCCCACAACTAAAATAATTAAAAAAACCCTAATGCTTGCCAAATTGAAATAATATTTGCAAGTCACTTCTTTGACTCTATTTTGACCAGAGTCTTGCCAGATGTAGGAACAGATTCCTAAAAACTGCAGCTATGCTAAAAGTTATGTAGTGATAATCTCAAAAAATTAAGGAAAATACCAAAAATACCCTGTAACATCCACCAATAAGTGGACAGCGCTCCAGCTACCCTTAAAGTTGAGCCTCAAACCTACAGATTAGATCGCAAGGGTGAAAACTAGAGACTCACCCCATTGGTTTCCAAAAAAGCTTCTCACCCTCTATTTTACGGTTGACACTATACAATCTTCGATAATTTTCCCGGCCAGTGAGCTTGCTCTATAACATGTCCTTCTAATGCTCGTCATTCGAGCTGAGGGTATAGCAAAAACCTATGCTACTTAAGGGTTTTTACCCCTGAGGCCTGGAGCGACACTGGAGGCTTTTGAACGATGAAATTACGTGACCGATATATTTAATGTCACTTACGCATTGAGGTAGGCTGATCAAAGTAGGATAAGAAAGATTGACGATATGCAGCATAACTTTAACGTTTTATCTTATTTAAAATTGAAGGTAATACTTCTAGCTAGTCCTTCGTGCTCAATTCGTTATATTCTATTGTACTAGTGCATCATCCTTTACCACCAGACGAGCGAGATAAACAACCTAAATTTAGAAAATAAAAAACTTTTACAAAAAATGTTACTATTATTTTAGCCTTATAGTGTAAGGTGAAGTTGAAATCTTTAAATACAAGTCATGATTTATTTGCAACTGATTTATTGAAGTAATATTATAAAACACGTAGGTAATCATACTGATATTCCAAACAGGATTTTTTTTTATTTCATATTGATACGAATAAACTCAAAAACTATTAGACAATTTCAAAATTTCTTTCACCATTTAAATTCTACATTATCCCTGAGTAACATAGACTATATTTCTTACTATTTATCACTTTGAAACGTCTTACAAGCTAGGAAAATTTACACCAGTTCCAATGCGCGCCCATGCTGTAAAAGAACTGGCAACAACACCGGCTGGGTTCTTATCGCTTTTTTGGCATGACCCTTGTTATTGTTTGGATGCCGAGTAGAGTAAAAGAGAGTAGAGTCAACTTAGTTTGTAGGTCATTGAGACATGGCTCTGACAGGGCGTTTACTATTAAACATAGGTACATAGGTACATACTAATATCTGTTTTTTGATATACTAGTAGGTTGACTTCTCCCATAGAGTGCCAGAACGAACGATCTTGAATTATTACCATCCACTGAAATCCTATTTTCTTCAATTTATCGAATGGGGGGTGCTTCTACAGTTTTCACTGTTAAAAATTGGCTTTAGGGGACCAGAAAGCCATTGAAATATGAGTAGGAACAAAAGGCATCCTGCTACGGTGGTCAACGCCTACGCCGAAAGCTCGTAGACCTAACAGCGTAGACATTGCGTAGCCCAGCGTAGAGCAATAAAAAAAATCATCTTTACTTGTAAAATATTTCCACTATAAAAAAAAACGATAAAAACATAAATAGAGATAATAATGTTTCAATAAAGTCTGCAGAGCCCGTAGGTACTGCGATTTCGTAGATTTACGAGAGACCGTAAATAAAATTGTAACAGCAAAATTATTAATTGAACCGGGAGTCTGGTTTATTTTCCAAAATATTTGTAGGTAAGTACTGTAACTAAGGTGGTTCGCCTATCTAAAATGCACCGAATGACGCAACTCGACAACCAATACAGTAATTCTTACCATAATGGATCGTTATCCGTTAGTAATACCTATTCCTGTCGATTGGTGAGTAATGTTACTCGGAGCTTTTATGGTGAGCGAGCTGCCTAAGGCAAGCCCCCGGCGTAGTACTAATATCTGTTTTGTGCCCCCGGTGCCACCTGTCACCCTGAAGGGTGACTGTTGGTTTCGAGCACTAACTTGGTTTCTAATGAATGGGTTCCCTAGACGAGTAAGCTCCATCATCGACCACCATTACTTACTGACTATTAGGTGAGGTGGTCGAACCCTTGTACAAAAACAAGTCTTGAGTTTGGAAGCGCTAATGCTTTGCTGAATTTTTATCCTTGTTACTTGGATGGGTGGCCGTGAGTTTCATGTAAGCGCTTGTGCTTCAGAGGGCTTTACAGCATAAAATGTTAGTCCATGACAAAGGCGGCCTAATAACTCCGTCACCAGAGTTAGCCATTGATACTGAATAACGAACGATACCTACTGCTTGAATCTTTTGAAATGAACATCTACTTTGTGTATTTTGTTGTGTAAATGCACATTATTGCTCAGCGGTAAACAGTAGCGCCACACACACTGAGCTTGCAACCGGAAACTGTGATATTGCACTCGCTGTATTAAAAAAAAACACAATTGTTTTCCAACTAGAACTTGCGAGTATTGTGATAGTAGAGCTCGTCAGAGGAAGTACTTAATAACCGTATTTAGGTACTATTTATGAATTCAAAGTGATGAGAGTTCACACTTGACCATAATAGGCATAATGACTGATTTTGAAAAACTGTTCTATTGTATTCAGAAGTATCGACTTTAGGCAAAAAATAACTTATTATTCCAGAAATTAATGGTTTAGTAGTAAAAAAAATGCGATTGAAATTTGAATTTTTAAATTCATGCTAAAACGCGCCGAGTCGCGGAGTGACGTCATTATGTCAGTTTTCAATATAAAATTTTAGCAACAAGGTTAAAAATTCTGCAATATTTTTGATGCCACCAATCAGAGAACCTAGATGCTCATGACCGGTGTTTAACGTTTTATAACGGATTGCTGTATTTTGTAGTATTATTATATTTAAATATTATCAATCTCGCATCTAATGTGACGACCGATGTGGCGCAGCGGGCGCAGGTCCGCCTGCGACGCGGAGGTTGCGGGTTCGATTCCCGCCTCGGGTCAAATGTTTGTACGATCTACAAATATTTGTTCCGGGTGTTCTGGGTATTCTCTATATATAATAAAAAATATCTATCTATGTATTGTATTGTATTAAGTATATATCAGTCATCTAGTACCATAACACAGCTCTGTTTAACAGTAGCTTATCTTGGGGCTAGATGATGCTGTGTGGATTGTCCAACATTATTTATTTATTTATTATTTATGTCAAAAGAAACATGGTTTTTGAATTCTTTGAATCCTCTTTCATAAGGTGAAGACGTGATTTTAATGATTATTGGTAACTGTCATCATGCCTATTGGTTAGTGTCACCCCTGATTATTCGGTGGCCCTGTGCTCGTCACATCGAGTTAAGTCTCATTCGGCCCGTTATGTCATTTGCCAATAGGTAATGCTCGCATTGTTGTGTTTCGCATCGATGTGTAACATGGTATTACCTACATCACACGAGGCTGCTTTACCATACACGGAGAGTAGGGCGGCATCAACCATTATACCAACACTAGCGACCCGCCCTGTCTTCGCATGAGTGTTAAAATTAAACTTTGACAAAAGTTCCTCTTGAACCACATCATCATTATTTTATTTCAGTATTTATTATTTATAATGTAAAGATAAGCGAAGCGAAAAGCTGGTTATACTTAATGCAAAGAATGAGGTTTGATTCATTTTAGTCATCTCTCCCCCTCCGCTTAGGTAGATACTCAATTAAAGTATTCTAGAACTTGAAAATAACACATGAAATTTATTTTTTAATTTTGTAGGTACAGTACGATCTGTCACATCTGTCTGGAGGCTGTTTGCTTTGCCATGATTACTGCGTGATTGCATCGCGACATCATTAGAACTCTCTCTATGACTGTAATGACTGTTCTGTGACTACAGCATATCTTAATAAGTCAGTACCCCGCAGACAATGAGGTAATAAATTGCGTATAATTTTATTTACCACGCGCAGGTGAGTGGAATCTAATTTTCTTCGCCAGGTGTGCAGGGTTATCTCTTCTGCATAATGTCTGAGGTGAACTAGATGTGCTTAACCCCTGGCTCAAATTATACGTACCTACCTACCTACCTAACTTTCAAAGGTAGAGTCATTATTCGGTGATATAATATATTACTGTGGGTAGGTATCTAAAGAAAATGGTTTGGCAGAGAGTTGAAAATCCAGGGGCGAACCCGTGCTTCACCTGGGTCTCTGTGCCTGGGTGAAGCAATGTGCTCCACTTCAACTGATGACATTATTGCACAGTGATGCAGCAATGTAGCTACGTCTCATCGTCTATCGTAAACATCGTTCGTAGTATTAACCATCTATTTCGTAAACCGTGACCAGTCAAAGTTAACTCAGAGACAATAGTGAATAAGTTAATAACTAAAGCGGCAGCCCTAGCTACTTGCAGCTTGGCTCAGCGGAACCATCCATCATGTGCCAGCTCTATCAGTTTATCGAGCGCCTGCTCATTACGCGAGATGTCACGCTGCGTCATAGATGGATCTTTCAGTCGTTTATTTTTATAATACATAGACGACTGAAAATTAAAAAAAAAATTAGACAGTACATGATAAAAGTACTGACTGACTATATAGATATTTTTTTATTTTTTTTGTAAACTATAGCACTAAAAAATTTTACTAGTAACTATAAAATTTTGAGTTTTTATTGTTAGCTTCACCTACCTAAGTGTAACCTGCTTAGGTATAACACCTGCTTGAAATTCTTTTATTATTCATAAACACACAGGTAGGTACTTAGTTATACGTGATGGGTGATAGGCACAGAACTATATCTAAAGGATTCTTCAGCAAGAGTTCGTATTGGTAGGCACTACCTCCCGCAGTGCCAGATATTCCGTCTCCAAACAGTGTGCAATGCAGCATTACTGTGTTTAGAATAGAATAGAATAGAAGAATATTTATTTTGCGCCACAAAATAAACATAAAAATAACAATACACATTTAAAAATAAACTATTGTGACGAAAAAAGGCAGCCACTCAGCATGTGCTACAGATTGAATGTGTCTGTAGCGCTGGTTTTCAGTGGAGTTTAGATGGTTTAGGTATTACTCTGTGATTTAGGTTTGAAGGAAACTTTAGTAAGTGTTACTGGACGAAAGAATTATGCGCAGTGCATGCAGCACAGGTAGATCTTTACAACTACCTAATATTTTTTGGTGCTGGCTGATGTTTATTGTCAGGCGCATAAACACCAGATAAATGACTACACCGACTCGTCATTTTGCTGACATAAATAAATATTTAAAAAAAAACTTCGCTAGTATCAAAGACATTGAGTTTGCTCTGAGGCTCGTATTTTCTGATATTAATTTACGGTCCTTCAAGTAATTTTTTCAATAACGTCCCTGAGACCGGCCAGGCATATCGGAGTCCGGAAGGAACTAACGATAACGAGGTCCATTCAGATGTCTTTCAAAACTTGTTAGATGGATTCACTCACTTCACCTCTGTTTTATGATTTCGGTATCTGCTGAGGTAGGTTGGTACCTTTGCGTGCATAGTGCAAAACCGAAAAAAAACGAGAAAAGTTAGTATACTTACCTACTTCCGTTTTTCTTTATTATACCAGGTACCGACCTACATAATAATTCCTATTTTTTTTATAACTTATGGGAAAATTAACAGTTCAGATAGGTCTGTACAAGTAGGTACCTATAGGTAGGTTATTGCTAGACAGAAAGGGTTCTAAATAAGTAACTCTGCCCGCATTTTACTTCAAGCTTGGAGCTCTTCAAGAATTGTCAAGAATAGACGGTGATTGGAATTCCAGACTAGGATATTTCCACATAAAGAAAGTTTGCTGCGAGGCTTCTATTGTCAAGCTAAGACGTCTCTGGAAAGTTTGGAATACGAAAAAACGTGAATAAAAATTTTATGATAGTCAATTATAATAGGTACTTACTTAGAATAATATTCTAGATATATCTATCTATAGCGCTAGGTACCTAGGTATACCTAGGTACCTAGCGCTGGTTTTCAGTGTAGCCAACGAGCAGTAGTAGCAGCAGTTAGCTGCGACACGAGTCTCTTACTATCTAACAATTTACTTATGTACATTTTATAAAGATTTGCTAAGTAAACAAAACAACAACTAATAACTTATAAGAAGAAACTCTTCATAATACTTGAAAACTCAAAACTGTTAATTACAAGCTTAAGAAATGGCCAGAAATTGAGTTATTTTACGAATATTATACCAAAAAACGACTGTTTACTGATCAGATTTTTAAGAATATTACAAATATTTTTTTAAGATTAATTTTAAAGGAGCAAATAGTGTTAGAATTTCTAATAGGAGGTCAAAGTCAAAGTCAAAACTGATTTATTTCAATAAAATCACAAGAATCATTTTGAAACGTCTTAAAGTTAGGTGAATTTACGCCAGTTCCACGCGCCCCAGCCTAGAAGAATCTGGTAACAAACTCGGAGGAATGTTGTTCCAGCACTTCGTGGCAGCATATCGAAAGCTGCCACGAAATGCAGTCGTTTTATGGTGATTACCAATTAAACGGATAGCTAAACGAATATTTCGAGCAGAAAAAGTTAGTTTTTCATATAAATACAAAGGAATTTGCCTGTTAATAATGCCAAAAAGTAGAGTTGCAAAGTGAAGGGTACGACGTGATGACATGTTCAAAAGACCGTGGCTATTGATATATGGCGTGAGCTCTATGCGGAATGGGGAAACAAAAACGAATACACGCATTTTGAACACGTTGAATTAGTTTTTTAGATCTAGCTAGCAGACAACCACAAAAAACGTTATCAACGTAATTTAGCTTATAAAGAATAAGCGAATCACTTAGCGTAATACGTATATCGGTATTAAGGTATTCGCGTACCTACTCGGTACAAAACAGATAACCTCTATAGAAACAGTTACGAACAGTTTGGAGGACGTAATTTTCAAAGTGCAACGTGCCGTCCATTTGCAAACCTAAATTGTGGATTTCTGTGACTCGATCTATCAAGACTCCTTTTACATTATAGTTTTAGATCATTTAGAAGAACTTTATGTATTTGGTTTTTCGATCCAAGAACAAGAAATTTTGTTTTAGTAGGGTTCAAAACTAAAGAGTTAGACTCACACCATTCAACTAGCCTGCTCAAATCTTGGTTTATTAAATTTAAAGCTTCATTAACATTATTTGGTTTACAAGACATGTATAGCTGCAAGTCATCAGCGTAGATGTGGTATTTACAACATAATATATTAGGCTGACCCAAATCTTCTTCTTCTTTTGTTTTATGGCCTCTGTGGCTAGTTTACCACAATTTTGCCAGTGTCAAGTGTATCAGTTTGATTGTCGCTTAGCAACGTAAACAAACGAAATTTGGAAAGAAACGATGACTTTTCTTTCAAAATTCTCCTGGAAAGTCTTTAACTAAATTACCAACCAACATTACCCCTCCATTTCAGTTACTAACACTTGTGCTAAGTAAACAAGTTAAATTGGATAAACTGCCACCAAATTTACGCAATAAAACTTAAAATAACACGAGAAAAATAATTAAAATGGGAAGACCCACGTTGTTTTGACAAGATAGCCAAAGACAATCCTAGGCTGACCCAAATGCTGACTGTTACCACTACTCAGATTGACTTGCCTTGTCGTATGTCAGAGACATTATGAGTCAATCAACCATGTTGACATTTACATTGGCAATTGACTTAACATAAAAAGTGCGATCTATATTAGGTCAGTGACTGACTCAAACCCAAGAGAATGTAAGCACTACATTTAAGAGCCCTATCCTTGACAATCCTTGAATTTTCTTGTAGCCCGTGAAGTTTCGAACACTATTGTGGCTCGTGTGTTTAAGATATTTTAACGAAAATAAAAACAAATAAAAGCTTTATCCCTTAAAATTTAAGCCAACAGAGCAAATATTAATTAACTCAAGACATAACTGATTAAAAAAATAATTAGTAACGCACGTTTCATAAAATGAGCAATTCCAGTCAACTTTCGATCATTTTTTCAATGAAATAACAAAATCTAACATATTTCCAAAAATGCAATTATAATAATCACAGTTTTAAAATTTAAGTGTACAGAGAAAAATACAACATGTTAGTTCAGTATTTTTGAAAAAAGACGGTCTAAAAAACGCGTACTTTTCCCAATTTTACGCTTGTTATTTCTGCTAAAGTAAGGAGTTTACAATAAAAATACACCTGCTTAATTAAAGTTTAAGTTTTTATTAAATAAATACAACAAAGAAAATTGTCTAATAGCATTGACTTTTTTTAATACGAATTTTTTAAAATCACACCTTAGCGCACTTATAATCATATCGATCGAAGCAGCGACTCTCAAACCGCGCTGAGCGCTTATGGAGGAACGACGTATCGCTTCTCGTCGCGCGCGCTATTACTTATACTATATAAAGATACATTCACGCGAACTTCATTAATTATATCGCAAAATCTTGGAAAGGCCTCTTAACTCCAAACCAAATGAAGTCAGTGCGACTTTGAGAACTAGTCTATTTTATAGTCATCTTTCCAAGAAATCATAGAATCTTTCACGGTACTCAATTTGTTGGTCAATGTTGCTAGGTGACAATTTAATTATTACTTGACATTGACACTGGCAGAATTCTGGCAAGTAATGCGCAGGCCGAAAATGAAGAAAAAAAATAACAAAAATGTTAGGTGATACGAAAACAACATCAACAAACCCTTTACAGTCAAAGATCACGAGAATCTAGCGAGAAGACCCGCTCCCGAGCGAGTGTTTAATTAATAAGCACGAATTCTTGGTAATAGATACCTATAATACTATACTTGGTCTAACATGTCGTTCAGGAGATGGGTTGTAAGGTTAGTTATTAGCTAAAGAAGGCCATGACAGAGGCCTTCGGGCGGCCTAGAAACTCTGTCACCAGAGTTGGCCACTGACTCATACGAACTAACGAAGTTATACAATAAAATAATCACTCTTCAGTCCGAGGGTTAAAATAAAATAAATAAAATGTAGGTACCAAAAATAAAAAAAAACTAATAGAAAAATAGTTGGGCTAAAAGGTAACTCTGTTAATATTTCTTCTTCTGTAATTATTTCTACCTCCTTAAACATGTTTATATACAAGCAACTTGTATTGTTATTCGTTTTTGATGTGTGCACATATTTTTATGTTATGATCTAGACTAAGACCGTATTTTTTAATGTTTATTTTGCTGTGGTTGTAATGTGTTTTGTGCATGATAATAATAAAAAAAAAAAAAAAAATTAAGCTCAAGGAAGTCAATTTCCTTGATTAGCTAATAACATTATCATCAATACTTAAGTACTTTATTTTTATTGATTTATATGTAAGTACCTACTTAGGTATATTATAAATGTTACTTACCTACCTACTGACTGATAAGATGTATGGACATAATAGTCAATAGGTAATAATAATTTACATCACTTGTTTATCGGTGAATTTGTGATGCAATTATGTATCTTAGTTTCTGTGATCTTCAATACTGTTTCAATGTCTTAAATAAAACATTTCCAGGTCTTATATCCAGAAGAGCAGACTAACCAGTTACACAACTATTGTATCGTCCAGGGAGCAGAAACAGAAATATGAAAAAAATGAAGAATGCAGATATTATAGAATTGGAGTCACAGCCGTTCTTGGCTCGGTTCTTATAGGAGCTAGCACCACTGCTGGTAAGCTAGAGTTATCATGTCAACCTTCTAATGTTCCTACTGCTGGAACACTGGCCTCCACTTGAGTAAGAGTGATTTTGTTAAAATACATCAAGTGGACCCAATGTAGGTTGGTGGATTTTTCAAATGGTTAGTCCTTAAACATAGAGTTAAAAGTTTTTTCTTAAGCAATTCATCATAACAGCTTTCTAATGTTCCCACTATTGGGACACTGGCCTACTCGCGAGAGTGATTAGGTTTTAAACCACCACACGGACCCAATGCGGGTTGGTGGATGGCACATGTCTTTCGAATTCCCAGTTCTTGGACATACCGGTTTCCGCATGATGTTTTCCTTCACCGTATGAGAGCACTGGCATTGCGTACATAATTTTTTTTAACAGAAAATCCATTGGTGCACGACTGGATTTGAACCCACAATATAGGATCGGAAAGCGGGATCACTACTACTAGACCACCGGTGCTTTCTTATGCTATTGAAAGTTGTAGAAAGCAACAATTCTAAATATTATACTTAAATTCTGGAATTATTATTTACAGATAAATCCCACAGTCAGAAGGAAGAACTCTTCAACAGACAAATAAACACTGTAAAAGCCGACAATGTGCCATTTGAAGCTGGAACAAAAAGGCCTGACCTGCCAACATACAAGGCTGAAGAGGTCAGCGAGCATAATACCAAGTAATGTCAATAACATAGTTCCATTGTGCTAGGTTAGATACCACCCCCGACTTCACTTGCATGGTATAGACCTGACTTTAAACTATGTCTATGTCAAATTTCATGGATAAAGAGGAGAGCCCCTCAAGACCTTATAATATAGACGAACTCATAATATGGATACGCCACTGGGCCTACTCCATCCATGTCAAAATGCAAGAGGAGACAAAACTCTAGCTCAATGCCCAGAAAGGCAGATTGCAAGATAAAGGAGATTAAAAAAAAAAATGTCAAATTTCATCGCAATCATTTTAGCAATTCAGCTGTGGAAACGTAACAGAAAACCAAGTTACTACGCATCTAGGTATAATATTGGTATGGATAAATAAATAAATAATGCTGGACAATACACACAGCATCATCTAGCCCTAAGCTATGGAGAGCTTGTATTTTTTTTTTTTATAATAAAATATCTTTATTTTGGAACAGAATACTTAAGTAGCACGATAACAATAGTGTGAGAACCGATGACGTCTGTGGAAGTGTAAAACTGTGTCACAGACATCAACGCCCTCCGAATACTATTATACAGAGTTCCAATAAAAACGAATAGAATATTTAATAATATAAACTAAAATTAATAACATCTACGCATAATCAGTAGATCCGACCTCATGAGTCGGGTTATAACAAAATATCTATAAATAGTCATATAATACTAATTATTTACGTAGTGTATGTGAGAGCGTGTAAGAGTGGGCTGTGATTGTAGGAGGGTGTGTGCATGTGGATTTCCTTGTTCCTCCCAGTCTCTTATTATGGGTACTAGATGACTTATATACTTAATACAATACATAGATAGATATTTTTTATTATACATAGAAAGTACCCAGAACACCCGGAACAAATATTTTCAGAGTATACAAGCATTTGTTCCAAGGAGGGAATCGAACCAGCAACCTCCTGCGTCGCAGGCGGACCTTCGCCCGCCGCGCCACATCGGTCAATAAATTGATGTCAGATAGATGGATAGTATGGATTGTGTGAAGCCTATTAGGGCTTGTAGGATTAGGCTGCGTTTCCACCAGAGATGTGCGAGTATGTGTAGCGAGGGATGTGTTTTTTATGAACCAATAGAATCACTTTATTAAAGCTGTCAGAGCGAGGCTACGCTCTGACAGCTTTAATAAAGTGATTCGTTTGGTTCATAGCAACACATTTTTCGCTACTGATGGAAACGCAGCCTTAGGGTGTGACCAAACATTGTGTGTGCACACATTGTTTGAACATGGCAGCAGGTTTTTAATTGCAACATGATTGTAATTATGTGACTGTGGTTATGTATTCCAGGGCTAGTTTCTGGGTGACGTACAAGCACGGTGTGTATGACGTCACGGAGTTCCTCCCCTCCCACCCCGGGGGGGAACAGATCTACAACGCGGCGGGACTCAGCATAGAACCTTTTTGGAATGTGTACGGCATGCACAAGACACAGGATGTTTATAAACTGCTCGAGTCTTACAGAATAGGTGAGCAATAAGATTGCAGCTTTACTTACTTACTTACTTACTGTACAACTTAGTCCTGTGATATCTGCGAAGGGATAAATAAATAATACTTAAATAATGCTGGACAATCCACACAGCATCATCTAGCCCCAAGCACAAAACAGAGCTGTATTATGGGTACTAGATGACTGATATATATTTAATATAATACAATACATGGATAGATATTTTGTATTACATAGAAAATACCCAGAACACCCGGAACAAATATTTGTATACTATACAAAGCAGTAATGACAAAATGATGGGGACATCGGGAATACACGATATGTTCTCTATCGAGCAGGTAACCTCCACGAGTCAGACGTGGTAGATCACTCAGACGAGGAGCTGTGGGCGCGCGAGCCAAGCCGAGACGGGCGACTCATCGTGAAGACCGCCAGGCCTTTCAACGCGGAAATACCGCCGCAGTACCAGATCGAACACTTCGATACGCCTAAGTATACTTCTAATTATAACTTCGACACGCCTAAGTAACTTCTAATTATAACTTCGACACGCCTAAGTAACTTCTAATTATAACTTCGACACGCCTAAGTAACTTCTAATTATAACTTCGACACTCCTAAGTAACTTCTTATTATAACTTCGACACGCCTAAGTATACTTCTAATTATAACTTCGACACGCCTAAGTAACTTCTAATTATAACTTCGACACGCCTAAGTAACTTCTAATTATAACTTCGACACGCCTAAGTAACTTCTAATTATAACTTCGACACGCCTAAGTATACTTTTATTTATAACTTTGGTACGCATAAGTATACTTCTAATTATAACTTCGACACGCCTAAGTATAACTTCGATCCGCATAAGTATACATCTAATTCTTTCATCGATACACATAAGTATACTTTTAATAATTATAACTTCGACACACCTAAGCACAGAACAGATATTAGTACACCTAAGTATGCTTAGCATACACTTTAAAATATTATCTTCATGATGACAGCCTTCTGTTCCCACTGCTGGGACATTGGTGGATAGGACATGTCTTTTGATATTTTACTTCTTGGACATGCCGGTTTCCTTACGATGTTTTTCTTCACTTTGCTATTTCCCAGTGAGTTGTTCTACGTGCGGCAACACATGCCGGTGCCTGAGCTGCATCAGGCGTCACACAGGCTGCATGTGACGGTCGTGGACGGCGGCGTGACGCGGCATCAGTTCAGTCTGGACGAGCTCAGTAACTTCAGAAGAGGCACCGTCAGAGCAGCACTCATGTGCGCCGGGAACAGGCGTAGTGAGATGATGAAGGTATTCTACACTTTATTCTTATGAACGTAGAGTTGGTGCTCATGTGCGCCGGGAACAGGTGAAGTGAGATGGTGAAAGTATTGTAGACTTTATTTTTATGAGTTTAAAGTTGATTGTGATACTTCGCAGCTTGGATTAGAACCAGCATAAGATTTCGCAAATCAATGTAATAATATTCTTTTTTTTTTTTAATTACAAGAATGAGCCTGACCATCGATTTTTTCTAAAAAAGTTAAGAAAAATTTCTTTTAGTTTTACTTGTTTTTGTCTTAAAAAATTACGAAATTAGTTGTCTACAAAGTGCACATTTGCCGCGCGTTGCGTTGAGATCAAATTGCGACTTCCCAAATAAACCAAAACCTTTTTAGACACCGTTCAGTTATCTGTGGCGACACTTTAAGATAAGATAAGATTTTTTCCTTGAACTCTGTATGAGTTCAGAGGAGTTGTGTGACGTCACCAATCATTTCGAATTAATTTTATTATGTATTTATAGATTATTAGCAGTCGGTCCCAGTTTCGCGCGGGTGCAATAAGACCGCACCCGTGCGAAGCCGGTGCGGGTCGCTAGTAATAAATAGAATCTATGTTGCTCAGGAATAATGTACCATTCTAATGGTGCAAGAATTATTGAAATCGGACCAGTGGTTTTTGAGTTTAGTTGTAACGAACAGAAATACAAATCTTTCTTCTTTAAAATGTTAGTATAGATTTATAGTGAGGTTGGAGAGATTTGGGGGAGACCTTTGCACAGCTGTGGGACGAAATTGGATAAGGAAAAAATATATAAACAAAAGCAAATACATGTTTGTTCTTACAAGTGTTTAGTTTAGACTACATTATCACTTACTGGAAGTACATTGCCACTTAGAGGCCTTCGGGCGGCCTAACTAGCTCATATAAACTTACTTACAGGAAGTGACAGACAAGTCAGTGAAAGGCATCGGCTGGTCCGGCGGCGCGGTCAGCAACGCCGTGTGGAGCGGCGTCTACTTACGCGATGTGCTCATACATTGCGGCGTCGACGAGAACAATACAGAGGGGAAACACGTTATAGTGAGTAATATAACTGTTATATATCGCATCAGCCTACATTCAATAAAATATTTGTAATTGTATTTGTATTTGAAGATAAGTAAAAATAAGTGGGATCGCTTGTATCATAGTGGTGAAGGTCAAATACGCATTAGGTAGGTCAAATACTCAAAATGACAAGAAATACTTCTTTTTCTTCTTGGTTTATGGACTCTGTGGCTTATTTGCCACAATTTTGTCAGTGTCAAGTGTATTAGTTTGCTTAGCAACGTAAACAAACGAAATTTGGAAAGATAGGTGACTTTTCTTTCAAAATTCCCTTGAAAAGTCTTTGAGTATATTACCAACCAACATTACCCCTCCATTTCAATTACTTACACTTGTACTAAGTTAAATTGGATAAACTGCCACCAAATTTACGCAATAAAACTTAAAATAACACGAGAAAAAATAATTAAAATGGGAGGACCCATGTCGTTTTGACAAAATAGCCAAAGACCATCGACAAGAAATACCATTATGACCATTTACGAGTTTGACATTTGTTGTTCTTGACAAAATGTGAGTTTGACAATATGCGTATTTGACATTTTGCGTAAACTTCTTGTTTGTGTAGGTAGGTATGTAGGTACTTGTCATTTTGAATGTTTGATTTAATGCGTATTTGACCTTCATCGTCATCATCATGACAGCCTTCTAAAGTTCCCACTGCTGGGACACTGGCCTACTCTCCAGCGAGAGTGATTGGGTCTTAATCCACCACGTGGACCCAATGCGGATTGGTGGATAGCACATGTCTTTCGAATGTTGTTCTTGGACATGCCGGTTTCCTCACGATGTTTTCCTTCACCGTATGAGAGCACTGGCATTGCGCACATAAATTTTTCGTAGCGAAAAATCCATTGGTGCACGACCGGATTTGAACCCACGACCTTAGGATCGGAAGGCGGACTCACTACCGCTAGACCACCAGTGCTCTTCACCGTATAATGATCCTTTTCCAGTTCCAAGGGTCAGACATAGACGCGACGGGGGTACAGTTCAGCACGTCGATCCCCCTGGCGATGGCTCTGAACCCCCTTGGGGAGGTGCTGCTGGCGACGCACATGAACGGAGAGCCGCTGCCGGCCGACCACGGACACCCGCTGCGGGCGCTGGTGCCGGGCGCGCCCGCCGTCAGGAGCGTCAAGTGGCTCGGTTACTGAACACTTTACACTACACTATTACCTTTTTACCTGACCTGGTGGTACGACTCTCTAACACTCCGTCTTGGTGGGTACCACCGCACTGTCAGATATTATACCTCCAAGCAGTACTGTTACAGACTGCCTGACTATTACAGATGCAATGCCGACCAAAGCTTAAAGTTTTTAAGTTAAGCACTGTTCCGTGGGGTCATTATCTGGATGGGTGACCGCCAGTGGCAATTTCAACTGAGCGCTCCCGTGCTTCGGAGGGCACTTTAAGCAGTCGGTCTCGGCTTTTTCAAAGTTGTTAGGCCATGACAGATGCCTTCGGGAAAAACATTCGAAACTCTGTCACCAGATTTGGCCACTGACTCATAGTAACGAACGAACAACCTTGTCAACAGAGTCCATAACGGTATCAGAAGAGGAGAGTGCGTCGCACTGGCACCAGAAGGACTACCGGTCGTTCAACTCGTCTGAGACGTGGGAGAGCGCGGAGTGGGCGCGCGCGCCGCCGCTCTACAGCCTGCCCGTCACCTCTGCCATCTGCCGCCCTGCAGCTGGTGACACGGTCACAGTCGTCGATGGCTTTATAGAGGCTAAGGGTGAGATCTTTAAAAGAACTATAGCCATTATTTTGTGTTGTTTATCGATCACTGTATGTCTCTCAGGTAGCTTCATCTATTGCTTCTCATAGGGATGCTGAGATCCACCGTGCGAAGTATACATGTCTATGAAACGTTCTATGTGAATACGTCTATATAAGTAGACATGTTCTATGACAGTGTTGCCACTTTTTATCGCCTAGTGACTGCATTTTTAAATTTTTTGTGACATCACTTTATTGGATAAGTAGGTACTATTACTGACATTGTGTATTTAAATATTTTTTAAATTTTATTTCTTGTAGGTTATTTTAATTTTTACTTTTTGACTTTCTTTCTGACATTGTAATGAAATATGTAGATTTTAATTTATTTTGTTTTTTTTTTTTAAACTAAAATAAGTAACATTTTTAATCTTGATGTGAGAGTATTTGTTCTGACATATTTTTGTTATTGTAAAGTTAGGGTACTTTAGACCTGTCTGTAAACCCTTACTTTGTTTTTTTAAATAAATATAAAAATATAAAATAAAGTAGTTGCAGGGTACGCATACTCCGGCGGTGGAGCTCGGGTGGTCCGCGTGGACGTGAGCGCGGACCGCGGCGCCAGCTGGAGGGAGGCGGCGCTGCAGTGCGACGCCGCGCCTCCCTCACGACACTACGCCTGGACGCTCTGGACGCTCAACGTGCCAGTCGACAAACTACACACTGAGGTATACCTTTTAGTAGCGGCCGAATCTAACGATATCACACAACTTTTTTTTTCTTTTTTTTTTATGTCAGCAAGTGACAAGACAATCAAGGCGCCCACCTGATGTTAAGCACCACGCCTGACTATTACATATGCAGTGCCACCTAAAGCTTAAAGTTTGAAGTGTTTGCGTGGCCCTGCACTGCGCTTATCACCCGGAGACATTGTTACTAAGTCTCTTTCGCTCAGTAATTTCACTTGCTACAGTGCCCTTCAAACCTAAACACAGTAATGCTTACACACTACTGCTTGGAGATAGAATATCTGACACTGCAGTGGTCACCCATCAAGACGGACTCTTGCTGTAGAGACCTACCACTAGGTCAGGATATTTAAGTAGAATGAGTGTATGTACCTCGCGTGCCGAAAAGACGGGCTAAGTAAGGGCTGAGTAACCTCTTTACTCGCCGCGAAACTCAAGACTGCTCCCAACCGGGGGCGGATGCTTATCGATCCTTTAGATCATTCATTTTCGCGCGGCAACCTCCTGCGTCGCAGGCGGATCTTCGCCCGCCGCGCCACATCGGTCGTCAAATAATTTTTTTTTTTTTTTTTTTTTTTTTAAGGTAATGGCAACCGATTCCTCTTTGGGTTATGAGGAATATTACTGCCAGCTTCACGTACTTAATTCATTGTGTGGTTTTTATAAACCAAAAAAGACCGAAATGATTAATAAATAAGATGAACATTCAGAATCTGCTATATATCTATAAAATAATTATAAATACATATACATATAATATACTTTATTATTTATATATATTATTAATCGAATATTATTATAGTTTAATATCATAGTAAGTTAAAAATTTTATAAGGGCACATGTAGAGTATTTATTTGTTAAGGAAAGAAGAGAGCTTAAGTTGGAAGGAAGAGGAGCTTTATAGTTAATTAAGAAATCATATATAGAGGGGGAGGAGTATCTTGAGCAGTTGTAAACTATGTGTGTGATGGATCCATCGTCGAGGCCACACTCACATAAAGATGTATCTCTCACTCTTAATTTTCGGAGGTGAACCGGTGAAGAGCAGTGGCCGATTCGCATTCTAGATATAGTTGAAGTAATTTCTTTACTGAGTTTAATTTTTGCAAACCAAGGTCTGAAGGTAACAAACGGTTGGATTTGGTAAAGATGATTACCTTTATGTGAGCTAGAAGAAGACCAGTGTGCACTCCAGGCTGTTTCTAGTCTTTGTTTTGCAACAGCTATAATATCATTGGGGTATGTTGAAAAATTATCTTTATTTCCATGTACAATAGCATTCTTAGCCAGAAGGTCCACCCGTTCATTACCCTCAATTCCCCTGTGGCCAGGTATCTATGCCAGTGTAATTTTTAGTTCATCATCATGACACAATCTTAAAATGTGTTTGATGGTTAGTGCTATAGGACAGGTAGAAGTAGATTTTCCAAATGGGTTAGTCATCAATAACTGTAGGCTACTTTTAGAATCAGAGAAAATTACAGAATCAGGAATATTATTGTTTCTAATAAATTTAACACATTCAAGAATAGCCAAACTTTCCCCAGTAAAGTTAGAGCTGTAATGGGGATACTTGAACATCCGGGTGATGTTAGAGTTTATATGTAAAAAAGCAGCACCTAGGGAGCTTTGTAAGTCTAACTTTGAAGCATCAGTGAAGAAAATATCGGATTTATGCCAATGTTCTAGAATTATTTCATTAAATTTTTCATTTGCATTTGAAGTATTTTTGTCAATTCCTATAGAAAGTCTAACGTCTGGTTGAAATATTTTTGATTCAAAGTCGTACATAAATAATGGATGAATTGGGAATCTTTCCACTTTAAATCTGATGCTTTGAAATTTTCTGAAACTTTTAATCAAGGGCGGTAAAGATTTATGTCTCCAGAATGGTTTGTTTTGAGTGTAAGAATTTAGTAATTTTAGTTTGGGTATCAGAGGGTGTTTTGCAAAAATACAACTTTTGAAGAAAAACCTATCTGCAAGAAACTGTCTCCTTAGGGTCAGAGGAGGATCTGAGCTTTCAACTTGCAAGGCATTTATAGGGGATGATTTCATAGCTCCTATAACTATTCTTAACGCCTTTGAGTGGCTTATGTCCAGTTTCTTGATAATGGTCTTATTACCGGGTATCAGTAGATAAGACCCAAAATCCAAATGACTCCTAACAATTGCATTATATAAAATTTTTAAAGAAAATGGGTGTGCACCCCACCATATTCCTGCCAAGCACTTCATTATATTAATATTGCGTTCACTTTTGCCAATCATTTTTTTAACATGGGCCACCCCATTTAACTTTGAATCAAAAATCTTTCCAAGAAATTTAACTTCTTTGACGATTGGTATACTAACCCCATCAGAGTTAACAGTTATATTCGGGATTTGCCTTTTTCTTGTAAAAACACATACAGAGCTTTTGTTTGCTGAAAGGGAGAGAGAATTGGCGTTTAACCAGTTATTAAGAATGTCGATACCCTCCTCTACTTTATGTGCCGCTTCAATCAGTGATGAGTGAACGGAGTAAATAAGCAGGTCATCAGCATATTGTAGTACTCTGTTCACTGCTGTTAAAGATCTTTCAATATCAATAGTATATACGTCATATAGAAGGGGGCTTAATACAGATCCTTGGGGGAGACCTTTCCATATGGTTCTATCAGTGTCCTTTACTCCTTTCATTCTCAATGAGATTTGTCTACCAGATAATATATTAAATATGAAAGAGGTCATCTTAGTCGGAATTCTTAGCTCATGCAGTTTATGCCTAAGGATCCGAAGATCAACATTATCATATGCAGCTGAAATGTCTAAGAAACCAGCCACAATTGATTCATTTCGGGACCAAGCTAAATGGATATCTGTTGTAAATATGGCTTGGCTATCGGAAATGCTTTTACCCTTTCTAAATCCATACTGGGAGCTTGATAAAAGAGAGTGATGTTCCAAAAACCACTCCATGCGGTTCTTAATTAGATGTTCTACAATTTTAGGTATTGTCGATGAAAGAGCTATTGGGCGATACGATGAAGAATCCGATGGGTCTTTACCAGGCTTACATATAGGAATTACAATTTGATGGTTCCAATATTTGGGAATCAGTCCTGAATCAATGACAAGATTAATTATTTTTAAAAAATATTCAATTGTGTTTTTATTTGATTTTGCTATAAATGAATATGGAATCCCATCTGGACCAGGGGCAGAGTCTTTAACTCGTTCTAGAACGAGTTTTAATTCTTGATAGGTAAATGGGGTATCAAGAGAGGAATTAGGGTGTGAAAACTGGGGAAATGGATCATTTAATAAGTAGTAGGGCCTAGGTAGTTGAGTTTCATTAGGAGCTAATGGGGGAGCCAATTTGTTCATGAAATCATCTGTCCAAGTAGTAGAGTATGATTCAATGCTATTTTGTCTATGAGATGACCTAAATCGTCTTATTTTCTCCCAAACAATAGTAGAAGGGGTTTGAGGGGAGATAGAGGAACAAAAGTTACGCCAACCTTTAAATTTTTTTTTCTTTAAAAGTCTTTTGGTAGCTGCGTTTATATTTTTGTATTGAAGAAAATTTTCTAGTGTTACAACTTGATCACAGTTCCCTTCAGCCGTCTTGCGTTGCTTAATAGCATCAGTGCAGTCAGCATCCCACCAAGGGGGAGAGGGAATTTTACCGCTAGAAGAGTTTTTTTTTTTTAAAATAGAATTCGCAGCGTCTATAATAGAACTTTTGAAAAGGTCACAGCAGTTTATTATATTGGAGGTGGTGGGTGGAGGAAGAATTTCAATTTTTTCGTCTAATAATTGGGAGTATGAATTAAAATATTTTTTATTAATTATGTAAGGGAGTAGAGGAGGTAACTCAGGGGATGACATATTTTGACCAGGAAAGGAGATAAGTATGGGATAATGGTCTGACCCGTGGGTAGTTGGAATACGAGACCATGAGAGGAGACTAGCTAGTGAAGAAGAACAACATGATAAATCAACGAAACTAAGGTTTGCCCCAGGAGGTGTTCTGCGCGTAGGGGCACCATTATTTAGAACACACATATCCAAATTATCCAAAATGTCTATAACCTGTTGCGCAAATGTATGGTCATTAGGAGCCCCCCATAATTGATGGTGGCAGTTGAAATCCCCCAGAAGAATAATAGGAGAAGGAACTGCAGAGAGATAAGAGCGCAAAATCGGAATAACAGCATTATTACGTTTCGGGATGTATACAGAAACGTAGGAAATATTATTGTATCTCAGGGCAATAAAGTTTAATAAGTTACTGGAATTTATTATGGGGATCTTATTAAATGTTAAATTATTTCTAATAAAGAGGGCGGAACCGCCCCAACCGTCATCCCTGTCGTCCCGGAGAATGGTGAAACCTGGGGTTCTAAAAATTGAATCAGGACCCAGCCATGTCTCCGAGACGGCAGCAATGAACGGTTTATAGTTATTTAATAGGTGGTGTAGTTCAGACTTATTCTGAACCACACTCCTACAATTCCATTGGAGGACATCCATGCTTAACAGCATTAATTAGTGTGATTGATATAGTGTTTATCATGTGAATTGCAACGTTATTCGGTAAATCAGCATGGAGAATTATGCTGGTTAGAGAAGAGATCAAGTTATTAATTGTTTCATATGACAAATTGTCATTTTTACTGGTATTGGACTCTTTATTCAAGTTTATGGCACATCCATTAGGAGGGGCTGGAATGTCATAGGATTGGATAAGATTTCTATGGGCTTTTTGATCATAACCTTGTACTAGTACTGGTGGGGGTCGGGGGGGAAGGACTACAGTTTTGCGGTAGGATTGAGTTGTTTGTTGGGTAGGCATAGTTACCTGAGGGGTATCAGAGAAAGATATTTTTTGAGAGGGGGTAATAGTAGGTGAGGATGTTAGGACTTCTGCAAAAGATTTTTTTACTTGGGGTACCTTTTGTATGGCCTCCTGGTATGAGACATTATGATTTGCCATATGGTGTTTTATACTAATTTGTCTGGAATATTCCTGGCATTTTTTGTTAGTGGCCAAATGATTTCCAGAGCAATGGAAACAAACAGCCTCTGCCTCGTCGACCAAGCATGAGTCTCCAGAGTGTTCTCCTGAGCACTTAAAACATTTTGGTTTGGACCTACATATACCTTTGGTGTGGCCAAATCGGCAGCAATTATAGCATTGGATTGTGGGGAAGATGTACTGTTCTACTTGTAGGATGGTATAGCAACATGCTATTTCCTTTGGTAGAACTTGTCCGTCAAAGGTGAAAACAACAGTTTGTGTTGGGGTCCAGGCACTGCCATCCATAGTTATAGTTTTTTTGCTAAGACGTCGAGTTTTTATTATTTTGCCTGTACCAGGAGGGCATTGAACTGATTCAATGATTTCTTCATGGGTCCAGTCTGATGGATGCCTTTAACTAAACCCATACGGGATATATTGTGTGAGGGAATATAAACTTTGTATTTATTTTGTTCCAAAATGTCATTCTTCAAGAATTGGTTTGCTTCTCCTGGTGATCTAAAGCTGACTGATAGACGATTTCTGCCGATTTTTTTGATGCCGTCATTCAAAATGGCCGTGAATTTATGTTTATATAAGAAAGAACCAAACTTCAACGGGTGTAGTGTTGTTCCCGTTCCATTCAATTCTAAGAGTTCTACGTATACGATGAAGGGACCAGAGTCATGAACTTGATAGTGATCCCTAGTTATGGGGGTTGGTGGAGTGTCTTGTGTCATTGGGGTTGGGAAGGTGTTTTGGGTCAAGGGGGTTATTGGTGTATTTTGGGTCATATGGGTTATTGGCGCATTTTGGGTTGCTGGGTTTGAGGGATTTTTGACTTGTTTGTTTGTTTTATTAGGGTTTGGAGTGATTTTGTTATTTATAAGGGGGGCAATTGCTACTAAATCGTTTTTAATGTTAGTGTTGTTTATGGCTTTAGTCACTGTATTTGATTCAGATATGGTTTTTTTGGTTTTGCATATTGCCTTTAACTTCTCCAGCTTTTTAGTTTTTTTCTCTTTTTTTTTGGATACGATAGAAAATGTCGGCTCACTGCTTTTCAAGAACTCTGAAATTCTATTAGTTGTCTGAGGTGGTGAGCTCAGAGAAGCATCTTCATTGTTATACGGTAACTCGATAAATATTTCTGGAGAACCCAGTATGTACCCGGGTGTGGTCTCGGTATCAATCTCCAGATCACTAGGACCCGGGTCCTGGACATCGGCCTCCATCTTTATTACCCATAGGTTTGACCGACCTGTGTGTGTAATATAACCAAAAAGAAAAACTTACCAGTAGAAACAATAAATACACAAATGATAGTAAATATAGAGGATAAACTAATAATATAATAATCTACACTATTCAAAATAACAGATTCTGATGAACTTAGCAAGTGGGGAAAATAAAAATTTAGAAAAAACAGAAAACACGTGAGGTTCGTACGCTCCACCGGCACCGAAAAAAACGTCAAATAAATTAATGTCACTAGCCAATTAGCGCTTAATAATAACAGTGCAATGCATTTTTTTTTTTTTTATACCACTAAAGTGGCAACCAAGCGTACGGCCCACTTGATGGTCAGCGGTTACCGTAGCCTTTGTACGCATGCAACATCATAGATATCACTTGCGTGTTACCACCCTGAGACGTTAGAAGGAAAGTCTCATGTGCCTGTAATTTCACCGGAAACCATACCCTTCGAACCGGAACACAGCAATGCGAGCATTGCTGCTTGGCGGCAGAAATAGGTATGGTGGGGTAGTCTTTCCCGGACGAGCTCTATCACAAAGAACTCTACTACTCTTATGTACTCCTCTTGTTATGTTCCGATCGCTGGGCGCTGGCCTACTCGCGAGCGAAAGTGATTGGATCTTAAATCCTCCACGCTGACCCAATGCGGATTGGTCGATGGCAAATGTCTGTTTAAAAGTTCCAAAGAACATTTGCAATCGTAACATTCCAATCTCCTTACGATATCTTCCTTTGTTATTAACAAAGTACCAAATAAAATACTGTCATAACAATGTATTCAAGCAACGCGTTTGATGCAATCCACTTGCTGATGTGGTTACTTTATATCCTTGCAATTAAGAATAAGAATTTGTTTATTTGACACACACAATTAGGAGAGCAGTACAGTAAAAAGGCAAGAAAAAAAAGGTCTAAAACAAAAACAAATAAATTTATACACAAAAAAGAAAGAAAGACCTAGCGTATAGTCACATAGTCTCTCCTTGTGAGTGCGCTCAAACAGGTCCAGTCTCAGCTTTATGCCACTCCCGAACATAGTAAGGAAGTGACGCTGGTTTTCAGACTGAGCCTTAACAGGGTGACGTCACGAGCGAAACAACATAAAACTAAAGGTAAATAGTAATTTTAATAGGCGACAAATCATATAACTAAATAAATTATGAACAATTCATGAATTGTTGATGTGCTTTTCTTCACCAGTTGGAGTTATGGGTGAAAGCTACGGACAGCAATTTCAACACGCAACCTGAGAAGTTTGAGCACATTTGGAACATCCGAGGTATTCTAAGTAACGCATATCACAAGATCAAAGTAAAACTGGAACACTGATCTTGTAAAAGATTGCGTAATAATTGCGCATTGATAAAAAATCTAAAAAAACAAGTCTTTAAACATTACCTAATCTAATAGAACCAACTAGGGTGAGTTGCACCATCTAACGATAACGTCAAATTGTTCGACGACGATTGAACAATTTGACGTTAACGTTAGATGGTGCAACTCACCCTTAGTAGCAGATGATTAACTCAAACTTAACTCAAATCACAAAGAACTCTCATAATGAAGAACATACATTGGTGTTTTTCATTAGAGGAGTCCATAGAACTGTTTTTAACCGACTTCCAAAAAGGAGGAGGCTATGAATTCGACTGTCCGTTTTTCTCTGTATGTTTGTTACGCGAACTCTCCGCCAATTATGAATTGAGTTAGTCGGTTTTTTAACTTTTCTTCTAAAAAAATATATTTTTTGTAAATTTGCTAGATAATTTCGACATTACAAAAAATGTTCAGCAGACTCATTATTTTTGTCTGTACATAATAAAGTTTACAAGGTGTGTATTCAACTTATCTTCTAGTCATTCATGATTAGAACCTAATTTACAAGTTTTCTAATAATAATGTAATTATGTATTTAATTCAAATTGTTATTTTGCACCTACAAGTAAAAGTAAAGTACATTTAACTTATTAGTTTTTTAGGGTGAATTGCACCATCTAACGTTAACGTCAAATTGTTCGACGACGATTGAACAATTTTTTTTTTTTTTTATACAACTGAAGTGGCAACCAAGCGTACGGCCCACAAGATGGTAAGTGGTTACCGCAGCCTATGGACGCTTGCAATAACAGAGGTATCACTCGCGGGTTGCCACCTTGAGGCTAAGATCGAAAGCCTCACGTGCCAGTAATTTCACCGGAAACCATACCCTTCATACCGGAACACAGCAATGCGAGCATTACTGCTTGGCGGCAGAAATAGGTATGGTGGTAGTCCTTCCCCGGACGAGCTCTATCACAAAGAACTCTACTACTCTTTAAGATTTTGACGTTAACGTTAGATGGTACAATTCACCCTTAAAATAACTCTAGTAAGACTAGTAGGTAGGTAATTGTATATCGAAGTACATAATGTTGATTTACTACAGTACATGTTTTGTGTAAACACAGACTTTGTTAACTACTTTTATTATTTAATGTTTTGTAAGAGTTGATTGTTTTTGAAATGGGTATTTTATATGTAAGTAAAAATAAGTTTTTTTTTAGTAAAATACATTTCCATGGAACCTGATGTTTTTCTAAAAACATCGCCAAAAGTACTTATGAAGATAATTTTAACAGTTTGAATATTATACAGAATATTATAAATGGATATACTTACCTAGATATCTTTATCTTCATACCTACTTAATGATGTCAATGTACTATCTCTGTTTATCAAACTTGCAGCTACACAGAGCACAAAGTACAAATATGTTTACTCTAAGTAGACTCAAACCTAGTAACATTTTAAAAACATTACCCAAACTATTGCCCCGTTCAAGAATTCATACCAACAATGTGCTATTTAGGAAACAAGAACATCTTAAAGTGACTATACAGGGTGAGGAATTAAAGTTTCCTTATGTTTGGCTCAGGGATAACTGCCAGTGTGAAAAGTGTTTCCACTACTCGGCGAAAAGCCGCATTCTAGATTGGGGCTACTTTGACCCCAACATCATTCCCAAAGAGGTCATTGAAGAAGATAAACATATTCAAGTAACATGGCCAGACGGACACACTTCTCACTACAAATATGACTGGCTGAAATTCAGAAGCTTCACACCTCAACACCAAGAGAATTACAATGAAACTATCTATAAGCCTAAGAAAGAGATATGGCAAGGAAAGGACTTCGAGAAAATATGCACCATACATGATTACAACCGGATTCTTCAATCTGATGAAGCTTTGTATAACTGGCTACACAAATTATCCGTTTATGGAGTGGCGTTGATAGAAAATACGCCAGATTCCGAAACCGCCTTAGACCCAATTGTAGCAAAAATTGGATTTACAAAAAGAACACACTATGGAGTCAAATTCATTGTACAGAGTGTCCAAAACACAAGCAATGTTGCATACTTATCTAGTAATTTACAAATGCATACTGATCTGCCTTACTATGAGTACTGCCCGGGTGTTAACTTACTGCATTGCTTGGTACAGACAGAAAGCCAAGGAGGTGAAAATCTCCTTTCTGATTGCCATTATGTGGCTCACTACATGAAAGAAAATCATCCTAATGAGTACAAACTACTAACAGAAGTAGATGTGGAATGGAGTGATGTGGGATCACAAGATGGTTTGGAGTTCTTTAAACTCCACCGTTCACCTGTTATAGTCCTGGATAAGCATAAAGAAATTACAAGAATAAGCTTCTCAATACCACAGAGAGGCAGCCATTTCCCTGGCTTAATAGAAGATGTTATACCTTGGTATAAAGCCCACAGCTTATTCTATGAATTGAATCATAAGTTTACTGCAAGGTTTAAGAATAAAGCAGGGAATATCCTTGTGTTTGACAACATCAGGCTGCTCCATGGCAGAGCAGCGTATGAGGACAGTGGGAGCAATGTGAGGAAACTTATTGGTGGGTATGTAGACTGGGATGAAGTTTACTCAAGGCTTCGGTGTCTGAAAGTTAGGTTGAATAATAATGATGTTGCTATTTAGTACCTACCTACCTATTCTTTTAAATAAATCATTGATTGGAATTACAAAAAACTTGTACTTATTCCAAAATATTTATTTACAGTTTCTTTTTTTAACACAATAATTTTACTATGTAGGTAAGTAGGTATAGGTAAGTTTCACGTACTATCAGAACCAAATTCCATGTAAGTGTCAATGTTGTAACTCCTTAGTGAAAAACTTCTCAAAGGTATTATTTTGTCAGACTCTCTATGCTTACTCTCAACTTCTACTAAAGGAAAATCCTCTAAATCTGGATTATTTGCCATCATAACTGCTGTGGATTCATTTGTGTGAAGATAAATGGAAAAACTGCAGTCTTCTGGTAGGTTGTCGAATTTGTTACCTATTGACGTTAACTTTAAGCAAAAAGCTCGTAGATTCTGCTCTGCCTGGATTAAATAAGCGTCTGCTGTCTCGTCGTAGTGCGAGTTCTTGTTGAAATCGAACACAAACTTCGATAACGTCTCGTAGCTATTGTTTGTAATTGCGAACTCGATTCGGCTCAGCTGACGACTACCCAAACATTCTACAATGCTCTTCAGAGACAAATCAATGTACTGGTTGATTTCCGGATGAATAGAACGGTAAACGACGATGCTGTACTTGCGTCTGCTTTCAAATATACTTTTCGGGTAAATAGACGTATAGTATAAGATATTGTGAAAAGCAACACAAAGGAATTCTTGGGTTAAGTCAATGAAGCAATTATCCATAGTGTTGAAGTATTACTTATTTAAATCCAAAGAAAAACTCAAACCGAACCGAATAACAAAAACATCAAACAAGCTAGCCCATCCAGTCATCCCATCATTCACACATGTTTTTGACTTTGGCAGTTGATCATTACCATTAATGACAGTTTGTTTTTGTCACTGTCAACAACAAAAAAACTGTAATGTCATTAGGTTATATCCAAAAAAAAGTAAAAAAAGTTGCACAGCAACCAGCAACATGAATATTTTATTGAAACAGTGCCAGGGGCAATTTCAAATAATAATAATAAGAGGTACCAATAAAAATTATATGCTAGGTTGGATTCAACCAAACTTAATTCCGGGGATATGTAATGTAAGTTTTATGTCATAACTATGATTTATTCGGAGAATAGTCCCTTCAAGTTTAGGCAACTCATAATTATGAAATCAAAAATCTGACTTACCACCGGAAAACAAACTTTTACAAAGAGGCATGATCAGAAAAAAATCAAACATAAGTACATAATTTGATTTACAACAAAATGTAAGTGTGCATAATTTAATTTACACAATTTTATTCATACATAGGTACATAGGATAAGTTGATCTATTTTCTATTTATTCTTCATTATCTGAACTTATTTGTCTGGAATTGACTCTAACCCCTGAAATAAAAAAAGGTTCATCTAAAAAAAGAGCAAACACATTAGGTACACAGCTCGAATAACTTGTTACCTAGTTAGCTAGAGTTGCTTGTGTTGTGGAGTCTTATTGGCTGAGTTTTAGTTGTGGGTTTGATTCTTTCAGTAGTTCCTTAATCATCGCTTTAGGGGTATGTTTAAATTGAATTATGATAATTAACTCAGCCTCAGCCCACAACCCACGATTAATTTACTCAATAAAAAACATTTGTTTTGGACGAAAGTTAATCAAGATAGTGAAATTATAGATGATAGCCCTATAGAAACAGGTAGCTATAGTTACAATAAATACCATTATTTATGTAGGTACTCACATTAACTTTGTAAGGATTTCCTGTAAGCCTGAGGTCACGCTGGTACATAGAACGGTCCCATCTTTCTTCCAAGGTCCGCCTGAAGTGCTAATAATCAGAATTTTATGGAAATAAGTAATAACTTTTTTTTAAGTTACTTTGTACCTTTACAAAAATAGGTAGCCTTCTACCTACTTTTATTAGCATCAGATTATAGTTTGAGACTGATTTATTATCAATAAACTGAGAACTATTTTTTATATCTAGCTATGGCTTTGGTTCGAATATTATAGATATAAATTATAGATAAATAAATTTAGTAATAAATACCTAGTCAGGAAGATGGTAGACCAGAAAACTGTTGTTACCTAATATTTTATTTTGTGTGAACTTACGTTGCCAAGAGTTAAGTTGTGAATGTGATAAAGTCCCCACCCTGGTATGCCTAATCCAGCCATAATAACGCAGAAACTTGGTAGGATTTCGTACCACATTTTATTAGAAAATCGGAATCGCTACAACAGCACCACACAGTACAGCAAGCAAAGTGTTTTCGTAAAATTATATTAATGACAGTGACAGACATGACTGTACTGACAACTCTGACAAGTAACATAATATTTGTTGCCATGCCACCATTGCCAAGTTTTTGGTTTAATTCTACCATCCATCGATGTACGAACACCAATGAAATAATGAAAATGGTAAGCAGAACAGAGGTACTTAAATAAAAGTAAAGGTGCTAGGGCTTAAAAATAATGGGTTTCTAAAAATGGGAATTTTATGCTAGTAAGGTTTTTCTTGTTATTCCCAGTAGATGTACCTACCTACTATCTACTATCATAACATCGTCAGGCGCAACGCCTGACCATAATAATTATCAGATGCAGTTCTGCAAAATTTTAATTCGTTTTATAATTCACTGGCGATCCACCCCGGCTACGCACGGATGCTTATTAGAAACCTAAATAAGACTACGTAGGTACATATAAACCTTCCTCTTGAAATACTATCTAGATAATTTGAGAGATCTAAGCGTACCTTAACCTACCTACCTACCTACATTACAAAGAGACAGACAACGGGGAGCGACAAGTTATATAATGCTGTAGTATTTGCTTAGCTACTTGCACTGCGCTCCTTACTCTGATTATCTGATACATAGGTACTTATCTATATAAGTACATCTACTACTTAGTAATAACATAAAGTACCTTACCTACCTACCTAAATAATTTAGTTTGCTTAAGAATCCTATCCATGAAAGCCCGTGAAGATCGAACACGATTGTGGCTCGTGTGTTGGAGATATTTTAACGAAAATAAAAACATATAACAGCTTCATCGCTTAAAATTTAAGTAAGTAGGACAAATATTAATAAACACAAGACACAACTGATTAAAAAAATAATTAGTAACGCACATTTTCGTAAAATGAGCATTTTCAGTCAACTTTCGATCATGATTTCTATGAAACAACAAGGTCTAACATAATTCCAAAAATGTAATTCAAATAATCATAGTTTTAAAATTTAAGTAAGTAGGTAAAAAACATCACGTTAGTTCAATATTTTTGAAAAAAAAAAGGTCTAAAAACGCGTACTTTTTCCAATTTTACGCTCGTTGTTTCTTCGAAATTAGAAAGTTTATAATAAAAATATACCTACTACATTAAAGTTTTGATATTTATTTACAAAATAAAATTAAAAAAATGGTCTAAAAGTTTTAATTTATTTTTATACGAATTTTTAAAGAATCCTCCGAATCCACTTTATAGCTTGATGCAAAACGCGGCTGCTCTCACTACGCGCTAAGCGCTCGTGGAGGGAGGACGTATCGCTGTTTGTCGCGCGAGCTCTTACGTATAATCATAGGGAGCTTATACAAATTATAAAGCGATCGTGTGGTTTTGATCCGTGATAGTTAAATCTCTAAGTAAGTACCTATGATATAATAATGTAAGTAGTAAACCACACTGGTTCTAGAGAACTAGTGATACGAGTAAGTAGCTTAGAATGTAAGTAGTAGTACATAGTAGTAATACATAGTATACTAGTAAGTATTATTAGTAGTAAACTTTTATGACATTATTAAAATTACCTTCTTCGTGGTAGGTACATAATCTAGCACTAAGTAGTAGGTAAAATTTCTACCTAGATACCTACCTACGTACCTACTTAGTAGCTAAATCGTGGGTATCAGAAACTCTAGTACCAACCTACCATGGTAATACAAGACCCAGACAGAAAAAGCAATTACGTGTCAAGTAAAAGTATTTATTTCATTTCAAGTTCCTAGTAAGTTCCTAGGTGTTTGCAGGACACGTAAATATGTTTACCACTGCAGAATTCGAACCCGCACTTCTTGCGTCCCAGCTCAGCTCAGCTGCTCAGCTGGATACTTGCCAGCCACGCCACCAAGATCGTCAAAGTACCTAGGCTCTGTGACCTAGATCAGGTACTAGGTAAATTGTTTTACGTAAGTTTACAAAGGGCACGGATGTTCCTACGTAGATGGGTACCTATACCATAGGTACTTACACAATCTAGCTACCTACTAAGTAGGTAGACACTAGACCTAGACTAAACTTACCAGACCTACTTTGACGATCTCGGTGACGTGGCTGGCGAGTGTCCAGTTGAGACGCATGAAGTGCGGGTTCGATTCTTGCAGTGGTTATAATGTTTGCGTGTTCTGCAAATAGATACCTAGGAACTAGGAACTTGAAATGAAATAAGTAGGTACCTACTTTTCTATTTGCGATACAATTGCATTTATCGATTTACCAACTAGAATCTAGTTAGGAGAGCTGGTACCAAATTTATCAGGTAGGTGTATTTGTAGGTAGGTATGCAAAATAATGAACCTACCGTAACTATACAAGTACCGATAGGTATGATGAATAACACGTTATTCGAATGTTAGTTTTTAGACATAGGTACGTACCTACTGGTTTCCTCACGATTCTTCACCGTGTGAGATAGATCATTGAGAAGCGATTCTAAGTTTTTAACTTTTTATGGTAAGTAGGTATAGATAGACAATTAAATTCAATGTCATTCCAGCACCGCTGGACTTAGGTTGTCTTTCAAATTTGGACTCTATTGTCAGAGGTTATGGTATGTTATTATTTGCACTTACCGAGCTCGCTAACTCTTGATAAAATCAAAACTTTGAATCGCCTCTCTGATCTGATGGCATTGCGCACATTATTATTACAAATATTGGTGTGCGACCAACCGTCTTCGAACCCACGACCTTATGGTCGTCGGTCGGTTCGAAGCGCAGCGCAACTATGGCGCAAGCCAGAAAAAAGCGGCCGGCGCACATCGGGCGGGCGCACCGCGCCGCGCCGCACCACTTCATACAAAATATAGGAGAGGGAGAGGGACGTGGTGCAAAACAGATAGAAGAATGATGTGCGCTGGCCGATGGCGGGGCGCGCCCCCGCGCGCCCGCGCTTCTTCTATCTGGCCTGCGCCTTGATCACAAGACAGGGTCACTCACTACCACTAGAACATCAGTGCTCCGGCCAAATTCTATGTAAAAAAATGTAAACATAGAAACGACCACGGAATGACAAACTCGGGTCAAACCCGTTTTTTTTTCACTAGCTGGGGTCCCTTTCCCGTAAATCATGTAGGTAGGTATTTATTTATTATTATATACTTACTAGTAGGTACCTACCTACCTATTTAATTATTATTAGACTTACCTACCAAAGTAACAACTTATGTAAGTATCACCCTCCCAATGTACTTACCTAGGTACTAATAACATTATTGACAGGATAGATGAAGCAGTTGTATAAGTAGATAGCCTCAATTTCTTTTGAATCTAATAGAAAACAAAATCCTATAAGGTAAAATACGAAAGTTTGTGAGTTAGTGAGAGTGTATGTTTGTCTGCGCTTACTCCGTAACGGCTGAACGGATTTGGCTGATACTTGAAATACACATAGTTTATGTCTTGGAATAATACATAGGTTATGGTATGGTATGTTTTGTTTTATGATGGTGTATGGTATGGTAGAATGAATGAGAACACTTACTTAGTTAGTTAAAAAAAAACATAAGCACGACGGTTATGGTACGGTATGATCTAGTATCATAGACGTGTAGGTAACAAAATGTCCCCCATAAACCCGAAAGGGGGATATCCCACCGAAGCACGTATAATACACGTCGTCCTCGTGTATACTTTGACGTGTGCAAAAGTTGAATAGGTACATCATAAATTCGTAATTCATTCATTACCTTACAAAAATTAAAGTAACATTATTAATTAACTTGGAGTTTACACAGATAATTTATTTATTATTAATTTATGAATGAAAAATCGTCGTCGTCAAAAGTCGTTGAAAAAACATTGTTCACCAAGACCTGTGGAATAGCCTCTTTTCGAGTTTACAGGGACATTATGATACGCCACGAATGAAGTGAATACCTACTCTCGAACGCCCTTTGTGAGTAAAATCTAAACGGTTTAAGAGTAGTAGAGTTCTCTGTGATAGAGCTCGTCTGGGGAAGGACTACCACCATACCTATTTCTGCCGCCAAGCAGTAATGCTTGCATTGCTGTGTTCCGGTGTGAAGGGTATGGTTTCCAGTGAAATTACTGGCACATGAGGCTTTCTTAGCCTCAAGGTGGCAACCCGCGAGTGATACCTCTCTGGTATTGCAAGCGTCCATAGGCTGCGGTAACCGCTTACCATCTTGTGGGCCGTACGCTTGGTCGCCACTTCAGTTGTATAAAAAAAAAAAAACGGCTATAGATATGGAAAAATGTTGTCGTTTAGATTTTACCCTGTAGATAGTAAAGCAAAAAAAGCAAAAAAAGTATAGCATAGTAGTGCATCAAGTAGTAACATACCTTTAGCATAAAATATTAATATACATAAGTACTTCTTTCAATAAAGTACAAAGCAGTTGGTATAATAGATATGAATGAAAATGTAATAATATAATGGATATAGATGAAAATAATATTCATTTTCTTTGTGAAATTATGTAATTACGTAAAAATTAACATATTTATGTTTGTAACTTTCAGATAACAATGTCGAAAAAAACAAAAAAAACAAAAATTCGGTTGCGTTAAAAGAAAAAAAAGGTTTGAAAAACATATTGAAACGAGCAAGAGAGACAAAAAAGCAAAGGTTTTTTTTTATTTACAATTTATTTGTTATGTACTTTTCGATAATAGTTCGCTGTAGAAGTAGTAGCACTTTGGTGAAACCTTTGTAGTTCAATAAAGTTTTCATCAATTTCACTAAGAAAATATAGATCATCATGGGCTTCCCCATTCCTTCTTGGTCTAGTGAGTGACCAATGCATCTAAAAGCTGTAGTGACCTCCGATCACTTTGATTATTCATGAGAACAATGATGAAATGGTTTATGAGAACGACAGTGGATTTATTCACCATAACAATATTGCATTAGTTCAGGAGAAAGATGATGAAATGATCGATGACACGGATGATTATGACACAGTTATTTCGGATGAAGTAATAATAAATTGCATAATACAAGTTGATAGTTATCTGTAATCAGTATATTAAAATCCACTAGGCAAAGGTTTTTTTCGTGTCCTCGATAATATTTTCCAACGTTTAGGTTTCTTCAAGAAACCAACATAATATTGCGTTTTAATAAATACGTTTAATAAATACTCTGTCTATATAAATAGTCTGCGACACAGATGAGGGGTTATTTGATTTTTTGTTTTAGTGTAAAATAACCTTATGAAAGTACAGTCAAACTGTTCTTGTTTATTTATTTTTGCAAGCAAAAAATTCATAATTATTATAAGGTTACCTACTTATTAGAAAAAGAAAATACTCAAGATACAAAATACACAGCGTGTAAAAAAACGACTAGAGATAATTATAAAGTTGTGATCTTATTATGTTGTACTATGTGTATGAAACTAGAAAAAAACGAGGACGTAAACAAGTCAACATTATTTTTTGCGTTTTTTTCCGCTAAATATTTTCAGAATCATGGTCTGATCTTTCACACCGATTAATCTCGGTAGAAGTCTTTTTACACTCTGTATAAGTTCATGGAGTAACCTAATGTATAAATGTAATATGTGTATAATGTAATGTACCTATGCCCGAAAAGGGGGTATTCACAGTATTCAGGTATAATACCCCTAATGTTATTTCAATTACTTTTTTTTTATACAACTGTAGTGGCAACCATGCGTACAGCCCACAAGATTGTAAGCGGTTACCGCAGCCTATGGACGCTTGCGATACCAGAAGTATCACTCGCGGGTTGCCACCTTGAAGCTAAGATCGAACGCCTCATGTGCCAGTAATTTCACCGGAAACTATACCCTTCACACCAGAACACAGCAATGCGAGCATTACTGCTTGGCGGCAGAAATAGGTATGGTGGTAGTCCTTCCCCGGACGAGCTCTATCACAAAGAACTCTAATACTCTTTTATGCACTATGACTTTTGAAATTTCAAAGTTTTTCATTCATGAAATGCGTAATGTATGCGTAGGTAAATGAAATGAATACTTACTTACTAATTGGACTTTTTAAATACGATATACTTATTCAACTTTTGCACCGTCAAAGTGTTCACGTGCAAGGGTGGAATACCCCCCTTTCGGGATTATAGGTACATTATGTTACACGTTTTAAATAATTAGATATCATACATCACCATACCAGATTAATTAAATTATTACTAGCATCCGTTCGCGTACCTACCTGGTTTATGTGTTCTTCCAAATCATAAATTATGGCATGTGTATTGTAAAACATTAGTAGGTACTTAGATAATAATCAGTACGATTTTTTTTTTATCAAGCGTATTATAAAATAGGTAGGTAGGTAATGAAAAACACTAACTCAAATATTTCATGACCATGACTAAAACTGCACTCTCTCAAGAAATGGACTACCAGCGATTCCAAGCTCTATCACAGTTCCCCGAAAGTTTATATTGCTCCGCTCGCATAGTAAGGCGGCTATAGCACCCGCGCTTTTCAACTGCACTTATTTACTATGCTGCCGCCCTGGCAGGCAGTTGTATACGCTTCAAACTATTTTATCTCGTCTCGTCTCGTCGAGATAAATAGTTTTAGGTAACTACCTAGGTACTTACTGTTAGTGTGATTTCAAATTAGCCGCAAAGTGCCGCGCGGCCACTTTCATCAAGTCACCCTTATTTGTACCTCCAACCACAGAACAGGTATTAGTACTCTCCAACCCCAGCCCTGCTTGTATGGTAGCCGCGCGCTACACGCGCTAATACAATAAAAGTAGGTAGGTATCATGTGCTAGTAATTTCACCGGAAACCATACCCATCGAACTAGAGCACAGACGCGAGCATTACTGCTTGGCAGCAGAAATAGGTACTACAGGGTACTACCTACCTACCTGCCTACCATGTAATGGTTCCTTGAGGACAAAACTGAGAGTAGGTAGGTATACCGTTATAAAGAGCGTGTGGTCCCCAGTCATAATAATAGGTAAGTAGGTACCTAACCTAGCTAGAGTAGGTACCTAGGTTTTAATAAAAAAAGTAAGTAGGTAGGTACTTACATATATATTTAATATGTATACCTACCTACCTATTTTTATTCACGTCATTATCTGTTCAACAAGTAGAGTTAGGTAGGAACATAAGAGTATGCAGTAGACACCTATTTTTAAACATAATCATCCAGTCGACATGACAAAGGATCAAATGTATTTGTCCTTTACTTAGTTGTGTAAGTTACTAACGCACACAACGGTGAGCCGCGCACACATAGAGCCTAGCGTCGCGCGCCCGTAAATACCTAAACTTGACAGCGCTGGATCTTGGAACGGACTCTTAATACTAGACGGAACTGAAGCACCATTATTTTTTTTAATCGTATTAGCTCTGCTAGTCCTCCTACGACGACATGTCTATTGTTCAAGAGTTAAATAGATACCTAGGTCCTAAGTAATTGAAAGACATTGCTGTGCTCATACTATCCCCGATCCGCGTTCATTCAATACCTACCTACATTATTTTAATACTCACGTTTCCTAGTACTGCATAATGCAACCACCATAATCCTAATCCTGGTAACCCCATAGATGCAGTTATTATAACCATCGCTGGAACTATTTGAAACCACATTATTTCCAAAGTCTGTAAAAATAATTATTATTTGAGGAACCTAATGCCTTTCAAAGGACTCTTGTCAGTTTATGATTTTAATTTTTTATGCAAAACGTCAATCAGATTGTCTTTTGGTTTCCACGCAAAAAGGTTTATAATTTTTTGCTAAATAAGTGGGGTAGGTACCTACCAAAAACCAACTCTAAATAAAGGTACTCTTTTAGAGGTACTTTGATTACAAACCATAAATAATTACCTACATTTCAGTCAATCTTAGTCTGTAGCTAAACGTAAACAGATGTAGACTCCCTATCTCGCTGACGTGTTATTTTGTTGTGGTAGTCAAAAGGCACCAGAGGCAGGCACGTTCTAAATAATTTTGGTATACATGTGCGATTTACATTGGGTCATTTGGAGTCAAATGAAGTCAGTGCTGACTTTAAGAACTGACTTTCTCTGTTTATAAGCGCTTGCATTCAGTAGCGGGTCAGCATTGACTATGCTCGAATATGGAGTTACCCAAGAGTTACCATACCACTGGCACTGACTTTGCTACTGACTCAATGTAAATTCATACTGTATGGACTTTTCTTAGAGGTTGTAGTTGAAACCTTTGTAGCGTGAACTTGCATTTATAGCTATATTCATACCATTTATTGTTTATATTTTTGTAAGTTAGCCCATAAATAGGCTGCACCACTGATTTGACACAGTCTGTTCATACCTCGCCAGGTGTGAGTGAATACCTGTAGTAAATCTCGATAACTAAACTGTCTGTAATCACGTACCTTGTCATATTGACATTACACGCACATTAATCAAATAACATTTATTTTATTTTAGCACCCTAAACTTGCCTTTATGTAGGTATAGGGAAAAGCTAAAATAAAAAGGCAGTTGGCATTGATAACTTACCTGGGGAGCTGTTTAAATATGGAGGAGAGGATTTACACAAAGTAGTACAGCAATTATTCGTGCGTATGTGGGAAGATGAGGAAGTTCCTTCCCAATTTGTGATATCCCGTATCTGCTCTCTATATAAGAACAAAGGAGATTAGATTGTAACTCGTACAGGGGCATCTCACTTTTATCTACCTCTGGTAAAATCTTTGCAAGAGTACTCCTCAGTCGTCTAATAGTGATATCCGAGAGTATACTACCTGAAACCCAGTTTGGGTTTCGGCCAAACCGTGGAACCTGTGAAGCAATCTTCTCACTACGTCAAATACAGGAAAAGAGCAGAGAGCAGAGGCAACCTCTGTATCTTTGCTTTGTGGACTTAGAGAAAGCATTCGACAGTGTTCCTCGAGATGCTCTCTGATAATTTTGGACAAACTAGGATGTACTAATAAGTTTATTAAAATGATTAGGCTTCTTCATGACAATATGTCATGTTGCGTTTCTGCAAATGGACAGCAATCAGAGTTATTTTCCATCACCTGTGGAGTTAAGCAAGGTTGTGTGCTCGCACCTACCTTATTCGCCTTATATTTCTCTGTTGTTGTTAGGGAAGCATTGCATGATAATACAGAAGGCATTCGAATCCGATTTCGCACAGACGGTGGTGTTTTCAATTTAGCTAGACTCAAAGCTTTTACTAAAGTCTCTTACGAGATAGTTACAGAGATCATGTATGCTGATGACTTGTGCTTTGTTGCTGAAACCTTTGAGGGCTTGCAAAGTTTGATGAGTAAACTTGACGCTACATGTAATAGATTCGGTCTTAAGATTAGTGTAACAAAGACTGAAGTAATGGTAATGGATGCAGAAAACCATGCTCCGCCGAATTTATCTCTGGGCGACAAGAACCTCAAGCAGGTGGACAAATTTAAATATTTGGGTAGCATCATAACATCAAAAGCCGATCTCGACTCTGAAATTAACAATCGTATCGGCGCCGCTTCCACTGCTTTTGGAAAGCTTCGAGTCAAAGTTTTCCGTTCTCACAACATCAAGTTAAGCACAAAAATTAAGGTTTACATGGCGATTGTCTTACCAAATATTTTATACTCCGCAGAAACGTGGTGCCTGTATCGAAGACATATAAAAACTCTTGATAGGTTTCATCTCAAATGTCTCCGCGATATTATGAACATTCATTGGTCGGATCGTGTTAGGAACACTGATGTACTTCGACGAGCAAATGTCTGCGGAATGGAGGCGTACCTAATGCGTCGTCAACTTCGTTGGTGCGGGCACCTGTCACGAATGTCCGACGAGAGAGTAGCGAAGCGCACTTTCTTCTCTGAGCTTCAGGATGGCAAGCGGAAAAGTGGCGGCCAACTCCTCCGTTACAAAGATGCTCAGAAAAGAAACATGAAAAAGTGCTTGATTAACCCTTCTCGTTGGGAGAAACTGGCAGAAAACCGGCCAGAATGGAGGCGTCTTGTGCAAAATAGTGTACATAACTTTGAAAATGAACGTAGGCGCGAACTAGATTTAAAACGCGACTATCTTAAAAGTAAACCGCCAGTTAATATAGATTACAGCTATGTCAACGGTGTTCTGACATGCACTTTATGTGCAAGAACATTTAAAGCCAAAATTGGTTATGCCAGTCATCTCAGAGCCCATCAAAGAAAATAATTAATTTTATAAATTAAGTAGAAACGTTGTCGCCGTAGCCGAAATCGGCTTGGATGACATCATCATCATCAGGGAAAAGCTAAATTAGTGACCCCGACGTGGAAAAGCTAAACCTTCTAGAACTTCTATTATATACAATTTATTAACTTTGGCAAGTTATTTCAATAATTTTAGTGTAGAGCAGTGTTGTAGTAGTTCGGATGCATTTTTTATCGACACTCTCTTTCATTCAAACATAATACTACTTAATATCTAGGTAGTGCTTCAGAGGTGGTCCCTTAAACATTTTATTGAAATCAGTTCAGTACTTTTTGAATCCTACTATAAATATATAAATACTGCGTAAATCTGTGTCTCCTTGTGTATGTTTGTTAAGTACCAGGTATCTCCTCCGTTTTGACTTTACGGACCTTACCGATTGTTTGGAATGTAAATGGTTTAGGTTTTGGATTAACACAAAGGTTACTTTTTAATCTGGAAAAATGTATTGTTTATTTATTTATTTATTATGGATCACCCACGAAAGATACACAGGCGTAAAAAAAATTAAATTGCAGAGGTACTCAGGTCAGGTTCTCTCTCAATTAGAGGTGACCACATCATGTACCTATCATTGTTCCTGTGGGATAGCATAAAAACTGCAAAAATGCGGGTGAAGCCGCACGGGTCAGGTTGTAAAATAAAATATAATAAAAAATCGGGTATATAACTACATCGCCTCGTATCACCACATTCTGCAGAAACATTTTTTTAGTTTAAAATGTATTTTTTTTGTTTTTAAAATTGTTTATAAAAATATTGAATCTTACTGAGTTAGTGAGATGAGCTAGGCTCAGCTGGCGGGTCATCTAGATGAGCTTCATGAACAGCTCATCTCACTCACTCGTCTATCTCAATCAGTCACCTCACCTCGTTTATGTATGTACTACTGTACATTAGACAACACTATTAACGTGTCATCAAAAATGGCAGCGGTAACGATCGATGAATTCCCTGTCTGGGGATTATTGCCCAAAAAAGAAACAGGAGTTGTTTCGTTTCTCAACAAGCATGAAACCTATGACGGCAGGGACACGGTTATTGCCATTTTTGACTCCGGAGTGGACCCCGCTGCTGAGGGTCTCAAGGTAAAAAAGTGTCTTGTCACGATTTGTTTGGTTTAATTTTGTTCGTTTATTTGTGGATTCTGAGTGAGATTTGCGGTTTCAGGTGACGAGCACGGGTGAGACGAAGGTTATAGAGAGGTTTGACTGCAGCGGGTGCGGAGATGTGGAAACCAGCACTATTATCCGTAAGGTTACCGACGGTAGCATTACCGGCTCGACGGGTCGGAAACTGAAGGTAAATACAGCTCTATTTTCTAATCTATAAAACTTATAAGGTCAGTACGAGGTCATTTTCAATTTATACTTGATAAGTAACAAGTGGTTACAAAGATCAGCTGTTCCTCAGCTGTTCAAAGTCACAACACAAGTTAAAACAGTTGGTACCCGGTATTTTAGTACTAGAAGTACACAGTAACGCTAAATACAAGCTTGTTTGTTATATTTAGATCCCAGAGACATGGAAGAACCCAACTGGTGAGTGGCGAGTGGGAATCCTTTACCCATTTACCCTGTACCCGCCTAAAGTGAGGGAAAGAATGGTCGATCATCGGAAGGAACACTATTGGGATGTTAAGCACAAACTTGCTTTTGCTGCTGCTAATAAAGAGCTGCAGGACTTTGAGACTGAAGTTGGTAAGTGTCTGATAGACAAATGAGGTGTGACCCGAAGGTAATACTGAACTAGATTCTTCTCGGTCTTTAGTAATCTTGTATCTATGCATATTGTGTTTGCCTTTTATTGGTTTCTCACACAGATATATGGTTTCTCATTAGTCTAAAACAGTTGTATGTTAATTTTAATTCGGGTCAATTTAATCACTGATCAATGATTTAAAAAAGCATATTGTTGCAACATTTACAGAAGGGTAATCCTTTTTTTTCTGCCATCAGTCTTGACTATGAGCAGGTTTAGTGTTGGCAGTGTGGCTTGTAGAAGATTTGCTCCAGTGAACATTTGTCCATTTGTTCAGTAATCATGTTCTATCTAATTCCATGATGTGGTAGTCTCTTCAGGTAGCTAGTAGTAGTTAGCTGTGCAGCCAGGCGGTTTAGATGTAGAAGGGTAATCCTGAAACTCTTATTTGACAATTGTGAACATTATCACCCAGCTGTCAATTTGTATGGGCTTTTACATAAAGTGTACTCTTTAGTGCATTAAATGAAGTAAGTAAGTTTGTATGAGTCAGTGGCCAACTCTGGTTACAGAGTTGAGCCGCCCGAAGGCCTCTGTCATGGCCTAACAACTTTGATAAAGCTAGGACCGACTGCTTAACGCGCCCTCCGAAGCACAGGAGTGCTTAGTTGAAATTGCCATTGGCGGTCACCCAAATGATGACTACATGGAACAGTGCTTAACTTCGTTGATCTGTTAGGAACAAGCACCAAAATCTTATAAAAATGTATAGCTGATAAGTATATATATGTTAATTAAAAATGTGCTTTTGATTATGAGCGTTCAGTATACTTTTATATATACTTGATTGTTTTTATACAGTATCAAAATCACCAACTCTCACACAAGAGGAAAAACTACAGAAAGAGGAATTAGAAGCAAGAGTGGAGATATTGCAAAACGCAGAGAAGAAGTACAATGACCTTGGACCCACATATGACTGTATACTTTTCCATGATGGTGAAGTTTGGAGGTGAATATTGTTATTAACTACTTTTACGCCCTTAGCCTAGAATAATCTGGCAACAAACTCGGCTGGGTTCCTAGCTTTTTTTTAATGATCATCATAAAGCTTCAATAAGGTTATAATAGCATTATTCCGATATTCCCAGGGCCTGCATCGACACATCAGAAAAAGGTGAAACAGAAAAGGGCGTGCTGCTGGGAGAGTTCAGCGCGACGCACGACCACCAGCACCTGAGCAGGTTGGACGAGATGACTGTCAGCATCAACGTACACGATGAGGGAAACACGTTGGAAGTCGTCGGGATGTGCTGTGAGTTTGTGATTGATGCTTTTTTTTTCATACAACTGAAGTGGCAACCAAGCGTACGGCCCACAAGATGGTAAGCGGTTACCGCAGCCTATGATATAAGCATCTAACCGCTTACCCACAAGATGGTAAGCAGTTAGACACTTGCAATACCAGAGGTATCACTCACGGGTTACCACCTTGAGGATAAGATCGAAAGCCTCATGTGCCAGTAATTTCAGGAACACAGCAATGCGAGCATTACTGCTTGGCGGCAGAAATAGGTATGGTTGTAGTCCTTCCCCGGACGAGCTCTATAAATATATTGATTGACGACCTAAATTCGTGATTGATGCTATTGAAAGACACTACTTTACACAAAACACTGTATAGACACATCAGCGAAAAGCTGCTCGTGTATAAACATATCAATAAGTAAGTAAATAGCGTGGTGTGTTTATATTATTACTAGTAAACCCGGTGCGGTTTCACCCGCGTTATTTATTTTTTTAACAAATTTTTACACCCTGTATATTTGCTCACCGTTTAAACCTTCCCTGAACTTTTACAAACATTTCAAGACCAAAATTAGCCAAATCCGTCTAGCCTTTTTTGAGTTTTAGCGAGACTAACGCACAGTGATTTATTTGTATAATATATAAGATCGTTTTCAGCTACCCACGGCACGCACGTGGCCGCTATAGCATCAGGCTACTTCCCAACCGAGCCGGAGCGCAATGGCGTCGCGCCAGGAGCCAGGATCATATCCCTCACCATCGGGGACAGTCGCCTCGGCTCCATGGAGACCGGGACCGCTCTGGTGCGCGCCTGCATCAAGGTTATGGAGCTGTCCAAGAAGATGAAGATTGATGTTATTAATATGAGTTACGGAGAGCATGCTCATTGGTCTAACTCTGGGTAAGTTGGGACATGGTAACAGAGCATTGTGTATCGATTAGAGTTTTTTTACTTCCTTTTAAACGCCTCAATAAATAAATAATAAATAAATAATGCTGGACAATCCACACAATATCATCTAGCCCCAAGGTATGCTGCTGTTAAACAGATCTGTGTTATGGGTACTAGATGACTTGATATATATTTAATACAATACACCAGAACACCCGGAACAGATATTTGTAGATCGTACAAACATTTGTCCCGAGGCGGGAATCGAACCCTCAACCTCTGCGTCGCAGGCGGACCTGCGCCCGCTGCGCCACATCGGTCGTCAATGCTCACTCTCTTCAAGATCCATCTATATGCAGCATACTGATTGTACACCATATATATATTTATATTTATTAAGGTCTGCGGATAAATATATCATTGTTACTCAGGGATAATGTATAATTCTAATGGTAAAATACTTTTTAAATCAGACCAGTAGTTTTTGAGTTTATTCGTAACAAAGAAAAATACAATATTAAGAGTGGTAGAGTTCTCTGTGATAGAGCTCGTCCGGGGAAGGACTACCACCATACCTATTTCTGCCGCCAAGCAGTAATGCTCGCATTGCTGTGTTCCGGTGTGAAGGGTCCGGATTACAGGCACATAAGACTTTCCATCTAACGTCTCAGGGTGGTAACACGCAAGTGATATCTATAATGTTGCACGCGTACATAGGTTACGGTAACCGCTGACCATCAAGTGGGCCGTACGCTTGGTTGCCACTTTAGTGGTATAAAAAAAAATTATGCTATCCCACAGGAATAGTCAATTATTCCAGGATAAAAATAGTCTATGGGTTATTCCAGGATTAAAACCATCTACATTCAAAATTTCATCACAACCGGTCGTCACGGAGATACGTGGTAACAAATATTCACACTCATACACACACAGACATCGACGACCGATGTGGCGCGGCGGGCGAAGGTCCTGCGATGCATGTGGTTGCGGGTTCGATTCCCGCCTTGGAACTAATGTTTTTACTATCTGCAAATATGAATAATAAAAAAAATGTATCTATGTACTGTATTGTATTAAGTATATCAGTCATACCATTACCCATAAGCCCATAACACAAGCTCTGCTTAGCTTGGAGCTAGAGTTTGCTCAGGTTTCAGGTTTATGAATATTTATTTCAGAATAAGAATAACTTTACTTACATGAGAATTTCTTACCGCATAGCTAAAACTACTTAAACAAAACAAACACAGATAAAATAAAATAAAAATAAAATAAATTTTTCAAAGTTGTTAGGCCATGACAGAGGCCTTCGGGCGACCTAGAAAGCCTGTCAGCAGAATTGGCTACTGACTCATACGAACTTACTTACTTTTATGGTGTCTGTATGTGTTCCAGACGCGTGGGGTCGATCATCAGCTCCGTGGTGAACCGGTACGGCGTGGCGTGGGTGGTGTCCGCCGGCAACCACGGGCCCGCGCTCGGCACCGTGGGCGCGCCGCCCGACATCGCGCAGACCGTGCTCATAGGTAACATGACCTCACCTGACCTCATCTGACCTCACCTGACCTCACCTGACCTCACCGTACCTGACCTGACATGATCGTGCTATAGGTACCCGCTCTGCTCTGCCGGGCTTGACCTCATTTGATCTTGTACCTGACCTGATCTGACCTCACCTGACCTTATCTAACTTCGTTTGACCTCATCTGACCTGATCTGACCGGGAACTGACCGTTTCGGTTCTTTTGAAAGTCACCGACTTTAAAAAAAAAACTTTTACATATTTATTTATTACTAGTTGACCCGGCGCGGCAATTTTTCCATAATTTCTCACCGTTTAAACCTTCCCTGGACTCTTACAAACATTTTAAGACCAAAATTAACCAAATCGGTCCAACCGTTGTCGAGTTTTAGCGAGACTAACGCACATCAATTCATTTTTATATATAGGAAGATTTCTAGATAGAGTATGTAAACGATTGAATTTGCAGGGGTGGGCGCATACGTATCTCCGGAGATGATGACGGCTGCGTACTCGATGCGGACGAAGCTGCCGGGCGGCGCCTTCAGCTGGAGCTCGCGCGGGCCCGCGCCCGACGGCGCCGCCGGCGTCGCCCTCTGCGCGCCCGGCGGCGCCGTCGCCTCGGTAGCTAGGTACTACCCTAGCGTCTAGAGCCTCTAGCCTCTAGCCTCTAACCTAGTATCAGTAGTCTGGTTAGTTTGTCCGATGATCGGGCTGATGAGACTTTGTCGTCTCAGTAGGTGATTAAAATCCGCGGACTACTAAGACTTTATGTCCGTGAGTAACTGTCGGTCAAACAGTTTGGTTAGTGTGAATTATTCCCATCTCCAACCCAGCTTTCCACCCTAGATTGGAAGTCTACAGATCTACTTATCCACCCAGATCGAAATTAGTACCTAGGTTTAGTTATGCTAGGTTAGTGAAAAACTATAGAAGCTCCAGTATTTTAGTATACTGACAGTAACTAACGAACAAAAAGTCTCAGAAATCCGAGGATTTTAATCACCGAACTACTGAGACGACAAGGTCTCATCAGTCTGATCATCGCACAAACTAATCGGCCTACTGGTATTAGGCCTAGCCTCTAGCCCCTAGTGCTCATTATGACAGCCTTCTTATGTTCCACCCTGCTGGAGCACTGGCCTCTCTCGAGCGAGAGTGTGCAGGTCTTAATCCACCACGCGGACCCTATGCGGTGCGGTGGATGGCACATGTCTTTCGAATTTTAATTTCTTGGACATGAAGTTTCCTCACGATGTTTTCCTTCACCGTATGAGAGCACTGGCATTGCACATACATTTTTCAAGTAAAAAATCCATTGGTGCACGACCGGATTTGAACCCACGACCTTAGGATCGGAAGGTGGGGTATCTACCACTAGACCACCAGTGCCCTTAGTGGTAATATTTGTAAATGTTTCATTTTCCTTGCAGGTTTACACTAAGGAATACTCAATTGATGAATGGGACCTCAATGGCAGCGCCACACGTCGCCGGCGCTGTAGGTAAGCGAAGCATTCATATTTTAACAATTATCCTATCAAAAGTTAAGTTTATTCTTCTTCTTATCGTGTTAAATTAGATTCCTCAGACTCTTCTCGACCAATAAATGGCAACCTCGATAGCTTTATATGTTGCTCTATATAAATCCTGGTGCAGGTGGTAGTGCATAACGAACAGGATAGTAGTTGTGGCATATTTTGTACAGGAGCTCCGCAATCACACTGTACTCTGGTATGCCCCATCTATTTTACCTGGTGGTAGGACTCTTCAGCAAGAGTTCGTCTTGGTGGGTACCACTGCAGTGTCAGATATTCTACCTCCAAGCAGTAGTGTGCAAGCTGCACTGTGTTTAGGTTTGAAGGGCACTGTAACAAGTGAAATTACTGGGCCAACAATGTCTCGGGGGGATAAGCGCAGTGCAGTGCCACGCAAACACTTAAAACTTAAGCTTTGGGTGGCACTGCATCTGTAATAGTCAGGCGTGGTGCTTAACATCAGGTAGGCGCCTTGATGATCTTATCACTTGCTGACATAAAAAAAAAAAATGACCAGTTAAAAGTTACGTTTGAGTTTTGCCACACGCGGCGGGGTCTGCCGGCGAGGTCCTGGAAAAATTACAGTTCCCATTTCGACGCGAACGCAGCCGCGGGCAACAGCTAGATACACTAATAATCCGACTTCCTACTTATATTCTAAATGCAAAAGTCTGTGTGTATGTTTTTTACCACTTATCTCCAAGACGACTTAACCAATTGTGATGAAATTTGGAAACTATCTTGTTTAAGTTCTGGAGTAACACATATACTTATTAATCCAAAAAAATCCTGTGGGATAGCATAAAAAATGAAAAACCACGGGAATAACCGCATGGGTCAGGTCGTAATTTATAGAACTTCTAATAATAATATGATAGTGTAATTGTGAAGTGTGATGATGGCAGAAGCCCTTTATGGTTGTGCTGATGTTCCTGATGGTGACAGAAGGCCATAAATGACGTTGTATGTACGGTTCCAGCGGCGCTGGTGTCTGGTCTGAAGGCGCGGCGGCTGCCGTACTCTCCGTACTCGCTGAAGCGCGCGCTCGAGAACTCCGCCACGTACCTGCCGCACGTGGAGCCCTGGGCGCAGGGCGCAGGCCTGCTCAACATAGAGAAGGTACACAACCCAAGTAGCAATCAAATGTCTTAAAAAGGAATTGTAGATATCTTGAAGGCAAGTAGACGAATTCCAGCTATTGTCTTGGCTAAGATTAACATGTCCCTCAAGATATCTTCAAGATACACTCCAAGGGTCAGTTAAGTAAAAATTGGCACACCCTTTAAGGACATGTTAAGACAGAGTTAATACTACTGTTTAGATAAACTTTAACCCTAGTTAAGAATGTGGTTTTTGTAGATCTCTAAACACTGATTTCAAGATATCTTGTAGGTTGACTTTAGATTACGAAATAGACTTCAAGATTTCTACAATACCTAATTAAAACTATCAATATTGAATTGCAGACATTCAATGTTATCTTATTGAAGTAAAATTTAAAACTTATTTTGCTTTAAAATGTTTTAAGTAACTATATTTTAGAAAATATGGTGTACTTTTTCATTAATACAAATACTGTTTTAACATTTATAAAAATGGCAATGAAACAACTAATTTTATGTCTAGAAAAGGCTCTCTTAAGGCGTTATATGCATTGGAATTTTAAAACGCATGATTGTTTCTCGTGTAAAATCTGTAGATAGTGCTATAAAACAGACGGGCTTTTGAAATACTAGAAGAAAAACAATAAAATTTTTGTATAATAATAATGCAATGTGTTTTTTTGCATATCATTGCAAAGTGCTACATTTTCTATAAACATACAAATTATTAATGTAGTTAGAATTACGATAACAAAAATAATTATGTTCAATCTACTCTAGTTTTTGATGAAGTGTTGTCGGAAAATGTATAATTATTTTTTCACATAAAGTGCAAAATGGCGTTAAATCTTATGTTTCTATACGAATTAAGAGTTTAGATAATATTGATTTTGTAAGGCTAGTTAAGACAAAGTAAAGACAAATTACATTTGAAGTAGTATTAGTTAAGAGATATTATACTTAACTTTTTCTAAAAACAGTATTGGCGAATTACAATTTAAACCATTTTGGTATTAAGTGATTCTATAGTTTGATTTAGTTAAGAACAGATTACGTCTTAATATTTCCTTTATTGACATTTCATAATTCTTCTATTTTGTGGTGGAAATAGATGAGTTTATGCGATAAACAACAAGTGTTCTAGCGTCTTTTGGTACAACACCTGGATCATACTTGTTAATAATTTGCAATAAGTCATTGATTGCAGTATGTGGTATATTGTGATCAATAGACCAGTTTCTTAATTGGTCTCTAAAATAAAAACCACGATCAACTATCGATTCGTTACAATCAGCTGTCGATTCATTAGAGTCGGAATCACTGTTGTCCACTTGTACTATTTCCAAATTTTCCGCGGTATCATCTTCGTCATCCATTAACGACACTGAGGTCCGACTCGAAGATATCGCATTGCTGACGCTTGCAGCATTTAAAGGCACATTGATGGAGTTTAATTTAATACGTACACGCCGACGAAATGCACCAGATCTTTTTATTTTCCCAACTTCATTCATATTTCTTTTTGGTTATATATTGGAAGAGATCGTCCCGTTAAATGTATTTTTACTGTAAACTTACTAATTTAAGTAAATATTGAATTAAATGAACTCCAGAAAAACTGTTTCTAGAACTTGGTATTAAAAGCCTCTGAAATTTACCTAGAAAATCTTTTTTTTCTTAGTAAGTTTTAAATTATACTTCAATTATTCAAATTAGTTTTAAGTGAGCTTTCAAATAATCAGAGTTTAGTCAAAAATATATTTTTAGTTTTAAGTGTAGGCATACTTAATTCAAACTAGTTTTAAGAAGACTTAACTTGGTTTTTAGTATCCCTTACTTGCTTAAGTAGCGGTAGTTTAAAGCTATTTAGTATTAAAGAAAGAAAAGACTTAGGGAAATCCTTTTTGATTCAGCAAAATCCAACTTTAGATAGAGTAAAGATATGTAAGATTTAACCACTATTCTTATTTGCTACTTGGGAACAGATGGACCGGTGACGTTAAAGCGGTCGCAGGAAGTCGGCGCATGGTGAAAGCTCATGTTTTTATCGTCAGTTGGGTATTTTTGCTACTTCCTCGTTCTTGCTCTCTTTGGTAATTTGGTGATGATCTGATGAGGGTTTTTGGCGTGAGAGAATAGCTCCACAATATGCAGTAAATTAATCATCATCAACCTATTGCAGTCCACTGCTGGACGTAGGTCTCTCCCAACGCGCGCCACTGAGCCCGATCTTCGGCTTTCCTCAACCACTTTCTGCCAGCTACATTCCGCAAGTCATCGCTCCATCTAGCCGGAGGGCGTCCTACACTACGCTTGCCTAAGCGCGGTAAATAACTCACTATCAAAGTTTGTAACTCAGTCTACCGTTCAACAACTAGGTACTTTTTTATCGACCTACCTTGTCCCACTGCTGAGTAAAAGTCTCTCCCGAAAACCATTCATACCGGTCCTAACTACCGGTAACTGAGCAAAGGTCCTAAGTTTTCAATTTATCCCTGTCCTATAAAAGTTAATTTACAACACAGGCGTTCGAGTTACTATCAACATACCACGACGCGGTGGAGCGAGACGTCACGTTCAACATCAGCTGCGGCGCGCACAACGGCAAGGGCATCCTGCTGCGGCCCAAGCTGCGCGCGCAGCCTGAGGACATCGCCGTCACCATAGAGCCTCAGTTCCTGCTCGACCATCAGGACGCTGAGAGTGACTATATTAACTGACTAAATAAAGGACAGGGGTATACTCGCGGCAACTGTCTTAGTTCAACGCATGTTGGTGACAACTGTGGTATTCAAATATTTTTTTTTTTATGTCAGCAAGTGACAAGACAGTCAAGATGCCCACCTGATGTTAAGCACCACGCCTGACTATTACAGATGCAGTGCCACCCAAAGCTTAAAGTTTTTAAGTGTTTATGTGGCACTGCACTGCGCTTATCACACCGGGACATTGTTGTTGAGTCTCTTTCGCCCAGTAATTTCACTTGCTACAGTGCCCTTCAAACCTAAACATAGTAATGCTTGCACAGTACTGCTTGGAGATAGAATATCTGACACTGCGGTGGTATCCACCAAGACGGACTCTTGCTGAAGAGTCCTACCACCAGGTAAAGTATGTTGCTAGTTACATTTTAAATACGGCGTGTAAGCGTCTTAATAAACCAGTTAAGAGTAGTAGAGTTCTTTGTGATAGAGCTCGTCCGGGGAAGGACTACCACCATACCTATTTCTGCCGCCAAGCAGTAATGCTCGCATTCCTGTGTTCCGGTTTGAAGGGTATGGTTTCCGGTGAAATTACAGGCACATGATACTTTCCATCTAACGTCTCAAGTGATATCTATGATGTTGCATGCGTACATAGGCTACTGTAACCGCTGACCATCAAGTGGACCGTACGCTTGGTTGCCACTTTAGTGGTATAAAAAAACAAAAGTTATGCATCCAATTGTTCACAGGTGGTCAAAATTGCTCAATTTCAATTGTTCACACGTAAATGAGATAGTTGCTCAATGTGTTCATATAGAGAAAAATTATTGATAGATTCCCGCGTTACTTTGCAGAAATCCATTACAAGATAAAAAAAACAGACGAAAAAATCTCTTTGGCTCCAGCGCTCGACGGAGCAACACGTCTGCCGGAGAACGATTCGATGGTTCTGATGATGTCCCGGGGAGGGATGAAACACGTGTCGATATTTTTCTTTTGAGGTTAACTGTGGTAACTGTGTGACCTGCCCCCTGATTGCGTAACTCGATTTCAATCAGCGCACTGTCGATAAGCTGTCGCATTCATACAAAATACGACAGTTTTTGATTGAAACCAAGTGAAATCGATTGCAACCGAATTAGGCAATCGGGGGGCTGGATACTTAAAAGGTTAACGGAAGTAGTACTAGAGATTTTTCGTCTGTTTTTTTATCTTAAAAACGATATTAGTTATAGTAAGAAGTGCTAAGAGGTGTGTCGTTTGTTTGTGTGAGATGTGGAGGTGTGCGCGCGGCAGATAGCGTTCAGCGTGCGCGTGGCGCTGGCGTGCGGCGCGGGCGCGTGCTGGGTGAGCGCGGCCGCACATCTAGACATTATGAACGCCGCGAGACCCACCGCGCTGCGCCTCGACCTCGCCGCGCTGCCGCCCGGACCGCACTTCACCAGGTAACAAAAAAAATAATATTTCGAGACAGTTGATAGTGGTAATAATATTAAAAGTGTACATCTAAGCAGTTAAGCATATACGAGTACATTTAGATCATAAGTCTTTGAAAATGGCCGCCATTCAGCATTTGCAGCATACATACTACTTTAGCGCTGGTTACCAGCTAGCCTGTCAACTTCATCGGGCCCTTTTATTCGCTGCAAGTCGATCTACTCCAGCTTCGCACCCGTGAAAAGCTGGAACGGATCGCTAGAAATAAATATAAACCAAAAAAATACGGCTAGAGGACATTAAGGGATAAAAAAGTTATACGAGGTTTTCGTTCGTATAAAATTAAAATATCAATTATGTACAGATTGACCGCGTACAATTAGTGTGAGCGCGTGCTTGACGGTCGGCGTGTCGCAGGCGAATAGACCGTTTACAGGGAAGTTTGTGGTGAGCTGGTCGCGGATCCGGTCTGGCGCAGTGTGCGTGCGTATCGGCGCCAACACCTATGTTACTCAGAGATAATGTAGGATTACAATGGTGAAAGATTATAAATATATTTGAAATACCAGTAGTTTTTGAGTTTATTCATAACAAACACAAAATACAAATCTTCTCACTTTATAATAGTAAAGAAAGAAAGAAAGAAAAGTATTTATTCGACAGCACAAACAAAAAACACAGAGCAGAAACAGACTGGCAGTGTTCAAACCAATGAACATGTCATAATAATCTAATACCTTATTTGCATTATATAAATTGAAACATAGGCAAATCAAGTCGACGGCTAAACATTGCTCGCATTGCTGTGTTTCGGTGTGAAGGGTATGGTTTCCGGTGAAATTACTGGCACATGAGGCTTTCGATCTTAGCCTCAAGGGTGGCAACCCGCGAGTGATACTTCTGGTATTGCAAGCGTCCATGGGCTGCGGTACCCGCTTACCATCTTGTGGGCCGTACGCTTGGTTGCCACTTCAGTTGTATAAAAAAAAAAAAAAAAACATATATCAATACGATTGTTGTACTTCCGCAGTCGCAGCATTTTAGAGACTATACTATAACAGCACGTTCAAGGGTAATCATAACTAAACAAAGTACCGCACGTTCATGTAAGCATAGATGGTGGTATAAATAATGTAATGTTTACTGAATAAAGGGTTGTCATCTAGCAATAAATAATAATAATAATAATAATGCTGAACAATCCACACAGCATCATCTAGCCCCAAAGTAAGCTGCTGTTAAACAGAGCTGTATTACTGTTTGGGTACTAGATGACTGATATATATTTAATACAATACAATAAATAGATAGATATTTTTATTATATATAGCAAATACCCAGAACACCCGGAACAAATATTTGTCGATCGTACAAACATTTGTTCCGAGGCGGGAATCGAACCCGCAACCTCTGCGTCGCAGGCGGACCTGCGCCCGCTGCGCCACATCGGTCGTCATCACTGGGTTTGGTTATTTCCTACCCTTTTATTTTACATTACTTAACTTTACTCAAGTTAACTTACGGGGAGATAGCCCCGACAGGCAGGACGCTTGGGTGAAATAATAATTGGGATGTCTTCTGCTCGAAGCGCCGATACCGGAGTTGTTTACAAGATAAGATAAGATAAGATATTTTATTACATCACAAAACAATTAACATAACTAGCCGAAACAATAAAAAATCATCATCATGACAGCCTTCTAATGTTCCCACTGCTGGGACACTGGCCTACTCTCAGGCGAGAGTGATTGGGTCTTAATCCACCACGCGGACCCAATGCGGATTGGTGGATGGCACATGTCTTTCGAATTTTTAGTTCTTGGACATGCCAGTTTCCTCACGATGTTTTCCTTCACCGTATGAGAGCACTGGCATTGCGCACAATAAAAAATACTTAAATGTAATGTACCGCTATAATTAGGGTGAGTGGGTAGGTAAGTAAGTAAGTAAGTAAGTTCGTATGAGTCAGGCCAACACTGGTGACAGAGTTTCTAGGCAGCCCGAAGGTCTCTGTCATGGCCTAACAACTTTGAAAAAGCCGGGACCCACTGCTCAACGTGCCCTCAGAAGCACGGGTAGGTAACCACCTACTCAGACCACTAAAGGTGTAGTTACAGTGCGGTGTAGTGTAGATGACATGCCTTTGGGCAGCCTAAAGGCTCAAGAATTAGCCATTGACTCATAATAACTTACGTGATTGTTTCCAGTTTAAACGGTTACGACACGTCGTGCGTGGAGAAGGGTCCGGTGTTCCGGATCCCCATCACGGTGTTGCAGCCGCAGCCGCTGGACGAGTCCAAGTGCAACCCCTTCGTGGCGGAGACGGGAGTGCTCTTCAAACCTGACACTATCCACAGGAAAATATTAATACGTTAGTTTTTTTTTTGGCATATTAATTTTTTTCCTTACCCGTGGACCACCTTTAATAAATAATAAATAAATAATAAATAAGTAACGCTGGACAATCCACACAGCATCATCTAGCCCCAAGGTAAGCTGCTGTTAAACAGAGCTGTATTATGGATGTTAGATAACTGATATACTTAATACAATACAATACATAGATAGATATTTTTTTATTATATATAGAAAATACCCAGAACACCCGGAATAAATATTTGTAGATCGTACAAACATTTGACCCGAGGCTGGAATCGAACCCGCAACCTCCGCGTCGCAGGCGGACCTGCGCCCGCTGCGCCACATCGGTCGTCGGTAACCTTGTTAGTAACACCTAGGAGTACCACGGTAAATAAAAAAACCCATCATCTTATTATTCTAAAAAACGTAGTGGTTATGGTATAAAAATCCTGTAGTTCATCTTATTCATTTAAAAAATTGGTTATGGTTCACCTGAAAATATCTACCTACATTTGACTTGCATCACAAATGTGACACATTTTAAGTTTTGATGACAGCTGTCAATTTGACATCAGTCATTCAAAATTAAGATCTGAACGGCACCTTTCTAACTTTTACCACCGCAGTGTCAGATATTCTACCTCCAAGTAGTACTGTGCAAGTTGCACTGTGTTTAGGTTTGAAGGGCACTGAAGCAAGTGAAACTACTGGGTGAAAGAGACTTAACAACAACGTCTCGGGGTGATGAACGCAGTGCAGTGCCACGCAGAACTCAAACACTGGGGCGTGGTGCTTAACACCAGGCAGGCGTTGTCGCGTTGGTCTTGTCACTCGCTGACATAAAAAAAATGATTGTTAATTGTGATCGGTTGTGTCAGCGCCGGGCGGCGCGACGTGGGGCGTGGTGCGCCTGTCGACGTGCACGGGCGCGCGCACGGGTCGTTTCCTCGTGCACGTGATGCAGCTGGTGCCGCAGCGCAGTTGCCGGTGCCACGAGACGCAGAAGCTGCTCTCGCTCGCGGCCGACGCGCCCGCCGTGCTGCCCTTCCAGTGTATAGTGAGTGTACCCTTCTCCTACCATACGTACCTTTGCGTTGGGTGATTTGATAGGTGAGTTTCGGAGCTGGTGAGCCCCCGGTAACACACTCCGCAACCCGCACCCTGTACCCCCCGTTCAAGTTCAAGTTATTTGTTGGTAACATTAGGTAGGATACATGTAATTTTTTAGGTCTAGGTACCAAAGACTTACTAAATTTTAATTAACCCTCTTTTTGAATACCGATCTTCTTTTTTTTTACATCATAGCATCTAATAGTTTAACGAAGCAACACAAACGGACACTGACAGAATTGTGACTGTCATGTCATATCATAAGTCACAGAAGCCATAAAATAAAAAAGTCAAAGTCATTTCTACAATGTTTTGCTTGGATGTTTTGGTTGAAATTTCCACTGACGGTCACCCATCCAAATGATGACTACGCGAAACAGTGTTTACCTTTATTGATCTGTTATGAACAACTTAATTTAGGACACTAGCTCAGAGCGAGAGTAATCGAGTCTGATGCGGATTCATGCAAATAAAATGATTTCTCTGAAATACTCCTAGCACAATAATTCTCATTGTCGTCTCCAGGGAGACGTGACCATCGAGGTGGCGATAGCGAAGTACTGGGCGAACATAGGCGACATGGAGGTGGACTACAGCATCGAGTTCTTCGGGCTGAAGCCGGAGTGCGGGCCGCGCGTGGTGGTGGTCTCCAGCGACGGACCCGCGCGGGTCAACGTGACCGCGCTGCGGACCCTGGACGTGCAGCCCTCGGCGCAACTCAAGTACATGGAGCCTTCGGTCAAGTACGTATCTAAACCATCAGTACTAGCGACCATAAGCTAAATGGATGTCAAATATCTACGAAAAGGGTGTGCAGCCTTTTGTGCGAACCTTCAATCAAACTTTTCATGAGTACTAGGCGAACATAAGCTGAATAGAGATCAATCGTCTATGTGAAGGGTATAATGTACAAACCTTTGTCTGAACCTTCAATCAAATACATTTTAAACTCTTTTCATTAGTACCAGGCAAACATAAATTACATTATAATAATATCTAGACTACAAAACTTGGTAAATAACTTCTTTTTGGGATCTCTATAAAGATATTCGAGCGGTGGCTTAGCGGTTATGGGGGTTGACGGCTGAATCCTGACCGCTTGATTTTTTTTTCTCTGTTCATCTGCGATCAGTCTTGAAAATTTATACATTTTTGTTAAAGATTATAATAACCCTAAAATGATTTCGCCTCAAGCGGAATTTAAACTTAGTCATTGAAGGCTTGGATAACTGCAACGTTTCCCCTGTAGGTGGAGCTATCGGCGACATCCCAATGATTATTTCGTCCAAGCGAGATATTTCTCGATAGCTCAATTGGTAGAGCACCCGCGTATCAAGTGTTGGTTGCGGGTTGATTTGAACCCGCTTGAGGCGAAGTCATTTTTGGTATATTATACTCTTTAGTATTACTTAGTGTGATGGTAAGTTACTTAGTGTGAAGGTAAACACTATAGCAACAAAAATCATATTATTTTATTGTTTAATAAAATTAAAATGTTATTGCTTGCAGGCCGGTGGAGTCAAAGATAGTGCCTCTAACAGCGCGAGACGTGATCCCGCCGGGTCGACAGATCTACCAACTCATCAACACATACAACTTCCACGTCACTAAAGCCACGGACGTGAGTATATACAATACAATACAATACAATACAATCGTTTATTTCTTGCAAGTAAATGATTTACCAATGTTGGTAAAAGCATATTTTTACAATGTCAATGATACTTATAAAAAATATAAAACACACAAATATATATATGTATGTTTAGGGTTCTGTACCTCAACAGAAATACTGGCACCAGCGGGTTGATCACATAAGTCTGTTAGCGACCAATCTCCATCGATCTCCATCTGTTATTAGACAGTTTGACCATAGCTCTTCTGTCATAATAGACAGTTTTGAGACAGCTGGAACTTTTGTAGAATTTATTTAGTCTTTCAGTCAGGTAAATATATTGTAAATGTTGTAAATATATTGTAAAGATCTCCATCTGTCTTATAAGACAGTTTGACCATAGCTCTTCTTCAAAACGCACCCGTGCGAAGACGGGGCGGGTCGCTGGTAATAAATATAGTCTATGTTACTCAGGGATAATGTAGCATTCTAATGGTAAATATTCTATTTTTTGAAATCGGACCAGTCTTTTTTGAGTTTATTCGTAACAAACAAAAAATAAATCTTTTCTCTCTAAAATATTAGTATAGTGTCTAGTAAATATAGATCAATATTCTCGCAGGTGTCCCCGATAGTGTCGTTGCTGTGCGACATGCTGTACGAGTCGGAGTTCGAGTCCCAGATGTGGATGATCTACAACAGTTGCAAGCAACTTATGGCCACCGGCGACGCTTACCCTTCCAAGGTAATTCAGATACATCATGACAGCCTTCTAATGTTTCCGGAGCGCTCGTGACGTAGCTGGCCAAGTTGTTCTTAACAGATCAACGAAGTTAAGCACTGTTCCGCGTAGTCATCATTTGGATGGGTGACCGCCAGTGGCAATTTCAACTGAGCGCTTCCTTGGTTCGGAGGGCACGTTAAGTAGTCGGTCCCAGCTTTTTCAAAGTTAGGCCATCACATAAGCCTTCGGGCGGCCTAGAACTCTGTCACTAGAGTTGGCTACTGACTCATACGAGCTTACTACCTTACCTACCTACCTACCTTATTATTTAAATGTCAAAGCTGATGGTTTTCCTAAAATTAAATAAATAAATCTGTTAAGAACAACTCAGCCAGCTACATCACGAGCTCTCTGTTTTAAAATATCCTATATTATAAGTGTAATGTTCCAGTACTCAGTGAAGTCGAATGTCTATATTATAAGTGTAATGTTCCAGTACTTGGTGAAGTCAAATGTCCTATATTATAAGTGTAATGTTCCAGTACTCGGTGAAGTCAAATGTCCTATAATATAAGTGTAATGTTCCAGTACTCGGTGAAGTCAAATGTCCTATATTATAAGTGTAATGTTCCAGTACTTGGTGAAGTCAAATGTCCAATATTATAAGTGTAATGTTCCAGTACTCGGTGAAGTCAAATGTCCTATAATATAAGTGTAATGTTCCAGTACTCAGTGAAGTCAAATGTCCTATAATATAAGTGTAATGTTCCAGTACTCGGTGAAGTCAAATGTCCTATAATATAAGTGTAATGTTCCAGTACTCGGTGAAGCTGGAGAAGGGCGAGTACGTGCTGCGGCTGAACGTGCGGCACGAGCAGCGCTCCCTGCTGGAGAAGCTGCAGGACATGCCGGTGGTGATGCAGCAGCGCCTGCAGACGCCCATCACGCTGGACGCCTACTGCTCGCCGCATCTGGTACATTATATTATCTTAACAAAACATACGTATGCTCTCCTCCAGAAATATCTTAGGCTAGATTTTTTTTTTTTTCATGTCAGCACCTGATGTTAAGCACCACGCCTGACTATTACAGATGCAGTGCCACCCAAAGCTTAAAGTTGAACAGTGACAGATGTGTTACACAATAATACATAGTACTACTTATATTATTTCACTTGTACCGTGTACTTTTACCTGGTGGTAGGACTCTTTAGCAAGAGTCCGTCTTGGTGGGTACCACCGCAGTGTCAGATATTCTACCTCCAAGCAGTAGTGTGCAAGCTGCACTGTGTTTAGGTTTGAAGGGCACTGTAGCAAGTGAAATTACTGGGCGAAAGAGACTTAACAACAATGTCTCTGGGTGATAAGTGCAGTGCAGTGCCACACAAACACTTGAAAACTTTAAGCTTTGGGTGGCACTGCATCTGTAATAGTCAGGCGTGGTGTTTAACATCAGGTGGGCGCCTTAATTGTCTTGTCACTTGCTGACAAAAAAAAAAAACTTGCATCTGGATCAAATAGACACACTTATTTGATCAGAACCCGAATGAAACCGTAATATACATCGGAGCATACATCTGGGTAAGCACATCCACAGCCCTGAAGAGCTAAGAGACATCACCCCTAAGCAAATCATACACGTTTTAAGCCGGAGTGAGGTTTATTTAGCACCTTTTTACCCCTATTTACCCCTTCTGTGAAAAATTGCATTAATTTGTTTTTTTTTATTGGATATCATTGCCTTACAAAGAGTCAAGCTCACGCGCCAGTTTTCGTTTTAAAAATCTCGTGTTCAACGAAAAAATAAATGCACGTTATATCTACACCATTTCCTTCCTTGTGCTGGTAACTAAAGGCCCACTATGCTAAGGAATCCCTGTCTTCACTATCAAACATTTACAAAGTGTGCTATGCACATCGGTCGCTGATCAAATCGCCGTTTTATAAAATTGTACCAACATATTTCTGTTTTCATGCACTCCATTCAGATCTCCCAGTACAATTCGGTAAATATTCCATACATGAAATAAAGTTAGCATATGTCTGATTGCACCAACCTAGTTTGATTAAAATCTCCTTTCCTTGTGTGTGATTTGTGAACGGTAGGATGATTATGTAAACTGTTCGTAATGTCTATTGCATAGTTTCAAATTCAGTCGTGGCAGTGTTATTAATCTATCATATTGAACTGCTTCTCTGCAAGTTGCAAGATGATACAGGCGTGGCGCTTTCAGTACAGTTCGTACGCCACGCCAAGTCACTCCCTGCCACGTTTAATTACTTAAGCCGCGTTTCTATAATGTACGAGTATAGTTCTCGAAACGGATCTCGGCCGTCGTGAAATTAGCCGTTTCGATGCGCAATGGAGCTTTTTGAAACTAAATTGTCTTTGCGCATCACAAACGGAACTTCATGGAAGCCTAGATCCGCTGTGCGAAATATATCTACTTCCATGTCTCATGTAAACTCGGTTATTTTTTCCTTATAAATGCTACATATTATAGAAATGTGATATGAATATAGAGTGACTCTTAAAAGATCCAAGAAAGAAGTGAAAGAAGTATCGGTTGGTGCAATATAGGCATTGGATTGTGGTTACTATATTATACAAGTCTGCGTTTTTCAGGCTTTGACCGGCGCTAAGAAACTCAGTTCAACTTCAGTCGCGACCGGGACGGTGCTGCCCATATACTTCGCTACTATACCTATAGAAAAGTGAGTCAATATACGAGTACATACTCATTATTCTAACTAAATACAGGGGCATATTTGAGATGGGGTAGTAATTAACGACCTTAATCATTATAATTACAAAAAAAATTCGGGGGGGGGGAGTAAAACCGGTGGGAAGAAGGGAGCGGTCATTCCGGACGCATTCTCTGTCCTGCGTCCATAGTTAGCACGTAACGTACAATATTGCAGATTAACCCGCGCGAGCCTGAGCGGGCTGCCGCTGTCCGGCAGCGTGACGTTCGCGAAGGAGGAGGCGGCGCGGCGCGTGGACAGCGCGGCGCTGCACTACACGGCGGACGCACGTCGCGCCGCGCCCCCCGCCTCCGCCTCCGCGCCGCGCGACCCCGCGCGCACCAAGCACGACGACTACATGGACGCGCTCAAGGACTTCACCACCACCTGGCTCGCTAAACTGGGTACGCATCTCTCGCCGGATCTAGGCTTCCGTGAACTTAGCCGTTTGTCTATTTATACGTCCACTCTCCACGAAAGCGCCTGTTCAAATGTACAATAACATGGCGGCTCATGTGTCTCGAAACGCGCGGCTCGTCCGATGCGCGCTTCATCAGACACCCGCTTGCATATATTTATTTATTTATTTTATTTTAGGAAAACCAACAGCTTTTACATTTAAATATACACTTGGGTAGCTATGGAGAGCCAATTACAGGTTCTCATGTATTCGCTATGACCAAACGCGGGCTCTGTAAGAAAGAAAAATTATTTACGTTATGATAACTGCGTAGAATCGTCGACGACGAGCCATGTTTTAGAGCTGTTCTGACGGCTTTTTTAAGGTATCAATAGAAAACCGTTTTACAATATCACTTAACACTATAATCGTCGAGTGATCTAATACATTACTAAAGAACCAATTTCATAATGGCCTAGATCTTAGTAACACCATAGAGAAATTAGAAAAAAATATAAAACTAACATTATAATACAATTTTATTTTTTTGTAAACAAATAAAGTTCTATATGAAAAATGTTTGTTGTGTTGAGGTTCCTAGAACGGGAACACTGGAGGTCCGCCATGACAGCTATTAGCCAATGATCGTGACGCATCTTGACTTTGACAGTACCTAATAACCCAGTTGTTCGTTAAACCCGCCATGTTGTTTTGCATTGTGTTGCACTCCTTCACAAAGATAAACTTACATAAGATTGTGAAAGAAGCTAAAATAAATTAAATAAACAGCTTAGAATGGTTTCTTTATTGAATATCTAAATATCTAGACCCCTACAAAGGACCTAGGCCCGGCTCCATACATCGAGAAACAACTCCTTTCGGTTGATATTGCAACTTACGGTCAGAAGGCCTATCGCGAAAAACTCGTTTGACAATTGTAAGCGTAACGTATCATCCACCTGTCAATTTGTATGGGGATTTGTACATCGTCTCTTTAGTGTAGTTTTTTTTTTTTTTTTTATACAACTGAAGTGGTAACCAAGCGTACGGCCCACAAGATGGTAAGCGGTTACCGCAGCCTATGGACGCTTGCAATACCAGAGGTATAACTCGCGGGTTGCCACCTTGAGGCTAAGATCGAAAGCCTCATGTGCCAGTAATTTCACCGGAAACCATACCCTTCGCACCGGAACACAGCAATGCGAGCATTACTGCTTGGCGGCAGAAATAGGTAGGTAGTATCAAGAGTATTAGAGTTCTCTGTGTTAAAGCACGTCCGAAGGACTACCGCCATACCTATTTCTGCCGCCAAGCAGTAATGCTCGCATTGCTGTGTTTCGGTGTGAAGGGTAGGGTTTTCGGTGTAATTACAGGCACATGAGGCTTTCGATCTTAGCCTCAAAGGTGGCAACCCGCGAGTGATACCTCTGGTATTGCAAGCGTCCATAGGCTGCGATAAAAAAAAGTGTATGAAATGAACTACCAAAATCTCATACAAATTGACAGCTGGACAATACGGTTACGTTTACGATTTTCAAACGAGTTTTTCGTGATGAGCCCTAAGACATGACTTGCTAGCAGTCACTTGGACATGCTATAATAAAGTAATATTGTTTGCAGAGGGGGAGAAGTTGGAGCAGGTGTACGCGGAGGCGCAGGAGAAGTTCCCCGGGTACCTCGGCGCGCACGTCGCCTATCTCCAGGCGCAGGACTCACCCACTGACCCTAAGAAGTTAGTCTTAAGCCAGGGTTACATTATTCTGTCGTGGAATGTCGTGACGTGTCATAACCGCTAAAAACGTCACCAGCACAAAAGTATCGGCCTCGAAAAAAAAAGAATCCCCACCGGTACTATAGTACCTGGTTTAATTTTGCCGCCACTTGGCAAAAAATCCTATGTCCTGCTTTGTCTAATGAGAACAGCTGTAAGGAACGAGTTCCATCCTTTTCGCACTGTATAGAGCTTCATAACCATGTATGACAACTTAATAAGTATATCGTATCCATACATTTACAGAATGCGTCACAACTAGGGCAAAGAGAACCGGCCATTTTCTAAGAACCGGTTCTTTCGGTTCCTGTTCCAATACGGAACCGGGTACCCGGTTCTTTCAGTTCTTTTCGGTTCCCAATTTTCAATCAATAAGACACGTTTTTTTTTCGCTTATATCTCCTATCTGTAATCGAAAAAACATGTTTTCGTATCAATCAATGAAATAAGTTTTTTTTTCGCTTATAATTCGTTGAGATAGGAATTTGTTAAAACATATTATTCAGAATTAGCGATGCCAGAGCTCGTTTAACTCGACACTACATCCAAAATAATGTTTCGGACGTCAGCCTGTACGAGATTTCGACTGCATTAAAACGGCATAAGAACAACCATGCACCGCGGGAAGAAATAACGACTAAGCTTCTGAAATCGGATGGAACACCGGTACTGAAAGTCCTTAATTCCGTCACCCTTGAGAGTACAGTGGTACAACGCCAGAGGCGTGGAACAGAGGTGTAGTGGTACTGTTCTTTTAGAAAGGTGATAGTCAGTACCCTCTTGAAGAATTATAGACCCATTTCGATTCTCAGCCACGTCTATAAGCTTTTTCTAGAACTTTCTTTTCTGGAAAACAGCCTATAGTCAATCATCTCGCTCGTAGGTTTGAAGACTTCCAGCCTCCCGAACAAACAAGTTCCGAAAAGGATATAATACCGTAGACCACACCCATACGCCAGTAGATTATACAGTAAACCGAGGAGTATATTCAGCCGCTATGTCTAGCGTACCTATGTGAACTACAAAATAGCATTCGATACCTGGGCAGTGTTGCGGTCTTTACAGCAATGCCAAATTGTCTATAAGTTTATCAAAGTGTTGAAGTGTCTGTATAGTAAGGCCCCACTAGTCTATCCGTCTTCAGGATCAGAGCACGAACTTTATCCAATTTCAAAAGGGGGTGAGACAGAGCGACGTTATTTCTCCGAAACTGTTCACCTCTGCATTGGAAGATGTTTGTAAGCTTCTGCACTGGAACGGGTATGACATCAATATCACTCACCTTTGATTAGCCGATGATATAGGTCGTCCGTCATCATGGCGGACGATGACTGGAAGACCTAGGCACTATGCTCAGAGACCTTAATGCCGTATTTTAACAGGTGGGTCTCAAAATAAACATAGGCATGACAATTTATAATGTAAAATGCTCATGTCGCTGTCGTATCACTGTTGTTGACCACTATGTTTATGTGGCTCAGATGATTCCACTAGGTACGAGTAGGTCCAACTTCGATGAAGAAGTCAGCCGTGTCGATCGAATGTAACTCGGGTGGACAGCGTTCGGGTAGTTACGTTACGGCATATTTTCTCATCACAGATACCACAGAGCTTCAAGATAGAAGTCTATAAGGCACTGATACGTGTTCGCTAACTATGGTCTTAGTCAGAAGCTCAAAGTCGCTCAACGAGCTATGCTAGGAGTTTCACGACGCAATCGAATCCGTTACGAGGATATCCGTAGAAGAACCAGACTGCACAAAGGACAGTATAAAGGTTCTCGAATTGCGACCACGAACTGAAAAACGTAGTGTAGGACACCCCTCCACTCGCCTTTGTTGATTCTATCACAAAGAATAGAATCAACGAAATTAAACAATTTGAAAAGTGATTGTTAATTTTGCATTGATCTTCGATATTCACACATTTTTAAAAGAACCGAAAGAACTGAAAACCCGGTTCTTTGATTTTGAGAACCGGTTCTTTTTGTAGCCCCAAAAAACAGGTTCCGATGCCCTACACAACACACTGCGCTTTATTAATATAATTTTAACCATACAAAATGATGAAAATGATTCGATTTCCAACAAGGGTTACTCATAATTGACCAGAAAAACGTAATCGATTACTCGTTATTTTTCAAAAAAAAAAAGTAAAGTACAAAAGTTTATTTCGAGACAATTGATGAGTAGGTGGTAAAAGTGTGTATCTAAGCAGTTAAGTATATACGAGTACATGTAAATCATAAGTCTTCGAAAATTGCAGATTGCCGCACGCGGGCGCGGAGCCGGAGGTGACGGCGGCGTGGTGCGTGCAGCAGGCGGAGGCGGCGGAGCGCGTGCTGCGCGCCGTGGACCAGGACAAGCTGCTCGCCTACCTCGGCATTAAGAACGACACCCGCCCCGACGCACACAAGATCAAGCAGTCAGTCACACTACTACTATACATTGTCATTATCATTCATCTTAAAAACAGCTGTTTTCACGTACCGGTATATCGCTAAAGAGGTACCGACACTGTTTCCACTCAATTTCGAGAGTCTTCATCAGGGTTGAATGACACGGCGTGCGTCCTCCTCCGCGTCGCGATATGCACTGCGGGCTGCAGCTCTAGCAGCGCGGCTCGACGCCGCGCGGGTGGGGGGGAAGGAACTTGTATTCTAGATGACGTAACGACGTCGGTTGCCACTTAAGTAATAAAAAAAAAACAACAAACTTAGTGTTTAGTTATGAAGCCCTATCTCCCAGAAAAGCGTTAGCTGTAGCCTGTGAAACCAGTTTTGTCAGATTTACATTAATTATCTTTAAATTCCAACTCTGTGTGATGTAGACACATCAGCGAAAGCTGATCAACAGAAACACGTGGGATTATATGGAGGAGGCATATTGACGATGTATATTAGTCTTGAAGTTGTGCAATAATATTTATTGTTTATTTCCCCTAGGGAGCAGGAAAAGCAGCGCGGCTACGTGGTGGAGGCGCTGTGCCGGCGCGGCGCGGCGCTGTGCCGCCTGCACGCGCTGACGCCCCCCTCGCCCTCTGCCCCCGCGTCCGCCCCCGCCTCGCCCTCTGCCCCCGCCCCTGCCCCTGCCCCCGCCCCCGCCGCCAAGCTGCACGAGAACATGGCCGACCTGTTGAAGTTCACCGACCTCACAGACGCTAAGGTTCGATCCGCTATACCTCAGACTTACTTACCTCACTGAACAGATATTAGTACTCAATACATTTATTGCTTTCATATGGGTTCATTACAGTTGTTATATAATAAATAAATAAATAAAGCTGGACAATCCACACAGCATCATCTAGCCCCATATAGGTGGTAGTATCACATATGAACCCTGTAAAAGGGTATGACAACATGGAGATAAGCCGAAGTTTAAATAAGTAGGTAGATAAATTAAGAAGGTAACTACTCTTATATACATAGTAGTAAGTTCGTATGAGTGTGTGGTGTGAAGGGTATGGTTTCCGGTGAAATTACTGGCACATGAGGCTTTCGATCTTAGCCTCAAGGTGGCAACCCGCGAGTGATACCTCTGGTATTGCAAGCGTCCATAGGCTGCGGTAACCGCTTACCATCTTGTGGGCCGCACGCTTGGTTGCCACTTTAGTTGTATAAAAAAAAAAAACTACTGTTTATTTCCAGGCGATCCACTACGGGATATGGCACTGCTTCACCTTCAAGCAGTGGGGGCGCGCAGCTAAATTGCTTTCGAAGCTTCTAGAAGACCGTCCCTCCAGAGAGGTGGAGGATCGCCTCAACGAGGCGTACACTCAGCTCGGCTGGCACCATCTCGTCCTCCTCAGCACCAGGACGATACCTATCAAGTACCCCGCTGGATACAGACTGTTCTAGCACACCTTAGGTAGGTTCTAGGTAACTATTGTCGGGATTTTAACAAACGCTGTCCTATTAATATTATAAATGAAAACTGCAGGAAAATAGTTATCAAGTAGCCCGCTGGATACACAGTTCTAGCACACCTTAGATTTGATTTGGCAACCGATGTGGCGCAGTGGGCGCAGGTCCGCCTGCGACGCAGAGGTTGCGGGTTCGATTCCCGCCTCGAGACAAATGTTTGTACGATCTACAAATATTTGTTCCGGGTGTTCTGGGTATTTTCTATATATAATAAAAAATATCTATCCATGTATTGTATTGTATTAAATATATATCAGTCATCTAGTAACCATAATACAGCTCCGTTTAACAGCAGCTTACCTTGGGGCTAGATGATGCTGTGTGGATTGTCCAGCATTATTTATTATATGTCACTGTCGGGGTTTTAGACTCCAGAATAGGCATGATGACAGCAACCAATAATCACTCAAACCATGTCTTCACCTTATGAAAAAGGATTCAAGGCATATAAAAACCATATTTCTTTTTACATTAGATGTGAGATGGATAATATCTTTCATAAAATAAAACTACAAAATACAGCAATCCGCCATAAAAGGTTAATCACCGATCAGGAGCATCTTAGTTCTCTGATTGGTGGCATCAAAACTTGCAGAATTTTGAACCTTGTTGCTAAAATTTCACATTGAAAACTGACATAATGACGTCACCGCTGTTACTCCGCGACTCAGCGCGTTTTGGTGTGAATTTTTCAATTAAAATTTTAATCGCATTTTTTACTACTAAACTATTTCTGAAATAATAAGTTATTTTTTGCCTAAAGTCGATACTTCTGAATACAATAGAACAGTTTATCAAAATCAGTCATCATGCCTATTCTCAGACTCTACTTACAAATACAATTTTTTTTTTGTGTATCCAAAAGGAATAACATGATAACAGTGATAAAATCTCCGTCACATTCAGTGCCACAGACTCGCGGGTCCACCTAAACTTTATTCCAGTTCCGGCGACTCGCGTGGCGAGTTCAGTGTTTTTCTATTTTCAAAATATATGAGGCGCATCCTCATATATTTCGAAAATAGAAAAACACCTGTAAATATACAATGAAAATCGTAATGGCATTGAATGAACAAGAAATACTTGTCATTAGCTCTTGCTTAAGTTTTTTTTAAATATTTAAGATAGTGTTGCCTGCCATCAAATTCACGCAACCAAAAATATCATTAGAAAAACAATAAAAAAAAACAATATGGGTCCTATGTTTTTTTTTTATTGGATATACACAACAACGACAAGCGTTTGACCACCACCTCAATGTATTTGCAAGATAGCAGAAAAAACTCATTGTTGATATTATGCTTTCAACTTTTGACACGGAAAATGAATTCGATCTCTGTAATTTTGCTGTCAGTTTAGCCTTAGCCCTCTAGGCTAAGATTAGATTTAAGAACTCTACAGAGTACAACACTAGGCTTACTGCTGTACAATTTTTAGACAATTATTACAAGGATAAACAATAAAGATGCAATAAAATATAACGCGCCCAAGATTTTCGAACGGTGGCACAATTGGTAGTACTTTGCCGGCTCTAGGCAGACGTCCCACACGTTTGAATATCTTGGATAGCTTTTACAGGTACTTAGACACGGTGCATGTAGCTTGCGCGAGTTTATTGGAAGCAATAGAAAATTTTACATTTAAACACTCAATGCAAATTATGTTAAAAAACTACCAGTAACACATGTTTTAAAACAGCTGTTATTTTAACACGCTGCTCATAATTAAGTTAGGAGGTTTGCCCATCCTAGAAGAACCACGTGACCTGATTCGATAACCTACTCATATTTTCATTTTATAGTATTTACATAGTATAAAACAAAGTCGCTTCTTGCCGTCTGTCCCTCTATATTTATGTATGTATGTAATGTATGTACCCATAGATCTTTTAATGTATTAAACTACGCAATGAATTTTAATGCGGCTTACAGTGATCCAGAGGAATGCTTAACACCCGTGCGAAGCCGGGGCGGGTCGCTAATCTATACTATAATAATATTATAAAGAGGAAAGATTTGTAGTTATGTTTGTTACGAATAAACTCAAAAACTACAGGGGGGCTTATTCGCTATGACCTAGAAGATTCCTTACCAATAACGTGTAACTTAGTAACGTGTTCTATACGTGCCGTGGTGTGAAATTGTAAAATTGTTATCCGTATCTGTGTTGTTTTAATAGCGATAGTTTCGCTTTTGAAAGGTTGACTTTAAAAAACAGTCAGACGAGCCCTAAAACGTGGCTCGTCGACAACGATTCCACGCAGATATCGTACCAGCCCGCGTTTGGTCATAGCGAATAAGGCTCCAGGTTCGATATCAAAAAAAAAATTTAACCATTAGAATGCTACATTATCTCTGAGTAACATAAGCTATATTTATGAACTAGCGACCCACCCCGGCTTCTCACGGATGCGGTTTCATTGCACCCGCGCGAAGCTGAGACTAACTTCTAGTTTAGTTGTACTCATAGAACACTTTGCGAGCGTAGAAAGATCACTAGAACAAAGTGTCCGATAAATAAATATAGAACAAACTGCTATAAATTTAAAGTAGATATTCCTTCCAACCGTCGATTTAAAGATATTCCTTTGTTAACGAGTGACGCCACTTGATCTTTGAGACTTTCCATCTAACGTCTCAGGGTGGCAACCCGTGAGTGATACCTCTGGTATTACAAGCGCCCATAGGCTGCGGTAACCGCTTACCATCTTGTGGGCCGTACGCTTGGTTGCCACTTTAGTTGTAAAAAAAAAACTTAGATGGGTGAAGAGATGTATCCGGAACAAGTCACACTACGCACAGTAGTAACAACACAGGGTGCTATAGTTTTATGTGCTCAAAATGTCACGTAGATGTTATCTTCGAGCTGAACCAATTATTATTTCGTCCAAGCGAGATATGTCTCGATAGCTCAATTGGTAGAGCACATGCGTATCAAGCGGTGGTCGCGGGTTCATATTCCGCGTGAGGCGAAATAATTTTTGGGATCTTATAATCTTTGTATGTTATCTATGGTTTCTTGTGATCGGTTGTATCTGACTGGGGACATTCGCGTCAAAATTACAATGGCTAAGGCGTTAGAGCGCGATTTCATTACTGCGCACGCCACACTGAGGTACAAGAGAAAAAAAAAACAATTATTTACTCCCAACTACCATTCTCTTCTTTGAATTGCTGTGGGTTAATCTTGCTAAAAATCAAGAACGGCTAACAGTGGCTGATTTTGATATTGAAATGTTTGCAGGAGTCCAGGGAAGTTTTGAACGGTGGGAAAATATGGAAAAACAACGCGAGTGAAACTGCACGGGTCAGCTAGTTATTATACTTTTTTTTTATGACAGCAAGTGACAAGACGATCAAGCTGCCATAAATGATAAAAACACTGCGCATTCTACACACTTTTTTTTTATTTGCATACAGGGTAACAAAATAAATCGTTCGTTCGTTCGCATGAGTCAGTGGCCAACTCTGGTGACAGAGTTTCTAGGCCGCCCGAACTGCCCGACTGCTTAACGTGCCCTCCGAAGCACGGGAGCGCTCAGTTGAAATTGCCATTAGCGGTCACCAATCCAAATGATGACCCTGCGGAACAGTGCTTAACTTCGTTGATCTGTAAAGAACAACTTAGACAGCTACGTCACGAGCGCTCCTAAAATAAATTAGATGTAGAGATAAATAATCGTCTATGCCATTGCAATTTTGATACTAATAAATTGGTAGAATTAGGCCTAGAGGGCGATTCACGTGCCATAGATAAATGATTGCATGTGATATACCTATATCGTCAAAACTGTCAAAAATGTATAGAAAGGAGGTGTTTCTCGATGTATGGAGCCGGGCCTAGGTCCTTTGTAGGGGTCTAGATATTTAGATATTCAATAAAGAAACCATTTTAAGCTGTTTATTTAATTTATTTTAGCTTCTTTCACAATCTTATGTAAGTTTATCTTTGTGAAGGAGTGCAACACAATGCAAAACAACATGGCGGGTTTAACGAACAACTGGGTTATTAGGTACTGTCAAAGTCAAGATGCGTCACGATCATTGGCTAATAGCTGTCATGGCGGACCTCCAGTGTTCCCGTTCTAAGAAACTCAACACAACAAACATTTTTCATAAAGAACTTTGTTTGTCTACATAAAAATAAAATTGTATTATAATGTTAGTTTTATATTTTTTTCCAATTTCTCTATGGTGTTACTAAGACCTAGGCCATTATGAAATTGGTTCTTTTGACACTTTTATATCACATGTAACCATTTATTTATATAGATATCTATATGTAGCACGAGAATCGCCCTCCTTGTCGATGGAGAAAATTAACATAAGATTTTCAACCGATATCTAGATAGTACTTGAAATGTTGTAGTAGGTAAATTAATATTTAGCATAAAATAAGGTCAGAGGCAGACTGATCCCACATATGCAACGTACGTAACGCGTTTTGACATCTATACACTTGCTATTAAATTAGACGACTGAAGGTTGACGCAGATCTCTGACCAGATCAGCATCGCCTCGGCTGAACGTCTCTAGTTTTTATGATCAAGATTTCCTCTATTAATGTGTGTAAAATAAAGGAATTCTTGAAATACCACTAGGACGGGAAGAAAAAGTTTGCATGAAATGTCAACGCGAACAATGTCGCGGTGCTTACACTAGTGTTACATAGATGTTACATACGTGGGATCAGTGTGCCCCTAACGTAAGAACGCTTGGCGGATTGGTGTGGAAGACTGCGCTTTTCTCGCCGATTGCCGACTGAACATCAAATTATTAATGCATTTTTTATTAAGTATTTCTTATTGATTTTTGTACGAGTATTCCACGAATACTGCCGATGATTTATGAAGATTGAAAACTATTCAATATAATGTTGCATTGGTATTCATAGTCGTGAACTTAAACCTAATTTCGTATTGTAAAACTTACATGCGTGAGATGCGAGTATTGCAATCGAATTGGTAAGTAAATAGAATTTAGATTTTTTTATTTTTTTATATCATTGTATTAACTCTCGGAAATTTCACGACTATGGATAACAGCGTTGTCACGTTAGAGGTTGACGAAGATCTAAAAATATACCTAGATAGTGTTACTGATGCAATTTATAGCAATAATAATATTATGTCCAGTGGTGATTTTTGAACATTTTGCGCGAAACACACCTAGGTGTTATTTATACAGCTGTGTATTTAGTTTCGGCGACTCTAGTAATAAGGTATAGACAATACGCTTTTGCGTCGTAACTACTTTGATAAATAGAGTAGAAAATATACTCAGTCGATCTGGGCAGTCGTGAAGTTAACCGTTTGTGATGCGCAATGAGAGCACCGGCTGGTCTATTGGTAGTGACCCCGCCTTCCGATCCTAAGGCCGTGGGTTCAAACCCGGTCGTGCACCAACGGATTTTTATGTTCGAAAAATTTACGCGCGCAATGCCAGTGCTCTCATACGGTGAAGGAGAACATCGTGAGGAAACCACCAATCCGCATTGGGTCCGCGTGGTGGATTAAGACCCAATCACTCTCGCTTGAGAGTAGGCCAGTATCCCAGTGGGAACATTATAAGGCTGTCATGATGGTGATGATGCGCAAAAGCAATTTAGTTCTAAAAAGCTCCATTGCGCATTGAAACGGCTTCAAGACAGTCGAGATTCGCCCGCAGTGCTATACACTGGGTAGCGTGGAATCGTTTGTAGCTATATCAGAATATAGACGTCCACAGCTGGACATAGGCCTCCCCCAAAGAGTGGCACGATGACCGTTAAGTCGTCACCATACACCTGCGACCGCTATAATCAAAGTCAAAATCTTTATCAATTAAATCACAAAGATCATTTTGCGGTTTAAAAATTGGGGGCATTTACGACAGTTCCAACGCGCTGATGCCGTAAAAGACAACCACCTAAGTTCCTATCGCTTTTTAGGCATGACCCTTGCTATCGTTATGGATGCTGAGTAATGTTGGAGCACATTCGTCCTAAGCGTATTATGTCATTGGTCTATCAAGAAACCATCCAACACTTTCTTTTCCGTGTTTCCTTATATCTTAATGTCTTTTAAAACTGTAAATGTTTTTTGCAGTTTTAACTCTACTCCGCATCAATAACGATAACAAGGATCATGCCTACGCGATGGGAACCCAGTGTGGTTGCCTTATCTTTAAAAACTAGCCTATGTGCTTTTCCACGCTGCCAGGTGTAGTCGTACGTGTATAGTACATATTTATAATGAGAGATTATTTTCATTTACACTTTATTTTCAAAGCTTAGGGCGGTCATCCACCGGAGCAATCAACCAATTTAATAATGTCGAAATCGCGTGTAATCACTTGACCCAATAAGGATTGAATAAGGATTGGGGGAAGATTTACCTACGAATAGGTACTCTTAAGCAAGAGTACGTCTTGGTGGGTACCACCGCAGTGACAGATATTCTACCTCCAAGCAGATAGTGTGCAAGCTACACTGTTTTTTAGGTTTAAAGGGCACTGTAGCAAGTGAAATTACTGGGTGAATAAAACTTCAGCGTCGCCAGGGTGCCGCAGTGCAGTGTAACGCAGAACTTTAAAAATTTTAAGTGACACTGCAATTGTTTATGGTCAGGTGTGATGCGTGAGCGACTTGAACGTCTCGTGGCCCCGCTTTGGTGGAAAATCGCCCTTACTCAGAAAGGTCTATTATTATAGGCAAGATATGTTCTTGTCTGCTATGAACGAAGATGTATAGAATCCAGCTAATGCTCTTAAATTACGACTAACCACAAGCTAGCTGGGAGATTTTTCACATCATATCTCGTTTTAGTGGACAGGATAGGGCCTTAAGTGTACAAATAGTGACACTTATCACTTTTATTGTTACCATTTCTGTCTCGATTTCAGTTTTTATCTCGGAAAGTATTACCTAGAATTTGTGAAATGTCGTACTTTGACGCTTGATGTAAACAGGCAATGTTTATGAAATTGTGAATAAGATAAAATAAAATAATTATTTGACTATATTGTTCTTGTTTCATTCAAATATCAACTTAAGTAATACCTACGTAAACTATAAAACTAAAATCTACTAAGTTAACTCGTTTAACATCTGTGTTGCGTTTTTGCGTTTTCATGGCTAAACCGCCGAAACAATTTCACAAAACCTTTATTTAAATAACTTGAATCCTGGGGAACGATATGGCTATAGTTCGCACAGCGGATCTAGGCTTCCGTGAAGTTAGCCGTTTGTGATGCGCAAAGACAATTTAGTTTGAAAAAGCTCCATTGCGCATCGAAACGGCTAAATTTACGACGGCCGAGATCCGTTGTGAGAACTATACTCTTTGTATGCCTATGTAGGTACCACGAAACCGAAACTGCTTGCGGCAGGCTTAGTATCAATTCGTATGAGTCAGTGGCCAACTCTAGATCGCCCGGAGGCCTCCATTTAGTAGGTTAGTAAGTAGGTTAGGAGTAGTAGAGTTCTCTGTGATAGAGCTCGCCAGGGGAAGGACTACCACCATACTTATTTCTGCCGCCAAGCCGTAATGCTCGCATTGCTGTGTTCCGGTGTGAAGGGTATGGTTTCCGGTAAAATTACTGGCACATGAGGCTTTCGATCTTTGCCTCGAGGTGGTAACCCGCGAGTGATACCTCTGGTATTGCAAGCATCCTTAGGCTTTGTGGGCCGTACGCTTGGTTGCCACTTCAGTTGTATAAAAAAAAAAAAACAGAGTTACTTTTTCGAGATATCTCATTTGTCTTCCAAAAGTCAATCTAGTTAGAAGCAAAACAAAACTCTAAAGTACCTTCGCACTCAATGGCATGGAAACATCTTACAAAGACTTCCTTTGTGGAAACTTTGTTTCAAGCAAGTCGTATGTAAAGCAGTAGTAGGTACTAGATAGGTACATCTGGGTGTCGGGAGTAAAAAGGGAAAGGGGCGCTTCGAGACGTTTACAAATAAAATTACAAATTAGGTTGTGAATCACGTTCGTGTTCAATGATGTGTCTGACTCTGAATCATCCTGTTTTGGATTTAAATTATTAGGTAAGGTACCCACGACATGCCTAATTCCATACCTAACTAGGTTGAAGTTCATTCCATCTAGTTCTTCGAAAAGTTTTAATGTCGAGTGTGTAGGTAGTGCGGAAACCACATGTCCAAGAACTAAAAATTCGAAAGAACCCATCCGCACTGAGTCCGCGTAGCGGAACTCTCGCATGAGGTAGGCCTGGGTCCCAGCATTTTATTTACTTTAGTTAATTCGCTTTGAGAACTATAGAAGGTGATGAATAACAACGTACCTACTAAAGAAGGTACCAACGTGTGAAAACTGTTGGCGGAGCTCGTCAAAATCCTATGATGTGCGCGAAAAAGCTAATAATATAGACACATAGTAACTAGGTATAATTATTTGGTTTGCCAGTCAACATTGGTCGCCAATTACCAATATACCTACACCAAGACCAACACGTTGGCCCAGCGCCTTGGCCATTGATCAAGCGGCATTAGAATTGAATCAAGTCCTTTAGCATTATAAAAATATGTGGGTGAACAAACTAGGTGGACGGGCTGCCTCCGCAGGTATACCTATAATACCTACTGCACTTATTATATTGAATTATTAACGCAAGCACGTCGGGTAGGATTCACGAGATCGAGTTGTCCCTTACGGATTTATGAGGGTAGCCCAGTCCTGAATGATCTTGGCAGAAGTTGATAGGGCGCGCGGGGTAAATGAAAACACAGCACATGGGAATGACCCCAATTTCGTTACATTTTATATGGGAAATAAGACTGCAACGTATATGGTCGTTCCTAGATATTTTAGTAGATAGTCTGAATAATATAGCAGAATGTTTTTCAGCGCTTTTTCTGAAGCGCTGAAAACCTATCATGTTTCTGCGCTAGACAAATGTTCTCATTACAGATTCAACACACTATTTCCAATTCCACATAAAATACTTTCCACCTAACTTCTATGTCGCTTTAATTAACTGATTCGTTTGGCTTGCAAAGTCTTGGCTCTGTGCCGAATAATAAATTAGGCACCTACTAGTATGATTTATGGCGTCTAATGCACAGTTTGAAAGACGGGGATTTTGAAAGTTATGCTTATTTAATCTTTGCTGGTGCATTTGTCATAGTTACTGTCTTCATGAACAGTTAGGAACCTACCTGCCAAATGACGAAAAAGTTTCGAAATATTTGAAAACTTGTTAACTAAACTTGTTTGCACTATTTTGAGAAAAAAACAGTTTTCAGATAAGCAAAAACACTTGATTGTACTACCTGTGAACCCATGAAAATAGATTGTGATGAGAGACCTAAATAAATTAGTATAGATTTAAATTATTGCATTGATGTCTAATTATTAGAACTAAGTAAACTACTGGTATAATTAACTTGCAACGCTTTTACAGGGTCCATGTACTCACCTACATACGGCATTATCATAAGCTGAATACATTGTACATTGAGCATGAAATAAATGAAATGAAAATATTGTAAAAGAAAAACTTGACTCTACAAATATTGCTACGGGCGCGTAGCAGTTGCGTAGCAAAGTAAGCAATCGTGAGTTAGCCGTTTCGATGTTTCGCATAAAATAGCACAAAATTATAATATTAGTGATTTTTACCTTACGTAGAGAAAAACACCCAGAAATCGTTACAGCACTGAACAAAAATAAATAATACTATGGTTGGATTCGACCAAACTCGAATTTGCGTATTCGCAGAGTTAGTAGGTAAAGTATAGGTGAGGTAAGTAAGAAAATCAAGAAAATGCCTTTAGTGTGTCTACGTAACTAAGTTTTGTAACCAGCTACGTAAGAAGGAATTTTTGTCTTGCCCACTTTATATTATACTTCGTTAATGGGTTTCCGCAACTGAATAAATTACTAATATTATCTGCTTATACTTTCTGATATTCCAAGCGGGATTAAATGCAAATTAGCGATTATGCAAGCAGCGAATTGCAGCATTTGCAGCTAATCCAACTCCGTTCAGCTGCGGTGTAAAACTTTCAAGTCAAGAGTAGTAGAGCTCTTTGTGATAGAGCTTGTCCGAAGAAGTACCTACTACCACTATAACTATTTCTGCTGCCAAGCATGTACCTAGTACCTACCTATTATCTAGTTTGGTTATGCTGTTTTATCATGATTGAGCTTTAAACATAGATTTGTATTGACAATTACTGTATTTCTGTAATACAGTGAAAACTAACACAGAAACCAGTGAATCACTACTGTGTCAACATTTATATTTTGTGGTTATGTAATACTATTGTCGTACCTAATCTTGCTGAAGAGTCCTATCATTATGTAGTCCCGGTTTCAATATTTATTTCTGATAAAACAACTCATCTTAGAAAAACGCTTTTTCAGTAGTAAGTATTCCATGTTTCACGTACCTACCTATCTACAAACCTATATGTAGTTATCTACTTATGTATAATATAGGCATTCCTTTCCCCTGTAGCGGTATGTAAAGTACGTGTTTATTTAGCAAAACCCTGGTTTCCACTGTTAAACAGCATAATTAACACGGTACTTCATAGGCGTAGGTTACATTAACCGACAATTACTGTGAAATATGCCCAATACCGTAGGCATCGGAGCCACGGTAATGCGGCTTTTCCCGTATATATAACCAGATAATTTTCCTGCAGCACCTTCACTTCACAAGCTCATATTAAAGTATCAAGTAGGCCTATTAGCAGTAGGCACGCATAACGACCTGTGTGTGATATGAATGTGTTCTAGACCGGTTTTGTTCATAAATATTTTATTTTTTTACTGGCCTCGGTCACAGTGCCTCGGGGAGGGTAGATTGGATTCTATTATCATGCGCCTGACATCAGCGTATCTGCTTATTCAAACATATTAAGTACTTACATAAATTGGTTTAAAAAGGTGCTCTTGCTTACTACATTTCAAATAATTAGCTAAAGTTCTCTCGACAGATTTCGGCCATCTCGTGATGCTAGTTTAGTTCGAAACAATCCGTTGCGCATCGAAACAGCCAACTTCACGATGGCCGAGATCCGTCGAGAGAACTATAAGTATATATATATAAGTACCTACCTACACATAAATCTGTTGAATTGAAAGTACGTACTACGTACCCACCTAAGTAGGTATTTTTCTTTATAAATTGTATCTAAGTACGTACTGCATATTAAAGTTCCAGTTGAAAATGTGGCAGAATTTTATTTCCTTACATATAAAACGAAACCGTCAAGAAGGCAGTTCTGAGGTGAATGGGGAAATTTAATTAATTAACAAAATGGCAGCTGCGTCGCGTCGTCATCTGTTGCAGTGTCCAACCGCACTGTAATCAAGCCTAATGGCTGGACAAGCTACGGGCGATAGCGGTCATCGTTTTAACCTCAAAGCTTGAGCTGAAGTAATTTGATTAGGAGATGAGTGAAATGATTGCTAAGACTACACGTCATCCTCTACGAGGGGATGTACTTAGTTATTGACTCATTTATTAAACCTACTGAAGTAGGTAAACAAAAAAAAGAATCATCAAAATTAATTCCTAATTGCCGGAGAAATTGCGTAGATAACAAACATAAATAAACATAAGTACAGTCAAATTGATAACTTTATTTTTGAGTCAGTTATAAATACGTGCGTCCGTTTTTTATTGAAATCGATTGCGACACAGCCCAGTCTGGTTTATCTAGGAGTAAAAGCACTGGTCCAGTGGTACTATAGACTCTACCTTCAGATAAAGGACCAATGACTGTGTTCGAAAAATGGTTTTATTGGGTTTTTTCACACGAAATGGTGAAGAGCATGAGAAATAAGGCAATAATAAAATCGAGTAAACATCGAAAGACCTGTGCCATTCACCAATCCGCATTGGGTCTGCATGGTAGTAAAGCAGGTAGGTAGTACAGTAAGTGTTGAACAAATTTTCTGAAAACAGGCGTTTGTTTAGAAGCGAAGGGGTAGGAATGGTTTGTTTTGGACAGACTCTTGAGTGCATGTTTGGATGCACGCACACTCATAGAATAGAAAAATCCGAACAGGTTAGATAGACAAATTTAGTCACTTGCCTGTAGGTGCCACTTAACTTTTTATCTCTTACCTGTCCAACCGGGAAGGCTCAAAGCACTTGCGTAAACAATTTCAAGTCCTTGCTGACACAGTCCGTATCTATCGTAAACTTTACGAACTTGCTCGGGAGGTAGATACTAAAGGTGGAACACTAGTGTCCTAATACCGAGGTCACACATGCGAAATGACGCATTGAACAACAGCCCGTGAAGGTAGATTCCATCGCAGTGCCGGAGATTCTGCCTTCAAGGAGTATAATGCAAGTACCTAAGTATAACAATAAGAATATGTTTATTGTAAAAACTGTTAAATTACCTACCTATAAAAAATGTAAGATGGTAAAATAAAAATAAAAATAGTTTTTAAGCTATCATGGTTATTAACATAATTTTCACTAAAAACGGGATATTTACCATGATTTGTGAGTTTATGCAGTTGCATGCACTAGTTACGGATGATCACGGGAGAAATAGCAGTTATCCCATGGTGCATGTAACTGCGTCGAAATATCGGGAATCAATAAAACTCACAAATCATGGTAAATATCCTGTTTTTAGTGATAATTAATACAAAATAGCCTAACAGTTTTTGTATTTGCAAGCATCTAAGTGTAGGTACCTAAGTAAGTGTTGAAGGGCAAAGTCTCTTTTGACTTCAACTTTGACTATGACTTTGCTGAAGAATCCTTCCAGGTGCTTATAATACGTTTGTGGACTTTGCAGTCAACATTACCTTTGATATTTAATTTCAAAGCTCTATTTCTAGAAAGCGATGTAGGTTTAGTAGATATAGCTGGTAGTTATAGTTAGGTCTTCATTGCTCAAGCTAATAACGCTTGTAACGAACGACCTATTATGGAAATGCCAAGGAAAACATGAAATTCAGAAGTTATGTCTTAGATTCTGATTCAGACAGTCACAAAAATAATAATTTGTAAGTACACATAGAGTTTGGTCAGCCCCGAATAATATCTCAAACGCATGGTGTAATTTTTTTAATAGGGCTCTTAAAAACTCTGTTCCAGAATAACATAAGACGAAAATAAGTACTTACCAACTATGTACCTACTACCAAATGTCTGATCAAATAAATATTTTAACTTTAAATATCATTTGAGTTTATTATATACTTACTTAATTACTTTTTGTTTGTTCCGTTGTTGACTGATGCTGACTGCATTAAAGCTTGTGAAATGAAAACAAACTTTTTCAATCTCATTTTTAACTTTTTATACGAATTCCAACGATTACGGAAACCTTATAAAATAAATTCCTTTTGACTCCGAGTTTTACGTAACGCAATCAACAAAAGTATTTCATAGCAAGAGTGAACATGAAAGCGAATAGTGTGCACTGAATAAATCGTCAGGGCTCGGGTTGCGCACAATCTAATACGGTTTTAGGGTTCACTCGGATAATGGTAGAGCCTCTAAAAATGAACGATTACGGTCGCCGTCTCATAACCTACAGGTGTGATTTCCACTCTTAGTTGAACTCTGGAAAGAGTAGTCAATAGGCTTACCTACTTATGAAACATTCGTTACTTTATCAAGAAACTAGTTCTAAGCATAAAACCTGAATACTTACAATAAAAATATATAAATTTGAGTTTTTGTAAGAGTAGTAGAGTTCTTTGTGATAGAGCTCGTCCGGGGAAGGAGTACCACCATACCTATTTCTACCGCTAAGCAGTAATGCATTGCTGTGTTTCGGTTAGAAGGGTATGGTTTCCGGTGAAATTACTGGCACATGAGGCTTTAGATCTATGCCTCAAGGTGGCAACCCGCGAGCGATACCTCTGGTATTGCAAGCGTCCATAGGCTGCGGTAACTGCTTACCATCTTGTGGGCCGTACGCTTGGTTGCCACTTCAGTTGTTAAAAAAAAAAAACTCCAATAAAATTAGAACGGGCAGAACAGAGTAGTAATAGTAAAAATCCAGTAAATACAACAAAGAATTCAACATTTTCATAACGAGATGCACGTGGTGTCCTTTCTTTCAAGCAATATAAAACGATTTTGAGCACTGGTGGTCTAGTGGTAGTGACCCCGCCTTCCGATCCTAAGGTCGTGTGTTCAAACCTGGTCGTGCATCAATGGATAATTCTGTTCGAAATAGTATGTGCGCAATGCCAGTGCTCTCATACGGTGAAGGAAAACATCGTGAGGAAACCGGCATGTCCAAGAACTAATAACTCGAAAGACATGTGCAATCCACCAATCCGCATTGGGTCCGCGGGTGAATTAGACCCAATCACTCTCTCCTGAGAGTAGGCCAGTGCTTTTTTTTTTTTTTATACAACTGAAGTGACAACCAAGCGTACGGCCCACAAGATGGTAAGCAGTTACCGCAGCCCATGGACGCTTGCAATACCAGAGGTATCACAGAGTGTCCCAACAGTGGGAACATTAGAAGGCTGTCATGATGAAAACGATTTTGCTTACACACGTAGAATCATATTTGCTGTAAAAACCTTTCAACGGCATGAATACCAGGGCTTAAAGCCAAGAGTTACCGACATTTTATTTCACCTATCGCAAGTCTGAAACTGTGTCATCTTATTACAGTCTTTTGCCTTTGCTCCAGAGGTCTTTATTATCTGGTTCTTGCAGTATTTGTGCCCGGTCTACATGATATTTATTTTATCGATGCTTACATTGAAATGTGCTGTTTGATCGTTTGTGTGCCGAAGCGAATTAGGACATGTCTTCTACCTCAACCAAACCAGAAAAGTATTACGTTAGTAAGTTACTTAGGTAACTATTTAATAAATAATGCCTAATGATTTACGAACATAGTAATACCTACAGCTGCTGTATCAATAATAATTATTGATGTTCTGAACTCCTAAAGTTACCGAATTGCAAATTAGGTAGTAAATCTAAGTCGCACTTGAACGGTTGGTGTTCGTTTTGGCGAAAGTGAAGCTTAAAAAGGTAAAGCAGCACCGGACAGTGTAACATTTAATGTGCGACTAGCTTTGCTCGAATTAGGTAAGCAATATTCCTGATTATTATTGAAAGTTGAAAATCAGAAAACACTTTTTCTATAGAAAATAAACTGATGATGTAAGTAACATCATCAGTTTATTTTCTCTGCCAAGTTCAGTACTCCACCACTTAGCTGTCGAAAGTGAACATTTTAGCTAGGTACAGAAAACGCGAAACTTTCAATTCATTATCATCTCATTTAGGGTGTTTAGCGTATGGTTACCAACAGAATCGGCAGTGGCATAGACTTCATTTAGTCACTGTCAAGAACCAAAAGCAGTGTAGCAAAACGAAATAAACTAAACAACAAGTAAAAATCACAAAACTACATTGATAAAGGCCTTTTGAACTTTAAATTTTATTATTCGTAAAAACCTCAGTAAAAACTATTTTTGAATTGTGTTTGGCATTCACATATTTTTGAATTTAGAACAAACTTTTGTTTTATTTTTTTATTACTAGCCTGCACGTCGTCTGCAAAAACAACAGAACTTTTGGTTGTAAAAAAAAATAATTTAAATTGCAAATAAAACTGGGAATGCGTGGAAAAACTGTCCTATTTTTATTCATGTGGGCAGTCGCATCCTGTAACGCGTTTCTCAACGAAGAAAATGGGATCGAAGCTAGAGGAAAGAAGAAAAAGAAAATTGCTTTATTTGGTAAGTTAAACTACATCTTTACTGATAGAGGTATAGTTCGCACAGCGGATCTAGGCTTCCGTGAAGTTAGCCGTTTGTGATGCGCAAAGATAATTTAGTTTGAAAAATCTCCATTGCGCATTAACAAAATTGTCTTTACGCATCACATACGGCTAACTTCGCGGAAGCCTAGATCCGCTGTGCGAACTATACCTTTAAGGCCACTGTGTAACAGCTGTTTGTTAATAAAACTCGTGTTATAGAGCATAAAAGTAGAGCTGTACTAATAAAAATGTTTTGTAGGAACCGGCTTTCTTTTTTTTTTTTTTCTTTTTGTAAGCACTTACATTATTATTATGTTTCATACTAATTATGTCGTCTTATACCTAGGTAGATACTAGTTCTTGGACAAATGTAAAACTTTTGCTTTCATAAGTTACTATAAAAAAGCCTATGCTTATTATTTGATTAGAAGTACTTACTTATTACAACATTATAAGTAGTTAAGTACCTACTTAAGTAATTGTAAAAATGGCCCACTACACACATTCATTACAAGTGCATTGTGCATTTCAGCGCGAATGCAGCGAAGCGAAGCGTACCGCCAGAGGGAGCCACCAGAACGGAAAAGTGGCATTCGATAATGGCTTTTCAATCGACGTTCACATTTGAATTTATTGAAAACGCGACGAGTGCGACCCATTTTTACAAGACTTCATTTAAATTCTCTCCGCAAACTCAGTTTGAGCTTCCTCATCATAGCTTGTGCATATCAATTTAATGTTATCTATTTAATATCTATGCCATTTTAAGTTCGGAGATTCTCGGAAAGCTTCTTGGAATAGTAAGGACAAACAAAGAAGGTTTTGTTTATTTTTACTTACTGTTCAGTATTCTGTGGCGACACTTTGTATGTCATAATCGTAGAGTAGAATAGTAATATAATCAAATGCGATTAATAAATTATAATTAAAGTCTCAGACTCAGTCACTAAAGATTTTATCATCTTCATTTTCATTTTTATTCATTTAGTTACAGTGTGTACGTACTTATAAAATTATAATAGCTAAGCAGGTACTTAGCATTAACTTTAATTATAAATTCAGCGAGATTGCATAGAAAAGGCCACTCCAAGCAGCGTCGTTAATAAAATTCACAATTTAAATAAAACCTGTCATACTTTCTGCAGACCCACCTGTTTGAATTCTTTTCATTAGTTCCGCTGTTATCTGACCCTATATAACGAGCTGCTGAATAGAAATAATGACACGGTTCTTTTCATTATACTTTAACACCTAGAAAACTTTTATCAAAGTCTATAGAATTTTTATGTAATAAAACAAAAAAATGTTTTTTTTGATTGCGTTTGAAACCAATTACTAATACTAAGGTTTATCGGACCATTTTTCGGCCATTTTGTAAATGAAACATGGTGCTTCCATTTTAGTTGTTTTTCTCGTGTTACTTATTTTAAGTTTTACTGTAAATAAACTCTTAACTCAAGTCCAATTGCTTAGCACAAGTTTTGTGTTGGTAATTGAATTGAAAGTGTTCGTTTGTTTGTACTTCGGTCAAAGACTCTTCTAGGCAATCTTCTAGACTTTTTTTATTAAAACAGCCACCATCACCTCGACATTTTTTCAAAACGGTGTTTGTTTTAGGCTGTTTGCTACAAAAATCCTTTTTACTTGACATTGGCAATATTAAAGAAATAATGACAGAGACCATTATTTAAAAAAAAACAACTGTACGGTTTCAGTGTAGTCGTTTCGGATCTCAGAATTTTCGGAACATGGCTATCCGTTCCGTTTCCCAAATCATCCTTCCCAAGTCTACTCAATCAATGATTTCTATGAGACGTGTACAGTCAAATTAAAAAAGTCCAATTGTTATTTTATTACTTATACCTAAATAAATAAAATAAATAGTTTATTCAATTTTAACAAGGTACAATAGGATAACAAATGCAAAAACTTAGTCATAGGTATACATAACACTTGAGCCTGAACTAGGTAATCCTGTATTTCAGGCGAAAAGAGCTAATTAGAATCTTAAAATAATCACTCACTGACTTAATAAGAAACTGAAACGTATAAGTAAGGTAGCAGGTTTTTTTTTTGATACGAAATAATGCTAAAAAGTAGCTAAAAGTAGGATAGGTTCTAATACAAATAACATTTATTTATGCGTAGTAAGTATATTTTCCTTTTCAGTGTACTTCGCGGATATCATTATAAAGAAGATCTTTGTTCTCAAGCTGATCTACGCGTATGTCTTCTGGTTGGTTATCCACAAAGCTGGTTACTTCCTCGGCTGGTTTGTCAGCTATCTGAAGGAGAAGAAGCAAGAGCTCCACCACGAGCACCCGTCTGATCATCATCATTATGACTATGGGTACGGCCCACCCCATGGCTCACATTATAATCCGTATAAAAGACAGGGCCAGATTCGTAGTAAGTGAATAAGTCAGGAATTTCTTAGCATTATATTCGTAAGACAGGTAGATAATAACTAAGGCACTGCACGCCTCTCTTCAAATATGACTTGCACTTATTCGACTAAACTCGAATACTTAAAAACTATTCGCAGAGTAAACTGACAGTTTCCTTGTAAGTATTTGACATTTATTATTCCGCGGAATAGTTATTCCAAAAGTTGGTCGAATATATAATATATTTTTTATTTATAATTCTCTTTTCTTAATAACAACTTATTTATGAAAAAAGTAGGTACGTAACTTAATTGTATTTAGGAACCTTTAAGCTTTACTTATGTGAAATTGAATTTATTATAATAAAACACTGAAACAGAAAAGTATGAAAGTTTTTCAAAGAGTTTTTTTTTGTGTGACGTAACGTATAATAGGACAACGAATATGCTTTAACTTGGCTTGACATCAAAAAATAATCGAGCGTGAATTATTGCCCGAGTCTTTCATGTCGGTCGCGGAGAAACGGCCGTAGCATACAAACATCTTAGCTCTTCATACAAAGTGATTCTCAAAATACATCATTATTATTTTGGTAGTAGTACGTAGTAAATAAAAGTATTTTTCCCTCATGAAAACTCTATCCCTCTGATCTAAAACTTCTATACATTTTTGACAGTTTTGACGATATATTATCACATGTAACCATTTTTATAAGGCACAAGAATCGCCCTCCTGAACTTTACTAAAAAAGGTCATCCATTTAGCCGTGAAAACGTAACTTAAATTCACGTTTGCATTTTCAAAATTAATAAAATGATGTTAGTAAAAGATTTTATACAATAACTTTAATCGAAGTTAAGAACTAGGAAATGAAATAACTGTGGCGGGGCGCGGCGCGCTGCGGTTATGTTGCGTTCGGAAGGTTCTCGTCGAAGTTTTGAAATTGGTTACAATCAGAAACAATCAAAACTTTCGGAATAACGTTCTAGCTAAGTAATCATTATTACGACCTCGCAGGGGGTGGTGAGCGAGTGCTCACTGTGCTTGAGTGGGGCTCGATTCCCGCCGCGGGACTAACGTTTGAACTGCTAACATTTGTTCCGGGTCTGGGTGTTGTGGTTATATTTACTTACCTAGAAGTCTGACCACGACTCAGGCAATCCTATACTTACAGGGACCTGACAATATTAATAAATAGGTTTGTGGGTTCCACACATTAAAAAAATACCTTTTTTCGTTATCGCGAGTAAATAAATTCTGTATTTCTAGTCAATTATTAGTTATCCTTGTTGGAAATCGAGACAGGCGGCGTGATAATAAAATATTAGACCCATATTTTTTTAAGCATTTATACTGTTTGTTTTAAGGTAGAGAATCGATGCATAAAAATAAAAAAAGCATTTGTTTGTTATAAGGTAGAAAACAACGCATAAAAAAAATATGCAGTTTTTATAATTTCACCGGAAGCCATCATACCCTTTGCTATAAGCATGCATTACTGCTTGGCGGCAAAAATAGGTATGATAGTTGGTCTTCCCCGTACAAGCTGTATCACAAAGACTCTACTACGTCGTCTAGGAGTTGAATTTCGAGAATTCGTTTTACTAACGCACCTCTAAATACCTGTAATATTTAAGAGGCCTTTCCAAGATTTAGCGATATAAATCATGAAGTTTGCCTGAATATATCTTTATATAGTATAAGTAATAGTGTGCGCGACGAGGAGCGATACATCCTCCCTCCATAAGCGCTCAGCGCGGTTTGAGAGTCGGTACTTCGATCGATATGATTATAAGTGCGCAAAGGTGTGATTTAAAAAAATTCGTATTAAAAAAAGTCAATGCTATTAGACAATTTTCTTTGTTGTATTTATTTAATAAAAACTTAAACTTTAATTTAGTAGGTGTATTTTTATTGTAAACTTCTTACTTTTGCAGAAATAACATGCGTAAAATTGGGAAAAGTACGCGTTTTTTAGACCGTCTTTTTTCAAAAATACTGAACTAACATGTTGTATTTTTCTCTGTACACTTAAATTTTAAAACTGTGATTATTATAATTGCATTTTTGGAAATATGTTAGACTTTGTTATTTCATAGAAAAAATGATCGAAAGTTGACTGGAATTGCTCATTTTACGAAACGTGCGTTACTAATTATTTTTTTAATCAGTTGTGTCTTGAGTTAATTAATATTTGCTCTGTTGGCTTAAATTTTAAGGGATAAAGCTTTTATATGTTTTTATTTTCGTTAAAATATCTTCAACACACGAGCCACAATAGTGTTCGAAACTTACGGGCTACAAGAAAATTCAAGGATTATCAAGGATAGGGCTCTTAAGCTTTATTACCATTTAGATGTGAGTCAGTCAGTCAGTTTCACAACGGTTTTATATTATTTACATTTATGTACCTACCCTACAACCGGCACTGCCTACGCACATTTTGTCTAAAGTGCCACATCAATTTTAAATATGAAAGCTCTCTCAGTTTATGCCATTATGACAGGGACACAGTAATTTTTCTAAAAATAGATTTAATATGACGCGAGCAAGCTTATCAAAGTGTCAATTTTGCCGGCTATGGTTCGCTAGTTAAATATTTTAGCAACTTTGTTGGCGTATTTATATAATGCAAACTTGAAATTCCAACTACTTAGTGCAGCTGATATTGAAATGGAAAATATACTCTATATCGATAGACATTATTTTGTTTCGGTTGTTCATCTTTGGTAAGCGATATATTCTAAATTTAACTGCCACGATAACGATAAATGGATACGAACAACATTCTTAGATCGATCTATTTATTTTTGTATTAGTAATGGTTTTTTTTTTTCGAAAAATTTACTGATGGTGCACCGGTAAATTCCATTTTCTAATTTCAAGTCTTTTTTTAAACATTATGCATGACGGGTTGGAAAGCACTACATTGTTTATCAGTCAGACAGGTATAGTTCTCACAACGGATCTCGGCCGTCGTGAAATTAGCCGTTTCGATGCGCAATGGAGCTTTTTCAAACTAAATTGTCTTTGCGCATCACAAACGGCTAACTTCACGGAAGCCTAGATCCGCTGTGCGATCTATAACAGTTATAATATTTGTTTAGATATTTAGACAGTCAGAATTATTATTTATCAAGAAGTGTAAGAAATCCCTAGAACAGGCAACATAATAAAAAAATACATAATAAAAATGTATATAGGTAGGTACGGGTCTAGTAAGGTCCAACAAAAAACTACAAGAAAGTGACAATGATTGCTCGTTTCACCGCAGCTCAGTTACGAGTCCTGAATAAACAATGAGCAAAACCGACTAATTCGGAGCCTACTGGCATCGGTCCATTAATTTTAAAATCCTTAAGTTAAGTTAGTCCGCTGCGGAACATGGTTCGAGAACTTGGGTCATGTCATTTTCTATTGAAACGACTGCCAATTAAATATAGACTCCGGGCGGAATTAATAATCTGATCACAGAGAAAGCTTTTGCAGTAACGTTTTCAAACGGGTATTGGAAGTGGTATTCAAACGGGAGAGTAGACATCAAAATAAAATAGTAGGATAAAAACCATATTAAGTTTATCCTTTAAAAAAAAGCTATAAAAAACTGCTTTACAACTATTTGTAGGTCACGCTCACGCTTCACTTGGATCAGATTAAATAATTAATTATTAAGCTATAATTACAGTACAGTACGCATTATTGCAATAATGCTGGAGCATCCAGATTAAAGCTAATTTATTTGCAAGTAGGTATCACCGACTCATAAAATTATTATGACAATCTGCAAAGCGTTCGAAATAATGCAATTCGGTCGCTGCCGGCCCCGGCGCTGCCAAAGCGTTGCGAAATGCAAAACTCATAATTCCCCCCGGAATAAGCCGCATTTCACGTTTTTATTTGATTCCACTTCGTTTCGCAATTATTTACTGAGCATTACAGGATGTTTTGGTATTAATAATATAATTATATTACTTAGGTCACCTAAAAAAGTCATAGTAGGTAGTTCATAATCTATACTTACATTTATAATGGAAAATATTTGTAGTTTTTTATTTTGTTTGTAAATTCGATACAATCAAATATACAAAACACAAAAACTACTGGTCCGATTTCAAAAATTCTTTAACCATTAGAAAGCTACATTATCCCTGAGTAACATAGGCTTATTTATGTCCACCCGTGCGAAGCCGGGATTAGCCGCTAGTATTTTACATATGACAGTTTTCTAATGTTTCCCCAACTGACCTACTCTGTGCTGAGCAAGAGGCGCACTTGCATTCAATTCTATTGCAAAGTATAGTTCGCACGGCGGATCTCGGCCGTAGTGAAGTTAGCCGTTTCGATGCGCAATGGAGCTTATTCGAAAAAAATTGTCTTTGCGCATCACAAATGGCTAACTTCACGGAAGCCAAGATCCGCCGTGCGAACTATACCTAACCGGGTTTAAGTTATTCCGGTTGGTTGAAGATATAACCGATACTTTTATTTATGGAACAGTTTACTCAGCTGAAAAATTAAAAATTACATTACTTTTGAACTCGAATACTTCATGTGAAAACTTTGATTGAATTCTGCAGCTGTCAAAATTATGAAAATTGCAGATTTATTTTAAAAACAAAATTTTATACAGAAAATAAATAGTAGGTGCCTGCTTAACATTTTGTTTTTGTGTCCCGAGGGAATAAAAATCCTGGAATTCCTATAAAAGATAATTATTATTTATGTACTTAGGTACTTACTACATTATAAAACTTCAAAATATATGTTGCTGTCTTATTGCTGGGCTAAAGTCTCCTCCAAACTTTTCAACTCCTGTCCTTAGCAGTCTCTACCACTTTCTCTAGTAATCTGCTGGTTTTACTGAAAAAAAAGTTTGGAAGATTCCATCAATGCTCGCTTAAACTTTTTCAAAAGACTTTCCGATTCCAATCTTTGCTTTAAATAAGTAATCTGAAAGTAGCATCTTTGAAATCTTTTGAAAAGTTTGGAATGTTCGCTAAGATTAGCCTTTGTAAGCAGAGTAACCTGAGAGTTTAACAAAGTTAGCCAGTTGGGTTAATCTGAGAACATTTCAAAATAAAACTAACTGGTAACGACGTGTTAAAAAAAAAAAAAAAATTTTGAGCAGGGAATTCGATTTTTACAAGGAAGTCAATATAGAAGATATTGATTTCCTTGGATTTTTAAATGAATATGTGAATTTGTGATCTGGTTTGGTAAAGTCACATAATATTTTGTAAGCTCAAACTCATTGTTTTTTTTTTTTTTATGAATTAATTATTTATTTTCGGAATGACGGTGTATATAATTAATTTCTTATATAATTAGGGTATCAGTTTCAGCTAAGGAAGTTCTATCGCTATACTTACCTATTTCTGCCGCCAAACAGTACTCGCATTGTTGTTAGCATATCGGTTTGAAGGGCCGACTAGAACCTCTACCTACTTAGGAGTCTGCTAAATAATCATAACAGCCCTCTAATCTTCCTACTGCTGGGACACTGGCCTACTCTCAAGCGAGATTGTAAAATAAACTTTGCTAAATGATACATAAAACTTTACACTAAAAAGTTAATCATTGTAGAACAGTACCTATCTTATTAGAAGGAATATTCGATATGCCTACGTCGTACCTACCTACCTACTCATATAATATTGATTTATGTAAAACACAGTAGATACAGTTAGTTATTATAATTTGTAAGCAGCGTAAAAATTTGAATACTTGTTCTGAGAAAGTTTAACAAAGAAAATTATTATTTCCTAACACTTAAATTAGTCACAGAAAGGGAAACTCGGCTCTGAATTGTTTGACTTCTGAAAACAAAGAAACTTTCTTCCTAACTTGGAATTTACAAGTGCGCTATTGGTAACAAATACTTATTTATTAACCAGAGCCCCAACTGAGAGGTTCGGTCGCCATATTTTTCTTAAAAGCAACTTTGAAGGAAAATAAAACTCTTTTTAAAATTTCGAACGACAAGCTGCCTAAAATATTAAACTGAAAATTTTAAATTCCCCGCGCTGGGTTCTGTGTTTGAAATTTGAAAGGCAGTTGGAACAATTTTATTTTATTTTCTAAAACGTTTTCTGCCAGTTACATTTTGCATCTTATTATGCTGAAGCAACTGGTTGTTCTTTCGATGCTGTTGCTGTGCTGCTACTGTGAAGAGAACAATGAGCTTCTGTCAGAAGAGACGAGAGCGAAGAAGAGTAAAAAGAAGATCATTCGATTGATAGGTGAGTTATTTATGAAATATTTTTTTACGGTAACCGGTAGCCCATTTCATTTCACTTTATAGTTCTCTCGGCGGATCTATTAGGCTTCCGTGAAGTTAGCCGTTTCGATGCGCCATGGAGCTTTTTCTCACTCAAATTGTCTTTGCGCATCACAAACGGCTAACTTCACGGAAGCCTATATCCGCTGAGATAACTTTACCTATACTTAAAGTTTTTTTTCTGATTAACCGGTTAACGGAAGAACGATTGACTGATATTTTTACCGTACTTTATCGGTTTTTATTTACTGGTTTCAAGCCCTTGTACTTGTAAGTACCTAGTAGGTACTTAGGTATAAATTCTATAAGTATAGTTCTCATAACGGATCTCGGCCGTCGTGAAATTAGCCGTTTTGATGCGCAATGGAGCTTTTTCAAACTAAATTGTCTTCGCGCATCACAAACGGCTAACTTCACGGAAGCCTAGATCCGCTGTGCGAACTATACACAAAATATTTTAAGATACGAGTACTTACGTAATACCTAATTCAACTAAAAAATATTATAAAAATTACCAAAACTAAATATTATTATGAAACACTGACAACTTAATTCAAATACTTTAGAATTCAGATAATCTCTGTAAATGCCATAGAAGTTAACGTAAGTACTTAATTCAATCTTATACAGGTGTAGTTAAGTTTCATTATTGTTAAATAATTGGGAATTTGGTACGATTCGTAAAATTTAATTTGGCTCTAAATAATTAAGTTAAAAGCTGTTTAAGATAGGAATATCTACATTTTCAAAAGCCTTATCCAGATGGGATTTCGTGCGTAGATCTTAATTGGTTTCTGTTTCGTCTAATCAGCACTTAGGGGAATCTAAATATTGAAAATGTAGGTAGATATACCTAATTGTTTTCCCTTGAGGAATATAATGAAATTTATCACCTTATAAGCCACAAGACGTCCACTGCTAGACATTCTCCAGTCTCCCCTCCTTCAAAGAGCGCTACGACGACCGATCCAAAAGCCATCCATCCACCGAATGCCTACGATCGATCCATTGAGATCGTCCTATACTTTGATTTCCAGTTCACGGTCGCCATTCGATAACCCAGGTTCTTCTCCTTCTTCTTTTATTTATGGCGTCTGTGGCTGAGTTTGCCACTGGCCTGTATACTGCCACTTCAACTTGATTATTATAAGAGTTTGTCTATGATGTTTTCTTCTACGGATTCTTTTGTTTCTATTTCGTTTAGCTTACATAATGTAATAAAAATTATAAAATTTAGCGAGTCTTAACCTTATACCGACCAATTGGACGACCAATGTGGCGCGGTGGGCGAAGGTCCGGCTACGATGCGGAGGGACAAATGTTTGTAGGATCTGCAAATATTCGTTCCGGGTGTTCTGGGTGTGTTCTATGTATAATAAAAAAAATATCTATCTATTTATTGAATTGTATTAAATATATATCAGTCATCTAGTACTTATAATACAGCTCTGTTTAACAGCAGCTTACCTTGGGGCTAGATGATGCTGTGTGGATTGTCCAGCATTTTTTTTTTTTATAAACGCTTAGCTGATTACAAAATCAGCCAATAATCTACGACACAAACAAACAATCTATAGATAGCTCAACCGATCCAAATTAAAATCTAAATCAACATTTAACGAAAATCTAGAAAACTACATACCTAGTCGGCATGACGAAGGCGAATAGGCGGCCTAAACCTACTTCACCAGTAGGTATTTTATTTCATAATTATACGTTCGAAAGTTTAGGCTCCTTAGCACTGATATTGCTTCGTAGTTGATAAGCCAGTTTAACTCTAAACGTAGTTTTATGCTGCTGTGGTTAAAGCCAAAATTATGAATACGGGTACCCAAATGTTTATTCCTTAAGTCAAAGCAATTATTACACTTGATTAACTTAACTTAAGTAGTTTATTTGAAGTAAATTAACGAACTTTAAGTTAATCGCCACTAAGCCGGCGTAACGTCACAGTGACAGTTAGTAGAGCTAGTTCAGTAGTACCATCCACCCATAAATAGTTGAAGTTGAAATGGCAGTGAGTATGCACACCCACGCCATACAGCACTCGATGGACATATTATATAAAAACACAAGAGTCGCAGATCGCACGTCATGGGACTCTGTGGGAGAGGCCTATGTCCTATGACGAGCAAGACGACTATTGGCTGATTTCCGAAGCAAGGAAGCGCTCAGTTGAAATTGCCACTGGCGGTCACCCATCCAAATGGTGCTACGCGAAACAGTGATTAGCTTCGTTGATCTGTTATGAACAACTTAGCCAGTACTTAGCTACGTAACGAGCTTTTCAAGCTTTAATAAAGATAGAATGTATAGTTTAACGTGCCTTCTAAAGCACGAAAGCATTAATTTATCAAGTAAAAACCAGTGGTAACCGATCCAATGTACATTCATGTGGAACATCTTACCATTCTAATATAAAGTTTTGCATAGATTGAGCTAGAGGTTGTGTTAAGTATTCCAATATATATATTTTTTTTATGTCAGCAAGTGGCAAGGCAATCAAGGCGCCCGCCTGATGTTAAGCACTACGCCTGACTATAACAGATGCAGTGCCACCCAAAGCTTAAAGATTTTAAATGTTTGCGTAGCACTGCACTGCGCTTATCACCCCGAGACATTGTTGTTAAGTCTCTTTCGCCCAGTAATTTCACTTGCTACAGTGCCCTTCAAACCTAAACACAGTTATGCTTGCACACTACTGCTTGGAACAAGCTGCTTAATTTAAGAGCTATGACTAATTTGGGAAGCCTAGAGCCAACTCAAAACTAACTGCACTCGTTCTGCATAATTCCGTCATCAAAGGTTGCACCGTACCAGTAGTGCCAGTAGTGTCACTACGTACAATCAGGGGGCAATTCTACTAATACAATGACATCAAATTAGGCAGGCTCGCTCAATGGCCGGATAGAACCTACCATTTGTGAGGCTTCTGTGACGCTTCTGTGATTATTGATCGATCGTGCGAAGTTGACTACGATGGATGGGGGCACTTGGATGGGGTGACCGCTAGTGGCATTATCATCTGACAGCTTTCGTGCTTCAGAAAGCTCGAGCGGTTCTGGTAAAAATAAGTCGTTAGTCATTGAAACTGACAACTTTCTTACCAGAGTACGAACTAACTTTTTGTACTACAAACAGAATAGTAAATGAGAATTACCCTGCAAAGGGGATTTTATGATTTTTTCGTGTTAATATCCCCTTTAGACTGAGCTTGAAGCTTCAAAGGAGATTTTGACGATAAAGTTCCCAAAATCCCCTTTAAAGGGGATCTTCAGGGGGATTTTGACACTAACTCACAAATCTTACTATATGTGAGGAAATCTTTTTTTTTTTTTTTTTTCAACTGAAGTGGCAACCAAGCGTACGGCCCACAAGATGGTAAGCGGTTTCCGCAGCCTAGGACGCTTGTAATACCAGAGGTATCACTCGCGGGTTGCCACCTTGAGGCTAAGATCGAGGACTACCACCATACCTATTTCTGCGGCCAAACAGTAATGCTCGCATTGCTGTGTTCCGGTGTGAAGGGTATGGTTTCCGGTAAAATTATTGGCACATGAGGCTTTCGATCTTAGCCTCAAGGTGGCAACCCGCGAGTGATACCTCTGGTATTGCAAGCGTCCATAGGCTGCGATAACCACTTACCATCTTGTGGGCCGTACGCTTGGTTGCCACTTCAATGGAATAAAAAAAAAAAAAAAAGATCGAAAGCCTCATGTGCCAGTAATTTCACCGGAAACCATACCCTTCACACCGGAACACAGCAATGCGAGCATTACTGCTTAGCGGCAGAAATAGGTATGGTGGTAGTACTTCCCCGGACAATCGGCATGTTCAAAAACAAAAGTTCAAAATATACTGCTATTCATCAATCCGGGTCCGCATTAAGATCTAAATCACTCTCGTTCGAAAGTATCGCACTGTCAGTGGGAATATTAAAATGGTGTCATGATGATGACGACTAGTTGCACTACTGATAGTGTTTCGAAAATCTTCTGTGACAGATAGAATGAAGCGTATATTTTAAGGTGTTTGCGCTTGCAAAAGTTTTAAGTTCATTCGGAAAAGCTTAACAGTTTTGCATATCTTAATGCTACAAAGTTACAATTCGTAAGAGTTGTAAGAAGCACTAAATGTAAACAGAAACCATTTAGCAGAAGCAACTAATATAAGCAAGTATTTGCAAATTAGTTTAGCATTTCCAATGTATTTTGATACATTTTAAGATTTCTATAATGAAGACATCACCGCGCAGCCATATTGCCTTCGTATCAGCACATTGTCTCAGATTTTCTTCGGAACGAAACGCGGTGCTGGTACAACGATTATTAGTGTGCGATTTTGAGAAATCATTAGCATCATATCAGCCGTCCACTGCTAAACATAGGCCTCCCCTAAACAGTGCCACGACGACCGATTTTGAGCCTTAACCATCCACCGATTTCCTGCGACCGCTTTAATGTCATCTTGAGAAATAACAAAACCTAAATATAGTCACCTTAAAGATAATTCATAGACTCAGGCGTTACTTTGCGGAAATCTATTACAAGATAAAGACAGACAAAACATATCTAGTACTAAACCGCTTAACCTTTTAAACAATGAGGTCACACAGTTAACACAGTTAACCTCAAAAGTAAAATTTCGAAAGTCAAAGTCTTTGGTCCAGCGCTCGACGGAGCAACACGTCTGCCGGAGAACAAGTCGATGGTCCTGATGATGTCCCATGGAGGGATGAAACACGTGTCGATATTTTTCTTTTGAGGTTAACTGTGTTAACTGTGTGACCTCATTGGTTAAAAAGTTAAGCGGAGTAATACTATATATATTACGTCTGTTTTTTTTTCACCTTAAAGATATAAAATGATATTTTTTTCTTTTCAGCAATGGTCCTGATATTCTTCTTTTCAAAAGTGGCAATCTTCAAAGTAGCTACGTTTGTCTTCCTCATGGCGTTCTTCCAAAAGCTGTTTGCTCTCGGTGGGGTATTGCTCTCATATATGATGAGGAACCAGGGGCAAGGCTTGCCCATGGCGCAGCCTATCAGTACGTACGGTCCACCAGCAGAGTACAACACCTTAGGGTACAGCTACGGGCCACCAGACCATGAGCCTCACGAGGGTCCTGGACTTGCCGATTTTGGAGCTTACAACTGGCTGGCGGGGAAGCAGTAAACATTATAATCGTTAAAGTTTTTAAATTGCATGCTCGAGTTTTTACGAGACTTACTCTAAAATACCGAAACCGTAGCACGTTGCGGAAGCTCTCCTATCATACCATACTTCTAGATGTAAACCCTAACACCTGCTAATACCTCAGTGGTTTTTTAGTGTTAGTTAATGTTACTTTGTAGTGTTAGTAAACAAAATAAAATATGTACATAATTACATTACATTACAAAATATACAAAATACATATGAAACAGTTGAGCCATCTATAGACCGTTATAAACGACATATAGATAGCTCAACTTATCCAAATCACTACCTGACGGAAGCGTTCCCAACATGCTGGCTAGTGTTAGTTGTATGTTTTTTATTACGATAAATAAATTAAAAAAAAAACATTTCAGCCACCTAACAGTAATTTCACAGGCAACCATTCCCTTCGGAATGTGCCGTTATAAAGTGCATCATATTATTAAGTAGAATAATCAATAATCAATAATCAATAATCATTTATTTGGTACACAATTAGTAGGTACACGTCAACAATTGATTTACTAAGTTTTTAGCCTAGGTAACCAATTACAAGTTAGATAGGTACCCTTGTTTGTTTCTTTTTTTACAATAGGTAAAAAATATATCTACAAATAGGTAGGTAGGTAAATAAAATCAATACAGGATTGAATAAACAATGTTAGCAAATAATTAAATAAGTATTAACAATAGTAATAATAATTGAAAAAATTTCATCTTATAAGATAAGTCAGTCTATAAATTCATAAAATACATTTAGTTTATTCGGTCATTTAGTGGAACTAAATCTAATCTAATCACCTTTTTAGTCTAGGAACTCCTCATAACTGTAGAAGGTGTTACAAATGAGCCAATGTTTTAATTTGTTTTTAAAACTATTTAAGCTGGTCGCATCAGTGACACTACTAGGAAGTTTATTATATACTGTCGACCCCATTATGTGAGTCAGCTTACTTGACTTAGCTAGTGTGTGAGACACGGTGGCAAGTCTACCAGCTCGTCGGGTGTTATGCGGGTGTTTATCGCTGTTCTTGATAAACAGACCCAGGTTAGTTCGCACATACACAGCAACCTGGAATATAACTATGGAAGGGAGTGTCAGTATTCCCAGCTCCTGGAAATACGGTCTCGCGGATATATCTTGCGGTACTTTGACCATCGCTCTCACGGCTCGTTTCTGCATTCGGAAGGCGCGTTGCCAATCGGCTGCGCGCCCCCACAGCTCTGCACCGTATTGGAGAAGCGAATGGACTGTGGCAAAGTAGCATGATCGCACCACGTGACCAGGCAAGATCCTTGACAGTCGGCCGAGCGCGTAGCACGCTCCACCTAGCTTTCCACATATTTTATCAATATGGGATTCCCAGGTGAGTTTCCTATCGAGCTCGAACCCTAGAAACGTGGTGCTCTCCACTTGCTCCACCTTTGTCCCACCCGCAAGTACCGTTATGCTTCTAGAAGGACGTCCTGAAAGACAAATATGCATAAAATGCGTCTTTGTTAAGTTGAGGACCAACCCATTGTCTTTGAACCAGCCGGCAAGTTGTTCAGCAGTCTGGTTCAGCTTGAGCTCTAGGCTGTCCAATGCAGCAGCGGACACTACTGCGGCCACATCATCAGCGTACATAAACACCTCCGCGGTATTTACAGCTTCTGGAAGGTCGTTAAGTAAAAGCGAAAATAAAATATTAGAGACTGCGGAGCCCTGCGCGACTCCCATCGTCGTGCCTAGTGATTGTGACCTCGTGCCACCGCCTCCCCCTACGACCACCTGGTACCTCGATCTCATCAAGTTTGTAAGCAGATCTAGTGCAGCGTTTTGAATGCCATAGTACTTCATCTTTAGCGCAAGCACTGTGTGGTCGGCCACATCAAACGCTTTTGAGAGGTCACAGCAAATTATGGCAACTTGCTGTTTCCTCTCTCTAGCGTCAAGTACTCTGCGCAGCACCTCACGAGCTAACGTCGTCGTCGACCGTCCCTCACGGTAAGCGTACTGCCTATCCGATAGTGCTTGCGTGGCTGCCAAGTATGCAGAGAGTCGTGAGCTTATTCCATTTTCAAACACTTTCGCTATCGCAGGAATTATAGATACTGGCCTGTATGAGTCTATGTCCGTTCTTTTCCCCTTCCCTTTGAATATAGGTGATACCTTACTGAGCTTGAGACAACTCGGAAAGGTACCACTTCGCAAGCATGAGTTAAAAAGATCTGCTAGGATAGGGGCGACTGGACCCGCAGCCGTAGCGAGAAGCTTCATTGAGATGCCGTAGGCATCTTTAGAAGGCTTCGGTGGTATCCGCTTCGTGATAATCCCATACACTTCATCTGCCGAGAATCGGGAGAACCGCAAAGATCGATCCGCCGATAGCCGCGAGGATTCTATAGTTACCAATACATTGGACATATTAGCCTTGGGTGCACCACAGGCCAGGGCAGCTCCAACAAACCTAGAGTTCATTGCATCCACAGCGTCTTTTTTTGACCGAAAGGGCTCGCCATTTGAGTCTAAAATAGCATCAGTAAAATCTAGCTTGCAGGTATTGTGTTTTCCTCTCTCAGAGTTCGCAACACACCACATAGATTTGCATTTATTTTTACTATTTAAGATAATGTCAGAGTAGTATTCATTTTTCCTACAATTAATCAATTCATCATACTTCCTATTCAAGTCACATAAAAATAATTGTATTGATTCGCATTCATTACTAATCCTAAAATAAATGTCCATCATGTCAAATAATAATATTCTAAAGTTCTCAATTTCATCAGTAATCCACGACACTGTGGTTCTATTATTAGCTTTCTTCAATGGGAAGCAAATGTCGAATTTATTACAAATAATGTTGATAATAACCATAGCGTATGTATCTATTGATTGGTTACGATGCCTAATATCACCCCAGTCAACGCTAAGTAACGAGGTTGTAAAGTTATTCCGATTTATCATTGAGAAGTTTCTGACAAGAGATATTTTCTTATTAGTCACCGGCTTATCGCTATTTTTTTTTTTTTTTTTTTTTTTTTTTTTTTTTTTTTTTTTTTTTTTTTTTAGAAGATAGCCATAACTCTATTTCACTTAGATGTTAGAGCTGCAGGAGTAGAAACTGCTAGCACATCAAACGAGTTTCGGTTGAGCCGTGAAATATTATTCTATAGGTACTGATGACTACCCTCGCGGGGTAGTAATCTATGCATACATATTTAGTCAGACTCTTAAGAGACTGGAAGAAACATGGAAGCCCACAAATACACACATACTACTCACACACACTCATTCACTCACACATAACACATACACTTATCATGCAACACATTCAGTCACGGATGGTTATCTTGTGAAACCTTGCCTGCCTTACTTAACTGAGCCTTGAGTTATTAGGAGAACCGACCCACACTCACACAATATCACTCACACCCTACCTTACATACGCACAATTTCTATTACACATACTCACACTCTTAACACACACGACACATAACACATTCTTTCACAACACACAGAACGCAACGTATTACATGCACAGGTAACACACAAACATTTTATCACTCTAATTTAATTGAACTCACATTTGCGCGCGCTTTTTCATTTTCATTTTCATTTTCACTTCAAAATAATGTTTATTTTAAATGTCTACGTACCTATAGTTCGATCTTGTAAACATTATAATATAGTTATTTAAGAGCGGTATCTCCTAATACAAGCAAATTCTTTTTTTGCTTAAAAGGAGACTCCAATCCAAGAGTGTAAAACTGTACTTCTTGTTATTGAAATAAACATTTTTCATTTTTTTTCATTTTTCATATTTTAAGCTATATTTTTACTGATACTCGTACATGTCAAATTTCACCCTAAAGGCTCACAAGGGACTCGTCATTTACGATTCGTCAAATAAAAATAATAAAAGAAGTGTTTTTTTGCCGTATCGTAAATTAATGTCCAATAGTTTTATTATCCGAAACATAAAATAAATAAAATAATAAAATTTCTTTACCAAAATCAAACCCTTTTTGATCATACTGTGTAGGTAGAAACGAATTTAACTAAACTTGTGTAATGTATTGTATTGAATTATTCTATTACCTACCGTTATTAAATTAAAGTCCTCGGGGAAGGGATGGCTTTAGTTTCTAAATTTTGAGAGTATATTGGCTTTGGTGGTTTCCGCCTACATTAACTACTTTGCTACAACCTACCCCTTTAGGTAGGTTGTAGCAAGTAGGTAGTAAGTAAGGAAGTGTAGTAAGGAGATTATGGTAGGTACCTATACTGCTAAGAGATCTCGCCCGAGTAGTCATGGTGTTACCCGCTCAAGACAAAGAGGCGGGTTTGAATCCCGAAAAATTAAAAAAATAATAATTGTGTTTGACGAGAATATAAATGTAACGAGAAAACCAACCAAATGAGTCGTATCAAAATATCATTATATCTTCTTGTATAAGGTTAATGTTAACATAAGTTTGAATCTTCTCGTGATCTCTCCCTTAGCTTCAAGCTGTTAAAGGATAAGCTACCCTCCAATATGCCAGAATTTCAACCCTTATCGGCTTATGGACCACTACGTCCCTTATAGCTTCATACAATGCCTCTGGTATAGTTATGGCTTACTAATTTTACTACCAGTGTCCCGTGGGACGAAGATATGGAGTGGAACGGTCTGCTAATGTGAGATGGGAACAAAACTATGGGACCTTCCGATTGACCTATTAACTCTGTCACCAGAGTTGGCCACTGACTCAAAAAATTTACTTTTACTTAGCCAATGTATAAGTAATACTTACAAGTGTACAATTTTTTTTTTATAATATTGTATTAAGACCGCGGCGGAGATGGAGAGACGAGATCGATGCCTACCTTGAAGATTGGTCCACAGTAGCTCAAAATAAAGATAAATGGAGAGAAGAAAAGGAGGCCTTTGCCCTGCAGTGGGACACCACAGGCTAATAATAATAATAATTGTATTAAGTATAATTATGTTTATAAGTAGGTATATATAATTTTAAGTATGTAATTGTAGTTAGAGGTAAATATATTTATTAGCAACAGGTCTGTTTCTCCCTGTTAGTAACGGGTGGCAGAAGTTTATCTTCTTCTTCTCTTAATTTGTGAAGTTTATCTCCTCTCGTTATTGACAGGGGTGACATTGCGCACTTTAAAAAAAAAATTAAATGCGTTCTGTCACCCTTCTCGAGGGGACAAAACTATGTGACAGATGGGAATCATCCCATCCCTGCACGTCCAGGATGACTGGTAGAGAATGCTATTAGCATTAAGTCCTCCTAGCATTAAAATTTATGTGAAAGTGTTAAATAAATATTTAAATAAAAAGCCCAGCTGTAGTTATTAGCTGGGCAGCATAGGCTATAACAAAATAAAAATGTACTTAATCAGTAAAGTTTTTGTATCAATGAATGTATAGTGGCTCAAGACCGTTCATCGTAGTTCAGCCTTGGGCTACACCAAAATATCGGTGCTACTGCAACAGTAGGTTCGTCTTAAATCCTGAAGTCCTTAACAGGGTGAGTGACACAGCAAACTTCATGTCGCGACGTAGGGAATCCAACACACCCTGATGACGGCTCTCGGAATTGGGTCGAGACAGTATTGGTGCTTTTTACCAAAAAATAGTTCAATTCCTGTTTTAAAATAAATAATAAGATTTTTACGATAATTTTATCGTGTACCCAAGAATAACACGACGACCGATGTGGCGCAGCGAGCGTAGGTCCACCTGCGACGCGGAGGTTGCGGGTTCGATTCCAGCCTCGGGTCAAATGTTTGTACAAAATATCTATCTATGTATTGTATTGTATTAACTATATATCAATCATCTAGTACCCATAACACAGCTCTGTATAACAGCAGCTTACCTTGGGGCTAGATGATGCTGTGTGGATTGTCCAGCATTATTTATTATAATATATTTATTAACTTGTGATTGAAGAAAAGAAAACTAGAAAGTATTAAAACGTTACGTTTAAAATACAGGAATATCCAGCTCGTCTTTCAAAAACCTCCATGCTTATGTACATAAGCAGAGGCTCTATTGCATGTTTTACAGACGCCGTGAGTCACTGTAAGTGAGAAGAATGCGAGCTCGATATTTTGAATTGAAGATCACCTATTAAATAGAGAAATAATTTTAAAATAAGTATTTAAACGGTTATTTTACTACTGTTCTTGTCATATATTACTATTCTGAAATTTCAAAACTATTTCGAAGCTCTTCTTCATTAGCACCGCCCGCGACCGCGTGTGTGGTACGAAAACTAGTGGTAAAAATAACTATTTTGTCAGCCGGTTATAAATATATCAAACCTAAAATTTATATTATTAACACATTACATAGTTTATGCCTATTCCTGCCGCAAAGCAGTAATGCTCGCATTACTGTGTTCCGGTGTAAAAGGGTATGGTTTCCGGTGAAATTACTGCCACATGAGGCTTTCGATTTATGCCTCAAGGTGGCAACCCGCGAGTGATAACCGCTTGCCATCTTGTAGGCCGTATGCTTGGTTGCCACTTCAGTTGTATAAAAAAAAATGCAAAGTATAGGGACATTTTTTAGATCATAAAATAACTGCACTAGTTTACTATACTTTGGCAAATCAATTATTCTTATAATTATGATTTTGATTCCTAAGACACGGTGAATCACAGTGTGAGTTGTAAACTTACAGTCGGGCCATAGATATAAAAACATTTTTAAATCCGACACGGCACGCACACTTTGCATTCATTCATATTCAAACGCATGGTAATTCTATTGTTTAGTAGATCCAAGTCGAAGGAAACCATGCTTATAGTAGTAGGTCAACTTACAAGGTCCATTTACATAAGCTCAACGTAGCGAAAATAACAAAACAAAACATTCATTCATGATTAACCTTCTAATGTTCTTAAAATACTAGGCAATTCATGAGTAAGTAGTCCCTCAGGAATTGACCACCGCGCCATCAAAGCTGTCTAAATAGAAACTAAATAGTTTGCCGTTTTTATGAAAGTTCTGCTTGGCACTGCACTGCGCTCGTCACCATCTTTCGCCCAGTAATATAACTTGCTACTTGCCCTTTAAAGTTAAACACAGTGCTTGCACACCACTGCTTGGAGGCCGTATATCTGTCACTGCGGTGACGAACTCTTGCTGAAGAGTCATAAGACGTCCAACGGTGGTGTTACCATCTTACATTTTTTTTTATACTACTAAAGTAGTAACCAAGCGTACGGCCCACTGGATGGTCAGCGGTTACCGTAGCCTATGTACGCATGCAACATCATAGATATCACTTGCGTGTTACCATTCTGAGACGTTAGATGGTAAGTCTCGCGTGCCTGTAATTTCACCGGAAACCATACCCTTCGAACCGGAACACAGCAATGCGAGCATTACTGCTTTGCGGCAGAAATAGGTATACCTACATACCTACTGCTCTCTAAAAGTGTAACTAATTACTGCTAGTTTACAAAGAAACTTTTGCAACCATCATAATTCGAACCGGAACACAGCAATGCGAGCATTACTGCTTGGCGGCAGAAATAGGTATACCTACATACCTACTGATCTCTAAAAGTGTAACTAATTACTGCTAGTTTACAAAGAAACTTTTGCATTTTACCGTGTTTATAACTAAAGTTTCTACTGAACAATCTTACTGTAACTTCACTCATAAAACAATCCCTTGTGAACTAGAATAAACAAGTAGCAAACAAGTGACCGACTGCCTGTTTCTTCCTTGCAACATTAATTAATTTTTTATCATCCCAGGATTCTACAGCGTGTTTTAAAGTCAGTTATTACAACTGGAGTAGAATAACAAACTATATAATAATAATAATAATAAATAATAATAGTTTATTCAATTTAACAAGGTACAATAGGATAACAAATGCAAAAACTTAGACATAGGTATACATAACACTTGAGCCTGAACTAGGTAATCCTGTATGTCAGGCGAAAAAAGCTTATTAGAATCTTAAAATAATCACTCACTTACTTACTAAGAAACTGAAACGTATAAAAGTAGTATGTTATATTTTTTTTTACACTAAATAATGCTAAAAAGTAGCTAGAAGTAGGATAGGTTCTATTAAAATAAAATTTGAATTTGAAATAAAATAAATAACATTTATTTTGTAAACATAATGACTAATAATAGAGAAGACAAGTCTGTTTTAGTGGGTACCACCGGAGTGCCAATTATTTGGTGTGAAGTTAGTGAGTTCTTTGAAAACAAAAAGTCAACAAAGGATTAACATTCTTTTTTTCTTTCTTTCTTTATATAATTAATGACAAGCTAATTTTGCGTGAATGTAAATGGCTCATTTCTGTAATAACTTACACAACGATTAGTTTGACCTTCCTGTGTGTGACCATCCTTCCCACAGAGTCATTATCAGAACGTTGTGTATCTTACCAAATTTTTTTTGCCTCAAGCGGGACTTGAACCTACAACCATCCGCTTGATATACGCGGGTGCATTACCAATTGAGCAAAAGTGGTAGGTTCAAATCCCGCTTAGGGCTTGATATTATAATCTTCAGTCCCAAAGCTGGGCTTAGTTAACGACTTTAAAAAAAAAGTGTCAGTTAAGGGTAGAAAATCATCTGTTTGAGATATTCACATAACCTTATAGTCCCTTTACGCTTATTGAGGTTTTCAGAGCTGAAATTAAATGTAATGAAATGAAATGATTTATTTTGCTAGAAGTACGGTTACATAAGGTCTTATTGTCATAAGTACGTAGCTGGTGATGATAATGATAACTTGTATAAATCTGGTCACCCTGTATCTGAAGCACAAATGAGGCCATAAATTTGCCGCAGCCCGTTCGTACAGCGGTAAGCAAAACAAAGCTGCTACTAATGATAAAACATACTGACGTGTATTTCGTAGGACACCGGAGCACGCCCAAAGCAACTAGTCAAACATAGTTTTACTTTTATGTCAGCAAATGACAAGACGGTCAAGTCGTACTTGACAATTACGGCTATAGTGTCCCCAAATTTTAAGTTGCAAAATTCTGCGTGGCACTGCACTGCGCCCGATCTCTTGCCTCAAAGTCAAAGCTCCTTAGCTCAGTTATTTCACTCGCTACAGTGCCCTTAAAGTCTTGACACAGTATTACTTGCACTTTACTGCTTGAAATAAAATTCTATGAAACTTCATGGTAGTTAAATACTTCTTATATTATTTCGCTCTGAAACTTCTGAGATACACGTAATTTAATACAAGACAAGATCAAGGTGATCAAGATGTAGCGTTTATCATCGATCTATCTCTTCTTTTGAATTATTGGGAAATCTAAAGCTAGCTTTATCTAGTGCTAGGTCATGAAATTTACTAGTAAATGTCGAAGAATACTGCCAAACGGCAAACGCCAGAGAATGAGCCCGTATCTTCAGCACTTGTCTTGGAAACAGAACGGTACTTAGCTCTGAAGCATTCGTAAGTACTCTGCACCGAGTGAAGTTTACCGAGCAGGTAACTGCTTATAGGAAGTTTTAAGTTTTTGCAATTTTTAATAAACCAGCTGACGCAAAACTTTTAATCTGTTTATGCAAAGAACCAACGTTTTTACAAATCTTACCTTAAAATTATGAAAATTCAGTACCAAAAAAAAAAAAAAACGAACAAAATGATACCTAAGTATGATTGTACATTGTACCTACAAATAAAAATACTAAAAATACGGACCTATCGATAAATAAGGTAATATCCTCTAAGTAAGTAAGTAAGTTAGTATGAGTCAGTGGCCAACTCTGGTGACAGAGTTTATCAATATTATTTAATATCCCCTGAAAGCTTACGTAACCTTTTCTTCATGGATGCGATTAGAATAAAAACCACTGACGGTCTCCCATCCAAATACTCACGCAAAACGGTATTTAACTGTTTAGTTAACTACCGTTGTTTTGCGTCTCTCATCTGACAGCATAAGATATTTTTTTTTTATACAACTGAAGTGGCAACCAAGCGTACGGCCCACAAGATGGTAAGCGGTTACCGCAGCCTATGGACGCTTGCAATACCAGAGGTATCACTCGCGGGTTGCCACCTTGAGGCAAAGATCGAAAGCCTCATGTGCCAGTAATTTCACCGGAAACCATACTCTTCACACCGGAACACAGCAATGCGAGCATTACTGCTTGGCGGCAGAAATAGGTATGGCGGTAGTCCGTCCCCGGACGAGCTCTATCACATAGAATTCTACTACTCTTAATTTAGATTTTGGAAAGAACTCTCAACTTCGTTGATCCTAACCGATCCTAACAAATCAACCCGAAATCAAGTTTAGGTAACAGTCGCGCAACGGTGTGCTTGGTAAGTACTTGGATGGGTGACAGCCAGCAGTTTTGCCTCCAACGCTTCCCTAGAGAAAAGTCAGTTAAACCGTTGACTTATTTCGTGTGAACAAGCGAAACGAAAGTATAAAAATAGAGAAGCTTTTTAAATTACTTTTCTTATCTGGTATGTGCAGTCGAGCCACATGTGGATGGACAATAAAAAGGCTATCGTCTGCGTCGCATTCTTCTGCAATCCTTTACATCCCCACTCCTGGATATCCGCCTGCATTTTCCACAAAACGAACCCAATTACCAACTCACGCTGGAAAGCGTGTGTTAAAGAAAAGAGTGAGCGTTGTGTTGTAATAGCAGGGTTCTGTGTTACATAAATTGTAAAAAGTCCCTCCACTTGATTAATATACAAAACACAAACTTAACTATCACATATTCAGTAGGGTGATTACGCAACTCGATTTCAATTCAATTTCAATCAGTGAACTGTCATCAAAATACGTCAGTTTTTGATTGAAACCAGGTGAAATCGGTTGAAACTGAATTAACTAATCGCCCCTCTGATCTAACAATAGGATTCCTTGTGTCGTGGATGTTAGAAAATACGAGTATAATATTGTACCAAAACACCCAGACCTAGTACTAATATTATTAAGGGTTAAGTTTGGATGTTTGTATGTTTACGGGAGTATCACGCCCAAACTACTGAACGGATTAAAATAAAATTCGGTAAAAAGGTAGATTATAATAAATAGCACATAAAAGCATATTAAACTACTTTTTATTAATAAATCTACATTTAGTTATTAAATAAAATAGCTTCGGCTTTTAACAGTATGAAGCAGAACTCTAAAAATCCCAGCAAGCTAGTTTTTATATTCCAATGACTAAAGCGTCGAAGTCTTTTTGCAGACAAGATTTTAATTAAGCTCTTGAATATTATTGGCTTTTATTTATGACCCCGATGGCATGGTGGGAGGACAAAGGTTAAGGGTTCGATTCTTGCTGCGGGACAAATGTTCACATATTAATATGTATTGTAGTACCGATTCTGATATCAACGAAACAATGTATCCTCGGAGTTTTTCGTGATTCGCTCTTACCGAGGATACACCTCGGTAAAAGCGAATCACGAAAAACTCGTTAAGACTTACTTACTTTTTACTGATATACTTACTTCGTTATTTTTAGCCTATCATAAATGTTCACGTATTGTCCAAATGTCAATTTGTGTGAAATATTTGCTAATACGTTTACAAATTGTTAAACGTATTTTTCCTGATGACTTTTTGTGACTTGTGACTGTTTGGTGTGTTATGTAAGGTTTGATAAAACCAAATTTAAATATTTAATGATGTTTAAAAAATAATGTAATAATTAATTAAGTAAACATAAGCTTGAAATTAAATAAATAAAAATATCATATTGATTATATGTTTTTTTTTTATGTCAGCAAGTGACAAGTTAAGTTAAGCACCACGCCTGACTATTACAGATGCAATGCCACCCAAAGCTTAAAGTTTTAAGTGTTTGCGTGGCACTGCACTGCGCTTATCACCCCGAGACATTGTTGTTAAGTCTCTTTCGCCCAGTATTTTACTTGCTACAGTGCCCTTCAAACCTAAACACAGTGCAGCTTACACACTACTGCTTGGAGGTAGAATATCTGACACTGCGGTGGTACCCACCAAAACGGATGATTATCATATTGGAATAGAATAGAATAGAATAGAAAAATATTTATTTAACGCCACACAATTAACATAAAAATAAAAATAACAATAAAAATTAAAACTTAACTATTGTGGCGAAAAAAAGGCAGCCACTCAGCATTTGCTGCAGACATAATGTGTCTGTAGCCTACGAGTAGTAGTGATTGTCGTGGTGATATGGCCTCATATTATGAACAGAAAAACTGTACTTTAATCTGAAAGTTGATTTATGATAAAGATTATAATATCCCAAAAATTATTTTGCCTCAAGCGGGATTTGAACCCGCAACCACCGCTTGATACGCGGGCGCTCTACCAATTGAGCTATCGAGACATATCTCGCTTGGACGAAATAAGCTATCGGCGCTTCGAGCCGAAGACATCCCAATGATTATTTCGTCCAAGCGAGATATGTCTCGATAGCTCAATTGGTAGAGCGCCCGCGTATCAAGCTGTGGTTGCGGGTTCAAATCCCGCTTGAGGAAAAATAATTTTTGGGATATTATAATCTTTAGTATTCCCTTAGTGTGATGTTTAACACTATAAAAACAAAAATAACCAATTGATTTATGATATTCGTTATACATACGAACTTTAAACGGTATACAGTTCTATACTAGTTCGAGCGCTGGGAATTTTTACTCTCTCGGTCTCGTTTGTCGATGAATCCATTGGTTATCAGTAGCATCATTAGATCAGTATAGTTCGCACAGCGGATCTAGGCTTCCGTGAAGTTAGCCGTTTGTGATGCGCAAAGACAATTTAGTTTGAAAAAGCTCCATTGCGCATCGTAACGGCTAATTTCACTACGGCCGAGATCCGCGGATCTAGGCTTCCGTGAAGTTAGCCGTTTGTGATGCGCAAAGACAATTTAGTTTGAAAAAGCTCCATTGCGCATCGAAACGGCTAATTTCACTACGGCCGAGATCCGCGGATCTAGGCTTCCGTGAAGTTAGCCGTTTGTGATGCGCAAAGACAATTTAGTTTGAAAAAGCTCCATTGCGCATCGAAACGGCTAATTTCACTACGGCCGAGATCCGCGGATCTATGCTTCCGTGAAGTTAGGCGTTTGTGATGCGCAAAGACAATTTAGTTTGAAAAAGCTTCATTGCGCATCGAAACGGCTAATTTCACTACGGCCGAGATCCGCGGATCTAGGCTTCCGTGAAGTTAGCCGTTTGTGATGCGCAAAGAAAATTTAGTTTGAAAAAGCTCCATTGCGCATCGAAACGGCTAATTTCACTACGGCCGAGATCCGCGGATCTAGGCTTCCGTGAAGTTAGCCGTTTGTGATGCGCAAAGACAATTTAGTTTGAAAAAGCTCCATTGCGCATCGAAACGGCTAATTTCACTACGGCCGAGATCAGCTGTGAGAACTATAGCTTAGTTATTAATATTAGGTTAAGTTTAGTTAGTAAGGGTTGTCTGGAAGAAATCGCTGTTTGCGATAAGACCGCCATTTGTTGTTTTAAAAAATGATGTATTGAAAAATTACCATGCAAATTGTTTCCTCAATAAAGTTATTTTATTTATTTATTTAAACAGTCCACAAAGTCTGCGCTAAATAATATTAAATTGTTACCGTTAACTTTAATATAAGCACATAAAGGGCAATACTATCAAGGTATTTATCTCTACGCCGTTACAGTTACGACTTGAGACTTAATTATACTTTGTAACTTGAAAAGGTACTCGTAAGTTTACGATTGTATTCAGTTAGCTACATTTTATTGTTTCTGCGATGCAGTGGAGCTACTTGCCTTCTACTCGCAACGCATAAGTCGCAAAAACAGACATAAAACTCAGTCAGTGTGAGTCAAATCCTCATCATCATCATGACAGCTTTCTAATGCTCCCACTGCTGGGACACTGGCCTCGAGCGAGAGTGATTGGGTCTTAACCCACCACGAATCCAATGCGGATTGGTGGAAGGCACATTTTTCTTACACCGTATGAGAACACTGGCATTGCGCACATACATTTTTCAAATAGAAAAATCCATTGGTGCACGGTTCCGGGTTTGAACCTACGAGCTTAGGATCAGAAGGCGTGGTCACTACCACTAGACCGCCAGTGACGAAATCTCTTACGAGTCAAATGTTTAGGGAACCATAACTTGATTAAACTTTAAAAAAAATATTTGGTTATACACATAAGGAGGTTGCGGGTTCGATTCCCGCCTCGGGTCAAATGTTTGTACGATCTACAGGTATTTGTTTCGGGTGTTCTGGGTATTTTCTATACATAATAAAAAAATATCTATCTATGTATTGTATTGTATTAAGTATATATCAGTCATCTAGTACCCATAATACAGCTCTGTTTAACAGCAGCTTACCTTGGGGCTAGATGATGCTGTGTGGATTGTCCAGTATTATTTATTATTATTATTTATTTACATAATAATAGGTTTTTAATTTATTTAGTGCTATACTACGTTCAAGTTTTCGTATCACATTTTTGCATTAAAGTGTGATTGAAGTGGCAGATAAATATCTTATCTAACTATCTTTCTATCTATCTATGTTTATCTAAATAATTCCAATAACCTAACCCAAAAAAATTCCAACTCGCTACCGCTTAGCGCAATTTAAAAACAAATAATATAGGGTGTTTAAGCTAAACAGTTAGGTATTGATTTATATCCATTATTAATCTCCAACAACTCACCTTTTTTAAACTAGATGGAGCCACAGGCCAAATTAGCACGCGCTATCGATGCGTTTTGCCTGAGGTCTCATGCTTTTTCTTTAAATTCGATTAAATTGAGTTCTGTCATATACACTACCGTGTTTTAATATAGTTATACATAGGTCTTTGATTATTAGTGCGCGATATTCAAGGAATATGTTCCACACACATAAAAAAACACTTTACTGTGTATAGTTTTTTACACACACACAGAAACATAAAACAAAAAACTTCTACGAATGCCAAGCTTAAAAACATTAGTGCAGTTTACGAACACAGTTTCTAGCTTTATTTTATGGTTCGGTGTAGTCGTAGCTTTACAGTAATAATAGTATTGCGGTTGACGTACCTACATCGGTGCGGACGTTTCTAATGGTTTTGCGCTGCGTTGTTCCAAACGCTTTCTCGTGATGGATGTCTGATACAGCTCCTACAGTACAGTTAGTTATTTAGGCCATGATGGACCTTCAGAGTTGGATTTCAGAATTATTTAATAACTATTATTATAACAGCTGTCATACATGGCAAGTCAGACAGCACATTAGAGAGAAAAAAATACTGTATAAGTAAAATAAGCAGTTGAAATTATTTCATAATAGTAAGTAAGTGAAAAATATATATATATATATTTTATACAACTGAAGTGGCAACCAAGCGTACGGCCCACAAGATGGTAAGCGGTTACCGCAGCCTATGGACGCTTGCAATACCAGAGGTATCACTCGCGGGTTGCCACCTTGAGGCTAAGATCGAAAGCCTCATGTGCCAGTAATTTCACCGGAAACCATTACCCTTCACACCGGAACACAGCAATGCGAGCATTACTGCTTGGCGGCAGAAATAGGTATGGCGGTAGTCCTTCCCCGGACGAGCTCTATCACAGAGAACTCTACTACTCTTAGAATTCTAATATAAATGTTTATACAATCATATTACAAGGATCATTTTGAAACGTCTTAAAGCTAGGTGAATTTTCACCAGTTCCACGCGCCCCAGAAGAATCTGGCAACAAACTAGATACATTGAGAATATTTAAAAACATTTCATCAAGGTAGATAAAAACACAACATAAACACAAATTTTCTATGTCAAAAGCACACACTATTGTTAATTCTGTTGGCCACTGACTCATTTATAAAGAAGTGAAAAGAAGTCTGTAGTACTATGGTAGAATACCTAGAACAAATATTTGCAGATCATGCAAACATTTGTCCTTTAAATTACTATACCTTTTGGTAAAAATGCCGTTGCGTACTTTAAGGGTTAGTTGCACCATCTAACGTTAACGTCAAATTGTTCTTCTTCTTCTTCTTTTGTTTTATGGCCTCTGTGGCTAGTTTGCCACAATTTTGCCAGTGTCAAGTGTATTAGTTTGATTGTCGCTTAGCAACGTAAACAAACGAAATTTGGAAAGAAACGATGACTTTTTTTTCAAAATTCTCCTGGAAAGTCTTTGACTAAATTACCAACCAACATTACCCCTCCATTTCAATTACTTACACTTGTGCTAAGTAAACATGTTAAATTGTATAAACTGCCACCAAATTTACGCAATAAAACTTAAAATAACACGAGACAAATAATTAAAATGGGAAGACCCATGTCGTTTTGACAAGATAGCCAAAGACAATCTCAAATTGTTCAATGGTCGTCGAACAATTTGACGTTAACGTTAGAAGGTGCAACTCACCCTAAAAGATCTAAGCGACGGACGCTTAGATCTTGATATACGCTTAGTAAGCGTACATACATAAAGACATTTAATTTAATTTGTTAAGAGTAGTAGAGTTCTTTGTGATAGAGCTCGTCCGGGGAAGGACTACCACCATACCTATTTCTGCCGCCAAGCAGTAATGCTCGCATTGCTGTGTTCCAGTTCGAAGGGTATGGTTTCCGGTGAAATTACAGGCACATGAGACTAACCATCTAACGTCTCAGGGTGGTAACACGCAAGTGATATCTATGATGTTGCATGCGTACATAGGCTACGGTAACTGCTGACCATCAGGTGGGCCGTACGCTTGGTTACCACTTTAGTAGTATAAAAAAAAAAAAAAAAAGACAGACTTTATTTTATAAGTACTATTAGTTAGTGAATTTGACACACAATCAATTCGATGTAAACTTTACTAAGAAGCCGACCACCAGGAGGGCGATTTTCGTCCATACATAAATGGTTACATGTGATATATATAGTCAAAACTGTTAAATTTTCTATACATTCACATACATTGATTTGGATCCCGCTTGAGGCAAAGTAATTTTTGGGATATTATAATCTTTAGTATTCCCCTAGTTAACACCATAAAAACAAAAATAACCAATTGAATAAGCAATGCGATACCTCTCGTCAATGAACTAAATTAATTTTAGTCATTGAACAGGCTTGGATAACTGCAACGTTTCCCCTGTAGGTTGAGCTATAGGCGCTTCGGGCTGAAGACATTCCAATGATTATTTCGTCCAAGCGAGATATGTCTCGATAGCTCAATTGGTAGAGCGTCCGCGTATCAAGCGGTGGTTGCGGGTTCACATCCCGCTTGAGGCAAAATCTTTTTTGGGATGTTATAATCTTTAGACCTATAGATAGCTCAACTGATCCAAATCACACCAGACGGAAGCGTTCCCAACATGCTGGCTGCATTGCCACGTTGAATGATAGATAGATTAGATAGTGATCTGAAAGGAAACTGGATATTCGTAGCATCTGCTACGAGAGCTACGTTCGTAGCACACGTTTTTGTGTGTGAGTTTCTTATAGTCACATGATGCAATATGGCGTGGATGCGATAATTTTAACTAATATAACTAATTTACTTTTCATTAAGTTAATCATAAGATTTTTAATAAAATCTTGAAAAGAAGGTAGTCAAATAATAAAATAGCTGTGGCAGAGTTCATGAATACTTCAGCAAAATGCATTTTAATATAATTTTTTTTTTTTTATTCAAAGATGTTATGTTCTAAATTAAAAAATAATGAGTCTTCAAAACAAATTTTGAAAGATACGCTCGACGACGGTGATAAGAGCCCAGGTAGATATAATTAAAAACGTGCTTGTCGGTAATGAACCAGTTACTATCTTTTTCCTGTGCACCAGCAATGAGCGTTTCATTTACTACAACTAAGTATTTTCAACTTGTGTGAAATATGTGTGTTTTAGGACTTTTAGGAGTTTGTTTAATTTATATTGGAGCGCAGGAGGCATTCTCTAATCCTATTAATAATTTGTTTCAGATCCGAGATTCTACTGACTGACTGATTGACTGACTGACTGACTAACAACTACTCTTATAATGGACACAATACTGAGCCGAGACAAACAGTATAAATAAAGTGTGTTATTATTATGTATCTGTGACTTATAATTTTTATAATAACTGTAGAAATTTTAGCTACATTTTAGTACGTATAAATTTAATATTAGATATTATATTTTTTTCTATTTTGATTTTCAAATGTATCCTTTGTATTGTGTGCTAAAAAAGTAAGTTCCTATGACTCAGTGGCCAATTCTGATGATAGTGTTTTAGGCCACCAGAAGCCTAGGCCTCTGTCATCGCTTAACAACTTTGAAAAAGCTGGGACCGACTGCATAACGTGCCCTAAATAAATGAATGTTTATGTAAGTAAAGGATGTCTAATAACTGTAATAAAGCTGTTGGTTTTCCAAAAATAATATAAATAAGAGTATGTATAAAACAGGCAAGGCAGACAAAGTCGCGTTACGTCCTAGTGCAACATAATGTTTCGCACATCACATAGTTTAGCATAATTTACGACGTGGTAATATGCATCGCGGAGCCAATTTGCGATTGATTATCGGTAATTCAGCGTCAGTAATATTAATTAATTGTGTTAAATTACCAGGTGTTTCAACTTCAATTCTGCTAATTCGTGTAACGTGTAGTTGCTGTGCAGTGAGCCTAACGAGCCCCACGCAAGTCTCACGCAAACGACACGCAAGCGTCACGCGAACTTGCAGTGCTGGTTTGACATTTACTGACCTGTTGGTAGGACTCTTCAGCAAGAGTCCATCTTGGTGGGATCAAGCATTACTGTGTTTATGTTTGAAGGGCACTGTAGCAAGTGAAATTACTGGGCAAAGGGACTTAACAACAACGTCTCGGGGTTATGAGAGCAGTGCAGTGCCACGCAGAATTTAAAAGCTTAAAGGGTCAGTTGCACCATCTAACGTTAACGTGAAATTGTTCGACGACGATTGAACAATTTGACGTTAACGTTAGATGGTGCAACTCACCCTAAGATTTGGATGGCACTGCATTTGTTATGGTCAGGCTTGGTGCTCAACATTAAGCGGGTGACTTGATCGTCACGCATGAGCGTGACTCTTGCGTGACTCTTGCGTGAGGCTTGCGTGAGGCTCGTTACATGTTAACTTTTACCTGGTGGTAGGACTCTTCAGCAAGAGTTCGTCTTGGTGGGTACCACTGCAGTGTCAGATATTCTACCTACAAGCAGTAGTGTGCAAGCATTACTGTGTTTAGGTTTGAAGGGCACTGTAGCAAGTGAAATTACTGGGCGAAAGAGACTTAACAACAATGTCTCGGGGTGATAAACGCAGTGCAGTGCCACGCAAACACTTAAGTTGAGTAGTTCTGTTGACAGAACTACTGGGATTTTTTTTACCATTTCAGTGTTAATTAAGTTCAGTGCATTCACAGACATATTAAGCTGAACCACGAAAACTGTCACGATATATCGCTTTTGTCCGCTGGAGTAGACCCTGTACATGGTACTCGTAGTTCCTGAGACACGACACGGAAAAGTTATGGCTCCTACACGATATGCCGGCAGCCAGCGGGCGGGTTTTGGTTTTGAGTCTTTGGATATGCCGCTATGCTATTCAGGGAAGATCGGACCCGGCGGAATGGCCGTTTATTCCCAATTCTACGGATTTCCATTACAGTGAGCACTGGTGGTCTAGTGGTAGTGACTCCACCTTCCGATCCTAAGGTCGTGGATTCAAATCCGGTCGTGCACCAAAGGATTTTTCGCTACGAAAAATGTATGTGCGCAATGCCAGTGCTCTCATACGGTGAACTAAAACATCGTGAGGAAACCGGCATGTCCAAGAACTAAAAATTCGAAAGACATGGGCCATCCACCAATCCGCGTTGGGTCCGCGTGGTGGATTAAGACCCAATCACTCTCGCTGAAGAGTAGGCCAGTGTCCCAGCAGTGGGAACATTAGAAATTTGTCATGATAACCAATATAACAGATTTCCATTACAGATTTCCAATCAACAAATTCCCAGTTTTACATATTCCTAGTCCTAAAGATTCCATCAAGATTCTGAACTGCACAGATCCCCAACTCGGCATATTCATTACTGTACAGATTCCTACCTCTACAGATTCTTAACTATAAGCACTGTTCCATTTGGACAGGTGACCGCCAGTGGCAATTTCAACTGAGCACTCCCGTGCTTCTTAGGGCACGTTAAGCCAGTCCCGGCTTTTTCAAAGTTGTTAGGCCATGACAGAGGCCTTACCAAAGAATACTCTGTCACCAGAGTTGGCCACTGGCACATACGAACTTACCTTTTTTACTATACGGATTCTGTAAAACCCGCAATACTCGCCAGCGCCGGTCTTCTTGCCGGCATGCCCGCTGGCTTAGCCGCTGGCATAGTGTATAGAAGCCATAAGAACATACAGGACGTCCGTAAGCCGCCGCTGACAGCCGTGACCGATGAGTGCGCTCGGTTGCTCAGACATTACGTACTGCTATTCATTCCAACTGGGGCCTAACCATAAGCTCTTATAATATTACTGGCAACCCGCCCCGGCTTCGCATGGGTGTTTAAACTATACGCATATAATGTTGTCTCTATTGTTGCTTGACAAATTAAACAATGTGTTGTTCTGTAAAAAACAAAGTTTTTATTTTAGTTCCCGTAATACAAATTAGCACTTTACACCAACACCTAGGTAGGTACCTGTAAAAAACAAAGAAACGACATTTAACTTTATTTGTCAATTCTTTTAGTTATTTATCCTGTTTAATATATTTTTCCTTGCGGTCATGTATTGAAAAAGTTTTCACGACGGTCCGCCATCTTGAGTGTAGTGTTTTTTTATGAAAGCGCAGAACGCGGCAAAATTCAAAATTAAAATAATACATTTCTTTTTACACGCATAAACCTTTTTTTTAATATTTTTTTTTTATTATTGATATAATAAGTAGGTGTGGGTTGAAAGGGTAACTTGAATTAAATTTGTTGGGTCGAACGGAGCAAAATACCTATAGGGTAGAAAATTATTGGGTCGAACGAGTAAGCACTCGAAATAATCACTGACATTTTGAAGGTGGTTTTGGTGTATTTCTGTTTCATCCCACATGTTCATTCCAGAAGCCAAAAAGTTAACCACCACACTAAAAAACATTCAAAGGTAAAAATCAAAGACAAAAGAGAGACAAAATTCAATAAAAACACAAGAATCACTTTGAATAAATAAATAATAAAAAAATATCCTCTATGACAGAGGATATTTTTTATCTTAACATACTTGAAACTTAACGTGCCCTCTGAAGCACGGGAGCGCTCTGTTGAAATTGCCAATAACGGTCACCCATCTAAATGGTGATTACGCGGAACAGTGTAAAAAACAGACGAAAAATCTCTAGTACTACTCTGCTTACCTTTTAACCAATGAGATCACACAGTTAACACAGTTAACCTCAAAAGAAAGATATCGACACGTGTTTCATCCCTCCACGGGACATCATCAGGACCATCGACTTGTTCTCCGGCAGACGTGTTGCTCCGTCGAGCGTTTATGATGCTTACCATCCACAGACTTCCTGCGACCGTTTTGAAAATCCATCGAGTCCGTCCGTACTTCGTCGTTCGTTCGTCTTTCACTATGTTGTACCACTAGAGTTGGCCACTGACACATACGAACTTACTTACTTTTACAACTAGAATATTATGCAAAAGTCGAATTACTCTAAGATATTTTTAGTACTAACCTACCTTCATGAAGAATCTGCAGTAGGTACTCACAACACTAGTTTTTTATTTGTATGCAAAATTGTGAAGTGACTTTTAGGTAGTTTGTGTCCTCACGTCATAGATTTAGTATAAAATAATAAATCCTTCTTCAATAGGGATTCATTAGATGAAAGTTTTCTTTTCTTACTTTTACTTTGACTAAATCCCTGTTCATTGTATTATATAAACAAGGATTAAAACTAGTGCTGGAACTACTTACTTCCCGCCAAGTCGAAACTTGGAGCTACTTAGTAAACTTGGAAACCAACTTGCAGGGGGTACATCAGCTAAGTCAACTAGGGTTTTTGTTCTTCAAAAACGTTGTGTTAGGTACGTTCTAAACATGAAAAAAACGGACTCTTGTCGACTTAGATTTAGAGAATTAGTTATTATGACTATGATATGTGAATTCATATACCAAAACATTGTGCATGTACGAGAAAACTGTTGTTTTATGAAATGTAAAATTGATGTTCATGACTATAACACAAGGCACAAAAATAATATCATGGCGCCTTGTATTAGGCTAAAACAAAAAACAGTTTTATGTGTATATCCATTAAATTATATAATAGTATTCCAACTGATTAAAATCGCAGGAAAACGTCTGAGTTATTTGGTCTCCCTGTACAAGTACGAAGCAACAGTTAACATTATTGCACTGAAACTTTTAGGACATAGAATCGAGATAGTGAGCCAATTGAATAAAAAAAAAAATATGTCTCTTGACTCTGAAGAGGTGAGGGGAATGTTAATAAAACTATTATGTCGATGTTATTCTAAACTGTATAATTTTCACAGTTAAAACTTCGTTCGTATAAAGTACATTAGTAAAAGGAAATAATAATTTCCTGCATAATAAATTATGATGGTGAAAATTATAAATTAAACTATAATTATTTGTGAATTCAAATTTAACGCGCAACTTTTCGTTTGCTATGCGAATGCTCCTCACCTGTCCGAAATAAGCTTTAGGATGTCTTCGGCTCAAAACGCTGAAACATAACGGAGAAACTTTGCAGTTATTCAACGCTGTTCGATGACTAAAGTTTGTTTAGATAAATAAATAAATATGTATGACAATGTGACATAAATATTTTGAAGTTATGCTAATAAAGATGGACATAATTAATTTGACAATATTTAAAAAAATTCAATTCTCTAATATTACCCGTTTTGTGTGAATATAATTAATCTGTCAACCACCATGTTATATGGCAGGGCCCAGTGCTATAATACGTTCATCGACACTCCTTCATTTCATCGACTTTAGACCTCACTACAAAAGTCATATTATCCTGAGAACTCGTAAACGCGAACCGCTCATTATATCCAAATTTAACGATGATTGCTCACACGATCCGAGCCATTTTGCGATATTAGTCGATGAAGCAACGCCGTCACGTGGGTGGTAAAAATATTCCTTTTATCGGCTCTTAACTCGACCATTACATGTAATGTGGAAGTAACTATATTTGTATATAATGAACGTTAACGATGATTGTAAATAATATTAATATAATCAACACTATGTACATATTTAAATTTTATAACCTGGTGGTAGGACTCTTCAGCAAGAGTCCGTCTTGGTGGGTACCACCGCAGTGTCAGATATTCTACCTTCAAGCAGTAGTGTACAAGCAATACTGTGTTCAGGTTTGAAGGGCACTGTAGCAAGTGAAATTACTGGGCGATAGAGACTTAAGAACAATGTCTCGGGGTGATAAGCGCAGTGTAGTGCCACGCAAACACTTGCCTAATAGACATTTTATTTACATTTTAATTTTATGAGTTACTTACCTTTTTGGCATTATTATAGGTATATTCCAATACATGTATATATGTATGCATTTTATAGTATATAGATAGGTATATATTTATTTAAGTATTTTAAAAATATATAATATTAATAAAATTATCATTATTATCTTTATAAACGTCACCGCCCCTTAACGTACTCGTTGTCTCTGTCCATCCTAAGGTTGCCTGGAAGAGATCGCTGTCAGCGATAAGGCCGCCCATTGTACTTCCGCAATTTTTAGTTTTTAAGCTTTTATTTTTCTTGTTTTCTGTGTGATGTACAATAAAGTGTTTTCTATCTATCTATCTATCTATCTAATCTTTAAGCTTTGGGTGGCACTGCATCTGTTATAGTCAGGCGTGGTGCTTAACATTAGGCGGGCGTCTTGATTGTCTTGTCACTGTCTACTGACATTAAAAAAAATATATATATATAACGGATCACCGAGTGGCTGGGGTATTTTATCTACAAGTGGTATTTTATCTACAAGTGGATCTAATGGATCCATTATATTTTGACTGTCGGTATTCATTGTGAGCGTGAACGTGCATATGAATGTACACAGCGTCAAAAAAATATCGCAAAACCAACTACATTCAATAATCTGATAACTAAATCAACAAAATAAGTAAAGATTGCAAAGATTTATCCAAATTCAGAGCTAATCGGTTTGCACGAATGCATCGCGGTTGGTATTTGTCACCGAAGTGACGGCAGCCACTAGCTATGACACTAGCTATGACACTTGCAACTCCATTCGGCATTCAAGCCGTTCTTGCCCATAAGGCGAAAAAAAAAAACAAGCCGTTCTACGAATAGGTGTACAAACTCTTTTCGAATACAAACAAGGTTAATCTCCAACCAATTTCAAATCATCAAAACTACTAAATTAATCACGCAATACCCGATATATATTTAGTTAATAAAGATCCCATGTAACTTGTTAGTTAAATCAACACTTATTATTATATTATTCTATTCAAATTATTATTAACACATACACTATTTTATGGTGTCAAGTCGGTTGCTGTATAATGTTTTGTTTTGAGTAACGGCACAGAACAGATATTAGTACTACAGTAAAACTAGCGGAACTATCCGAGGCTTTGTCTCAGCTGACTATTTTCATGCAAACCTCTTTACGCTCTCTCTCTCTCACTCTCTTAGTTTGTTTCTTAGTGCAACTCTACACATTAAAAAATCAGGTGTCTAGGACTTACCGTTACGGCAATACATCAGTCAGTTAGCCAGAAAGTTACACAAGATTACTTAAGTTAGTTAGTGCAGTACCTCTGAATAAGTCTGAGCACCAGTGGTCTAGTGGTAGTGACCCCGCCTTCTGATGTCAGGTCGTGGGTTCAAACCCGTGCACCAATGGATTTTTTCTGTTCGAAAAATTTATGTGTGCAATGCTATTGCTCTCATACGGTGAAGGAAAACATCGTGAGGAAACCGGCATGTCCAAGAACTAAAAATTCGAAAGACATGTGCCATCCACCAATCCGCATTAGGTCCGCGTGGTGGATTAAGACCCAATCACTCTCGCCTGAGAGCTTTCTAATGTTCCCACTGCTGGGCCAGTGTCCCAGCAGTGGGAACATTAGAAAGCTGTCATGATGATGAAGTAATTTTTATAAAAACCCAGTATAAGTAGTAAGTACAATGGATCTTCACAAGATTATTATTCTGAAGCATAATATTACTGAAGGGCAAAAGCAAAGACATCTTATCAATAATAATTCATGTTTGAAACGGATGAAAGAGTCTAAACTATAAAGGTTATAATATCTAATTTTGCAATGTGAAAATCTACATTGCATTGTATTTCACAATCGCTGCCGAAAAAGGAAACTGCGAAAGTGTTACACATTATGACCGAAGTACTAACAAGCCACATAACATTTCATACATTGTGTCAACAAGCACACTCTCACTAAAACTGCGAGTGTAATTCACAAACTTTCACGAAACTACATTATTTATCGTTTTAATTTACGCCATGTTGTGAACCTAGCTCGGACAGCTTGCGGTAGCATTATCGAATACGACTTTGCCTTGAATCGGCGCTTACAAATAAAGATTTACCAATTACAAACCAAATAAAGTTGCACACCAAGCGCTAAAAGTGTACAAAATACAGAAACTGTAGAATTAAAAACCTGTGAGCACTTGCAAGTGTAAAAAACAATCCACAGATGAACATAATATACATTGAAAAATTTAATCAAATAACGCATTTCAAAATTCACAACCAAATAAATCCTGCTAGTAAAACACACAATCAGGAAAAATATTTCAGCAAAATTTCATGTATAATTAAAAGTGTACAAGAATGCGAGCAGGATTTTGTATATTGTTAGTGGCGATGCTCATATGCTCCGTCGCAGGACACGACGGAGAGCAGGTGGCTGAGGGAAGAGGAAAAGCAAAATACGCACTGCTGAGTACGTATTATTTTATTATTTTAACTAGTTTCTACCTGTGACTTGCTTCTAACTACAATTTAAAAAAGGTTTTATTTATGCTTTTCGAGGAACGCACTACGTACGCGGTAGAACGGAGAACAGGGCACGCATTTATTACTTTATTTCTATGTAGTTTTTGCATTAATAGTGAAGTAGGCAAAGTGAATAACAGATCTAAAGGCTCCGTAAAGTGTAAAGCCAAGCGATAAAACAGGCTAAATTCCAAAAGAACAAATCGTTTCCGATCGAGCGTTAAAGTTATACAAATGTTTGCATTGAAAGGTGCGATTTGTCTATCTGTAGATACATTACTTTAGTGGAAATGCCACGATCTCACACGTCGAGCGGAAATTCACTTTTCAGGAGTGAATAAAGATTTCCTTAAGAGGCCTTTCCAAGATTTAGCGATATAATTCATGAAGTTCGCCTGAATATATTTTATATAGTAATAATTATATAGTAATTTATATAGTATAAGTAATAGTGCGCGCGACGAGGAGCGATACGCCCTCCCTACATAAGCGCTCAGCGCGGTTTTAGAGTCGGTGCTTCGATCGACATGATTATAAGTGCGCTAAGGTGTGATTTTTAAAAATTCGTATTAAAAAAAGTCAATGCTATTAGGCTATTTTCTTTGTTGTATTTATTTAATAAAAACTTAAACTTTAATTTAGTAGGTGTATTTTTATTGTAAACTTCTTACTTAAGCAGAAATAACAAGCGTAAAATTGGGAAAAGTACGCGTTTTTTAGACCGTCTTTTTTTAAAAATACTGAATTAACATGCTGTATTTTTCTCTGTACACTTAAATTTTAAAACTGTGATTATTATAATTGCATTTTTTGAAATATGTTAGACTTTCTTATTTCATAGAAAACATGGTCGAAAGTTGACTGGAAAGGCTCATTTTACGAAACATGCGTTACTAATTAATTTTTTTAATCAGTTGTGTCTTGAGTTAATTAATATTTGTTCTGTTGGCTTAAATTTTAAGGGATAAAGCTTTTATATGTTTTTATTTTCGTTAAAATATCTTCAACACACAAGCCACAATATTGTTCGAAACTTCACGGGCTACAAGAAAATTTAAGGATTATCAAGGATAGGGCTCTTAAGTTGAATTTCACCGTTCGGTGAAAATGTAAATAGTTTTATTCTATTAATCATCGATTCGTTTAGGTGAATAGTATAGAAGTGCCAGTTTTCTCACAATATTTTCATAGATGCTAAGCGCCTAGACTGACCATAAGTTATCTTTTCTGCACAGTACTTACTGCTTAGTACAAAAAACTCGTTTGACAATCGTGAATGTAAACGTATCGTTCAGGAGCCTTATTCGCTATGACCAAACGCGGGCTGGTTACGATATCTGCGAGGAATCGTTATCGACGAGCCACGTTTAGGGGCTCGTCTGACTGTTTTTCAAAGTCAACCTATCGATAGCAAAACTATCGCTATTGAAACAACACAGATACAGAAAACAATTTTACAATTTCACACCACGGCACGTGTAGAACACGTTACTAAGTTACAAGTTATTGGTACGGAATATCCTAGGTCATAGCGAATAAGCCCCCAGCTGTCAATTTGCATTGGATTTTTAACAGCGCCTCTTTAGTGCGTTATAACTACCAAAATTCCATACAAATTGACAACTGGACAATACGTTTACGTTAACGATTAGTTTTCAGATAGTTATATAGAGTTATTTATTTGCAACTTCAAGCACACACATACAAAATAATACATAGTAATAGTGCTATAACTAAAATAATACAGTGAAGGTAAAAAAAGATCTATGTGTGTGTTGCAGTATGACAAAAAGGATACAGCTCAGCGATAATATGCTCAAAGAGCAAACATTGATTTTCAGCTTTCCGTTATTTCAATTTTTCGTAAGCACTCTGTACTGTGCTTGTCACCCCGAGACAGTTATTAGACCTCGTTAGCTTGAACTTCACATTTTCTTCCGCAACAAGAATCAAAGTACTCACGCTCTGCTTATACCCGCCGTGCTACAAAACTCTTTCAAAGACACTATTCCTGCCGTAACTCTACTAAAATAAACTGAAACCCCGGATATCCGATCATGATCCTTTCATTTCCATCGACAGCTTTTTCAGCGCTGTTAGTAAGACTGGGTTGGACTATATCCACGCACGCAAGTAAAATTACGATTATGAGCACTGGTGGTCTAGTGGTAGTGACCCCGCCTTCCGATCCTAAGGTCGTGGGTTCGAATCCGGTCGTGCACCAATGGATTTTTCGCTACGAAAAATTGATGTGCGCAATGCCAGTGCTCATACGGTGAAGGAAAACATCGTGAGGAAATCGGCATGTCCAAGAACTAAAAAATCGAAAGACATGTGCCATCCACCAATCCGCATTGGGTCCGCGTGGTGGATTAAAACCCAATCACTCTCTTTTGAGAGTAGGCCAGTGTCCCAGCAGTGGGAACATTAGAAGGCTGTCATGATTTTTTGATGAAGTAAAATTATGTCAAATATTGATTCAACAAATAAAAGTTATGTGATGGGTACTTGTAATGTCCAACTGCATCTAACTTGACTCGACCTCGACAACAGTCTCGGTGCCTGGTGAAGAAGAAAGAGGGTGCATGGGTTGGGTTCATTCCCGCTGCGGGACAAATATTTTAATGATCTCCGAATACGGTTAAGCTTTAGGTCTGGGTGTTGTGGGAGCTAATAAATACTTGTAGTAAAATACGAATTTATCTCTATAGTCACCATATTGTTCTGAGACGGTTAAAAGTACTATTTGGTTTCCACTGTAGTTCAGTTTCGATCACAGTTAGTTATTTGCTCACTAACATATTCCACTGTTGTCAAAATTAACAGATTGAAAAAACGATAGTAGCTATAGCTACTAACAGTTTTGATGGCTTTCATTCTGAGTATGCGCTGGTACATTAATCGTGGGAATCCAACTCAGTGGTCCGGCCATTATGTTGGATTCCCATTAAGTTGAATTCCCATTAAGTAATATACTCAGAATGGAAAGCCATCAAAACTGTTAGTAGCTGCTATCGTGTTTTCAACCTGTTATTTAACAAAACGGTGGAAATGTTATGGTCCAGATTGTCTGGTATGAATCTAATGCATGCTCGGTGATGAGGTTTAACCCTGAGCTAGACGACTGCTCTTTCAATTCATAGCTATTCATTGGTCCACTGGTAGTTTTATTAGCCTTATTAGTGCTTCTGTTGAAGCCATTGGATATTCTGATTAAAAGAATTGAAAGAACTCTTTCACACTGGCCAAGCAGTGTCGAATCACGTAGTGTTGGATTCCTAATTTGATCGCGGGAAATAGTTAAAAAAGCTTGTTTTGATACAGTTTATAAAGATTTTAACTTAGTAGATAATTTTAAAGATAGGAAAATGAAATTAAAGCGATTGCTGGAGAAACTTGGACAAGAAAACCAGCAGTAAAATATTCAGATTCAAACCTCTATTTTCTTTTTGTTGCAGCCAACCTTGCGATCATGTTGGCTGCGAAAGCTGGACTCTTCAAGATCTGTGTAGGAATAGCCTTGGTCATAGGAACTATGAAGATTCTGGTCTTTCTGGCCTGGGCTCTGGCCATCTTCAGATATGTACCTGACCCCTACATTTACTACAAATCGAATGAATATTATGAATCCCAAAAGACCCCGCTTCATTTAGACCATAACCCGTTTGAATATGATCGTTATGACTATGATCGGTTTGGCCATAGTGGCCAGTTTGGAAACTTTGGCCATGAAAAGTTTGGATCGCACTCTTCTAGCTTTAATTTTCTGAATTATGTATTAAAATACTTCAAGTTGCAGTGAAAAATAGGTGCGTTTATAATTCTCAATATTAGATTTCGAAATAAATGTATTTTTCACACCGATAATATTTATTATTCGCATTTTATATTTTAGTTATGTGAGTGTTATATAAATTAGTTTTCCGGTTACGGTTGTTTAACCGTAACCGGAAGTCGCAGTCAAAATTTTAAAATTAGAACTAGAAAATAAACTGTAGAGACCTCTCACTCGATGAACCGATGAAATTACAGCGCTTATAAAAATCAGTAGATGATGGTAGCTCAATAACGGCCGTCGATTTTAATTTATGAGTGCAGTTTCTTTGTTTCGTATTCCAATTATTTTTTTGTTTCTCTTGCTTTACAGTTCATTTCCTCTACGTCGTCGCAACAAAGTTGTTCGTGTTGAAGATTGTCTACGGAGCACTATTCTACGCTCTAATAGTTAAAGGATGGCACTTCTTCATCTGGTTCATCCATTTCTTGAAGAAGAAGGAACATCACCATGAATACGTTGAATATCACGAACCTTACCATGGACATGACTTTGGGCAACTTGGCCACGATTATGGACAAACTGGGCATGATTATGGACACCCAGGACATGGTTATGGACAAACTGGACATGATTATGGACAACCTAGCTATGGTTATAGACAACCTGGGCATGATTATGGAAAACCTAGCCACGATTATGGACAACCTGGATATGATAATGGTCACGATAATGGTCCTGTTAGTTATGAATCTGATAGTTATGGCCCGTATGCTTATAAAAAACAGGATTACAGAGCCAGTGTATATCAAAAAGCGTACGATGCTGATGGTTCTTTTTCAATCAAAAGTTAATTAAACTCTCGCCAAAAATATGTAATTTTTTACTAGCTGCCTCTCGCGGTGTTACCTACGGTAAAACAGTTTTTATCCCACTGGAACCTGAGATGAAAAGTAACTCATATGCTATCCCAGACCCTAAAATACAGCCGCTTTGCAAAACTTGACTGTATAACAAAACCAAGTGTTCCTAAGTTCCCTAAGGTTAATAAATAATATGAATAATATGAATCTACGCCTGTGCCAAATTTCATTTAGATTTGTTCAATCCGTTGGGCGTGACACCACAAACATACAAACTTTTCCCCTTAAAATTATATTATATTAAGATTAAGATACACATTATACAAATGAAACTCTCCGCGACATTACTGCTGCAATAGTTTTTTGTACTAGCTTTAATTAAACTCAATGAAAAGAATTACTGTGTTCGGGTTCGAAGGGTATGGTTTCCGGTGAAATTACAGGCACATGAGACTTTAGAGATCTACGTCTCAGGTGGCAACGCGCGCGATATCTCTGGTGTCGCAAGCGTACACAGGCTACGGTGACCGCTTACCATAAAATGGGCCGTACGCTTGGTTGCTACATAGGTGGTAAATTTAAAAAAAATCGTTAACAACGTTAGGTCTGCTATGTTATTAGTAAACTGGTTATCTTAAAATTATTCTCTACTTTTCTTAGATTGATACTCGATGGTTCATAGGACCAGTGGGTAGACAGCCTTATCAGTGACGCCCTCCGTCAATTTGTCCCAACCAGCCTGTTAGTTGTCAGATTACTAATCCGGGAAAAGGGGAACGACATGGGGCTTATTGCGCTAAACGTTATCGTAAAGAAAACGTTTCATTTGGTTTGCAAACCGCGTGGCGCAGTGCGTATCTAGAGCTACAATGATCTCGCTGTTGCATAACCTACAGCGCAACTGAAAATTGTTAATTGTTTTGTTAAAAATGAGAAAAGGTACAAGGTACAAAGGTAAAAGGTACGTACGAACCTCGATAGATGCTTCCGACGACGGTGATAAAGCCACAGGATGTCTAAATATAGAATTAATTTGCGAGGGGGCTTGGGACCTGACCTTGTATGACATTGTGGAGTCAATTCTAGTGTTCCTCGTGGGATGAATATAGTGTTATAATTTAAGCAGTGTGTTTGTGAATAAACAAGAAAAAAAAATGCTGGACAATCCACACAGCATCATCTAGCCCCAAGCTAAAAAGAGCTTGTGTTATGGGTACTAGATGACTTATATACTTAATACAATACAATACATAGATAGATATTTTTTATTATACATAAAAACCAGACTTAATAGTTATGATGAAGAAAAACTTAATAATTATGATGTTCACGTGCCTGTACTCGGGCGAGATACGCAGCTCAATAATTTATATTATCCACCTAATGTAAAATGTACCATGTCTTTTGTGAATAAACCTACTGAATACTGAATACTGAATACCAGAACACCCGGAACAAATATTTGCAGATCGTACAAGCATTTGCCCTAAGGCGGAAACCAAACCCGCAACCTCCTGCGTCGCAAGCGAACCTTCGCCCGCCGCGCCATCGGTCGTCAAAATGAAATGATATTTTTAAAATAAACGGCTATTTACCACTTGATTTTGTTATTTATGCTGACGCTATGAACCAAGCTCTTCTTCATCAGCACCGCTTGTGAATAAAGATTTCTGACCACTATAGTTTCAATTCTATAAGTAAATTCCTGCCGAACTGCCAAGGAAAGGTTAGGTACTATATTATTTTTTCTAAATAATTCAACAGCATTGTTGTTGCGTTTCGAATGTCTAAATCCAAAACAGGCTGCACAAAAAACATTTTTTTAAATCTTTTTATGGGGTTAGTGTCAAAATCCCCTTTGAAATTCCCCTTTGAAGGGGATTTTGGGAATTTAGTGTCAAAATCCCCTTTGGCTCACGAAAAATTTTAAAATGGACGCCGGCGGCAATGCTGTGACCACTAAGCCACAGAATCGGATAAATTTCATGCAAATATCCAAGGTACTAGTTTTAATCAATAAAATCACACTGGAAACACTATAAAACGTAATTTAATAACACACATACTCGGTAATACTCCAACTTTTATTCATTAATCTTTCGCATTAATAAAATGATTAGAATGAAAACTATATATTTTATTGTCTTCAGATAGCTCAACTTATTTTGTACTGTCCCATCCCTGCTTCACACGTGGACATTAATAATAGCCTATATTACTCAGGGATAATGTAGCATTCTAATGGTGACAAAAATTTTGAAATCGGACCAGTAGTTTTGAGTTTAATCGTTACATACAAAAATACAACCTAATCGACACGTGGGTGTCTCGCACTACTCGCTTCATGAGGTTTTTTCTTCCCCACACGTGCAGGTTGTCGAATGAACTTCCTTCAGATGTTTTCCCGCTGCCGTATAATATGAACGGCTTCATAAAATATATAAAAAAGGTCTTACAAGACAGGCAACGCTTCAGCAGTACCTCTGGTGTTGCTGAGGTCAATAGGCGACGGTAACTGCTTACCATCAGGCAGGCCGTTAGCCTGTTTGCCTCAAATTTATATAAAAAAAAATACAATTCATTCCTGTCATACTATAATATTAGTTTAATATACCAACCATTGTGTACATAATATTTATTGCGTAACTGAATTGCATATACTGGGTCAACTACCTGTGAGTTCGTTTCCACGAATAACGTTATTGCGATGAAGCCTTGCAAGAGCCTATTCAATAGACTATCTTAATTCAATACAGAGCATTGTGTTAGTAGGTATTAGGTAATATAATTAAAGGTAATAATCTGCAATTATCAATGTCTGTACTTACAGAGTAACGCATGCATAATATAATACTACCTTTTCTAATAATCATATCAATCGTTTGGTGTCTGAATTTTTTCTGAAACAATCAAATTACCAAGTTTTTCTCTTATTTTAGACCGTGCGGCCATCATAAATGCCAGGGCAAAGCACATTCTAATTTCAGCTTTAATACAACAGTGTAACGTTTGAAATAAAAAAGGACAAGCGTTAAGGTTCTAACCTAAGGTTATAATAGGCTCTCTTCAGTATTCTAGCAACTGTACATCATTGAAGTATCGTTCAATGATGTACAGAATAGAGTTGTAAAACAAATTGTATGAGAAGTCCTGAAGACACATTGACACGTAAAGGAACAATGTATCTTAACGGCCGTGCGTGATTCAACTATAACTTCAATAACAAAACGCTATCTAGGGAGTTGCTAAGAGTTTTGTAATGTAAATTGTATCAGCTTTTCCAATAATTTAGGCTAAACTCTATCCAAACTTCGTTGTATAAATCACGAAACTATTTTTAAGCATTTAGACTTTAAGCAAATATTTTTTATACGATTTGAAAGTTTAATTACGACACGTATAGCCAGTCTTGGAGGGTACCAACCACTGCAGTGCCAGATATTTTGCCTTCAAGCAGTGTGTGTGTTTAGATTTCAAGAGCACTGTAGCAAGTGAAATCACTGGACGAAAAAACCTAGTCCCGACTCTCGATGAGACAATTTAAATCATAATTAAAGCTTTGGGTGACATTGGGTTACGGTATCATCCAGGCAAACGGCTTTACCGAAACCAATTGTTAGCCGTGGCACCGAATCACGGAAGCGCTCCTTTGAAAATACCACAGGCAGTCCTATCCACAAGAGTGTGAGATTTAACTAATTGTTTGGTGCACACGACTATGAAATTGTAAATTGAGACAACTACTTTTGGTTCTTCCAACTTCCAAACTGATAAAGCCTCAGTCCCTACATTATACTAACTAGTAACAGAAAAATACTTCTTTAAAAAATAACAAGAGCTTGTGTTAGGGGTTGGCCACACAGAAAAGACGTAAGACAGGGACGTGGCGCGGACGCGGTGGCGTCCTTTTCATACAAAATGTACAGAAGCGTTGCGACGCAAATCTTAAAAGAAAAACGGGCAAGAACGCTTACTCGTCTGCGCGTCCTATTTCAAAACATATTTTTTTTTACCACTAAAGTAGCAACCAAGCGTACAGCCCGCTTGATGGGGGCCGACAGCGGGTTCCGTAGCCTATGTACGCATGCAACATCATAGATATGACGACCAATGTGGCGTAGCGGGCGCAGGTCCGCCTGCGACGCGGAGGTTGCGGGTTCGATTCCCGGGACAAATATTTGTACGATCACCAAATATTTGTTCCGGGGGTTCTGGGTTTTTTTTTTTTTTTTTTCAACCTATCTTGTCCCACCGCTGAGCAAAGGTCTCTTATATTTTTCTATATATGTATAATAAAAAAATATCTATCTATGTATTGTATTGTATTAAGTATATTGATATATACTTAATACAATACAATACATAGATACCCATAATATAATACCCATAATACAGCTCTGTTTAACAGCAGCTTACCTTGGGGCTAAATGATGGTGTGGTGGATTGTCGAGCATTATTTATTAAAGAAAAAAAAAATTCTTAAAGATATGATTGGCGTGTTACCACCCTGAGACGTTAGATAGAAAGTCTCATGTGCCTGTATATTTCACCGGAAACCATACCCTTCGAACCGGAACACAGCAATGCGAGCATTACTGCTTGGCGGAAGAAATAGGTATGTTAGTAGTCCTTCCCCGGACAAGCTCTATCACAAAGAACTTTACTACTCTTACATAAAGAAAAGATGGGACATGGGCGTAGCCAGAGGTGCGGAAAGGGCGTAGGGAGTTAAACCACAAACCACAATGCCAAGCTCTTGAGACGTAACGTCGAACGTATGTACCGTATTTTCCCTAATATTTAAACTGTCACGTCCGCGTCTATTCTGTATAGCCAGCGCCTAAGGTTACTTGACTTCGACAAATTGCATTTTCAAACTGTTGTAACTGAGCGTACAAACAAGTTTGTTAGAACTTATCTCTTTAAAACTTAATAAAATTTCTGCCGCCCGATAATCGAAAAATAAAATTCGGTGCGGCTGTAAAGACCATTTTTATCATACCACCGAGCCACATATATATTTTTTATTTAATCAGGTGTTATTGAATAAATTAAAATTATAAATACTTGGACGTGTAATATATTTTTCACCTCTAAATATAACACGAAAAACATATGACACAACTTTCTAGTATTCATAATTTCAATTTATTCTTTAGCAGCTGAGTAAACAAAAAAAATATTAATGTGGCACAGTGTTGTGATAAAATAGTCTCTACAGCAGCTCGACCACCGATGTCGTTAAACATTTAGTCACTGCTATATTACGATCAATGGTTATTAGAAAATCCAACGTTATGTACAGTCAGCACCATTGTACGCTCTTCGCGTCTTTATTGTCAATGTAACGACTTTCGTTCAGTTATTGCTGTACTTACATTACTTGCCCCGGAGTCTACGGACTCGAAGTTGCTCGTTATTTGGAACCATTACCTATTGTTAGTTTTAAACATTGTTAGTTTAACTGATGGTCCATTTTTTAAAGGACATTTAAGATGACTTGAATACCATAAGTCTGACACTGCAGAATCCGCTGGGAATCCAGAAAAAAAAAAACGTTTCAAGATGTTTGGATACTGGCCTTCATTTTCACTTCAGCTGTCATATAATGACAGGTTAAAACGGTTAAACTATAACATGCAGCTTAGAATAGCTTTACCTGGCAACAGATAATATCGTTTGGTATTATCTGAAATGAAATGAAATGAAATGAAATGAAATGAAAAAATGAAAATGAAAATGAAATGAAATACATTTATTTGATACACACAAACACAGAACGTTAAGTTATCTGTTAAGCTAGCTATCAAATCTGGCTACGAAATGAGAAATGTGCTTTCCCGTCTTGCATAAGAATCATTCTTTAATCACTTTGAATCACCGGGACCTTTAAATGCAACCAAATACTTTCAGTCTGAAGAGCGCTGGTGGTCTAGTAGTATTAGTGACCCCGCCTTCCGATCTTAAGGTCGTGGGATCGAATCCGATCGTGCACCAATGGATTTTTCTATTAGAAAAATGCATGTGCGCAATGCTTATGCTCACAAACGGCGAAGGAAAACATCGTGAGGAAGCCGGAGATCTAATTCGAAAGTCATGTGCCATCCAACAATCCGCAACAGGTCCGCGTGGTGGATTTGACCCTATCACTCTCGCTTGAGAGTAGGCCAGTGTCCCGGCAGTGGGAACATTAGAAGGCTGTCATGACATGATGACTTTCAATCAGGCAGTTTCGAACCCACGTCTTTTATAAGAGAGACCTCTTTAACATTCTAACTTTGTATTTTTCCTTTAGGCATTTTTGCAGCTTTATGCACTGCGCATTTTACTGCCGCTACGTTGACATTTTGACGTAAGGCCCCAGAAAAAGGACATATTATATCGCCTTGCAGAGAATTCCTTTGCAGCAAAGTGTCACGAGGCAAGAACTAAATATGACAATGCTGTCATGAGTTGAATTTAGAATAAACTAGAATAAAAGTTAAAGCTCTTACAAAATGTCTGCACAATTCGTCGCAAATGATATGAAAAATGCTTGCAGGGAAACACGGAGACAATCCCCACGGTGACATGTTAAGAACATGCTGATGTCAAGAAAGCAACTCATGGAGTTGTCAGCATACGGGCGATTTAAGTTGTGCAACATGTCTCGAACTATAAAAACTGTTGTGATTTAGCAGGCGATTTTCCGGCTATGATAAAAGAAGAGACAAGAAATACCCAAGACATGTAGCTTATAATGAGTGAGGTCGGACGAAACTTTCATAAGGCAGCTAGTGCAGACAAAAAATGTAATTGACTATTTACGTAATTTAATTACATATAATCACACGTAAATAAATTACGTAATTTTATATAGAAAATACCCAGAACACCTCAATTCGTCAAAGATCGTACAAACATTTGACCCGAGGCGGGAATCAAACCCGCCACCGCCGCGCCGCAGGCGGACCTGCGGCTGCTGCGCCACATCAGTCTTCAAATAATCTTTAACCTAGAGGTATTTTCATTTTATTTCTTGTGTGTTGTGCAATAAAGAGTTATCTATCTATCTATTTTCTCCCATTCGTCCGACTATTATAGTTGCCCGTGTAGATCACCATAAATACTACGATAGAAGCATCTCCATGGTATAAACATTATTTACACCCCACATTAACATAAAGAACAGTGACATAAAACCAAAATATTGCCCCACGTAATGACTACACGAACGCATCATAATGAAAACTTATTGCTTACGATAAATAACTTGAATTCGTAAAACAACAACGTTAAATCAAACAATTTTATTGAATAACTTAAAATATAACTTACATTAGACACGATAACTATGATATACATTTTATAAATTATGTTTTATTTTTATAAAACAAAAAGCTTGGAAAATTTGTAAGCAGCAGTTTGGTTAACCACGTTTGTGTATAACCGAGATTTTCATTAAATGTTTTGCGGTTAGACCTAATTGTAATTAATAAGAAATTATTGGTTTAAGCCGCTACACGCCTGTTATGTCAATTTCAGCTGCTTACTGTACTTATCTGTTTTTTTAAAACGTAATCCTTATTCACACATTCATCACTAACGTGAAAACAACTAATCAGTCTTGTCTCACCGGCCCGCAAGCCGATCACTCCACATCACCCACTATTGAGTAATCCAACGCATTATCTTCCTCTTTCGTCACTTCGTTGTCTTTCGTCACCTTAGTAGCAGTCTTCAGTTCCTTCTTCCTAATCTTTCCGTGTGTTGTTGTCGCTTCCAAGTCCAACTGCTCTAAAGGTTCAGCTGTCGAAGTAGCGATGGTTATTTCCTCTTTCTTTTCTGTGGTTGTTTCAACTGGTACGGGCTGTTTGACTTCGATCAAGATGTTTCGCTCGGGTTTTGGAGGAGGGAGGTCGTGTTTCGGGGCAGATACAGAAAGAACTCCGTTGTCGTACACAGCGGTGACTTCGTCTTCGTTGCATCCTAGTGGAAGCGCGAAGTTCTGCACAAATCTGTTCACCATGAACAAGTCATCATCGTTAGCTTTCTTCCGTCCTTCTACAATGATGAAGCGGTTCTTTACCTTAACTCTTAGATCTTCGGGTTCGAATCGTTTAACGTATAAGTCGATTTCGCATTTGTTTCGGCTCGAGACTAGCTTCGGGTCTTCTAGAGGGTTTGCCGCTTGGAAGATGTCGTGCCACGGCCACAGCTTCATGCGAGGCGGGAAAACGTAGTGGACCAGTCTATCCATCAGAGTGAATGGGTCTTCTGTTTGTTGCTTGTGTTTTATTAACTCATGGCATGAGGTTGTCGCTGCGAGGGCGATTAGAATGAACGCGTGTGTGAACATTGTTACTGCTCAGTTGCACAATAACTATAGCCGGCTTCGAGCTGCGCAAGGCTTATATAGTCTTGGTGCCTGTGTAGTAGCTTCGAGAATGCTCTCCCATTGACAGACGCCGCGGGCAGGTGTCCTCAACAGTCGTGTGAAAGTTATTCGGAGCGTCAGTTGTTTTGATCTGACTCATTGGAAAGCTCACGTGTGTTTGTTTTGGGTTGTTATTTAATTATTTTGGAAAGGTGCATGGAAAGGTGGATAACGAATCAGTTATTGTTTGCTGTTTCTACCAGCTTCACTGATTTGGATTTTTTTATAACATTAAGCTATTTTTGTTTACTCTAACCGAATAAGACCCATTTCCATGATACAAGTTTCTTGCCTGTTGCATACAATTTAATTAAAGTAATGAATGACAGGCTCATTTACATGCCATTTTCTTGTTTATACCATGCAAGTCACTTATTACTTCAATTTAATTGTATGCAACAGGCATGAAACTTGTATCATATAAATGGGCTTTAACTTTTACGTCTCTTGCACCTCATGCACGTTTTACGTTCTACGAGACGTAAGAGTTATTTATTTTAACCTTTTCACATGAGTTTTCCAGATCAAATGCCAATCTGAGTTATGGATAAATTTTGTACATTCTTAATAAAATCGCCAAACTTTATGCTTTCGGTGTATAAATCTGGTAAGTATTTCTAAGTTTCAATGTCTAGATTGCTTTGAAAATTAAATGTTATTGCTAGAATTTAGCGAACCTGAAGCAAAACTAACAGACTGGAGGTTAAAACAATCAATTTAAGAACTCCTACTGTTTCTAGAAATTTGTATAGCTGAATGTTATTGTAATAATATTGTAACTTTTTAGTAAAAAAAATGTCAGTGACCACACCAACATGCCCCTTCTCTTTTAAATTTTAGTCCGCTCCGTTCATAGGTTGCCTGGCAGAGATCGCTTTCAGCGATAAGGCCGCCAATTGTATTACCTCTTAATTTAAGTTTGTTGCTTTGTATATTTCTGTGTGGTGATCAATAAAGCGTTATCTATCTATCTATCTATCTATCTAAAAGGTCAAATCACTCGCCTGATATTAAGCACCGCGCCTGACCATAACAGTTGCAGTGCCACTCAAAGCTTTAAGTTTTTAATTCTGCGTGGCACTGCTCCACTCCGAGACATAGTTAAGTTATTAAGTCTCTTGTGTCCATTAATTTAACTTGGTAAAGAGTAACCTTCAAACCTAAACACAGTCATGCTTGCACATTACTACTTGGATTCTAAATATCTGGTACCTACCCGTACCTAATCCTAGACTTATGCTGAAGAATACCACCAAGAAAGATTTTATGTCTCTGTTCATTTTATATACATTTATTTTATTTCAGTTACAGCATTGTTTTATCAAACCTTTAGTAAGTATCGACCGCTCTGTGTTTGTATGACTCAACTAACTTTTTTTACTTTATTTTCCTTTGTATTAGGTACCTGCACTTTGTGATGGGTGAAATTAATAAATAATAAATAAAATAAATAACAAACAGTTTGTGACCAAATACTAAAACCTTCATAACTTCATCAACCTTCAGACAAAACCTTCGTAATATTTATGATAGAACTTCACCTACCTAAAGGTATGTTCGTTTAATCATCAATTATTTTCTCATGTCAATGACTAAAACCAAAACGGAGGTATTTACGCTGCCTATAAACTTTGTATACTTAACATAGTTGACCACTGACTCACACGAACTTACATAACACACTGTCATTCTCGATCTAGAGCGATGACTCCTACTGATTTAATTAAGACTTGTTTACTAATATTTTACTATACCAGACATGTTGGCCACTCCTGCGCACGCTGTCGTGTCAACACACACGCGGGCGTTGAACGTGTGTGTGCGGGTACCGTTAGCAAAAACATCAAGTGCACGCTGTGTTTGTAGGTCACATTATTCAACAATGCAATTGTTTTGTTTTGTTTGCGGAAGAAAGTGCTTGGTTTTTTGCAGTGTGATTGTGAGTGGAGTGAATCGATTGTTATAGTGATTGAGGAGTAATTTTGTTGTGGTTCTAATGAATGGTTTGACGATATGGCTAGACTGGTGGGCGAGTGTGCGAGTGGGCGAGATGCAGTTTCGATTCTCGCACCGGACAGATAGTTAAATGATCTGCAAATATTTTGTTCCTGATATTGTGTTAAATGTAATATAAATGATCAGATTTGCATGAATATTAATTTTATAAGCTATCATTATGAATCGTCACTAACCATTTTATTTATTATTAGGTATCAACATTATCATTCAATTCATGACATACTTACCTATATATCTACTTTTTTAATATAAATACCGAATGTATAAACCTCGGCCTTTCTCCATGTTGCAATACCCTAATAACAGGGTCATGTGTGATACTACGTAACAACTACATAATGTACCCTAAAAAAAAAAAAAAAAAAGTGTTACTCATAGTTTTTATAAGCGCCCTTACACAATACAAGTAACTACGTTTCGTGATTCATACACGTGTGTGAGATGAGCGTATTAGCCAATACCGTAAGTTAAGTTTAAAGAAGTTAAAAGCGTGCATTTTTTTTTTGTATCTTAAATATTATCGATTTCATGTTTCTGTTACTTACGCTTTTTTGTTTCTAACGGCAGAATCGGCAAGATTTAATCTTCAGTGTAAAAGGAATAGTGAAACTTTTTTACTAACGCTACAGTTTTATTATGCCTTAATATTTTTATTTACCGACGCAAGTACGAGAGTTTAACTTTATCGATAATACACATAAATATCAACCTTATCCCATAACTCTAAAAGCACTTATATATTTGTTTGTTTAACAATCTTTAATAAGGTACATTATTGTGTCCAATTACACTGCAGCTTCATCCATCGACTAACGGATGCAATGTTGTCGATATTACACAAAACTCACAAACATTATCCTGTTTTATTTCGATGTACATAAAATTCATTGTTGAATAGCAACGTGGAGAGACTTGTTGAAGTAGAACGTACCTACAGTGCAGTGACCAATGACTATACTGGTATAATTTTATTGTAAACAAGCTGGTACGCTACTAGCATCACTTACTGTTAAGGCCCATACCCCACCTAAAGTGGCGCCGCCACCTTATTTATCTTATTATTCCGTTTAACAGAGGAATTTTAAAAAATCCATCGACCAGTTTGTGATACCTATCATAAGCTTTTTTTTAATGCCTCTGTAATAGTTTTATTCTATTTAGTTTAGGAAGAGATACGAAAATAGATTTTGGTGGCCACCAAGGGCAACTTCGTATCTCTGCCTAAACTAAATAGAATATAACTATTACAGAGGCATTAAAAAAAAGCTTATGATAGGTATATATATATATATATATATATATATTAGGTGCTGTATGCGCCTTAAGTACTATAACTAATGGGCGGAATGTTATAAAACTAATAATATAAACTAATATAGTAATAAGGGCTCTGTGAAACCTATCATCTATTCAGTCAGTAAATCTTTTAAAGGGCAATGTGTACGCTTCTTTAACAAAGTCCCAAGCGACATACAAAATTTATCAATTTACAAATTTAAAAACTTAATTAAACAAAACTGTCTCAAAAAGCTTACTATAAAATAACCGATTACCCGAATGTGCTCCAACTCTACTCGGCATCCATAAAAATAGCAAGGGAATGCCAAAAAAGCGATAGTAACCCAGCCGGTGTTGTTGCCAATTCTTTTGCGGCATAGGCGCGTTAGAACTGGTGTAAATTTTCCTAGCTTGTAAGACGTTTCAAAGTGATCCTTGTGATTCTATTGAAATAAATATTTTTTGATTTTGATTTTGATTTTATTAAAGGTGATTAGGGCTGGATTCAATTAACTTCTGGAATATTCTGCGGACTATGAAATGTCAAATACAAGTAAACTGTCAGTTTACTCGCGAATAACTACGATTTTATTCGGAGAATAGTGCTTATTCGAGTTTGGTCGAATCCAAGTTAAGTATAGTAACATTTATAAAAGGTACCTGCGGACTTTCCCGCGCGGTTTCATTCGCGTAACTTTCGTCACCGCTTAAATTGTTTGTGGTCTGAAATAATATATTTTTATTTATTGACCGAGCGAGCGAAGCGAGCGTAGCGACTCAGTTTCAAGATGCTTTTGGTTGTCAGTTTGTCTGGTCAGTTTGTGTTCTCGCCTACAGGTCGTATTTTTAAAAAAAAATCTGGTTGAACCTTGGTATACAGGTTCTATGACTTTATAAAATTTCATTGTCATCGGGAATTTTTGATGAGGGGCGTACTTTTTCCAAAAAGGGACAAAAAGGGGGCTGCTGAATATCTCCCTCCGCTTAATGTGATTTGATTTCGATTTTATTTTATTTGAAAGGTAAGTATTAACTTTAAGTTTGTCTGATATTTGGTGAAGATCTGATGAGGATCTTCAGCGTGATGAACAAAATAGTTCCTTAAAATGCCGTATGTTGCTCACTTTTTTTTTTTATACAACTGAAGTGGCAACCAAGCGTACGGCCCACAAGATGGTAAGCGGTTACCGCAGCCTATGGACGCTTGCAATACCAGAGGTATCACTCGCGGGTTGCCACCTTGAGGCTAAGATTGAAAGCCTCATGTGCCAGTAATTTCACCGGAAACCATACCCTTCACACCGGAACACAGCAATGCGAGCATTACTGCTTGGCGGCAGAAATAGACACAAACACACGAATCGGGACCTCATTCTCCGCTATGGCTGACAATACACTTTCGTTTGAACTTTAACTGTTTTCCGAAAGGAAAATAACAAAAATATAAATAAAATAACTGTTAGAAGTGAAAGTAAATAATAAAAACATTGACCACCCAACTTTTACGTTTTATAATCGATTCCATTTTGGCAAGTTATGAGGTTTAAATCATATTTAGTAAAAGTTAGCCTTTTTTGGTAGAAGTAAGCTGGTATTCATAGCGGTAACTTCAATGGTTGGCGCAAATGAATAAGCTCGGCACAGGATTAGTTTCGCCTTGCTTCAATGACACCGTTAATCAGCCATGAACGTACCGTAAGCACGTAATCAGCAGTCTTCAAGCTGAATAACCGCGCGCCGACAGTTGTTGTAGTTTTGTTATTACGGCATGGAAGCATTGAATATAAGACTGATGCCCGTAAGAGCGGTGGCATCTGAGAGTCGACCACTCACCGCTAGACATTCACTAGTGACGTTTGCAAGGCGATGCCGATACGATGATATTTAGTGAGAGTTGAGTTTCATTTATGCAAATGAAGTGGCAACCAAGCGTACGGCCCACAAGATGGTAAGCGGTTACCGCAGCCTATGGACGCTTGCAATACCAGAGGTATCACTATGCGGGTTGCCACCTTGAGGCTAAGATCGAAAGCCTCATGTGCCAGTAATTTCACCGGAAACCATACCCTTCACATCGGAACACAGCAATGCGAGCATTTCTGCTTGGCGGCAGAAATAGGTATGGTGTTAGTCCTTTCCCGGACGAGCTCACAGAGAACTCTACTACTCTTAAATTCATACAAGATCATATTTCATACATAAAGTAAAGAAAAGTAAAGTAAAAGTTTATTCTGACAAGTAATTTCATTATTAATTAGCAGCTAGTGTTGAGACGAAGTTGATCTTCTGCCGAGGCGACTATTAGCATCAAAATCAAGCCGATATTTTCTTGGGACTTATTTAACTTCAAATTAGCTTAGTCCTGTGGGTAACATTGAAAAACAAATAGGTAATCACACTATGTTATTATTTATTTACTTGTCCAGAATTATGTAGGTACTTACTGTGTATTATATGTACATAACGACGACCGATGTGGCGCAGCGGGCGCAGGTCCGCCTGCGACGCGGAGGTTGCGGGTTCGATTCCCGCCTCGGGTCAAATGTTTGTACGATCTACAAATACTTGTTCCGGGTGTTCTGGGTATTTTCTATATATAATAAAAATATCTATGTATTGTATTGTATTAAGTATATATCAGTCATCTAGTACCCATAACACAGCTCTGTTTAACAGCAGCTTACCTTGGGGCTAGATGATGCTGTGTGGATTGTCCAGCATTATTTATTTATTTATTAAAAAAAAAAAAAAAACATAACATAAATGTCACCACAATGTAATAAAAATAAAGATAAGTATTTGCAGAGTCAATCGTTACACAGTGAGTCATTGGCGGGTGAAAGTAAATATTGTGAAAGCCATCGACTCTCCTCGGGTAAGTGTGATGAGGAAAATGCCAGCCCTCGATATTCACAGTCGTGAACTCTCTCGTGGATCAATATATCAATATCAATATTTTGAGTGATCAAAGTGATACATGTGATTTTATTGAATGCAACTCTTTTGTCTTTGACTTTTTTTTTTTTTTATACAACTGAAGTGGCAACCAAGCGTACGGCCCACAAGATAGTAAGCGGTTACCGCAGCCTATGGACGCTTACAATACCAGAGGTATCACTTGCGGGTTGCCACCTTGAGGCTAAGATCGAAAGCCTCATGTGCCAGTAATTTCACCGGAAACCATACCCTTCACACCGGAACACAGCAATGCGAGCATTACTGCTTTGCGGCGGAAATAGGTATGGTGGTAGTCCTTCCTCGGTATATATCCGATGTTTTCCTTCACGTGTTAATTACGCACATAGGTATTACAAGTTACGAACAGAAAAAATAATTGGTGCGAGATTCGAACCCGCGACATCCGGATCACTAGACTTTTTATCCCAGACAAAACTATGTCAATGTCAAAGTCAAAAATGATTTATTTCAATAAAATCACAAGGATCATTTTGAAACGTCTTAAAGCTAGGTGAATGTGGATGTGGAATGTACGTTTCCGTGGAACATATTTATTTTATTTGCCACAAATACACATCATAATTTCCAGTCGAACAAAGTCGTGGGCAACAGGTTGTACTGAAGACTTTTTGCAGATTTTTCATTTCAGTTTTGTGCGAAATTAGTTAAAATTCCCGTTACCGACCCGTGGTCCGACACTGTTGGACAACTTCGTCCAACAGTTTGTACCACGGGTGAGTAAAACTATCCGTGGTCCAACTGTCAGTTTTTTTGCAATTGGTACAACAGAGGGGCTATGTCCAACTGGTATTATGAACATCTGCTGAGTTGAACTGGTTGTACCACGGGGAAGTAAAATTACCTTGAATCCAACTGTCAGAATATATACTATATTGATTGATATCTTGTTTACATATTCACAAAACACATTTAGTTTGACGCAGTCGGCAAATATTCCTATTTCCAGCAAACACTACTACAATATAGCACTTTGGGGAAATAAGCGGAGCTCAAATAAAATTGACAATAGGTACACTGAAAACATTGCGAACTGTTCTGTAAAACTGGTTCTCTAAAAAAGAGGATCCGCTAAATGACGTAAGTAATAAACACCCAGCTTGGAAAGCTTAAAACCAAAATTCTAATCATGACTGGATTGTATAGATGTACAATTGTTATTTTAATTTTATTTATATATATTAGGAAAACCATCGGCACAAAATACATATTAGCTCTTAAATTAGTTAACTATGAGGCCATTTAAAGGTCTTCACTGATAGACACATAATGGTTAACGAGAAAAAAACCACGACAAAAAATTATCAAATCAATACGTAACGAACTATAAAAAACCCACTTGTCATTGTGTAAGTACCTGCCTTGTGTAACGAACTGTGTTTTATATTCCATAAATAGTTTAAAAGTCTGTTTCTATGTATATATACACTTAGATCTTTTAGACTACACAACGAATTTTAATGCCATTTTCAGCAAAAAATAAAGTTATTCATAAGGAAGTTGTATAGCTCGTGCGAAGCCGGGGTGGGTCTGCTAGTTGTTTATAAACGAAATCTGAAACAGCACAAACGAATCCGTGATAGTTCCAAGACCATCAATTCTTTTATATAGGTGGAGCGCTCGTGACGTAGCTGGCTAAGTTGTTCTTAACAGATCAACGAAGTTAAGCACTGTTATGCGGGGTCATCATTTGGATGGGTGACCGCATGTGGCAATTTCAACTGAGCGCTCCCGAGCTTCGGAGGGCACGTTAAGCAGTCGGCACCGGCTTTTTCAAAGTTGTTAGGCCATGACAGAGGCCTTCGGGCGGCCTAGAAACTCTGTCACCAAAGTCAGCCACTGACTCATACGAACGAATATAGGTATAAGTATCAAGTATTTTTAGTTTTCCATGCTAGTTTATAAGTAACTTAGTTTTAACCAAGCCACCTCTACTTTTACACCAGCTGGTAGACTGGTAGAAAATACAGCATAGCATTAAGTCCTCCCTTTGTACAATCTTGTTTTTGTACAATAAAGAATATATAAATATATATATACCAATATAAAGATTGTGATCATACTCGAAACAAAGCAATACTTCTGTAACATAACGCTTGTAACGTACGAGGTCACTGTACGACTCAGCTCCAAATTGGAAAGAGATTTGTCATAAAGCCGCCATAACCGAGAATGTCGCTAGCGAGCGTAGCGATATAACTCTTTACGAGCCTGTTTGCCGACTGGCGTACCGAGGTGCCATCTGCGGGAAGAGGTAATAGTGAGCGTGGAGCTCACATACTCGGAGAAGGTAGTTTTTAGTTCAAGATTCAAGATATTTATTTGCATAAATAAGTGTTACAGAAGGTCATAAAGTAATATGGCACTTAGAACTTATTTGCCCTTTTCATTGAAAATTATATGTAGGCTATCTATGCTGGGCGCTAAGCTGCTTACATAAGAGTACTAGTATCTATGTATTTAGTGATAATTGTGTACTAGATACACATGTACCAATATGAGTTATAATATAAATTAACAAATTTATTTAACCTACCTAGAACTTTAAAACTAAAATATTTGACGATCGAGGTTAATAGAGGTTTGCAACTGTTCATAAATCATCTGCTTTCAAATTTTTCCACAGTGGCATACTGACCAAGCAAGAGGTAGAGGTCTACTGTTTTAGAAGCAGACGCTGGTATTCTGCCGAAACCATCTCTCTCTCAGCCATTAAACCCTGTGAAGAACTTTTAAACTCAAGGTTTTGGGGTGCTGCACCTGTTACAGTCAGGCTTGGCGCTTAACATCAGGCAAACGACTTGATGACTTAAAAAAGACTAATTGTTTTGAGCCGATCGGAAGGTAGACCTATGGCGTTTGCCGATTAAATATATGAAAAAAAAAAAGACAATTTAGTTTGAAAAAGCTCCATTGCGCATCGAAACGGCTAACTTCAGGGAAGCCTAGATCCGCTGTGCGAACTATACGACGCGTTATCGAGTTCCTTCGCTCGTGCCTGCGATTCATTCGGTCGGGGCGAGCAAGCCAGACGGTCGTGTCGGCACGTGTTTTAACAATAACAATCGTTTGTATCGATGCCCCATTCCCTATCCTGTAGGATACGAGGTCTTCCAGATAATTATTGCAGAAGCATCACCTCCATATCTTCGTGCTCCGAGCTCGCGGTCCCCACGAGGGCTGGCGACCTTTCCGCGACATTCAGCCGGCCGAGACCGCTGCAGCCACTTAGCGTGACGATAGACATTGACCTTCACCAAAGAAATTGGGCGACGTTTTTGTAGAAGTCGCTGTTTGGAAAAACCATGAGCTTTATATAAACAGTTGAATGTTATTCTATGGAAACACTGGAATAAATAGCATCACTTCTAACAGTTTACACACTGTCTTGTTTAGCTTTAGAGTTCATAGACTAGAGACCTTTGAGGTCTCAAGTCGAGGTGTGATTTTGATGGTAAAATTACGGAACACAGTAATGCAAGCATTACTAATTATTATGGTGGTACTTTCTCGGACGAGCTCTATCATAAAAACTTTATTAATCTTTTATATTGGTTACTAAAATACACAAATTTTTGCTCAAACGAAACTGTAACAATCTAAAACAATCAGTACACTAAAATATAAATTGTAAAAAAGCAATTTTTACAAATTGTAAAAGCAAGATGTCGTAGCTAGTGACGTTGCTTCCGGGAAGCCCCGACACATTAGCGCGCCACCGGAAGTGCTTCACTACCCTCCATATCCGGCCACGTTGTGGTCAAGTTAACTATTAATAGACTTAGCTCGTTTATTTTCATCAGTAGAAAAAGCTTAGCATGAGTTTACCACTGACAAAACATAACTTGTAAAAGTAATTAATAGTTTTAAGTTTTAATTAATAAAATCAAGTTTGAAATATCGTCATTGGAACCAAGTTGTATGTTGATGAACTCTGCTAGAGCAGAACCCGTACTTCTCTCAGAATTGACCGTTTTTGGCAGTTTTGTATTATATAGCTTATTTGAAATCAAATGTTGCATGCAGAATTAAATGAGGGTAAAACGACGTTTGTACCGTCTTTTCTATAGTTCAATAAAATCACAGCCATCGACACAAACATAAACCTGCAAAATTAACATGTCTCTATTTTGAAATAATTTGGAAAATAAGAGAGACAAGAAAAGAAAGAAGAGTAGTAGAGTTCTTTGTGATAGAGCTCGTCCGGGGAAGGACTACCACCATACCTATTTCTGCCGCCAAGCAGTAATGCTCGCATTGCTGTGTTCCGGTGTGAAGGGTTTCCGGTGAAATTACTGGCACATGAGGCTTTCGAACTTAGCCTCAAGGTGGCAACCCGCGAGGGATACCTCTGGTATTGCAAGCGTCCATAGGCTGCGGTAACCGCTTACCATCTTGCGGGCCGTACGCTTGGTTGCCACTTCAGTTGTATAAAAAAAAAAAAAAAAACTTGCCACCCAGATTTTTAATATGAATCAGGAAGTGACTGTACTCATTATGCCATAACTTTTTTATTAGGTTCTAAGAAAAACGTCTAAATATCGTACCTAGACTACAACTGTTAGTGCCTAGAGTTCCTTGAGTAATTTCACCTTGTACGATTCATGACACTTCCTAGCTATACATTTAACCTAATGGTCAAAATCCAATTGTACTGAGCTTCCAATTAAAGACATTGCAGCTAGCAGCACCGACACAACACTGCCGTCTCATCTCGTCTGTTTGATTGCGCTGCCTCGGTATCTAGGCTTGGTATTGAACGCATTTACAAATAAACCTGGTTCATAACCAAAAAAACAAAACTAAGAAAAACCAGGTGGAAACGTGCAATTTTATTGTGAATTACCCGTTATGCTAAAACAGAGCCGTTAGAACCTACTAACAAAGCCATCAGAGCTCTTTAGGAGTAGTAAAGTTCTCTGTGATAGAGCTCGTCCGGGGAAGGACTACCACCATACCTATTTCTGCCGCCAAGCAGTAATGCTCGTAAGTAATGAAGGGTATGGTTTCCGGTGAAATTACTGGCACATGAGGCTTTCGATCTTAGCCTCAAGGTGACAACCCGCGAGTGATACCTCTGGTATTGCAAGCGTCCATAGGCTGCGGTAACCGCTTACCATCTTGTGGGCCGTACGCTTGGTTGCCATTTCAGTTGTATAAAAAAAAACTTCATTGCTTATCTATTTATTTATCTGTATTCTTTTTAGCTTATTTTATTTTGTTTTAGCCTTTATTTACCCCACTGCAAAAAAAAGACACTATTCTTTTTTTCACATTACTCCAACTTATAAGAGATTAAATTTAAATAAATAGCAAATAATCTAGTTGGAACCAAAAAAAAAGGTTTTTTTTTATTCTCTCAGCAAAACATTTACAAAGTTAGCGTGAGTTCGTGCCTGTACATCAGCATGCACTAATAAGCAGGCGCCGGGGATCTGCTTTCCACGTAATTGCATCAAAGTTTAGTGCCGGCCAAACGGAAAGCAGCCCGATATACTGCAGTGTGTTGCCAGTAGACACTGTACAATTAATAATTGCTTTATAAAGCCTGCTCCTTTAACTAATGGCGAATGTCACATTGCGCCCGTATTGACGAAGTCAGTAGCAAATATTTGTCTGATCTGCAAATCTACTTCTAAATACTACTGTAATGCCAATCAAGCGTACGGCTCACCTAATGGTAATAGATTACCGCAGCATAAGGCAGACATACTCTTGCAAGAGATATCACTCGCATGTTGCTATCCTGAGGCGTACAAAAATGTGTAATTTCATCGGAAACCATATCCTTCGAACCAGAACCCTGCAAAGCAGTAATGCTTGCAGCAATGTTTGGCGGCAGAAGAAATATACTGTATTTTTTTTCCAGACCAGCTCTATCACAAAAAACTCTACTACTCTTATTTTCCAAATCTGGGTGTTTTAATTCAAAGTCAAAGTCAAAAATCCTTTTATAAAATCATATTTCAAGGATCATTTTGAAACAATGTCGTAGTACACGCGGAATGTTTAGGGGTAAAAGCGGACAGTTTATGACGGCCTGGTTTTTTCAAGAAACCAAAACAAAGGGTAACTTAATACGTAGGTATTTGTCCAATACCTGTGATGTACGCTAAATTCCGGTAATGGTAACCACGACTGTCTAAATTGAAAGCACGCGTTATTATTGGGTTAGTGTCAAAATCCCCTTTAAAAATCCTTCACTGTTGTTGTTTATAAACTAGCAACCCGCCCCGACTTTGCACATTGCACTTTGTTTTTTAAATAATTCTATCTTTTGCTGAAAACCGCATTAAAATCCGTTACGTACCTACTTAGTTAAAAAATCTAAGCGTACATACAAACATGCAAAGCATGCTTTGCATGTTTGTCAGGAGGGCAATCCTCGTGCCACAGATAAAAGAACACATAATATATCGTCAAAACTGTCAAAAATATATAAAAATTTGATAATTTTGACGATATATATCACATGTAAGATGTAACCATTTATCTATGCACGAGAATTGCCCGGCAGCGACTTTATTTTATATCATGTAAAGAGAAAACAAAATGTAAAACACACAGTAAAAAATTTAAAAAAATTAACATGTCTGACCTAATTGAAAAAAGGGTGACAGATCGCACGAAAAAGTTCGATTTGTCACCTTGAGGTGACAAAACTAGGTGATAGATGGGAATAATCCCTATCTAGAGCACGCGCTTCGCTCCATAGACTGCACTTTTTATTTGAGTTCTATATTTTCCATAAAACAACTTAGGTACTTTGAATACTACCTATATTTCGCCACCAACCTACTTTTTGCCGTGCCCTACCGAGGCTCATGTTGAAACAATTTGCATGTACTGATAAAGACCTTTTAAGCAATAAATGATTGAAACTTGAGACTTGAGAATCATCATGTAAGCCGATCAATTTACCGGAACTGCTAAAGAAGTATTCAGTATTCAGTATCATTTATTGCACAATAATTATGAGGGTAATATAATGTCACAGGTCTTATGTAATATTAAATAATATCAGAGCAGCTAACACATAGTTATGTACCCAGTAAGGGTGTTGCACTATAAGAGTTATTTTTCGCGCGTATCTTTATACTATTGTATTGTGTTTATTTATTTACTCTAATTAATACGGATAAACCAATAACATTAATTAAAGATAAGTCACACACATCAATTTAAGAAAAAAAGAAAATACAGATTTTAAGAAATTTACAGTCAACAAAACAAAATAAATAATAAATAGTTAGTCATCTTCATGTACAGGTCACATCAATTTACATTTTAATAAGTTATCTAAGTACGAGTAAAGAAGATACTCATCTTTGTTAGCATTGGTGGTCTAGTGATGATCTCGTCTTTTAATCCGAAGGAATCCGAAAAAATCTACTGTTTCTTCTGTCTGAGCTTCTGATGGTTTCAAAACCGATCGTGCATCAGAAGCTATGTGGAAGTATTTGGTGCGCTTTGTCTAGATGCGCTTCAGCTAGGTGCGCTTCAGCTAGGTGCGCTTCAGCTAGGTGCGCTTTAGCTAGATGCGCTTCAGCTAGGTGCGCTTCAGCTAGGTGCGCTACCGCAACTTTTTTATTATAGTTTGTGTTTTTTAGGCTGGATTCGATATACTTCTGGAATAACTATTCCTCGGAATAAGTTTTTTTTTATGTCAGCAAGTGACAAGACAATCAAATTAATTTTATTATAAGACTATCCACCAATCCGCTTCGGGTTCACGTGGTGGATTAAGACCCAATCACTCTCGTGCGAAAGTAGGCCAGTGTCTCCGCAGGTGGGAACATAAAAAAGGCTGTCATGATGATGATGATGATGATGATGATGATGATTATCTTTTTGTCTCAGGAGTGCCTCTGATTTTATTTATTTATTTATTTTAATTTATTTATTTTATATAAAGACTATTTATCCAATGCTCACATCAAACTCAAACTCAAATCGTCAATCAATCAGTCTCGTCCCTAATGAATCGCAAAGATTAACCCCACAGGGGATCGAACTGGCTACCTTCCAAATTGGAGTCATTCGTCACCCCAATACCCGGATTGTACTAATTACTGTATCGGCTCGTTGGGCAGGTGAGCTGAAGACCTAATAGCATCAGCACACGGCGACTTTTTATGACAACTTAGGTTGGATTCGAATAATACTAGACACTATTCTCCGAATCGTAGTTAATATTTGCGAGTAAACCGTCAGTTTATTTGTATTTGACATTTCTGGATTTACCTGGTGGTAGGCTCTTCAGCAAGAGTCCGTCTTGGTGGGTACCACTGCAGTGTCAGATATTCTACCTCCAAGCAGTAGTGTGCAAGCATTACTGTGTTGAGGTTTGAAGGGCGCTGTAGCAAGTGAAATGACTGGGCGAAAGAGACTTAACAATAATCTCTCGGGGTGATAAGCGCAGTGCAGTGCCACGCAAACACTTAAAAACTTTAAGCTTAGGTGGCACTGCATCTGTTATAGTCAGGCGTGGTGCTTGACATCAGGTGGGCGTTTTGATTGTCTTGTCACTTACTGACATAAAAAAAAAAACCTATTGTAACAATATGATACACATTACACGAGTAACACCAATTTGACGACCAATGTGGCGCGGTGGGCGAAGGTCCGCCTGCGACGCGGAGGTTGCGGGTTCGATTCCCGCCTTGGGACAAATGTTTGTAGGATCTGCAAATATTTGTTCCGGGTGTTCTGGGTGTTTTATATGTATAATAAAAAATATCTATCTATGTATTGTATTGTAATAAATATATATCAGTCATCTAGTACCCATAATACAGCTCTGTTTTACAGCAGCTTACCTTGGGCTAGATGATGCTGTGTGGATTGTCCAGCATTATTTATTTATTTAACATAGGCATTCAAAGATAATCTGGCAAATATCAAGGTCGATCGTCAATTTCCGACAGACCGGTAGCTCTCGTAGTTACTCCGTTTCCTGTTTCAGGAAATTGTTCCGAGAAAAGCGATGTCCAATAATTATTAGAGTGATCTTACCACATTTACCGGAACGGAAGCGGATAAGGCTTTTCAGTTTTGGGTGACACTGCAGATATATGGCGTATGGTCAGGTAGTTGCTTATGAATTTTCCATAACGGATTTAGCAAGGACTTTTCATATTTAATCACAAAAACGGCGCCACGCAAAAACTTAAAAACTTTAAGCTTTGGGTGGCACTGCATCTGTAATAGTCAGGCGTGGTGCTTAACATCAGGTGGGCGCCTTGATTGTCTTGTCACTTGCTGACATAAAAAAAAAAAAGATAAGAGGGGGCCTCTTCTCACACAGGTTATCAAAACTTTACTGAAGAGCCCCAAACCTTGTAATTTAGAAACTGAAATGAAATGAAATGAAATGAAATATATTTATTTGAAATATATTTATTTGCTTGAAGTGTGGTAAAGCGGTACAAGATAATAGGGTAGGTTTTCTGTGTCACACACTTCGTCGGAAACGACATGCAAAATTTAAATTACTATTCTAAGAAGCTACTTTACTATAATAATGATATAAATTAATAATTAAACAACCAACATAGCGATAAATTAAAATTTCAGATTAGAATGTCAGGAGTAAAATTATAAAAAAAGGAAACATAAGAATATAAATAATTAATAAAAATAACAGCAAATAGCAATAATAATTTTTAAATACATTTCAATTTAATTGATCATTTCTTTTACGCTGTAAAACTGTAATTTAAATAAAACCTATTTTGATTTTAGATTTTTTAATTTTGTGGTTATCACATTGGTTAAAACATGAGCTTAAAATATAAATCGTCGATAACAAAGTGCACCCTTATGTCATAACAGATGAAGGCAGACCAATGTTTATTGCTATAGACATTGTAACAATCCAGATACGCTTGTGAAACGGTGTTCCTACCCAGTTCCTACTTAAGGTACTGTCCTGCAGGATATACGTCACATCTTCAAATTGTCTATTCCAATTCCCATCTCAAGGGGTCGGATAATCGCCAGGGTTCAATTAGTCGGACACTGGGACCACTGGACCCCGCCATTGTCTTTGGACGAACGATTCAAACCTTAATTGATTTCGTTCAATAGATTTGTCAGGACATTTTCGATCGACAAGGAATGTCGCTAAAGAGGCTGTGTTTTAGCACTAGTTTAAATAACACAAATAATATTGGATAACAGTCTTTGAGTAGCAGCATGCAGCTCGCAAAGTCTCCTTTGTTTCTTTCTCTACAGATCAATTTAGTTAAACAACGTGCCGCGTGTTCTTACTTTGGATGGGTGACTGCTAATCGTATTTACGACTGAGTGATTCCGTGCTGTACAAGGCACACTAAGCTGTAAACTTTCATTATGCATTTACCATTGTAATCCATTAGTTGTGCTTTGGGTCCGGAAGAATATGATCACTAACGGAACTAGACAACTGTTTCAAACAAAATATCACGTTGTATGGCAATCATTTTGTGTTGTATGTCAATAAATGAAAATAAAATAAAATATAATGATCACTGATACGTCGCCTCTCAGGTAGCCTCGTCTATTGCTTCTCATAGGATATTATGCTTTATTTTAACTATTTCCCTTTATAAATATAAAGATGTCATTTTTATATATAATTTACTTTTATTCTTGTGTATATCTATGTATATTTATAGTTTTTCCGCACACAAATAAATTAATATATCAGCCATTCATGTCCCACTGCTGGGCAAAGGCCTCCCCCCATTCTCTCCAGACTTCTCGATCCTGGGGTACATTGCGCTAAATAAATGAATTAATGAATCTTAATGCCTCGAGGCAGATATAGACCAGCTTTTGCGTCAAGCCGTGACCTTGAAGTTATGGTATTCAATAAAGTTCTTGCTTCAATAAATAGCATAGTGTGGTTTGAAATATTTTTGACTAGCAGTCCGTCCCAGCTTCGCGCGGATGCAATTAAACCGCACCCGTGTAAAACCGTTGCGGGTCACTAGTAATAAATATAACCTATGTTACTCAGAGATAATGTAGCATTCTAATGGTGAAATAATTTTTTTAATCGGACCAGTATTTTTTGAATTTTTTCGTAACAAATAAAAATATAAATAGTATATACAAACATAAAAAAAATACAAAACTTTTTTTTTATATAAATTTTAGTATAGTTACTAGTATTAAGTTATCGGTGGTATAGATAGATAGATAGATAGATAGAAAACGCTTTATTGCACACCACACAGAAAATGAATTTAAAAACATATAAACAGAAAGTAACGTAATAGCGGAAGTACAATGGGCGGTCTTATCGCTAAAAGCGATCTCTTCCAGACAACCTTTGGATGGACAGGAATAACGAGTACGTAAAGGGACGGTGGCGTTAAACAATAAAAAAAAATATATATATATATATAACTGATTTATCAAATAAACATGTTATTAATATACCTCTAAAATATATTTAACTAAATAAAACCCAATACCAAAAAAATAAAATTAATAAAAGATAAAATAAAAGTAAATAATAATAGATAGATAGTTTTTATAGATAACACATAAATTCTATTTTATGTCAAGGACAGAAAGTGATTGTGCAGCAGTGATTTGAAGATAGGAAGTGATTTCGCACGTCTGATGTGAATTGGCAGAGCATATAGATAACTTTAGAAACTGGTGTTAACTGATACGAACCGCTTCAGCGAATTTGCAAAAGTAACTTTGTTTTTTTCGGTGTTTTTAGAATCAAATAACAAAGTTGTTTGCTATTTGAGAATACCAATGTATAATTTGTCAGTGAATAAATGTTAGGCTTTTTACTAATTACATATCGTTACAAGACAGAGACGGTAGGAGGATTACCTGACCCTCGAGGTCATCATGACAGCCTTCATATGTTCCCACTGTTGGGACACTGGCCTACTCTCAGCGAGAGTGATTGGGTCTTAATCCACCACGCGGACCCAATGTGGATTGGTAGATGGCACATGTCTTTCAAGTTTTTAGTTAGAACATGCCGGTTTCCTCACGATGTTTTCCTTCACCGTACGAGAGCACTGGCATTCTGCACATAAGCTTTACGAATAGAAAAATCCATTAGTGCACGACCGGGTTTGAACCCACGACCTTAGGATCGGAAGGCGGGGTCACTACCACAAGACCACCGCTGCTCTGCCCCTCAAGATACAGTTCTATAACTAGTTTGAGGTATCAATAGCTTTATTATTAAAATTAGGTTTAGTTAATGAAGGTTTTCTGTAAGAAATCGCTACCTGCGATAAGACTGCCATTTATAGGACTGTTTTATGATTATGTATGTTATCACTATTAAGTAAATTGTGCCCTCAATAAAGTTATTATTTAATTATCTATTTATCAGAGTTGACCACTGACTCATACAAATTTTTACCTTATAATAATGGTTATTATAAATTCCACTCAAAAACATAATGTAAGAGCTATTATAAATTATAAGCTTAGCTTTCAGGAAAATACAAGTTACCTACCACATAATAATAATGACTAGGAAAGTATTTTTAACTGAAGCAAAGTAGCTAGTTATAAAAGTATTATGTATGCAGATTTCATTTTCTCGCAAAGTATTAAGTAAAGTTTGCGTAAATACCAAGAACAGCTAGCAGGTAATGTTTTTGTTAATTTCTGTAACTAATTTCTGGAGAGAGAAGCAAATTGAATTAATTATTTTATTAAACTTTCACAAGGGTGATTGGCAAACAGTATGGCGACCCAGCATTTGAATAGTTTCAAAGTTCTGCTCAACTACTTCATGGCCTCGGAGTTGTCTCTTTGCGGAATGTAGACCCGCTCAAATAGTTCACCCATTCTTTCGCCGTTGAGGCAGTACCCAGCCACGAGACTATCCTCCCCAAAAGATTTATTACCCTTATTACAATGCAATAAAGGTGAAATTTCATTATCATAACTAGGGTTTTGATTGCGCATAGTTTTAGAAAATTGTTTGGTAGCTTGCGGTGCGTTTTCATGCGGGATTCCAGAAGCGGCTTGCAAAATTGATTCAAGGGTCATCTGGTCATGAGCCCTTCTTTGTATGGCTGTGGCTTGGACATTAGCCACAATTTCTTTGTACTTTACCTCTAACTTATCCAAAGCTGTAGTGAGCTCGGCTTGATTTTCATCGGTCACTTCTGTAACGATTTGAGCTCTTTGCCTCACCATTTGAAGTTGAAGTGAACATTCGGCTAAATGCTTATCTCGTTGTAACTGAGCCAACTTAGCTTCATACACTCGAGTGCATCTAATTTTGTTTTTCTCCATTTTATTCAAACGCTTTTCCAACTGTTGCGCTTTGAATCTCATGTTATCTCCGGTATCAACGGGCTTATCAATGAATTTTTCTAACACACTATGAAGATGGCTCTTTAGTTCGTCTATTTGACTTTTGAGTTGGGAAATTTCAGAATCTTTAGCTGCGATACTTTTATTTTTCTCTTCGATAACATCATCTTTAGATAGTTTTAAATCCTGAACGTCACTAGAAGATTTACTTACTAACTCCTTAATTTTCAAATCGTAGTTCGTTTTGAGATCTTCTATTTTATTTTCGTATATATCTTTTATTTCATCCTTTATTGTAGTTTTAATATTTATGATTTCCATTTTGTACTTGGCCTCAACTTCTTGAATTTCGTGTGTTTTTATTTCATTAAAGTTATCAAGCTGTTCTTGCAGACTCGCTATCTTATCGATCATGCTGTTTCTTGACTCTTGTACTTCTTGCAATCGAAATTTTAACGATTTTACTGTAGCACTACTTTCTTTGCCTTGTAAGAGTGCACTTGTAGCATTATCCACTTGAATAACATTAGTATCAATATTTGAATCGAAACGTTTAAGAGTAGTTTCTTCTTTTAAGGATAACAGTTCAGTGTGCAGCATCATATTCTCTGTTTTAATTTCTCTAAGCTTTTTGATAAGGTTTTTAGCTCGGTGTTCGTATATTGTCTCGGGATTATCATAATTTGTGTAGTTCTTCAAGATTTCTGGACATGTATAGCACAGGACGGTTTGTCTACGCGAACTGATGCTTTTTTCAAAGCTTGATTTCATGTCGCTATCGTAATGGCTCTCTGTTTTAGCGTACTCATTACCTTGTGAAAGGTAATCCATATCTGAGTTCTGCACTTGGTGGTTATTGAACAGCATCTTAGTACTGTGGTCATCAGCGTTTACGACGACACATTCTACTTCTGTCGAGGAGTCATCGCTGTTCACGCTTTCAGGTATAGTTTGGAGGTTGAACGGAGGGAAGCTAAGAAACGGTTCTTCAAGAACACCTTTGGCTAGTTGGTAGCATAAGGAAAATACGTATTTGTTACGGAGAACTTTCTCATTTTCTTTGCAGTCCGAGAGCCGCTTGATCCAAGCGTTGCAGATGGTAATAACTTTTTCATTAGTGAGCTGTCCTAGATACGGTCGTAAAATTTGCAAGTACCGTTTAAATTCCAAATCTAGGTTGAGTGAGTCGGTTTCTTCCATTGTAATTTTAAACTGTTTATTTAAAAATCCTTTGATAAAACATGCTATATGCTAACTGTCATAAATAAAAATTGTTGAAATGAGTTTTGTTAGAAGTTATCAAGCAGAATAATTACACTAGTAAATTACAAAGTACATAAAATCAAAATACCTCTGCAACATTAACATAGTTAGCACGCCATCAATTTTGCTCCCGCAGATATTTTTTCATGCAACCTTCTTTTCGCTGCGTCTTCCATAAGTTAAATTCGAAACACATTGAAAGGAACACACCCTGAAAAGTTACCGTTTTGGTTGTTATCAGTCAATATTACTAATCGCAACAGTTGATTTGTTTAAGAATCTATGTTTTGTGTTTAAGATAGGTACATAACTATATATTAATTATGCATACAATAATACATCAAAGTACTTTAGTAGCAAGTATAGTTCTCACAACGGATCTCGGCCGTCGTGAAATTAGCCGTTTCGATGCGCAATGGAGCTTTTTCAAACTAAATTGTCTTTGCGCATCACAAACGGCTAACTTCACGGAAGCCTAGATCCGCTGTGCGAACTATACACAGGTCCTGCTAATCTAAATTGTCACAAGTAGGTAATTATATAATAATACCGGTTCCATTAACTGTACAAAGAAACTATAATAGCAAAGTGGGGCGCCGCGCCATAAGGACGTGAATATTTCAGGGGCTAAAAGAATTGCAAGTTAACTTATAATAAGAGGATTTTAAACTAAACTTTTCGAGGTAAAAGTTTTCAAGAAATTCTTCATTAGTTTCTAAGATCTTGCACGGGTAATTTTTGCAAACATTAAATAGAAAATTGAGCAATATTGGCTGTTTATGCATCGTTTTGTTCAAAGGACCAATTTCATAGTGGCCTAGGTCTTTGTAACACCATAAAAAATAGGAAAAAAAATATAAGACTAACAGTAACAAACAATTTTATTTTTAGTAGAAAAACAAAGTTCTAATGGAAAAATGTGAAACAACTCCTTTGAGGCATTTTAATTTGTGTGGCTTGATCTGGAAACCCCTGACATAAATAAATTTGACAATTACCCACAGTCATGGCATGGAACATAAAAAACTCTTTAAATGACAAAAGACTCTATAATCTTCTACATTTATATATTTTTGTTAGAGTGAGTAAAACTTGACGAGTAAAAGAAACGATTGGTGGGAAACAGGTTAAACTAAAATACTAAAAATACAGGTTGCGAGCTGAACACTTCTAGTATAATTACAGTACCTGATTTTTTAAATCTACGCAACTTCGAAAATTCAAGAAAGCTTTGTATAATCTACAAAGAATCTACACTAATTTGTATTTTTGTTTGTTACGAATAAACTCCAAAACTACTGGTCCAATTTAACAAAATTTTCACCATTAGAATGTTACATTATCCCCGAGTAACATAGGCTATATTTTATGTTTAACCGTGCGAAGCCGGGACAGGCTGCTAGTAATAATATATCTCGCTTACTCAGCTCGATATTATCGCCCTCAAAATACCTAGCAGATAATATACCTATTGCTTTGAATAGACGTAGGTACTTGGATGTTGCGGCCACGCACAAAGCGAGTATGGCGACCAGTAATATAACTATAGCAGTAACCCACCTCTACCATCATTGTAGAGGTGTGGGCGACAAGTGTAAGTGTATGTATATTAAGTGTACTATTTATAACAACCTATTTCTTCCACCAACCAGTAGTGCTTGAACTGCTAAGTGCGGTCCTAATCCACTACGCGTTTGGTGGATGGCACATGTCTTTTGAATTTTTAGTTCTTAAAATATCGGTTTTCTAACGATTTTTTTTTTGACTACTGGAATTGCGTATATTATTATTTTTTTAATGAAAAAGCTAATTGGTGCACTCCACCAATCTTGGGACTGGAAGGCGGGGTTACTACAACTAGACGACCAGTGCTCAAAAGACGACATGACATTGGTAGAGTTAATCTTTAGTATAATTGGATCGAGTTATGTAAAAAAGAGCCACGGGTTTAGTATTCAAAATTACTTATTATTATTATTAAGAGCTTGTCGTGTTCCACTGTAAGGCAAACGCCAAAGGCAAAATTACTTTTAAAAACAGCAATAAGACATCGCTACTTTTAGCAAAGATAGCAAAGTCCACTTGATTTTTGTAAAGTACTTGGCTGCTTTCTGCATAACTCGGTTCAATTAAGTACTCGTCCACAGTACCAAGCGACAAATCGCTGCTTTAGTAACCACAACTGCAACGTAGTGTAGTGCCCATAACACGGTCGGTGACAGTGTCGTTCAGATGCACTTCTATTCGGGTTATTGCCACAGAGTATTAAAACAGTTTAATGTACATGCTCATTTCGCTACGTCCTAGCTGCAACGCCATGTGACGACAAAATCGGTATGTCACACTGCACTGAAATAAAACCAGAACAAATAGCGTGTTGTCGCATGTTGTCGTGTGTAGTCGCGTGTTATCAGCTAAGACAGTTCCATTCGAAGTGCTATGTTTAAATTTTTCGGTCAGTCGGATAGCAAAAGTTATGTCATTTTGCAGCTAGCTAGTTAAGTTTGTATGAGTCAGTGACCAACTCTGGTGACAGAGTTTTTAGGCCGCCCAAAGGCCTCTGTCATGGCCTAACAACTTTGAAAAATCCTATATTGAAACACTCGTGACGAGGCTGGCTTAACACTGTTCTGCAAAGTTTCTTCTTTTCTAAACGCTTTTATTTTAAATCTAAACATAGCGTATTAAAACTCATTTTGCGTTACAAGCTAATTCAAAGTGAACTGACTGCGTCATTTTATTGCCGGGCTACTTATACTTGTTTTCGTATGATCAGCTGTTTATTTAATGCTAGTAAGGACTATACATAAGACCAGTAACCGCACTTAGCTGGTTTAGGTCTGTGGAAAACACAGCGCTTGTTTACGAGGTTATTTTAAAATTTATTAATAAAAACGCGTTCATTTATATACCTATAGTTTATGTACTATTTTCGATGAAGCAAGGAATGAAGGGTTAAAATTTCCCATAAATGCGTCTTCCGATGAAAGCATCTTTCATCGGAAGACGCATCTTTAATCGTAACTAGGTATGTTTAATGGGAATTGAAACATGTTGCTATTGGAATAGAGTTCTAAACTAAAATCACGTTTTCAAACCTTTTTAACTACATAAACAAACAACCTCCATCGCTTATCGAACTTTTGTTTTATAATGAAAAATATAAATTTTCTATCCGTTTTGTTGAAATTACAAAAACTTTTAGATCAGTTTTAATACATTATGTTTCAGAGTTTCAGCGTTTCATCAGATTATTAACCCAGCATGCTTTATCGCGAGTAGTAATTAATGCCAAATGTCTGCTAAATGTTCACATAGTGCAAAGTGGTGTGTGTTTTCCGCAAGCTTTTTAATTTCCATATGAGGGGAAAGCGTAACTCAAGGTTAACTGAAAAAAGATAGTAAAAAACATGTTTTTTTGTTAGTTTAATGTAAAACGGAGTGAGAAAGTATCTGTGTTGTGAGCTTGTGTCGGCCAGCCATACAAAATGGGTACGTGTTATGTATCCTTGTCTGTTTTGTTGTGCGCAATGCCAGTGCTCTCATACGGTGATGGAAAACATCGTAAGGAAACCGGCATGGCCAAGAACTAAAAATTCGAATGACACGTGCCATCCGCCAATCCTTATTGGGTCTGCGTGGTGGATTAAGACCCAATCACTCGCTGAGAGTAGGCCAGTGTCCCAACAGTGGGAACATTAGAAGGCTGTTATGATGATAATGATCCTACGAATAGCATATACAAGTAAATATTTGTAGTTTGGTCCGACACACCCTCGCGTCTCAGTTGGTACCACACGTCACAGTCCAACTAATATTGACAAAGTTCCACCGCTTGTCTGTTTTGGCTCTATAAATGAGCAAAGTTGGAATGTTTAGTGTTTATGATGCTCAACAAAATGTGTTAGGCGCTCGACAAAACATATTGTTCAAAAGTTGTGTCCGTCTGCTGACTCACGAACTTATTGTGATAGATAAAAAGTAAGTAAATATGTAAGTAAATAAGTAAAGTAGGTACGATCTTTGTATAAGTTAACAGCCAACTGTGGATGGTGTTCATACCCGGCATTTTCTGTTAATGTGACTTAGGCATAGAATAATGACTTAGGTATATTATAAGTCTGGAACTACTAGAGCGAGCTTATCATACGCTTTTTAGTAAGTAAGTAAGTTTGTGTGAGTTCGGCCGACCCTGCTGACAGAGTTTTTAGGCCGCCCGAAGGCCTCTGTCATGGCCTACGCTTATAGTACAAATGGGTTTAGCAGGGTGAATATTATGTAAGTTTGCGTTAAACGCATTGCAAGTATTTTGACGACCAATGTGGCGCGGCGGGCGAAGGAGGTTGCGGGTTCGATTCCCGCCTTGGAACAAATGTTTGTACGATCTGCAAATATTTGTTCCGGGTGTTCTGGGTATTTTCTATGTGAGTATAATAAAAAATATCTATCTACGTATTGTATTAAGTATATCAGTCATCTTGTACCCATAACACAAGCTCTGCTTAGCTTGAGGCTAGATTATGCTGTGTGGATTGTCCAAGATTATAACTATTATTATATTAATATTGCCTTTTTATATCGATTAGCCTGTTGAATCATTAATAACAAACGTATTACTACTATACCTTTGCTAAAACTGTCAAAACTATGCGCAATTTATGACACAAGTGGGTCATCGTTACTCTGTCATCATCATTATTCATCATCCTCCCAAATTAAAACTAACTTAAATGACATAGACATAGACATAGACATAGACATATATATATTTTTATTTGCTATTAAGACACATATACAGTACATACAAAAAAAAGAAGAAATCAGCAGTACTCGTAACAGTAACAATTGACGCTGTCATGTACTTGTGTGCCACAACAGCAAAAAGGCGTCGACTCAGCATTGTGCCTTGCCACTAGGAAAAAGCTAGGCGCTGATATTCTGTCGATAAATATTGTGTTGATAAACGGATTGTTCAAAAGCCGTCGTATAATTAAACTTTATTATTGTGCTAGTTTTGCTGTGTCTCTGCTATTTACGACCGTCATACAAAGTTTCCCGTTTCCAAGAAACGCAAAGCTTTAACACAAACTTTATAATATTGTTATCTATTCTCTATCTGCAGAACGCTAAGTAGCTAACTGCATAAGCCAGTTTTAGATTCTCCCTGTCTAATCTTCCAGATACTTCAACTGATTTAACTAATTTACAACTCTATGTTTAAGCTAGTAAGGTTTAGAACTTGGAGAGATAAATGTGGGGCTGCGGTAGTTTGCAGTGTGAATTGTGGTAGAGATGGTTAGCCAGACAGAACGGCATTAAAAGTAGCGCCTACTAACTTGAAATGGACTCTGAATTTGGCTTTGTCGCTTTCGGTCGTTAGATTGATATTTGGAATACAAAGCCGTGTTTGCATGATCTGCAAATATTTGTTCCTAGACTAGTAAAGTAAAGTAAAGTAAAAAATATATTTATTCAATAATAACACAAGGATCATTTTGAAGCTAGGTGAATTTACGCCAGTTCCACGTGCCCCAGCCTAGAAGAATCTGGCAACAAACTCGGCTGGGTTCCTAGCTTTTTTTTGATGATCCCTCTTCATAATAAAGCTTCGGTGTGGTGCCAATCGAACTAGGTGAGGCTCATGCCAAGAATATAAGTAGGTATGTAAAAAAAGGAAAAAAATTAAAAGCCAAGTTCTTGACTGGATGTTGTAGTACCATATTACTAGCAGTTTTTTATATATAATTTTTTTTTAAGTACAGTCATGATCAGCTGGGTGGGTTATAATTTAATTTTGATTTTACATTTGTTTTTTTAATTGAGCCGGAAAGTATTTTACACAAGCAGTCCGTCAAAACTTTGTGCGCATGCAATGAAACCGCACGCGTGCGAAGCCGGGGCGGGTCGCTAGTAATAAACATAACCTATGTTACTCAGGGATAATGTAGCAGTCTAATGGTGAAAGCATTTTTGAACGGACCAGTATTTTTTGAGTTTATTTGTAACAAACAAAAATACAATTCTTTCCTCTAATAAAATATTAGTTGTTTAAACACAGAACAGATATTAGTAATACGTAGTATAGATAAACTTTCATTGATATGGTAAATAGTAAAATGCAGAATTTCAATACTAAATAATATATTCTAAATAAGTGTTAAAACGTAATACTTATGGAATGTGTTGAATCAGGGCTAGTATAATTTAATGACTGCTGTAGAAATGTTTCAGCCAAAAATTTATTATGAAATAATATAATATTAAGTATACTTCCTTAGATTTGTGTGCTGATATTGTGACAAAATCTTTAAAGATGACATTATCAAGAGCTTCTCTGTAAGACGACAAAGGATCTAAATACGGCTAAGGAAAGGGCCGTTTCGAGAGATTTCCTGGGTTTAGCTTAGGTTTACCGTTACTCTTATTATTTCATGAACATGGGAGCGTATTTGAAAAACGTATTTTAATATGTTGGAAAAGTGTCATAGTAACCAAAACCAAACTAGAACTGAAACGGGTAACTCCCATTAGTTCTATAGGATTGTGTCGTAAACGATCCATTCAAAACTATAGCCCTTGTATATTCGAGGGAAGCTAGAAAGGTTTTCCCGGTATACATAATCTTTTTATCTATCTGTATAATTCAAATGGTTTTCAAATGTGTCTGTATTGTGTGCTAATGTGGTAAATAAATTAATGTCTATGTCTATGTCTATAATAACTACTGGAGAAGGCATTTTCATTTTCAATATCTATTTAAGTATGTACTAATTAAAAACATAAACCAACATTAATGGCTCATTTACATCTATACTAATATTATGAAGAGAGAAGATTTGTATGTTTGTATTTTTGGTTTGTTACGAATAAACTCAAAAACTACTGATCCGATTTCAAAAATTCTTTCACCATTAGAATGCTACATTATCCCTGATTAACATAAGGTATATTTATTACTAGCGACCCGCCCCGGCTTTGCACGGGTGCGGTTTCATTGCACCCGCGCGAAGCTGGGGCAGATCGGCTAGTCATACAATAAAGCAAGAATTGTATGGTGTAAATAACTAACTCCGAAATAGAGTCGATTTGCGAGTAATAACTAAAAGAGGTGGACAGTTGAAAATTGGTGAGTTTGCTGGAATAATGTTGCCTGTATATTCCGCTTTGTTTGCAATCCGGGAGCACGTGAATGTGACGACAAAGGATTGCACATACAATAGATAGACAATAATGGATCTAGTATTATTGAGTTTTAGAATCGCGAGTTCATCAAAATTGCAATTCTTTCTACCTTATCTAGCTTATCCTACAAATTATTTGATGACCTCGCTGGTGCAGTGGGCAAGTGGGCAAGTGGGCAAGAGTGAGAGGTTGCGGGTTCGATCTCCGCTGTGGGATAAATGTTTGCAAAATTTGTAAATATTTGTTCGTGGTCGGGAAGGTTCTATGTAAATGTTTACATCATCATCATCGTGACAGCCTGGTAATGTTCCCACTGCTGGGACACTGACCTACTCTCGAATGAGAGTGTTTACATAAAAAAACGTATTCATAATGTTCTATTGACTTGGGGATTTTGATTAATTTGATTAGGACTAGATGAATCTGTGTTAAAATGTCCATGTAATGTTTATAAGCAAAAATATTATTTAATTAAATAAATAAATAAGTCAATCCACACCGCATCATCTAGCCCCAAGGTAAGCTGCTGTTAAACAGAGCTGTATTATGGGTACTAGATGACTGATATATATTTAATACGATACACTACATAGATAGATATTTTTTATTATATATAGAAAATACCCAGAACACCCGGAACAAACATTTGTAGATCGTACAAACATTTGTTTCGAGACGGGAATCGAACCCGCGACCTCTGCGTCGCAGGCGGACCTGCGCCTGCGACGCTGCGCCACATTGGTCGTCCAAATTAATTACATAACACTGGTAGAATTGGACCGAGTTATGCAGAAAGCAGCCAAGTAGGTATACTTTACAAAAATCAAGTGGACTTAGCTGTCTTTGCTAAAAGCCGCGATGTCTTATTGCTGTTTTTATAAATATTTTGAGTAATAAACGCGTGGCTGTTTTCTGCATAACTCGATCCAATTGTGGCACACAAGCTACAGAAACCATAAACGAAGAAGTGTTTTTTTTTTATGCAACTGAAGTGGTAACCGGCACTTCAATGGCAGCGGTTACCGCAGCCTATTTCACCGGGAACCATACCCTTCACACCGGAACACAGCAATGCGAGCATTACTGCTTGGCGGCAGAAATAGGTATGGTGGTAGTCCTTCCCCGGACGAGCTCTATCACAGAGAACTCTACTACTCTTATCACAGAGAACTCTACTACTCTAAGTGTAGTGAAGTATTTATAAATTCCGCTTATGGATAATAATTATGATCCCAACTAATACGAGCTCTGTCAACCCTAACTAACCCAACCGTTTCAATATGACAATTTGTAAAAGACAAAGCAAATTGGGAGTTTAGGGGCATTGTAATGCCTGTAAACTCTCCTAAAACTGCTTAGTCCAGCAATAGCCTCCAACTAATGATATCTCTCTCTGTACTCATCTGACGTTCGTTTGAATATTCATCGGAAACTGTTTGCTGAAGCCAAAGGGTCGTTGCGGACATTACGATTTGGTCCACAACATCGATGTATCAATATCAAATCTGACCAAGTAACAAACTTATCGAGTGGTTGTGCTGTATCGTGGGTGGGAGTAATAGGATGCGAAGGTGTGAACAAATTACGTATTGGCTGCCAGGGAGGGTATGAAAACGATCGAAATAGATTATTATATGCGATTTAATTAAATTTAATTAAAACTAATCAACTAAACTTTACAATCGCCCGATGTAAGAAACGAAAGTGTTTAGTTGAAAATTATGTCTAACTAAAACTACGTGACAGTCGCCCGATGTAAGGAACGAAAGTGAATTGTTTAAAGTGCCAAAATTAATGCTAAACAAAAGTGCAACGATGACAGTTTCTTGGTCACACAGCGCGCGGTAGGTTAACTATTGCGAAACGCGGCACAATTCACTGGAAGACTTTGCGATCAGCGCCAGCTGCTGGTGGTTATAGGTCTCACAACGGATCTCGGCCGTAGTGAAATTAGCCGTTTCGATGCGCAATGGAGCTTTCTCAAACTAAATTGTCTTTGCGCATTACAAACGGCTAACTTCACGGAAGCCTAGATCCGCTGTGCGAACTATACATCACAAACATGTAAACAAAGATGTTTGTTGTTAAAATTTCAATACTCAATACTCAATATTTTTATTGTCATCACATTAATAGGTACATGGGGTGAAAATACAAATCGTGGATCACAATGTGCGCCCATCAGGGCATAACAATAGGTGAAGGCAGACCGAGGTTTATTATTAAGTAGGTACATAGAAGGCAAAGAGTAGGTACGAGTAGGTATGAGAGGTAGGTAAGGTAAGTACGACGATTTGACGACCGATGTGGCGCAGCGGGCGCAGGTCCGCCTGCGACGCAGAGGTTGCGGGTTCGATTCCCGCCTCGGGACAAATGTTTGTACGATCTACAAATATTTGTTCCGGGTGTTCAGGGTATTTCTATATATAATAAAAAAAAATATCTATCTATGTATTGTAATTGTATTAAATATATATCAGTCATCTAGTTACCCATAACACAGCTCTGTTTAACAGCAGCTTACCTGGGGCTAGATGATGCTGTGTGGATTGTCCAGCATTATTTATTTATTAAAAAAAAAAAAAAAAGTAGGTATTTTATGAAACTATTTTATTTTATTTTTTGAATTTCTTTTTATGTCATTAGTATTGTCATTATTATTATTCTTGAATTCACACATTTTATCATTTTATTTTTTATTTCTACTTTAACATAAACATTTTTCTTCTTAGAAAATAGTACATTGTTACCCTAGGGGTGAAAGTAACTTATTACGAGGGTGCGAATAGTTCGGGACTAAATAATTCTTTAACCCGAGGTAAACACTTTTCATTACAAATACAAGGAAAGTAAAAATAAAAACATGAATTAGCTAGAGACTCATTTCCAATTTTTCTAAAACTCATTTTATACAAATCTCTGCTATACGGAAGTATAAACAAAACTCTACAACTCGAAAAAACAAATGAAGATCGGATTGCCGCTTTCCCGCCTATTTTGTTTTTTTTTCTGTGGCCGGCCAGCTAATCAGCCATTCTTTTTCATTTTCATCATTGATAAAATGGTAAAAGTTTTGCCCAAATCTATACGTTATTTTAAAGAAATTGTTGAAAATTATAATAAAGTTATTTAAAACATATATATATTGTTTAATCAATACTTAACTTTATGTTATTTCAATTTTACATCTTGACTGTATAGAAAGTTGGACCATAGTTCAATAGAAATGTGAAAATAAAACTATTTTTTAAAATATAATTTGACAGCTGTCAGTTGAAAGAGATTCTCCCTAGGGATGAAAAGTATTACTTCTCGCTCCTCAGGCAACTTCAGACCTACTTTCAGAGCGTGATTAATGAAAAAACATTTTTAGTAGAAAGTTGAACTTCAAAAAAACGTCGTACCATTAAAATTAATTGTAATTTTTATTTACGATTTCAAAATTAAACAAAGCATCATCTACTTTGATAATTACATAATTACCCTTTTAAATGCGTTTCAAAATTTTCAAAACCAAGCGGGATTCGAAAACGTGTCTTTCATTTGAGCCGACAAAACCATGACCGCTAGGCCATCGAATCGAATACCGAAAACAGCTCGAGCGAAAATGCTATAAATTACTTAGATATCATCATCATGACAGCCTTTTGGTTTCCTACGGGGACACTGGCCTACTCTCAAGCGAGAGTGATTGAGTAGAATCCACAACCTAATGCAGATTGGTGGATGGCACATGTCTTTAGAATTTTATTTACGAATTTATTTATACTTACCATATTATTCATTAACAGGACCTAATGCAGATTGGTGGATGGCACATGTCTTTAGAATTTTATTTACGAATTTATTTATACTTACCCTATTCATTAAAAAAACTTATTATGTTTAGGAGTGCCTAAATACGCTCACACCTTCCATATTGGGATACATCCTGATAAATCAAGCTTCTAAAATAGACAAGATACCAAACCACCACTGCTGTTCAATATAACATTCTATAAATTAATGCCTTATACTGTTTGCAATAAGAACGATAGTGGTTTGAAAAGCGTCAGTGGTAATTCGTGATTTAGCTCGAGGTAGCGAAATGCATTGAAAATCATGATAATGCCATGAATCCTATTCAGCGTGGAAATTCTGGTTCGCTGCGACTTGTTAATTAAAAAAAAAAAAAAAAACTTTACTGAGGACACAATTTGCATGGTAATTTTTATCATACTTAACATACACATAATTATATAGTCCTACAAATGGCGGTCTTATCGCAAATAGCGATTTCTTCCAGACAACCAGACTAAACCGCGATAGACTCCCAGCTGAGCGACCACTACGCCGTCCGAGCCGAGGTGCTGTGTGAGACGCGCGCGCACAAATCCGCGCCTCGTTTCGCCAGGTCCTACACGAACGCTAATATGTCTAACTTCGTGGCTTCCCTAGATAGCATTGACTGGTTCGAGGTAAGCCGTACACGTAAATCAGCGGAGGTATTGGCTCGAACAATAGTAAATATTTTAAAAAATAAGTTGGATACATGTTTTCCTCTAAAACGTGTCGTAACAAAAAATAAGAATGATTCTTGGGTTACAAAAGAAATTGTGTGTTTGGATTTTTTACTCAGAGAAACAAAGTCCTTAAGTACAAAATTTCCTTCCAATGTTAGCCTGTTGAATAAGCTACAAGATTTCCAGCATAGGTTTGATGATGTTACGAAAAAAGAGCGTAGTCATTTTTATTGTAATATTATAAAAGGTGCATCGAACACCACTAAGTCTATGTGGGATGTAGTTAAACTAGAGACCGGACGGTGCAGACGAAATTTCGATTTCACCGAATGTATTCGAACACCTGAAGGCACTAAATTCTCAAGCAAAATTGAAGCTGTCGACGCAGTAAATTCGCATTTTGTGAATGCTGCAGTAACGTGCGGTGCACCCCGGGCTGACGTGATGGCTGCACGGCTTGCGCTGGCTAGCGCCCGTCCTCCGGCAGATCGCTCGATTAGGTTTCGACCTTTCTTACCTATAGAGGTGTTCAAGGTAATTTCAAACGGAGTAGCACACAAACCCACCAAAGACATCTACGAGCTGTCGGTGTCTCTCTTGCATGCCGCCGCGGCACCTCTGTCGTTCATTCTCTCGGTACTATTTAACGCATGTATTAGGGAGGGGCGATATCCGCAAACATTGAAAAATGTTAGAGTATCGCCACTCTATAAAGGCAAAGGAAAAAGAGAGGAAATCAATAGTTACCGACCCGTGTCCATTATTCCTGGGGTTGCCAAAATCTTTGAGCACGGTTTGAGCGCGAGAATTACAGAATTCTTAACATTAACCAATTCCCTTTCTGAGAGACAATACGCCTATCGAACGGGGAGGTCGACGACAGACGTGACGCGAGAGATGGTGAGGCGCGTGATGGAGGCTCGGGAGCGCCGGCAGCACGTGGCGGTTATTATGTGCGATTTGTCTAAGGCCTTTGACGTAGCTGATCATGGTGTCCTCGCTTCAAAGCTACGTCACTATGGCTTTGATGGTCCGTCGCTGGCGCTTCTGACTGACTTTGTGGTTGATCGATGTCAAATCGTCACGGGTGGAGGTAGAACGGTAGCGTCGAAACCGCTTAAGACCTCGATCGGCGTGGCCCAAGGCTCGTCACTGTCCAACATCATGTTTTCTCTCCTTCTAAATGATCTGCCTGAGTGCATAGACAGCGCACATATTCTAATGTATGCGGATGATGTAGCTGCGGTCGTACAGGCACCTACTATAGACGTCTTGGAGAGGAGATTAAACATAGTGGCGGGACAACTTCATGAGTGGTTTTTTGTAAACGGTTTTTTACTAAACCTCTCGAAAACTAGTTTTATCCATTTCAATCTAGCTGGTCGCCTCTGTAGAACTTTAACAGTGGTTTTGGGAGGTAAAACTATCAGTCAGGTTAAAAACTCATCATTTCTTGGTTTCCAAATTGATGAAAAACTGACGTGGGATCTACACATAGAAAAATTGTGCGAGAGGGTGGGGCGAGCGTGTTTCGCGCTATGGCGCCTATCTGCAACCCTAGAACAGAACATGACTAGGAGTTGCTATTTTGCGTCTGTCCACTCGCTCGTTCAGTATGGTGTAGAGCTATGGGGCAGAGCTGCTGATTGGGAGCGAGCGTTCAGAATGCAGAAAAGAGCTGTGAGAGCGATAGTTAGAGTACCTTGGGACACTCCCGCTCGTCCGATTTTTCGCTCGCTCAAGATTTTGACAGTTCCGGCTCTTGTCATCCTACATGCAGCGCTATATGCTAGAAACCACCTCAATGAATACGCGAGGTTTGGAGACGGCCACAAGTATATGACGCGAAATACGCAAAAACTTAGGGCCGTGCCGCGGCGCCTTACGAAATCGTCGAAGCTAGTTCATGTGATGGGGCCAGCTGTCTACAACCGTCTTCCTGACACTATTACGAGTGTTGCGTCAACGCAATCCTTTGAACACAAACTAAAACAGTGGCTTATCCAGCAATCCTATTACAGGATTGACGAATTTTTGAATTAAATATTGACATTTAATGAATAATTATTATCTCTTTTATTCGATTCTATTTGTTTTTTTGTACAATTGACTAAAGTGACTGAATACTGAATGACTTTACTTGAATTTTATATAACTAATTGAATATTATAGTAACATATTATCAGGACTTTTCCTATATAAGTTATTCCATTTAGCATTATGTAAATGAGCTATTTAGGTACAATTTACCTAACTACTTAGACTTATAAATGACATGTAACCTTTCTATTGTTACCAATAAATAACCTGAACCTGAACCTGAACCTAAACTAAACCTAATAATAATATATATAGAGCTACACTTATAAGTTTCCGCAGATTTTCTAACATACTATAGAACTGCGCCCCGGCTCTTTAGGCAACTCACCCCGCTCTAAACTCATCATAAGGGATGAGTTGGCTAAATAATTAATTTAATTAGTTTTGATTGGGCAACTGATCCCGCTCTACCCGATGGACCGATGACATTAAAATTTTCCCGTTTTTTTTTTATACAGCTGAAGTGGCAACCAAGCGTACGGCCCACAAGATGGTAAGCGGTTACCGCAGCCTATGAACGCTTGCAATACCAGAGGTATCACCCGCGGGTTGCCACCTGGAGGCTAAGATCGAAAGCCTTATGATACCCTTCACATCGGAACACAGCAATGTGAGCATTACTGCTTTGTGGCAGAAATAGGTTCTTATAAGATATAAATGATCGAAAGAAAGAAAGAAAAAGAAAGAAAATACATTTATTGACTCCACAAAGAAAAACAAAGAAACAAAAAAATATGCAACAAAAGAAAGCTAAAAACAAAATCCTAACCTACCTAAGTAGGTAGGTACCACCTCCTTACTAATAATAATAAAATAGAAAATATTCAAAAACTACTTAGTACCTACATAACAATAGTTTAATTCTTAAAATAATATGTAACTAAAATATTTGTCTACTGTTATCTAACATACTACTTATAATCTAAATTGTGTGGGGTCAATAGGTCGTTGACTCAGCATGATGCTGCATCACAGATACCTACCCAATTAATAGGCATCAGCAAAGCAACGCTGGTATTCTGTCAGGACCTTGGTTGGATGACATCACGGGCAGTTGCCTAGTTAGGCTGCTACACTATTTATTAAAAAGTTAATATCTAAAAAATATAAAATCAATAATACTACTAGTTAAAACTAAGTTTCAAAAGTGTGTGATCGGATTCTAACGTGGTGGCTCTGCTGGGTGGTACCACAAAACAGATATTAGTACTAGTTTGTAAGACTTTTCAAGGTGGTTGCTAATTTAAGGTAGGGTTACCCCTTTAAAATTATTCCACTGCAACTTTATACGGATACCTGTGCGGATACTGAGAATTAATTGAAAATGTAACTCATAACGCCTGGTCCACATTCAGAAGCAACCGCACAGTCCACTTATTAAACTGCTCAGCTGTTTTACTCAGGCACTCTTAACATATGTTACTGGAAATAGCGTAGGCATTTTTGCTACTTAATGCAAAATAACATAAAATGGAAAAATCTGCCTCATCCTCATCATCATGACAGGCTTTTAATGCCAGGGACACTGGCTACTCTCAAGTGAGAGTAAGTGGGTTAAAACCCATCACGCGGAGCCAATGCAAATTGGTGGATGGCATATCTTTCGACTTTTTATTTCTTGGACATGCCGGTTTCCTCACGAATTTTCTTCACTGTTTGAGAGCATGGAAAAATTGGTGCATCTGGTTTTGAACCGACGATCTTAATAGGATAGCAAGTCGGGGTTACTACCACTAGACCACCAGTGCTCGCTGATCTGCCTATACAGGGTCTTTCATTATTAGTGCATCGTATTCAAGAAATAAAGGATTCTACACACAAAAAAATACATGTAAGAGTTACCTACGTTTTGTTTCGATCGATTAATTTCTGATTTTCTAGTCAAAAACCAGAAAAAACTTATCTGGTCGAGACCGAGAGAGTAGTAGAGTTCTCTGTGATAGAGCTCGTCTGGGGAAGGACTACCACCATACCTATTTCTGCTGCCAAGCAGTAATGCTCGCATTGCTGTGTTCCGGTGTGAAGGGTATGGTTTCCGGTGAAATTACTGGCACATGAGGCTTTCGATCTTAGCCTCAAGGTGGCAACCCGCGAGTGATAACTCTGGTATTGCAAGCGTCCATAGGCTGCGGTAACCGCTTACCATATTGTGGGCCGTACGCTTGGTTGTCATTTCAGTTGTATAAAAAAAAAACGGGCAACGTAATATTAAAATATACAAGCGCGCGAGCCCTGGACCCTATTTCTTGAATATTATTGATATGCACTATTAATAGAGCCTGTATTGACGTAAACAATCTGTTACTACAACACCATTCAGATTCAAACCTCTCGTGAAACCTACGATGATCTTTATGGTTATGGTAGGTAGTAATAATAATAATAATAATAATAATAATAATATAAGCCTTTATTCAGATACGTTATAATACATTTTTTTTAATTTGATTAATTTTTACACTTAAGCATCGCCAACCGTAACTGTTTGTCTAAATTTGACAAAGGCCTCTTCCAACATCTTCCAATCCTCTCTGTTTCTAGCTGTTCTTGACCATGTTTGTCCCGCAATCGTTTTTATTTCATCTTCCCATCTTTTAAATTGTCTTCCACGTTTCCTTTTTCTGTTTCGGGGATACCAGTTTGCTATTTCTTTACTCCATTTCTCTGCTCCCCGTTGGGTATGTCCTGTCCATCTCCATTTGTGTTTTCTTATTGTGTATGTAACATTGTAACATGGTAGGTAGTAGATTTACTCAATTATAGTCAAGTAAGTACTTGGCTATTTACTTAAAAGGTTTGCCAACAGTTTCCAGTCATGATTACAAAATAAAAGATTACAAAGCAAATATGCATCAGATACTTGAGTTTATCCGGTACTACTGAATTAACTTATCAATATAGATTGAGTAAACTTATTGACGCTCGTCCGCGTTATTTTTAATTTTTTAATAAAATTTTTCTTAATTTTATCTTAGATTTTTATAAATTTGTGGCGTTTTATGAATGCAACCATATAAAGTTATAATTAAACCGTGTATTTAGAACGCAGCGTATATGTATTGACATTTAGTTTAAGTATGTTGGCAGAATGTAAGAGCCATACCTAGCTAGAAAATGGAGAATTGTCTCTCTCTCTGGTTTTGGCACTCGACGGAGTGAGACGATTCTCAGTATTCTCAAAAAGCACATGTCACGGTAGCAAGATTACGATGTAACTCTATGTATGTATCTGGTCTTTTATTATGAAAATTATAGACATACTTTGATAAAAGGAAGAAGTGTCTGATGTCTTTCCCGAGATCCCATCAAACTTCCAAAAATTATTTATATATACGTATGATATATTTAAAATTAAATGTATTTATGTATGTTTTCTATTGATATTTAATACTTCTGTTGCATAATTACTGTCTGACTGAATACGTTTATTTTTATTAGGTACTGTATTTACTGGGCTGACATCCGTGCTTCTTTCCTCTAAGTAGGCCCCAACGGAAGATCAGCGCTGGGTAGCTATGCGACCCAGCAAATGCTGAGTTGGAGCCTTTTTGTGGCGACCGCATTTTTGAGTAGGTACCTACTCAACTAAAGCACAAGACCTACTATAACCTACTTAGTTTTTAATTTTAGTTTTTGTTTTTTTTAATTGTTAGACTTATTAGAACTGTATGTACCTGCTCTGTATATTGTACCTATGCTCGTCACAAATAAAACTATTTTCTTTCTTTCTTTCTTTCTTAATACATTACATGCAATGAAAGAATGCCTGAGTTCTTTATTATTTGTAGTACTTAAGTTTGTTATTTGAGGCATTTACATTTACTTTTTATTTGAATGTTATCGCTAGTGGCATAGCTACGTGCATATTGTACGTTTTTCTAAAGTGATTAGAGTAGTGGTACTAAGTAATGTGAAACTTGTCTACTCTTGCAGATAAAAGCATAGTGACCAAGGAAGTCTATAAATAAATAATAAATAAATAATGCTGGACAATCCACACAGCATCATCTAGCCCCAAGATAAGCTACTGTTAAACAGAGCTGTGTTATGGTACTAGATGACTGATATATACTTAATACAATACAATACATAGATAGATATTTTTTATTATATATAGAGAATACCCAGAACACCCGGAACAAATATTTGTAGATCGTACAAACATTTGACCCGAGGCGGGAATCGAACCCGCAACCTCCGCGTCGCAGGCGGACCTGCGCCCGCTGCGCCACATCGGTCGTCAAATAGTCATATAGTCTATAGATAGAAGGGCCCGACAGTGCTCCGACCTTTAAAATGGGTTCAATTTGAAAGGAGTGAGCTCACACCATTCGCATCAGTCGATTAGCAAACTTGCTTGATCGTGACAATTTTCGTTGGTCAGTCTAAATCCGTGAAAGTCCTGAAATTAGTTGACACCAACATAAGTTGAACCTCGATATTTGCCACGATTATCGTTTGTAGTTTTCAAAAGTAGACCCTCTGCATAAAATGTTTTTTTTTTGTTTTTTTATGTCAGCAAGTGACAAGACAATCAAGGCGCCCACCTGATGTTAAGCACCACGCCTGACTATTACAGATGCAGTGCCACCCAATGCTTAAAGTTTTTAAGTATTTGCGTGGCACTGCACAGCGCTTATCACCCCGAGACATTGTTTTTAAGTCTCTTTCGCCCAGTAATTTCACTTGCTACAGTGCCCTTCAAACCTAAACACAGTGCAGCTTGCACACTACTGCTTGGAGGTAGAATAGCTGACACTGCGGTTGTACCCACCAAGACGGACTCTTGCTGAAGAGTCCTACCACCAGGTAAATACATTTTTGATACATTTTATATGGCCACAAAAACTTATACTATTATTGCTAGCTACAGTTGGCATTATCAATAGATATAATCTGATACGTGATAAGTGATACAGTAGGTAGTCACTGGATTTTCCAAGTAAATAGTTATACAAAGGCAACTCACCCCGATAATGGCTTGAACACGAAGAAAAACATTATCGATATAGGTACAACAGCTTTTGCACGTAATTTTAGATTAGTGTCATCATCATCATTACCCACGGCCTGCCATTCAATGCTATGACTCGTAGTAATATTATAATAACAAACTGGTATTTTAATCAAAATAAAAAAATTACATGGAAAATAATCATATTTTTGTTTACAAGCTCTATCACAAATAACTCTACTCCTGTTTCTACATTGCTCTCGTCTCTATCGAAGGTATGATTCAAAATTCATTATCAGCTCTCTGTCGGGATCATAAGTTATAAGTTACTATAAATAAACAGTACCTAGTTATATAAATAAGTGTTGCCTATGGGGTTGGTATGTGGCTTAGATACTACAATACAGGGAATCCTAGTGTGGGGTCACGTTTATATGCCTGCCGCATGGACACTACTTCTTACCCCTTAGCTAAACTAACCTACTGTAACAAACTTGTGCTAACAAACCTACTTATATTAGTGTAAGACATTGCTTTTTGTGAAAATAAATAAACTTATTATTACTTATTACTTTTTAAGTTGTTTGACGTAAGCAGAACTTATACCTATACACCTGCTCGTATGACTCATGGTAATTAACTTCACTTACACCTACTCTGTATTACTTCGGAGAAGAGCAAAGTTGTATCAAAATTTTCCTTATTTTGAAGCACAACTTTATTGGTTTTAATATTTTTTGCAAACGTTTTTATATTGTGGTACCTAATCACTGTTTTTTTTTTTTATTTATTTATTTATTTATAACCACAAATTATTTAACATTAAACTGAATATTGTACTTTAAAAACCACCTAGGGTTTGTCTGAGTACTCACATTCGTCTATATAATTTGTGTTATGATAAACCATGTAACTCAGGCGTCTCCTTGCGAATTTACAAGGTTTCAGAGCATGAATTGCGGATGACGCCGGGGTGGAGAGAGGGCTCTTTATTCAACTCATCCCGCTCGAACTTATCCCGCGGGATCAATTGACCTAATGAATATTTTGAATGGGCAATTGATCCCATTGATACATTTTATGATTTGAAAGCAGGCGCCAGTTCCACGCTCGTCTTCCGTGACATTTAAAACTTAGTACTTACACTAGACGCACATTTTATTTGCGTGAAATACACACAATATTAGGAAAAATACCACGGTGAACTCATTCTAATGTTCCCACAGCTGGTACAGTAGTCTACTCTGGAGCGAAAATGATTGGGTCATAACCACGCGGACCCAATGTGGATTGGTGGATGACACAGTCTTTCGAATTATTAGTTCTTGCACATGCCGGTTTCCTCACGATGTTTTCCTTTGCCGTAAGAGCATTGGGCATTTTGTAAATATTTTCTTCGGATTGAAAATTGATAGCACGAGCGAGTTCAAACCCATTGGCGATCATTGGATTTCCCAGATTGTGATGTGATGATGAGGTAAGTCTAAAATTAACGAAGTACCTACCAACCACCTCTAAAATAATATCAAAATGCAAAAGACCCTTGGGCCTGTAATAATTATTATTATAACTTTTTAATTATGTAGACCAAAATATTGAATTTCACTTTAACTTTTTGAAACTTTATCCTCAATCGCAATTTATTTTAAACGGTGCCCTTATCATAATTAATTATTTAACATTATAATTTTGAATATTAAAGGTAGGATACTTATGGGCAGAGTTCCTTAAATATGGGTGTTTCCTTCAAACTTCGAAGGTTAGAAGTTCTGATTAATTCTGAATCGGGGAACTTTACCAAGGCTGTACTGACAGCATCAGACGTAAATAATATAAATGTAAATACGCTTAAATTATTTTTTCCAAGTACACAGGTAACCTACGTAGCTACTGAAAAAAATTGGAAATTGATTTTAACTTTCTCCATCCATGGTTGCCTGGAAGAAATCGCTTGGATTTTAGATTGGTGACCGCCAGTGGCAATTTCGACTGAGCGCTCCCGTGCTTCGAAGGCCACGTTAAGCAGTCGGTTCCGGCTTTCTAAAAGTTGTTAGGCAATGACAGAGGCCTTCGGGTGGCCTAAAAACTATGTCACCAGATTGGCCACTGACTCATACAAGCTTACTTTAATAAACTATCAAACGATTTGTACCTAAAAATTTTCTTCCTTTAGTTGGTTAATATTTTGACGACCGATGTGGCGCAGCGGGCGCAGGTCCGCCTGCGACGCAGAGGTTGCGGGTTCGATTCCCGCCTCGGAACAAATGTTTGTACGATCTACAAATATTTGTTCCGGGTGTTCTGGGTATTTTCTATATATAATAAAAAATATCTATCTATGTATTGTATTGTATTAAATATATATCAGTCATCTAGTACCCATAATACAGCTCTGTTTAACAGCAGCTTACTTTGGGACTAGATGATGCTGTGTGGATTGTCCAGCATTATTTATTATTTATTTATTTATTTTCGACACCTTGTTGAGATATCTAAGTATTATGCTGACTGTACCTATATGACAAACAATAAGATAAAATTAATTAATCTAACTGACTAAGTTAGAATAGTTCTGTTTGTCGTTGGTACCTTCAGCAAATACATACTTGAAAACTGTCTCTTTGTGGAAAATGATGATTGGTTTTTACTGTGAGATCGAGTTTGTAAATGTAATGATACCATTCGGATTAGGTATTTAGATTCACTGGTGGTCTAGTGGTAGTGACTCCGCCTTCCGATCCTAAGGTCGTGGGTTCAAATCCGGTCGTGCACCAATGGATTTTTCGCTACGAAAAATTTATGTGCGCAATGCCAGTGCTCTAATACGGTGAAGGAAAACATCGTAAGGAAACCGGCATGTCCAAGAACTAAACATCGAAAGACATGTACCATCCACCAATCCGCATTGGGTCCGCGTGGTGGATTAAGATTCAATCACTCTCGCTGGAGAGTAGGCCAGTGTCCCAGCAGTGGGAACATTAGAAGGCTGTCATGATTATTAATGTACTTTAACTCGTTCGTATACGTTCGTTCGTTCGTTCGTATGCGTCAGTGGCCAACTCTGGTGACAGAGTTTCTAGGCCGCCCGAAGGCTTCTGTCATGTCACAAAAGGAACAAAAACTTACATTCCGAAAACCTTATCAGATCGAATAAGAAATTTTGGAAATCTCATGGAATACGATACGCAAAATAAAGCAATCTAAAATAACCGTCAATTATAAACTCTCTTACTTTTGCAATAAAGTTTGAATCACGTAAATTTTATCAACAGCAACTTTTGTTTGTTTCACATGATTATAAGCCCTAAGCTTATGAAATAAGGTTAAATTTACGATTGATGGTATCCCTTGCAGTCAAGTTCAGGCCCTTGAACCTAAAGACGCACCTACATAACTGGTTCTTGGGCAATGTGTTTTATTTATTAAACTGTCACAAAAACGGCTCATTCTATTTAACTCCCAAGTCTTCGATCTCTTGACCTTCTATACTTTAAAGAAAGACAGAAAGAAAACAATAATTTATTGATCGTATTGTATTCCAATTTTATTTATTTCTTATGAATCTAAGAATTTAATTTGTTTATTTTTTTCTAAGAAGACTGAATAAACCAAGTAAAGTCATTTTTTTATATCAGCAAGTTACGAAACTGTCAATTCGACGACATGACGGTACCTACTGTTTAAACAATCATAGAATGGAGTGTCGCTTATACATAGTTTCAAGATACAATGCCCTTATACGTAAATAAAACTGCAATTTCAGCGGCTTGCTAAGTATTGTCTTTTCATTTTAATTTGTATGTGAACAAAAACGATGATAGATTTGAAAGACACATTAGCAAAAGAAATTATAATACTTATGATTAAGAACCATAAAGTTACGCAACAACTCCCATAGTCACTATTTGGGTGGATTACCGCTAATGGCATTTTAACTGAGCGCTTCCTTGCTTCGGAGGGCACTATAAGTCGGTACCAATTATTCAAAGTTATAACGCCATGACGTAAGCCTTCAAACGGTCTAATACCTAAGTCACCAGAGCTGGCCACTGACTCATACGAACTTACTTACTTACTTATTTACCCCCGTGGTAGGGTAGAAGATGTTGGAGTCAAGTGGAAAAGCCCCAGTATCCATGAACATAAGTGTCAATGTTCCGGCTTTCAATGGTTTATGGACAAAAGCGAAGGTTTTCGAAGATGTTGTTAAATTTTTTTTAAAGTATTAACTTCAGCTTATATTTTTAGTAGTTCCTGTCCACGACTTTGGTCACGTTTTTTTCCACGGGGTCGTATTATGTCGTAAAAAATGTCTTTTTTTATATACAACTAAAGTGGCAACCAAGCGTACGGCCCACAAGATGGTAAGCAGTTACCGCAGCCTATGTGCATTTGCATAACCAGAGGGGGTCACGGGTTGCCACTCTAAACGTAGATCGAAAGTCTCATGTGCCTGTAATTTCACTGAAAACCATACCCTTCGGACCGGAACACAGCAATACAAACATTACTGCTTGACGGCAGATATAAAAAAGTATTCTTTAATATTCCAGAATATTTATCTTCTACATTAAATAACGAATTTAACCAGTTTGGTTCAAGCCGTTCACCTGATGCTTACAGTTGCAGTGTCACTCAATTGATTTAAAGTTTTACGTGGCACTGCACTGCGCTCGTCACCCCAAGACGTAGTTATTAAGTCTCTTTCGCCCAGTTATTTCACTTGCTACAGTGCCTTTCTAACTTGAACCACAAAGTAATACCTAAACACAGTAAAACTTGCACACTAACTGCTTGGAGGAATATCTGCCACTGCTGTGGTATCCACAAAGACGCACAAAGTGATCCTTCAAAGTGATCCTTGTGATTTTACTGAATAAAGCACCTTTGATTTGATTTGAACTCCTTCTAAGGAGTCCTACTTGTTTCACACCCCATTGTCGTGACGTAGCTGTCTAACTGATCAACTGCCTGTTTCTGCCGCCAAGCAGTAATGCGCGCATTGCTGTGTTCCGGTTCGAAGGGTATGGTTTCCGGTGAAATTACAGGCACATGAGACTTTCCATCTTACGTCTCAGGGTGGTAACACGCAAGTGATATCTATGATGTTGCATGCGTACATAGGCTACGGTAACCGCTGACCATCAAGTGGGCCGTACGCTTGGTTGCCACTCTAGTGGTATAAAAAAAAAAACTGCACTGTTCCGCGTAGTGGCAATTTCAATTGAGCGCTCGGTGCTTCGGAGGGCACGTTAAGCAGTCGGTCCCGGGTTTTGGAAAGTTCTTAAGCCATAATTGTCCTGTAAAGCAGGACTCTTTTAATTAAAATAGCTGACGTTTTGTAGTTTATTTACCAACTAAGTATTTCCTATCAAGCAAGACTTGTTCCCGGAAGTAGGGTAGACTTGATCATGTGGGATTAAGTGTTCCTACTCATTATAAAGGAGGCTTTTTTCTATATTATATTAGATAAAACCAACTTCGACGACCGATGTGGCGCGGCAGGCGAGTGGACCTTCGCCACAGAAGGTTGGCGACGCAGGAGGTTGCGGGTTCGATATCCGCCTTGGGACAAATGTTTGTACGATCTGCAAATATTTCCAGGTGTTCTGGGTATTTTCTATGTGTAAAAAAAATATCTATCTATGTATTGTATTATGTATATCAGTCATCTAGTACCCATTACACAAGCTCTGCTTAGCTTGGAGCTAGATAATGTTGTGTGGATTGCTTAGCATCATTATTATTATCAATTTAATACTCAATTAAAAACTCTACTTGGAATCCATAACAATAGCAAGGGTCATGCCAAAAAAGTGATAGGAACCCAGCCGGTGTTGTTGCCAGTTCTTTTACGGCATGGGCGCGTTGGAACTGGTGTAAATTTTCCTAGCTTGTAAGACGTTTCAAAGTTCTCCTTGTGATTCTACTGAAATAAATAATTTTTGATTTTGATTTTGTTTTGAATATATATAAAAATAATCATCATTAAAAAAAACTACCTACATCAAAAAACAGCTGGAGCTATCATACTCGTTTTAAAATTATTCAATGTAAACATTTTCATTCACAAAACACGATTTCAGCACGCACAGTAAAACGAAGATCAGCTGTTTTCACAAAACAATACGCTTCGAAATGCAGGAAATTTGATTCATCGTGAGAAATAAAATGAACTATGCCCGTAGACAAACGTCTAAGTGCTAACTTTAGCGGAAGGCAAGAGTACCTACCTGCAGCATAGTTTTATAAAAACACACACATTCTTATTCAAAATAGTTTTATTTATTACTAGCGTTTCGTCCCGACTGGTGGACATAAAATATAGCTTTTAGCTTTGTCACCCAAAGATATTGTAGCATTCTACTGATGTAATAACTTTTAAATTCGTACCAGTAGTTTTTGAGTTTATTCGTAACAAACAAATTACAAATTTAATAAAGTATAGAAAATCACAAAGATCACTATAAAATGTCTTAGAAATACCTATTAATTAACAGTCAAACATACGTAGTCCTGATTTTACACTAGAACTTTCTGTATTGTGGGTAAAAAAACAATAAAAAAGGTACAATTATAATTGGTACCAATTGGTACCAACACCCAAGCCATAAAGAAATATTTGCAGATCCCCAGAGCACAGATATTAGTACTACGTACAGAATGCCCACTCCCACCTACTTTACTTGCCCCACCCCAGTAGCGAGTTCGCCGGCACCTTTCGCCGGCAGAAGCTAAGGCACGCGTTTATTTTGGTTTTATGTAGGCGCAGTGCACTCTTTCCACATGCGCGAGCGAGAGCGTGCTATCTCGCTCTTGCAATAATCGAGGCCAACCATGACACTCACACATAGAACGGCATCGTTTACGTACACAAACTACACATGTGGTGATTATGACGCGTTTGTTTAATATAATTTAAGAGTAGTAGAGTTCTTTGTGATAGAGCTCGGCCGGGGAAGGACTACCACCATACCTATTTCTGCCGCCAAGCAGTAATGCTCGCATTGCTGTGTTCCGGTTCGAAGGGTATGGTTTCCGGTGAAATTACAGGCACATGAGACTAACCATCTAACGTCTCAGGGTGGTAACACGCAAGTGATATCTATGATGTTGCATGCGTACATAGGCTACGGTAACTGCTGACCATCAAGTGGGCTTGGTTACCACTTTAGTAGTATAAAAAAAAAAAAAAAAACAATTTTTGAGTGTCCAGTGTGCAGAGCTTAGCGTATTCGTAATACAAAGTGATTCCTTTGTGTTACTCTACTAGAATTGTTTAGGATAGCTCTAGAACAAATTACCAAGGTTGTACGTGGTTCATCACAGAGCTAAATGTTTTTGTTAATATCATAGAGAGGACACTTTTAATCGTGATCCACTCACCACACTAATATTTAATGTAATGTTTACATCATTACATCCATTGCAATTTTTTTTTACAAATTAAAGTATGTATCTAAATAATTACTTACATCAAATAATATACAAAATATATATAAAACAGTTGAGCCACCTAAAGACCGTTAAAATCGATCTATAGATAGCTCAACTGATCCAAATTCAGTTTAATTCCGTAAACGATAGGATATTTTTAATGAACTCTGATACCACGTAAGCGAAGCCGTGGGTAGTGTTTATAGTATAGTTGTTTGTGTCAAGGAAGTTACAAGTAGGTTTAAAAATTTAAGCCAATCCCAAAATGCCTCATCCACCGAAGCATTTTTAAATTAACTTATTCAAAGTTTAATAAAAAACTATGCATAAGATAGTATGTATAAATGAACTTGCCTTCTGCGATCTTTCACCTTTTGATAAAACTTTTACTCTTACAATAATTTAACATTACAAAGGCTGAACAAAAATTTGATTTAATTAAACCCATTGTTAGTAAACAATACGCAAAATTGCGTTTAAAATACAGCAGACCCACACCACATCACATCTAAATTTAACTTTAGGTTATAAATATAACTAAAAAAATATAATAAATATATTCGAGTTAAGTTTGGAATTAAATTTATTTTCAGACTGCGTCATCCCACTGTGCAGGGCAAAGGCTTTCTTATTGAACTTACTTAATTAAAACTTTTTAAAAGATGTGGTTTCTTTTAAAACTTTTAAAAACATTATAAATAAATACGAATGAATACGAAATTTATTTATTAGTTACCTACAAAAAATCTAGGTTTTACTATTTGGACAAATTATAGATAAAATTGCATAACTATTATAACGTGAGAATAGCTCATTGGTGCAAGTGAAGCACAGACGTAAATGCTCTAGAGTGACATTGCCTGAAACTCGATTTAATAACAATTTCTACTTATATTTAATTTAATGAGAGCCCGCTGCTAGTAATGAACTAAATTCACTAAATTTTCTTCATTAGTAAAATTTCAGGTGCCTTGAATACGTATTTAAAATAATCATGTTGAAATTTTAATCAAGTTATTTTAGTTACGAGGTCTGAATATTAAATGAACAAACCAAAAGTATATTTATTTCATTGCTGGCACTCAGATCTCAGTAATCAAGTGAGTGTACGAATATGGTTACGAACGGCGCTCACTTGTTAACGAACCATATTATTTAAAAATTCTGATTCAAAGTTTGATGCTTTACTCTATGTTCTCGTTACACATTTCAAAACACAGCCTTTATTACTAAATACATGGAAGGTTTGTCATATCTGTAGCTGCCTAGTATGCTTATGCCGTCACCGCGTCCAGCGATGCGCTTGCGCACCCTTGCCCCCGCCGCCGGTATATAACCTCCACCGCCCGCGCCCGCCTCAGTTCATATTGCATCACAGCACAGTGCACACGGAAACATGCTCTCACCGCGCTGCTTGACGATCTTCGCTCTTATTGCGACAGCCATAGCGCTGCCGGCTCCCGAGAAGCCACTACCGAAACCTATCACAACAATCACGGACGATGAGATAGTGCCTATATTACCGGCTCCGTGGTTCAGCGTGCCATATTTTGGAGATATTACGAAAATTTTCGCGCCTCTATGGAAACTTTTCCCCAGCTTCGAAGATCTGGGTCCCAGAATATACGCAGATGAAAAGAAATTCCAAGTGATCGTGCAAGTCAAGGACTACTCCAAGGAGGACCTGAAGGTTAAGGTGAAAGGAGACTTCATTTTCGTCCAAGGTACGCATGAAGCCAAGGAGGCTGACCACGATCTGTTTGCGAGCCAGTTCTTCCACACGTACACGCTGCCGGCCAACTCGAGCGCAGCCGACGTGACCGCGGAGCTGACTAGCGATGGGTATCTAATTGTCAACGCTCCAATAACCGGCATCTCGGACAAATCGAAGGAAGCAGACCGAGAAGTGCCAATCGTGGACACTGGAGCACCTTTCAAGAAGGAAGAGACCTTTGCAGCCTCCGAGGCCCCTGAGACCCCTGAAATACCAGAACCCACAGTGGTGCCAGAGATCCTTAAGACTCCAGAAATTTTAGAACCATCTGCGGCACCTGAGGCTCCTAAGACTACAGAGATTTCGGAACCATCATCGGCATCTGAAGCTCCTAAGACTACAGAGATTTCAGAGCCTATTGCGGTACCTGAGGCCCCTAAGACTTCAGAAAACCCAGAAACTGTAGAAAAACAACCTGAGGCACCTGCAGTTTTACCCATCACAACGCCAGAACCTGAAATTGTATCTGAGGAAGACCGGAAAGAGCCGACAACGCCACAAACCGACCGAGAAGAGGTCACAGTAAACGACAATGTGATTCCCCACGGAAACGAAGCGAATGAAATAGCCCCATAGTGATATAGCTTTATGTATTTAATATCTCAGTATTGTAATAAATCTTTTTTTTATTGATTGCCAGTGTTTTGTATGCGATTAGCAATGCTCTGATATGAGTTGAATACAAATTGGATGAACGCACACGCGGCTCGGCGAACAATGGATACTAGGCCTTTTTATGGTCACTAAATTATGCACTGTGTTTGGAATGGGTATGTTTGTGTAGGAAGTTTTTTAACCTTCACATATAAAATACTACTAATACAAAGTCAAATTCCAACTGAACCATTAACTCAAGTACATTTTTGACTGCCGAAAACGTACTTGAAAGTATTTTTGGTTTTCCCGGTTTGCCTATCATCATGACAGCCTTCTAATGTTCCCACTGCTGGGACACTGGCCTACTCTCAGGCGAGAGTGATTGGGTCTTAATCCACCACGCGGACCCAATGCGGATTGGCGGATGGCACATGTCTTTCGAGTTTTTAGTTCTTGAACATGCCGGTTTCCTCACGATGTTTTCCTTCACCGTATGAGAGCACTGGCATTGCGCACATAAATTTTTCGAACAGAAAAATCCATTGGTGCACGACCGGGTTTGAACCCACGACCTTAGGATCGGAAGGCGGGGTCACTACCACTAGACCACCGGTGCTCGGTTTGCCTATAAGTTACAGCAATTATAGAGTCAAAAAATTAAATTTGAATTAAGTATCACAGATCAAGTTTCTAAAGTAAGTAGTCTAGGAATGTATCCAATAAGGAAATCAGTATTATGACATAAAACTAAGTAGAACTAACCCGGTTTTCAATTGATACAAAATAAATGGTGCAGTACTAACTGGTTGACACTCGCAAAACCAAAGCCATTTTACAGTAATTTATCTACTGATACAAATTGAGTATCAGGTAAGGTAGTGGTCAAACGTTGGTCTATAACCAATAAAAAAAAAAGAGTAGAAACCAAAGGTGTCTTTTTTTTCTAAACTGGACTTAAAGGATATTATGTGTACGGCTTTAAAATTAAAATAATGTTGCTGACTCTAGATAATTTTGAAGTTTATTTATTTAACGTGGCAATGCAGCCAGCATGTTGGGAACGCTTCCTACTGGTAGTGATTTGGATCAGTTGAGCTATCTATAGGTCGTTTGTAACGGTCTATAGATGGCTCAACTGTTTCATATGTATTTTGTATTTTTTGTAATGTAATGTAATTATGTACATATTTTATATTTTTTAATAAAGGTTTATTATTAACAAATAATTAATTTATTTATTTAAGTGCCATCAAAAATTTATTTTATTTATTTATTAACTGACGCAATAACATGGAATTAGGTTACCATTTTGGTTCCCGCACAAGGCTGCATCAACACAATATACACTCATAATAATTAACTGATACAAGTTATTAGGGCTAAACCTTAGTGCTACTGTACTTACTTACTACTTACTTACAGACGACAGAATGCATGCAATCATAAAAAACTAAATTCAAGCGAGTAATAAAAATTAAAAGACAAATAGATTAATGATAACAATACAAAATAATAATAAAATAAAGCAACGTTACTTTTTTTTATTAAGTAAAAAAAAATGTCTTGAAACTGAAATGTCTTGAATTTTGACTCTAAGCAAGTAAAGTCGCTGGCGTGCTACTTATACATAAATAAATCCATTAATCTTGTCAAGGTGACCCACACAGTTTCTCGACGGATCCTTAATTATTATAGTCTTGCATACATATTTAATTTGTTTTAGATGGATTGGAAAACTTGAAGCCAAGTGGTGATCTTTGTCTCTCAAGACAAAGGCGAGACTTGTCTGTTAACTTGTCTTATTTTCACCATTTAAAAGAGTTCAGAATAATTTTCACTCAGGCCCAGTATTTAGAATTATTGTCTTGGTGTCGCTTAGTGGTGTTAATTTTTTCTCACTCGGCTTAAATACAGAAGAAATAGACAGCAAAAAAGGAAACCATTGCATCTTTTTAATTTAAATAAGTTTGTAAAAAAAATAACAGCATCAATTCTATAATCACACAAAAAGATAATACGAAAGTTTGGATAATTGCATTTCTACAACCATTGATTCGGCTGAACTTGAAACATAGAATAATTACGGAAAATAGAATACAATTATGCTAAAGATTCTAATATTTCAAAAATTATCCCAAAAAGTATTCCCTTAGTGTGATGGTTAACACTAAAAACCAGATTAACCAATTAAGCTACTTTTTTTTACCAAAAAAACGTCCGTTTCCCGAGTTCTACGCGAAAGATGTCCCGCGCAACTGCTAGTAATAAATAAACAAAAAAAACACTTTTTTCAATCTGCAATATTATATATTACATAAATATATATTAGTAATAAATATTTTTTGATTAAATAAAAAGCAACAAACTCGTATTTGTATAGAAAAACCTAGTTTTCACCGCGAATGTACAATATCATTCTTATCATTCTATAGTTTCACTAATAGCTAGGTGTATTGTGTTAACATATCATAACAATTCAAAGGGTATTTAGATTCATGAATGCAATATATGTTGAATAATTAATGTAATCTTCACGTTAGACCTAACCTCCTCGTACCCGTTTGTATGAGCTACTGTCAATAACAGTGACATATTACTAAGACCGTCGTCGACATAGATTGACAATATTCTGGGTAATTGGCATACGGTCAATAAAATGTCGACAAATATTGATCTTATTGTACAAACTTTAGTTTTAAGAACTTGACATCAATTTTATTCGTGCTCAGTACTAAGGGCGAATCACAAAAAACTGGTTTGACAATCGTATCGTTCAGCTGTCAATTTGTATGGGATTTTGGTAGTTCATTTTACGCAATAAGTTATGAGGCTAGTCAGATAAAGCGAAAATATTTTTACTTGCCATTACAATTTTTTATTGAGTTATTTTCTATTCCGAAAGTAATCAGACCTTCAATTCAATAACAATAATTACCTATCTATGCAGGCCATTAACCTGAATGTGGTAACTCTTCAAGTGCTATTTCTATTGATGTTTCTATTAAGCGTTGCCTCAAAAATACTTTTTATACCATTGCTTCATTTACGCCCGGCAATGAGGAAACGGTATCCGCATTTGCATATTTAATACATTTGTCCGGATTATGAGATCAAATCGCGCTACATTTTAATGGAGGTCCCATGGCTTCCTTCGTGTATTTTCTGGAAATTTAATTTCCTTTAGAATTGACTTCCTGAAAGCAAGCGTCCGTATTAACTTTCCTTGAATAATTGTTTTAATAAAAAATATACCATCTGTGCTTAAGGAGCCCAGAATGGCAAATAAATCAATCAGTTTCATTTCGTTTCACATGACTGGTAGAAAGGGTAATAGCTGCTATAATATAGTCGTTAAACGACAGCTTCTGCTTCTAGGAAACCTGGGCTTAAATTCTAGATTCCCAGTAAAATATTTTTTCTTATTCTTGGAAATGATTTTATATTGACCGACGTTGTTTTCGAAAGTAAGTATAACAAATTGAGATGCTTTTAAAACAGAGTTGCTAAAGCAAAAGTTGTAATCCCAATACAATGCTAGTCGCTATACTGTAAACTGACAAATTATGAATTAAGTCGTTTTAAGGAAACTAATTATAAGTAGTAGTTTTTCAAGATGTCGTTAATTTAGTTATAAAAATCGAATAAGTCAAAGTCAAAAATCTATTTATTCAATCATAATTCTACACATCGAACCACTGCGTTACCTGCCAAAAAACTACGGCAACTTATTTGAAAAAAAAAAAACAGCTAATTGTGATAATTATTAAGATAAGTTTAGCAATAAAAAGTTATTTTGATTTATAATTACATAACACACCTCTACTATTATTCATATTATCTGTTGTGTGCCTCTACACACACAGTTTGTTGTTTGAGTAAACAAAAGCATTACAAACTATTTCAGTAAAGTTCTGATAGTATTCGAAATGTCGGAAGGTGCAAACATTTTTTTATGATTTCAGTTTATCAATTTGATTTGGTTACGCTTGATTTCTGCACTTAATTTGACAGTTTAAAAATAGCATTTACATTTCGCTTAAAGCCAAAAAGATGGCACAACCTTGAATTGAATCGAGTCTCGCAAAAAGGTCTAGGTCTTTTTTTATAAGAATAATGCAAAATACGCATTCGAGACTCTTCGCAAATTGAGTCATCACATTTTATAAACCTACGTGTTTATTAGCTACTAGCTGCGCCCTGTGGTGTTACCCGCGATTAACGGCTATTCCCTGTAGTCTTACCGAGTTGTCTTACCAGTTGAACTATTGGGAGTTTTCTTCCCAACAGACTTACTGATAGTAAGACTTGTGTGTCATTTGTTTCCCATTAGTTTTACTTTATCAAAATTTATAAACCATAGATCTCGTAATTGATAGACAGGTACCTAAATCTAAGATCCTACGAAAACCATATAATTTGCCAAAATTAAAAGCAGCCTGCGTGTAATTCCAGACTGTTGCCTTTTCTGAATTTCATACTGATCCGCTAAAATCTAGCTAAGCAAATTAATAAACTGTGCCTAGCTTAATATTAAGATTGTGTAATATTAGGATGATTCTATGTTGATCGAATAAATAAATAAATTATTTAAGCCGTTCTGGCGTAATACTCCCACGAACATACAAACATACAAAATTTTCTCTTTATAATATTAGTAAGATAATGCCCTGTTTGGTAATGTTGAATCATGCATTGTCTAAAACACGTCTATACTCACATACATGTATTGTAATAATTGGTAATTTTGGTTTGATAAATGGTCAGCAAATAAACAATCCATATTAAATTATATCTGTCCATTCTTATTATACATCATCATCATCATCATATCTAGACGTCCACTGCTGGATATAGACCTCCTCCGATGTGCCCAATGAGTGGCATGATGACAGATCTTGGGCTTTTATCACCGTTATCGGTCGAATGGGGGGCCGTTCTATACCAATTGTAATTAATGCAAAAGTAGCGCTGTTTGTTTGTCGGTTTGATACGATTAATACAATTTAGCACGATCACCAATGGTGAACGAAGAAGGAGAAATAATGCAAGTTAGGAATGTCCTCCCCCTATATGGAAAGTCGCTCTATCGACCGCGTTTTCTCTAAGGGCCCAGTTTATGCACCTATGACAAAATTAAATGTCAACTCTGGATACCAATGTTGGTTTAAATTATTAGCTGTCTGACGAGAAAACTATAGCAAATATTTGGTTTTAACATAATATGATGCTCGTCAAATCCAAACATGGTGTAGAATTCCAAGAATAATTAAATTAGTAAAAAGCTGCTGATTTTTGGTACCATTTTTGTCACAATAAATCCTTTACCTACCCATACCATAGTACATACTATACACTAATATCATAAAATGATGACTCTACTTGGCATCCATAACAATAGCAAGGATCATGCCAAAAAAGCGATAGAAACCCAGCCGGTGTTGTTGCCAGTTCTTTTACGGCATGGGCGCGTTGGAACTGGTGTAAATTTTCCTAGCTTGTAAGACGTTTCAAAGTGATCCTTGTGATTCTACTGAAATAAATAATTTTTGATTTTGATATAAAGTGAATCTCTCTGTTTGTTACGTTTTCACGGCTGAACTACTGAACCGATCTAAATGAAATTTGGCACAGAAATAGTTTAAAATCTGAAAAAAGACATAGGCTACTTTTGTATTTTGATATAAATTAGGATAAAAAATATTTTTTTGCCATATTCATAAGTTACATTTTGGGGCATCAACTGTCTTTCTGAAACAGAATGAAAACAAACTCAGAAACCAGTGAATCACTACTGTGTCAACATTTGTGGTTAATAAAATATTTGTATATACTACGCAAGTGAAGACGCAAGCCTCAGCTAGTAATGTTATAAATGCGAAAGTAGATGGATTATTATTAAATACCATTAGATGGTACAGACAAAGTGGAACAACGAACAGTAAAACACTGATACAATGGGTGACCTTATCGCATAAAAGCGAAAGTACTAACACTGTCGGTCTGTCATACATTTTAACAGCTAAGCCGCTGAACCAATTTGAATGAAATTTAAAACGAAAATAGTTTTAAATTTGAGAAAGGAAACCGTGCTTGTGCCACCTATAATTTTACCCGTTCTATTGCAAGTTTAAGAGACTACAGTATGGGGTCCTTCAAAAAGGGTGTTATAAAATTTTTAAAGGGTCGGCAACGCGCGAGTGATACCTCTAGTATTGCAAGCGTCCATAGGCTACGGTAACTACTTAACATCAGGTGGGCCGTATGCTTGTTTGCCACCTTGGTAGTATAAAAAAAAAAAAAAAATTTGAAGCAAAATTAAAACAGTGTGAGGTTTCATACAAAAAATAGTAAATCGCTAGAGCGACAAACGAATATCATGTATATAATCGATAGAGGCGAAGCTAGTATGTTGATTAAGTTATTATAGTTATCGTTTCAAAAAGTTTAAAGTTGTTACCCATACGTATTTGTTACCTTTTTAAAAAAAATAAAAAACAGACGAAAAATGTCTAGTACTATTCCGCTTAACCTTTTAACTGATGAGGTCACACAGTTACCACAGTTAACCTCAAAAGAAAAATATCGACACGTGTTTCATCCCTCCACGGGACATCCTCAGGACCATCGATGCCGGAGAACAAGTCGATGGTCCTGAGGATGTCCCGAGGAATGAAACACGTGTCGATATTTTTCTTTCGAGGTTAACTGTGGTAACTGTGTGACCTCATCAGTTAAAAAGTTAAGCGGAATAGTACTAGAGATTTTTCGTCTGTTTTTTATTTTGTAATGGATTTCCGCAAAGTAACGCCTGAATCTATCAATAACCTTTTTGAAACCAAAAATACTGCGATAATTTCAAAAACTCTTGCTAAAACGTATATGTGTGTCTGTGTATATGTGGGGTAACGTATATGTGTCTACAGTAATGGTAATGTGAATGTTCGATTGTTGAATTACATTTGATGCTGGTAATTGAAAGTGATTCATTTTTGCGGTCAGTGCAGCTAACACCAGTTTTATGAGCTCATAAGTTTATCTATTTGTTTAAAACAGGTTTTGCAATTTCAAGCTGACGAAGAAAATGTTAGCAGAGAGCTAGCAATGGTTTTGTATGGCAGTTTTTTGGGTGTTAGTACTTACCCGGACGAGCTCTATCACAAATAACTATATTAAGTATTCTTTTTTAGGTTATTAGACTCATAAGTTCGTGAGCCAGTGGCCAACTCTGGTGACAGAGTTTTTAGACCGCGTGAAGGCTTAACGTGCCTTCGGAAGCACGAGAGCGCTCAGTTGAAATGCCACTGGCTGTCACCCATCCAAATGGTAAGTACGCGGAACAGTGCTTAACTTCGTTGAACTGTTAAGTACAACTTAGCCAGCTACGTCACGAGCGCTACAGAAAATTTAATTTCGATGTGTTTGACGAAACCAAATGACTTGGTGGTGTTCCAGTATCCATAGAACTAGAGACTAGTAGAGTTCTTTGTGAGCTCGTTAGGGGAAGGACTACCACCATACACATTTCCGCCGCCAAGCGGCAATGCTCGCATTGCTGTTCCGGTTTGAAGGGTATGGTTTCCGGTGAAATTACAGGCACATGTGACTTTTCATCTAACGTCTCAGGGTAACATGCAAGTGATATCTCGATGTTGCTAGCGTACATAGGTTTTAACCTCTTACCATCAAAGTGGTCAAGTACATTGAAAACAAAAGGGCCTGGGAGCTCGGCACATGATAATAATTAGTAAGAAGTTATAGGTAAATGCCTATGTTGATATAGTTTTGTTTTATAATTTTTTTCTAAGAATCATTGACATTGTAAAAATATGACGACCAATGTGGCGCAGCGGGCGCATGTGCGCCTGTGACGCGGAGGTTGCGGGTTCGATTCCCGCCCCGGGTCAAATATTTGTACGATCTATAAATATTTGTTCCGGGTGTTCTGGGTATTTTCTATATATAATAAAAAATATATATCTATGTATTGTATTGTGTTAAGTATATATCAGTCATCTAGTACCCATAACACAGCTCTATTTAACAGCAGCTTACCTTGGGGTTAGATGATGTTGTGTGGATTGTCCAGCAATATTTATTTATTTATGTTTTTACCAACATTGGTAAATCATTTACTTACAAGAAATAAACGATTGTATTGTATTGTATTGGTACAATTGCAAAAAGGGTGAAAGATCGCACCTTTTTGTGCGATCTGTCACCTTAAGGAAACAAAACTAGGTGACAGATGGGAATAATGCGGCCGTACGCTTGTTGCCAGTTTAATGGTATATTAAAAACTAGTGCCCATCGTGCCGGTGTACATTGAATGTGGTTCACGCGTTGGCAACCCTGTTGACAATACGGACAATAATTCACCATAGCGAGTATTACCATCTAAATGCATTAAGTACATAATGATACTATTCAGTATATTCATTTAGGTACTAGTGACAAGCCCCGTGGCTTTGTCCACGTTAAGTTTATATACAAGCTTCATCTTTTTTTTTTATACCACTAAAGTGACAACCAAGCGTGCGGCCTACTTGATGGTAAGTGGTTACTGTAGCCTATGTACGCTAACAACATCATAGCTATCACTTGTGCGTTACCACCCTGAGACGTTACATGGAAAGTCTCGTGTCTGTAATTTCATCGGAAACTGTGTCATTGCTGTGTTCCGGTTAGAAGGGTATGGCTTCTAAGCGGAACACAGCAATGCGAGCATTACTGCTTGGCGGCAGAAATAGGTGTTTCTAGTATAGGTATAAATTTACATAAAAAAAGGGCTTGGTCTAATAATCCCCTTAAAGATTCCCCTGCGAAGGGGATTCTTAGACTTTTTGTCTACAAATCCCCTTACAATCAGATTTAGCTGAGGCAGGGGATTATTAGACAAAAAGTATAGAAATCCCCTTAATTGTAATTTATTTTGGTGGAAGGGGGTGTATTAGACACGAATAAATAAATACTCTTAAACCTTTATTTTATTAAATGAAATAAAGTTCATTCGTATAGGCCGGGTGAATTAGCCATAACTAGCCTACAATTTATTTAACGTGACATCTGACCCACCGAAGCTTTGCTGGGGTTAGGTGGCGCTATGTTAATAAAGTCAATACTTTTTTTTTCCAGGTCCAGAACTAATTACTGTTCCAAGTTCAATACAAATCAGATTAGACGGTATTTTTATTGGACAGTATAGAGTATTTGATAAACACAGTGAAATTACTGGGCGAAAGAGACTTACCAACAATGTCTCGGGGCGATAAGCGCAGTGCAGTGCCACATAAACACTTAAAAAATGTAAGCTTTGGGTGGCACTGCATCTGTAATAGTCAGGCGTGGTGCTTAACATCAGGCGGGCGCCTTGATTGTTTTGTCACTTGCTGACATAAAAAAAACCCCAAACATTCAAAATATCTAAATCTAAATAATAATATTTAAATGAAAAACTGATATAAATATTTCCTTTACCAGCGTGACTTACAGAAAAAAACTCTAACAATAAACTAGTCAGTTGAAAACAAACCTGTATTTTAACAAGAACCTTTAATTAAAACTTTAATGAAGCGTCAAAATGCTGGAACTTCTCCAGACAGCACATTGTTATGTAAAGGGAGTGCGTGGCAGCAGGCAGCTGAGAATGCTGAGATTAACTAAATGGGATGGCCCATTATGAGCCAGATGGGCTTATCTTTACTTAGCTTGTGATGGAGCTTGTAGAGTACTTACCCGTTCAACCCGTACAACGTTTTAAGAGTAGTAGAGTTCTCTGTGATAGAGCTCGTCCGGGGAAGGACTACCACCATACCTATTTCTGGCGCCAAGCAGTAATTCGCTCGCATTGCTGTTCCGGTGTGAAGGGTATGGTTTCCGGTGAAATTACTGGCACATGAGGCTTTCGATCTTAGCCTCAAGGTGGCCATCCGCGAGTGATACCTCTGGTATTGCAAGCGTCCATAGTCTGCGGTAACCGCTTACCATCTTGTAGGCCGTACGCTTGGTTGCCACTTCAGTTGTATAATAAAAAAAAAACCCACAATTTTTGTACCCAATATTATTTTTACCCGTTCTACCCAAAACATATGCTCCGTTATACCGATTCCAAAATTCTAAGTCACAGTGTCACTCTCATAATGACAGCCTTCCAATGTTCCCTCCCACTGTTGGGACACTGGCCTACTCTCGGGCGAGAGTGGGGTCTTAATCTACCACGCGGACCTAATACGGATTGGTAGACGGCATGTCTTAAAACTAAAAATTGGAAAGCACATGTCTTTCGAATTTTTAGTGCCGTTTTCCTCACGATGTTTTCCTTCGGCATTGCGCACATACATTTTTCGAATAGAAAGGGTCACTACCACTAGACCAACGTGCTCTTACGGGCACTCTACAGTTCTAAACACATGTCTTAAACTCTGCTGATCAGAAAGCTTCAGTTTTTGAATTTTTAGTTCTAGATCACAGTGGCTTTTTCGCAATGTTTTCTCTGCAATGTTTTAAAGACTTTAAAAAACGAATACCAAAATCTATTGGTGCACGACCACATGTGAACCCACCTTAGGATTTGAAGGCGGGGTCCCTACCACTAGTCAAAATAGTCAAATAGTCGAAATTGCTATTGGCCCATCCAAATGATCTACACGTGCTGCACCAAGAGTGTAGAGTGAGTTAAGAGTAGTAGAGTTCTTTGTGATAGAGCTCGTCCGGGGAAGGACTACCACCATACCTATTTCTGCCGCCAAGCAGTAATGCTCGCATTGCTGTGTTCCGGTTCGAAGGGTATGGTTTCCGGTGAAATTACAGGCACATGAGACTAACCATCTAACGTCTCAGGGTGGTAACACGCAAGTGATATTTATGATGTTGCATGCGTACATAGGCTACGGTAACTGCTGACCATCAAGTGGGCCGTACGCTTGGTTACCACTTTAGTAGTATAAAAAAAAAAAAAAAAAAAAACAAGATTTGTTAATGCTGAGAAAAAGCGTGTGGGCACTTAGGACGCGCAGGCAAGCCATGGTGCCTGTGATGTCCGCATGGGCGCTGCAAGCTTACTTTGTGTTGAAGTATACTTACGTACCATTATGTGAAATAAACTATGAATAAATGGTGACTACGCGGAACAGTGCTTAACTTCGTTGATCTGCTATAAACAACTTCGTTACGTCACAAGCGCATCGTCTTTGCTAATTTTGATTTGTTCGGAACAAACTAGTAACCTACTCACCTTTACAATAGCTCTAGTTACTTATACAAGGAAATGGACTTACCACCGTCTGTCTGTTTACAGAGCTATGTCTAAATACGGCAGGTATTTCAGCGGATCTAACAATGGTAAATTTCTGGACAATGCAGCTTGTGTGGTAAACTGATCGATATGTGCTCGTTTTTTGTTTAACAAGTAGATGGTCGAGTCGTTATATTTAGCGCTACATCTGACCATAACAGATGCATTGACACAGCATTGCGTTTGCCACCCCGAGAATAGTTATTAGGTCTCAATTGCCTAGTAATTTCATTAGAAAAACCGTCAAAGAACATCTTGACACGGCGATTCCGAATATGATACTAATGGTACGAGCGTTGACTGTAGGTTTACCTACGTGATTAGATACCGGCACCAAACTGGTACTAGATGTACTGGCCACATTTTTAGGTTTACCTACGTGATTAGATACCGACACCAAACTGGTACTAGATGTACTGGCCACATTTTTAGGTTTACCTACGTGATTAGATACCGACACCAAACTGGTACTAGATGTACTGGCCACCTTTTTAGGTTTACCTACGTGGTTAGATACCGACACCAAACTGGTACTAGATGTACTGGCCACATTTTTAGGTTTACCTACGTGATTAGATACCGACACCAAACTGGTACTAGATGTACTGGCCACATTTTTAGGTTTACCTACGTGATTAGATACCGACACCAAACTGGTACTAGATGTACTAGCCACATTTTTAGGTTTACCTACGTGATTATATACCGACACCAAACTGGTACTAGATGTACTGGCCACATTTTTAGGTTTACCTACGTGATTAGATACCGACACAAAACTGGTACTAGATGTACTGGCCACATTTTCGCGTGACTGCCGAGTACTTACCGCCAACGAGAAACTGGCAAACAAAAAATACTGCATACGGCCAACTTTTGGCGTATGTTGCGTTCCGGTATCTTATGACGTAAAATCCGATGAATTTTGCCACCGGCAGTGGGCAATTTTTTCGCACTTGGGGCCAGTTTAAGCTTGGATTAACTCAGCGGTACTTGTTAAAGTCGTGGTCAACTCCTAGCACCAGTTTGGTGTCGGTATCTTATCACGTAGGTGTTACCAGTCTACGCTTGTACTTTACCCCAACTTTGGATAATGTTGCTTACGTCTGTTAGTACGGCAGCATTCTGAGACATACCTAGTTCCAAAACGTAATGTGCCTCTCATTTTACACGAAATCTTGATTCGAACCAGAACACAGCAATTATACAGCATTAATGTTTGGCGACATATTATTTAGATATGGTGGTAGTACTGCCCCTGACGAGCTCTATCACTAAGAAACTTACAACTCTCAAATGGTTTTTATGTGGATAAACCTACAACAGAATTTACAATGTTACACAGCAAAAGCTAATAATAAAATATCACCTTTCTCATAAATAAAAAACATAGCTTCTAGTCACAAGAAACAAAGAGGTAGCAGGTTCCAAGGAAACATGTATATTGAATTTAAACGGTATGGGACAAACGCTTATATCTACACATTTACTACCTTTGCTTAGTAAAAATACATAGCTCTGCAATATTCAGCTCTGTTTACTGAATAAATTAGGTTGAGAATTGCGTGAGAAGTTTTCGAATAGTCCCTGTTTGCGTCGTTATGGCAAATTTGCAAACTACTTTTCTTGTTTGGGGGTCGAAAGTTGATACTAAACGTATTCTGTTTTGGAATATAAAAGTTGAGTGGGTTAGAAAAATACGGGTAAGTGCGAGTAGGGCGTACATAAGACTTTCCTATGTATCGTTTTTTTTTTTTTTTATGCTGGACAATCCACACAGCATCATCTAGCCCAAGGTAAGCTGCTGTTAAACAGAGCTGTATTATGGGTACTAGATGACTGATATATATTTAATACAATACAATACATAGACAGATATTTTTTATTATATATAGAAAATACCCAGAACACCCGGAACAAATACTTGTAGATCGTACAAACATTTGTCCCGAGGCGGGAATCGAACCCGCAACCTCTGCGTCGCAGGCGGACCTGCGCCCGCTGCGCCACATCGGTCAATTAACATACATTGTTTCTGAATTTGAATTATTAAATAAAATTTAATAATTATAATTATTATTTTATATTGCAAAGACAGTGTACAAAAGGTTGGCATATTACAGCATTTTGTACCTGCCAATCTCAAAGCTATAAGACTACAAATAGTTCGAGAAACCGGTTTTCTATCTAAAATACAGAACCCTGGAATGGTAGACGCATTTGGGTTCTGTATTCTTTATACAGAATGTGTATTATAGGCTTCTTGTTTACTGAATGAACTTGTGTCGTAAGTAGTTGTTTGTGTTGTCAAGCTTGTGTGAGTTTATGTGAGCTTTGGACCTCTGCCACCTTTATTGTTTGAGCTGGCTTCTTACTTTGAAAGAAAGAGAAAGAAAGAAAGAAAGAAAATACATTTATTCTGGACGCAAACACAACAAACAGCGCTCAATGAATACACATTTATAATATACTTAAGTAGTAGTAGTTTACCAAAACGATGGGGTCAGGTCAGTCGTACCGTTGAGCAGCGGGTCCCTGAACAAAGCCCAAATGGGTGACGAGTAAAACCACCTTCAGGTGGCTCTTGCGTAAGATGGTAAAATGATCTAGTAGATAAAAACGAGGCCGTAGTCTAAGGCCAACGGAAACGTTATCATTCCATAATTAACAATTATTCTCTTCTGTCGCTAAAAGATTATATCATCCCATAGAAGCTATCCTAATGTCAAACATAAACCAGTGTTTAACGCCGATAGCTATGAACGCCGCGACAGAATTTCACTAACATACTTTCATCCTCTGTTACACCTGCCTACTGAGTCTTTCAAACCTGTCATCATCCTCGTCCATTGACGCAACAATTATGTACCGAAACACAGTAATAAGCAAGCCGACAAAATAACAGTTTTTAAAATTACACTTTGCTAAGAGTTTTTTTTTTATACAACTAAAGTGGCAACCAAGCTTACGGCCCACGAGATGGTAAGCGGTTACCGCTTGCAATACCAGAGGTATCACTCGCGGTTCTTACTAAGAGTTAAAGTTAACGGAAAATCACAAAGTTTATGACGGTCCCCCACATTTTTTTATACTACTAAAGTGGTTACCAAGTGTACGGCCTACTTGATGGTCAGCGGTTACCGCAGCCTATGTACGTATGCAACATCATAGATATCACTTGCGTGTTACCACCCTGAGACGTTAGATGGTAAGTCTCATGTGCCAGTAATTTCACCGGAAACCATACCCTTCACACCGGAACACAGCAATGCGAGCATTACTGCTTGGCGGCAGAAATAGGTATGTTGGTAGTCCTTCCCCGGACGAGCTCTATCACAAAAACTACTACTTTTATAAGTTACAGTTAAAGTTAACGGAAAATCGCGAAGCATAGGACGGTCCCCCACTTGATGAACCAGCGACATTATAATAATAGCGGTCGTAGAAAGTTAGTGCATGATAGAGGCTCGTGTCGCAGTCCACTGCAGCTACTGCTACTCGTAGGTTCACTGAAAACCAGCGCTACAGGCACATTAAATCTGTAGCACATGCTGAATGGCTGCCTTTTTGGGTTATTCCCGACGACCTTTAGTCAAAATAGTTTTTAAGTGTTTCCGTGGCACTGCACTGCGCTTATAACCCCGAGACTTCTTTCCCCCAGTAATTCCACTTGCTACAGTGCCATTCAAACCTAAACGCAGTGCAGCTTGCACACTACTGCTTGGAGGTAGAATATCTGACACTGCGGTGGTACCCACCAAGACGGACTCTTGATGAAGAGTCTTACCACTAGGTATAGGTACACATGAAATAGTTGTTGTTACAAATGCAATAAAATTCATACACCACTTCCTCAGTACTCTTTAAATTCAAGTCCTAACAATATACTTTTAGTGGCTTTGTTATATCGTTCGGTACGTGACAAGCAGAAGTAGCTGAGAGCTAGCTCGTGCAGGCACGTACTGTGTGTTCTGGTAATTTGTTTGCGCAAAGTTTGTGAATATGGTCGCTGCTTCTAGAACACACACGTTTTCGCACTCTGATAATAGAAGGCATGGAACATTTCATATGTAAATCACAGCAAATTATATCACAGATTGTTCAGATTTCATCGGGAATCATCGTGTCATGTCTCACAGCAAATTAACTATATCACAGATTGTTTGGCTTTCATCGGGATTCATCTTGTTTGTAGATAAGTAGCAGGTGATTCGTGAGGAGCATCGGTGTCATCGGTCGGTAAAGCCATCCCGAGCGAGAGTGAGACCGCTAAATGCCTATTTACGGCGTGCGAAAAGAGCGAAAAATTTAGACCGTCAAAATGAAAATCATCTGTGAAAATATCACATGTGAAACAGCAGTGACAAACTTTAATAATATCATCAAATGATAATGATTTAAAAGTAGCAATCATTCATCAGTTGTATCACGAACAACTCCCCAATACAATTCAAATGGATGCAGATATTAATGGGTGCCGTCTAGTTCATTTTATGTTGTGTATTTTGATAACTTTTATTTTTATAACATATATTTTATTTTATTCTTACAGACATTTAATTTTATAACAATGATTTTTATTTAATTTTTATTTTAGTGTAATATGGATTTTATCTGAAATAAATGAGTTAAAAATAATAATAATTTCCATGCCTAGATAATAGTATTCATCACCGACTGGATGCGGTCGGTGTATTTTATGTATTTTTTTGTCTGTGGAACATATTCCTTAAATATTGCACACTAATAATAAAATAATAATAATGTATTTATTTTCAAAAAAAAGGTTAACAACAGTTTTAATAATAGGTAGCTTTGAGTAGTAGGAGTAGAATATTGTAATAACAGTGTAGCAGTATACCTATGTTGCTGTAAATTATGTTAATACCTTATAGTGAGTCAAATACTTTGACTCCTCGCTCTAACTAAGAATTTCATATTCTGTATACTGAACAGCGAAACGTCCAAGTTTTTTGGTTTCCTCCAACTATCATACCTTCATAACCAACATAGTAATAAACTTCAAAGCAATTATCTCTACCACTATTATTCACTGTAGCTTTTACCGCTCAGTGGTTTCCCAACAATGTTTTGTTAGCAAAGCCTGACAAAACCTTCGCGTGATAAGCCCAGCAGCTGGCGGAAACTGCGAGAATATGTCATCAGTGATACATCGCACTCGGAATAGAAATACAGTGTTCAAAACCAGCTAAGTACTAAAAACAACTACAGGACTTGGGTACTTTTTTTTTTATACAACTAAAGTGGCAACCAAGCGTACGGCCCACAAGATGGTAAGCGGTTACCGCAGCCTATAGACGCATGCAATACCAGAGGTATCAATCGCGGGTTGCCACCTTGAGGCATAGATTTAAAGTCTAATGTGCCAGTAATTTAACCGAAACACAGCAATGCGAGCATTACTCATTCATTAATTGAACGTGAATCATCCTACAGTCGATATATAAAAGGCTCGAAAAGAAACAGGTACAAGTGGTTTAGTTTTCGTTATGTTTTATTTTTAAAAATTCGAAAGACATGTGCCATCCACCAATCCGCATTGGGTCCGCATGGTGGATTAAGACCCAATCACTCTCGCTGGAGAGTAGGCCAGTGTCCCAGCAGTGGGAACATTAGAAGGCTGTCATGATGATGTCACTTTGTCTTGCTAGACAACCTCGTTGGTGTGAGGTCACTAAAGAGGCGCTGTTAGAAATCCTATACAAATATGAACAGCAAACATTTATGTATAGGAATATGTATAAAATATAATAAACAGCAAACAGGACGATACGTTTACGCTTACGATTGTAGTATTTTCGACGACCGATGTGGCGCGGTGGGCGAAGGTCCGCCTGCGACGCGAAGGTTGCGGGTTCGATTCCCGCCTTGGGACAAATGTTTGTAGGATCTGCAAATATTTGTTCCGGGTGTTCTGGGTGTTTTCTATGTATAATAAAAAATATCTATCTATGTATTGTATTGTATTAAATATATAACAGTCATCTTGTACCCATAATACAGCTCTGTTTAACAGCAGCTTACCTTGGGCTAGATGATGCTGTGTGGATTGTCCAGCATTATTTATTTATTTATTTATTTATTTTTATTTACATTACTTGTCCTGTTGTCGCTAAACTGCTGCTTGATTATCATCTTATTTATTATGTTTATAAATGTATGTATAGTACATACATTTATAATATATCATAAACTAGTGTTTATGATATATTATACTATGTATTTTATATATTTATAGTATTATTACATTAATATATATGTATAGGTATTTGAAATAGGTCTAGCATAATAAGTATTTTTGATATGTAAGTATGTGTTTTGTATTATTTTAGAATTGTTTTTTAATAATAATAGAACATCGCTAAAAACTCTTGTTAACTACCATTCAATCCTATCCATCCAAAGGTTGTCTGGTAGAGATCGCTATTTAGCGATAAGGCCGCCCATTGTAATATCTGTTAGTAATTAAGGTTGTTCTTGTCAAAGGAGTTGTTTCTCGATGCGTGGAGCCGGGCCTAGGTCCTTTGTAGGGGTCTAGATATTTAGATATTCATTATAGAAACCATTTTATGCTGTTTATTTAATTTATTTTAGCTTCTTTCACAATCTTATGTAAGTTTACCTTTGTGAAGGAGTGCAACACAATGCAAAACAACATGGCGGGTTTAACGAACAGCTGGGTTATTAGGTACTGTCAAAGTCAAGATGCGTCACGATCATTGGCTAATAGCTGTCATGGCGGACCTCCAGTGTTCCCGTTTTAGGAAACTCAACACAACAAACATTTTTCATATAGAACTTTGTTTGTCTACATAAAAACAAAATTGTATTATAATGTTAGTTTTATATATTTTTCCAATTTCTCTATGGTGTTACTAAGACCTAGGCCACTATGAAATTGGTTCTTTGTTATAATGTGGTGTTCAATAAAGTATTTTCTATCTATCTATCTATCTATTTCGTGATAAGCACTCTGGGCATTCGTCAGTCATATAAATGCAAAAGTAAGTGGTACCTTTAAAATACCTTTGAAATACGGATATGTTATTTTAGGAAATAAAATATAGAACAGAATAAAATTAACACTTATGTAACAGACTGGTTTTGATTTATGTGTGTCCTTGCCTTAGAATTGGATCAACGTATTACAATAACAGGTTGGACTTTGATAAATGTCAAATCATTGATCGTATCTGAAATTATAAACACAGTTAGTTATTTCATTTAAATAAAAAACGATGACTATTATTTGAACATCGTGTTTTTATAGGATTGGTGAATTTTACGCTGGTTTCGAGTTCTTGATTCTAGCTTCTAAAACCAAAAAAAAGATACAAAACAGATGAAAAATCTCTATTACTTTTCTAAGTTTGTAACTTATGAGGTTTTTGGTACAATCTATGAATTAAATATAAATAAATAATGCTGGACAACCCACACAGCATCATCTATCCTAGCCCCGAGCTAAGCAGAGCTTGTCTTATGGGCACTAGATGATACAATACAAAACTAGACCACACTACAGAGACATAACTTGCGCGTTGCCACCCTGAGAAGTAGATCTAAATTTTCATATTATATGCTTGTTTTTTACCGAATTTCAATGGAACGCTCGTGACGTAGCTGGCTAAGTTGTTCTTAACAGATCAACGAAGTTAAGCATTGTTCTGCGGGGTCATCATTTGGATGGGTGACCGCCAGTGGCAATTTCAACTGAGCGCTCCCGTGCTTCGGAGGGCACGTTAAGCAGTCGGTCCCGGCTTTTTCAAAGTTGTTAGGCCATGACAGAGGCCTTCGGGCGGCCTAGAAACTCTGTCACTAGAGTTGGCCACTGACTCATACGAACGAACGAACGAACCGAATTTCAATTAATTATCATAATCATCATCAACATTACAGTCCACTGCTGGACGTAAGTATGTCTCTCAAAGCGCGCCAGTAATTTCAATTCATTAAGTAGCATACCAAGCTTAATCTTTTAATTTTCCATAATGAAGTGAAGCAATGATTTGAATCCGCATTGAAATCAAATCAAATCAAATGTTTGTTTGCCTATAAGTATAGTAAGTAAGTATGAAATGCATTGCATAAAACACTGCGTTTTCATGACTGCGTAGAATCCATAGTTTGTTATGACGATATGCCGATTGTTTCAATTAAAATCCGTGAACCGGATTCAGTGCTCTTGTTGATTTAATTTACCGAGTTCCGCAAACCGAATTTAAAAACTACGATCCCGTGATTCCCCTATGCCCATGTTTTATCCAGTCACTGAACACTGTAAATTTTTACCTAAGTTTAGGAACAAATATTTGCAGATCAAGCAAACTTGCACCGGTGGTCTAGTGGTACTGACCCCGCCTTCCGATCCTAAGGTCGTGGGTTCAAACCCAGTCGTGCACCAATGAATTTTTCTGTTAGAAAAATTTATGTGCGCAATGCCAGTGCTCTCATACGGTGAAGGAAAACATCGTGAGGAAACCGGCATGTTCAAGAACTAAAAATTCGAAATACATGTGCCATCCACCAATCCGCATTGGGTCCGCGTGGTGGATTAAGACCCAATCACTCTCGCCTGAGAGTAGGCCAGTGTCCCAGCAGTGGGAACATTAGAAGGCTGTCATGAAGCAAACTTTGGTCCCGCAGCGGGATTCGAGCCCGCAATATCTCGCTTCTACAGCGGACACTCACCCACCACACCGAGGTTGTCTAGCAAGACAAAGTGCCATAACGAAAACCAAACAACTTGTACCTGTTTCTTTTCGAGCCTTTTATATATCGACTGTAGGATGATTCACGTTCAATTAATGAATGAGTAATGCTCGCATTGCTGTGTTCCGGTGAAATTACTGTCACATGAGGCTTTAAATCTATGTCTCAAGGTGGCAACCCGCGATTGATACCTCTGGTATTGCATGCGTCTATAGGCTGCGGTAACCGCTTACCATCTTGTGGGCCGTACGCTTGGTTGCCACTTTAGCTGTATAAAAAGTTTTTAGCAAAGATTTCAATTGTATAGTCAAAGGTTTGTACCTACAGAATCCTTAAGTAAATAATCACGCTTGGCGGATTCTGTGCTCGATACAATAGTGGCAAAAACACAGCCGACCGGATATTGGATTAAATTGACCATCGCATGGTTACGTGGAACCAGGGACAAATAGTTAATTTACTTTTTACACCGACGACACTGCTGTGTTGTTGCTTTTGAGTTTTGTATCTGTTATATTTAAAACTGCATTTTTACATCTAATCATTTTTTACACAGTGTAAAAAACATTTTTTAGACAGCTGTTGTTCCTTAAAAAATCTAAGGCATAAGCGGCCTTAAATGGTTTTTAGGCGGTTTTAGCTTTGCACAGACTGACCGATTGATCGAAATAACTAATTTTATGCGGCACTTATTTTTGCCTATAAAATTAGAACTTATAGATGAAGATAGGTTTTTAGACCACTAAGTCGGCAAACCAGCATACAGCTATGATGGTAAGCGGTTACTGTAGCCTGCAGACGCTAGCAAAACCAGAGGTATTACTCGCGCGATTCAATCCTGAGATGTAGATCAAAAGTCTCATGTGCTAAGAATTTTACCGATAAGTAAGTAAGCCCCTAAGAGTCAGTGGCCAACTCTGGTAACAGAGTTTTTAGGCCGCCGTTATGGCCTAACAACTTTGAAAAAGCCGAGACCGACTGCTTAACGTGCCCTCCGTAGCACGGGAGTGCTCAGTTGAGATTGCCACTGGCGGTCCGCCATCCAAATAGTAACATTTTACAATACATTTCGAACAGGAACACAGGAATGCAAATTATTACTACTCAAGCTAGTACGAAGTAAATTAAGTCGAAGCTACGCGTGATCCAAAGGCTGGTTCATAACTGGCTCTACATATTAAATATTTATAACTACATATTAAATATTTTATAGCTATAAAAGCTGAAGGTGGTAATGCTGTCAGCATGTTGGTATTGGTAATGCTGTCAGCATGTTGGGAACGTTTACGTCTGGTAGTGATTTGGATCAGTTATGCTATCTATAGCTCATTTGTAACGGTCATTAGATGGCTAAACTGGTTTTGTAATTATTTTGTATATGGAATGTTCATACTGGAAAACGAAGTGTAGGACGGCCCTCCACTCGATGGACCGATGATATTAAAGCGGTCGCAGTAAGTCGGTGGATGTTAAAGGCTCAACATCGGTCGTCATGGCGCTCTTTGGGCCTAGCCAGCAGTGGACGTCTATCGGCTGATATATACAGGGTCATTCATTATCAACCTGACAAACTTAAGGGATAGGTTCCACACCTAAAAAAAAAATATTTGTACCTATAATTTTTTTTTTTTTTATGTATGTTTTGTCTTAAAAATCACAAGTAAACAAAAAAAAATCGATTACGTTTTTGCGCTCAATTATTATTTATCATTGTTGGGAATCGAGTTAAGCGACGTAATAATGAAATATTCGAGTGTGCGCGCCCGGTAGCGGGTCAAGGACACGCGCAGGTCAAGGACGCGCGGGTTAGTGACCCGCAGTTCATTGACGCGCGGGTCACTAACACGTGCCGAGCGCTGCCTTTTCGATTTCTAACAAGGATAACTAATTATAAAGCAGAATTACGTAATATTTTTTTTTTGTTTTATAAAAAAAAACGTTTAAAAAAAAAAAAAAAAGTACAAGTATTTTTTTTTTTATGTGTGGAACCTACCCCTTAAGTTTGTCAGGTTGATAATGAATGACCTTATATAATATACATATATGTTCATGCTATTTTAATTTTATTTATATACAGGGTCATTCATTATCAACCTGACAAACTTAAGGGATAGGTTCCACACAAAAAATATATGTACCCATAATTTTTTTTTTATGTATATTTTGTCTTAAAAATTCCAAGTAAACGAAAAAAATCGATTACGTTTTTCCGCTCAATTATTATTTATCATTGCTGGGAATAGAGTTAAGCGACGTTATGATGAAATATTCAAGGTCACGCGCAGGTCAAGGACGCGCGGGTTATTGACCCGCGGTTCATTGACGCGCGGGTCACTGACACGTGCCGTGCGCTGCCTTTTCGATTTCAAACAAGGATAATTAATTATTAAGCAGAATTACGTAATTTAAATATAAAAAAAACGTTTAGAAAAAAAAAGTAAAAGTATTTTTTTTTGTGTGGAACCTACCCCCTTAGTTTGTCAGGTTGATAATGAATGACCTTATATAAATGTTTTCAGTCTTATACGAAAATTCTAATCAGTTCAAGTTAAGCTGATACTGGTTCGATGCCAAGTTGATAATGTCTCCGCTGGCTTACCTTACTCGCAAGTAATTTACATAAAGCTATTTCAAGCAGTCATTTCACATTATCGCGCGCTGATACACGTGGATGGTAATCTCGAGTAAAAACACATGATATTGGTGTGCGTGTGTTTTCGTTATCAGGCTCTACGCGTCGTAAGTTTGGTTTATACCGAATTCTACAGATTCCCATTTCTGCAGATTTTCAATTTAACAGAATCCCATTATTACTGATTACCAGCTCTACAGATTCCCATTACAACAGATTTTCGTTATAACAGAATCCCATTTTTACCGATTCTCAATTTTACACATTTTTATTACTACAGATTTTTATTTTAACTGAATCCGACGCGTCGTAAGTTTGGTTTATACCCATTCCTACAGATTCCCATTTCTGAAGATTTTTAATTTAACAGAATCCTATTTTTACTTAATACCATACCAGCTCTACAAACTTCTATTACTACAGATTTTCGTTTCAACAGAATCCCATTTTTACTGATTACCAGCTCTACAGATTCCTATTATTACAGATGATATTTCAACTGAATCCCATTTTTACTGATTCTCAATTATACAGATTCCTACTAGGTACTTATATTACTTATTACTATTTATACAGATTTTCGTATATTATAGCTTTTTTCCATTATCATCTTAGCAGCCAGTCCACTGCTGGACATAGGCAACATCTGACTGGTTACAGGCAAACCAAATAACTCCGACGTCTCGTCTTGCTTTGTAAAAGGGCGTGAAACGCGGATGACACCCAGTTTTAACCACCATGCTATTATGTATTTAAATACATTTTTGGATATACCATCTACCTTTTTCAATGGAATGAGGGTCTCTTATTATTAGCATAGGTTTCACGCATAAAAAAGTGCGTGCATTACTGAGTAATTCCCAAAATTCAACTCCTAGAGAACGAAGAGTAAAAAGTTTTCATAAAATAAAATCAAACAAGTCAGCACTGACTAAGTTACTGGAAGATGCACTAGTTTAAAATATATTATAATAAACCAAGAAAGAGTTATGTAAAAGGGACATACCTCTGTCATGGGTCTTACAAGTCTGTCATAGTCTTTTGACATTAGAATGGAACAAAACACAATACTTAGCAAGCCGGTAAAAACCCGGTCGTGCACCAATGGGTTTTTCTGTTCAAAAATGTATGTGCGCTATGCCAGTGCTCTCATACGGTGAAGGAAAACATCGTAAGGAAACCGGCATGTCCAAGAACTAAAAATTCGAAAGACATGTGCCATCCACCAATCCGCATTGGGTCCGCGTGGTGGATTATAAGACCCAATCACTCTCGCCCGAGAGTAGGCCAGTGTCCCAGCAGTGGGAACATTAGAAGGTTGTCATGATGATTGTATGAAGGGGGTCAGCGTTAACTAATAAAACATGACATACTTCCTTTCTTCTACATTTTCATACATAAAAATTCTTGAGTTGTTGCCAGAGCCTCTGGAATTGTAATATTTATGTAAAATTTACACGGACGATTAAAGTTGCTCCTGTTTATAAGGTGAAAGGGATGGGTGACCGCCAGTGGCATTTTCAACTGAGCGCTCCCGTGCACCCGTGCTTCGGACACATTAAGCAGTCTCGGCTTTTTCAAAGTTGTTAGGCCATGACATAGGTCTTCGGGCGGCCAAAAACTCTGTCACTAGAGTTGGCCACTGACTCATACGAACTTACTTACTTACTTACCGAAAGGGACCGGACGAGAGAAAACCATTTATTATTTGTATTAGATAAATCTTTTTATTCTAACTGGAGCAATACATTTTACATTTATATAAGTTATTAGTAAAATAGTTGCTAAATGCGACGTATGATGTGGCGCGGCGGGCGAAGGTCCACCAACGACGAGGTTGCGGGTTCGATTCCCGCCTTGGCACAAATGTTTGTAAGATTTGCAAATATTTGTTCCGGGTGTTCTGGGTATTTTCTATGTAGCATAATAAAAAAAAATATGCTTGTATTGTGGATAGATAGATAGATCAACATTTTATTGTACACAAGGATTACATAATATATTTAAATGTAGCAAGTAGGTATAGTACAGTGGGCGGCCTTATCACTTAAAGCGATTTCTTCCAGGCAACCTAGGTATGATAAAATCTTTAAATAAAATCTTTTGAATTTTGACATACACGCCGACATCTTTTGTTAGTTGCCTAATAGTTGCTACAAAGTTGCCCGTAGAACACTTTATCAGACAAAGAGATTCAAAACCATTGTTGTCAACGGTTTTCTCTGTTATTGTTCCAAGCTTGGTTTAATTAAATGGTTCTTGGAAAAATGATTCTTGTTTCAGATAATCACAAAAACGCCGATTAGATTTTGTGTAGCAATATATAAAGAAGTTTAACAATAAGTGCTTAAGTTAGGTGTCCATTAGAGTTTCTACGTATATTTTGAGCACCTAGAGACCGTAAGAGAAGTAAGACCTAGAGACCTGAGAAGGGGAGAAATCTCGAATTCTCGTAAAAGATGATAAAAGTACCCTACCCACTAATTGTATATTATGAAAATTGTGCGCTAATTTCTAGCATCATAATGTACCTACGTTTTTATTAGATAGCCTTGTTTACATTGGAATGTGAGTTAAAAAATCGAGTACTACCTTCCTAAATATTAAAAGGACTCTAAGCATTTAGGACAAACCCTTGAGGGTTTTTTAAATGTTTATAATTATATATTTTGTTTTTTGTTAAGTTAAATAAATTAAACATGTAGTGGGAAAAAAATTGTGTAACTTGTCCTCAATTATCATAAAATACGTGCGTCAAATAAGCAGTGCGTTTCGTAGTCAATCGACACAAGCTCTAAAACGACTGGATACAATTTAAAACTATTCAATTTGTTTATTTTACCATTTCCTTTTCACTCAGCTTTAGTATCCTGAACATTAAAAAAAAAGTATAATTTCTAGCTAGATAAGCCTAGTTTTGTGGTGAAGTCAATAACTACGTTTGTACGAGACCTTGGTTGCAGTGCAACCGCAATATTATCTCGATCAGTCAGATTTCACCACAAACAAAGGCTTAACCAGTCATTAGTTCAGTCCACTCGGAGCAAACAACAAGGTTAGCACTTGTTAGGAAGATGACTAGTTTTGTAGCTAGCAAATCAGCCGTTATTGCCAAATACTATGATGATTTTGGTGATGTGGTCCACAATTTATTTCATGGTGAAGTTGTTGATACTAGTACCTGCATTCATTGGGTGTGTTTTGATTGACTAATTATTATGTCATCAACAGCCAATAGACGTCCACTGCCGCATGCCGACAACAATACACTGGCTGGTTTCCTAAACACGATTTATCAATTTCACATTGCATTGGAATCTCTGGAAGTTTTAAAAAGCCCATCCTTCCTCATGCCTTATCCTCTCTGGTTTACGGGTCATTACCCTGTGGGTCCTTCCACTCATTGTCTTACAAACCCTCCTATAAAAGCCAACTTGACAATACAGAAAAGTTCGGTTGATTTCACACAAACATTTATCATCAATTCGGGTTTTCCACTAACAAAAGGATATTTATTAGTGGAGACCTTTACTAATAAATACGTGGTGGGCGAGTGCCCAGTTGAAGCACGAAGTTGCAGGTTCGATTCCCGCTACGGAACAAATTTTTGCATGATCTGCAAATATTTGTTCTTGATCTGGGTGTTTTTATGTATTATAAGTACCTATGTATTTACATAAAAATATATGTATTTTATCAGTTGTTGGTACCCATACAAGCTTTGCTTATTATGGGGCTAGATGGCGTTGTTAAAAAATGTCCGCCAATATTTATTTAGGTATTTTTTTTTATATACAACTGAAGTGGCAACCAAGCGTACCACAAGATGGTAAGCGGTTAGCGCAGCCTATGGAAGCTTGCAATACCGAAGGTATTACTCGCGGGTTGCCACCTTGAGGCTAAGATCGAAAGCCTCATGTGCCAGTAATTTCACCGGAAACCATACCCTTCACACTGGAACACAGCAATGCGCTCGCATTCGCATTACTGCTTGGCGGCAAAAATAGGTATGGTGGTAGCCCTTCCCCGGACGAGCTCTATCACAGAGAACTCTACTACTCTTTAGTAGAATAATAAACGATAGATTGAAAATTCTACCTCGCATCCTACGCTTGGTGTAAGCGACTATGATGCAATAAATAAATAATACTGGACAATCCTTACAGCATCATCTAGCCCCAAGCTAAGCAGAGCTTGTGTTATGGGTATTAGATGACTGATATACTTACTGTAATACAATACACAGATAGTTTTTTTTTTAAGCATGAAAAATACCTAGAACACCTGGAACAAATATTTGCAGATCGTACAAACATTTTGTCCCAAGTCGGGAATCGAACCCGTAACCTCCTGCGTCACGGACAGACCTTAGCCCGCCGCGCCACATCAATTGTCAATCAAATCAAATGACACTGAATACTAACTTGAACCCTTGAGACTGATCCCAAAACTATTTGTGCGATGTTAATATCCACTGAGTTCCTGTTAGCTTGTTATAGAAATATTAACAGGTAATTAGAACCCGTTAAAGTGTCGTTGAACTGGGGCTAAGTACCCTATAGCTTGGAATAGTTTGCGCGGCTCAGGACAGCGTGAGGTTTGAACTTGGACTAAAGCCTAAAGCTTCGCATCGCAGATGGCTAATTCCATCATGTGATTGTTGAGTCAAAGTACCTACTGCAAAGGCTTATGTGCTTAAAACAGTAAAGGAAAACACTATGGTGAAACCCCGCGGCTTACTTAGACTATGTCTTTTCTGTGGCTCGTTAAGCTGAGAGGATGATATTTTTTAGGTTTAGTACACGTCAGTCAGATTCCACTTTCGTCAGAAACAGTTTTTTTATAATTTCAGTTCAGTTTCGTCACGAATGACGAATGTGGAAAACCTCTAATGATCTTTTTGATTCCACTTTTGTCATAAATCGTCAGTGTCTTCTTATTTATTGCACTACTATCTTCTGTCCCCGTGTCGGTCTTGCGGCCGGGCTTTCGTCATATATTTCGAACCTATCATTAAGAAAACGATACAGATAAATAAATATCTCCTTGGTATATCCCACTAATGCATACAGATTACCATGACAACGACAACATAATTTTATATTTAATGAAATATCAATATTAAGGCAAAAATGTAGTCTATGCGGACGAAGTCGTGGGCATATGTAAATTCTGACCTATACGGAAATGATCTGACGAAAGAGGAATCTGACGGATGAGGAGTCATAAGAATTGCTGTTTCGTCACCAGTTTCAAAATTCTGACCTACACGGAAAAAATAAGTGATCTGACGAAAGTGAAATCTGACGGACGTGTATTCAACTGTTCCTGAGTTTCAAGCGAACGAAGTCGCGTGCAGCATAACAGTTTTAAATAAAAATATAAGAAAATAAATAAATAAATAATAAATAATGCTGGACAATCCACACAGCATCATCTAGCCCAAGGTAAGCTGCTGTTAAACAGAGCTGTATTATGGGTACTAGATGACTGATATTATATTGAATACAATACAATACATAGATAGATATTTTTTATTATATATAGAAAATACCCAGAATACCCGGAACAAATATTTGTAGATCATACAAAAATTTGTCCCGAGGCGGGAATCGAACCCGCAACCTCTGCGTCGCAGGCGGACCTGCGCCCGCTGCGCCACATCGGTCGTCAAAAAAAGGCTATCAATTTAGATGGATAGATTCGTTGTCGGTTCTCGTGTCGGGAGAACTACCTTGGTATCTAAGCATTGTTTGTGTGTAAGGTATTATGATGAAGAGGCTATTGTTCGAGGCGATGAATAGTCCGATTTGGAAGAGAAATTATTATTATAGTTTACATGTAACAATACTATTTACAAATAAGGGTTCAATTCTATAGTAAGATTAGGACGTACAGTGATAATCGTTTCATTTCAACTATTAGAGGTTATTAAACCTAAATGCTGGATTAGATAGATTGATGTTACACCAAAGGGCTGAACGGATCTGTTTTTTTTTATATAATTAAAGTGGCAACCAAGCGCACGGCCACACGATGGTAAGCAGTTACCGCAGTATCACTCACGGGTTGCCACCCTGAGAAGCAGTTCGAAAGTCTCATGTGCCTGTAATTTCACCGGAAACAATATCCTTCGAACCGGAACACAGCAACGAGCATTACTACTTGGCGGCAGAAATAGGTATGGTAGTAGTACTTCCCCAGACGAGCTCTATCAGAACTCTACTACTCTTAATAAGGAATTTTGGCACAGACGTTAAATTATGGCCTGAAATATATAAATAGCACATAGGCTACTTTTTATGTATAGTAAAATGTATATTATATAAATATATACACCATTGTATAGATGAAAACTAAGTGTAGGACGGCCCCCCACTCGATGGACCGATGACATTAAAGCGGTCGCAGGAAGTCGGTGGATGGTGAAGGCCCAAAATCGATCGTCATGGCGCTCTTTGGGGGAGGCCTATGTCCAGCAGTGGACGTCTATCGGCTGATATGATGATGATGATGATGTATAGATGTGATTTTGTTCTTCACAGAGCAAGGGATCAACATGGTTTTTTGCATATTGATAGTTTTCCACGCGGAGAAAACACAAAGAAATGAATGCAACTCCAACGCAGCAGTAGGAAAAAATTTAGAGTCTTTGTGACTTTTTTTTTTTTTTTTTGGAAAAAGACACGGAGTGACCTATTAAATAATAAATAACATTTTTAAACAGTGCCATCTAGCCCCAAACTAAACAAAGCTTGTATTAAGGGCACCAGATAACTGATAGAATGGGTTATTACTGATGTCGCCGAGATTTCACCCCTACTGGGGGTCAATAGGAAAAAAACTTCCCGCTCGTCCGGGGTGAAACGATTCGCAGCTCGTAAAATATTTTAAGAGTGGTAGTAATCCTTCTTTTGATCCTTGGGTCGTGGGATCGAATCCGGTCATGCACCGATGGATTTTAAGCTACGAAAAATGTATGTGCTCAATGCCAGTGCTCTCATACGGTGAAGGAAAACATCGTGAGGAAACCGGCATGTCCAAGAACTAAAAATTCGAAAGACATGTGCCATCCACCAATCCGCATTGGGTTCGCGTGGTGGATTAAGACCCAATAACTCTTGCTTGAGAGTAGGCCAGTGTCCCAGCAGTGGGAACATTAGGAGGCTGTGATAATGATGAAAATATTTTCATCCTTGGATTACATTGTTTAGATAAACATTTCCGTGCTTCTCGCAAATTGCCAACGTTATCCGTAATCTAGTGGTCACGAAGCCATAATAATGGCGTCGTAAATTCGTGACGTCATTTGTGTAGGACACTTCGTTTTAACGGTAGTATTTCCCTCAGAATTAGGAGAGCGAAGGAATTTATAAAATCAACCAACTGTTTACTCATGCATGACAATGTGATAAATTTTGATTGGATAACGACTTTGTATCTAACCTTGAATCTTCTTACACCTAAGTGTGAACTTGTTAATTTATTTACAGCCTTTTAAAGTAAAAACGTAGGCTTTTTTTTACAAATTTTTATCACTATTTTGTTCTTCTTTTATTTATGTTCATTATTTGACTCACATTTGTATTTACTGTGTTGACAAACAAACAAATAAATGATTTAAGATAATGAAAATGGTCATGCCGGTTCTCTCTCGAGGTTTTCCTCCACTGTTTGATAGCAGTAGCACAACAATTTTTCAAGTGGAAAAACCATTGGTGCACGACCGGTTCTAAAATCACGACCAAGAAGGTCGTGATTTTACTTATTTTTATAGTATACCTACCTTATGTATTATTATGTTAAAACTATGTGAACTGGAAAACGGAGTATAAAATAGCCCCTCACTCGAAGGACCGATGACAATAAATCGCTGTAAGTTGGTAGATGGTGAAGTCTCGAGACTCAAGTCTCGGTCATGGACTCTTTTAAGAGTAGTAGAGTTCTTTACCTATTTCTGCCGCCAAGCAGTATTGCTCGCATTGCTGAGTTCCGGTTTGAAGGGTATGGTGTCCGGTAAAATTACAGGAAAATGAGACTTTCCATCTAACGTCTCAGGGCGGTAACACGCAAGTGATATCTATGATGTTGCATGCGTACATTAGCTATGGGAACCGCTTATAGTACGCATAATGTTTCTGTTATTTCTGATTAAAACTGACGTATATCTATGCTTTGATAGCTGATTCGATAATTTAGCGAATTATTTGCAATTAAAATATTATTGGTGTAAGTCGACATAATTATAACAATGACAATTAAATACTAAAATAGAAATAGACTGAAAAACAGCTACGATTAAACCATTGTTTTAATTAATAAGTACATACTCGTAGGTAAAAACGTGTAAACCAATCTAACAACTAAACTTCAGATAAGTAAGTAAGTTCGTATGAGTCATTGGCCAACTCTGGTGACAGAGTTTCTAGGCCGCTCGAAGGCCTCTGTCATGGCTTAACAACAGATAAAAATTATTTGTTACCCATTTTCTCCCAATTTTTTTTTTCTATAAAACTTTTTCAACTTTAATTTACTCATTTGCCTAAACATACGTGCAAAAAATTTGTAGCAAAGTGTTAAAATTTAAAAAATAAAAAACATTTTAACACAGCGACACTTTTTTTTCTTATAATTTTATTTTTTATCTCAATCTATCTATTTTTACAAAACGAAAGGGTATTGTGAAAACTATGGCACCATAAAATTTTCACCGCATTGAGATTGTATTTGGAACTATTGAAGACTTCTTTGAATAATCGCAGATAAGCGTAGCCGCTGACTCATTGTAACAATGCCACTTAATACCTTTGGCCACAAAGCAATTTACTCGTAGTTAGGTACTTGTTACTCATACCAATGAGTAACAAAGTGTAACAGGTATATTTTTATACTAGCCGATCTGCCCCAGCTTTTCACCCGTGCAAAGCCAGGGCGGGTCGCTAATTATAAATGTAGCCTTACTCAGGGATAGTGTAGCATTCAAATGGTGAAAAAAAATTTAAAATCGGACCAGTAGTTTTTGATTTTATTCGTAACAAACAAAAAATACAAATCTTCTCACTTAATAATATTAATATATAATAGATAGGTAATGTATGTGTGCTAAGTAAGTTCGAATGAGTCAGTGGCCAACTCTGGATGACACAGTTTTTAGACTGCACGAAGGCTTCTGTCATGGCCTAGCAACTTTGAAAAAGTCGAGACTTAACGTGCCCACAGAAGCACGGTGCGCTATGCCAGTACTATCAAACGGTTGAAAAAAACATCAAAAGGAAACTGGCATTTCCAAAAACTAAAAATTCAAATGACATGCTCTCTCCACCCAACCGCATTGGCGTACCTACGTGATAGATTTTGACCCAATCACTCTTACTCAGCAAAAACTTTAGCGTAAAAAGTTGCGATCTGTCACCTTTTTTGCAATAAGGGCACTGTAGCAAGTCAAATTACTGGGCGTAAGAGACTTAACAACAATGTCTTGGGGTGATAAGCGCAGTGCAGTGCCACGCAAACACTTGAAAACTTTAAGCTTTGGGTGGAACTGCATCTGTAATAGTCAGGCGTGGTGCTTCAACATCTTCTTCTTCTTCTTTTAATTTGTGGCGTCTGTGGTCGAGTTTGCCACAATTTTGCCAATGTCAATATCGACAGAGTTGAAACAGTAAGACAAGATGGTCGGTATAACAGAGGGAGACCAGGTGGGCGCCTTGATTGTCTTGTCACTTGCTGGCATAAAAAAAACTCAAACTGTAAGCAGGTCACCATACTCATAAATTTGTTGTACCTACGTGGTATTTACGACTAAACTATTAACAGTTCTGTTAGAACTAGGTTTTATTTAAAAATGTAGATTTACCACACACTAAACACACTTTACACACTTTTTACACTATACAGATCTACGCAAATATTTTATAATATTTTTTTATTTATTTCGTCCCACTGCAGGGCAAGGCCACACTTTACGTTTTTTTGGTTACATTATGACCAACCATCTACTGTCCGTTCCTACTCTCGAGCGAGACTGGCCCAGCTTGTATTTAGGCAGTATCAGCTATAATTTATCCATGGTACATTTGTGGCACAGCGGGTGGTTTTCCGGCGGTGTGAGGGGTGCGGTTTTGGTTCCCGCTGCGAGACACAAATGTTTAGGTACTTCATGTACAAAATACAAATTATGGAAATTCACAGCAATGGGAGCATTACTGCCATGTTGCAAAAATGGTTTAGTGTCAAAATTCCCTTTGAAGTTCCCCTATAGAGAGGATTTTAAACAGGTATTGTGGTAGTACTTTCATAAACAAGCTCTATCACAAAGAACTCAATACCGTAGGTGGAAAACAATACTTGTAAGTACTAGATCGCAAGCGATTGTCAAGGTCTATTATGTAGTCTTAGATCTAGGGTATAGTGTGGGCAGGCCGTTAGCCAATTAGTTACAATTTACGTGTTATTGCGTACTTACTTACCTACGTGATATTCTTATACAGTTGTGGGGACTGTTATTGTTGAATATCCTAATAAGATTCTTATAGGCACTAGACTAGGGACAGTCAGCTCAGTAATAGGTAGGAGCGTAGGGGATATTTGCATCGCTTAACCACCATCGCTACCACGCAGTGTTAGTGCTTCCACACAGTCAGTCTCAGTGCTCAGGCTATAAACCCTATTAGCCATACATTTTATTAAGTTATCTATATTATTTGAAACTAATATTTTATAATCACTGTTGACAATGACATTATTATTTTATGCTAATTATTAGCTGACCCACCGCGGTTTCACTCGTTTTATTTATTTCACAATTCTTCCCGGTTAAACTTTTTCTGAACAAACATTTCAAGACCAAAATTAGCCAAAACAGTTTAACCGTTCTCAAGTTTTTTTTTTTTTTTTTTTTATACAACTGAAGTGGCAACCAAGCGTACGGCCCACAAGATAGTAAGCGGTTACCGTAGCCTATGGACGCTTGCTATACCAGAGGTATCACTCGCGGGTTGCCACCTTGAGGCTAAGATCGAAAGCCTCATGTGCCAGTAATTTCACCGGAAACCATACCCTTCACACCGGAACACAGCAATGCGAGCATTACTGCTTGGCGGCAGAAATAGGTATGGTGGTAGTCCTTCCCCGGACGAGCTCTATCACAGAGAACTCTACTACTCTTAAATTTTAATTTTCTAAAGTTTTAACAAGACTAACGCACACCAATTCATTTTTATATATAAGACTAGTAGACCCTGCGCGGTGCACTCGTGTTTTTTTTTTCAGCAAATTTTACACCCCTGTATATATATATATAATAATAATAAATAAATAAATAAAAAGCCATTTATTTCCTTACCAACTAATTTACATAGTTTAAAAAAAATAATATTATGCTATTTTTCTTACTTACTAAGTACATTTATATAAAGAAACTTTTATTCTGTATGGTTTGGAACCCCTCTTCGGGTATAGGCCTCCTCCAGTTTATGCCATGCATCTCTGCTTCCTGCCTTAGTCATCCATTGTTTTCCTGCTACTTTGACTATGTCATCATTCCAACGTTTTCTAGGCCGTCCTGCTTTTCTTTTACCATTCGGTCCAGTCCACCTTGTTGCTTCTATGGTCCACCTCTTATCCTTATATCGAGCTAAATGACCTGCCCATTGCCATTTCAGTTTTAAACCTTCCCTGAACTTTTACAAACATTTCAATACCAAAATCAGCCAAATCTCTCCAGCCGTTATTAAGTTTTAGCGCAGCAAATAATTTTTATTATATCTAAGATGATAATTTTGATATGAACAACGTTCACGTTTTGTAATATTTATACAATTTATTAATAATCTCAGTGCTTCTTACACAATTGAACAGTAGGTACGTTAAATGTAGTACTTAATAGCTATTCTTATACAAACCTGTTTTATCATCATTTACCTAACTTAGGGCCTATTTTATAGTACTAAACTATACAAACCTGTTTTACTATCATTTACATAGCTAGGGCCTATTTTATAGTTCAGTACTATAAAATAGGCCCTAAGTTAGGTAAATGATGGTAAAACAGGTTTGTATAAGAATAGCTATTAATGTACTTTAGGATATTTAGTTCTGCAAAGGCGAGGCTGTAAAACAACGTTGCTAATTCCACAACCTATTCATCTTATCTACTCAAATAACTACATAAAAAAGCCTACGTACTTAGCCATAAAATAAACTGTTCTGTACCTGTTTACGTGTAGCTTGATATAGCATCAAATTCATACATCGTTGAAGTGGCAGTGGGCCATATAGCTCGCAAAACCGGATAACCAAAGGTTCTATAATGCAACCGTAAACAAGAAAACGATCTGTAAGGCGGTCTCCACTCGATGGATCGATGACATAAAGTTTGTTGCAGGCAGTCGGCGTATGAGGTCTTTTTTTACTCTTTGGGGGAAGCAGTGGACGTCTATTGGCTGATATTTTTTTTTTTTTTTTTAATAAGTACCGTTTATTTGACGGCACCGCGACGTACCTCTGATTTAATCAGAGCCTGTTTTTACTAATCTTTTTACGACTTTAACATAACATCTGAGAATGGGATGAGAATGGGATGGGAAAGGGAAAGGCTTGTTGTTTGGCTTAACAAAAGGTTAACTTTATTTCGATGCTCTTCTGTTTACTTTACTTTGACTGTTTACTTTTACTTTATCCTGAACGGGTTTATCTATATATGCTTCTTTGATACTATTACTTTTGTCTTGACATTTTTACCTATTTATTCTACTTGTTTCTGTTCAATCGTTTTTTGATGATGTTTACGGTGTTTTTAATTTTTGTGGCATTGTTAGACTTTTCTTATATCTATTACATTGTTTGTCTATTTAGTTTTCTTACGCTATGCTGTTTTTATGTATTGGCTGATATTATGATTAAGGTGATAAATAGCTTTCCACCACAACTTGTTTTAGCCATTTTATCCTAACTTTTTGAAGCTATTTAAAACCGCCAAACATCGTCGCGGGCGGTGCTTATATAGAAGATCTCTAATATAGAAGCTTTGAAAAGTTGTTATTTTTGCCGTTTATGTATTTTATAAATTAACTGTCTGTCAGACACCATTTGGTATGCCAGTTATATTGGCTAACCGACTAATAGCGTACTTGACACACGATCGTGAAATAGGCCCTTATTGTGTAGCAGTTATAGTACTTTGGTAAAATTATTATACAATTTGTCGATCATGTTCACTTTATTGGCAATAAAGTTAGGGTGTAATATAAGTTATTGTTTTGTTTATGTATGTATTTGAATTGGGAAATTCCATGTTGTGTTATCAATAGATTGACAAACTTTAGATGTGTTTAGAGCACCGGTGGTCTAGTGGTAGTGACCCCGCCTTCCGATCCTAATGTCGTGGGTTCAAACCCGGTCGTGCACCAATGGATTATTCTGTTCGAAAAATGTATGTGCGCAATGCCAGTGCTCTCATACGGTGAAGGAAAACATCGTGAGGAAACCGGCATTTCCAAGAACTAAAAATTCGAAAGACATGTGCCATACGCCAATCCGCATTGGGTCCGCGTGGTGGATTAAGACCCAATCACTCTCGCCTGAGAGTAGGCCAGTGTCCCTGCAGTGGGAACATTAGAAGGCTGTCATGATGAGAAGTGATTGTATTCTGTACCAAAATACACTAAGTTTGAAGTTCTGTGAGCGAGATGGATGACTGTTTTGTTTTGTCTTATTATCTGATTTATATATAGATTTTTCCTTTTCTGTTTCTGTATTGATTATTATTTTTATTTTGTTTATTGATTTCTTGACTATTATTATGTTACCTTCTTATTATTAGATTTTTCTGGGGATTTATTTGAAATTGTATCAAGTATTATAGTAGTTATAGTAGTATTATTGTTTAGTGTAAGTGTCATTTTATAATTATTACTAAGTATATTTTATAATTAATGTTATTGGTGTACATTAGAGGAAGTCTGAAAGTGGCACCAGTGACTGAGAAAATGAGGAATAATAGGTTAGCATGGTATGGGCATGTTATGAGGAGGGATGAATGTCATCTGACAAGAAGAATGTTAGATATTAATGTGGATGGATATATAGGTAGAGGTAGGCCAAAGAAAATATGGATGGATTGTGTGAAAGATGTCATGAGTAAGAAAGGAGTGAGTACTGAGATGACGGGTGATAGAGAGGAATGGAAGAAAGGAACCATGTTGTGCCGACCCCACATAACGTGGGAAAAAGGGCAGGAAAATGATGATGTTATTGGTGTAAACCGTATTAATTATTAAATAAATAAATAAACTAATAATAGGTGAAAGTTTGTGTGTTTGTTATCACTGAACTCCGTGATGGTTGAACGGATTCGAATAAAACTTAATTGCAATATATGTATGTGACCTGGACTTTTTTAATATATGAAGAGGGCTCGAAAAAAAGGCTAAGAACCCAGCCATGGAATTTTAACACTAAAATTCTCAAAATTATCTATAAAGGTGATCTTCAAAGGGGATTTTGACTCTAACCCGATTCTTCTAAGCTAGACGGTATTATGTAGATAACTTACTGTAATGTTTTTTTTTAATTTATTAACACCATTATAAAATATATATTAACTTTAATAATTATTGTAGTCGGTGAATACCGACGAATTCATTTCTTGAGTATAGAATTTCTTTACAAATTCGTATCGCGGATCGCGCGCAATTTGTGAAGAAAACTTGCAGATATTGCAATTTGTACCATGCTCGCAAAGCTTTTAATACTGCTACGCACAGTATAATATAGTAGGATACAGTAAGAATGCACATTTTTTAGACTGGCCTTATTAGCTGATGGTAGTAGGTTTCTGCACTGTGCGTTAGCTTTCTACCCAGGACAAGCATTTATGTGATGAATATACACGTTAATATGTTTTTACAAAAAAAGTGTTTTTATACAGTGACATTTTGACACAGAAATACCTAGCCCCAAACTAAGCAAAGCTTGTACTGAAGAAACCAGCTATCTGATAGAATAGGTACCTACACATTTTTTTTTGTAAATACATAGATAATTATCATATTAAATAAATAAATAATATACACGAGCAGCGCGGGCGGGGTGTGAAATGCGGATGATATAAAATCCCAGAGAGATGTCAGAGTTGTTTGGCTTGCCTATTGTTTATTTTATGTTGTTTTATTTAATTCAAGGAACATTGACTCATTAAAACTAATTACAAAAAATATGCCTATGCTGGCTTAATTGATAATTTCTATAAAGTAACCATCGATCTCAAGCACAAATACTGACAACAAATACTCTTATACTGTGCAGAATATTCTTTTCAGGTCATACTGGTGTCTTGCAATGGATGGCATACATAAAATATACTTACCAACTGTGTGACAGACATACAGACGCTGGAAACCATTTAAAGTGGAAAAAGCTTTTGTATTATAATTTGTTGTTTTTGGCGTAGCATAAGAGTTATATAAGATAGCGGAAAAATACTACTGTAGGTACCTATTTCTGCCGCCAAGCAGTAGATAGTGCTTGAATTTTGTTCCAGTTTGAAGCAAGTGTATAATATGGTACAGTAACTGTTTACCATCAGGTGAGCCATACGCTTGCTTGCCACTTTACTAGGATAAAAAGTCAAAATCAAAATAATGATGATGAACCCAAAATTACTGGGCAGATCTTATATCTCGGTTTGATGATTTGACTGTCTTATTATTGGCTGGCATAGAAAAGGAAAAGCTTGTTTGGGCGGTGGAAACGCAAAAATTACTGAGAAAAATTAAGTAAAGTAAAGTAAAGTAAAAAATATATTTATTCAATAATATCACAAGGATCTTTTTGAAACGTCTTAAAGCTAGGTGAATTTACGCCAGTTCCACGCGCCCCAGACTAGAAGAATCTGGCAACAAACTCGGCTGGGTTTCTAGCTTTTTTTTTGATGATCCCTCTTCATCATAAAGCTTCAGTGTGGTGCCAATCGAACTAGGTGAGGCTCATGCCAAGAATATAAGTAGGAATGAATATAAGTAGAAAAAAAAAAGAAAAAAATTAAGAATCAATTTCTTAGTAATACACGCTACGCTAATTTCAAAGGTTATGTCGTGGGGTCGGAAACCTTCAACTGGCTATAAACATAGTGTATTATGAACTTTCTGACTACCATAGTTTTTTTCAATTTATCAAGCTTATGCATAAAACAAAAGGTAGAACTTCATGAAATCTTCACATCCAAACGATGATGAATGTTCCTCGAAGAAACCCCTTCGCACAAAAGCTCGTTAATCAAACCGAAATTCATAAAAGTCGCTCAAAATGTATGCTGATGCACGTTTCAGTGAGAAAATGGTGGCTCTTGTATAACAGGATTGGAAATTAGGTTAAATTAGCATTACGAGATGAAACTTAGAATAAATAATTAGCTAGCATGAACCTCCTAGACATCGGTTTTCTACGGTTTTTTAAAGAGGTGCAAAATAGATGTAGAGAATAAGAAAATTTATATTAAGAAAAAACATTTTATTCGCTTATAAATAAATAAATAATGCTGGATAATCCACACAGCATCATCTAGCCCCAAGGTAAGCTGCTGTTATGTTAGTCCTTTGTGATTGTCTAACTATGAGCCTATCAATATCTAAATGTCAAAACTGTAACAAATCATAACTAGGTGGCGGTAGTAAATATGTCACCGTGGTAGAACGCGCTGACGAAAACTCACAGCCGCGAATGACATTGCTGCCTTCAATTTGTATTAAGTGTGTCAAACTAGAGCCCAATAAACCTATATATACCCATGTTATAGTGTATGATTCCACAAGGCTTCACACCACGCCTGGTCGCTCACTACCGAATCTAGGGCTCCGACTTGTACGCTAAAACCGTAGTACATTTTTGGTCCTTCGAGTCGGACGGCACTGGCGTTTATTTCCTATTTTTGCGCGGGGCTCTAAGCTCGCCCAACCCACCAGGGCATTATGGTAGGGAACCAGTGAGTGAGTGTGGAGGAGTTCCAGCGGCGGGGGCGTATCGATCTCACATGGGAGACGATCGCATGATCAGCACCTTGTTCAGGAGGGAGCAAGGCGCATAGCCCTGGACAACCAGCAAGGAGGCAAGCTCAGGAGGGAGCTATAAGCAAAGGAAGCAAGTCAGGAGGGAGCTATAAGCAAGGAGGCAAGCTCAGGAGGGAGCTTAAGCCATAGCCACAAACTAGCAAAAGGAAGCAATCTTAGCCACGCAGCAGCAGCAGCACCACCAAGAGGACAAGCTCAGGAGCTTGGAGCATCAGCTATCAGCAGTTGGGTGTCCGCTCAGGGAGACCAGGCACACAACAAGCAGGGAGGTGACTGGAGACCGGACCAGGCAAAGACAGCACAGAGAAGGGTAGCCAGCACACGGAAAATTCGGACATTTGGTGATATAAAACATTGAACTTTTTGGTAGTACTTAACTTCAGTCAATTTGAAATAACTTGTAAAATTGTAGAACTAGCATAGCAAAGTAGACTTAGAATAATTTTAGGAATTTGGTTCCGACGGGGAACCTATGCCCGATTTTCAAATTTTGGCCAAACACTTGTAAAAAATTTTAGGAATTTCTAGCACTTAGCAATTTTCAAAATGTCTCCAACAATGGAACAGCTCTTATTTCTGCAAGAAGATTTGAGCTCTAGGATGATCAGGGGGCGTTCAAACTATAAACAAACACCCATAGATCGCAGAACTAAAGAGCTCGCTCAGTCTAAGCTTGAGGCATTAGAGAAATCATGGTGTCAGTTTTGTGACACGCACGCTGAATTATGTAAAACTGCGGATCCTAAACTTTTGAGAGCATCTTTGTACATGATGAACACTTTGTATGACACCACTGAGGAGTTGTACATTGACTTCAAAATTACTTTGATGAAATATTTACCTGTGGAGCGTTCTACTGAGTTACAATCGCAACCACTTGGTAAATCGGGGGCGAATAGTACTTCAAGTTTTGCCAAATTGCCTAAAATTGTAATTCCAAAGTTCACGGGGGATTATAACGAATGGATCACCTTCCGTGACCTCTTCAAATCTTTGGTCCATGACAGTGACATGGACAAAGCTGTCAAGATGCAATACCTTAAGGGTTTACTGGGGGGAGAAGCTGAGCAGTTAGTCAGGAACATGAGCATATCTTCAGCAAACTACGAGCAATGCTGGGCAACTCTTATCGAGCGCTACAATAACACACGATATTTATGTAACAACATCTTAAAGCGGTTGTTTAGGCAACGCAGTAGCAGTTCTGAGTCGGCTTTCTTTTTGAAAGAAGTCTTAGACAACACCACAGAGTGTTTTGGCGCTTTGGCTAATCTAGGGGTGGACGTGTCCACTTGGGACCTCATAATCATTTACATGACTTCGTTGAAGTTGGACCCCGAGTCGAGGAAGCAGTGGGAGCTTCAAAGCGCGAACTGTGACCAAGATGAGCTACCTAAATTCAAAGCTTTTCAAAAGTTCTTAACAAAGCGTTTTCGGGCTTTTGAATTTATGGACGCGGAATCCAGCTCTGACAGGTCTAAGGTTCCACCAAAACCGTTTCAGGTAGCGGAAGTGACCAAAACTTCCGTTATATGTAAATATTGTAAAGATCAGCATAAGTTAGTGCATTGTAAGTCTTTTGAGAACGAAGAGGTATCAGCTCGTAGGGTGTTTATCGAGAAACAACGACTTTGCTTTAACTGTCTAGGTGAGGGTCACTCTGCCAACCAATGCCGGTGCCAGATTTCATGTCACGTTTGCCAGAGACGGCATCACACGTTCTTGCATTCCGACAGGGACATTAGCTCAAAACTAGCAGCATGTAGCGATTCAACAGAAGAAACTGAACCAGGGGAAGAAGTGCCAGTGGTAAATTTCACATCGGGAGGAGTAGCATCTAATAAACAGGTACTTGTAGCCACTGCGCTTGTCAAAGCTGAAACAGAAAACGGAGGTACTCGAGTCGTAAGAGCGTTACTCGATCAAGGAGCCCAGGCATCATTTGTCACAGAAGCAGCGGTTCAGCACCTGGGTCTAAAAAAGACGCCGGTAAAGCTATTTATGTCAGGAGTAGGAGGAGTTCATAAGGTAGCAATCACAGCCACAGTTAACCTTAGCATTTTATCTATGCGAAAGGGCTTTCAGAATTCAAAGCTCACACTGAAAGTGTACGTTCTAAAGTCAATCACAACATCACTACCAAGCAAAAGGATAATGACATCGAACTGGGTAAGCAGCTTACCATTGGCTGATCCACAGTACAACAAGCCAAGCAAGATCTTCTATTGGGTGCTGAAGTGGTCGGTCAAATCATGCGGGAAGGAATTCAGAAGCAAGGGTCTTTATTAGCACAAAACACAACATTAGGGTGGATCTTATCTGGAGTAGCGGGGTCAAATTCAAATAAGCTAGCAATGAATTTGATAGCCATGCATCAAGTGTGTTTTGGAGAGCAAAATCAACTGGATAAGCAATGTGAGCAGGAAGCTGATGTTAAAACCGAAGTGGATTCCAAGCAGGGGGATAGATCAAAGCTTAAAACCGATGATGTGAGAGTTGTAGCATATCGTAAGTATGTAAATAGACTAAATAGACGGAAGAAGAACATAGAACAAAGTTTTCTGATAACACAAGTCCTGACGAAAACGGTAGAAGAGTGTTATAAGAAATATCAACGGATACAAAGCAGAAAAAACGACAAGCCTAGAGAAAAGTGGGAATGGAACATCTACAAACTTAAAGGTTCATTCAAATCGAATGCATAGTTACAAGCAGAACGTGGCAGTTACGTGGGAGATTCGTCACTGCTATTGGAGCAGAAGTGACCTTATCGGTTACCTGACAAAGTTAATACGTCTTAACATCCTGTTCTTGACAATATTACACGAGTTGTATCTCTTTGTACCAAATCAACTGTCCATCCAAAAGACCTATCTCAGCGTAACTATGTACATAATATTCTAGCTTTAGGTTTTGTATCGTTGTTTTGTTTTCTTGGAAATGAGCAGCATAGGAGCTTATCTTATTTTATTCAAATAATCGAACTTATATTTTACTTAGACATAACATACTTTAGTCTTTGATGTGACTTTAACTAACTTTTATCTTTTATCTTAACTTCTGGCATGTAATCTTAACTTCACAAGCGCTCATAGTGGGCGGTAGTTATTTATAAAGGACAAATTTCAATTTGTCCTTAGTGGGCGGTATGTCTAACTATGAGCCTATCAATATCTAAATGTCAAAACTGTAACAAATCATAACTAGGTGGCGGTAGTAAATATGTCACCGTGGTAGAACGCGCTGACGAAAACTCACAGCCGCGAATGACATTGCTGCCTTCAATTTGTATTAAGTGTGTCAAACTAGAGCCCAATAAACCTATATATACCCATGTTATAGTGTATGATTCCACAAGGCTTCACACCACGCCTGGTCGCTCACTACCGAATCTAGGGCTCCGACTTGTACGCTAAACCCGTAGTACAGTGATGAAATTGGTCTGGGGAATTACCACCATACCTATATTTACGTTGGTATTAATTCATGTAAATGGTTCATTTGATATAGACTTCACCTATACCTACCCAGAACAGGTATATATCATAAATCTACAAAATTGTGCACTTATCTTAATAGGGATAGCTCAGTAGGGATAACAAAATGTACAGTGCATATCCCTACCGGTAGACCTACCCAGCAGTGGGTAGACAAGCTAACAATGATGATGATGAAGGCACTTAAACTGAAACCCAAAACATACTTCCTCCTACTTATATTTAAGTAGGACCTGTGTTATAATATAATGCTATTGCATATTATGGCGACAAAATTACCCCTCAGAGGAAAACACCTTATTTCGTATCTTGGTGATAAACTGCAGTTTTTATTTGGGTATAATAACACACTCGTTACTTAGCGTTTGCTAACCAATTTATATAAGGAGCTTGCTGCCGTTTATAATACTTATAACGTTCCGCGACTTTGTTTGTCAGTCCGCCGTTACTGCTTTTCTCCATCCAAAGTTACCTGGAAGAAATCGTAAGTCAATACTGAAATGATAAGTCATTTTTGTGTGCAATAAAGTGTTCATTTAAACATCATTTACATATTTTTCATGCATTTTTTTCCGCTGCGGTCCCTAAAAGTTGAATTTTAAGAATTATATTCAAACTGCACTTCCATACATTAGAAACAACCTGAGTTCAGGTTTCTAGCAATTACAGTTTAAGCTGTATATTGTATCAGTCTGTCAGTCAATCAGTACCAACAGTATTCCTATTTTGTTTTTGATGTAGGCGTTAGTACTATTACGAGTACGTGGGATGATAAAATTGCTTAGAATCACAGACACTCATTTTTAATATTTAATCTATTACGAGCTTTATGCTAAAATATAAAAATAGCTCTATCTAAACCGCTTCAAAGAGGAGCAAGGATTATAAGAATTATTTTAATCATCAATCAAAATATTATATCAAAATGTGATGTAATTTAAGTTATAATTTCAATTAATTATAGAGTTGGGACTCATCAGTTAAGTTTAATTAACCTGTTTTAAACAAAATATTTATTTACTGTAGTTAAGTTTTACCTACACAATGGTTTTAAAAGTAAGTTTAGGAAGTGATGTTTGTAGTAATGGAGCGCTCGTGACGTAGCTGGCTAAGTTGTTCTTAACAGATCAACGAAGTTAAGCACTGTTCCGCGGGGTCATCATTTGGATGGGTGACCGCCAGTGGCAATTTCAACTGAGCGCTCCCGTGCTTCGGAGGGCACGTTAAGCAGTCGGTCCCGGCTTTTTCAAAGTTGTTAGGGCATGACAGAGGCCTTCGGGCGGCTTAGAAACTCTGTCACCAGAGTTGGCCACTGACTCACACGAACGAACGAAGTAATGGCTGAACTGATTTAATTAAAAAAATAAATACCGGCAGACATTTGAACAAAGACAAAAACATTGAAACAGCGCCATTTTGCTTCAAACCACAGAACAGTTATTAGTACTACTTACCCAAACTAATAGAGAGCTAGTGGTCTGAGAGCACTGGTGGTCTAGTGGTAGTAACCAGGTCGTGGGTTTGAAGTTGGTGGTGCACCAATGGATTTTTCTATTCCGAAAATGTATGTGCGCAATTCCAGTGCTCTCATAAGAAGGAAAACATCGTGAGGAAACCGACATGTCCAAGAATTAAATATTCGAAAGACATGTGCTCACCATGCTGCATTAGGTCTTATAAATCTATTCTGGTGGATTAAGACCCGATCACTCAGCGATTTAAAAAATGTTTATGTAACACTCGACACAAAATAAATGAGATAATGTAAGCTGAAATCCACACAAGATATAGTAAATTGTATGCAAGCTTCTTGCTAGTTAGTGTACCACGGTACATCTCAATTGGCGACGTTCCAGCTTTCAGCAGGTCCTGTGGTGCGATGAAGCTCAAATCTCATTAGAGCTATGAATAAGCTATGTGAACCAGGTTCAAATGAGCTACCAATTATTAAAGTTTAGCGGTAAAGCTTGTTCGCACACAGACTTTCAAGAGTATTAAGTTCTTTGTGATAGAGCTCGTCCGGGGAAGGACTGCCACCACACCTATTTCTGCCGCCAAGCAGTAATGCTCGCATTGCTGTGTTCCGGTTCGAAGGGTATGGTTTCCGATTAAATTACAGGCATATGAAACTTTTCATCTAACGTCTCAGGGTGGTAACACGCAAGTGACATCTATGACATACATTTTTACAAACGGGTGTTTTCACGTACCGGTATATCGGTGAAGAGGTACCGACACTGTTTCGACTCAATTTCGAGAGTCTTCATCAGGGTTGAGTGACACGGCGAGCGTCTTCCTCCGCGTCGCGATATGCACTGCGGGCTGCGGCTCTAGCAGCGCGGCTCGACAGGCGCGCGGGTGGGGGGGAAGGAACTTGTGTTATAGGCGAAGCGGCTTGAGGTAGTTCACTGTCGTCACCACTGCTTTCGTCTCCATCATTGGGCAACTGCGATGGAACCAGACAGGTCACACTCACTGTGTCTCTATCAGACTCGAAAACTACGCTGTCTTGAACTCCATGTAAGCACGATTTCCAGGCTGGTGGAAGAGCCCATCCGCGGTCTCTGTTGAAATTCGGTAGACGCCCTATCTCAATCGCCTCACGAATCTTGCGTGGAACAAAAAACTTTTCCCTGGACAAGACCCGGGCTTTATCAAATCGGATGTAGTGCGCCGTCCCTGATTCGAGTACATGCTCCGCTATAGCGGAGCTGTTGGTGTCAACGTTTTTCACTGCGCGAATGTGCTCGGCCAGTCTGGTAGAGACATTCCGCTTTGTTTCGCCTATGTAACACTTGCCACAGTCGCAAGGAATTGCATAAACACCGGGGACACCCAAAGGATCTCTGTCCTTGGGGGAGCGTACCATCTGTCTTAATTGTGATAAGGGTCGGAATATGGTCTTAATGCTGTACCTCCGTTGTAAGAAGTGTCCGATTTTGTCTGTTAACCCTTTAACAAACGGTAGATAACTTACTGCTCTCTCCACCGATGCTTTACGTGAACTCGTGGAAGTGTTGGCAATACGACAACTTTGTCTCCAACTGTAACCATTTCTTTCCAGCACACCTTTTACGTGTTGTAGTTCTGCATCCACATACTGAGGGTCGCATAGTCTCAGAGCTCTGTTGATCAAGGTGCGTGGTACAGAAGCCAGATGCGCTGGGTGGTGGTGTGAACTCGCTCTGAGGTACCTGTCCGTATGGGTTGGTTTACGGTAAACAGAGTGTGAAAGGTGTCCAAATTCATTTCGCTTAACCAACACGTCGAGAAAGGGTAGAGATCCATTTTGTTCACGTTCTACAGTAAAAGTAATCCTAGGGTGTTTGCTGTTTAAATGTGATAATAAAGTAGCAATGTGATCTTCATGTAAAATAGCAAACACGTCATCAACAAACCGCCACCAATGTTTCGGTTTACATGGAACATTTTCCAACGCTGTAGTTTCGAACCACTCCATAAAAATATTGGCCACCACTGGAGCTATAGGTGAGCCCATCGCAACTCCCTCTAGCTGTAAATAATAATCGCCTCGCCAAACAAAATAACCACTCGTTAAGGTAAACTCTATCACTTTAATGTACTCAATAGGTGTAGAAGTAGACTGCAGTAGTTCGCTGATTATTTTGATAGTGTCCGCTATAGGTACATTTGTGAATAGAGAGGTTACATCAAAGCTTACCATACAATCTTTTTCCTCCAACACTATTCCATCCAGCAGTTGAGTGAAATGATTAGAGTATTTTACGTAACTTGTGGACTTTCCTGTGTACGGTAGTAGTAGATCTGCCAAGAAACGCGCAGTTTTATACATTGGCGAGTCAATTTGGCTCACTATGGGTCGTAGAGGCCAGTTAGGTTTGTGAATTTTTGGTAGACCATAGATCTTTGGAGGCGAAAATGTATGATATAGTTCACGATAGTTTTATGAGTAGACATCTATGACGTTGCAAGCGTACATAAGCTCATGCATTACTACACGTACACGTCCTGGTTTCAAACCCAAGACCTTGGGGTTGGAAGACGGTGTCACTACCACTAGATCACTAGTGCTCTAACTGTATATAAAAGGTCTTCGAGCGATCAAGCAAGACGAGGACTCAATGACGTTCAAACACCGCCAGAGCTTGGAAATTGTATAGAGCAGCAAACTCTCTCATGTCATTTTAAATTTGAAACACGCTGAAGTCCATGTTGCAGTTTTTCTGCGTATTTTTGAATTTTCCATTAAAACAAAATCGAATGCTCTAAATCCCTTTTATCGAAAGGTTGAAAAATGGCACACCGTTTTGTATTTCAGAATTTTCCACAGCTTAAAACATTGGATGCGATGCAAATCCTGTACTCCCAATGCTTTTTTAACAGAACAATATAAACATTATTTCAATGATTTATTTACAATACCTGACGTGTTAAACAAAATATTGCGGTAATAAAATGTTTGGAGTACACCGTTATTTACTGGCAGGTGATTGGCGGGCGCAGGATTAAAGTATCATCGTGATTGATGAAGAGGTTAACGTACGGGAGGGGAGCGGGACGTAAAATTAATCGGGACAGATGAGTGCGTAAGTTAGAAATGATGGTAAGTCGGGCCGCCAGGCAGTGGCCTTGACAAGGAATTGTAACCTTTGGTATCGTGAATTCGTGACTCGATTTCGGATAACTTAAATTTTGAAATTTTCTGACGGCCAGGATTAGAACCGGCACAGTGGTGTATCCCTATGAGCTGATACACCACTGTGCCGTAAGACCACAACCAGAATCCAGCACATTCGAATACCCCGGATGCTATGAACATTATTATTTATCCGAAAATCTCGAACAAAAATTTGGGATGCATGATTTGGAAAGTTTTTTCTGAGAGCATGAATAATTTATACTTATGCCTGTTAACGTAGATTGTTCAAAGTTAATTTCATATTATAAAAGTCAATAACATATTACTAAAAACTTGCTAACCTTTTAGGATAGTTTAACTGTAACAGTGGTTTTAGGACGTTTCAAGGTGATTTTATTGGATAAAAAGTTGTTTTTTTTTATACAACTGAAGTTAACTAGGTGATAAAATTTCTTCTATTTTCATGAGTACACGCATATCACTTCTAGAAGATAACTAGTTCAAAGTCTCTTTACTTATAACAACCAGAGAGCCTACACTTATGGACAATAGCGATATTATCGTGACAGTTTTCATAGCTCAACTTATGTCTGTGAATGGCCTGAATTATCACCAACATAAGTTGAATTACGATATTTTCACGATTATCGTTTGTCGCTTTCAATAGCCTAGTTCTCAAAAAACTCGCAATACGGCCTTTATCCTCAGCTAAATAAGTTATTCACCAATATATCTTTTGCCGCTCAATTCAGTTTATCAGAACCGGAGTCCACACATAATCCGGCTACCTGCTAGGATTGGGTAACTGTTACAGGTGAATATTGTAAAAAGTATTGGACCGATTCGGGGCCAGTAATGGCCATCAGGATAATCTTCGTGTGCATACTTACTGCCTACATATTTTATGAGCCACCCTTCCCCAACCTTATTAACAAGCACACACTGAGAGTAGGCTAGCAAATTTGTATTAACTTAATCGGTTGAGGTTTGAGAGTCAATTTAAATCCGTTTTTTACTACCTTGATGAGTAATAGAGTTCTCTGTGATAGAGCTCGTCCGGGGAAGGACTACCACCATACCTATTTCTGCCGCCAAGCAGTAATGCTCGCATTGCTGTGTTCCGGTGTGAAGGGTATGGTTTCCGGTGAAATTACTGGCACATGAGGCTTTCGATCTTAGCCTCAAGGTGGCAACCCGCGAGTGATACTTCTGGTATTGAAAGCGTCCATAGGCTGCGGTAACCGCTTACCACCTTGTGGGCCGTACGCTTGGTTGCCACTTCAGTTGTATAAATAAAAACCTTAGGCAAACTAGCTTCGTCAATTTTAATTCTAGCTAGTTTATGTCCGTCCAAAGGAGTGTATGTTCTAGTAATATATTTCAACTATGTACTGTTCAAATAAATAACTAATGCTGGACAATCTACACAGCATCATCTAGCGCGTGGTACCTAGCAGAGCCACCACGTTAGAATCCGATCATTTATATCTTAAAAGAATGTACGTTAAACGTAGCATGCATACGTACATTCACGTATGCTGTTTATTGCGGTACGTGCGTCAGTTACTTATAAATTCGACTTTGCCAGTGGTCCTGCTGAGAAGCATACGAGTACTTTCCAGCAGCTAGCCACGTCATCTAGCTTGTGCTGGGTACTAGATGACTGATAAACTTAATACAATAGAAAACATAATATAGATCGATATTTTTTATTATACATAGAATATACCCAGAACACCCGGAACAAATATTTTGGAGCAGATCGTACAATCATTTGTCCCAAGGCGGGAATCGAACTCGCAAAATATCTGTCGTCATGCATGATATGTTTTTTTTGTGGTGTACAATAAAAGGTTTCTACGCTATTATCTGTTTTTTTTTTTTATCTGTTCTATTATATCCTTGACGTCTTTAAGGGAGAGTTAGTAGTCCAAAGCAGAATGGAAGGCATGAGATCCCGTGGCGTGGCCACTCTCCGACTTTTCTACTGTAAAATTTTTGTACTTTTGAAAACAAGGTTGAATTTGGCGCTAGGTTTGCTGTCAAAAGTACGAAACGTCATATTCCAATACTTGTCCAATACCGATCGCGTTCAAGAGTAAGGCACCAGATGGGAAGATCTAATTAAATCTCTAACCGTCATTAATCAGGACCCATAACCACGACCATTCTGCAAAGACTGCCCGACTGAGTTGATTCTATCCTATATGACGCACGAGATGGTCAGTGGTTACCGCAACCTATGGACGCTTACGATACCAGTTCTAGAGGTACTTAAACATCCTGAGACGGAGATCTAAAGTCTAATGTGCCAGTAATTTCATCGGTAACTACCCTTGCATAGCCTTAATTAAACTCTTCAAAGTGATCCTTGTGATTTTATCAATTAAAACTCTTTTGATTAAGACTTATATAATATAATAGCTTTATATAGTATAATATAAGCGCTATTAAGACTTATATAATATAATATAAGCGCTATGCTATGCTATGTCACAAAGAACTCTACTATTTTGTTTTCGTTTACGTTTGATCACTGTTTTTTTAGAACTTTATTCATTTATAGCATTCATTATGCGCGAAAATACTGCAAAGGAAATATGAGTCATCGAAATAAATGCGGTGAATGAATTTAGTGGGTTTGGTAGAGCGTTTAAGCTTTTAATTTATCACGGATTGTATCAATCAAAAAAGGTATTTATTGAGTAACTTTATGAACAAAACGGTTTATATAAACTGGAATGTTTTTGAAAGAATTTTCCTCAAATATCTACCCTTCTAAACTTTGTTGCTATTAGGGTTGCCAATCAAGCGTTCGGTTTGATCAAGATTTACGCTTTTATAAAAAAATATGGTTGTGCAAGAAAGTTCAACCTTACGATACCTACTTTTAATTTGCATAAAATCATACTTGAAAATTTTATTAAAATAAAAAAACTTTGGCTACGAAGCCCTTAATTTATCACATGTATGCATTACAATAAGTTAGTACTAGTACTAAGTAGGTACACAAACATTTTACCTTATACAATTTGGCGGCATATAATATCCCTTCCTTTCATTACCTCCGGCAATCAACAGTAAACCAAACAATACCCAAATGACAGAAAAATATTTATGATTCAATCAAAACCGTGCGAAATCCTGTTTTTTATTAAAACAACCATAAACTCGCTTTACAGAACCGTCCCCTTTTAATCTGAGCAATTTTAGCGAGCGACTCGCAGGCGTTTATTCAAAAAGTTTTTATAATAATGTAGGTTCCTTTATGTGGTTACGAGTGAAAGCCTAGACCTCGAAAGTAGAACGAGATATCTTTAGGCTAAAAAAGTTTTGTGTTATTTTTTCCCTGTGGTAATAGGGTGGTAAACTGTGTTATATCTAGTAAAACGCTTGCAGCGTACGTAGCTTGCCAAATTGTTTGTTCATATGAATATTTTGGCTTAGTTAGCTCCGGACCTTATGAGAAATTCTTTATGAGAGTTTCTTTGCTCCGTATTAACCATTGTCTTTTTTTGTGGATTAGGCTGGATATGCTGAGGGGATGGTGTAGGAGTTGGGCAAGTCGTATTCACTGTATCGTGTACACACTCTAGTGTGAACAAAAAAAGTAACCATCGCTATATAAATAATCTGTAATAAGATGCAGTTAAAGGTAATAACAGTCTTGGACCTATCACAGTTTTTTTAATTATTGACAAAAGATTTTAGCTTTTACTATGAACTAAGTGGGCTATAAACAAAGTAGGCTGTGTGTTTGAAGGGCAAGTGCAATTACCGCAAGTGAAATTACCGGGCGAAAGAGACTTAACAAAAATGTCTCGTAAGCGCAGTGCAGTGCTACGCAAATACTTAAAAATTTTAAGTTTTGGGTGGCACTGCATCTGTTATAGTCAGGCGTGGTGATTAACATCAGGCGGGCGCCTTGATTGTCTTGTCACTTGCTGACGGAAAAAAAACCCCTAAACAAACAGTATTAGCAAAATAATGACTGTATTTTAAAAATATAATAAGAAACACAGAATAACTAGCAAAGTTTTCTAAGAACACTCGCTGAACGAAAACTTCATTTCACCTTTAAAAAGTTATTAAGCAACTGTTTCATAGTGCTATAACATTTTCGCAGGAGCTAATAACGAAATGTGCAAATCGCAAAAATAAAACAGAGCATTTCTTTTAACTTAAATTTAAGATAAAAATGGGATTCAATACACATTGAGTGCTTTGCAGGGACATTTGAAATCCAATTTTCCGTGGACAGCTGCGAGTAACACCTGCATGCAAACTGCCTGGAATTCTACTTCTAGTTCTGGCATTCTGAAAAGCAGCCGCCGTTAAAAACGTAATAGTAACACGTATTACGTTGAAACGTAGATACGGCTTAACTTTTTGGGCCATCGATCGTAAAGATCGAAATTGTGTTGACTCACGCACTTACTAAAAATGGATAAGTTTCTAAGGATAGAGGATTTCCGTTGCATCGTACCGCTTTCTCTCCCTGGTAGTTTTCCTTCATTGAAGGCTCTTAAAATTGTTTCAAAAATTTAGCGCTTTTAATGATTTACATACCGAGAAATTCTGTTAATTTAAGAAGTTATTTGACGACCGATGTGGCGTAGCGGGCGCAGGTCCGCCTGCGACGCAGAGGTTGCGGGTTCGATTCCCGCCTCGGAACAAATGTTTGTACGATCTACAAATATTTGTTCCGGGTGTTCGGGGTATTTTCTATATATAATATTAAAAAAAATCTATTTTTTTTTTGTATTCACAATAGGCTTGCGCTTGACCACTATCTCGCCTGATGTTAAGCGATGATGTGGTCTACGGTGGAGCACGCTTGCCTAAGAGCAACCTATTCACTCGTACTTGAAGACACCCAGGTTATAAGTATCGGGAAACACAGACTCTGGCAAAGAATTCCACTCATTGGCGGTGCGCAGGAGAAATGATGATGCAAATCGCTTAGTGCGCATTGGTGGGATCTCGACCATGAAGCGATGACGATAAATCTATGTATTGTATTATATTAAGAATATATCAGTCATCTAGTACCCATAAACACAGCTCTGTTTAACAGCAGCTTACCTTGGGGCTAGATGATGATGTGTGGATTGTCCAGCATTATTTATTTATTTTATTTATATAAAAACTTCACGTACAGATAAGTATCATTTCAAACTCATTACAGACTTGTTATATTCATAATTACTTCCAAACTCCCATATCAAAGCATGAGATATACAAAACTTCTCAAGGGGTTCTGATTATCATCTTATCCTACCCGTATGACGTGATGCGATTGTTAAGCAGTGCCTTTTGAATCTTACTTGTTTATTATTAAAGTTTAAATTAACATAGACACCTTACATTCCGGGATTCCTTGTACCGTGGGTTTCAGAAACTAGGAGTATGGTACAGTACAATATTAGACTTGGACAAATATTTGCACGTTATGCAAATAGTTTGTCCATTTACCAGATCCCTCTAGCTTATTGAACATGTGTTATACAGGACGTTCCACGGACATGCCACATGGAGGGGAAGTACCTTGAATATTGTAGATGGAACATTTTACTGAAAGAAGACATTATTTGAAATTTGATTAACAATTTAAACTGCATTCATAGATATTTAAATAATTGCATGGTTGAACCGAGAATCGAACCCGTTACTCGAGAATAATTATCCTGTATCTTTATCATACCAATCGAAAGGCTTCATCATAAGGATTATTTTTTGCTAAATAATATTTTTTTCAACTGTTGGTGTGGGATTGCAAAAAACCGGGTCCTCTTAGTACATTTTTACGAAGGGCATTTGAATACGGAAAGGTATTTAGAAATACTTGAGACTTCGAGAAATGAGATAAATAATCTTCCAGTTGCAGAACGACAAAACCGGACTATATGTCTGTCTGTCTCTCTGTTAGTGACGGGGCGACAGAAATTTTCTATTTCTTTTTACTGACAGGGCGACAGATCGCACTTTTTGCATAAGGTTTTTGCACCTTAAGCACAAAACTAGGTGACAAATGGGAATAATCTTCTTACTCGCACTCGCCCACCACCGAGGTCGTGTATGGCTGTGCTGGTGTCGAACATAATGCTTAGTAGGTGCACAAAATACATAATACAAGCCTTCGGACTTTTTAAATGTTTAAAACATCTTCATAATATTACCTTAAAATAATTATTAAAAAAAAACAATAATTTTATCTAATAAATAATTAATCTAGACGGATCTGTCTGTCAAAACCTTTTTAAAGAACAGCAAACTATTACTATTATTAGATTAGGCCCTTGGTACACCTTTCTTCAGTAAAGTGTAGCATTAGTAAAGCTGGCTTACCTATAATGCTGATAGCTAGCCAGTAGTAACGACTGGAGCGCTCGTGACATAGCTGGCTAAGTTGTTCTTAACAGATCAACGAAGTTAAGCCGGAACAGTGCTGTGTAGTCATCATTTGGATGGGTGACCGCCAGTGGTAATTTCAACTGAGCACTCCCGTGCTTCGGAGGGCACGTTAAGCAGTCAGCCCATGACAGAGGCCTTCGGGCGACCTAGAAACTCTGTCACCAGAGTCTCTAGGTCCTAAACCGAGAACAATCAAAATATCCAGTCGTATAAAATATCCAGTTAGTTTCCGATATCCATTTGGAAGTGAACCGACACTCAAGATATCCACCGTTTGGCTGCATCTGGCGAAAACCGCAGCTATACTATCTGCTCTCAGGCTAACGCCATTGTAGAGTCAACATCAGTAGTACAACAATCCATATTTTGAGTTACAGACGTAAATCAGTGGGTTTCTGGCGATTCGCACCGCGAGCGATTCGAATATGACGTGATCAAAGTAAATAGTAACGTAAACTTACTTGGGTGTGGTTTAAACAGGTATGTGAACGAAATGGCTGTGAGACAAAAATCTATAGCACTTTACGGAACGACCTACGAGTTTAATGAAACGCTTTTGAACGCGCGATAAATTTATTTAGTATTTAATAGAATTATCTTTACTTTATTTTTAGCATTACGTTTATGTATTTTTTAATGGAACGTTTAACATTTATTTTTACTAACGACCTGTCCCGGCTTTGCCTGTGCTATAATAGTATAAAAAACTAATAAACATACTGCAGTTGAGACACTATATCCCACTATACCCGCTTGAGGTCATTGGTCCAACGAACCGAAGGGTTTGAAATTCGCAAGCTCCGTAATTAACTTTATTGGCCCCAAGATTCACTTTACAGCCAACTATAATAAATCCAGTGTTGATATTTAATTTTATAGTGTTAAAGATTTATTTAGCTCTAGCATTTAAGAATCTTGGGATTCATAATTATATTAGAAGTAACAAAGTAATATAGTAGGTAAATAAAATAGCTTTATTTTAAAGGGCATAATCCACTAAATTTTAAACTTTTTTGTAATCCTGTTGAAAGTAATATCTATTATACTCAAAGGCTTATATATACTCAAAGGCAATTATATAAGGCTATTATATTATACTCAAAGGCAAAAAGCTACAAATTCATAATCCCTAAAACAAAAACAATTAATAAAATAAACATGTAAAATACAACTTGATACCCATATATAAACTTTTTTTAAATTATATACTACATTAATATTGTTAAAATAATTATAAATTTTAACAGTGCCCTAACTTTTATTATTATTTGCATTACGAGTTCTGTAATGCAAATAACCATTTGACAGGTTTAAATAAAAACAGCCTAAGAGTAGTAGAGTTCTTTGTGATAGAGCTCGTCCGGGGAAGGACTACCACCATACCTATTTCTGCCGCCAAGCAGTAATGCTCGCATTGCTGTGTTCCGGTTCGAAGGGTATGGTTTCCGGTGAAATTACAGGCACATGAGACTTACCATCTAACGTCTCAGGGTGGTAACACGCAAGTGATATCTATGATATTGCATGCGTACATAGGCTACGGTAACCGCTGACCATCAAGTGGGCCGTACGCTTGGTTACCACTTTAGTAGTATAAAAAAAAAAAAAAAGCCAAACCATTGATTTGTATGATTTTATCCATCGATTACGATGTATGTTTTTGGAATAAAAAAAAAAAAAAAAAATAATGCTGGACAATCCACACAGCATCATCTAGCCCAAGGTAAGCTGCTGTTAAACAGAGCTGTATTATGGGTACTAGATGACTGATATATATATAATACAATACAATACATAGATAGATATTTTTTATTATACATAGAAAACACCCAGAACACCCGGAACAAATATTTGCAGATCCTACAAACATTTGTTCCAAGGCGGGAATCGAACCCGCAACCTCCGCGTCGCAGGCGGACCTTCGCCCACCGCGCCACATTGGTCGTCAAAAATCAACTGTCTTTAAACCAAACTAAAACAAAACCTTTTTTTTAATTAATCTGAAAAGATTAGTGTGATGCCATATTGTTCATGCATATGAACGCTACGAAAGCTGATAATAAGTACATAGAACACAATAGAATGAGAGGTGCACTGGTGGTCTAGTGGTAGTGACCCCGCCTTCCAATCCTAAGGTCGTGGGTTCAAACCCGGTCGTGCACCTATGGATTTTTCTGTTTCGAAAAATTTATGTGCGCAATGCCAGTGCTCTCATACGGTGAAGGAAAACATCGTGAGGAAACCGGCATGTTCAAGAACTAAAAATTCGAAAGACATGTGCCATCCGCCAATCCGTATTGGGTCCGCGTGGTGGATTAAGACCTAATCACTCTCGCCTGAGAGTAGGCCAGTGTCCCAATAGTGGGAATATTAGAAGGCTGTCATGATGATGACACAATAGAATATAATGTATTTATGCCAAACGTCTGTTAACAATCTAAGTACTTAACTAATAATAATAGACAAAATAATATTAGTGATTGACTTAGTTAAAAGTAGATATAGTGACGGGAGAAGATTTAATATTAGTTTTGAAATAGTTTTGTCTCTCCTCTCGTTACTGACAGGGTGACAGATCGCACTTTTTGAAATAAAAGTGCGACCTGTCACCCAATTGCAAAAAGGGTGACAAAACTAGATTACAGATGTGAATAATCCGATAGTATTATTTACAGATAGTACAATTAATGTTTTTTGTTGCGGTTTAACATTTAATATTATTGCAAAAACATAAATGCAAAAAAAAGTGCGAATATTCCATTCGCACTTTTATTTTCAAAAAACAAGCTATGAGTAACTATACTAAAAACAACAAAGACGGAATTCAATTTCCGTAGATGAGTGACTCGTGCGCGGAAATAAATCAATTTGTAAAGAAAATCGCTTACCTAATAAATGAAAATCAAATTGGTTGCTCTCGTTTATAATGAAAAAAGCTGAAGGGTGAATGGTATAAAAACAAGCCAGTACTTTGTACTCGTACCAACATAATTATAATGTTGTATAGAAAGTACAGTAACCTTACATTAGAACCTCTCATATAAAAAAGCTGCTAGTAAGTTTCGCTATAATTCAAGACCGGCTAGATCTTATTTTGGTTTTGAAATATTTGTGGGAGTCCAGGGAAAGTTTAAATGGAAAAAACCGCACAAAACCAAAAGTAAACTTCACTCAATAATTAAATTCTACTAAAATACCCGTAGCGAAAACATAGCGTTTTCAATTGAATTTTATATTTTTTTTGCAAAATAAATTCGCCAAACCTATTTACTGCAAGAATTTAGCCAATTTAGTCTAATTTATCGCTTGTTCACAGCTCTTATACAACAGCTAGTGTAATTCAAGGATTATTTAAGCGGTATTCCAGTCTCATCCCATTATTATTCACTGTGGTGAAATTTGATTTACAATGATATACAAAAATGTACTTCCTGTGCACTGTGCCATGACTGCAGTGCTTTAAGTATAATAAATTATTATTATCAGATAATCTCGAACAGTGCCATTATTACGGAATAAATTGCAACCAGAAATAATTACCGTCCAACATTTACTACACGGTTGTAAAATCCAGTTATAAAAGCTAAATGTAGATAAATCAACATCAAAAAGCGAGCTGCATTTTCGGAAATACTATTGCATGTTGAATGACCCACCATTATTTGAGTAGAACTGTAGAACCAATGTTTATATCCGATTGCGTAATTCGGTTGCAATCGATTTCACTTGGTTTCAATCTAAAACTGACGTATTTGTATAAATGTGACAGCTTATTGACAGTTCACTGATTGAAATCGGATTGAAACCGAGTTACGCAATTGGGGGGATTCGGTTCAAATTAATTGAAGATACCCAGTTATTTCAGCGTAAGCTGCGTCTTCAATGCCTACATCTGAACTGAATGGTTAGCTACTTTGCCATAAATCGTAAGCCAATATTGAAACAGTGTACTAGATCCCAGAACAAATAGTAGGTGTAGAACCAGTTTAAAACATTTTGAGCTATTAATCTTGTTTCAATCAGCAGTTTGGATAAATAAATAGACTGTAGAAAACACCATTTCTAGAAGTTAAGTTGTCTAGCTTGTCTGGAATAATATAGTACTTATTGCTGTCGTAATACGTAAGTTACCAACTTGTCACTTGATGCTGTATAACAGTGTAAATCATCTTCAAGATGGTAAAGGCCTTGGTATACCTGCCCCTGCTCGGCTTGCAACGAACCTATTCAAAAAATATAGTTGCCGATGAAATAACACATATACATGACATTTTTGATGTTGTGTGTGTCATATCTACGCAATGCGCGAGTTATTTCGACCTGCCCCCCCCCCCCACTTGCGTAATTCGGTTGCAATCAATTTCACTTGGTTTCAATCAAACACTGACGTATTTTGTATGAATGTGAAAGCTTATTGACAGTTCGCTGATTGAAATCGGATTGAAACCGAGTTGCGTAATTCAGTTGCAGTTCATCTACTTCGTTTCGATCTGTCACCTTATTGCAAAAATGGGCGATTGGTGACAGATCCAAGGAACATTACTATCAGATCGCACAAAAAAGTGTGACAACTTAAGGGGATAAAACTAGGTGACATATGGGAATAGGAAATAAATAAATTAATAATATATTCTTTAGAATATTCACCACCGTCTCTGTCTACGTCTCTAGAAGGTCAAAGTGTCACAAACACTTACATTTGTAAACGACTGCGAAGGGCTAGGACGTTATTTATTCATTTAGTCCCGGTAACTCAGTTGGGGACCAACCGTAAGCCCAATGGGCCCAACGGGTGTGGGTACGTCGCTCTATGTTGGGTACATGTGGATTGAGTGATCACCTGATCACTGCTCAGGTTAAAAAACGCACTACTCTACTAAAAAATATTAATGATCAAATAATAGTTGACCCCAATGACAAAAGTGAACCGTGAAATCAATAAAAAGTCGATAAAAATATTTTATTGAATTACTTTTTAATAAAACTTTAATTTAACGAGTTAACTATCGATAAATCCGTTTGAAATGAAATGAAATAGTTTATTGTGCAAAAAAATATAGGTACCTAATTACTACAATCGTAGTACATTTTATTTGTTACTAACTTAGGTTCTAGCTGGTTGTTTGGTTGATAAGGAAGAGAAAAGGAACATTATTACCATGTAGGTATGTAGGTAGCAAATAGATACACTTTTTATATAAACGGTGCGTTGGTTGTCGGATGAGTAAAACTGTATCCCGACTTCCAGCGTCCTCCGTCGGACATCTAATGGCTAAGTTTTATGAAATACAATATCAATATGGGAAAAAGAACTTGACCGTGTTTGGTAATGTATGGACGATCCTTAGTAGGCAGATAACAATTTAGTAAAGTTGTTATCTAAAGACGAATAATAGGTACATGAGTCGTTTTATAAGAATAAGAATAAAGTTGTAACTTTAAGCTGTCGGTCCCGGTTTTTTTTCCATTATCTCCTCTCCGGCATCAGACTTGGATACTAGTTCTTATGAACTTACACACTTCATAAACGAACTATAAACCTCTGCTATCTAGTTTGTCTTTTAAATATATCATCGTCTTTTTATTGACATAAGGATGACAAGAAAAAACAATGTTTAGCATGCTGCTAAAATTATAGTTTTCTTTTATGATTGAGGGCGTTAGTGCCCAAAACGCTTGTAACTTACTAACACCACGTACACATAGGATTAGCGGAATCAGCGCCCTGGACTCTCGGTCCGCACACACATACCTAACGGAATTATTTCTCGCAAGGCGGGATAATCCTTGTGACGGTTGGATTTCATTTATCTGGGCTCTTTGGACGATAGATTTTCTGAGCACATACGGGATGAAATATTTCCAAATTTTTTATAAAGTATTAACAGACCAGCTCCGGCTTTGCACGGGTGCTATAAACCTTCCTCTTATTTATTTATTTATAACAGATGCTTACAAACTTACAGTTTACACCAAAGCGTTTGGAAATGAAATGAAATGATTTATTTATTTGCTTGAAGTGCGGTTGTTTATATGTTCTTAAAACTATTGTCTCACACACTCACTGTAGACACAGCATGCAAAAATTAAAAATAAATTAAAACGAATACCAAATTTATATGCTTAAATGTCAAAAGGTGAATCATCATCATATAATCATGGAGTGAGCACTACCTTGTTTCCAAATTATGGTTGAGTCTCCCTCTGTTAGACTGACCATTTTTCATACTCAAACCTCCATTGTAGAAAACTGAGCCACAGACGCCATAAGTAAAAAAGACTTTGCTACTGACCAAGGAACATAATTATCTTTCTACTGACTCAATTAATCGTAATTTTTATTAAATCTGCGTTGAAATTCTGAATGCATACCCGTATGTTTTCAGCAAGTATAAACACAGCCATAGAAACACGCGTCGTGTTCGTCCGTGATAAGATTCTTATGTCTCCGCTTTACGGAACCACGATTACGGTGGCGCGTTCACACTTAACGAGATCACGCGCCTGCCTGGAAGCGAATGACGCTGCCTGAGAACTAAGGTAAAAACCATTTGCACTTATCTTTAAAAACCACAGAACTATATTTTAGTAGAACGAACTCTTTCGTCGATTTGTATGGAAACCGAGCGTGTAACATTTTGCGTATTTATATTTTATACACAAATGTATTTTAGTGATGAGAATCATAAGCCGCGCGAAAATGAATGATTTAAAAGCATCGATAAGCACGCGGCATTCTGACAGGCTCGAGAGCATCGAAAAATTTATGTGTGCAATGCCAGTGCTCTCATACGGTGAAGGAAAACATCGTGAGGAAACCGGCATGTCCAAGAACTAAAAATTCGAAAGACATGTGCCATCCACCAATCCGCATTGGGTCCGCGTGGTGGATTAAGACCCAATCACTCTCGCCTGAGAGTAGGCCAGTGTCCCAGCAGTGGGAACATTAGAAGGCTGTCATGATGATTCTGACTGGCACACTGGAACACAGGCACACCACCACACCGCCCCCGGTTGGGAGCGGACTGAGTTTCGTGGCGAGTAAAGAAGTTACTTAGCCTTTACTTAGACGCATTTTCAGCACGCGAGGTACATAAACTCACTCATTCTACTTAAATATAGTTCTGTGTTAAAAACCTACTCTCGAGAAAGATTCTTGAATTCATACTGCGCACACAGAAGAACAGACGCGGACGAAGAAATTTTTTACCTGGTGGTAGGACTCTTTTCAGCAAGAGTCCGTCTTGGTTAGGCGTGGTACTTAACTGTCATAACTGTCATTTCGGGAGTTGTTAAGAAAGGTCTTAGCTATGAACATGACTGTTGAGTGTTTTGTGTTATTCAAATTTATTAAGTTGTTGTTAAAAATAAAGCTCATTTTTGCTGTAGCCGCTCACTTAGCAAGCTTCCAGCAAGGCGGTCTCTCGGGATTTTCTAATGGATCTTGTGTACAATAGTTAGAATAATGCAAACACACTCATTGTTTGCAGCTCAGATAATATCAGACATTGTTCTATGAAGAGAATATTAATGAGATTATTACAAAGTGTTGATCGATTGCCCGTAGAAGCGTGAAGTATATTCATTATTCTAGAAATATTAAAACACGTATTTATTTAGAAAAGCAGGGTTTAACTAGTAGAGCTTTTTTGTATCAAACAGAAGGTTGCGGGTTCAAGCTTCTTGTTTTTGGGATATTCTGTGTGCTTTAGTATTCATTACTATGGTGGTTAGCACCATAAATAAACCAATAACCATTTGAATATTGAACAGCCCCCATACCATGAACTCTTAGAGCGATTCAAATTAAGACCTAAACTGAATTGTTAAAAAAATTTGTACCGTGAAATTAATAATTATTGAATTCATGATACCAAATTTTTTGACAATTCAGTTTAGGTCCTCATTTGAATCGCTCTAAGAGTTCATGTTAGGGGGCCTGTGGTTCCCTGAACTCCTACAATGAATTTCAAGATCAAAATTAGTCATATCGGTCCGGCCGTTCTCGAGTTCTAGCGAGCCTAGCGCACAGTAATTCATTTATATAAGATATTTATTTGTATTTATTTAGGTGCGGGTTCAAGTCCTCGACATGTGATAATGGTAATAACGCACTAACGTCTACCTTGCTGCGGTCTACACTCAAGCTAGTTTTTTTTAATAACTAAATAAATAAATAATGCTGGACAATCTACACAGCATCATCTAGCCCCAAGGTAAGCTGCTGTTAAACAGAGTGTTATGAGTACTAGATGACTGCTAAATATTTAATACAATTCAATACATAGATAGATATTTTTTATTATATATAGAAAATACCCAGAACACCCGGAACAAATATTTGTAGACCGTACAAACATTTGTCCCGAGGCGGGAATCGAACCCGCAACCTCTGCGTCGCAGGCGAACCTGTGCCCGCTGCGCCACATCGGTCGTCAGTTTGCTTAGCCTTCCGTAAAATAGAGCTTTCTTTTTCCGCTATTTGGGTAAAACCACCATTAGCTAGTACATCATACAAACTGCAGTAGACTAGGAACTAGCAATTACCCTAAAAGCTCGCTTTATATTTACAGCGTTTTCTAAAAAAGCGAAACCGTGATTATGACCGTAATATAGCATATTAATATTATATCAGGTGCCTTACTCTTGAATCCAATGACAATTCCGATCCAATCCCAATTTCTATTTACTGCTGTGAAATTTTTGTACTCTTGTAAGCAAGGTTGAATTTGGCGCTAGGTTTGCTGTCAAAAGTACGAAACGTCCTAGTTCCAATACTTGTCCAATACCGATCGCGTTCAAGAGTAAGGTCCCAGGGACAGAATTATAAAAAAATAGAATATTATTATTACTCATCAATCATTGTTTGCAATGAGGACTTTTCGTCTCAAGTTATTAAAAAAACAAGCTAAATGGCGGTAGCTCAACTGGCGAGCCCAAGAGAATGTAAGCACTACGTTTGGCGAGCTACGGTGAATGTGTAGGGAATCCAACATTGGTTGCTCCTGCTGTCACTGTCTGTCATACTCTGGCTGGTGTCAAAGTCATAGTACGTACTACGTACTATGACTCAAGCAGGACATGAACCCACAACCTTCCGCTTGACACGAGACGAAACAAAAATGGAGTTACCAACTTTTTTCTTGTTTTGATAACCTTTCCCAGTATGGCAGTAGGGCAGATAGCGATCTGTCAAAGCAATCGGCTCTACTTTTTTTTTAAATCTCGAATCGAAAATAATTATATATTAAATAATTCAACTTCTCATTCTTTGAAGTTGAATTATAATTATTATTAAAAGCCCTTTGTGTAACACAAAAAAATACTTAGTGAGATCAAATCTAAATGTGATACGATCAGCCCCTAGATTATGTAATTCGGTTGCAATCGATTTCACTTAGTTTGAATAGAAAACTGACGTATTTTGTTGCTTTTTGACAGTTCACTGATTGAAATCGGATTGAAACCAAGTTTAATCACCCTTCAGGTATTAAACTTATGTCATTGTCTAGAGCCAGCAACGTCATTTATTATTTGCAGATCAGGCATATATTTGACCCGCACAGTCGGGATCGAGCCGGCAATCTCTGATGCGGAGACAAAACTGTAGGCGGCCTAGAGTTGACCACTGGTTCAAACAACTTACTTTGGAGACGTCTATTGACGCCCGCGGATTATTAACAAACCAAGGTTTAATAGTCGTATACTTCAAATATATACTCGTCCAATTCTTGTATTTGATGGTAATTGCTCAATATGTTAAAGGTTTTCCTGACTATAACTATTTCACAAGCGAGTTTCGTTTCTATTTCCTTGCAAGCAAGGTGAGTAGTTGATTAGAGTGGTTAAAGCTAACATGGTAATGTACTGGCTCTTTGCCGAATGCATTAGATAAGTATGTGCAATTTGGCGGGAACTCTAATTAGCTTAAGTAGTGCTTCGTTCATTGATTTACTTGTAAGTGCCGGTTTATACAAGGTGTAAAAAGATAGCTCAAAAAACTGACGGCGCATGTACAAGTGCTCTTACTAATTTTGTACCATTATATTGAGAGAAATTAGTTTTCTGTTCAAGTTCATCTGTTCTGTTTTTTTTTGTATTGGTCCTGGTGTACAAAATATCGTATCTTATGGAGCCACAGAGTCTCAAAAAAGAATTATATATGAATGCACTTAACTTTGATATTAATCATCATCATCATGACAGCCTTCTAATGTTCCCACTGCTGAGACACTGGCCTACTCTCAGGCGAGAGTGATTGGGTCCTAATCCACCACGCGGACCCAATGCGGATTGGCGGATATTGGGTCCTAATCCACCACGCGGACCCAATGCGGATTGGCGGATTTGATATTAATAATATACAAAAATTCATTGAAAAATCGGAAAACTCGTCGGCAATAAAAAACAAAAAAAACAATCCGCTTTTTCAGATGAAACATGGTTTGAATGTCCCGTTTTAATTTTCAGGATTAATGTATTTACACCCTGTATAGTTACTTTGTTTCTCATCTATAATTGAGTATTTAGTAAGTTCGTATGAGTTAGTGGTCAACTCTGGTTACGGAGTTAATCGTTTGAAGGCCTCTATCATGGCCTAGTAACTTGAAAAAGCAGAGACCAACAGCTTAAAGTGCCCTTTAAAACACGGAAGCTCAATTATATTAAAACAGCTTATTGATGTTACGCCGTAAATATCACAAACTCCTTAAATATTTCTGTCGAAGTAAAGTCCTTCAATTCGTCGGAGAGAATCTTCTAGAATGAAATTATTATGAGTCGACCCCGAGCGTTATTAAATATTGCTAAGCATTTTGCGCAGATTGAGCCTGGGCCATAACCGCGCTATTGAACGGGAACATTCTGGTTCTTGTTCAGTTGTCTATTATGTAAGTAAAACCATTAGTGGGTTTGAATATAGAAGGGGTTGAAATAAGAATGTATTTCATGCTTATGCTTATTAAAAACAGCTATGCGCATTGCTTTGTCTTTTTAAACATTACGTTAGTATTTAGCGAAACAAGCCCCCATATGCAATTATTGTCTGTAAAAAAGTATTTTTATACATAAACACTGGACATAAGCAATCTGCAAGCACCTTCTAAAATATTATAGCAACAAAATTACTAAATAAAAAATTATGCTTGATAGATAGATGGATAGATAAATAATTTAATTCATCAATTCGTACCGTGAATAGTTTGAATGCATTTAAAAGATTATTGACAAAATTATTAGAAGAAAGAGCGTATTATTCTGTAAACGATTTTTTAAATGAAAAATGGTCCAAATAAGAATATTAACATATACATATATAAATATTTTTCTTCTTTTATAAATGTAAATATCCAATTATAGTTTATTCATTTTATATTTGTGAGATAGTATGATTAGCTTACTGCATGCGCTCTGATTTTGATTTGTTTAAATTGTGATTATGTACCTAAATGTTTGTAAGCCTATTAGGTTAGACTAGAGATACTTAAATATTTTAGAATAAGATCCATTTTATGTAATACCTAGTTCTACAAACAATAAATTTATCTTATCTTATCTTATCTTACAAAAAAAACTTTTTACAATACTGGTTAGTAATGCCTAAAAACCTATGTTAGGTTTATCTAGACACTAGGTTCTCGATAACATACAAAACAGTAATACGTCTGTATAGACGATTCAAAGTGATCCTTGCGATTGCATTGAATAGGAAGGTACATCTATATTACAATCTAAACTATTTTATTTGGTTAATCAAGTTAAGATGACCAAGTTTTTAGATAGATAGATAGATATATAGATAGATAGATAGATAGATAGATAAATCATTTATTTGCAACTTCAAGCACACACATACAAAATTAATACATAGAAAGAGTGCTATAACTAAAATAATACAGTGAAGGTAAAAAAAGATCTATGTGTGTGTTGCAGTATGACAAAAAGGATACAGCTCAGCGATAATATGCTCAAAGAGCAAACACTGATTTTCAGCTTACCCTTCGAGACAACAAGTTTTTCGTATGCGTGTTTTCAATCAAAGATCATGAAATCCATAGTTTTAACTGATTTTGATCTGACGGCCCTTAGCGGGCAGTAATGAGTTTTTAATCCTCTTTATAAGCTTATTTTTTTAAGTATAAACTTAAAAAAGTACGTATTAACTTGAGAACCTCCTTTTTCGTCAGTTAAAAATGACCATCAATCCCAAGAGTCCGAGAAGTGCAAGCTACCAGCATACTATTTATTATTTATTTTGTCCCTGCTGGTCTGCATGGAATTCTAGATGTAAAACCAGGCCAGCACAACCTGATACATTTATACCAACCTGTAACAGTTTTCCCTGCAGCTCTAGGCTGACTACATAACTCAGACCATCTCCGTGCAAGTTTTAGCCATTATCGTCATCATCATTTCAGCCGATAGACGTCCACAGCTGGACATAAAAAGTATCCAAAGAGCGCAACGACTACCGCTTTTGAGCCTTCACCATCCACCGATTTTCTGCGACCGTTTTAATGTCATCGGTCCATCGAGTTTTTGCTGTCAAGTGTAGTTTCAATCAATAGCCAAATAAAAGTGTATAATAAGTATGCCTTTTGTGTATTATTTTACTAACACTTCTTTAGTTGACTGTACTAAAATTCACCCAAAGTAAAAGTGGTGTGAATTGCAGAACAAATAGTATAGCTTTTTTACGATTCGTCAACTCACAGCAGTTGGGACAAGATTCATGGTGTGAGTCGACTCATTTGTCTAATACCGATTGTGTTAGAGAGAAAGGCCCCTGTTTTACTGAAATCAATTACACAAGGCAATTCCCGTTAGCAATTATTGACCCGTATAAATGGCCTAAATGGGTCCTTAATAATCGCCAGGTGTAAAGAGCCCTCGCATGCTCAGTGCACAGCTATGCCACTCGAGCCTGCTACGCGTGTAGGCGCCGTGTGATTTGAAAATTACCCGTAGCCGGAGGCATGCGGTTTATTTAGTGCCTGCTGGTTTTACATGATCGTGTACGGATAGGGTAAAGCTGAACGTAGACGTTAATTCTACGTTTGGTAACGTAAACGGTAATGTTAGAGGTATAATTCTACCTCACGAAGTTTTGTTTGATATTCATTCTTGATTTTAATTACCTATATTTTGTGAACTGGTCAATAATATCAAACCAAAAATTTCGATTTATAAGGACACCTTAGTTCATAAGACTAACTGTTTAAGGTTATCACACTTGGACAAAGCCATATAACAGAACTTATTACCGCTGGGGAATAAGGGTTCTCATGGTGACCGCAATCTGGAAAACTTAGTGAAATGAAATGAAATGAAATATATTTATTTGCTTGAAGTGTGGTAAAGCGGTACAAGATAATAGGGTAGGTTTTCTGTGTCACACACTTCGTCGGAAACGACATGCAAAATTTAAATTACTATTCTAAGAAGCTACTTTACTATAATAATGATATAAATTAATAATTAAACAACCAACATAGCGATAAATTAAAATTTCAGATTAGAATGTCAAGAGTAAAATTATAAAAAAGGAAACATAAGAATATGAATATGCAGAAAAAGAAGTCAAACATTTTGTGCGAGTGTTCTCAAACGGTGAAGGATGCGGAATGAGGAAACCAGACCTGTCCAATGGCAATGATTTCAACAGTGCGCATTTAGCCTGCTTAGATTTATATAAGGTTTAAAAAATTAATTAAGTATATAGATCTATTTTTGTTTTATCTTAATATCACTACAAACAAACAAACACTACAAACATTTTTAATTTCACTTGACATTTAGATTGATATGTATTTAATTTTGTTAGACTTAAGATAGTGTAAAATTTAATTATTATTTTTAATGTTTAATGTTTTAATTTTGTTTTTAATTTATTTGATTTTTGTTTTTATGTTATTAGTATTAGTATTGTAATTAATTTTAATAATTAGTGTAATTGGTTGTGCACCGTTCTAGTTAGTTAAATAAATAAATAAAATAAATAAATAAATTTAAATTTAAACTATTTTATACACTAATAGAGTTAAAATCAGAACGCGTTTAAAATTTTGCTACGCTATTAAAAGTCTCGATCGTAACCCTAGCCTCTTATGCAATTATTGTTATAGAATGTTTGAATTTAAAACTTATAAACGCATACTAATTTCAACTCTATTTCAACGCTCAAGTAAATAAGTCGAAGACAAAACGTCTCATAAGCTATCACTCAATTACTGCAGTAGCAATCACAAAGCTAAACAAAGGATCATGACTAGGATTAACAAACCTTGTGTCCTAGAGTCCTAGGTCGTCTGAATGTTGTTCTGCACTATTTTTACAGCTGTAATTTTCTTAAGCCCAGGTTTCCTTGAAGTCGTGAGAGAACTGGCGTATAAGCCGGGTTTCCTAGAATTTACAATCATGTGAGCCTGTTAACAGGGCACCGTGTAAGTAGAGCTTATGGATGTTTCCAAGGAAATGTAGAATGTAAAAAAAATGTAAAATGTATTTGTTTCGAAGAAAATTGTAATATTTACGACCTTGGTGAGCGAGTGGTCGATTGAGAAGAGAGGGTTGATCCCTGATGCTAAATGTTCTCTGCAAATAATTTGATATTAATTTAAGCCTCAACCGGCGAAAGACAGAAGACGTGAGACAACCAATAAATATGAGTTTGATATGTTGCTTGACGGCCCATGTAGCGCAGCAGGCAAAGATCCGCCTGCGATGCAGTAGGTAGCGGGTTTGATTCCCGCCTTGAGACAAATGATTGTACGAATATTTGTTCCGGGTGTTCTGGGTATATTCTATGTATAATAAAAATGTATAATCATTGTATTGTAATAAGTATATCAGTTATCTAGTACCCATAACACAAGCTCTGCTTAGATTAGGGCTAGATGATGCTGTGTGGATTATCCATCAATTTTTATTTTATTATTTGTATGTAAGGAATCCTAGTTCCTTAGGGCACATACATTTTTCGAGTATAAATTCTATATGGCGCGCAACTGCTTTCAAGCCCACGACATTACGGCTTCGATTTGTGACGGGCTCTGTTTTATAGAATACCGTTTTTATAAAGCTTTAGTTATTACCCTACGTGCTTATGAACTAATTTGAATCGGTATTTTTATATAATTGAAGTGAAAGTCAATGTGCTTAATAACTTGCTAAAAAGTACTTAAACTTTCCAGGGCTTCTTTTACCTCGTCTGGGCAAATAAACAAGTTTAAAAAAATTATAATTGAATTTTAAAAGTTAGAACAACAAGCTATTTTGGCGTGGTGAACGAGTGCCTGGTTGAGAAGCGAGATGTTGCGGTTTCGATACCCGCTGCGGGACAATTAATGTTTGCATGATCTGCAAATATCCCACCGACTTTCTTCATCGATCTATTTAGGCAGTCCTAGATTTAAACCATGCATAAGCTCACTAAAAAGTTTGCATATAACATGCCCGGGATACACAAGGCTAGTTTTTCAAGCTATATAGGAAAGCAAGTTACTTGTATATAAAGTTAGTACACTAGCTACTAAAAAACTTGTAAACTAGCTTACTAGCTTGTTTAATGACCTAAAAATGAACCTTGTTTTGTCTGCTAGTAGTAGACAAAACAAGCTTTGTGATAGAGCTCGTCTGGGGAAGGACTAACACCATACCTATTTTTGCCACTAAGCAGTAATTCTCGCATTGCTTTGTTCCGGTCCGAAAAGCACATGAGACTTTCCATCTAACGTCTCAGGGTGGTAACACGCAAGTGATATCTATGATGTTGCATGCGTACATAGCTACGGTTACCGCTGCCCATCAAGTGGACCGTACGCTTGGTTGCCACTTTAGTGGTATAAAGAAAAAACGGAGCCAGATGTACTAACTTGCTAGCTTACTGACACTAGCTTGTTATCCTAGCCTGGAAAACTAGCCTTGTGTATCCCGGGCATAAAGGTCAGCACGGACTTAGTTGAGCTTACTGACACTAGCTTGTTATCTTAGCCTGGAAAACTAGCCTTGTGTATCCCGGGCATAAAGGTCAGCACGGACTTAGTTGAGCTTACTGACACTAGATTGCTATTCTAGCCTGGAATAATAGCCTTGTGTATCCCGGGTATAAAGGTCAGCACGGACTTAGTTGAGCTTACTGACACTAGATTGCTATTCTAGCCTGGAATACTAGCCTTGTGTATCCCGGGCATAAAGGTCAGCACGGACTTCGTTGTAGGGCATTCCACTACTAGTGCATAAATTAGTGGATCTGTTATTACCTTTGCTATGCCACGCTTTTCAAACTTTAAGAAAACTAGTCTTTTATGGACTGAAGCAATTCTTTTTAGAGATTACAGATAAAGCACTGCACGTAGAAAATCAATTTCGACAGAGCTGTACTTGAAACTACATAAATACTAGAAGAAACTTCAAGAATTTCTCTCTTGAAAGTGGTCGTTAAGTTTCTGCTGCACTCACTAACTATTATCTAGTCTTTGTTAAAACTAAGTTATAATACAGTGTAGAACTGAAACTAAGGCTGGGAATGCTGCTTGCACAGATTAAAGATGTGGCTGCTTGTCAGTTTGAGTTTCGCTTCTACTGCTAGTATTAATGTATAATGTCATGGTAACGTTACGGTGCTTGAGACCATTGATCTTGTCGGCTTAAAAACCTATTTCATTTGGACGTTCGTTTTATTTTATGGCCAGAGTATCTAATTTGCTGGTTTATGGTGGTACGTTTCCCATACAAAGATAATACTTAAATCAATCAACCAACTCACTGGTCATGGTGATGGTGGTGATCATGGTGCATGTAACTGCGCCGTTCGTTTTTTTTTTCGTTTTTTTTTTGCTGCGCCGTAATATCGGGAATCAATAAAAGTCACAAATCATGGTAAACATCCCGTTTTTAGACAAAATTATGTTAATAACCATGATAGTTTAGTATGAAACTCTTGTTATGGTTAAGCTAGCCTTTGTATATGTTTTATATTTTCATTTCTTTTAAATTTTTTGGTTTATATTATCAAAAACAAAAAAAAACAAAATAGTTTTAAAAACTATAATCACTGGAAAGTATTATTTTTTAGTCGTGAAGACCAGTAGTCTTTTCTAATAAGTTAGTTATTTAAGTTTTAGTAGCTGTCGGTCTTCCCAAAAATAAATACAGGGTCATTCATTATCGACCTGACAAACTTACGGGATAGGTTCCACACCTAAAAAAAAAATATATGTACCTATAATTTTTTTTTATGTATGTTTTGTCTTAAAAATCACAAGTAAACAAAAAAAAATCGATTACATTTTTCCGCTCAATTATTATTTATCATTGTTGGGAATCGAGTTAAGCGACGTAATAATGAAATATTCGAGTGTGCGCGCCCCGTAGCGGGTCAAGGACACGCGCAGGTCAAGGACGCGCGGGTTAGTGACCCGCAGTTCATTGACGCGCGGGTCACTAACATCGTGCGATTTCTAACAAGGATAACTAATTATGAAGCAGAATTACGTAATTATTTTTTTAAAATTTTATAAAAAAAAACGTTTAGAAAAAAAAAAAAGTACAAGTATTTTTTTTTTATGTGTGGAACCTACCCCTTAAGTTTGTCAGGTTGATAATGAATGACCTTATATATAAATAAATATTTTGTTAAATTAAAAAATCTACCTATATCCGTCGTGTATTCGTGAACTTGCTTCAAACTATCAGTGTCAAAATAAACGCTAATTAATATTCCCTCAAACCTTTTGGCATTAAAAATCTAAAGTTTACGATATTAAGATGTTGTGGCTTTGGCTAGACTTTGGCTAGCAAAGGCCATTAAAAAAAACCCCTCAAAAAGCCCAGTTTTTGCTGGCGGACACATTGGAAAATAATTTAATGTCTAATAATAAAATCACACTAATATTACGAATGTGAAAGTTTATACCTACTTGAGTTTGGATTGATGGGATGTTTGTTCCTCTAGAAATAGGACAAACGCTAATTTTTATCCCGGAAAAAAGTACGGTTCCCGAGTTCCATGCAAACGAAGTCGCGGGCAACAGCTGTTGCTGATACCTTCCACGGTAACCAGTGAAACATTCCAAATGAAAAAATAATAAAAACATCTTTCATAACTCAAATAAACCATTCCTAATGAAAAATAACGAATAGCTATTTCATAAAACGATGTTTACTTCGGACGAAGTAATTCTTGAAATAAGCCAGCCTCCATCTTTGGATCGTTGGATAAGAATCAGCGTTGAATCTGTGTCCCCACCAGGGGGCGCTCTAAAAGATCTCGCATCGCGGTTACTCGCTAAAGGGTGGCTGTGTGGGTTAAGTTTCGGCCCTGAAATTATATAGATAATATTCTTAGATATAAAAATGAATTGCTGTACGTTAGGCTCGCTAAAACTTGAGAACGGTTGGACCAATTTGGCTAATATTGGTCTTGAAATATTTGTAGGAGTCCTAGGAAGGTTTAAACGGTGAGATATTCAGGGAATTTTTTGAAAAAAATATATATAATACGCGAGTGAAACCGCGCCATGTCTGCTAGTAATTAAATTAATAAAAATGGACAATATATTTATGAAAATCTTATGTATGTTCGCAAAAATATTAATCTGTTTAAAAAAAATTGTGATAATCATAATGTTAATACTAGAAATAAAAATAAACTCGCTGTTCCCACAGTTAGGCTCAACTAAGGTCAGTAAATCTTTTAAAGGGCAATGTGTACGCTTCTTTAACAAAGTCCCAAGCGACATACAAAATTTATCAATTGTCAAATTTAAAAACTTAATTAAACAAAATCTGTCTCAAAAAGCTTACTATAAAACAACCGATTACCTAGATGATAAAAAAGCTTGGGACGAATGTGCTCCAACTCTACTTGGAATCCATAACAATAGCAAGGGTCATGCCAAAAAAGCGATAGGAACCCAGCCGGTGTTGTTGCCAGTTCTTTTACGGCATGGGCGCGTTGGAACTGGTGTAAATTTTCCTAGCTTGTAAGACGTTTCAAAGTGATCCTTGTGATTCTACTGAATAAATAATTTTTGATTTTGATTTTTGATTTTGATTTTGAATCCACACAGCATCTAGCCCCAAGCTAAGCAAAGCTTGTGTTATGGGTACTAGATGACTGATAAACTAGATCGATATTTTTAAATTATACATATAAAATAACACAAACACGTGAAACAAATAATTTTGCAGATCATGCAAATTTCCCTGTATTTTCCTGTTGTTTTTTTTTTTTTTTACTTAGTGACAAGACGATTAAGACGACGAAGAAGAATCCTAACAGATGCAGTGCCACCCAAAGCTTATAGTGTTTAAGTTCTGCATAGCACTGCATTGCGCTTATCACCCCGAGACGTTGTTGTTGAGTTTCTTTCGCCCAGTAAATTCACTTGGTACAGTGCCCTTCAAACCTAAACACAGTAATACTTGCTTGGAGGTAAAATATGCGGTGGTACCAAGACGGACTATTGCTGAAGTGTCTTACCACCAGTGGGGATCAAACCCACAACCTCTCGCTGGGCAAGTCACTACGGGTCGATAGACGGGTCAGGTCTTTAAAATATAATTTTGGTCTGTGGTCAAACCATGTTCCATTAAAACTCTCTAACCCGCTCAAGCCTATGATTTGTTCTCAAAAGCTCGTATACTATTTCTTCGGCTTGGTTTATTTGTTGGAACGTTTGTAGGACGTAAAAAGTTTTTACTATCCATCTTTATGTTGGCTTATTCTCAAACAGTATAAGATTATCAGCTGTTGTCCATGATTTTGCTCGCGCGGTACGGAAGAGTCAAGGCGAGCGAAATCGGGAGGGAAGTGTTATAAAGCTTGATTCGATTGTATGTATCAATAATAGAGTATATTAGTATTATCTTTGTGATCTAATGATGAAACTTGCAACGTCATTTGCTTGATGATAAGCACCACGCCTAACTATATCAGTAGCAGTATCACCCAGAGGCGTAGCTCTGCACTGCCTCCTAACTTAATTTTTTTATCTAAAAACACTTACATCTTTATCTGTACACTAACAGTAGGTACGACTTATCTCCACCAGGTGAACTGCAATAGCTTGTTGGTCATGATGAGGATGTAGGTAGTATATACTAATCCCTCAAAGAAGCTCGCATACTTTAGAAGGCCAATCTTGGTTATAATCCCTGCAAAAAGGCCTCCACTTTAACCTAGCGTCTTAAAGCCAAAATAGAAGGCTTCTGTAAGTAAACCCAGAAGAAACCACAAGTACAGACGCGTGTTTAAATTATTCATTGCGCTGGCATAGAGGCGCATTAATTGTCTTACAAGCAAACTAAAGCGTTACTTTCTAAAACAACGGCGGTCGGCAAATGACGCTGTCAATCAGTAATTGTCGCTAAGTCAAAATATAGCGGAGTTGTGACAAACGTCAAATAGTTATTTTTCGATGATCCTACGTGGCTTCACTTCACTGAGGCTTGGAAATGAGCACGTTCGGTTTTTCCGCTACGGGATAAATATATGTTTAAATAGTACTGTCAAAATTTTGTTTGTAGTATTAATGAAATAACGCAAAGAGCGAAGCGCCTCAGTTTTGAGATTGGCCAAAAATGCTTTTGGCCGTCAGTCAGTCTGTCTGTCAGGCTGATCTGAAAAAGGAGGCAGTCAGTTGCTCACTTTAAAAAGTTAATGCTTGCAAAGATGCGAGGTCTGCTGTTCGGAAAATTATAATACTAGTTACGTTGTTTCATGTTTTTATTTTATTTAATTTTTTTTTTGCTGAGAGACAAAAAGAACTAGAAAACAGATATATTATAATGATCTAGAAATGTTTGTTCTTAGTCTATGGTGTTGTTGTACAGATGATTCAATAGTGTGACTGTTGTTAGAAATTCATAGATTCATAGAGGAACAAACATCAAAACTTTTGCATTTATTATATTAGTGTGATCAGTTGATTTATATTATAAGTAACTTTAAAAACGAAATACCTAAGTAATGTTACGACCGTTAAATGTCGGCCTTCGCTTTCTATTAACATATGTTTAAGCTACTAATCCGCAGTGATATGGTAGATTTGTCAGTGTAAGCCAAACAGACAAGACGAATGTTTGTACTAGTTAGTGTATTCAACCACTTGTGTACAAAATCACCTTCACTTCAGGTTGATATACACGAACTGCACTGTAGTAGGATTGGGTTAATTTAGGTATTTAGGTTTAAATAAAGAATAGTAGTTAAAAAAAGAGTAGTAGAGTTTTTTGTGATAGAGCTCGTCCGGGGAAGGACTACCACCATACCTATTTCTGCCGCCAAGCAGTATTGCTCGCATTGCTGTGTTCCGGTTCGAAGGGTATGGTTTCCGGTGAAATTACAGGCACATGAGACTTACCATCTAACGTCTCAGGGTGGTAACACGCAAGTGATATCTATGATGTTGCATGCGTACATAGGCTACGGTAACCGTTGACCATCAAGTGGGCCGTACGCTAGGTTACCACTTTAGTAGTATAAAAAAAAAAAAAAAAAATGATACTAAGTTAAGTAAGAGTACATGTGGTAGTGGCGTGGCAGCCCCGCCTTCCGATCTTAAGGTCGTGGGTTTGAATCCAGTTGTGCACCATTGGGTTTTTTATTCGAGATATGTATGTGTATGTACATCGGTCGTCATGGTCGATGATAAATAAACTTAGTCTTTTTAATGATAATTGATAGATTCAGGCGTTACTTTGCGGAAATCCATTACAAAATAAAAAACAGACGAAAAATCTCTAGTACTATTCCGCTTAACCTTTTAACTGATGAGGTCACACAGTTACCACAGTTAAGTTTGGCTCCAGCGCTCGACGGAGCAACACGTCTGCCGGAGAACAAGTCGATGGTCCTGAGGATGTCCCGTGGAGGGATGAAACACGTGTCGATATTTTTCTGTTGAGGTTAACTGTGGTAACTGTGTGACCTCATCAGTTAAAAGGTTAAGCGGAATAGTACTAGAGATTTTTCGTCTGTTTTTTATTTTATAACGATGTTTGTTTTATGAATAAGGCCCTTTGTAAGCTTCTCGTTTGCGGAAACTAAACGAGACTATGACGTTTCCGTTTCCAGACTTTTATTATATTCACAGAGCTCGAATTAAATAAACAATCGTTATTGTGCAATAATAGCGATGCTTTTCGACACGGGAAAGCACTTAAGTGCCACTTAGAAGCACTTAATATTTGGCCCCGAGTGGTTTCTTATTAGTATTGTAAGTGGCTGCCATTATGAAGTTTATTGCAACGATATCATCGCAGGCTTAGCCTAAATACCCATAAGCAAATAGTGCCTATTCGAGTTTGATCAAATCCAACCTTAGTATTATCTGAACAAGACTGATTTTATTAATAAATATATTTTACAAGTAATCTACATTTTTTGTTGGCTGACCCTTCTATTTAGTGTATCACTGTGTAATTAAATTTAAACAATTATTATTATATTAAGAGTAGTAGAGTTCTCTGTGATAGAGCTCGTCCGGGGAAGGACTACCACCATACCTATTTCTGCCGCCAAGCAGTAATGCTCGCATTGCTGTGTTCCGGTGTGAAGGGTATGGTTTCCGTTGTAATTACTGGCACATGAGGCTTTCGATCTTAGCCTCAAGGTGGCAACCCGCGAGTGATAGCTCTGGTATTGCAAGCGTCCATAGGCTGCGGTAACCGCTTACCATCTTGTGGGCCGTACGCTTGGTTGCCACTTCAGTTGTATAAAAAAAATAAAAAAAAAACAATAGAAATTAGGAATAAGTAGGTGTGGGTAGAAAGGGTAACTTAAATCAAATGTTTTGGGTCGAACGAAACAAAATGGTACCTGTTGGGTATAAAATTATTGGGTCGAACGGGTAAGCACTCGCAACTTTTGCTTTGACGTATAGTTCGCACGGAGGATCTCGGCCGTAGTGAAGTTTGCCGTTTCAATGAGCAATGGAGCTTATTCGAACTAAATTGTCTTTGCGCATCACGAACGGCTAACTTCAAGGAAGCCTAGATCCTAGCCTAGAACTATACATATTTACCAAGACAGAGTAGACGAGCGATGTGACTACAAACTGTGTCTTAACAAATTTTTAGTTTAGATTAATAAAAAAATATTGTGATATTTTTATTACTGAAAAATGTAGACAAATTTTCAGCATTTACAAAATGCCTATGACACAAATATTAAATTAAGTAATGTTTAAATTAAATTCGTCGGCCATTCTATTGGCACTAAAAAGCAGAAATTATTTACACTTTATCTAAAAAAAAGTTCAAGCAGAACCCGGTAACCATTTTCATTAAAATTCTAATTAAAACTACAATTAGTTTTAAAGTAATTTTATATTATTTTTTATTAACTAAGTAACGCCAACAGTACCTGAGCACCGGTGGTCTAGTGGTAGTGACCCCGCCTTCCGATCATAAGGTCGTGGGTACAACCCCGGTCGTGCACCAATGGATTTTTCTGTTTGAAATAATGTGCGCAATGCCAGTGCTCTCATACGGTCTCATACGGACAGTAGTTCTCGTGGTTCAGCTTATGTGCGTTATTGCTCTGAACTTAGTTGTCACCAACACAAGTTGATCTACGACGTTTGTCACGAATATCGTTTGTCGCTTTGAAAAGTAAACCCACTGATCTTACGTCTCTCCGTACTTTTTTTTGTGGGATTTAATTATTTTTCATTTATTTACACATTACCAAAAACATTACCCAAAGTTTAGAATAAAAGGCTCATTTATTTATTTTATTTTTATTTTTATTTATTAGTATACCTATTTCACCGAGAGCACCGGTGGTCTAGTGGTAGTGACCCCGCCTTCCAATCCTAAGATCGTGGGTTCAAACCCGGTCGTGCACCAATGGATTTTTCTGTTCGAAAAATTTATGTGCGCAATGCCAGTGCTCTCATACGGTGAAGGAAAACATCGTGAGGAAACCGGCATGTCCAAGAACTAAAAATTCGAAAGACATGTGCCATCCACCAATCCGCATTGGGTCCGCGTGGTGGATTAAGACCCAATCACTCTCGCCTGAGAGTAGGGCAGTGTCCCAGCAGTGGGAAAATTAGAAGGCTGTCATGATGATGATGATACCTATTTATCGGCGTCGCGGCAGACCACGTAGAAGGTGGCGCGATGAGATCGACACATATGACAAAGCCTGGCGAACAACTGCCCAGGATCGCAAATCCTGGAGGAATGGGAGGGAGGCCTTTGCCCAACACTGGGATCCAGTAGGCTAACAGTACAATAATAGTATTAGTATATTTCCAATGTGCTTTTACAACAGCCGCTAACTGTACAGAGCTTTAGTTAATTAAGCAGATAGGGTCAGACTTGAGGGACGAACTCGACGTGAATGCCAAACTTTTGTTGTAATATTCGAGCCGTGACTATAAACAGTTGGGTTAAACATGTTTCAATTGGATTAGTATAAGTCTGGTGTCCACCAACTTATTAATGCTTGGTTATTTACATTAAAATTAATACTTATTTATTTTTTGTGTTAGTTACCTTTGCCGCGTCGTATAGTAATATCATCCACAGCCCGATTTCACCCACTGCTGGGTATAGGCCTCCCTTTGTATGTGCCACACCTCTCGGTCCTGTGCTAGTCTCATCCAGGTTCGTATAGTAATAAATAATTTTTAATTAAAAATTAAAAATTGGACCTCTCGGATTCGTGCCACCATACGAAGCCGCGGCGGACATTTGAACGATGTCATATTCAATGGCATAAATGGGCCTTTCAAATAAAATATAAATTTCGTTAATATCTTGCACACATCTTGTTTTATTCAATTTTAACATCGACCTTTCCTTGTTGAAAGACCCTTTAGTTTAACTAATAATTTTTATAAGTAACTAAATGTACCAAATGTTCTAAGTATGTAACTGAAGGGTTCTAGCAAAAAATAAAATAAAAACAACCCTTTACAAGCAAATTAAAATACATTTAATTTTAACCGTTTTACCTAAAAGAAAACTCTTAAAAAAGAAATTGTATTACAAGCTTTTGTTGTGTACAGCTTTGACAAATAACAAAATACGTTAAGAGAATATTACATATATAAATGTTTCTCTATAACGTTTTTTGTACAGCAAATATCTTATATATAAAAATTATAAGATCCCCTTCCCTCCGGACCCCTGACCAGTGCAGACGCTTACAACACACAGTTTCTATTTAATTTTCCATTATTTTATTCCAAATTCACATTGTAAATCAAAGTAAGAAAATAGGAGTGCATAAGCTGGTAGAAGTCCGTGCAACGCATCGCATCACGTACCTACGCACACTACAAATCCGACCTGCAGTGTCTACTCCTACACACAGACGCTAATTGCATGTGAGTGCCTATTCATTCATTCAGTACCAACACACATTGTCACCGAAACTAAAGATTTGTTTGTGTGCGCCAATAACGATACGCTGCAAGCGCGAAGGTGTTGCACGCAGGGTCCTCCTTCACTGGACGTCAAGCTAAACTGTATCAAAGTATCGATTGCGACCAGCCTAATCGGATCCCCGCCGTACTTGGACCCGGTATTACTCTAATACATTCCTGATTGCCTGGTACTTTCTGGCGCATAGTGAACGTAAGACATGCCGCTTAAACGAACGCCCCCGTCTTCACCCGCGCCCGTTGACAAAACTGGTACCTGCACGCACTCCAACCCAGTTGCAAGCGTGCCTACTTCAGCACCAAATGTCATATTATCGGTGCCCGTTTTACATCATTGTTCCTCGGAACCTAGTTTAACAGAGTCTACGAACCAAACGTTTCGCAAAAGAAAGAGATCTGTCTGTGACGACGAGAAACTGAACACTTTTATGACAGACATGAAAAAAATGTTTACACAATTTAAAGAGGATCAAGAAAAAATGACCGATAAGTTGTGTGCTGCTGTTGAGGACATGCGTCAATCGGTCGACTTTATGTTACAAAATTATGATACAATACAAGCCAGAGTCGTTAAGCTGGAAAATGAGCGGGAAGTTGAGATCCAATATGTGAAGGCTCTAGAAGAGAAATTAGAAACTTTTGAGCGCGGCTCTAGAGCTAGTTGCCTGGAAATTCGAAACGTTCCGGTATCTCCGTCGGAAACTAAGTCTTCTCTCTTGGAGACTTTCATTAACACGGGCAAGGTGCTTAACGTCCCTATCCAACAGAGTCAGGTAAAGGACATATTTCGCATCAAATCCAAGGACGCCTCAAGCAGGACTATTATAGTTGACCTCACCAGTACCCTTCTGAAAGAGAAACTGATATCCATGTATCGTAGCTACAACAAAGGAACATCAAAGTTGACCACTGAGCACTTGCGTATCAGTGGTCCCGCGAAGCCGATTTTCATCTCGGAAAACCTCACGGCGAAAATGAAACGCTTGTTTTTCCTGGCTAGAGACTTTGCCAAGGTCAACGACTACAAGTTCTGTTGGGTGTCTCACGGAAAAATATTCCTGCGAAAGAGAGAGAACGGTCAACTGTTCCGCATTAACAGCGAAATGGACCTTGACAAAGTATTAAGCGCAAAGTGACTATACGCGCCAGAGACTGCCAAGCCTAATCAACTTTACTTGTTTTTTATTTTTTTATTTTTTAACGTTTTTCTATTTTCTCTTTGTGCCACATTTTTTATTTTGATATGTATTGTCACCTCCAAAGTCCAAATAATACACAAACACACACACACTTACACACTCACAATTACCTCCACTTAAAAACATTACTACACTTATTTTCCACTTAGGTTCTCCAGTTTTTATGTAACATACAAGTGTTATTTGAGTTCCACAGTTCCTGTCCTACTGTTACTTTATCTGTTCCTTAATAGATGATATAAACACAATTAATGGCGATATTGAACAGATCTCTGTCTCTGATTCGGCTATTTGCTCTCCCGAGCATGCTATCAATTACATCAACAATGGCAATCATACGTTTACAATTCTCCATGTTAACATCAGAAGTATTAATTGCAATTTCGATGGTTTTCTCATCTTATTACATCGATTAGACTTCCAACCAGATGTTATTGTGCTGTCCGAATGTTGGTTGAGTAAGTGCCCATCATTACCAGTTCTCCATGGATATGATTCATTTCAATCTGGGTTTTGTAATCAAAACGAAGGAGTTGATTTTTATGCTCGGTGTGGCTTGGAGTATAAAATTATTAAACCTGATTTCAGTGAAGCCAACTGTTTAGTTCTTAAACTCCCTGAATCTCTTGCAGTGGTAGCCTTGTATAGATCACCATCATACAAAAACTCTGCTCCATTCATCAATAGTCTAGATAAGCTCCTGAACTCCTTAGCAAAATTTAAAACCGCTGTTATAATTGGTGACCTTAACATTAACATCATACCTGGTCACACTGACTCTTTTGGTGAGGAATACTTAAATTTAGTTTCATCACATGCACTGCTCCCAGCTCATGTTTTTCCTACAAGAGAAGGAAACTGCCTAGATCATGTGATTGCACGCTCACTGTCTAACGCTACAACTTTAGTCCTCAACTCTTTAATTACTGATCACGCTCCAGTGTTATTTTGTTGTAACGTACACAACACGGAAAAAAAAAAATTCCATCAACACTTCTATTCTGCGCCCCAACATTCAAGCAATTATTAGTGAATTAAACGACACAGATTTTTCCTCCGTACTTGATAGCAATAACCCTGAAGTAGCTGCGGAAAATCTGGTTGTCATTATCTCCTCGATCATTAAAACTCATACTTTCACGGTTTCTATCCCAAGCAGAAAACGTACCCTAAAGCCCTGGATTTCTCCCGGTCTTTTGAGGTGTATCCGTCATAGAGACAAACTATATAAGAAATTCCTAAGAAACCCTAAAGATCCTCAACACAAAATTGTATACACTCGTTATCGTACATTTTGCAATAATCTACTAAAAAAAGTCAAACTAGAGTACCAACAAAATGAATTTCAGAAAGCCAGAAAGAATCCTAAAGCTACTTGGAACCTTGTAAAGCAAATTGCCAATATTAACAAAAAACAATCTACCGCTAGCCATTTGTTTAAATCGTGTAATACTCCTCAGCTCACTGTTGATAAAGTCAATGATTTCTTTGCCAGTGTTGGAAAAACCCTTGCTTCTAAAATTGTTCCATCTGGCTCCTCTCTCCAAAATCCCATCTCTCTTTCTCAAGTGTCTTCCCGATCTCCCCTGAATTCTATGTTCTTATTTAGTGCAGACAACGAAGAGATTGAGAGTATTATTTTAAAACTCAAGGATAAATGCGCAGTTGGCTGGGACGGTGTTTCTACCTACATCATAAAGACTGCCAGACATATTTTTATACCCCTTCTTAATCATGTCTTCAACCTTTCACTTGGACTTGGAATTTTTCCGGCGGTCTTTAAAAGGGCCATCGTGCATCCTATTTTCAAGAGTGGCGAAAGAGACAGTGTCACAAATTATAGACCCATTTCTGTTCTAACAGTCATGTCTAAAATATTGGAAAAGATTCTTAATAAAAGACTGTTACAATACTTAGATAACAACAAGACCCTATCAGAAAATCAATTCGGTTTTAGACGTGGAAAATCCACAGAGGATGCTGTCTTAGAACTCTCTGACAGCATCATTAAGAATTTTGACAATAAACTCAAAACAGTAGGTGTCTTTCTGGACCTCTCCAAAGCTTTTGACACTGTCTCAATCCCTATTCTTCTCTCGAAACTTCACGCTATTGGCGTAAGAGGTACTGCTCTTGATATTTTTATTAGTTACCTCTCCAATCGTTCCCAATATGTTGTCATCGATGGATTCAAAAGTAGTGATCAATCAATTGATTTTGGAGTCCCTCAGGGCAGTGTTCTTGGCCCCACTCTTTTTTTAATATATGTCAATGACTTGTGCAACTTATCTCTCCCTAATTGTAAAATAATTTCATATGCGGATGACACTGTTCTTCTTATTCATGGACGAAATTGGCAGGAGGCGCAGAAATTTACGGAACATGCCCTGTGCTCTGTAGCTTCTTGGCTTACCACCAACTTTCTTACGCTTAATGTCACCAAAACCAAATTCATGACTTTTGCTCCAACTTTAGCCGCACAGCCTACGTCTTCATTTGCCATCCAAGCTCATTTCTGTTCTTGTCACACTTTGCCGCTAACTTGCAGCTGTAATCTACTAGAACGGACTTTTTCTTTTAAATATCTCGGTGTTTTCGTAGATAGTACAATGTCCTGGAAACCGCAAATTGAAGCTCTCGTCTCTCGGGTCAGAAAGCTAATTTTTGTATTTAAAAGCTTAAGGCATGTTGCGGACTTCCAATGCATGAAAACTGTTTATTATGCTCTGGCCCAGTCAGTTCTGTCATACTGCATAACATCGTGGGGTGGCTCAGTGAAATCCCATATGCTAAAGCTAGAAAGAGCGCAGAGGGCAGTTCTTAAGGTTCTCGCCAAAAAACCCATTCGTTTTCCTTCCATCGATCTTTACTCCCTCTGTAAAGTTTTAACAGTTCGACAACTTTTTATAGCTCAAACTGTCCTCCGGAAACATTCCCAACTACCATTTGATCCCCTTTTTTCTAGTACCAAACGCAGGTCTGATAAAGTTTGTATAATCAAACAACGACGCACGGCAATAGCGAGTCGACATTATCATTTTATTAGTTCGTTCCTCTACAACACTCTAAATAAACAATTAAATATATATCCACTTCCATTTTACAAATGTAAGCTTAAATGCTCTGAATGGCTACAATCCCTGTCTTATGAGGACACGGAGGACCTAATTGTTTCTTTAAAGTAATGTATATCTTGCACTCAAATACACTTCCTTACACATCCTACACATACTCACACACTCACAATACATATTTCACACATACACACCCTCATACTCACTCACACTGTGGGCTTCCCTCTGTGATAGCCAGACTCTTAAGAGACTGGAAGGAACAAGGAAGCCCACAAATACACACACGCTCCATCACTACCCACACTCCCACACCCTACACACACACACGTTGTGGATTTCCCGCTGTGATAACCAGACTCTTAAGAGACTGGGAGGAACAAGGAAATCCACATGCACACACCTTCCTACAATCACACCCCACTCTTACACGCTCTCACATACACTTACATATTATACTTAGATGTAATTAATTTTAGTTTATATTATTAAATATTCTATTCTATTTGTTTTTATTGGAATTTTGCATAATCTGTGTTCGGAGGAGGGCGTTGATGTCTGTGACACAGTTTTACACTTCCACAGACGTCATCGGTTCTCACACTACTGTTTTCGTGCTAATTAAGTATTCTGTTCCAAAATAAAGATATTTTTATTATTTTTTTTATTATTAATCGCTGTGCGTTAGTCTCGCTAAAACTCGAGAACGGCTGGACTGGCTAGTTTAAACTCTGGTGACAATGTTTCTAGAACGCCCGAAGGCCTCTGTCATGGGCTAACAACTTTGAAAAAGCCGGGACCAACTGCTTAACGTGCCCTCCGCAGTAAGGGAGCGCTCAGTTGAAATTACCACTGGCGGTCACCCATCCAAGTTATGACAACGCGGAACAGTGCTTAACTTCGTTGATCTGTTAAAAACAACTTAGCCAGCTACGTCACGAGCGCTCCTAAACTGAGACTAAGTAAGTAAGTAAGTTCGTATGTGTCAGTGGCCAACTCTGGTGACAGAGTTTCTAGGCCGCCCGAAAACCTCTGTCTGAAGGACTAAAAAGTCTGTATATAGCAGGGTCACAGGCACTTGCCGTTGACTCTCTTTCGGTTTCTTTAGTTAAAGCAGACAATTTACCAAAGTAGCTTTGTGTGCTACGTCATAGCGGCATAGCACACTTTTTTGTTTCTAAAGTAGTTAAATAGCCAATACATGTTCGTCCAACCTTGTCGTGTGAACGCCATCGTGTGAACAGCTTATTTTATTTTCCTTGCCATCGCTCGTTGACACTCGAAAAGCGTTGTCGCTTGTCTAGGCTGGTATTATACGATAAAGGTCGAATACTCAAAATTACAAGTAGTAATGCAAGTTTTCGCAAAATGTCAAATACGCTTATTGTCAAACGCGTATATTTTCAAGAAGGCCTAATGTCAAACTCGTAAATGGTTAATATAAACCAAATCGATAAATATTATTTATTGCATCTTGTCATTTTAAGGCTGGCTGAGTCAAGCCAAGCGTCAAATGTATGGATTCATTAGACGTGCTAAACGTGTTGACGGTGTTGTCTTGCATCTATTTGTCTACGCTCGCCTTCACTCGCGCTGGCCATCACTCGGCCAACAGTGTTGGCAACTATAAAGTTATTGTTAGAAAATAAATGTATTTCTCGTAGCAGATTGCTACGCTGTAGACAGCTACAGCGTAGCAATCTGCTAGCGCACAGGCGCTACGACATTGTTGCTTATTTCAACACTTTTTATTTAATTTAATGTTTTTAATGTATATCGTGATTGTGGTACGGATCAAAACCTGTTGCATCTCTACATAGCGTAAAAATAGTCATTTACCGCCGTCTGTCCCTTTGTACGTATGTATCACGCGATCTAAAACTACGCGACGCATTTTTTTAAATCTATTTTCAGACATAGAGTGGTTCAAAAAAAGTTTATAAATAAATTAAAAATAAATAAATAATAAATAATGCTGGACAATCCGCACAGCATCATCTAGCCCCAAGGTAAGCTGCTGTTAAACAGAGCTGTGTTATGAGTACTAGATGATTGGAGTGGTGGATGTGGGGTCATCCGCCACTCCTCACCATTAGGTGAAATAGCCTTCACGAGTGGGCGACGCGTCAATGTTCCGACGCGTCGTCAGGAGGTGGGTCCGCCTATAGGCGGACGTCGGTGGACAGAGCCGCGGAGAGTTTGCAAACGGTCCCGCAGCTCTGTCCAACAGTCGTTGATGAAGGAACATCGTGGGCTTTTTTAGTCGGTAGGACGTCGCAATCTGCGACGGAGCGTCCGACATAGCCCGTCTGCTTCCCCCGCAGACGGGTATGCGTAAATGCATTTTTGCCAACGTTAACAAAAAAATAAATGAGTACTAGATGACTGATACTTAGCACAATACAATACATAGATAGATATTTTTTATTATTTATAGAAAATACCCAGAACACCCGGAACAAATATTATATAGTTAAGGTATCCGTGCAAAGCCGGGCCGTGTCGCTAGTTTAAATACATACAGTTGTTTTGCGAAAGATTTCGCCGTCGTTATTTTGATTTAGAATTCAAAGAAGATCGTAATGACTTTTATGTCTCAAACTTATTATAAGTTAGATGAGGCGGGCGTTGACAAATATGTAGACAAACAAACAAGTTAGTAAGAAGATTTCAATCTATTTAGTAATTACTTTATTTTAGTTTCACAGGTTTTCAGGGAACTTTTTAATTCAGTTCATGAGTTTCAGGAAAATAATAGTTTTACATTAATAACAATAATGTTAAAACTAAATAAACATCTAAGTAAAATAAAATGAATATTTAGCTGAATAGCGAGTTGAGAAACGGCGCCAATTAATAAAATTTTTTTTTGCCTACTTTGACAATTACTTGACACCGGCTAAACAATTTGTTTAAATAAATTAACAGACAATTAATAGATTCAGGCCATCGACTTGTTCTCCAGCAGACGTGTTGCAGCGCTGGAGCCAAAGTTGGCTGGTCCTGATGATGTCACGTGGAGGGATGAAACACTTGTCGATATTTTTTTTTTTGAGGTTAACTGTGGTAACTGTGTGACCTCATTAGTTAAAAAGGTTAAGCGGAGTAGTACTAGAGATATTTCGTCTGTTTTTTAAATTAACAGACGGCAGTATCGGTCGCCCATCCAATTGCTGACCACGCGGAACGTGGCTTAGTTTCTCTTATCTGTTAGGAACAACAAAGTCAGCCACAAGCGTTTAACGAGCTATTCACTAGAACAATTTAAGTAAATCCTAGTAAAAAAAGCAAGTTCCTAAAAAGCACTTATATATAATTCCATTTAGAATAATGGAGTCATTAGGAGTTAACAGCTTAATTATTTTTTCCATGGCAGGCGAAAAGTACTTTAATGAGTTGTTTACGAGAGGACGTTTTTCTGGAGCACAGTTAAAATAATTAGCGAGAAATTGTTGGCATTTAATTAAAATGATATTATCAACTTTCTATATTGGCTTCATCCTGACAGCCTTCTAACGCCCACTGCTCAGTGTGTCTATGACAGTTTTTTTTTTATACCACTAAAGTGGCAACCAAGCGTACGGCCCACTTGATGGTCAGCGGTTACCGTAGCCTATGTACGCATGTAACATCATAGATATCACTTGCGTGTTACCACCCTGAGACGTTAGATGGAAAGTCTCATGTGCCTGTAATTTCACCGGAAACCATACCCTTCGAACTAGAACACAGCAATGTAAGCATTACTGCTTGGCGGCAGAAATAGGTATGGTGGTAGTCCTTCCCTGGACGAGCCTGAACTATTTTTATTTTCTAAACTTTTTTTTTTTATAAAAAAAAAAATTACGTAATTCTGCTTAATAATTAGTTATCCTTGTTAGAAATTGAAAAGGCAGCGCTCGGCACGTGTCAGTGACCCGCGCGTCAATGAACCGCGGGTCAATAACCCGCACGTCCTTGACCTGCGCGTGACACTGACCCGCTACGGGGCGCGCACACGCGAATATTTCAGTATTACGCCGCTTAACTCGATTCCCAACAATGATAAATAATAATTGAGCAGAAAAACGTAATCGATTTTTTTTTACTTGGGATTTTTAAGACAAAATATACATAAAAAAAAATAGGTAAATATATATTTTTTTATGTGTGGAACATATCCCTTAAGTGGCAAGCGAATCGTAAATGAACGGCTGTTTCTCAACTGTTTTTGAGAAGATCCAGCTGCTGGTTGCTTTCATCTGAAGCCAAAGATCGATCGAGTGATTTGTTTAATTTTTTCTATCAGCTTTTTTGGGTATTAGTATTTCATATTTCATTTATTCATTGCTCACCATGTACATTTGGTTGCATAAAGTGTTAATTAATACATTTTATCTAATGGTAAGAATATGAAGAGCACTGCAACATATTATTTATTATATAGATTATAATATTACGTTATTTAATGCTAATATAATTAAATTATTAAGTTTTTTTTTTTTGACAATCAACACAGCATCCACACACAGCATCATCTAGCCCCAAGGTAAGCTGCTGTTAAACAGAGCTGTGTTATGGGTACTAGTAGACTGATATATACTTAATACAATACAATACATAGATACCTAGATAGTTTTTATTATATATAGAAAATATCCAGAACACCCGGAACAAAGTCGTACAAACATTTGACCCGAGGCGAGAATCGAACCCGCAACCTCCGCGTCGCTGACCTGCGCCCGCTGCGCCACATCGGTCGTCAATATTAGTGTGATGTCAATTTTTTTTAATTCTCTTTGACACTGCCATTAAAAAAAACTATTAGAATATTTTACGAATCCATGAGCCTTTTTACAGGATCCTCTGAAAAAGGGAAAATCTAAAAAGCATGAAGGCAGAAATTCAGCGTGGAACCTTTCATAAATCATCTGCAAATAGACAACGCGTGAAAAGGCTGGGCGGGAATAAGGGCTCATCTTTTATGTGTGCTGAACCCTAAATAAATCGGCCAAGTGTGAACTATTTGTTTGCAAACTGTGGGGCCCACGCAAGTTCTTGACTAAGGGTCTTGGAGTTATCGTTGGATTGTGGAATATTCTTAGAAAGACAGAAATAGTAGATTTTTACGTTGTTATTGTTTGTGCCTTTGAATACAAATAATGGTAGCATTTTAATTGCTTCCGTGACTACGCTGACGCTTAATACTCAATTTATTTATTGCTTTCATTGGTAGGTTCACTACAGTTGTTACTTAATAGGTGGTAGTATCACAATATTTAGAAGAGTATGACAACATGGAGATAGGCCAAGGTTTCAATAAATTACGCTAACAATGACGAAATGTGACTTACTTAGACTATATTTCTATTAGACTACTGTGACTGGTCGCTAACCAATAATGAGACCAATGAACGAGCTATGGAAAGAGCTATGTAAAAAGTTGTTGAATTTGAAACGAGGAAACCCGTAGAAAAACCATGGTCTAAGAGCTATATTAATGACAGGGCTCATTATAAAATAAGCAAATTTAAGTTGCAGTGGGCAGGCCATATAGTTCCCGCTGGGGAATTAGGGTTTTCTAATGGCAACCATAAACTGAAAACAAAGAAACGCAGCCGCCCACTTAATGAACCGATGACATTAAAGCGGTCGCAGGAAGTCGGTGGATGGTAAAAGTTAACAATAATTGCTATTCTCTTTGGGGTAGGCCTATGTCTAGTAGTGGACGTCTATTGGCTAATATGATGATGGTAATGGTAATAACTTTACGCCTTAACAACGGAGTTTTAAGCTTACATTAGGTAAGGAACCCAAAAAGAGGCGTGGCTTAAGATCAAATTGTCTCGGTCAGGTTTCACACTCGCCCGGAATTGACTGATTTATGAGGCGCATTATATTTTACTTTAGACCCATACGTGTCGCCTTATTATAACTTTTTATAAAGTTTCACGTACTGTCTGCAAATATTTATGCGCAGTACAGTCAATACCATTTGACGACCGATGTGGCGCAGCGGGCGCTGGTCCGCCTGCGACGCAGAGGTTGCGGGTTCGATTCCCGCCTCGGGACAAATGTTTGTACGATCTACAAATATTTGTTCCGGGTGTTCTGGGTATTTTCTATATATAATAAAAAATATCTATCTATGTATTGTATTGTATTAAGTATATATCAGTCATCTAGGACCCATAATACAGCTTTGTTTAACAGCAGCTTACCTTGGGGCTAGATGATGCTGTGTGAATTGTCCAGCATTATTTATTTATTTATTTTTTTATAATACCAAAAGTCACTAGAAAAGCGCAGGCAAGCCATGGTGCCTGTGATGTCCGCATGGGCGCTGCAAGCTTCTTACTTTGTGTTGAAGTATACTTACGTGCCGTTCTGTGAAATAAACTAGAAAAGTTATTGTATTATGTTCTGGGGCAATGCGAGCATTACTGCTTGGTGGCAGAAATAGGTGTGGTGGTAGTTCTTGCCCGCTCGAGCTTTATCACAAAGAACTCTATTAATTAGGAACTAGCCTACTCTCGAGTGAGCGACACTGAATGTTTGCTTAGAATTAGCTAAATAGGGCTCCATTTCACACTAAGAACTTTCCTGTATCCTATGCCTAAAAGGTTAAACACCTACTTAATATGGTGGAGAATATTCCATTTAACCTGGTGGTAGGACACTTCAGCAAGAGTCCGTCCTGGTAGGTACCACCGCAGTGTCAGATATTCTACCTCCAAACAGTAGTGTGCAAGCTGCACCGTGTTTAGGTTTGAAGGGCACTGTAGCAAGTGAACTTACTGGGCGAGAGAGACTTAACAACAATGTCTCGGGGTGATGAGCGCAGTGCAGTGCTACGCAGACACTTAAAAACTTTAAGTTTTGAGTGGCTCTGCATCTGTAATAGCCAGGCATGGTGCTTAACACCAGGTGGGCGCCTTGATTGTCTTGTCACTTGCTGACATAAAAAAAACCTACCAGGCAATGAAAAGTTCCCCAACTATTACAAGACACCAAAAATTAGTTTCTTTCAGGGTTAGCAGTTAAAATGCTACCAGAGGCGTGATTAAAGCAATCCGCCATTATCAGCCAGAATCCCTGAGTCATCAGGCTAGAAGGGTCTTCATTACGCACTGGTCTAAGTTGTAAACTCACGCCCGAATATTGAAACGCCCAGGCTGGTTTGTCAAAATAGGCTACGACTTTAGCGTATTCGCTCGTGTAATTGATGACTTTTTAACGTTAGAAAATTCTAAGCTTGAAGTATATTAAAAAATATGAAAAAAAAAGAGTTGTGACGTTTTTATGAACTATTTTTTAAAGTAACGGCCTTCTAAGCAGCTAACCTAATCTTAATTATTTCAATAGTGTTGAGTGTACTGTTTTGTTTTTAAAGGTTCTTTATTTGTCATTCAAAATACAAAGTATTATAATCTAAACACAGTTTAGTATAACACAACAGCTAATCTAAAATATAACTTTGTAGGCTGCAGCGCCTATATAAGGTCATTCATTATCAACCTGACAAACTTAAGGGATAGGTTCCACACATAAAAAAAAATATTTGTACTTTTTTTTTTCTAAACATTTTTTATATATATAAAAAAAAATTACTACGATTTTTTTTTTACTTGGGTTTTTTAAGACAAAATATACATAAAAAAATATTATAGGTTGGATAATGAATGACCCTGTATAAATTTTTCAATAAAATTATTATTTATGTTAAGTGAATGTTGTAAATCTTTATATACTTATAGCTAAACATAGTTATTATAGCATCATGACTACAAAATAATATGTGCACTTTGTGTAGCGCGTATTTTTAAAGTTTATTGTTGAGTTGAGTTTACATTTGACAGTTGTAAAAAATATTAGAAGTAATTAATCTTTCTCGGTTTAAAATGGTCACAATCTTTAGACATAAAAATGCAGAAGACTATTGAAATTAAGTTTTTGACTTGGTTGAGTAGGATGTAGAAATTATTTATCGATCTGATATTGTTACCTTATTATCAAAATACCTGCTATATTTTCTGTAACTTGTACCATACGGGTCACCCTTTCTTGCAAATTCTTTGGATGAAATTTCTTTGCTGACTCGCATTTTTTCAAGTAATGCTATTATAACGCCCAAACTAATATAACCTTTGCGAACAAGGTTAATAAGGTCAGAATTATCTTGTTTAAAAATATTTGCAGCTGGCTATAAAGAAAGGTACGGCTTGTTTTTTTTATTTTTGGCATTGCAATTGTTTTTATGGAACAAAAGAACGGTACTTTAACTTTCCATTGCATTGTTAGTTATTGGGTACGGTGCAATCAATTCCTATTTCCTTGTCAGTATGAATGGAAGCAAAGCAAAGAAAATAAAATGCAATTGATTTTTGTAAATGCATACAGGCTATGTATTTCTGCTTACCTTGGGGCTAGATGATGCTGTGTGGATTGTCCAGCATTATTTATTTATTTATTTTATTTATTTGGTCAAAGATACGCTCAGTGAGGGAGATAACAAACAAAGGCCCAGGCAACAGCATACACTATCATAATGAATTTTGGTTGCTAACGATGAAAAAAATATAAGAAATAAGAAAAACAAACAGATGTTTGTTCCTCTAAAACTTTGTCGAGTTTTACTGAACCAATTAAGTTTAAATTTTAAACATAGATAGATATTGACCGGAAATAGAACATGCTACTTATCCCAGATACTTGAGTTCTACGTGAATAAAGTATGTACTTTATTTTAAATTTTTTACGGCATGTTTCTTACTAACAAATATTTAAGTTGTTGAGGAATTTTTTTGCTATATTGCATCTTAGTCAAGCCTACTACGGTTTTTTAGATGTATTTAAACAACTCTGTAACAACGTTTAATATGTTAAATAATTAAAATAAAATAAAGTAACGGGCAATATCTAGTAATAAAATGCGTAAATAGCAAAATGTTACTAAGAATACATTTTTGTAAACCAAGACCTATAAAGTATGAGCATCACAGAACTATATTTAAGTAGAATGAGTGAGTGTATGTACGTCGCGTGCTGAAAAGACGGGCTAAGTAAGGGCTAAGTAACCTCTTTACTCGCCGCGAAACGGTCTGCTTCTAACCGGGAGCGGTGTGGTGGTGTGGTAGTGCTTAGAATCGGTTTGCCGCGTGCGTTATCGATGCTTTTAAATCGCGCGGCTTATGTTTTTTTGCACTAAAATATATTAGTGTGTAAAATGTTCGACGACCAATGAGGCGCGGTGGGCGAAGGTCCGCCTGCGACGCAGAGGTTGCGGGTTCGATTCCCGCTTGGGGACAAATGTTTGTAGGATCTGCAAATATTTGTTCCGGGTGTTCTGGGTGTTTTCTATGTATAATAAAAAATATCTATCTATGTATTGTATTGTATTAAATATATATCAGTCATCTAGTACCCATAATACAGCTCTGTTACAAATACGCCAAATGTTACACGCTCGGTTTTCATACAAATTGACGAACTCTTTCATTCTACTTAATGTATTGTTCTGTGATGAGCATCCATTGCGCTCTTCTCGAGTAATGCGAGTAGGTAATGCTATAAAACAGAGTTATACACAATTTTAAAGCTTCAACCCCTCTCACGTTGAAACATCCGCGTAAAGTGCTCATAATGAAACTTCTGAGGTGCTGTGTGGAGGTGTTTCCTTACAACAGATTTTAAACATACATTTACTGAGAAATGCTGGGAATTTCCTACAATTTAGCTTCTTAAGAAAGCTGTAAATGGTTTACTCGGAAATAAAGATCGCATTCATTATAATGACGCAAAAAACTATTAGTACTCAGTATAAGTTTATCAATGTTTATGATACTTTCTATGTTGTGGTAACAAGCTGGGTTATTACGTAACTCAGTTGCAATCTGATTTCAATAAGAAACCTGCCAAAAATTTGTCATATTCACACAAAAAACGTCAGTTTTTGATTGAGATCTAGTGAAAATCGATTGCAGCTGAATTACATAATAGCCTCTCTGCATGGGGACAATGCAAGCAATGACAGTAAATTACAGTTGCATTGTAAATTTTTGGAACTTATGCCATACTGTGTCAAAATTCGATTGTACAAGTTTTATTTTTCTGTCATTGTATTTGCATTGAGAGATTTTCACAAAGAAGGGATGTTTTGCAATGTGTGTTACCACATACTAAGTAGAGTGGGTTACACTATAAAAAAATTGTGAGAGAAAATAAATAACGATTATTTTTTTATGTTTTACCAGTTTGAAAAAAATATATCGTCGTTTATCAAAGACAGATTGTTAGCTACGTGATCGTTAGCTCGTAAGTAGACTTTACCTAACTTATTCATAGACCTTTATAGAATGTAGGTTCATAATTAATTTTATTTATAAGCGCCATTTAGATGTGATAAAAAATATTTAAGTAAATGCTCTGTGCTAGTGCTTAAAATAATTTTACACACCAAAAGTTATTTTAAAGGTCCTAGTCAGAATCACACTAATGCTGTTATGTCATAGTTTAGTTTTCCGAATAGATCACAATTATACTAGTCTCGTCTCCCTCTCTCATTAGTTCTTGTTGATCATAGAGTGAATAAAGGCAGAAGTGGCATCCGAGATTTCCATTAAGTAGCCGTTGAATACAAGTTCCGTCTTCCCTTAACGAATCGGCGTTAATCAGTAGTTTATTATAATATAATATATTTTGTCTAAGATAAGTCTAATAAAATAATTGATTTGATCTCTACTACTGAAGAGACCGCGCCTTTTGATCCTAAGGTCGCAAGTTCAAAACCAATTGTCGTATTTACCTATTTAATGTATGTGAGCAATGCCTATAAAAAACAGAAAAAAAAAATTCGTGTGAAAGCCGGCATGTCCAAGAATTAAAACTTTAAAGTCGTGCAATCTACCAATCCACATACATGGGTCACTCTTGGGAATAGGCTAAAAACTATTTTCTTTTTATACTCGCATGGTTAAAATATTGTACATTGTACAGTCACGATCGTTGATTTGAGACTTGTGATAAGAACGAAAGTTCCGTCATCAACTTTTTTGCGAGGATCCCTAATTTTGGCAGGAGATTGTAACGGCTTTCTAGCACTAAAAGCTGCAAGCAAGCAATTTCTGTAAGATACTTCAAGGACATATTTTCAGTAAGTCTCGTCTGGACGGTAAGTTCATATCTATTCTATGACCAGGTGGAACGTGGCAAGAATCCCTAATTTAGACTTCTGAGCCCCGGGTAGTCTAAGATGATCATTTGTAACCAAATTCAACTTTCGGGATTATAATGAAATAATTTTATCAAAAAGGCGCACGCAAAAATTAAATTAAAACCCGTCGGGTTAAAATTCGCGTGTTTTCTTATTTTGGATGTTTAACATTACAACACTTTTGGAAGCTGTTGTTTTTATTTGTAATGTTTTGAATTAATTTTATTTTTAGTATATATTTATTTATATGTATACTTAGGCTGGTTTTACGGTGACACTGGTCGTGCGTAACAGTACAATTTCCTCGCATCACCCGCGCTGTTAGATTGTCAGCAGAGCAAACGAGTAAGATTAGGGAAAACCTATCGATATAAGTGTATTTTCCATACCCTTCAACAAAATAAATAAATAAATAAATAAATAATGCTGGACAATCCACACAGCATCATCTAGCCCCAAAGTAAGCTGCTGTTAAACAGAGCTGTATTATGGGTACTAGATGACTGATATATATTTAATACAATACAATACATAGATAGATATTTTTTATTATATATAGAAAATACCCAGAACATCCGGAACAAATATTTGTAGATCGTACAAACATTTGTTCCGAGGCGGGAATCGAACCCGCAACCTCTGCGTCGCAGGCGGACCTGCGCCCGCTGCGCCACATCGGTCGTCAATAATTAACTCAAATTAAATTATCAACATCTATAGACTAACAGAGCAAACCGTTATGTATAAAATAATCGGTCGCGACGAAACTTCAACTTTAATTCAAAAATTCAGAAATCAAAAAGGCAAACTTCGAGGTGCTAATCTAAAGCTAATTACGATCGCATATCAAATCCGTCAATACTAAAGCCAGGATAACATTATTGTGTCGTGGAGTGTCGTGTCTTATGTATATCGTATCTATACATTTACAGAATGCGTCACAACACATTGCGCTTTAGTTATAAAATTCTAACGATACAAAATATACCCATAAACACAGCTCTGTTTAACAGCAGCTTACCTTGGGACTAGATGGTGCTGTGTGGATTGTCCAGTATTATTTATTTATTTATTTATTTATTTAAAAATGTGCTCTGCGATATGCTTATGACGCGTCACTCACGACACGACAGAATAATGAAAACGCGGCTTTACAATATATTTAAGATAAATTATTACAACACACAAACTACCAAGTGATAATTAGCCGTTCAAATAGTCAATTAGTCACTTATTAGTATGGGAAAAGATACACGTCAATTTAAAATATTCAGGTACATTGTCGTACTTACATCAATATTGAAAAGTAACAACAAACTATATTTTTTCAAGTCATATGTGTCAACAATATTCCTGCTCATCAACATGTTTTAACATACATGTTATAAAGCGTATAACGAAGTGCTTATCTAGCAGTTAACCACGTGTCGCCGCCGGAGTCACCTAAATCACGAGGGTCTGACCATAGTCTGTGGTTCGACCTGCTTCAAGGGTATTATTTCAGTGAGATTTTTCCCGCCATTCGGCATATGTAAACGGCAGTTTTTATTAAACGACTTCTTGATGAACTTATGACCTATCATTTTTAAATGTGTGTTTTACCAAGATTTAAAAATTTATTCTTGTTTTGGCTATTATGAATTAGAAGATTATCTCTCTAAAGTATAAATATATGGTTTTCAATTAAATACAATCATATGGATACGAACTTTAGCGTTGTATTCGCCCCTTTTTACGAAAGAACTTTGTACTTGTTGATTCCCTGAATTTTACTACGCAGTTAACGGTACAGTGTATTTCGTAGCTTTTTATAACTCGCTCATTATTTTCCTTGATATTTTAAGGTATTATATAACAAAGCTTCTTTTTGTTGACGTTGACGACCGATGTGGCGCAGCGGGCGCAGGTCCGCATGCGACGCGGAGGTTGCGGGTTCGATTCCCGCCTCGGGTCAAATGTTTGTACGATCTACAAATATTTGTTCCGGGTGTTCTGGGTGTTTTCTATATATAACAAAAAAATATCTATCTATGTATTGTATTGTATTAAATATATATCAGTCATCTAGTCTCCATAACACAGCTCTGTTTAACAGCAGCTTACCTGGGGCTAGATGATGCTGTGTGAATTGTCCAGCATTATTTATTTATTTATTTATTTTGCAGCTATAAAACTCTTATTTTACTATTATTAAAAAGCGAATGTATGGATGAATAAATAAATAATGCTGAGCAATCCACACAGCATCATCTAGCCCCAAGCTAAGCAGAGCTGTATGATACTGCTGCTACTGTATGCATCTGCTTACCTTGGGGCTAGATGATGCTGTTATGGGTACTAATTGACTGATATACTTAATACAATACATAGATATTTTATATTATACATAGAAACTACCCAGAAGACCCGGAAAAAATATTTATGGATATATTATATGTATGGATGAATGTTTATGGATGCTAAAACAACTGAACGGATCAGAATGAAATTTAGCATATACATAGGTTATAATCTGAATTAGCTATTCTAATCCGCTTCTACTCATTTGTAACATAATGTGTTAGCTGCTTTATCTATTTTAAGAACTGATATAATACTAAAAAACCTCATTATTAGGATGCAATAAATATACATATATAGGCATACATAGGCTAAACACGAGTATGTAGGCTACTTTTAATCTGCCCCCCGACCTAAACTGAATTTTCAAAAAATGTTGTACCATGACTTCAATAATTATTAATTTCCTGGTACAAAATTTTTTACAATTCAGTTTAGCTCCTAATTTGAATCGCTCTAAGAGTCCATGGTAAGGGGGCGGAAATATTAACTGTTTCTGTAGGATAGCATAAAAACTAAAAAATCGCGGAGCACAGCTGTCCCGGATAGCGTAAAAACTGCAAAACCATGGGTGAAATTGCGGAGCTCAGCTAGTAACTTATACGTGGTTGCCTGGTAGGTTGCTGTTAGCGATAAGGCCGCCCTTTGTGTTACCTTTAAGTGTACATTTGTCTCTTTATTTTTTTGTTTGTTTTTATTTATGGTGATCAATAAAGTGTTATCTATGTTTTTAAGAGTAGTAGAGTTCTTTGTGATAGAGCTCGTCCGGGGAAGAACTACCACCATACCTATTTCTGCCGCCAAGCAGCAATGCTCGCATTGCTGTGTTCCGGTTCGAAGGGTATGGTTTCCGGTGAAATTACAGGCACATGAGACTTTCCATCTAACGTCTCAGGGTGGTAACACGCAAGTGATATCTATAATGTTGCACGCGTACATAGGCTACGGTAACCGCTGACCATCAAGTGGGCCGTACGCTTGGTTGCCACTTTAGTGGTATAAAATAAAAAATCTATCTATACGTTTCCCTGAGAATTGTTACAGGTGTGCGGGTGTAGGACGCGGAAGACGCGGAAGCTGGGCGGGGAACAGGCGGCACGTTCCCCGCGCTAACCACGCTTCCCCACGCCTGAGGGCTTTTGGGTGAAGTTGTTGCCCGCGAAAAAACAATTAGGGCACCTATACATTACGCGGATCAGGACATTTGGTTCGGCAGTATTTGTTGAACGGCAAGGCCGGCCCAAAGCAATCACTTGCTACATACGATTTAGAGAGATATTTATTTATTTATTTTATTTATTTAATAAAGGGTATAACAGAGAAAACACATAACAATACAGTAAAAACAAAGGAATTAAATCTAAGTGTTACCCTATAAAATCAGCAATATTCGTGTTTCTGAATTATTACGATTATGCAACCAACGACCAAATGAATTGCTTAACTATTATTTTAATTTCAGGATAATACTGTACAAAAAAAACTTCATAAAATAAGAGTGCTTATCACAAAAAGCTCGTTTGACAATCGTAAACGTAAATGTATCGTCCAGCTGTCAGTTCTGCCTGTGGCCCACCTACATACCTGGCTGTATCAGGGTTTTTTCTTTCTTTACGTGGTCCACCTCAAGGTAACTGGGTGTTCTAGGGGTAGTTTTTGCCATGGTCCAGCTTAGTTCCCCTGGCTGTAACAGGGGTAATTTTGGCTTTCCCTAGTTCAACTGTAGTATGTTCATCATCATCATTATCATATCATCCGATAGACGTCCACTGCTGGACATAGGCCTCCCCCAAAGAGCGCCATGACGACCAATTTGGAGCCTTCACAATCCACCGACTTCCTGAGACCGATTTAATGTGATCGGTTCATCGAGTGGGGGGCCGTCCTAAACTTCGTTTTCCAGTTCGTGGTCGCCACTCGAGAACCTTTATTCCCCAGCGGTTATCGGTTCTGCGAGCTATATGCCACTTCAACTTACTAATTCTAAGAGCTATGTCGGTGACCTTGATTCTTCTACGGATTTCCTCATTGCGGATTCGAAAAATGATGAAATATGTTATTATTGTATTATTTTAATTGTTATTTATAGGATATAAATTTCGTATTTCCGTTAATTGTAGCATCATTTTTGTATCATGCTATTGTATTTTGATTTTGCTTTCCACCGCGCAATTGTTGGATATGAACACGCCCTTACGTGAATTCTAAGAAAGCGGAATGGAAAATAACATTTCTAGTAAAGGTAATCTCTGATATTCTAAAATAGATAAAGCCTAATACTGCGAGCCTTTTTAGCGATCAATCACTATGACAGCACTGTTATCTTCCTTACAAAATAACGGTTAGGCTCAAATTTCTAATTATTAGTAATTATAAAAATTATATCTTTAGGGTGATTACGCAACTCGGTTGCAATCCGATTTTTCAGCGAACTGTCAATAAGCAAAAAAGCTGCAATATTCATATAAAATACACCAGTTTTTGATTAAAAATCAAGTGAAATCGATTGCAACCGAATTACATAATCGCCTCTCTGTTAGTATAATTGATCTTTTGGTTAACAATACCAGTCTATTCTGTAAGTGAAAAAAATAATTTCAACCCAATTACCAAGAAGTATTTATCGTTTACCTTAATCATGCAACTCTCTACCGTAACTCAATGATTGAGGGTCCTATCTCCAATGGATAAGATAATGTCCCCTTTGTTACGAATATAAGGCTCTAAGGGAATATTGGGTTTTTTTTTTTTTTTTTTTTTATACAACTGAAGTGGCAACCAAGCGTACGGCCCACAAGATGGTAAGCGGTTACCGCAGCCTATGGACGCTTGCAATACCAGAGGTATCACTTGCGGGTAGCCACCTTGAGGCTAAGATCGAAAGCCTCATGTGCCAGTAATTTCACCGGAAACCATACCCTTCGAACCGGAACACAGCAATGCGAGCATTACTGCTTGGCGGCAGAAATAGGTATGGTGGTAGTCCTTCCCCGGACGAGCTCTATCATCGAGCTCTATCTATCTATCGAGGGTAACATAAAATGCTCATTTCCATGATTTATTATCTGTCTGTTGAGTTGACTGTCGATCCACTATAATGTCTTTAGGTTCAGAAATCAAAAAGCTGAACGGATTTCGTCATTACCAGCCATTATTCAATATTTAGAGCACAGGCGGTCTAGTGGTAGTGACCCCGCCTTTCGATCCTAAGGTTATGGGTTTGAATCCGCTAGTACCCAAAGAATTTTTCTATTCGAAATAAATATGTCCGAAATGCCAGTGCTTTCATACGGTGAAGGAAAACATCGTGAGGAAACCGGCATGTCCAAGAACTGAAAATTCGAAAGACATGCGCCATCCACCAATCCGCATTGGATGCGCGTGGTGAATTACGACCTAATCACTATTTATACTAAGTATATATCAGTCATCTAGTACCCATAACACAGCTCTGTTTAACAGCAGCTTACCTTGGGGCTAGATGATGCTGTGTGGGTTGTCCAGCATTATTTACAATGTTTTATTGTTACATAGAAAATACCTAGAACACCTGGAACAAATATTTGCAGATTGCAGCCAAAAAAGCGATAGGAACCCAGCCGGTGTTGTTGCAGTTCTTTTACAGCATGGGCGCGCATTGGAACTGGTGTAAATTTTCCTAGCTTGTAAGACGTTTCAAAGTGATCCTTGTGATTCTATTGAAATAAATAATTTTTGTTTTTTTTTCGTACAAACATTTATTCCATGGCGGGAATCGAACCTGGAACCTCTGCGTCGCAGGCGGACCTTCCCCGCCGCGCCACATCGGTCGTCAAATTATTTGTCATCAATTATTATTTACGTGAAGCAACCAAAAGAGGCCTATACCCAGCAGTGGGTGAAGTCAGGCTGTGGATGATGATGAAGCAACCAAGATAAGTAAGCTAAGCCACCTGAATATTTTCAGCAAACTCCTGCTGTCTCGTGAAAAATATTTTTATGATCGTAATTTCTCAAAGTAATAAGTGAACTTTGTAAAGCCCAATGAACATAAACTTTATGAATAAGACAGGTCAACATAAGCTCTGGGCTTTTACAAAGCGGCCACCGGTTGACGGTCGTTTATATTTTTTTATGTTTTTCACAGGAAAACAAAATAAAATATTAGTAATCTAAAGATACAGCTATAGACATAATCAGAATAATCGTCTGTATGTAGTCTTGAAATCGATTACAACAACTTTTTTATTTGCTTAATACGTACAAGCCTTGCGTATTATTTTACGGGTTCGATGGCGCTTTACAAATATATCAGCCAACACTTATTTCATTTATTTCTGCAAAAGCGGGGAATTACAATAATAAATATTATAAAACTGAGAGCGTTGTGAGACTAAACCAATCGAATGTAGGGTTATTTTAAGAAAGATGAGTATTTTTAATCACACGCTTACTTTATTTTGTCTGCTATATAACGTCAGTTGCGTTTTAAGAAATACAGGACCCTGTTTCATAATACACAGTTTCTAAAATAAAGGAATTCTATAATATGCCTGCCTAAGCACGTCTCCACTCTACTCTTTGGATGCTGCTTGGATATTTAGAAAGGTTTTCTTTAAAGAATATTTAGCATAGGTATCTACGTGTTAATTATTTTTACTCACTAATTAGTTAGACGGTCAATCCACCCTATAGTTTAAAATTTAGAATCAACTTGACCTAACTAACTTTAGAGTAGACCATGGCATTGATCTACACTTGTTAACCTGAGACAGTTGTGAAGTTTTATTCGCCTGGTAGTTCTCGCATCACAGAACTATATTTATGTAGAATGAAGGAGATCGTCCATTTGTATGGAAACCGAGCGTGTAACATTTTTTGTAACAGTTACTCGGCCTTTACTTAGCCCGTTTTTCCGGCACGCGAGGTACATACACTCACTTATTCTACATAAATATAGTTTTGTGGCTTGCATAATAACTGCTTGGAGGCAGAATAATTATCTGAGACTGCGGTGGTAACCATCACCGTTCTTCTTCTTGTTTTCGTGTCAAACGTATTTGCTAGTAGGTAATTAATTCAAATAACATGTAATAGTTCAATAACCAGATGGTATTTACAATATTATTTTAATGTAATATTTAATGTATTGTAAGAAAGTATAAATAATGTATAATTAGGTGTATAGTGGTCTTCTGTTGATTAATAAAAAAATACAAATTATATATTGAAATGGATTCCTCAAACGTTCTCTTTCTGAATCCATCATCTTTTAAACGTACTTGGTACAGGCCCCAAAGCTTTACGAGGAAGTATAAAACGTAAGCTTAGCGTAAAACTGAATCTGTTTGAACACAAAAATGTATTGAAAGCTTCGAGTTTCTACCAACTTTGATACATTACCATCATCGATTTTTCATTTCCAATATTTCATCAACCTGACTTTGTTCATAAACACAAGCTAATGAAACACCAGTGACTTTCTTCACACAAAGTTTTTGTTTTTGGTCAGGAGTAAACTAACTAAGAAGACAATTTTACCAATAATAAGTTTGTTAACGTGGGCAAAGGAAATAGCGGCGTTTACAAATTTTTTTTTTATACCACTAGAGTTGCAACCAAGCGTACGGCCCACTTAATGGTCAGCGGTTACCGTAGCCTATGTACGCATGCTACATCATAGATATCACTTGCGTGTTACCACCCTGAAACGTAAGATGGAAAGTCTCATGTGCCTATAATTTCACCGGAAACAAGAACCCTACTACTCTTAATTACTACTACTAATTAGTTAGTTTAGTTTTTTCCGACATAAAGTTCAATCATAACACTAATTTGTCCAGGTATTTTATGTCGCTTTCAAGATTATAACCCCTGACCTCATGATGGACAATGGTTATAAAACATGCTGGATATGCGGCATATGCGGCGGGCGTAATAACGGAGCTATTTTTTCCAAGTTTTTTTACAATAAAATCACAAGAATTGTTTAGTTTCCTGAAGCTATAAATTAAAAGGTTTTCTTGGAAGCGTCGCACAAGTTAAGTGAATTTGCGCTTGTTCCCACAGACGAACTTTAAAACTCAGCTCGTCTTTCCAGTGAGCAGTAGCCTTAGGCTTGACTTTCATGAGCAAAGCTCGAGGTACTATTCTTCGAAGCGGTCAGTAGCCACTACGCGTATTGGTATACGGGGTCATTCATTGTTAGGCCATGACAGAAGCCTTCGGGCGGCCTAGAAACTTAGTCACCAGAGTTTGCCACTGACTCATACGAACGAACGAACGAACGAGTATCAAACTTAAGGAATAGGTTCCATACTTTAAAAAAAATTGCGTGTACCTGGTTTTTTTTTTTTTTTCGTATATATCTCGAGTAAAATGGTTACGTATTTTTGGTCAATTATTATTCATCATTGTATTTGTGTTTTTTTTTTTTTTTTTTACTAAAACTGAAGTGGCAACCAAGCGTACGGCCCACTTGATGGTCAGCGGTTACCGCAGCCTATGGACGCTTGCAATACCAGAGGTATCACTCACTGGTTGCCACCTTGAGGCTAAGATCGAAAGCCTCATGTGCCAGTAATTTCACCGGAAACCATACCCTTCGCACCGGAACACAGCAATGCGAGCATTACTGCTTGGCGGCAGAAATAGGTATGGTGGTAGTCCTTCCCCGGACGAGCTCTATCACAGAGAACTCTACTACTCTTGTGTTTTTTTTTATGTGTGGAACCTGTTCCTTAAGTTTGTCACATTGACAATGTCTGACCCTATATATGGTATTTGGGTTGATCTGAAACTTCAAACGACGTTTTGGACGCTGGGGCAATATTTTAGAAGCTAGTAAAGCTCATATAGTATAGTAGTAATAGTACTGCCAGCGGATCTTGATATTTATCAAGTTTGCCGTTTGTGATGCGCAAAGACATTTACTTCGAAAAAAGCTCAATTGCGCATCGAAACGGCCAAATACTTGACTGCTGAGATGCTGGTAGTACTATAATTTTAGACGGCTCGTGTTCAGCCTTAGTGGTTTTGAAACATAAATGGATATTGTAAACGAAACTCTAATAAACTTTCCAAAAACTTTTAACAATCTCACTCCAAGGAATAGAACTTTACATAATTTAAAACCATATTGAAAACTATCACAAAGTTAGAAAGAGTAGGATTTTGCACTCACATACTTAGGAATACAGTGTGTTTTGGTCTAGCCTTTATTCATACAATTCTTGAAATTCAATATTTTACAAAGGTATCACAAAGTGAGAAACAGTAGAATATGGTACTAACATACCTTAGAATAAAGTGTGGTTTTGCATATCTAGTTAACATCCGCAAAGTTCTTGAGATTCAATACTTTACATTGGTACGGATATTCGAATCGGAAGAATTTTAAGTGCAAATTGAATTTTTTGTTTGTGTTTGACACCTTGATACCAATTGCACTTTTCTAGTTCTAGTGCATGTGATTCAAGTGCTCATAACCAAATTTGCTTAGAATACTAAGCAAATTTAGTATTGAGCTAGTTCAATATTCATTTAGATAGCTGATTATATTATTTAAGGTGATATTGTAAGTGTACATCTTAGCGCAATGAATGAATGAATGAATGAACGAATGAATCAATGTAAATACTTCATTGTACACCTTACCGCAACTTAAACAAAAATAAAGTTGCTTAATAGATACAATTTTTTTTATTTTTTTTATTTATTGATTTACCTCAATAAAATTGTTACGCTACACAGTAATTGTCTTACAAAATTCTTATTATTAATTTCTAAGTACTATTTGCTAAAGTAAACAAAGCATAAAGTAAAATAGGCGATTAAATCGCCTAAAAACGTTTTATTGTGGGTGGTCTAAGTTAAATTGTTGGCTATAACATCAAAGAGAGTATTACATAATAACCTTGTCTAAGTATTGCTTACAATTTCTGTCTGCATTTCCAATTCCGAGTTACGATTCAAAAAGCGATTTTATACACATGGTCACAAGAACAATCGCCATCTAAAACTATTCAGACAAACTTTACGAAACTACGGCAAAGTTCAACGTACGTCTGAAAACCCTACATTATAGATTTCCGATATTCACACGAGATTCTGTGCGACGCAAGTCTTGCTAGAGAAAATGCATTTTGCAATTTCATCGTAGCTCGCGTGTTTTGTCGAGAACATTGAATGTGAAATCTTAAGTGACTTAGGTCCATGGTCTACTGAAGCAGGAGTGTCTCTGTCAAATCTTATCACAGGTCGTGAAGTAATAGCTGACCTTAAACTTCCGCTCGTGGACTCAAATTCAGAGGAGTAGAGAGTTACCATTTCAAAAATGCGATTCATTTTGGGTTTAGGGCTTTTTTTTTATATAACTGAAGTGGCAACCAAGCGTACGGCCCACAGGATGGTAAACGGTTACCGCAGCCTATGGACGCTTGCAATACCAGAGGTATCACTCGCGGGTGCCACCTTGAAGCTAAGATCGAAAGCCTCATGTGCCAGTAATTTCACCGGAATACTCCGGTGTGAAGGGTATGGTTTCCGGTGAAATTACTGGCAATTAATTGCTTGTAAGTCATTGTTTGTTTAGTGTATAAAAAAGCCTAAGAGTAGTAAAGTTCTCTGTGATAGAGCTCGTATGCAGCAATGCGAGCATTATTGCTTGGCCGCAGAAATAGGTATGGTGGTAGTCCTTCCCCGGACGAGCTCTATCACAGAGAACTCTACTACTCTTAGGCTTTTTTATAAACTAAACAAACAATGACATACAAGCATACGACCAATCTGATGGTAAGAGATTACATTGACTATGTATGAACACTTGGAATACTAGCGATATAATTCCTGCGCTTCCCTCCTGGTACGAGGTAATTTAACCATAGCCATACTTTTCAAAACACAGCAATGCAATCATTAGATACTGTCATTACGCATTTTTTAATAGAAAAATTGATTCAAAGCTGGTTCTAAAGCTATGTCCTCCTAGAGCCTTAGTCTTAGACAAGCTCACTACCGCTAGGTCAAGTCATATCTCGTGTGGTACTTAGCTGATAAAAAGCTTTAAAGCTATTCTCGCGAAGGTCGTGCGACATGAATCTGCAAATATAACCGGCTTTGGTGGCGTGTCACGTAAAACTTTTAAGTATAATTCCAAGTAGGTACTTTAATGTTTTTTTTCTATAAAGAAAACCATCGAATTCACTGCTAATTATAGTAATTATGAATTGATTTTGGTGGTCCCATATAAATTTTACTTAAATTAATAATCTTCTCCTAATCTTCAGTTATTTTTTTATGTACTTTATGTTAATCCTGTATCTCGCCATTATTTCCCTTTCTCTTTTGTACAATACGTGTTGTGCCGTGTCAAATAAATATTTTAAGAGTAGTAGAGTTCTCTGTGATAGAGCTTGTCCGGGGAAGGACTACCACCATACCTATTTCTGCCGCCAAGCAGTAATGCTCGCATTGCTGTGTTCCGGTGCGAAGGGTATGGTTTCCGGTGAAATTACTGGCACATGAGGCTTTCGATCTTAGCCTCAAGGTGGCAACCCGCGAGTGATACCTCTGGTATTGCAAGCGTCCATAGGCTGCGGTAACCGCTTACCATCTTGTGGGCCGTACGCTTGGTTACCACATCAGTTGTATAAAAAAAAAAAAAATTCAATCATATATCATTCATTTTCATTCATTCATTCATTCATTCTCTAGCTCTCTAGTTTGAAGTTTTTGTTTTTTCTAAAGCTTTGCAAACCTATAGTGAATTCGTTCAAGATCATAAAGTTATTAACAAAATTCTACATTACCCAGTAAACGTAAACCAGTTGTTACAAATATGTTGTTTATCAGTTTTAAAACTTTGTAAATCACACCATAGAATTATTAATTGGTTAATTATATCTGCTGTCAATTATGTGAATTTTCCAATTAACTCTCACAATATTCCAATATTATAGGTAAACAAAGCAAAGCCGACCTATTCTCGGAATACAATATTTTGCAAGGCATCCACCTTTGACATAAGCGTAGCGATAAGCAAATTAATAAAAGCGCACGTGCGTAGCTGGCTAAGTGGTACCTAACAGATCAATAATGTTAAACACTGTTTCGCGTAGTCACCTATAGCCAGTGGCAAGGTCACGTTAAGCAGTCGGTCCGGCAAAGTTAGGGCATGATAGAGGCCTTCGGGCGGCTTAGAAACTTTGTCACCAGAGTTGGTCACTGTTCGTATGAATGAACTTACCTATTTTAATGAATGAATGAAAGAACAAATGAATGAAGACTTTCGGACTCGCAGCTCAGCTACTATGCTCAATTGGTTGTGCCGTGCGTCTTTTAGTTTCCTTCTACACAACTAAGGTACCAAACGCCTCCAAGGTACCTCAGACTCACGCGCCAAGGCACAACTACTATGCCCAACTGTTTAAGTCGTAGAAAACGAAGGATTTATTAGTATATATTATAATAAAAAAAAATATCTATCAATGAACTAAGTATATGTATAAGGTCATTCATTATCAACCTGAAAAACTTAAGGGGTAGGTTCCACACATAAAAAAAATACTTTTACTTCTTTTTTTTTCTAAACGTTTTTTTTATATTAAAAAAAAAAATGTTTCGTAATTCTGCTTAATAATTAGTTATCCTTGTTAGAAATCGAAAAGGCAGCGCTCGGCACGTGTCAGTGACCCGCGCGTCCTTGACCGCTACGGGGCGCGCACACTCGAATATTTCATTACTACGTCGCTTAACTCGATTCCCAACAATGATAAATAATAATTGATCGGAAAAACGTAATCGATTTTTTTTTGTTTACTTGGGATTTTTAAGACAAATATACATTTAAAAAAAAATATAGGTACATATATTTTTTTTTTATGTGTGGAACCTATCCCCTAGGTTTGTCAGGTTGATAATGAATGACCCTGTATATCAGTCATCTAGTAGTAAACACAGCTCTGTTTAACAGCAGTTATCTTGGGGCTAGATGATGTTGTGTGGATTGTCCAGTATTATTTATTTATCTAGTAAGGTTTGCGCTGTGCTTACCGCTTACGCTTAGCGCTTCTCTTCTGTTATGTCCGATCCCTGACTCTTGAACGTAGTGGGTATCGGTCCGTGCTCAAGAACCCTGACTGTATCTGCTGGCAGACAAGGTTGATTGCACTGAAGATCTGTCGAGGTCAAGTGCGAACAATTTTATATTCTAAAATTGTTGCGGTAAAGTGCAATTTAGTGTTGAAAGTTGTGCTTGAATAGTTTTTAATCTCTACCGCTTATTGTATTTTCGTAAAATTAAAGTCACTACGGATGTGACAGATTGGGATGTTTTTTTTTTTTTTTTACACAACCTAACAACTTTGAAAAGCCGGGACTGCTTATTGTGCCCTCAGAATAACGGGAGAGCTCTGTTGAAATTGGCACTGGCGTTCACCCCTCCAAATGTTGACTACGCGGAACAGTGCTTCATTGATCTGTTAGTATATGCATTATATATATATATAAATAATATTTAATAACATAATGATAAACCATTATATTATAATTAACAAAATAAAATATGTTCATAATTACATTATAATATTAATAAAGCCTTTATTCTGAATCATGTACTTAGAACAAATTTTTCAAAAATATTTTATGCTGCTTAGATTAGGTCTCTTAATTTAGTGTGCCTATTGACAAAGGCCTGCTCTAGCTCTTTCCAATGAAGTCTGTCTGATCCCGCCCTTTAATTTAAAGGACCGGCTGGTAATTTTATTTCATCCTCCCATCGCTTGTATGTATTATTTCATAATTACATTACATTACAAAATATACAAAATACATATGACATAGCCATCTAATTATACAACAAAATTGTATTTTGTTTTTGTTATGAACAAGCTAGCCAGCTAAGTCACTAGCGCTCCACGTAGTCAGTGAAAAATATTAAATCTAATCTCACCGTGCCACTGATGGAAATATCTGGAGCTATTTAAATTAGCCACCGAAGCTTAGTCATCAAGATGTAATGTACCGGGTAAACGGGCCCCCTGCTATTGTGGAGCCGGCATCAGGCTGGGCTCTGATTGCAACCGTCCGCGTCGGCTCTTATGCATTTAAATGGCACGGGCTATCAACGCGCCGGGGAATAGAATTACCACGTTAGAAATTACCTTTCTTATTTTTTGCAACAGGTTTATTTTCTCTTGGAGTAGATAACTTTTTTATATCACATAGGTAGGATTCGATGAAACTCGAATAGACGCTATTCTTCTTCTTTTGTTTTATGGCCTCTGTGGCTAGTTTGCCACAATTTTGCCAGTGTCAAGTGTATTAGTTTGATTGTCGCTTAGCAACGTAAACAAACGAAATTTGGAAAGAAACGATGACTTTTCTTTCAAAATTCTCCTGGAAAGCCTTTGACTAAATTACCAACCAACATTACCCCTCCATTTCAATTACTAACACTTGTGCTAAGTAAACAAGTTAAATTGGATAAACTGCCACCAAATTTACGCAATAAAACTTAAAATAACACAAGAAAAATAATTAAAATGGGAAGACCCATGTCGTTTTGACAAGATAGCCAAAGACAATCAGGCGCTATTCTCCGAGTAAATTGAGTAAATCGTAGTTGTTCGCAAGTAAACTGACAGTTTCCTTGTATTTGACATTTATTTTATTTTGCGGAATATATATTTCAAAAGTTCAAAACTCGAATAGACACTATTCTACGATTAATTTGTAATTTGACACTTTTTATTACGCAGAATAGTTATTTCAGATGCTTGTCGAATCCAGCTTTAGAAGGTACGGCCAACCTGATGGTAAGCGGTTACCGTAGCGTTTTGTCGTATTGCAATAGTAGAGATATGCACTAGAAGCCACATATGCCAGTCGATGGGGGTGATCGGGAAAAAACTTCCTATCGGTCCCCAGTGGGGGCGAGACGTGGGGGTCGTTGGGAATTACCCGTAATTTCACCGGCAAACTGCAAACTAGAACACAGCAATGCAAATATTACTGCTGCGCTCGTGAAGTGCGCTCGTGACGTAGCTGGCTAAGTTGTTCTTAACAGATCAACGAAGTTAGCACTGTTCCGCATGGTCATCATTTGGATGGGTGACCGCCAGTGGCAATTTCAACTGAGTGCTCCCGTGCTTCGGAGGGCACGTTAAGCAGTCGGTCCCGGCTTTTTCAAAGTTGTTAGGCCACGACAGAGGCCTTCGGGCGGCCTAGAAACTCTGTCACCAGAGTGAGCCACTGACTCATACGAACGAAGGAACTGCTTTGCGACATGCATTTAAGAGTAGTAGAGTTCTCTGTGAAATAGCTCGTCAGGGGAAGGACTACCACCATACCTATTTCTGCCGCCAAGCAGTAATGCTCGCATTGCTGTGTTCCGGTGTGAAGGGTATGGTTTCCGGTGAAATTACTGGCACATGAGACTTTCGATCTTAGCCTCAAGGTGGCAACCCGCGAGTGATACCTCTAGTATTGCAAGCGTCCATAGGCTGCGGTAACCGCTTACCATCTTGTGGGCCGTACGCTTGGTTGCCACTTCAGTTGTATAAAAAAAAAAAAAATGCATAGCTAATGTACTTACTCATTCAAGCTCTTACTCCAAAAAACTCCAAACTTGACATTGAATTTGTATTATCCTAACCGTTTATTCCACCGGGAGCATTAGTCTCTTATTTCGTTAGTTATGTACACTGGAGCTTTACTATGAAAGGAGATCATTGAAAAAAAGCTGGAAACCCAGACAAATTTACTGTCTGATTATTCTAGTCTGGGGCACGTGGATCTGGCGTAAATTAACCTCGGCCACTGACTCATACGAACTTACTTACTTACCTTGAAGAAGTTTTAAAGAGGATTAAGGAGTGTGATTTTATTGATTAAAACTATTTGAATTTGAATTTGAATTTAACGTCACCTGTTTTTCCACCAGGTTTTTATAGGGCATATACCGGTTGGACTCACCGGGGTCGATGACACTAATTCACATTAGGTAGGTAGCAAATGTGCATAATGGCCTACAATTCGGAAGTGGTTAGCGCAGCCTAATAGGCGCTTGGAATTCCAATGGTATCACTCGCGCGTTGCTATTTGGAGCCATAAAGATGAAAATCTTTTTACCTGTAACTATAATTCACTCACACCCTTTGATCTGATAAAGAAGTTTGGTAGTAATTCCCCGGATGAGCTCTATAACAAAAAGCTCTACTATAGCTAATTCTTCTAACTTCAACCAGACATAATGCACACATAAATAACCTTTATTTTTAAGGGACAAAATACTACATCGCCGTAACACAGTTTTTTCGAAATAAAATGATTTCATTTGCCTGAAGTGTGGTTGTTTTATCTACCAATCCGCATTGGGTCCGCGTGGTGGATTAAGACCCAAATACTCTCGCCCGAGAGTATGCCAGTGTCCAGCAGTGGGAACATAAGAAGGCTGTCATAATGATGATGTGGTTGTTTATATGTTCTTAAAACTATTGTTTCACAAATTCACTGTAGACACAGCATGCAAAATTAACAATGAAGTTTAAAGATTCTTGATATCAACATTATACATGATGAATAGAGTAACAAAAAACAATTGTTGCGGCAACGCGACTAAGGACGTGAAAACCTATCGTATTTTGTGCTTTGTTTAATTATTACCGACCAAGAGGCTCTCAGGCAATTTATTTACTACGCCCAATTAAAATTGAACACTGACTCATACGAACTTACTTTTATACATAAAGCTTATTCACATGAGGACAGTTTATGTTTTTTGCCGCATCGTCGTTTTTCACGATACGTGTTTTTCTTTTTGAAGACGATAACGGTTTTAAATGGCCGTGTTCACACGAATAAAACCGAGAACACTTTTTATTCTTTCGTTTTTTTTTGACGAATCGTCAGTGACGCGCATTGTGAATAAACCGTTACTATTTTTAATGTTTTGTCAACAACAAAGCAGGTAGGTAGGTACTAATATAGGTATAAAAAAACTATATATGTGTTGTATTAAGTATATAACAGTCATCTAGTACCCATAATACAGCTCTGTTTAACAGCTGCTTACCTTGGGGCTAGATGATGCTGTGTGGATTGTCCAGCATTATTTATTTATTAATATCCTGTTCTGTGATTGCAGTAAAAAAAGGTAAAAATCTGTTTAGCCAATAATCCGTCCTGATTCCAAATTAAGTAGATATGTCTTGTTGCTATTGAGCTTGAAACTCCTTTATTTCTATAAATATACGCAATATGCATATTGCTGGTTTCAAAGCCTCCTATTACATTCATAGATATTGTCTAGCACTATCGTTGCCAACTACGTCGCAGGTGGGGCCCATTTGTTACTGTTCCAGTAATTCCTGTTCCCCGTCACCCTATTGTTACTCCGTAAAACAAAGTACCGAGGATGTTCGGATGCTCCACCGTACATTGTAAGTGGCTTATAATTTATCTCGTGGAAGTACTGCTTTTAATACTTGAGAGGAAACGTAGGCGGCTTTGCCAAACGTAATCCTTTATTTCCATTCTGGAATTTTTGGATAAATAAATGAACAACAGTAGTATTATTTCATAATCTCAAGGTCTCTTCCTAAGGTCGTGGGTTCATACCTAGTCGTGCACCAATTAAATAATCTATTAGAATAAAACGTGTGTAATGCCAGTGCTCTCATACGGTGAAGGAAAATAATTTGAGGAAACCGGCATGTCCAAGATCTATAATTTGAAAGACATGCGCCATCTACCAATCTGGATTGGGTCCGCGTGGATAAAGACCCAATAACTCTCGCCAGAGAGAGTAGGCGAAGTGCCCCAGCAGTGGGACCAATTACAAAAGAAGACCAAGTCAGTTATCTGGCTCCTTAGTACTTACAAGCTATACTTATTTTGGGGCTAGATAAAGCTGTGTATTAATGTTCGCGAATGAAGTCGCGGTCAACCGCTAATATTTAATATTTAATTACAATCTAATATTTAAACTGTGAACAATACTCATTGTTATCTAGGGTCACTTAATATTTAGTCTAGAGCACTTATGGCTTTCTCCAACTCAAATTATAAATTCTTGAATGGCCGCAAGCGTTAGTGTTTTGATGAAAAACAATATGACACAACTCAAAGGTTCCTAAGACTGCGAGACACTAGACACATCGGAGTCTAGTCTAGACTCCCGTCCCGTCAGAATCAGATTCAGAATGGGCGGTCTTATCGCTAGTAGTAATCTCTACCACACCACCTTTGGCTGGATATGACTGAAACTGATAATAGGGTTTTGTGGTGTTATTAGATATTAAATGAATATTTTAATAATTTGAGTATTAGTGATTTGATAAAGAAAATGTCGGACATTATAATAATAACTAACAAAATATAAGCGTGATTAGACAAACTTTATTTCTGCTAGTCTGTTCATTAAAGGAACCGTCGTCAGGTGACTTTTATGTCGTTGGCATAAGAACCAAAATCGATTGGTTTACGATGGTTCTCTTTTCGAATATGCTCTACATTAATATAAACATTTATTTCTTGTATTTTATTCTCTATTCAAATATTTTGAGTTTGTTCATTTGTTGAAATGAAATTTATTTATTTGCTTGAAGTATGGTATAAGGTATTAGGTTTTGCTATTTGTTTTGAAATGTCTCACACACTTCGTCTGTTAATAGATTAACGCGCACAACACACAGCGGGCGGGCGCGGGTCGGGTCAGATCCGCCGCGGGTGTTTTTTGTTTTAATTTGTATGGACGACAAGGATGACAACACACTGAACCCGGGAGCGGCTGTCGCGCTTCACCCGACCCGCGCCCGCGTTCAGTGTGTTGTCATCCTTGACTTCAGTACAAATACAACAAAAAACAGGCTAGTATCAGTAGTCCGGTTAGTTTGTCCGATGATCGGACTGATGAGACTTTGTCGGCTCAGTAGTTCGGTGATTTAAATCCTCGGACTACTGAGACTTTTTGTCCGTTAGTGACTGTCGGTCAAAAAGTTTCTAAGTATGACTTATTCCCATCTTCCAACTTAGCTTTCCACCATAAGTTGGAAGTCTACAGATCTACTTTTCCACCCAGATCGAAATTAGTAGGTTAGGTTATGTTAGGTTAGTGAAAAACCACGCGCGAGACGAGCGAGCGAAGCGAGCGTGCCGCGGGAGCGGCCGTCGAAGCGCCAGAAATATAGTATAGCTACTAACAGTCACTAACGGACAAAAAGTCTCAGTAGTCCGAGGATTTAAATCACCGAACTACTGAGCCGACAAAGTCTCATCAGTCCGATCATCGGACAAACTAACCGGACTACTGATACTAGCCCCAAAAAACACCCGCGGCGGATCTGCCGCGGGCCCGCGCCCGCGTTCTGTGTGTGTTGCCTCTTGTCTGTCAAGACCCACGGAGAAGGCTAGTGGATAATATGTTCGATATGTCAACTAGCCTTCTAAAGGCTAGTTGAAGTTGCGCATTTTGAGCTTTGAAATAACGGCACTAATGCGATTTGCCTCCTATGCTGGTCTAATTGTAGTGGGAATATCACAAAGATATAACTAACAGAATTTCAGATGTATATTAGGAACATAAAATATGAGATAAACAAGGATAACTTCGGTCTGTGCGGAACAGACAAGGGGGCGCTTAGGATAATCTCTCTCAATTATTATTATAATGATCTTAGGGCAAATATTCGTTACAGGTTTTCAGTTACTTACCTAATATTTGTTTTTTTTTTACTTAGTTACTTTGTTTTCATGAAAAGTAAATATAAATAATAATGCTGGACAATCCACACAGCATCATCTAGCCCCAAAGTAAGCTGCTGTTAAACAGAGCTGTATTATGGGTACTAGATGACTGATATATATTTAATACAATACAATACATAGATAGATATTTTTTATTATATATAGAAAATACCCAGAACACCCGGAACAAATAATTGTAGATCGTACAAACATTTGTTCCGAGACGGGAATCGAACCCGCAACCTCTACGCCGCAGGCGGACCTGCGCCCGCTGCGCCACATCGGTCGTCAGAAAGTGTTTTAGTGAATTAAGTAATTTTAAACTATTAGAACCTATGATTAGGGTAGCACTGGTATATTACTCTGAAATTAAGCATTAATTCACCCGTGAACATATGAAAGCCGAGGTCAAAGTCAGGTCCTTAGCCAAATAAGACGAAATCGCTGAGCTCTCACCGCAAATTGTTTTACGAGCCGAGCCGCCAATGTTTAACACACGACTAGAATTTAGCTAATAACTTAAGCCTGAATATAAAATGCAATTATGAAACGTAACTTTATTATTTTGAAAATTTGTTTACAGCATAGTCAAAAACAATTTGCATCTTTGCCCTGTAGCAAGAACATAGCGCTTTGGCTTAGCTGGAGTCAGTCTGTAAAACCTAAGATTAACAAATTTTCAAAATAATAAAGTAATTATACATTGCATTTTATATCCAGACTTCAGTTTTTAGCCCCAAAGCATAAACAAACGTAACTTTGTTGAATTAAAGTTGAAATTTGAATGCACCTATGATGGCCGCAGGGTTTAGCATAGAAAATCTCAGTATTTTGCCTGTTTCAAAAAAAAAAATATGTTTAATTTAAAAAATGAGCATCTACGAAGTTAAGCTATGTTTCCAGAAGTTCATTTGAATGTTTGAGCGCCAGTGGCATCATCAGCTGAGCGCTTTCTATGCTTCGGAGGGCACGTTAAATGGTCAATTCCGGCTAATAATTGTCGCTAAGCCATTACGGAGGCCTAGTGCAGCCTATAAGTTTCGTCATCAGAGTTAGCCACTGACTCATGAACTTACTTACTTTTACCGTTACTCTGTTGCCCGTACATTTGGAATATTTTAGTTGGTTCTAGCATTTTTCAGGAATGGTTGGGTCTCTAGTACTCTCAAGAGCACCAATCAAGATTTTGAAAATGCAGCCTTACGAGTATGCGAAAACATTATTAAAAATATTGCAAGGATGCTTAGGTTATGCGAATTTCCGTTCCGCTAGTTGGTTGGCAACAATCGTTTGCTTTCGTACCTCGCCACAAATATTCAAACAAATAAATATTTTTGTCTGAGGTGATGATAATTCTAATAGTTATTACAATAATTGTCACCGTAACTGCAAGAGTTTTTAATATGTTTGTAAGTTTGTATGTTTGATACTCTTTTGAGCTTTCATTGTTGAACCGATTGATGTAAATCAGATTGTAGTCTTAGATAAGCCTCCATTATGCACGGGGCACTCCCGGGGCGGAAACTAGTCTCAAAATAATGCATTTTTTTGTTTTTATTTCGAGTAAAATAGAACAGACGTCCAGCTCAACTTGACAACATCAAAAACCCCCAGGTGAGACAAAGAATTTACCTCAAAACCAAGCAAACAAAATTAGTATTAAATTAACTAAAGGGCCATATTTGACAGAAAACTGACGATTCTCAAGAAAAAGGAGGGAGTAATTGGAATCGTGCCCTGAGGGAAATCTCAGGGCTCGTAATGAGGCCAGTCCAATGTCAAATTTCATGTTAGAAATTGAAGTCTTGTGGTGGAATCTTGTGAAACGAGAGATTGTTACTTTGAACCTGAAATCTTATGATGTCACACGTAAAACTTTTTTGGCGTTGACTTTGAAATAACGTATTTTCAACCATATTTCAATGCGATAGCTATCTTTTTGCCACAGATTACCAGTACGTGGTTCTGTGTGTTTTCGCTAAATTACAGATCATCAATTTACGGCAGCAATTTTCTAAGAAATCTAACAAAAGTTTACAAAAGTTTGAGTATTCTATACAAAAGGTTAAATATGGCTCGTCGTGGAACTTTCAGGCGAGAATTGTAAACTTCAACAGTGCTTTCCTAATAAAACTAATGAATGAACACATATAATAAGAAATATCTATCTATGCATTGTACTGTATTAAATATATTATCATTCATCTAATACCCATAACACAAGCTCTGCTTAGCTTGGGGCTAGATAATATATATAATATATTGCTGTGTTATTGATTATAGTGCGCCTAAGTAGTTCCAATCGTGGGAATACTAGTAAGGCCGGTCATGATGATGATGTTAAATAAAAACCAACAAGCATTTTCCAGGCTTTTTACTGTGCTTATAAATACCTAATCATGAACCTTTTGGTCAGTGGAGTACGGTGCACGCACTATTTAACTGAGTAGCGCGTGTGCCACGCAAATATTTACAATCCTGATTTAACGGGCGCCCAGAAACGGACGCTAGACGGTCTGTCGACTTCAATAAAATAATTGTTTTAATATTTAATTTTTAGGAATACAATTCAAAGGGTTAGTGTTTCAATCCCCTTAGCACAACTCTATACAGGGTCATTCATTATCAACCTGACAAACTTAAGGGATAGATTCAGCACATTAAAAAAAATATTTTTTTATATTTAATTATAACCCATATTTTTTTTTTAATGTATATTTTGTCTTAAAAATCTCAAGTAAACAAAAAAAAATCGATTACGTTTTTCCGCTCAATTATTATTTATCATTGTTGGGAATCGAGTTAAGCGACGTAATAAAAAAAAACGTTCAGAAAAAAAAAATACATACATACAAGTATTTTATTTTTATGTGTGGAACCTACCCCTTAAGTTTGTCAGGTTGATAATGAATGACCTTATATATTTATTTTTATAAAACTAAAGACGCAACCAAGGCCCACTTGATGGTAAGCGGTTACTGTAGCCTATGAACGTTTACAAAACCAGAGGTATCACTCACGGGTTGCTACCCTGAGACGTTGATCGAAAGTTTCATGTGCCTGTAATTTTACTGGAAACCATACCCTTCCGACCGGAATAAAGCAATGCAAGCATTACTGCTTGGCGGCACAAATAGGTATGGTAGTACTTACGAGCTCTATCACAAAGAACTCTTACTCTTATTTGAATTGGCGTGTTTGAAGTCAATTCAAATGAGTTTTAGGTGGTTTGCTCATTACGTCACTTCATGCATCTTAATGCATGAAGTGACGTGACTTGAATCAACACCGGAAAATCTATTATAAGTCAATACTGATACCTGATACCTGGTGGTAGGACTTTTCAGCAAGAGTCTGTCTTGGTGGGTACCACCATAGTGTCAGATATTCTATCTCTAAGCAGTAGTGTGCAAGCATTACTGTATTTGGTTTGAAGGGCACTGTAGCAAGTGAAATTACTGGGCGAAAGAGACTTAACAACATTGTCTCGAGGTGATAAGCGCAGTGCAGTGCCACGCAAACACTTTAAGCATTGGGTGGCACTGCATCTGTAATAGTCAGGCGTGGTGCTTAACATCAGGTGGGCGCCTAGATTGTCTTGTTATTTGATGACATAAAAAAAACTGTTAGTTCTATTAATTGATCACTTTGCGAGCGTGTAGAGCAAAGTGTTCGTTAAATGGAAATAGAACCACCATCTATTAAATTTACAAGATAGTATTTTGTTGTTTGTGAAGTTGCATCACTTGATTTTATAATGGGCAAACCCACAGGAGAACAAACTGCCATTATAATTGACTGAGAAAACGAAGCAAGCAAAACGTTTCTGCTTCAGGTTGGTACTCTTCTACAGGTCGTATTTTAGAACGAATCCATTGTTTTTTTTAAAGAAGTATCAGTAAAAGTAAGAACGTTCGTATGAGTGGTCAACTCTGGTGAAGTGGTGACAGAGTTTCTAGGCCGCCCGAAGACCAGAGGTCTTGGCCATGGCCTAAAAACTTTGAAAAAGCCAGGACCGATGCTTAACGTGCTTCCCGAAGCATGAGGAGCGCTCAGTTAAAACTGCCACGGGCGGTCACCCATCGAAATGGTTACTACGCGGCACAGTGTTTAACTTCGTTGATCTGTTAGAACAACTTAGCCAGCTACGTCACGAGCGCTCCTAAAGAAGTATCTGTGAAAGTTCTAAAAGCACGTAAAGGAAGAATTTTCTTTGTTGAAAATTTTTCTGTATAAAACTGTAACGAATAAGTGAAACTAGTGTACCTATTACTCGGTATTTGGCGTAGAAAATAAAATGAAACTGTATTTCGTGTAGTATAGCCACGTAGTAAGCGTACGCGAGACCCACCACCCGTAAAACACCTTTGATACCAGTAGCTTTTGACGTCCCGACTAGCGAAACGTATTTTATTTCTACCTGACGTCACAGAACAGATATTAGTACTACGTACAGAATGGCCACTCTACACCTCCCACCGGTTCGACACCCTATCACGACGAGAGAGACGAGTTCATGGGTTTCCTTATAGGTGCTGAAGCAAAGAATCATTAAAGACCGTTTACTTTATTTTTGTATAGTTGCTCTGTCCACTCTAGCGTCATAGTTTGAGATTGCTCCAAGCTAAGCATCAACATAGTTTAAGTGGTTTGCTGATTTTTACCCTAAGGCGCATGTTACACGTAAAATATTTACTGTGATCCGTCAGTAAATACTGATGCATTGGTATTTACTGACGGATCATAGTAAATACTTTACGTGTAGTACTAGATGTATTTACTGTACGTGTAACTAGCGTACTGATGGATGACAGCATTTACTGATGGGTTTCTTGATATCTTGTTTACGTATTGACGAAACATGTGTACCTTTCTCTTTGTAGGTACAAATATTTTGACCATCGTTTTCTTTTAGCTTTTTATTAAACCATTTGCTAAAATCATAACCACACGAGCTTTATTTTTAGCTTTGAGTCCAATTTAACGTGTATTTAGCAAGAAACCGGACTAAATACTGATGTGATAAATACTGTACGTATGTCTTGTGTATTATTCCATCAGTAAATACTAATAATAATGTAATACATGACAGAGGTCTTCGGCCGGCCTAGAAACTCTGTCACCAGAGTTGGCCACTGACTCATACGAACTTGCTTAATTTTTTAGTAAAAACTGACGTCTATCAGTAAATACTGTAATGATGGATCACAGTAGAGGTTGCGGGTTTGATTCCCGCCTCGGAACAAATGTTTGTACGATCTACAAATATTCGTTCCGGGTGTTCTGGGTATTTTATTGTATTAAATATCATCAGTGATCTAGTACCCATAATACAGCTCTTTTTAACAGCAGCTTACCTTGGGGCTAGATGATGCTGTGTGGATTGTCCAGCATTATTTAGTTATTTATTTATGGTGGTGCTGTGGGTGAGTGCCCGATTGAAAAACAAGAGTTCACGGGTTCAATACTCGCCACGGAACCAATGTTTACGTGATCTGAAACTATTTTTTATATAATGCATGCCGGTTTCCTCACGATATTTCCTTCACCGTATGAGAGCACTGGCATTGCGCGCATACATTTTTCGAACAGAAAAATCCATTGGTGCTCGCCCGGGTTTGAACCCACGTCTTTGATCGGAATGCGGGGTCACTACCAGTAGACCACCGGTGCTCTAATTTATTCATACCTCTAACAAACAAAACTTATTACAAACGTTATTTTTATTTCTCCGTAAAAATGGATAAGTAGAACGAGCCTGCTAACGTAGCAATTGTAGGTCAGCTGGAACTGATGGTACCTATTGTGTTATTCTAAAGTTTTTAGAGTTCCGCCCGCAACAGGAAAAAACTAAACCCTTTTAAATTAAGATTACTTTGTTGTCTGGCTGTTTGTCACGAGCCCTTTTTCTCTTTTCTCAAGAACGGCTAAAGATATCAACTTGAAATTTATACTAAATTTATAAAGGTCTTTGAACTTACTTCGCCATTATTAAATAAAGCTTTTAACTTAATGAATTTAGAAAATAATAGTAATGAATGTTTAAATTTTGTATAGTAACTAAAAAACCTTGCTTGGCTAATTTATTTTTATAGCACTCTAGTTGCCTATTTTTGATGCTAAGCGGTTACTGTAGACTATGTACGCTTGCAATATTAGAGATAACACATGCGGGATGCCACCCTGAGACGTTAGATCTAAAGTCTCATGTGCCTGTAATTTTACTGAAAACCATCAAACCGGAGCACAGCAATGCCAGCATTACTGCTTGGCGGCAGATATAGCGTATTAAAAAACAAATTTATTTTAATAAGTTCGTATGAGTCAGTGGTCAGCTCTGGTGACAGAGATTTTATGCCGATCGAAGGATTCTGTCATGGCCTACTAACTTTGAAAAAGCCGGGACCGACTGCTTAACGTGCCCTCCGAAGCACGGGAAATTGCCACTGTCGGTCTCATGCAAATAAAAAAAATAGTGACTACGCGGAACAGTGCTTAATTTCGTTGATTTGCTAAGAACAACTTAGCCAGCCTCGTCACGAGCACTCCATTTATTTGTCAAAAAAAAATATACGAATGAACAACACCATATTTTACTAAGCATTAGAGCCATGTAAATACAATATATCAAGTGAACATCTAAACTCTCGTAGCTGCGTAGCAACTCGTAGCGCTACGGTATTGCTACGAAACAATGAACGTAGCTCGGGAGCAGAAACAATATTAAATTTTATATTCACATTAGGTTTTAAAGCCTACACTTTAATCCTACTAACTATAACAATAGCAAGAGTCATGCCAAAAATGCGATAGGAACCTAGCCGGTGTTGTTGCCAGTTCTTTTACGGCATTAGAAAAAATTTCTAGCTCGTAAGATGTTTAAAAAGTGATCCTTGTGATTTTTATGAATAAAGCCTTTTTTTTATTTCACAATATTGGTTCTTTCACCAACTATCATTGGTAATTTCAAAGTCACCTTATATCAACCAGGTCACAGACCTCAAGATGAAGAATACCGTATCAAAAACTTCGAAATAAACTACTATATAAAACAAATATTAATAGATATATAGATTCATAGATAATGCAAACAATTTATCCGTGAAAATCAACGCGTGAAATACACATTTTCAGTAGACACGCAAAAAGTAATTTAACTGAAATCACTTTCATTTTGCAGGAACGTGATTTCTACTAAGTTACTTTTTGTAGAGGCTTGCTTTTAACAATTGTAATGTCAAAGCACTAACAAAATTAGCAACTTTCAGTCGATACGTAGTTTAGTTCGCACAGCGGATCTAGGCTTCCGTGAAGTTAGCCGTTTGTGATGCTCAATTTAGTTTGAAAAAGCTCCATTGCGCATCGAAACGGCTAATTTCACGACGGCCGAGATCCGTTGTGAGAACTGTACGTCTATAAGCAACATTTTTTTATATCTTTCTTCATCTACCCATGCATTATTATTTCAGCCGATAGACCACTGCTGCCATGGCGCTCTTTGGGCTCTACTTTCAACGGGTTTTGAGCAAAGTCAAAGTCATAGTCAAAGTCAAAGACTTGAAATACTAATTTTTGTGATCACTGTATTTCATATCTAAGTAAATTTAATTCTTTTTGAGAACTATATGTCTAAAACCGTAAAGGCTTTCGATTACTTTGATCCCCGAGGCACACAGCCTTTCTCACTTCTCTACCTCATGACGTATCTATAATACGACGACGACCAATGTGGCGCGGTGGGCGAAGGTCCGCCTGCGACGCAGAGGTTGCGGGTTCGATTCCCGCCTTGGGACAAATGTCTGCAAATATTTGTTCCGGGTGTTCTGGGTGTTTTCTATGTATAATAAAAAATATCTATCTATGTATTGTATTGTATTAAATATATATCAGTCATCTAGTACCCATAATACAGCTCTGTTTAACAGCAGCTTACCTTGGGCTAGATGATGCTGTGTGGATTGTCCAGCATTATTTATTTATTTATTTATTTATTTATACGTAGATCTTTGGAAATGTTAAGGTAATGACAAGACACAATTAGCAAAAACCTTACATGTTCTTAAAAAAATAGGCTTCCATTTATGCTGTCTGAATAATTTTTTTAATACCATTTTTTTTAAAAACGATTTTAATCATAAAAAATCTTACTAAAAAAGGAACATCTTATTAAAACAAGTGAGGTAACTTACAATTATGTGTGTAATGCTATATTCCTAACAGTAAAGTTGGTTCTATGTTATCGCGTATCTAGGCGAAATATTGCATAAATCAGATTTTTTTATTTAAACAAAAAATTATAAAATTCTTGTGACAAGTACTTAATTTAGCCACTCTCTGGTTTTATATTATAGTAAAAATCACGAATCATCAAAAAAAAGTTTACTAACCAAAAAAGCGCTCTTTTTATGCCACTATCGGACGCTTATCCTTTGGTGACTGCGTAAAACGTTGCTTAGCATTGATATTCAAATTTAAAAGATATATTAATTCTGTGTACTTAAGCTATTGTTGTTATCGTTGCGACCGCTATTCAAGATTTCAAGATTTCAAGATATTTATTTGCACAAATAAGTGTTACAAAAGGTCTTAAAAGTAATATGGCACTTAGAACTTATTTGCCCTTTTCAGGGCAAATTTATTATTTATTCATATATTATTCATATATTCACTAAACACCGGAGAAACCACTTGTTTAAATTTATTTATTTATTTAATAAGTGTGTTTGCCTTGCAAGCGATTGCCGCATACTTCCTTTGACTTGTGATACACAGCGGTCAAACCAAACACCCGATCCAGACACTCCAACTCTAGAATACAGTACAAAGGTTTGGCAAATAAACTTGCTTTTACCACAGATAACTTAATAAGAACTGGTAGGTACTTTTACTAACTTTTCACGTGCAAGACCCGAAAGTGCAACTAACTTGGCGCAAACTCTCAGTAGTCGTTCGCGCGCCGCGCTGGGCGGACGTCATGCCGCCGTGAAAATGCGTCCGATCCTCATAATATACTTCGCGACTCTGGTGCATTGTTACAGGAGTGATGTGGGGAAAGTGAGACACGGCCGTGCACTGATTAGGCATGGGAGGTCGCGAGTGCATTTCGCGAGATTGCACGCGCGGTCGCGAGATCTCGTCGCGCAAATCGAGGCGGAAAGGAGCAGTGAGTTAGGTATGTTTTTAAAAATTATATAAAAAGTTTTTTTATTTCTGCTATCAAATCCCTTACTTAATAATTTTGAGTAAGACTTCACGCTTTACAAATAAGGTTTTAGTTTAAATTAGTTTGGTTCCTGATTGCAATGTAATGTTATTAATAAAAAATAAATATGATAAATATTTTGAACATCAATAACTAAAGTACATTTTCTAATATTAAAACACTACAAAATTAACCATAGATGTACTTTCACATAAGTATCCCATGCTCTTGATAATGTGATTTTAAGTAACAACGAAAAACAAAGCGATGAAAACAAAATGGTAAATAACCGTTTACAGACTTTGTACCAGCAGCTAATTATTATGTTACACTAGACATGAATATATGATTATATACTCGTAAATGTGGTTAATCTAGCCGATTCCCACTGTCACTGAAAAAAGTTGTAAGGCCATTACGGAGGCCTTCCGGCGGCCTATCCCGTCACCAGAGTTGGCCACTGACTCATACAAACTTACTTACTGAGGAAATGAAGCATTATAAAAAAACATGAATGTTATTACGGAAATCAGATAGTTTTCACAAAATAATATATGTATCATTAATTTTTGGATGGTGTAGGAATTCAAAATAATTTGAAATACAATACCTAGATATTTTTTATTATACATAGAAAATACACCCGCAACAAATATTTGCAGATCGTACAAACATTTGTTCCGAGGCGGGAATCGAACTCGCAACCTCCGCGCCGCAGGCGGACCTTCACCTGCCGCGCCACTCGGTCGTCAATTGTTGTTGTTGGAGTTTGTTGGATTACGCTATTTAAATTAGTTATATTTGATAAAATTATCTAAGTATCATTGTTTCCTTAATATAAATAAATAAATAAACAATATACATGAAACAATTATTGAGACATTAAAAAAAAACTTATTAAAAATGTGTTATTTCTGATTAGCACTAACATTTTTTTATAGTAAATCGTTTGAATATACGAATTTAATCATTGGCCTTTTTACTTCTTACCAGAGTTGGCCACTTACTCATACGAACTTACTTTACCTTAAAACATTTTTAAATGTTAAGATAAGTACGTTGTGCTTCGAAGTTGCATCATTAGGTATTTGGGTCGCCTTTGAAAGATACCAAAAAGTTTGCATAGTGGCTGTAAGCGACTCAAATCGTTACTTGAAAGCAGCGTTTAACCAAGTGAAAGTTTAACGAAGTTAACCTGAGTCTTTAGTCACCTGCACTTGACTTAGCTTTACTTACTAAGCTTAGCCAAGTGCTGAAAAGTTGGCACTCGCTTACGGTAAATAGCTTGGCGCACCGAGACTCTATTATTATTAATTTTTTAACCTATATTTTCCCACAGCTGGAGAATGGTCCAAGTCTTTCCACCAGAAACACCCAGACCAGCGGTGGTACCCACCAAGACGGAATTTATCCCAAGAGTCCTAATTAAAACAAAGCTAATTAAGACAAGATAATATTATTCTATAAGAAATTTCAAGTGATTTCCCGTTCCATCTCAAAAAATGGAGCGCTCGTGACGTAGCTAGCTAAGTTGTTCTTAACAGATCAACTAAGTTAAGCACTGTTCCGCGGGGTCATCATTTGGATGGGTGACTGCCAGTGGCAATTTCAACGAGGGCACGTTAAGCAGTCGGTCCCGGCTTATTCAAAGTTGTAGCCATGACAGAGGCCTTCGGGCGGCCTAAAAACTCTGTCACCAGAGTTGGCCACTAACTCATACGAACGAACGAACGAACGATCTCAAAAAATTCACGTTTCACAACACCCTTTCTGCTACATCACGGTCGTCAACAAACAGCCCTCGTTTTCTAAGAAGTACTCTTGGGTACGTGCCAGAAGCCGATTATACTGCCTTGACCAATAATTCTCTTTTCTCCTTTACTCTTATATACAACATTTATATTAATTCTCCTTCGCAAGGGCTGAGACACATGGGCCATTAATAACATATCTAAAGCTTCTTAGACCGCTATTCAGCAACACTTAATCGAACAGTTACTCTAACCATTAGTCGTTATGACAGATGGTAATGGAAAGTTATCAACTTGTCGAAAACTATACCATAAACCTTGAACCTACACCAGTATGTTAAGATCATTTAGAGTGGCATGTAAAATATGTCTCTGTCATTCTAGCACGCAAAAGCGTCTGAGTGACAGGGAAACCATAAAGTAACTGGCAGGACTCTTCAGCAAGAGTCTTTGTGGTCCAGATATTCTGCTCCCTAGCAGTAGTTTGCTTTCATTGCTGTGTATACACAAAAGAGTTAAATTACTAGAAAGAGGCTTATATATATTTTTTTGTTTGTGTCAGCAAATGCCAAGACAATCAAGGCGCCCACCTGATGATCAACACCACGCCCTAACTATATAACTACATCTTGGGGTAACAACCGCAGAGCAGCGTCACGAATAACTTTACACTTTATAGCTTTTAAGAGTAGTAGAGTTCTCTGTGATAGAGCTCGTCCGGGGAAGGACTACTATACCTATTTTTGCCGCCAAGCAGATCGCTGTGTTCTGGTGCGAAGGGTATGGTTTCCGGTGAAATTACTGGCACATGAGGCATTTGATCTTAGCCTCAAGATGGCAACTGGCAACCCGCAAGCCTTGTGTGACACTGCATTTGTTTATTTTCAAGCATTTTATTTATTTTATTTTTTTATTTTATTTTATAAACTTTAGGAAAACTAACAGCTAAACAGATACAATAGATAAATTATATAGATAAATGTAACTAGAGCTACACTTATAGGAAGGCCAATTATAAGTTTCCGCATGGCCCTCTAACACCAGCCAAACGAATTAAACATCTTGTCTGGTAGACCATCCGTGTATGTTTTACTTGCTGGTTGGTAAGTCGGTTTAAGTCCATGGGTTTTAGTAAAATTATGTTAAGCAATTTATGAATTAATTATCATCATCATCCACAAAACGTCTTCGCCCACTGCTGGGTATAAGCCTCCTTTAGTTTGTGTCATCTACCGCGATCCTGTGCTAATCTGATCCACTTACGGCCCGCGACTTTCACTGTGTAGTCTACACGTCTCGCCAATGGACGACCGACGTTTCTATAGTGGCTATAGAAATGATATAATATAATTATATTTTTTATTATTAGTTAGTTATACCCATGAGTTAATTTGATGCCTAATTCTCAGCTGATTTGTCGAGCGTCTAATCATTTTAAGTGTTACTAATCTGGCAAAGAGTCATTTGTCTATAGCGCAACAATTAAATTGAGTTTATGTTAATTGTTATTTGTTTTATAAACAATTAATTTATGAATAACACATTGTCGCGAAGTTTTAGGTATTTTTATTGAAAAGTCATGTTTTTCTCGTGTTATTTTAACTTTTGTTGTGCAAAGGCATTACTTAGTTTATCCAATATAACTCGTCGTCTTGGCACTGGTGTACATAGGTGATTGAAATGGAAGGGTGATGTTGGTTTGTAATTTGATCGAAGACTCTACCAGAAGTAAATAAGAAAGATCGCCGCATTTTTGTCAAAAAATTGTTAGTTTTTTTGCGTTGTCAATTAATTACTTTTTTTTTTATTTATAACCACAAATTATTTTACATTAAACTGAGTACCCTATAAACCACCTAGGGTCTGAGTACTCACATTCGTCTTAGATAGATAGATAGGTACCTGGTGTAGGTCTTATACACGTAGGAGAACACTACTACAAAAACTTAATATGAAATTAAATACGAAAACTTGACTTGATACCAAGGAATTTATAACGTATAGTTAGTATAATTCCATGCTTGATTTGACAGATGAAGAAGATATATGCCATAAATAATAGAAGACCTGGTCCTACCTGGTGGTAGGACTCTTCAGCAAAAGTCCGTCTTGGTGGGTACCACCGCAGTGTCAGATATTCTACCTCCAAGCAGTAGTGTGCAAGCATTACTGTGTTTAGGTTTGAAGGGCACTTTAGCAAGTGAAATTACTGGGCGAAAGAGACCTAACAACAATGTCTCGGGGTGATAAGCGCAGTGCAGTGCAACGCAAACACTTAAAAATTTTAAGTTTTGGGTGGCACTGCATCTGTGATAGTCAGGCGTGGTGCTTAACATCAGGTGGTGGGCGCCTTGATTGTCGTGTCACTTGCTGATATAAAAAAAAAGACTCTGAGATAACTAGTTCCCCACTATCACTAGGCTGTTATAAAACACAATGCAGTAATGAGGCAAAAGTACGAATAACTGTTGCAAAGTTTTTGGATCATTATATAGAATTAAATTAAAATAATAATCTCTAAACGTATCTCGCGTCTGACTCGTATTGTGTAAAAGGAAACTTTTAATGAGTTCTGACTGTTGAGTACTTACTCATTTCTATGCGCGCTAGTTTAAACGCTACTCACTGTTTTTTTTTTTATACAACTGAAGTGGCAACCAAGCGTAGCCTACAAGATGGTTAGCGGCTACCGCAGCCTATGGAGGCTTGCAATATCAGAGATATCACTCGTGGGTTGCCACCTTGGGGCATAGATCGAAAGTCCCATGTGCCAGTAATTTCACCGGAAACCATACCCACCGGAACACAAAAATTCGAGCATTACTGCTTTGCGGCAGAAATAGGTATGACGGTAGTACTTCCCCGGACGTGTTCTATCACAAAGAACTACTCTTAAAATATATAGGTATATAGGTATTTAAACTATTCAGTATAATAAAAAGTAAAAATGTCAGTTAATATTTATTTCTTACTATAGTAGACCCGGCGCGGTTTCACTCACGTAATTTTTTCCTATTTTTCCATGATTTTCACCGTTTAAACCATCCCTGAACTCTTACAAACATTTCAAAACCAAATTTAGCCTAAATTTAGTCAATTCATTTTTATATAAAAGGTTTTTTAATACGATCTTGAATCATTTGAAAATATTAACGATTACTAATTATTTACAACTTGTTTATGACATTTATCTAGAATGTTTTGAAGCTTTTTGGAACTCTTCATAAACACCCCGCGTACGTCCGTGTTCGGGAGTATTTGCCAAAAGAAGTGGTATATAGCCGTTAATTTTAAAAACCACTTATTAACTTAACACTTAGTAAGAAACACTGTAATACTTTAATTAATACATTCCAATCGTGGTGCAAAAGCCAGTTTCAACGTTATTAAACTTCAGGGACCCACTTCATCGCAATGGCGACCACCTGCGACTCTTTACGATTTTATATTTAAGTTTTTATGTCTCCGCTGGCTCCTTTATTAATGTAAATAAAGTACCATTTCATGACAGGAAAATTAAATTGGAATTTGATGCTGTTGCAAAGTAATTGTCTACGGACCGGTGGAGTGACCAGCGACTTTGTTCTCGTTGAGTTTATTTTTAAGACAATCTTCATCATTCAATCTTCAAAAGCAGTGGACATCTACTGGCTAAAATGATGATGATGTTGCTGATGATGATGATGATGATGATGACGATGACAATAATAAATTCAAACCTAACACGGAAATGCATTTCCGAAATTCGAACTTATAGACTCTGTAGTAGTTTGTTTTCCGAAATTCGAACTTGAATATTCCTAAACAAATTGCTTTTTTAAACCCTAAAATTGATCCAACATCGCATCATCAATTTATTTTTTTCTGCTCAGCTACTCTCAAGCTTTAAATAGTTGCGTTCCTGGCTAACTTACTTACTTATTTACTGACCTACTGACTGACTAACAAAGCACAGACTAAACTGTAACTTCTAAAGACCTGAAATTTGCAAGGTGTTAATTTTAGTTAGTGTGTGCAATACAAAAAAAAAATCCTCTCAGAATACTCTTTAAGCAGCTAGAAGAAGAAAGTTGTTTTAAAGTAAAACATAATGCGAAGCAAGTTGAGTGGCGTTCCACTTGTCAGTGACACAAGCAATCAATCCGGGTCTTCTACTGCTCTTGTAGTGAGCTGCAGGATAGGGCCTCGGGTGTAAACCCTGGCATCTACTCGCGGGAACCACAATGAGATGTTTTCGTCTGAAGTTATTTAAAAAAAAGCTGTCTATTTAGATGGCGGTAGCTCAACTGGCGAGCCCAAGAGAATGTAAGCACCACGTTTGGCGAGCTATGGTGAATGTGTAGGGAATTCAACATTGGTTGCTCCTGCTGTCACTGTCTGTCATACCTCTGGTTGGTGTCAAAGTCATAGTACACCTACTACGTAGTACATTAACTTTGGTCGTACTGGAGTGGAAATCAAATACAAACGAAAAGAAAAAACTCTTACTCTCACTTTATTTTTTTGAAGAATGATTTCAAGGCTTTTACAGTATGGCAGTAGGGCAGCTAGCGCCATCTGTCAAAGCAATCGGAACTCCTTTTTTTTAATCTCGAATCGAAAACTCCTCATTCCCGGGTCGCAGGGCTCAGCCTTTATGGTGCCTGCCTTCCTGGGTAGGCGGCTCCTCCAGGCTTTTCGCTCTGTTGCCGCGTCCTGACTCGACGATAGTTCTCTCTAACACAAGCATGTCGGGGTCAGTACTGACATGTCATGAGTCAAGTTAGCAGCAGACCTTGTATATATGCTTTTAAGCCTTAATTTATCGTGAAAACTGCCTTAAAGTAACACACGTCAGTAGGCAGTTTACTGAATGAGGTCGCGATTATAGCCAGCACGGAGGTTTGATCAGTCGGTGCCTAAAGTTCAGGGTTTATAACAGGCATACATGATTGTACGTTCCATTTTAATCTCTCGCTAAAGTATTATTCTAGCTACATTATGTGGAGAGATTTAGAGATGTTTTCACCGTCACAGGCAGACACATGAATGATGTTATAGTTTCTTAGTTTCTTATTTTTTTTCACACTTATATTTTTATTTAAGATTCTTTCATGAATCTCATTATTCCTAATAAAAACAAAATAATTAATATCACATTTTGTAAAAGGAACTTTTTGCGAAAGAAACGTTATTTATGTGAAGGTACCTTTTGAGAACGGGATATTTTGCAGAAGAGTCTCGAGAAAAAACATTTATTTGAGGGACCTTTTGCAAAAGGGACAAAGGAACGTGCTGCGAGTGAAACCGTTTGCGCCTAAACCAAAGAAGCTGTTATTTTAGCAGCATTAGTCAATAGGAGCTGATATTGGCCTAATTGTTGACACAGCTTTATCTTATCGTGATTTGTGAATCGTAAAAATCCCAGAAAAGTAAAGAGAAAAGGTTCAGTTCAAATCACCTGTATTTATCTTCTTTAAAATTCTCAAGTATATCCCGAAGAGCCTAAACTAACACTCTTTAATCGTACTCGCTCGTAATTCCTGAATAAACAGGATCTGTAAGAAAAACTAAAGTTTCTTTCGTCTGGTCTAAATAAGTAAAGTTAGAAGTGCCAACTTAGTTTCTGGAAGCTTCTGTTTTTATCCTAAAACGTGTCGGATTGGCTGAGATAAAGAAGTCTAAAAATTACTTTTTTATGGCTTAGGTGCCTTAATTTTGAATCCAATGACAATTCCGATACAATCCTAGTTTATATTTACTGCTGTCAAATTTTTGTACTCGTGAAAACAAGGTTGAATTTGGCGCCAGGAGTAAGGCCAAATTTTAAGGAAAAATCTTTTTTACATTTTAATTTTGACGTAAATGCAATACTTCAAAATTACGATAACGAAAAACAGAGTAGGTTCTCAAGTCAACGCGTTTATTTATTTACCAATCTTCCTAAAAACTGTTAAATAGATGCTATTTGGGATAAAGGCCCATTTACACGTTTCAATAATTGCATGCCTTGTTATATTTAGCTCAAATGTTTGACATTTTGCTCCGAAAATAATTTGAATTATTAAACCGTGTAAATGAGATTAATTACCAAACTAGTATTTTCTTATTTGAAATTGAATTCTTAGAAAACACAGTGAGTAGGTGAAGTTTGTAAGAAAAAACTTACGTAGAAAAAGCCGCGAGGTTCCACTAGTGTTAAACTAAGTCAATTCATATCAAGAGTCTAGAGCAACCAACAGTTTTATCTGTTCCAAATAAGTCCAACATTGCCCACTAAAGTTAGCCAAATCTAACACCTCACCCGAAAGTTATCAGGCCACTAAGCGCTAAGACACGTACCCTTGTCCTGCTGAGCTAAGTTGCTGTCAGATAGAAGCTAAAAGATTAGCGTTAGTTTTTGATTGTTACCGAAATGTTAAGCTTGTGGTAAATTATTGGACATCTTCGTAGAATATTATGAACGTTTCGAGGCTATTCACTTCTTTTCAACGAAGACTAATAAATAAATAAATAAATAATGCTGGACAATCCACACAGCATCATCTAGCTAGCCCAAGGTAAGACAGAGCTGTATTATGGGTACTAGATGACTGATATATATTTATTACAAAACAATACATAGATAGATGATTTTTATTATACATAGAAAACACCCAGAACACCCGGAACAAATATTTGCAGATCCTACAAACATTTGTCCCAAGGCGGGAATCGAACCCGCAACCTCCGCGTCGCAGGCGGACCTTCGCCCACCGCGCCACATTGGTTGTCGTAATGAATTAAAACTATGATGGTTAGATATCATTTTAAATGTATTATAATAGAAGTATAAAAAAACTATTTAGAATGTTGAAAATATATTTAAAAGCTCTTTTTTATAAACACCGCCCGCGACCGCGTTTGACGGTTGTAGTTGTAGTTTTTTTTTTTTTTTTTAATAGGTTTGCCAACAGGGTGTACATGATTACATGAGTTAAGTTACAGAAGAAGTGTTCTAGGCTACATGTGAAACCAATAATAGGCAAACACAGCATGCGTATTCGCCGAGCAACCGTCGAACGCCATCGTGGGTGGTGCTCATAAAGAAGACTTTTATATATTTAAAACTAGCTGTTGCTAACGACTCCGTTTTTTTATTTTTTTTTTATACTACTAAAGTGGTAACCAAGCGTACGGCCCACTTGATGGTCAGCGGTTACCGTAGCCTATGTACGCATGCAATATCATAGATATCACTTGCGTGTTACCACCCTGAGACGTTAGATGGTAACTCTCATGTGCCTGTAATTTCACCGGAAACCATACCCTTCGAACCGGAACACAGCAATGCGAGCATTACTGCTTGGCGGCAGAAATAGGTATGGTGGTAGTCCTTCCCCGGACGAGCTCTATCACAAAGAACTCTACTACTCTTAGTTTAAGTGAAACTTGGGAACCGTACTTTTATCCGGGATAAAAAGTAGCCTATGTTCTATTCCCGGTCATTATTTATCTATGTTTTAAGTTTCAGCCAAATCGGTTTTGTGGTTGTCGAGTTATAGAGGAACAAACATCCAAACATCCAAATGAAATTCAGACCACAGATTAAATTCAGAAGGTCATCATGACAGCCTTCTAATGTTCCCACTGCTGGGACACTGGCCTACTCTCAGGCAAGAGTGATTGGGTCTTAATTCTTTATCTTGAGAGAAAATAAATCTTTATCTTATCTTATCTTATCTTATAATCCACCACGCGGACCCAATGCGGATTGGTGGATGGCACATGTCTTTCGAACTTTTAGTTCTTGGACATGCCGGTTTCCTCACGATGTTTTCCTTCACCTTATGAGAGCACTGGCATTGCGCACATAAATTTTTCGAACAGAAAAATACATTGGTGCACGACCGGGTATGAACCCTTAGGATCGGAAGGCGGGGCACTAGACCACCGGTGTTCAGAAGGTACATTGCTTTTAATGGTAAATGTACCAACCGTAAGAGAGCAATAAATAAATTGAGTATTGAGTAATTGGTGTAGGTGTGCACTAAGAAAGGATTTTCATAAACTCAACTCCTAGAGGACGTAGCGGGAAGATGAAGCTTGTACAATAAACTCAACGTGGACATAATCGCGGGGCGTTCCAATAGTAGTTAAATAAATAAAAGACGACGCCACTTTCTTTGCATAATTTAAATAACGAACAAATTGTGTTGTTTCTGGAAGAGATTTCATGGCACGATAAGCTCATGCAACACTGTTTTACGTGACGAATAAGCCGAGATTTCTTGAAAAACGGCAGTATATTAACGTCGGCAGTAATATGATCAGTAAGCCATAGTGGAATCTTGTCCGGCTATAACTCCCAAAATTTAAAAGACTAGCACCGATATGATTAGACCTGATAATTTTCTATTTCAATTCCAATTTAAATTTAGTTTGAGAATTATGTAATTAATTAATTTAAATTAAATTGTAATATTAGTAAATTGAATATTGTAATATTGACATAAATCGAAACTGTACTAAAAGTGATTGTTGGAAACATTTACAATTTATAATTTCATTACCGATTAATTTGACGACCGATGTGGCGCAGAGGGCGCAGGTCCGCCTGCGACGCGGAGGTTGCGGGTTCGATTCCCGCCTCGGGTCAAATGTTTGTACGACCTACAAATATTTGTTCCGGGTGTTCTGGGTATTTTCTATATACAGGGTGGCCCATTCAAATCGGTCAGTATGGGAAAGTCTGAAACTGTAAGACATACGAAGATTTGTTCTTAGGAACCATGTCACCGATTTCGATAAAAAGAAAAACTGCATTCATACAATTAAAAAAAAAGTGTACCCAACTGGGGAATCGAACCCGGCTGTTTTGAAAAAATAAACTTACACTATTTCTATTCAGATATCGTTTGTGTAGGTCTTAAGCAGTAAATATCTCTAAGAAACATAATGTCTAAAATGAATAAAATGCATTTTTTTCACATACTTTAATTTATCATAGTAGGTGTTCAAAGTGACCACCGTCTTTTTCAATACAATATTCAACACGTCTAGGTAACGATCTTACTATTGCATTTTGTATCTTCATGTGGTGAATCTGCGTTAAAGTTGACTCTATGGCTACTTTTAGTTCTTCAACGGTGTTATAGCTATTTTTGTACACTTCATCTTTAATGTAACCCACAAAAAATAATCTAGAGGCGTTAAATCGGGCGACCTCGCCGGCCATTTGATCGGGCCGTTCGTACCAATCCACTTTCGCGGAAAGTTTTCATTTAAAAAGTCTTTTGCTATACGACTATTGTGAGCCGGTGCTCCATCCTGTTGAAAATAAAGTTGTTCTCTTATTTCTACTGCCATTTCTCCTACGGCCTCTAAAAGATCTTCTAAGATTGCAAGGTACTTGAATCTGTCCAAATGTCCATCATAAATTTTAAACATGAGTACCTTATTGTGAAGTAGGCCGACCCAGCAGTTAAATGAGAATCTAACTTGACGGCGTCCTTCGTGCACTCGTAAGGGATTTTCTCGACTCCAATAGTGATGATTCTTACGATTGTACATTCCGTTATTGGAAAATTGAGTTTCATCAGAAAATATTACATAGTTTAAAAAATGTCTGTCTAGGCCCATTCTCTCTTTTATCCAATTGCAATAGAATTGATTAATAGAAGTAAGCAGTTGCAATAATAGATAATAATATTACTGTAGATAACAAAACTTCCTTAAACGTTTAATGCAATGCCAATGCCACATGATACATAACACGGTGTATGTAACAAGTAGAGAGGTACAAACAACCATAGAGACAATTTTACATGCCTGAACTTGCTGAATATTGTAACGGTGGTCACTTTGAACACCTACTATGATAAATTAAAGTATGTGAAAAAAATGCATTTTATTCATTTTAGACATTATGTTTCTTAGAGATATTTACTGCTTAAGACCTACACAAACGATATCTGAATAGAAATAGTGTAAGTTTGTTTTTTCAAAACAACCGGGTTCGATTCCCCAGTTGGGTACACTTTTTTTTTAATTGTATGAATGCAGTTTTTCTTTTTATCGAAATCGGTGACATGGTTCCTAAGAACAAATCTTCGTATGTCTTACAGTTTCAGACTTTCCCATACTGACCGATTTGAATGGGCCACCCTGTATAATAAAAAAAAATATCTATCTATGTATTGTATTGTATTAAGTATATATCAGTCATCTAGTACCATAACACAGCTCTGTTTAAACAGTAGCTTATCTTGGGGCTAGATGATGCTGTGTGGATTGTCCAGCATTATTTATTATTTATTTATTTATTTTATTTTTTATTACACATATAACAACCATTTGTTCTTTTTAAATAACCTGAAGACAAGGCTTGACGCTGTTTTGCAATTTTAATTATTGAAAATCGAAAATAACCACAACCGTAGGCTCAAGACCTTCCTTCTTCAGTAATAGTAAAGTTAACAAATAGTTACCTGTCAAATATGTTTATTTTTCTCTCGTAAAACAAGGTACATAAAAAGGTTTATTGTCTAAGTACCTTTTTTTTTTTTGTTTTTTTTTTGTTAACTGGGAGGAATCTGCATCCAGACATCCCGTCGCATAAGGGTACGACGGGGGTGTGTGAGGTTGTCGGACTCGACGACTCACTAAACCATCCCCGGTGGCCAGCCTCGATGCATGCCAAGGGGCTCCACGGTCCCCTAGGGCTATCAGTGGTGCCCCTCTCGCATCGCGCTCAAAGCACTTCCCGGGGCTAACAAAAGTCAGCCCTAGCACCTCGCAGTGCTGCGGCAGCACAGGGCCACCCCTGTGCTACCGCCCTTCCCGGGTTGTTGTCTAAGTACCTAAGCTAATAGATTTTTGATTTTATTTGGCGAGAACCTGGTGTCTGTGATAGGTTTTTGAAAAATCTGTAGTACAGGTCACCAGGGCCCGCTCTGAAAGAATGAAAAGTGTCTGTGATAGGTTTTTTGAAAAATCTGTAGTACAGGTCACCAGGGCCCGCTCTGAAAGAATGAAAAAACAAAACCTTACGCTTACAAGCAAAACACATAAAAAAATAAACTATAAATAAATATTAATATCAAATCAGTTTGATTCTGACATCTCATTCATCTGACAGTAGCATAGACAACGGATCATTTTTAAAAGAAGAAGAAGAACAAAATAACCAAATTGCGTATACGCGGTAAAATTAATTAAGTGTACGACTTTATGGTTACTCAATAAAAAAATATTATTATTTGATTTATCTTCATTACATTATTTAAACAAATTCTCTATTTAGAAGTATGTCAAATCTCGTTTGCTTGTTTGTATGAGTCAGTGGCCAACTCTGGTGACAGAGTTTCTAGGCCGGTTTTCTAGTTTTTATGTCAAAGTGTAAAGTGCGGACGTGAAATCACGTTTACCAACTTAAGAATACTTTATAACAACGTCGTTTCTTTGAAAAGCAAGGCTTAAGAAGTAATACCATGACTTCAGTTGATTTATTCGAAAAAGTCGTGTAACTTAAAATAGTTACAACTGCAAAATGCTACTGTAAATTCAGTATGATTTGTAGTTTCCATGTAGTCCAGTTATAAAAACCAGTCTTTGCATTATAATTGCTCAAGTTTGCCCCAATGTCACGAGCCATCAGTTTACTTAATGTCTTAGCGGATAATAATGTAGATGTTTTTTGCCATAGCCTGCCGAAACTCATTGAAATAGCACAGATTGTTATAGAAAATCAAAAAATATATTGTGGAAATATTATGTATTATTATGTTATAAATTTATGTAGCTACAATCTATTGTTCAAAATCGTAGGTATAATATCGATTTGGTTTTGCTGTAATGGTGTTATATTTAATTGTTTTTTATATAAATAAATAAATAATAGTACTTGAAAACTTTTAAATAATTATATATAAATAAATAGCACTTTATTGAGGACACAAATAGTACAAAAATTACCTAAGTGTTAACAATACTAAGTATGTAGTCCTACAAAAGGTGGTCATATCGCAGAGAGCGATTTCTTACTGACTAGCTATTTAAGGCACAAAGGCTGTGCCAGTGGTAACAAGGTTAGCAGTGTTCATACTCGCCTTCCCCCGAACTAGTGTATAACTGTGTTTCGGGATCCAGTTGTTACGCTCATAGTCGTCCTTGTCACCACAAAGGCAGAGCTCCTGTGTTCATGTTCCTTTGGCTACATGCGGTATTGGAATAGCTTAGGACAAGCTTGAACTAATCTTAAGGCTAGAATATCAAAGCTATTGATACAGGTGCTGGGCAAGCCTACTTAATCTAAAAACTTGTTCCATGCACTACAGTATCTGCACTTCGAACCTCTAGTGTGGGCAACAAAAGTAACCAAATTTGCTACTAGTTGCTGTATAAATTATCTTCAATAGATAGTAAAAGCTTTATCTTGTAGGCTACGGTAACCACTGACCAGATGGGCCGTGCTTGATTGCCACGAAAATCTTACTATTGCACTTCCTATCCTTATTATACTTCCTACTTCCTATCCTACTATATTATTGAAGCGAAAGTGTGTGTGTATATGTTACCAAGTATCTCCGTGACGACTTAATCGATTGTGATGAAATTTTGAATGTAGATGGTTTAAGTTTTGGAATAACACATACGCTACTTTTTATTCAGGAAAAATGTACTGTTTCTGTGGGATAGCATTAAATCTGAAAAACTAAAGATGAAATTGCGCGTGTCGTATTAAACCTGTAAAAAATATTTGTAAGATTGACTGGAAGTTTATCTCACTTGCTTCAAATCGTATCCATACATTTACAGAATTCGTCACAAGACACTGCGCTTTAGTAATATAGTTCTAACCATACAAAATGTATGGATACGATATGCTTATGACGCGACACGACACGCCACGACAGAATAATGTAAACGCGGCTTAACTCATCGCTAACAAGGTCCCGTTCAACCGGTCTAAAACTTGCCAATGTACCGCTCGGGTCCTATTTATCAATAATAGCCACAGCTGGGGCCCGTGGGACCTTATTTGATTCCGGGGACGGGTTCCGGCTAATTTATAATGAGTTTCTGCTAACGGGGTCTTATCAATAACCGATGGGTTTTGATTGAGTTTGGAATTTGAAGATACTGATCAATATAATGACAATATTACATATATAAGGTCATTCATTATAATATAATAAGCACATGTTTAAGCCAAGGCTGAGTGACACACAAACCTGCAGACTGTGCAATGAGGCGGACGAAACACCTGCGCATCTGCTAGGAGAGTGTGGACCACTAATGCAAAAACGTAGCATACATCTGGGTAGGCACATCCTCAGCCCAGATGAGCTAAGAGACATCACCCCCAAGCAAATCCTCCAGTTCTTAGTATCGGCAGGGCTTGGAGGTGAACTGTAAACGCCCCCTTAGGGCGACAAAATAAGTGGCGAACACAATAGGCCTGCATGGCCGCAGTGTTATATAAGCCGCACCCATTTAATAAAAAAAAAAAAACATTCATTATCAATCTGACAAACTTAAGGGATAGGTTCCACACATAAAAAAAAAATACATGTACTTTTTTTTTTTAGAGTTAAGAGCTTCCTAAAGGTAGGCAACGCTTATGTAACATCTAAAATAGTGTTGCAGATGTCTTATAGGCGACGATGACTGCTTTCCATCAGGCGGCTTGTTTGTCACATTAGGACATAAAAAAAAGCTAGAAGTTACTTGGTAGTAGGGGTCGGCGTATCTAGGCAGTCGTGAAGTTAGCCGTTTGTGATGCCCAAAGACAATTTAGTTCGTATAAGCTCTATTGCGCATCGAAACAGCTAACTTCACGATTGCCTAAATTAGCTGATTGTACTGTAAGTCAGTATTCTATTAGCACAGTCAACTTTTTAAAGATTGGATGAGATTTTGGATTTTTGTCCAGAAATCCCCTTCTAGCTTCCAAAAGTAAAGGAATGAATGAATAAATGAAAATTATTTATTGTACAAATTATACTATACAACAAATTAACAATGTGACTATGAAAGAAAGACAATGTATAATAGGCGGTCTTATCGCTAAGTAAGCAATCTCTTCCAGACAACCTTTGGATGGAGAGGAGCCTCAATTAAACTGAAGATTGATCGGAGTGCACTAAATAACAAATTTTGAACAACATGTAGTTATGAAAAAACTAAAATAACAAAGAAATAATAAGAAATCACTTGACAAAAAGTTCAAGGTCATTGCAGGGGGTTTCTGAAATGAAAATAGAGCTAGTTATCAATAGAGCATGTCGTAGCCAACTCCAACATTTACCTGGTGGTAGGACTCTTCAGCAAGAGTCCGTCTTAGTGGGTACCATCGCAGTGCCAGATATTCTACCTCCAAGCAGTAGTGTGCAAGCTGCACTGTGTTTAGGTTTGAAGGGCACTGTAGCAAGAGAAATTACTGGGCCAAAGAGACTTACAACAATGTCTCGGGGTGATGAGCGCAGTGCAGTGCCACGCTGAACTTAAAAAAAAAAGCTTTGAGTGGCACTGCATCTGATATGGTCAGGCGTGGTGCTTAACATCATTAACATTAATGCTTAACATCAACATTACGTTTTCATATTCAAAGAAAGAAGCCTTCTGCGTACAATTCGTGTGCACATTAACAGTGTCTAACTCAATAAAAATATAGTTAACACGATTTCCTCCTTTCTATAATTACATCAAGTCGCGTAATCCATTATTTTGCGGAGACCATAAAAAAATAAAAACAAAACATCTAGCCCATTCTCATTTCTTCATTTCTCTTTTCCCGTATTTTACGTAGCAGTTTTTGTCGCGTTAATTACTAAATGAATAAAACTTGGTATACCAAACTAAGCGTCCAATGAACCTAAATAAACTGCATAGTTATAAGGTTCAGACTTTTTCTCATATATTTTACATTAGTTAAATACTTATGCCCTTTTGCATATAAAAAACTGCATTTCAGCGGCTTGGTATTTGTCTTACCTTGTCACTAAAGTAAAAGTAAGGTAAAGTAAAATAGTACATTATGGTACTAGTGTGTAACATTGGTGATTACGGCTAAGGCACGGCTCAGGTCTTAAGATAGCCGAGGACGGTAATCATCAATACACACGTGTATCATATGACGTTTTTCAACACACTTGTGAATAAAATAACAAAAAAAACTCATAATAAAATAACAAAAATAATCTATAACTCCACTAGTGAGTTATAGCAATGAAAAAGTCATAGTTTGATTATCATTCTGTGCCTAATTGCGATGACCATAGTCACTTTATAAGCAAGTGTGTTGAAAAATATATTTATTCAATCATATCACAAGGATAATTAAATTTTTGAAACTTCCTAAAGCTAGGTGAATAAACGCCTTTCTTGACAATGAACAAAGACAATCACAGTTTTCCATGAACAAAAAATTATGACAATTTTGAAAGACACATTCATAAGCTAGCAGAGGTTTATAGTTTGATTAAGTATTAAGCCCCAAAGTTTAACCATTTATAACAGGTGGCAACCGTAAAAACAACAGTATTATTTACTAGCATATTTTCGCTTTCATCAACAACGTAAAGTTTTGTCAGAGAAACTTCAGAAGTCGTAAGCGCTTCGTAAAACTAATATTACTTGATTATTCGCAACTTGTTACGTGAATACTGAGCAAAGTGTCAAAACAAACAGTATGTCTCTCAGTAGCCCAACTTAATAATCATGTTAAAAGTAAGTAAGTTTTTCTACGAGTCAGTAGCCAACTCTAGCGACAGCCGCCTGAAGGTCTCTGTGATGGCCTAACAACTTTGAAAAATCCGGGACTGACTGCGTAACGTACCTACGAAGCACGGGAGCGCTCAGTTGACATTGCCACTGGCGGTCACCCATTCAAACGGTGACTACGCAGAACAGTGCTTAGCTTCGTTGATCTCCAGCTACGCCACGAGTGCTCGTAGCGAGTTATTCTACTGGTTCTCCGTGTTACCCTGTGCCAAAACATACAAACAAACACGCGTGACTAAGCTTAGCTAATTCCCTTGTTACGCCGCCTCGCTACCGTCGTCACATATATACGGTCGCAGTCAACAGTGCGTGTTTTACAAGCACAATAATACACATTAATTAACTAGTAGTAGCCCGAAAGCATGTGAAAAGTCTTATGTAAAAATATACACGGATACGCCTAAAGTAAACATATAAGGTCATTCATTATCAACCTGACAAACTTAAGGGGTAGGTTCCACACATAAAAAAAAAATACTTGTCCTTTTTTTTTTCTTTTTCTAAACGTTTTTTTTTATAAAACAAAAAAATAATAATTACGTAATTCTGCTTTATAATTAGTTATCCTTGTTAGAAATCAAAAAGGCAGCGCTCGGCACGTGTTAGTGACCCGCGCGTCAATGAACTGCGGGTCACTAACCCGCGCGTCCTTGACCTGCGCGTGTCCTTGACCCGCTACGGGGCGCGCACACTCGAATATTTCATTATTACGTCGCTTAACTCGATTCCCAACAATGATAAATAATAATTGAGCGGAAAAACGTAATCGATTTTTTTTTGTTTACAAGTGATTTTTAAGACAAAACATACATAAAAAAAAAAAATATATAGGTACATATATTTTTTTTTTAGGTGTGGAACCTACCCCTTAAGTTTGTCAGGTTGATAATGAATGACCCTGTAGAGTTAGAGATTAAACTTTTAAACGTGTCTACTGTGTCTTGTCATATTTCTGAGCCTGCTTGAATATATATATTTTTCTCTTTCTTAAATACAGTTAAGCAATGTATTTAATTATGTATTAAGTATTAAATATAAAATGCAAAACAAAAATCGAACAGCGGGGTTTGAACCCGCGCCGCGACTTATTGATTAATAGCGGAAAAACCAGCCAAAAAAAATTGTGTATCATAAAAAAGATGTTTTTAAGTTTATCTCTAAAGCGTACCTGGATAGGAAATCATCATGACAGACTTTTAATTTTCCCACTGCTAGGACACCGGCCTACTCTCGAGCGAGAGGCTGTCACCAATCCACCAATTTGCAGTTTGCATTAGCAAACTGCAAATTGGTGGATCGCACATGTCTTTCGAATATTTAATTATTTTTATTTTTATTCAGTTGAGCTATCTATAGGTCGTTTGTAACGGTCTTTAGATGGCTCAACTGTTTCATATGTATTTTGTATATTTTGTAATGTAATATAATTATGTTAATGTTGGTACATATATTAAATAAAATTATTTTTTCCTTACGATGTTTTCCTTCACCGTATAAAGCATTGGATGTAGGAAATAATTTAAAAAAATAAAATGAGCACCCAAACTTACAACTAATCAAAACCGTCAATCATAACTCTGACAAAGATTGATTTATGAACGTAACGACATCATCGAAGGGGAATTCCGGAGATAATATTATCATTCATTCACTCGTTCATTTGTTCAGCTTCGGGCTATTTTAGCGATCCGTTTATAAAGATAGCTCTTCTTTGATGTAGTCTGGGAACAGGGAATAATGTTTTTACATTATTGTGTTATAACTGAGTGGAATGAGTAGGTATATTTAGAACAACCCCTGTGGCGCGGCTGGTAAGTGCCTGGTTGAAAAGCGACAGGATTCGATTTCCGCTACGGGACAAGATTTTGTATTTTTTTTTTTATGTCAGCAAGTGACAAGGGCCTGATGTTAAGCACCACGCCTGACCATAACAGGCAGTGCCACCCAATGCTTAAAGTTTTTAAATTCTGCGTGGCACTGCACTGCGCTCATCACCCTGAGACGTTGTTAAGTCTCTTTTGCCTAGTAATATCATTTGCTACAGTGCCTTTCAAAAACCTAAACACAGTGCAGCTTGCACACTACTTAGAGATAGAATATCTGGCACTGTGGTGGTACCCACCAAGGTGGTCTCTTGCTGAAAAGTCCTACCACCAGGTTGCATGTACTGATGTCTAAATGAGCTGCAAATTTATTATTTTATTTTTATTTGTATATTATCTTTTATTTGTAAAATCAGTTCGTAGAAGAAGTACTTTGTAAATCTTTATGATGACCTCGTTTGGGGAATTATTACATGCCTTTGCCCACTTACGTGACACGACTGTCACTAGAATATCCACTTTATATTAATAGCCATCACAGTAACATTATACATGATAAAGCATTTACATACAACATAGTAAGATAAGGACCAAGAATAAGCTCGGAAAGCTCGGAAAACAATACGGTTCCCGAATCCCCATGCAAACGATGTCGCGAGCAACAGCTAGTTTTTTTATATTTTTAATTATCGAACACTTATAAAAAAATGATGACATAGTATAAAACAGCAGTAGTTCACTTTAATATTGAATTTCAACGCAAACGAAGTCGCTGGAAACAGCTAGTGTGTTATAAGTAAAAATAAAGAGCCGCTATTCTTAAATTAGACTTGCCCAGCACTTACAACATTCTAACGGCTAACCAGCCTAATCCACAAGCCAGACACGTGCTGAGTTAACTAAGTAGTGTGTTTGTTCCAGACTGTTTTACGCTGTTTTAGGCTGCGTTTTCACCAGAGATGTGCGAGGATGTGTAGCGAGGGATGTGTTTGTTAGGAACCAATAACTTCATTTACATAGTCTCACTCTGACAGCTTCAATAAAGTGATTCTATCGGTACCAAAAAACACATCTGTCGCTACACATCATCGCTTAGCTCTGGAGGAAACGCAGCCTTACGTTAGTGCACATATTTTTCTAAATAGAAATAGTGCACTGCCGAGATTAAAGCCACATTTTTTACATTTAGTTAGCATTTTTTCAGCGTTAAACGTTATTTTTAGAGCTACAACAAAATACATGTATATACGGCTGTGTTTTCACCAGAGATGTGCGAGGATGTGTAGCGAGGGATGTGTTTGTCAGAAACCAATAGAATCACTTCATTTACATAGCCTCGTTCTGTTCAGCTTGAATTAAGTGATTCTATTGGTTCCTAAAAAACACATCCCTCGCTACACATCCTCGCACATCTCTGGTGAAACGCAGTTTAAATGTCAATATGTGAACTGTGAACTGGAAAATAAAATGCAGAATGCCCACTCGATGCACCGATGACGTTAAAGCGGTTGCAAAAAGTCGGTAGATAGTGAAGACTCAAGATCGGGCCTTACGGGAAAGCATGTCCAGCAGTGGAGTCTATTAGCTAGTATGATGATGATGGTGGTGAGTAATAAAACTCAATATCCTAAAGCAATGCTGCCTAAGATAACATTCGCAAACAAGTTTATTTCATACACCAGCCAACTTTTAAAATAAGAAGTGTTCTTTTATTTCAAATGTATAAAAAACACATCAAAAGAAATAGGATACTTCAGGAAAAAGTCCGTTCTACTTATGACGTCACATCTATATAAAAGTAGGTACTCAGACATAATAAAACCCAATAAACCATCCGAAACGAAGGAGGAGCCTTTTATAAAACAAAACTCCCATTTATCGGAGTTTGAAATATCTTCATTATTTTCAAATGTATCAAATATCAATTCATTATCTTGGAAACAAAGCTTTAGAATCTCACAGCTGATTGAGAACAGCTGATACTTGCGGTAAATGAAATCGAGAAAAATTAATCTTATTAAATAAAATCATTGCATTACCGAGTAATTTGCTGAAAATCAACTCACAGTCTAAGCATAACTTATTTTTTTTACCACTTAAGTGGAAACCAAGCGTACACGTTTATCGCAGTTTATGTACGCTTGTAACATCAAATTACTTGAGCGTTGGAACCCTGAGACGTAAATATAAAGTCTAATGTGCTGAAAACTACTTCACCGGAAACCATACCCTTCGAACCGGAACACAGTTAATGCGAGCATTACTAGGTATTGTGGAAGTTCTTCCCCGAACGAGCTCTATCATAATGAATTCTACTCTTCTATCAATTTCGATAGAGACTTATTGAGTTTCATTTTGTAGGAGTTTTTTACTTCATTAATTGAATAGTAGCGTCACACAGTGACAATATCACTCCCGTACAGTAGAATAATTTTTAAAATTAACTTTTAATAACGCAGCGGTAAGAAGTTTGTGTATAAAAAGTCAGCGCGGGAAAGGTCGATGGACGATTCAGTAAGTTGTTTAGAATTTGTAAAAACCCAGCTATTCCGTATAAGCTGTGTTCTACTGTACATTTTGCTGTTTTTTTTCCAATTACGCTATATTCCGCTGATTCACTGAAACGATCAATCAAGTAATGTTCTTTACTTTCCATTGTATTAAGAGCATTTATACACGAAAATTGTATCTTATCAGTACATTCATATTATCCACTAAAGTATTACTACGAATGCGAAAGTAATGATTACCTACCTTTTCACAACTGAAGCGCTAAACCGATTTGAATGAAATTTGGCACAGAGACCATTTAAATACTGCAAGGAAGGACATAAGTTAGTTTTTCTCTATTCATTCCAACTTTCTCCAATCCATTTTGAATCCACGTGGTGGATTATTATATACACTCTCGCTTGAGAGTAAGCCAGTGCTAAGTAATCAAGCTGTCAATAGCCGATTATGTAGGTTCGATCAGCAATGCGTCAAGTTCGACGGACGTAATGCTTATCTCGCTTAACTGGTCTCAACTGAAAACCAGCGTTGGGTAGATAGTCAAACCTTTCTATTCGGCACAATGCTGAGTTGAGTCCAAATTTGTCGAGGGCTCTGTAACACTCAAAATCAAAATCAAAATCAAAAATTATTTATTCAGTAGAATCACAAGGATCACTTTGAAACGTCTTACAGGCTAGGAAAATTTACACCAGTTCCAACGCGCCCATGCCGTAAAAGAACTGGCAACAACACCGGCTGGGTTCCTATCGCTTTTTTGGCATGACCCTTGCTATTGTTATGGATTCCAAGTAGAGTTGGAGCACATTCGTCCCAAGCTTTTTTATCATCTAGGTAATCGGTTGTTTTATAGTAAGCTTTTTGAGACAGATTTTGTTTAATTAAGTTTTTAAATTTGACAATTGATAAATTTTGTATGTCGCTTGGGACTTTGTTAAAGAAGCGTACACATTGCCCTTTAAAAGATTTACTGACCTTAGTGAGCCTAACTGTGGGAACAGCTATACACTATAGAACATACCTTTTTTTCAAGTTAAAATGTTTGTTATTTAATTATTTGTGTATTAGGTTCTATTTTGTATGCTATTATATTTATGTTCTCGATAAATAAAATCATTTTCTTTCTTTCTTTCTTTCTTCTTTCATAAAGATTTTGTGCCTGTTTCCGTTTTAACCTACACCAATAATATAGCGAATAATTAATGCGAATGTTTGGATGTTTAGATGTTTGTTCTATATCCCGACAACCACTGAACCGATTTGGCTGAAATTTAAAACATAAATAGATGGTGACCGGGAATAGGACATAGGCTACTTTTCATCTCGGAAAAAAGTACGGTTCCCGAACTCCACGGGAACCAAGTTCCGAAACAAATAATTTTTAAATTCAAAATATAATATTTATTACCAGAAACAACAGTCCTACCCTTCCCAGTGATACACTCAGAATTTAAAACCTGCGGTAAGTACTCACAATCCTCAAGGGGTCCCCACGATTGATTATGGCCGGAATCCTTGTGATTGAGGAGTCCCAATTGGAGCATACTATGGTGAAGTGATGGATGGGCACTGGACGGATGGATTTTTAAATTAAATTTTTTAATGACCCTTACGATTCCGGTCCTATCGTATATCGTACCTACAAGTATCTTTGCATATGCGCTATGCAAATTCTTTTTTTATTTATTGACTCTGACTATTCAATTGCTTGTGTGTAAACACATTTTCCGGAAAAAAACTGTAAATAATGAGAAAGACGTTGGCATTTATTTTGGTTGATTACACTGTTAAATCTACAAATGGCAAAATTTCATTGTTCAATAACCAGTAAAATTACTGGCACATGAGGCTTTCGATCTTAGCCTCAAGGTGGCAACCCGCGAGTGATACCTCTGGTATTGCAAGCGTCCATAGGCTGCGGTAACCGCTTACCATCTTGTGGGCCGTACGCTTGGTTGCCACTTCAGTTGTATAAAAAAAAAAAAAAAAAAAATATGTAGTTCAGAAGCCAAACTTACGAAGCTGTAGTAGAGAAAATCATAATTTGTTTATTAATTTGCTTTACATTTCCATTTGGTTAATTTAATTTTGTAGATACGCATTTTATTGTGAAAATGCGAATCTACAAAATTCAAATTAATCTGTCCTGAGTGAGACATTTTTGTGTTTTTTGTAATCTCTTCAGCAAGAGTTTGTCTTGGTGGGTACCATCGCAGTGCCAGATATTCTTCCTCGAAGCAGTAGTGTGCAAGCATTACTGTGTTTAGGTTTGAAGGGCACTGTAGCAAGTGGAATCACTGGCTAACTACGTCTCGGAGTGACGGGCGCATAGCGGTGCCACGCAGAACTTTTGGGGTGACACTGCAGCTACGGTCAAGCGCCAGATAAACCACTTGACCGTCACGACATTTGCTGACACAAGAAAACTTCAGAAAAAACAACTGTATATTATTGAGTTAATGTTCTGTTTTGAAGCTTACAAACGCTTCGTTCGATTCAATTTCGTTCACGCTCCTAGCCCATACATTTTACATGAGCGTAAATAAGGCCACATAAAGATTCACTCATAAAAAGCCTCGTTTTACGGCGTCCCAGTATATTATGATGTCTATTGAATTCTTTGTTTTATTCTGTTATGTGCGAGGAATTTCGGTTCCGCTTTAGATGAAAACAGCAGTAAAATTAAACATAAGTATTGTTAGTCTATATCTCACATGGCAATTCCGCCATTTTGTTTTATTTTTTGAACATCAGCAATATTATAGATTTTTTTTAATCCACTAGAATGGCAACAAAGCGTACGGCCCACTTGATGGTCAGCGGTTACCGTAGCCTATGTACGCATGCAACATCATAGATATCACTTGCGTGTTACCACCCTGAGATGTTAGATGGAAAGTCTCTATGTGCCTGTAATTTCACCGGAAACCATACCCTTCGAACCGGAACACAGCAATGCGAGCATTACTGCTCGGCGGCAGAAATAGGTATGGTAGTAGTCCTTCCCCTGACGAGCTCTATCACAAGAACTCTACTACTTTTAATTATGGTTATTAACATAATTTTCAAGATAAAACCAGACGAAAAATCTCTAGTACTATTCCGTTTAACCTTTTAACCAATGAGGTCACACAGTTAATACAGTTAATCTTATTAGTTAACGTCTGCCGGAGAACTAGTCGATTGTCCTGATGATGTCCCTTGAAGGGATGAAACACGTGTTGATATTTTTCTTTTGGGGTTAACTGTATTAACTGTGTAACCTCATTAGTAAAAAGGTTAAGCGGAGTAGTACTAGAGATTTTTCGTCTGTTTTTTATCTTGTAATAGATTTCCGCAAAGTAACACCTGAATCTATCAATTAACATAATTTTCACTAAAAACGGAATTGTTTATACAAAATATACCTGGCAACACTGCTGGGAGGGAATACTGCAGGCAACACTGCTAACTGTAACAGCGTGGCGCTCGCGTCGATCTAATCTAATAGAATTGATTTATAAATTCCTTTATTTTTAAACTTGTATGGTTTGGTACATAATTAAAACTAAGTAAATCAGTTACTTGGCGTATTATTTTGAAGAGGACCAAATACCCAACAGGAATATTTACTATGATTTGTGAGTTTTATTGATTCTCCCGTGATCATGGTGCATGTAACTGCGCCGAAATATCGGGAATCAATAAAACTCACAAATCATTGTAAACATCCCGATTTTAGTGAAAATCAGCAATATTTTCTGGGTATAATTAGAAATCCTACTTTATCTAAAAAACTTGTATACAAGATTCGAGGAGTGTAGCTTTTTTACGATTCGTCAACTCACACCAGTTGGGATAAGATTTATGGAGTGAGTTGACGAACGACTCCTTTTACAGTGACTTGATTGAAGGTCTGGTAAAAAACACTAAGAACTTAATTTTCTGTTACTGAAAAAAAGCTGCTACAAAGATGAACCACCTTATTCATAGCATAATATTTTATAAATAAGGGGACGGCTACTTTAGTCAGCTTTGAAAATTGATACGTTATTAAACGCGAAACAGTGTTTAGTCATTAGTTAATTGCTTGTGTGTTTGAGTAATGAGCTACCCGGAATCGCATTATTACTTATTACTCAACAACCTCAGTGGTTTAGTGGTTGTGACCCCGTCTTCCGATTCTAAAGTCGTTGGTTCAAGCCCGGTCGTGCACTAATAGATTTTTCTATCCGAAAAAATTATGTGCGCAATACCAGTGCACCTCTAAGGCGAAGAAAAATATAGTGAGGAAACCGACATGAGTCTAAGAACTAAAATTCAAAAGACATGTGCCATCCACCAACGAAAACTGTCATCAGATTATAATTCTGAAAATATATAACAAAAAAAACCGCTAAATAATGATGACTTATCTACGAGGTTTATTCGTATAGTTTAAACATCCGTGCACAGAAGCAGGTTACAGTAGGTAGTCAATAAGTTTTTTTTTTTATACAACTGAAGTGGCAACCAAGCATACGGCCCACAAGATGGTCGGTTACCGCAAGCCTATGGACGCTTGCAATACCAGAGGTATCACTCGCGGGTTGCCATCTTGAGGCATAGATCTAAAGCCTCATGTGCCATTAATTTCACCGGAAACCATACCCTTCACGGTACACAGCAATGCGAGCATTACTGCTTTGCGGCAGAAATAGGTATTGTGGTAGTACTTCTCCGGACGTGTTAAATATTACGTATAAATTGTGCCGCAATAAATCCCAGATTTCATTGATTTCTTTCAGGTAGGGTCATTGTGGGGCACGTGGGGGCACGCAATAAAGCACCGAAACCCTTATTACTCTGTTATGCCCTTCCTGTCAGGACCTAACGCTGACCGTATTACTGGGATTAAGGGATAATATTCTTTGAGATTTTTGATTGACGTAAATATCGTATAATTAAGAGTAGTAGAGTTCTTTGTGATAGAGCTCGTCCGGGGAAGGACTACCACCATACCTATTTCTGCCGCCAAGCAGTAATGCTCGCATTGCTGTGTTCCGGTTCGAAGGTTATGGTTTCCGGTGAAATTACAGGCACATGAGACTTACCATCTAACGTCTCAGGGTGGTAACACGCAAGTGATATCTATGATGTTGCATGCGTACATAGGCTACGGTAACCGCTGACCATCAAGTGGGCCGTTCGCTTGGTTACCACTTTAGTAGAATAAAAAAAAAAAAATATATATCGGCAGATTGATAAACAGAAATCCACTAGCGAAGATTGAAAACGGTAGCAGCTTTTCATTTGTTTTTGTGTGTTTTTGAATCCAGTATCGAACATTCAGTACATAGCATACTTTAATGACTTCATTATTAGTAATAAGTTGCCTTGATAATTTTAACGCATGCTGTGATGCCCTATGATCATCATCATGACAGCCATTTAATGTTCTCACTGCTGGGACACTGGCCTACTCTCAGGCGAGAGTGAATGAAATTACAGGCACATGAGACTTTCGAACACGTCTCAGGGTGGCAACCCGTGAGTGATACTTCTGGTATTGCAAGCGTCCATAGGCTGCGGTAACCGCTTACCATCTTGTGGGCCGTGCGTTTGGTTGCCACTTTAATTGTAAAAAAAAACGTACATAGTACATAGCTTAGAACTATTTTAGAGTTAAGTTTGAAATAGGACATTGCTACTGCACTGATTTAAAAAAAATCCATGATTGATAAGTACTGGGCAAATGGGCACACATATCAACATCATGGCAGCTTGATGGAAGGCGCCGTCGTGGTCGGCCAAGAAGACGTTGGCGGGACGATCTCGACTCCTTCAAAAGAGGATTGTGGGACATTGCGAAGGAGAGAGATGATTGGAGAGATTTGGGGGAGACCTTTGCCCAGCAGTGGGACGAAACAGGTAAAAAAAAAAAAAAAGATTGATAAGTTTCTAACTTAAAATTACACACTGTAGGTAATATCATGACTGATTTGCCTAGCGTGTAATGGCTGCCTTAAAGATATACAAAAAGGGTTCTGTCCCTCAAAAACCCGATAAACGATAAAACAACCCGATAAAATGATGCCTTTTTATCTCGGACGTATCTGTCATTTGATGGACCTATGATACGAGTATGACACTAAAGGATTGCCGAGGGTTGGTGGATGATGACGACTCGAGGCTGTTTTTGTTTTTCTGTGAAGGTTTAATTCAATTCTTGGTTAGGTGGCCACCTTGTGCTGCCACACTTGTGGGGATGAACACAATAACGAAAATGTCACGTTGCAAGTTTCTCCTTTGCACGAAGTGTAGTAGAGTTCTTAGTGATAGAGCTTGTCCGGGGAAGGACTACCACCATACCTATTTCTACCGCCAAGCAGTAATGCTCGCATTGCTGTGTTCCGGTGTGAAGGGAATGGTTTCCGGTGAAATTACTGGCACATGAGGCTTTCGATCTTAGCCTCAAGGTGGCAACCCGCGAGTGATACCTCTGGTATTGCAAGCGTCCATAGGCTACGGCAACCGCATCCATCTTGTGGGCCGTACGCTTGGTTACCACTTCAGTTGTATAAAAAAAAAAAAAATAATAAGAAGTCGGGTGAGAGAGTGATCGGTGTGAAAGATGTCGATCGGTAAAATTTTGAGCCAAGCAAATCTATTTTTCCCCTGTTCCCTGACATTGACAATATAAGCACAGATTAAATAAGTGGGGGGAGGGGTGGAGTAAATGAAGGTTACAAACAATTTACAATTGAATTTTACAGGTTCAAAAATCAGTTGTGATGGCGCCCTAAGGGGAGGTTTATGTGTGTCCCTAAGGGGAGTGGACGTCAATCGGTCGGCGATAAGATGAGATGATGATGATAATAATATACTATAGCTATGATGTATTCATAGAATTCAGACCATAATATTTTTATTGTGTAATTCTATATTAGTTGTGACATTTATTATTATTATTTATACTTAAATTATAATTCATAGATTTTTATTTTGGCATTGTTAATGTGAACGTGGGCTACTTTGCTGTAGCAATAGGTAATGCCTACCAATGTAATTTGACTTATAATATCTATTATCAATAAATGACTATTATGACTATTATCACATCGGACTTCAGTACCTAATGATTTTGGCTTATTTTGCTTATAAAGTCCACGGTGAAAAAAATGAAACCGCGCTAGGCAATTTTTTTTAAATTTTAGTCATCGAGTTCCATTTCAAGATGTCTTCTGTGATAAGTGAATATATGCCAGTTCCACGCGCACTAGCTTTTACCAAGACAACCAATCAGACCAGGAACAGACATTCACAAGTTATTCAATCATTTAACCTAGTAGGAGTCAAACCCACACCAGGAGGGCAATTCTCGTGCATAGATTTATATGGTTGGATTTATGTGGTTACATGTGATTTATATCGTTGAAATATATGAAGCACAGGAACAGGCAGTGCGGGAATAAAACTATGCGAGTGCAAAGCAAAGGTTTAGTCATCATCATCATGACAGATTTCTAATGTTCCGACTTCTATCGTGCGAGAGTGATTAGGTCTTAATCCACCACGCGGACCCAATGCAGATTTAAGAATGGCACATGTCTTTCGGATTTTTAATCGTATCTATCAAAATTTCTATACATTTTTGTCATTTTGACGATATAATATATCACATGTAACCATTTATATAGATAAATGGTTACATGTGCACGAGAATCGCCCTCCTGTCACTAAACAGTAGCCATAGCGATCGTCAAACAAGTGATTTCAAGATGATACTTGCTACGGTTGTAGCCAAGTACTCTGGTCTCTACTAGATTCAATAGGATAATTCGATTTGTCCGCTAAGTGATTGAATTGGCTAGCCGATGCCGAATTGAGGTCGATTTAAATGAGTGGCCTGATATAAAACACTGATTGACTTGTTTTTTATTTATACCCGCTTTTGTGCCGTTGTAGGCTCGATCCCCACCTTAGGCAAACATTGTGTAATGAATTTAGAAGTCTGAGTGTTAAAAATAGAAATCTCTAGTACTATTCCAACGTGCAACATACGTGTTGCAACACGTCTGCCGGAGAAATCAAAAATCAAAATCAAAAATTATTTATTTCAATATAATCACAAGGATCACTTTGAAACGTTTTGCAAGCTAGGAAAATTCAAAAACACCAGTTTCAACGCGGCATGGGCGCGTAAAAGAACTGGCAACAACACCGGGTGCCTATAGTTTTTTTGGTATGACCTTTGTCCTGATGATGTCTCGTGTTGATATTTTTCTTTTGAGGTTTACTTTATTAACTGTGTGACCTCATTGGTTAAAAGGTTAAGCGGAATAGTACTAGAGATATTTCGTCTGTTTTTTATCTTGTAATGGATTTCAGCAAAGTAACGCCTGAATCTATCAATTAATAATTCCTCCTTCTTAAAAAATGTTATTACGGTTTAAATGTTTTTTTTACTGATAAAGTGTGTGAATTCAAGAATAATAATAATGAAAATACTAATGACATAAATAGAATAAAAATAATAATAATAATAATAAAAGAGTTTCATAAAATACCTACTTACCTTACCTACCTCTCATACCTACTCGTACCTACTCCTTGCCTTCTATGTACCTACTTAATAATAAACCTCTGTCTGCCTTCACCTATTGTTATGCCCTAATGGGCGCACATTGTGATCCACGATTTGTATTTTCACCCCATGTAAAGTAAAAAATGTAAACAAAGTATTGAGTATTGAGTATTGAGTAACCTGGGTGTGTCTGTACTGTATGTACCTTTATAATTGTACATAGTATAAAACAAAGTCACTTCCCCCCATCTATCCGTCTGTTCTTATGTAAAGTTGATATTTGTATTAGTTATCTAGTTTCCATGGGACAAGCTTTGCTTGGTTTGCGGCTATGTGGCGCTGTGTGAAATGTCTGCCGGAAAATTGGTCAAAGTTGTTTTTGACAATCTTAAATAATAATCCAAAATCCCCTTAAAGAGGATTTTCAAAGGGGATTTTGACATTAACCCGATTTGATGGCATTTGCATTTTACTGCTGCCAGTGAAATTTCTAAAACACTTTCTATTTAACAGACTTCTAATAAGGAGGTTATCAGTTTGACTGTGTTCTTTTTGTATGTTTCTCTGACAAAAGAATTGGTTATGACGATATTTTTTTGTTTAATAGGTTTTAATACTTTAAATTACTTTAATTTCTACAAATCTTGTTGAAATCCGTTTTGCACTTTTTGAAAAAATCCTAAAAACGTGTCCATACCTCGTATTACCACAATCTATCGAACCATTTTGTGACTGAAATTAGTATTTGATTTTCCTAAAAATTAGTTATTAACGTTGGTTTAAAAGTTGGTTGTTATTGCGCACGGAATATCACGTTATTAATTCCCGTTGGTCCCCAGTGGAGACGAGATGCAGGGACGACCGAGCAACCCGTCCAACCGACCGTTTAAAAGCTACGGCGTTGAGTGACGACAATTTATGTAATTGCTACAGGAAAGAGAAATTAATGCTTATAGTACCAATGTACCTAAACCTCTACATGACGACATTTGAAAGGGAGAACCCTAATATCGTCATAACGACTAGTTTAGGAGTCTGTGGCAGCATTTGTACAGAATAAGAGAACTTATTTATAATCGTACTTCAAACTTCTGCTAATGCGTCTTTTGAATCTATCACTTTTTTTGTTCATTGACATAAAAAATAAAAATAAAAACAGAATTGAAATTAGTAGGTACCCATATTCGTTATGTTACTGGCTGACTACTAAAGCGCTCATTGCATAGCTGACTAAATTCTAACAAATCAACGAAGGTCATCATTTGAATTAGTGACCACTGGTGGCAATTTCATTTCATTTGAGCGCTTGTGCTTTGGAGGACAAAACAATGATTTGAAACAAAAGCGTTTGAGAGCATGGCTTCGCGTAGGCTTACTGACGTTCGAACTGACACTTTTAATGGTTATTAATTATTAATGTTTCTGATACCATTAATATATGAAAGTTGCTTGCATTTTTCAAGTAACAAACCCATTATATATCCACCGTAAACCGGTCGACCAGTTTTGAACTCACGACCTAAGGATTGGAAAGCAGGATTGGAAAGCAGAGTCGACTGTCTTACTAACGTACTATAAATTATATAGTTATACCTAATAAGAAAGCTACCGCTGTCTCCAGAGCTTTGTACCTTCATACAGCAATAAGTGCCATCATTCGGCAATTCTTCCACTCAACCCGTGCGTTCCCCGTTTTACGGCCAACCCTATTTTATTTGCCAACCCTATTTTGTTTCTAATTCGGTAATTGCATTCGGCGGCCATTCGTTTTATTGGTTATTGCGCTATCCTTTTACGCTACTTGGCATAATATATTCTATGGTTCACTAAAAACCGACAACGATTACAATAACATACACAATAGGCAAGTTATTGAGGTGTTTTGTCTAAGGATAAAAAAACTGTCTCTAGATAGACTGACTCATCTTTGGAATCGTGGGTGATTCAACCTGGGTTAGCTGTCTATATCAAAGTCGTACATAATGATACCAAAGAATAAAGAAATACTAGTGGTGCAACTCTTCAGCAAGAGCCCGTTTTGGTGGGTACTGCTGTGACAGATATTCTACCTACAAGCATTAGTGTGCAAGCTGCACTGTGTTTAAGCATAAAGGACATTGTAGCAAGTGATATTACTGGGCGAAAGAGGTTTATCAACAATGTCTCGAACTGATAAGCGCAGTGCAGTGCCACGCAAACACTTAAAAACTTTAAGCTTAGGGTGGCACTGCAACTGTTATAGTCAGGCAGGCGGGCGTCTTGATTGTCTTGTCACTTGCTGACATAAATAAAAACTACTACTCTTTTAAAGGTTTGTTTTTAGAAAAATCATTTTGGTTTCCCGATCATTGGGCTATTCCCAGTAGTCTAAGAGTAGTAGTTCACTGTGATAGATCTCTTCCGGAGAAGGACTTGCCACCACGACGCTTATACACTTGGACATCACCACAACATACAGCAAATCATCTGGTGCGCAATCAAATAGATTTTATTATGGTAAATTCACGATTTCGTAATTGTATCAAAAACACTGTAACATATCCTGGAGCAGATATAAAATCTGATCACAATCCAGTAGTTGCCACACTGAAGTGCAAACTAAAATACATTCCCAGGGCCAGGGTTAATGGAAGAATAGATGTTAAAAAGATACAAGAACCCACTATTAGACCAAAGGTTTCAAATGCCATAAATGAATGGGCAGATGTTCAGCTAGCCAATCCATCAACATCAGAAAAAACGTGGTCTGCCCTAAAGTACACAGTCAATAATATCTGTTCCAATTTGCTTCAACCAAACTATCTAATAAAGAAGCAGCAATGGATGACCACAGAGATCCTACAGTTAATGGATGAACGCAGATTATCTAAGAATAACCCAACACAATACAATGAACTGGAAAAACTCATCACTAAGAAAATAAGAATAGCCCGTGATTCTTTTTATGAAGAGAAATGCAATCGAATTGAGGAACTCTTAATTAAGCATGATAGTTTCAATTTGCATAAAGAGATCAAAGATCTAGCAGGGCTCCGAAAAAAGTCTAGTTCAAACGTATTGTGTGACGACCAAGGGCGGCTTATTCTAGACCTAGAAAGCAAAAAGAAAACTTGGAGTGAATACATTATTAACATGTTTGATGATGCCTCAAGAAATACTGTGAATTCAGTCTTTGATGATACAGGCCCACCTATATTAAAATCTGAGGTCAAACAAGCATTAAAAACTGCTAAAATGGGTAAAGCATTAGGTCCAGACAACATACCCGTAGAAGTACTCAAGCTCCTGGAAGACAACTATGTAGATGCCCTAGTCATTTTATTTAACCAAATTTACAGCTCGGGAGCTCTGCCTGAGGACTGGTTAAGATCGACCTTTGTCACACTTCCAAAGAAGACCAAAGCGAAAAAGTGCTCTGAATATCGAACTATCAGTCTGATGAGCCACGTACTAAAAGTATTCCTGTCTATCATCCATAACAGGATACGACCCAAATGTGATGAACAACTAGGGGAGAGTCAGTTTGGTTTCCGCTCCGGCATGGGAACTCGAGAAGCACTCTTTGGCTTGAATGTTTTAGTACAGAAATGTAAAGATATGCAGACAGACGTAATATTATGCTTTATTGACTATGAAAAAGCTTTTGACCGTGTCAAACACGAGATTCTAATAGATCGTTTGATGGATGTTGGTTTAGATGGCAAAGATCTCAGAATTATTAAAAATCTGTATTGGAACCAAACTGCAACTGTAAGAGTAGAACATTCGGAGACTGACCGAGTTGACATTTGCCGTGGAGTTCGACAGGGATGCATTCTGTCGCCCCTTCTCTTCAATTTGTATTCGGAATCAATAATATCAGAAGCTCTAGAAAATCTGGAAATCGGTGTCACGATCAATGGAAAGACTATTAATAATTTGAGATATGCTGATGACACTGTGCTCATAGCCTCAACAGAACAGGACTTACAATACATTTTGAACAGAGTGCACGAGTGTAGTTTGAGGGCGGGGCTGAATATGAATGTGACTAAAACTAAGTTCTTGGTTGCATCCGGTAACAGAGACCTAAGCCCCAGAATTAAAGTGGCAGGTTTAGATCTTGAGCGAGTGCGGCAATACAAGTATCTCGGTGCTTGGGTGAATGAAGAATGGGACAGTAACCAAGAAATTCGCACCCGGATTGAAATCGCCCGAGCAACATTTAAGAAAATGGAGAACGTTTTGTGCAGCCGCAAACTTTGTACGAGGCTCAGAGTGAGGATGCTACATTGTTATGTCTGGCCAGTAGTGTTATACGGTAGCGAGGCTTGGACTCTTAAAGCTGATACCCAGAAGCGTCTCGAAGCGTTCGAGATGTGGTGTTACCGTAGAATGTTGCGCATTAGCTGGACGCAGAAAGTTTCCAATGTGAAAGTTCTCCAACGCGTCGGGAAAACTCGTGAGTTATTGCAGACCATCAAACGCAGGAAAGTTGGGTATCTTGGTCACGTGTTGAGACACGAAAGATACCAACTGCTGCAATTGATTATGATGGGCAAAATAAAGGGTAAACGACGCGTTGGAAGAAGAAAAAAGTCATGGTTGAGGAACATCCGGGAGTGGACGAATATCGCCAGCGTCGAACACCTTTTTCGCTTGGCGCAAGATAGGAATAAATTCGCTGAACTGACGGCTAACCTCCAGTAGTGGAGAGCCACTAGAAGAAGAAGAAGGAGAAGGACTACCACCATACATATTTCTGCCGCAAAGCAGTAATGCTCGCATTGCTGTATTCCGGTGTGAAGGGTATGGTTTCCGGTGAAATTACTGGCACATGAGGCTTTCGATCTTAGCCTCAAGGTGGCAACCCGCGAGTGATACCTCTGGTATTGCAAGCGTCCATAGGCTGCGGTAACCGCTGGGCTGGGCTGGGCTTATGGGCCGTACGCTTGGATGCCACTTCAGTTGTATTAAAAAAAAAAAGATTTACTTCACGGTAGCTGATATTACTGAGGGCAGTATTATAAATTGATGCATAGTGTTTTCGATTTCTCGACCTTAGGATCGTAAAGTGGGGTCGCTACCACCAAACTTTCAGGTGCCTTACTCTTTTTTGTTTTTTTTGTTTTCTTTAATGGCCTTTGCCACATAGGCAATTGCCTTACTCTTGAATCTAATGATATTCCCAATCCAATCCCAATTTCTATTTACTGCTGTAAAATTTTTGTACTCTTGAAAACAAGGTTGAATTTGGCGCTAGGTTTGCTGTCAAAAGTGCGAAATGTCATATTCCAATACTTGTCCAATACCGATAGCGTTTAAGAGTAACGCCTCAGTTCTGGGGCCCAACCATGAACTGTTATAGCGATTCAAATGAAGACCTAAACTAAATTGTAAACGGCTGTCTCTGTATGATGCTATTTTTTAAGGAACCCTTTTTTTTTGTTAACGGGGAGGAATCTGCATCCAGACATCCCGTCGCATAAGGGTACGACGGGGGTGTGTGAGGTTGTCGGACTCGACGACTTACTATACCATCCCCGGTGACCAGCCTCGATGCATGCCAAGGGGCTCCACGGTCCCCTAGGGCTATCAGTGGTGCCCCTCTCGCATCGCGCTCAAAGCACTTCCCGGGGCTAACAAAAGTCAGCCCCAGCACCTCGCAGTGCTGCGGCAGCACAGGGCCACCCCTATGCTACCGCCCTTCCCGGGTTTTATAAGGAACCCTAGCTTAACCCGTTTGTATTAAACAGCCATTTATTAGCGTTGCCTACTCATGTAAAATGGAGATTACCAGACCATAAAATTAGAAAGATATAGCATTGGATACGGGCCGGAAGAATAAATGACTTAATTTCTAATTCAAGCTTCGAAATTTTACGGGAAATGTAGAGTAATATCCACACCACTCACTGTAGGTACATAAGCAGCTTATTTTTTTTAAAGAGTTTTATTCTTATTCTTATTCATTATTGTACACAAATAATACATTAAAAAAAATTATAGAAAAGACATATACAAAGGCGAGCTTAACCCTAAAAAGAGTTTTACTTACGAAAAAACGATTTTTTTTCACTGTCATACTTTAATCATTAAACATTCCTACTACTTCTAATAGTTTTCTATTTGTTCTTTAACATGTATTATAATAGTTAAGCTCTTATAAATTATTAAAATGTGGTATGTTTCTTGGTATTAAAAGAGGTGATTGACTTAAATTCAAGAACTTTTTTCTTTTTAATGCAAACTTTAGTATACAGCTACCTCAGCCACGCCACGCTCTAGTGGATAGCTGGCTTAAATTCTCAATCTAAACTTTTTACAAGATAAATGATTATGTCAAAGTTCCCAAAAAAGTTAACGGAAATCGCCTTCCCCAACGGTAAACAAACATTTCCTAATTCCAAGCAATTTTCTGGGCTAGTGACGTGGCACAGAATTTAAGCCAATTTACGAAAAAAACCGATAACAATTTTTTTTTCTAAATTAAAAGATTGAAATTACAAATACCAGGATTTTTGTAAGCTCATATTTTTTTATGTGTACGGGCAATTTTTGAGTTGCGGCAATTTATTTGAGTTGCTGATGCTTTCTGGCTTTAGGAAGTTAGTCGACAATTAGTATTTAACATAATGCGACATACGCTCGCTGCAGTGTGTGTACTAATCACACTAATCCTACTATTGTTATGAATGCAAAAACTTGGATATTTTGAGCCTTTACTCGATAACCACTGAACCGATTTGGCTAAAATTTAAAACATATATAGATAATTACTGAGAATAGTAATTATCTATTTATGTTAAAGAATAAACACCTGCTATACACCTATTATTTCGAAAAAAAGTACAGTTCCCGAATTCCACGCAAATGTAGAAGGCGACAGCTAGTGTACAATAAAAATGTCCGTTCTCTTCCGTTTTAAGTTCGTGTGAGTACTGACTCACACGAACTTAAAACAACAGGCCGACTGAAAGCCTTCGCTGTGGCATTCGTCGGTTGAAAAATACACCTAGAACATGTCTTATATAGTGGCTTAGTTGCTTATAATTGCTCGTGTGTTTTAGAAGACAGAGCTTTCTTAAGATAAATTGTATCTATAGAAAATTTTAATAGAACTTCCGGCTTCATAGCATTTTTGCTCATTATTTTAGAAATGTAGGTGATTGCCATTTTGTTTGCATTATTAAGATGATATACCCAAAGACTTGGATACACCGTAAAATATATACGTAATAGGGTAGCTTTAGAAAAATGCTCTATTTTAACCTAAGTTTAATCTAGAAAATTACAATTAAATAATGTCCTATTTGAATCTAGTTCAAGTTTAAAACGAAGAATGTGGGCTTGAGTTCGGCTTGCGTAATATATTATAATATATTTTAATTGTAATAATCTCGCCAGTTTTCATTCAATGAATGATGAATATTGTCGATGTAACGGAGGTTTTCACTAAGATCAATGAGTACAGAGGCTTTTAGAAAATTATGCGAGATTTTGTTTAAAAACTTATTAAAAAATTATGTTTGGGCACTCATTACATCACATTTACTGTCACTAAATTATTCTTACTGCAAACCTCAAACTGTTGTTAACAGCTCTCAATTTCTAGTTTTACTTAGTACATTGTTTTGAGTAGATACAAAAAATGTTAGCCTGTTTTTGGTAATAGCTCTATCTTTTGGGTTTAGGGTACGTAATTGTTAAAACTAACACAAGCATAAAACACAGCTTCGTCTTATAAAAAGGAATTAATTAAATTAAATGAATTTGCATTTGTAAATTTAATAATCCTTGTTCTGTCAGCTGTATTATGAACTGTATTTCTAGCTCCAGCCAGCAACAGCAATTTGCTTTGTACCGATAAAATGCTATGTGTTTTAATAAAATACTCTGTAAAATACAATTCAAGTTAAAAGCCCAGAAAAATACCAATGTGAATTCCCCTGGTGCTTGTCTTCTCAATTTCTAAGCCGACTTGTGGTTGTTAGAGCAAATTGCGACTTCAAGATTAAGGTCAGTCTGTTTATAACGAAAATATAAGAGCGGTTTTCATATTCGTAACATTTTATTAACATCTTGTTACCGAAGCACAGTAGTTGTCTGAAAGCAGAATATAAACTCAAAAATCTGTGTTATGATTTTATGTTGGAATAGAGTGGACTTTAGCATAGATTAGCATCTCGATTGGATTTTTTTTATTTCAAACGTAACATTGTTCAAATTAGTTAAAATTAAAATGCAATACGCCACGGCATGACACTTCTGACGTACCGCTTGTGTGTGTGTGTATGTTTGTTACGTACCTTCGTGACGACTTACCGATTGTGATAAAATTTGGAATGTAGATGGCTTTAGTCCTGGAATAACACATAGGCTACTTTTTATCCCGGAAAAGTTAACTAAACTTAACTAACTAAGTTCCCTAAAAACTGCAAAAATGCGGGTGTAGCCGCGCGGGTCAGCTCGTTTATAATTTTAGTATATTATATTTAGTATATTAGGTTGGGGAAAAAGTCTTTTCGCATTATAGTATGTATGAACTTGTAATAAAATCTCTTTGGCTATACTATTTGTATCTGGCTGGTTTTGGTATCATTAAAAGTTTAAATTTTAAAGAACATAATTCCAAATTAAAATTAGGAAAATGTTGTTTTTTTTGTACTGTCAAGATGAGTGAATCTAATGAAGAAATTCGATACATTTTAAAATTTTACTACAAAAAAGGTAAAAATGCAACGCAAGCCGCGAAAAAATTTGCGATGTTTATGGACCTAATGCAGTCTCTGTGAGAGTAGCACAAATTTGGTTTAGGCGTTTTGAATCCGGAAATTTTGATGTCAAAGATGCACGTCGCTCTGGTCGCCCTATTACGGATAAAATGCATGCCATTTTTGAAAAAGTGGAACAAGATCGGCATATCAGTAGTTATGACGTAGCAGAAGAACTGGGAATTGACCACAAAAAATTTTTGGCACATTTTAAAAAACTGGGTACACAAAAAAGCTCGATATTTGGGTACCTCACGAGCTCACTGAAAGAAACCTAATGAACCGTGTACTCATTTGAGATTCTTTAATACGACCTAATGAAACCGAACCATTTTTTAAGAAGCTGATAACTGGTGATGAAAAGTGGATCACGTACGATAAGAACGTGCGAAAAAAATCGTGGTCAAAGGCCGGTCAGGCTTCACAGACTGTGGCGAAACTCGGGTTAACTCGCAACAAGGTGATGCTGTGTGTGTGGTGGGATTGGAAGGGCATTATTCATTAGGATCATTGATTCTGAACTCTACTGCGAACAACTGATGAGATTAAAGCAAGAAGTTGAGCGGCCGGAATTAATCAACAGAAGGTGTGTGGTTTTTCATCATGATAACGCTAGACCTCACACATCTTTAGCCACTCAGCAAAAATTAAGAGTTTGGCTGGGAGGTGTTAATGCATCCGCCGTATAGTCCTGACCTTGCACCTTCAGATTTCCACCTGTTTCGGTCAGGTTAACATCACGAGAGGACTACCAAAACCACTTGTCGCGGTATTTTGATCAGAAGCCCCAAAATTTATATAGCAATAGGATCATGTCCCTACTTACAAGATGGCAAAAAGTTATCGAACAAAATGGTACCTACATACTTTAGTTAAATGTAAATAAACTATATTAAAAAATGATTTGAATTTTCTTAAAAAATGCGAAGAAACTTTTTCCCCAACCTATTATTTAGTATTAGGATTTGATTCGTGCCTGGAGTAGATACTGAGTTCTGCATCGGGTTTCGTGACTAAATGCTCTATAACGCGTCCTTTTGCAGTTTCATGGGTCTTCGATAACGTTATTTAAACTAGCAAATAGTTTTTTCATTACTCATACTCTGAAAGTAGGTCTGAAGTTGCCTGAGGAGCGGGATGAAGGTAATACTTTTTATCCCTAGGGAGAATCCCTTTCAACTGAAATCTGTCAAATTATATGAAAATTTAAAAACTATTTTCACATTTCTATTGAACCATCTTCCAACTTTCTATACAGCCACTATGTAAAATTGAAATAACATAAAGTTAAGTAAAGAATATATATTTTTTAAATAACTTTATTATAATTTAGTTTCAACAATTTCTTTGAAATAGATATGAAATAGATTTGGGCAAAACATTTACCATTTTTTCAATGATGAAAATGAAAAAGAATGGCTGATTAGCTGGCCGGCCACAGAAAAAAAAACAAAATAGGCGGAAAAGCGGCAATCCCTTCATTTGTTTTTCGAGTTGTAGAGTTTTGTTTATACTTCCGTATAGCAGAGATTTGTAAAAAATTAGTTTTAGAATAATTAGAAATGACTCTCTATCTAATTCATGTTTTTATTTTTACTTTCCTTGTATTTGTAATGAAAAGCACAGCCTCGGGTTAAAGACTTATTTAGTCCCTCGAACTATTGCCATTTTCAACTCTTATACTATTACAATGCTGTTTATACAAATCTTAAAACATTATGTATATCAACATTAATTAATTGAGATATTCGGGTTGCTTATTAGGTAGTAGCTATTACCAATACAAATAATGTCTAGACAGAGGCTAAGTAAGCAGTGCCTTGGTGATTTTCTTGGACTAAACTGATGTTATGTTATTTTGTCTATATTAATTATGTTATTTAGTCAAAATTATTCTGTCTAGACTTGCGGCACAAAGCCCTTAAACGGTATTTAGAATGGTTCAACTGTTTTGTGAATTTTCAACTGTTTAGCTACGAAAATGTAGACGAATGTGTTTTTTGTATTGTAAGTTAAGGATAACTCCCATTTATTCAATAAGACTGTGACGTCATAGAACAGTCAAAAACTGTCATATTTGTTCTATAGAACTAATAATACCTTGTCAATAAAACTGTTAATACTTTTTTATAAAAAGAGTTTTATAAAAATTCAAACAAAACCCAAAACACGCCTATAGACCATGGATTATTTTTAATGCTCGTGACATACATCTATTGCTTTATTTACTCTCATCACATTCTCCATACTGCTCGTTGGTTTAGGATATTTTTGTGTGTTGTGATAGAGTTTCTTCGGGGAAGAACTACCACATATTTCTGCCGCCAAGCACTTAGTAGGTACATGGCATGGCTATGGTAGGTGCATGGCTTTGTGGTTTGAAGGGTATGGCTTCCAGTGAAATTACAGGCACATGAGACTGGATCTACGTCTAAGGTACTACGTTTTTATTTTTTTAGTATGGTGTACTTTGATTTGAAAGGACTCCAGTTAGACATAAGTAGATACGTATAATTAGTACCTACCTAATGTATGTAAAAATGTACCCAATAAAGTGTTATTTCTTTCTTTTAAGGGTGGCAATGCTCAAGTTGTTGCAAGCGTACATAGAAGCTAACCGTTCAGCACCATCACGTAGGTCTATGCTTGGTAGTCACTATAGTGGTATAAAAAAAAATGCTGTATGTAAAGTAAAGTAAAAAAATCATCATCATTTTGAAACGTCTTAGAGCTAGGTGAATTTACGCCAGTTTCACGCGCCCCAGCCTAGAAGAATTTGGCAACAAACTCGGCTGGGTTCCTAGCTTTGTTTTGATGATCCCTCTTTATCATAAAGCTTCAGTGTGGTGCCAATCGAACTAGGTGAGGCTTATGTCAAGAATATAAGCAGGTATGTTAAACTTTTTTTGTTAAAAATATTGAGAACTTTAAAGATTTGATACTTTCTCTACTGCACAGCTTATTATTCTGTGCTAGAAAATCTGCGCAAAGTTTTGGTTTTTCAAATTTTGTGAACCGCAAGTTATAACTTTGGCAGGATACGCAGTTGAATTTTGTGGGTGAATCAATGTAGTGGAGAAATGAAATGGACTGGTAGGAGAGACGGTAATTTTTTTCTGGCCCATGAAGCGATTATGAACTTCACGTATGCGAACAATATTATTTATGTTACTTTTTACCGAATGTTACCTACAAAATGTTTAAGTTTAGGGAGCACAGATTTTTTCCAATAGGTACTTCAGCTTAGATCTTGACTCATCGGTATTTTTTTTATAAAAGGCTGACAAAAAATTAGTGTCGTTTGAGTTTAAGTTTCTGGAATACAATCTTATAACCGCCGTGAAAATATAATTTAAAACTTTTGTGGCCAAATAAAAAACTCAACAACTTATAATAAAAAAGCAGAGCAAAGCTAAAAGTAATCGTAGTTTTTCTTATTTTAAGTGTAATAGAAAAAGATGGCAACTATTTTAGTAAATGTAATACATTTGCATTCTAAATTTTAGTGTGTGTTTAAAAATAAATTCTACAGGAAAGTCGAAATCATTTTAAGAATTTATTATCGATTATCGATTTATAATTATTATATAATTAAAATAATTTTAAGATTAAAATACATATTCATCTGTTATATATGGAATTAAGTTTTTAACACAAATGTTTCTACTAGGAGTCGAACCCACAACCGACAGCGACAGCTAAATAATATTTAAGGTTATTCCATGTCAAGTAAACATAACAACACAATTTAATTAAATGATTAACACTGTCATGTAAAAGTTACATTGTCGACGTGTTAATTTCCCTTTTTGAAGTAGGTAAACAATACCATTTACGTTGTTATTCAATACTGTTAGAGTGTATGTTTCATGACAAAGTCAGAAACGAAGTATTATTGTATTCCAAGGAATCATTTGTAACAGCCTTTAGGCTAAACTGTTATGTTTTGTACTAGCGACCCGCCCCGGCTTCTTTTTTATATGTCAGCAAGTGACAAGACAATCAAGGCGCCCAGTTGATGTTAAGCACCACGCCTGACTTTTACAGGTGCAGTGCCACCAAAACTTAATGTTTTTAAGTGTTTGCGTGGCACCCCGAGACATTGTTGTTAGGTCTCTTTCGCCCAGTAATTTCACTTGCTACAGTGCCCTCCAAACCTAAACACAGTAATTTTTGCACACTACTGCTTGGGATAGAATATCTGACACTGCAGTGGTACCCACCAAGACGGACTCTTGCTGAAAAGTTCTTCTACCAGGTATTAGCACAAGTACTTAAACTATACGTATAAACCTTTCTCTTGAATTATTCTATCTATTGATGAAAGCCGTTTTAAAATCTGTTGTGTAGATAAAAGACCTAAGTTTATTACATACAGTCCTCTGTACAGCTATTGGAAAACGACTTTGTTTTATTTTGTGTAGAGAAACCTTCCTAGGAGAGCGTCTGGGTTCTAATCTACTGAATGCGGATTAGTGAATGGCACTTATCTTTCGAATTATTATTCTATACATTATTAGAAAGAGGATGATTTGTATTTTAGTTTGTTACGAATAAATTCAAAACTACTGGTCCGATTTCCAAAATTCTTTCACAATTAGAATACTACATTATCCCTGAGTAACATAGGCTGTATTTATTCCTAGCGACCCGCCCTGGTTTCGCACGGGTGCGGGTTCGGCACCCGCGCGAAGCTGGGACGGACTGCTAGTATAATATACTCGTAAATTTCTAAAATCTCGTCAAGGCCTATTTTTTTTGAATGTAATAACTTTTTTCCTAATATTATACTTACATTGTGTATCTTCCCATTGTTAAGACTGCCTGAAGAAGTGTGCGTGGGCAGTGAGCGTGGTCAATGAGCGCGGGCATATTGCCAACCTCATTCATAGCAGAATCCTCATTCATATGGTGGGGCCATGCGTGAAATACATCCGAACAACGAGTTATTCTTCTGAGTTAGTTTATTTACGGCAGCCACTGTAAGGTGACCTATGTCATGAGATACCGAATCCAAATAGCGTGGAGCACTGGTAGTCTAGTGGTAGTGACCCCGCCTTTTGATCTTAATGTAGTGGGTTCGAATCCGGTCGTGTACCAATGGATTTTTCTATTCGAAAAAATGAATGCCCAATGCCAGTGCTGAGAGCACTGTGAAGTGGGACGGTGAAGAAAAACCTCGTGAGGAAACCGGCATGTCAGAAAACTAAAAATTGAACAAGACATGTGTCATCCACTAATCTGCATTGAGTCCGCGTGGTGGATTAAGACCACTTACGCTTGAAAGTAGGCCCGTGCAGCAGTGGGAACATTTAGCAGGCTGTCATGATGAATAGATGTTGCCCATGACTTTGAGCCGTATACGCTACGGTCTACCTGAGAAGTTACCTGTGCAGATTTGCCTGCACAGGTGCAAAAGGGAGAGCAGGCTCGCGTGCAAAGAGAGACGCGGGAATCTATGATGACGTAGCTTTTGCATGTCGCGGTGCATACCAACGTATGAAAAGAGGTGAAATAATGCTCGCTCGGCTCGCGTGTTTTGCCTGAGATATCGCTTCATAGTCATAGTCGCAGCAAGACATCGACAATCTATATTGGCGATTGTCTATGGCAACCACATCACTAGTGCAGTGACGCGTGCGCCGACTTAGCACTGGAACTTTTTTCCGGCAACATTTCTATACAAATGGCTGCGAGTGCCACAACTTAATTTTATATTGAATTTAATAACTTTGAAGAACGATAGTAAAAACATATTTTATAAAGTCTGAGTGTTCTTGAAACGCCTACCATCATTCCAATCATGATCATTTTGAGCTGAATCTTATTTTATAAATGTTTTATTGTGCATGTGTCATCTTTAATTATTTGATTCTAATTAGTAAACCTTTTGTATTCTTTTAATTTAATCCTTTGACAAACCGAGGACCAAATACGCACAAACGAGTTTTGGTAAATACCGCAGTTTATTAACTCTTACATGTTGTGGAAAACGGGATTTGTTTGCTTTATAAACCTCGAAAAAATTGCATGAGAACCAAAAAAGCTGTTGATTTTATTTACAAACAAGTAAACACATATGTTTTGCTGAATAATGAGGTAGGCACAACGTTCGGAATTTTAAAAAGTTACATTACCTTGTTGACGAAACGTTTGTAGCGTAACTCGCTGAACGATTCCCGACGGATCAACCCAGTTATACAACTTTCAGTGCGGTCATTATTTGGATAAAACGCTGGTGGTAAATTATAATTATAACTTGCTAATTAAAAGCCATACACACTTCATATTCCAGAATGCTCGTGATAGTTAGCTATATTGTTCTTATAGCAACGATTAAATTATAAAAAAGCATAAAAATTAAAGGGAATTTGGGAATTTTTTATTCAAAAATTTTTCAAAGATTTTCTGAAGGTGGAAAATGAATCTTAAAGTTTCAAAATTTCAAGGGGATTTCCCGAGGTGGACTATGGAACTAACCCCTGTTTCGCGGAGTCACTATTTGGATGTGTGATCGCCAGTAGCAAGTTTACCTGACCACACGAAAGTAGCAACTACCTGAGCGATTTCATATCGTCGTTCGAGGATACGATAAGCTGCCAGTCTCGGCTTCTTCAAAGTTATGCCATGGCAGAGACTATTAACTTCGTCATCAACGTTGGCCGCTGAAATTTTTTCGGAATTCTTTTCTTACATGCCCTTTTTTCATTTTTAAACTTTTAGTGCTTCTAGGATATTTTAGGACGTTTTTTCCACGGTCACTTTAGCTCATAGAACCAACAGCTACGTGCATAAACATTGTAATTATAAAATAATTAGTTTGTAATCTCCAACTTTAGTTAGTTTCACATGAGTAGAACTCATAAACAAAGTCCTAACGTTATTAAGCTTTAGTTCACATCCGCGTAAGTTTTGAATGTTATATTTTGTTACTTTGTAGAACGGTGCTTAGTTTGGTCTTCGTGTATCGGCTAAAAGTCATGATAAATTAATTTTGTTTAAGTTAATAAATGTTACATCACAATATGAGGCTGACAAGTAATGCAATATTATGTGTGGGCTTCAGTGTAAAGTTTTTGACTTTTAATTATAGTTTTGAAGCCGTTAGACTATTTTATTTTATTGACATTAGAATTAACAAGTTTAACTTGCAATAAAGACTTGTTTATATACTTGCATTGTCACTTTTCTGCTCACTGACGCAGAAATGAGTTGAAATAATGTTAGAAGCATCTGTGTATTCATTACTTGCTCAATGTACTTATCTACTTTAAAAAAAAACTATATAAAAAACAACTGCTTAAATTTTATTAATCTATTAATTTCTATTGTGAATTATTTCATTCATTCTAAAAACGGGTGTTCCACTTACCAATATTATCGGTAAAGAGATACTGACACTGTTTTAACTTTGAGAGTCTTCATCAAGGTGGAGTAACGGCGGCTCTGTCTTCCGCGTCGCGATATGCACTCCACCCTGATGAAGTCTCGATATTCAGTCGAAACGGTGTTAGTATCTCTACACCGTTATACTTCACGGTACGTAAATTTTTCACGCGTTCCAAGCGCCCATTTTTCAAATAATAGATCTATTTATGGCAATAAAATGTACAAAATCCCCTTCTATTAAAAATGAGCGCTTTATAGTGTTCATAATTTTATGTACTTAATGTTTATTCATGCATTATAGCCATTATGCAAAATATTTTAAATTCGATTTAAAAAAGTGGTGTATTTGTTATAATATGTTTATTTAAAAGACTTTTATAGGCGCTACAGCCTGCTAGTCACATCGATCTGGAGTTTTAATGTGCTAAACTGTGTTTAGTTATGTTAATGTTACTGTTTATGTTAAATAAAGAACTTTTATAAACAAAACAAACAATAAAATGTACAGCTAAAAGCCTACAATGAAATGGTCAGTTTTATAAATAGCCTAGAAAATTGAGCCGATATCTATGTTGGGCATCGCGTGCCGCTGACAGCCCTATTCCTTTAGATTTGAATCGAGACATTGACACAACAACAGACAAACTAAATAAAAGATCCCAGTGTTTAGTCTTTCATTCCGAGGTTGTTCCTTTTTTTGCATAATATATTGTTTTGTTTTTTAAATTAACAAATGATGAGATGATCAAGTCGTTCGCCTGAAGTTAAGCGCAACGCCTGACCATAATAATTGCAATGTCAGACAAACCTTTGAATTTTGAAATTTTGCATGGCAACAACCTAGAAAAAGTCAGGACCGACTGCTTAACGTGCCTTCCGAAGCACGGGACATGATGTATATGTTATGAAACTATCGCCACGTAAGATAACTTACCCTTAACAAATTTTATTTAACGTTTATTCAATATTATTTAGAAGGACTTTTAACAACATGTATAAACCCTGTAAGGTAACAAAAAAATAACAACTTAACAATTTCAACATTCGACATAAATACTTAATAAATTAAACTATTTAGGTAGGTACCTACTTACAATTATAAGGAATTAACTGCCTACCTAGCCGCTGGAAAACCATACATTACAAAACGAAATTGCCGGTTACTCCCACTGAATCCCGCGATAATACAATTGCTTTCAAATCTTCAAGTTTTTCTTAATTACCTTCTCGGGTTCGGACTAATTCAGGTCCTGATGTTGGCTACGAAAGTTTTTGCGAGTTTTTAAACAAAGATCAAGTTTGCTCGGGTTTCTTGAGCCGCTTTTATACACGGAGAGTTATTAGCAAGTGAGAATTGCTTTTTGTTAAACAGCTATAGCACCAATGGATTTCGGCTACCGTGAATTTAGCCGTTTGTGATGCACAAAGAAAAATTAATTCGAAAAAGCTTCATTGCGTATCAAAGCGGCTAACTTCACGACGGTCAAGATCCGCGGTACTATTACCCTTACTCACCTGAAAAGATTAATCGTAAATGTAAGCACCAGTAATTCACGAGTAGGTTTAGAGTACATAAGCAGGGCGCGTATATGTAGATGAAACGATTTCTACCCGGTAAAGCGCCCGTCCTTGTCAGTTGTGCATGAAACACTATGGTGCTTTGTTCACGAAGCTGAAGTCACCGCACAGTAGTCAGTCAGGCTGAGCGCACCGTAAGAGAGCTTGTTAAACCCGATACAAGAGAATGGTCTTTCACCGCAACGTTGGAAAGATCCAGTGCACAGTCAAGCATCAACACGACAGCCTTCTAATGTTCCCACTGCTGTGACACTGGCTTACTCTCAAGCGAGAGTGATTGGGTCTTAATCCACCACGCGGACCCAATGCGGATTGGTGGATGACACGTGTATTCCGAATTTTTAGTTCTTGGACATGCCGGTTTCCTACGATGTTTTCCTTATGAGAGCACTGGCATAGCGCACATAAATTTTACGTAGCGAAAAATTCATTGGTGCACGACTGGATTCGAACCCACGACCTTAAGATCGGAGGGCGGGGGTCACTACCACTAGCAGTGCTCCCTAATCAAGCATAGCAGTCTATATAGGCTAATTCGCGAGGCCGGACGTATGCACGTCTCATCAGAAACCGGGTACAAGCCGAAAGTACAAGCTTTTAAGGATCCGGCCCGGCACCGTGCCAGGTATAAAGGATGACTTACAATAGACCGTGCCGGGTCCGGGCCGAGTGTCGGGCGATCAACTAAAAATGTTAATATTTTGTACTAGCTGTTGCCCGCAACGAGCTATTGCCCGCGACTTCGTTCGCGTGAAACTCGTTAACCGTACTTTTTTCCGGGATAAAAAGTAGTCATTATCTGTTTATGTTTTAAATTTCAGCCAAATCGGTTCAGTGGTTGTCGAGTTATAGAGGAACAAACATCCTTTCGCATTTATAATATTAGTGTGATTGACACACTCACACTGGAGCGCTCGTGACGTAGCTGGCTAAGTTGTTCTTAACAGATCAACGAAGTTAAGCACTGTTCCGCGGGGTCATCATTTGGATGGGTGACCGCCAGTGGCAATTTCAACTGAGCGCTCCCGTGCTTCGGAGGGCACGTTAAGCAGTCGATCCCGGCTTTTTCAAAGTTGTTAGGCCATGACAGAGGCCTTTTGACGGCCTAGAAACTCTGTCACCAGAGTTGGCCACAGACTCATACGAACGAATGAACGAACGAACTCACACTATACCGAGTGACGACCAAGCAATAGAGAACACTCGGAAACAACTCGGTCCATACAATGAATGGAAGTGACGTTTTATGCGTGCGGTTTTTGTTTACTGCTGACTCTTGGCTCGGGTCCGGCACGGTGATGTGTGAGTCATCTTTCAGTTCAAAGAAATTATAAATTATATCGCACAGACTCTGGTATTTTCCGACTAGATTTGAATATGGGCGTGTTTAAGAGGAAAGTTAAGGGCTTTCTAACAGGTAGGGAACGCTTCTGTAACGCCTAACATAAATAAATAAATAAATAAATAAATAATGCTGGACAATCCACACAGCATCATCTAGCCCCAAGGTAAGCTGCTGTTAAACAGAGCTGTATTATGGGTACTAAGATGACTGATATATATTTAATACAATACAATACATAGAAAGATATTTTTTATTATAAATAGAAAATACCCAGAACACCCGGAACAAATATTTGTAGATCGTACAAACATTTGTCCCGAGGCGGGAATCGAACCCGCAACCTCTGCGTCGCAGGCGGACCTGCGCCCGCTGCGCCACATCGGTCGTCAAACATAGTGTTGCAGTTGTCTATAGGTGACGATGACCGCTTTCCATCAGGCGGCTCGTCAGCTTGTTTGTCACCTTATGACATAAAAAAGTATTTAAGAGTAGTAGAGTTCTTTGTGATGAAGCTCGTCCGGGGAAGGACTACCACCATACCTATTTCTGCCGCCAAGCAGCAATCTCGCATTGCTGTGTTCCGGTTCGAAGGGTATGGTTTCCGGTGAAATTACAGGCACATGAGACTTTCCATCTAACGTCTCAGGGTGGTAACACGCAAGTGATATCTATAATGTTGCACGCGTACATAGGCTACGGTAACCGCTGACCATCAAGTGGGCCGTACGCTTCGTTGCCCCTTTAGTGGTATAAAAAAAAAAAAAAGAGCATTCTCGGCAAAAATTCTGTGCCATATCTGCCACGCCACGTGTCTGACACACTTGATATAAATCGACCTTAAACCGTGTCAGGTATACCGTGTCCATGAACAAACGCCCCCAGTCGTTAAGAAGAAAAATTATTGCTCTCTAGGGAGAGGGCATGCCGGCGTTAATTAGTGAGTCCAATGATATATGAGAGCGTTTATCTTACAATGAGGTGAGACGCGTTGAAAGCCAAGATGTATGTTTAAATATCACGTACCGGGGTATCATATTGATTATAAAATAAAAATGTGATTTAAATTTTTAAAAAAAGCCCGGGTTCAAACAGAACAGACGAAAAATCTTTTATCTTGCAATAGATTTCCGCAAAGTTACGCCTGAATCTATCAAGCAGCTATCTATTTAGCAAGTGAAATTACTGGGCTAAAAAGACTTAACATCAATGTCTCGGGGTGGTAAGCGCAGTGCAGTACCGCTAAGAGTAGTAGAGTTCTCTGTGATAGAGCTCGTCCGGGGAAGGACTACCACCATACCTATTTCTGCCGCCAAGCAGTAATGCTCGCATTGCTGTATTCCGGTGTGAAGGGTATGGTTTCCGGTGAAATTACTGGCACATGAGGCTTTCGATCTTAGCCTCAAGGTGGCAACCCGCGAGTGATACCTCTGGTATTGCAAGCGTCCATAGGCTGCGGTAACCGCTTACCATCTTGTGGGCCGTACGCTTGGTTGCCACTTCAGTTGTATAAAAAAAAAAATTATAATAATTGACTCCCAGAGCAAAATGTTTGTATTTTATTGATTAAAATTACATTTTTAAAACATTTATTGAATTTACGAAGGTCTATATAAAATACTTATTTGCAACTAAACTAACCGTGGCTCACTGGTTTAATGTAGAAAAAAAGATTCAAATCTTTAACTTAATTAAAAGGTTCACAAAATCGTGAATTCAACTTTAATCCCAACCAAATACCTTTTAAAGAGGGTATGAGTTTAACAGTTTACGACAATACTCAAGAGACAGCCCAGTTTCTCAAACATGGTTAGCCTCGCATAAATCAAAACTAATGAATTCATAACAAGTCACATACTTCACAGGCTTAGCATAACCCTGTAAGCTTATACCACCAGCCACGTAATCTTTACACATACATCTCGCAGATTTATAGATTTATAACAACAGCCCAAAGTAATTTATCGTCTAATATTGCGAAAACTTCAGTGAAAATAAGGCAAAGTGCTTAGAAAATGTCCTTCGTACTCGAATAGAGAGAGGTTCAATAAGGCTTCATTCACCGTAGTGCTGATATTTCTACCGAATATCACCAGTAAAATAAAAATGTGTTCAGTTTTTCGGCTTATTTTTTTCTAGTGTAACATTTTCCTCGAACGTGTAAACGCTATATTTTTGCTATTACACTATCTTGTGTACTGAATTGTAAGATAAATCGACATTAAATGCGTTGTAGATATTTTGTAAATCATCAACATCATCATCCCAAGCTTGTATCATTGAATAATAGATCCAAAAGTCACAAAGTCAGTGTATCATTTTCCCGGTAACCCATTTTCCCACTTCTATAACTTTCCCACTTGTGCCTTTTTCCCAATGGCACCATTTTCTTAGCTGGCATAAAGTATTATACAATTTATGTCACTGTCACGTGCCGTCATAGAGACTGTTTATTATAATTCGGTTATTGCGATTCAAGGCAAACTGGCACAAAATTTCAGGCCGAAACTTCGGAATTTACATTCATGATTGACCCCACACTAGGATTCTGTGTTGTAGGTATCAAGAAATTACGAGTACTATGTTAACCACAGAACTATATTTAAGTAGAATGAGTGAGTGTATGTACCTCGCGTGCCGAAAAGAGGGGTTAAGTAAGGGCTGAATAACCTCTTTACTCGCCGCGAAACTCAATCTGCTCCCAACCGAGGGTGGTGTGGTGGTGTGGCAGTGCCTAGAATTGGTTTGCCGCGTGCTTATCGATGCTTTTAAATCATTAATTTTCGCGCGGCTTATGTTTCCCATCCCTAAAATACAAATACGCAAAACGTTACACGCTCGGTTTCCATACAAATCGACGAACTCTTTCATTCTACTTAAATAAAGTTCTGTGATGTTAACACACCCAGACCTGGAACAGAAATGCAAACATTATGTCCCGCAGTGAGAATTAAACCTCTAGGTCGCCTCTCAATTTCTCAACTGTTCCTCTGCGACAATGAATATTTATCTTAATATCGAGATAATTGATCTGTAGGTTGGATATCTTAAAATTGAGGTAAACCTTTAAAAAAAATGTTGCGTTTTTCTGAAAAGTTACGATAGTCGTTCGAAAACATGATTTTTTTAAAAACTTATAACTAGTTCAAAAAAAAACGCTATCTGCAGGTAGGAAATGGCACTAGTAACAGGTAGTTTTTAGGTCCTTTTTGATCATTCTGTCAAAGTGATTGATTACACTGTTACTTTGTCTGATGATGGAGTAGGGTGATGGCTAATGGGACTTTTCAGTAAATGATAAAAGATATATAGCGCTTGGGTTCTTTATAAAAGACTTTGTAAAGGCATTTTTGAAAAAACATCTAAAATCTAAGGTCAAAATGAGATCAACAGTTCTTTACGACAACCAATGTGGCGCGGTGGGCGAAGGTCCGCCTGCGACGCAGAGGTTGCGGGTTCGATTCCCGCCTTGGGACAAATGTTTGTAGGATCTGCAAATATTTGTTCCGGGTGTTCTGGGTGTTTTCTATGTATAATAAAAAATATATATCTATGAATTGTATTGTATTAAATATATATCAGTCATCTAGTACCCATAATACAGCTCTGTTTAACAGCAGCTTACCTTGGGCTAGATGATGCTGTGTGAATTGTCTAGCATTATTTAAAAAAAAAAATAAAAAAAATCGTTTCCAATCTACGTCTAGCTATTGAACGTTGGAAAATCTTTTATTGTAAAATATAGTTGTGAAAGTTATTTAGAATAGTATCTTATTGCCAATTTTTGTCCAAACTGAATAAAGAGATACATTTTCATAGACAGGTTCAGAGCCTCGATTCCACTAAATGTACAACGCACGGTTAACGTACTACTTGGTTTCAGCTGTAGTTTAGTTTCACACAAGAGTCCTACCACCAGGTTAGCCCTGGTGGTAGGACTCTTCAGCAAAAGTCCGTCTTGGTGGGTACCACCTCAGTGTCAGATATTCTACCTCCAAGCAGTAGTGTGCAAGCATTACTGTGTTAAGGTTTGAAAGGCACTGTAGCAAGTGAAATTACTGGGCGAAAGAGACTTAACAACAATGTCTCGGAGTGACAAGCGCAGTGCAGTGCCACGAAAACACTTAAAAACTTCAAGCTTTAGGTGGCACTGCATCTGTAATAGTCAGGCGTGGTGCTTAACATCAGGTGGGCGCCTTGATTGTTTCGTCACTTGCTGCATAAAAAAAAACCAAAGAGATGCCTGGTTTACTTGGTTTGCCAATAAAACCCATATTTCCACAAAAATAGAACTCGACTTACGACGCACGAGATTGTTCCAATAAACGGACTGCCATCAATTCGCGTCTCGTAATGAAACTCGCGATTTGTCGTCCCATAAACGAAATCCTCCTTTATGCGGGTATATTGCAAGTTTACAAGCAACAATCAAATTCACTTTAGGAACGTATTGGGTTTGTAGTTGTAGTTTTGATTTTATCAGGGTAATATGACCCATATTATGTGGTTATAGAGCAGAGTTTTTTGTAATCGAGCTCTACAAGGTATGCTTTGGATGTTATATTAACAGCCAGTTTAAGCTGCAGTTCAAACCATTTTTTTAAATCGTAATATGACCCATATTATGTGGTTATAGAGCAGAGTTTTTTGTAATCGAGCTCCACAAGTATGCTTTGGAGGTTATGTTAACAGCCAGTTTAAGCTGCAGTTCAAACCATTTTTTTAAATCGTAATATGACCCATATTATGTGGTTATAGAGCAGAGTTTTTTGTAATCGAGCTCCACAAGTATGCTTTGGAGGTTATGTTAACAGCCAGTTTAAGCTGCAGTTCAAACCATTTTTTTAATCTTGTTCAAACCTTTTTTTCTAATCAAATGGTGGTGATCTTACAATTAATGTCTGCGGATCCTAAGCTGTCAGGCTTTGAAAGCCTAATGTTTTTATATCTACTACCTATTACAAAATTATGACAAAATTGTTATAATATAAATAAATTAAATAAATAAATAATGCTGGACAATTAACACAGCATCATCTAGCCCCAAGGTAAGCTGCTGTTAAACAGAGCTGTATTATGGGTACTAGATGACTGATATACAGGGTGTAATCGTTAAGTGTGCACAGGCGATTATTCCGTAACTATTGCAGATATCAAAAAACTTTAAACTGATATCGAAAGTACTTTACCTAATGAGTAAAATGACATTAATAACTTTTTAAAAATAAAACGAGAAATATCCAAAAAAAATACATTAATCACTCCCATACATTTAGTATGAGATAGTAGAAAGGTTTTAGTTTCCTTATTTTAAGTGGAATAGTACCTACTCATTTTACCCTTGTCATTTTATAATTATGTACGATATGAAGGTATTAATGAATTTCAAGTAGATACACGTGTAGATTAATTATCTTACCACTTCAAATTTATAATAAACCTTGTTTCAATATTGTATTGATTTGAACTAGCTGAAAAGCAACATACTAAATAAAAACAAAAAGAAAGATACTCTTTGGTGTTCGTTCTAAATTCAAATTCTTTATCGCGGGTTCTCGTTCCCGCCAATTTATTGTATTTTTCAATTTGCGTTAATAATCGTGATTGTTGCATTTATTGATTGAAAAATGGCATATTCCAATACAGAAAAGAGGGACATGTTAAAAATGTACTACAAACATGATTGTAACAATAGGGCGGCCATTATCGCCTACAGAAGAGAGTACCCAGATAGAGAAGTTCCTTCTGGTACGTATTTACGTAAGTTGGATAACAATTTGATAAATTATGGATCTTTTAACAGAAAAAAAAGTTCGAGAACAAGAGCTCCGGAATTTGATAATGACTTAGATAACAATATTATTAACTACGTAGTAGATAATCCACAAGAATCAACGCGTTCAGTGGCCCGATCATTTCCAGTGTCCCACAATTATGTACACAAGTTATTAAAAAAACACAACTTCAAAGCATTTAAGATAAAACCTACTCAAACGCTGCACAATGATGATCCTGCTCGTCGGCTGGTCTATTGCAATTGGCTAGTCAATAATTATGTCAATGTAAGGTCAATTTTATGGACCGATGAAAGTAATGTTTCAAACTGCGGCATTTACAATAGAAAAAACTCGCATTATTGGTCAATTGACAATCCTCGCTTAACTACTGAAGTTAGAGCTCAGGTGCGATTCTCAATTAATGTGTGGTGTGGTATTCTTGGAGATCGGATCATTGGGCCATATTTTTACAGTGGAACCTTAAATGGACAGAGATATTTCTCCTTTGTACAAAACGATATGCCAAGTCTCTTAGAACCAATTCCAGACGATGAAAGAAGGTCGATAATTTTTCAACAAGATGGAGCACCTGCACATAATACAAATGTTGTAATGAATTTCTTACGAAACAATTATAATGGCTTAATAGCCAATAATAGTGCAACCCCTTGGCCTGCCAGATCCCCGGATCTCACGCCTTGTGATTTCTTCCTATGGGGATTTGTCAAAGACCACGTGTACGCTGAGAGAGTACACAGCCTAGAAGAGTTACAGAATCGTGTACGTCGTGCAATTGCTTTAATTACTCCGCAAATGTTAAGGAAAGTTCATTTAGAAACTGTAAATAGAGCTCGTCATTGTATTGCACAAGGAGGACGTCACTTCGAACATATGCTTTGAACACAAAATTTTGTACTTACTAAGAAATAAAATGTATGGGAGTGATTAATGTAATTTTTTTGGATATTTCTCGTTTTATTTTTAAAAAGTTATTAATGTCATTTTACTCATTAGGTAAAGTACTTTCGATATCAGTTTAAAGTTTTTTGATATCTGCAAAAGTTACGGAATAATCGCCTGTGCACACTTAACGATTACACCCTGTATATTTAATGCAATACAATACATAGATAGATATTTTTTATTATATATAGAAAACACCCAGAACACCCGGAACAAATATTTGCAGATCCTACAAACATTTGTCCCAAGGCGGGAATCGAACCAGCAACCTCTGCGTCGCAGGCGGACCTTCGCCCACCGCGCCACATTGGTCGTCTATAATATTATTATTAAAATTTGAAATCAAACATACCTACTTACTTAACTATCCTACAATCTAAAAATCAATATTTACACAAATTATTGCTAACCTACTTTTAAAATGCATATACCTAATTATAATAAAAATAAAAATAAATTCAAATAAAAAAAAAAAACAACAATACCTACTGTGAATTTATTTATTTATTTATTTATTTATTTACATCATTATCAACTCTATCCTTACAGGCTAAAAACCTAATACGACAGTTAAGAATTAATGCCAACAACCTTCTTAATTTATCTACGTACTTCCTACTTATTTAAACCTCGGCCTATCTCCATGTTGTCATACCCTTTGACAGGGTTCATATGTGATACTACCACCTAATTATATAACAACTGTAAATGTACCAACCATATGAGAGCAATAAATAAATTGAGTATTGAGTATATAAACAAAAGTGAAACTTCCGAAGGTGAGGACAAATTACGGCAAAAAAATGTTCACTTACGAAGGCGCGCAGCTTTTTAACAGACTACCTTCAGTAATAAAAAGTATAAAATCACATCGCGCATCAAAACGGCTAACTTCACTTCGCACAGCGGATCTAGGCTTCCGTGAAGTTAGCCGTTTGTGATGCGCAAATACAATTTAGTTTGAAAAAGCTCTATTGCGCATCGAAACGTCTAACTTCACAACGGCCGAAATCCGTCGTGAGAACTATACCTAAGTTTACTATATTACCTACATATTGAGTGGTGTAATAGCTACCTACGCTCCTATTTATTATAATTATTTATGACACCTTACTTATCTAGATTGTTAAAGAACGACTACCTACCTACCTACCTTATTGAATGTATAATAACTACTTAGTATTAATAGCATGGATAACTGCCGGTTACCCAAAACTATCTTTTATTTTGAGATTGCAGAGGGTAAACGCAAGCACGGTGGTCAGCATCTGCGCTATAAAGACGTGTTCAAAAGACACCTAAACGCTTGCGCTATTGACCCTACAGGTTGGGAGGAGCTCTCTTCTAAGAGGTCTTAAGAGGCCTTTCCAAGATTTAGCGATATAATTCATGAAGTTCGCGTTAATGTATCTTTATATAGTAGAAGTAATAGCCCGCGCGACGAGGAGCGATACGTCCTCCCTCCATAAGCGCTCAGCGCTGTTTGAGAGTCGCTGCTTCGATCGATATGATTATAAGTGCGCTAACGTGTGATTTTAAAAAATTCGTATTAAAAAAAGTCAATGTTATTAGACTATTTTCTTCGTTGTATTTATTTAATAAAAACTTAAACTTTAATTTAGTAGGTGTATTTTTATTGTAAACTCCTTACTTTAGCAGAAATAACAAGCGTAAAATAGGGAAAAGTACGCGTTTTTTAGACCGTCTTTATTCAAAAATATTGAACTAACATGCTGTATTTTTCTCTATTCACTTAAATTTTAAAACTGTGATTATTATAATTGCATTTTTAGAAATATGTTAGACTTTGTTATTTCATAGAAAAAATGATCGAAAGTTGACTGGAATTGCTCATTTTACAAAACGTGCGTTACTAATTATGTTTTTAATCAGTTATGTCTTGAGTTAATTAATATTGGCTCTGTTGGCTTAAATTTTAAGGGATAAAGCTTTTATTTGTTTTTATTTTCGTTAAAATATCTTCAACACACGAGCCACAATAGTGTTCGAAACTTCACGGGCTACAAGAAAATTCAAGGATTGTCAAGGATAGGGCTCTTAATGGCGCTCTACCATCCATAAAAATATAAAAGCTTTCTAGGAAAATCGCCTCGAAACACTCGACCTAAAACGCCAAAACCAACAAGAAAGACCTCAGCCTTCCTATACCTATACCATAAACTCACAGGGCCAACTCTACTGCATTCCTTGCAGTAGAGTGTTCAAGACAAAGTTTGGTCTAGCAAGCCACATTAGGGCTCACGATAGGAAATAAATTAGTTGTAAATAGATCCGTAATATAAGTGAAAATTTTAAAATTAGTTATAATAATTATGTTAAAAATTTATGTGCGCAATGCCAGTGCTCTCATACGGTGAAGGAAAACATCGTGAGGAAACCGGCATGTCCAAGAACTAAAAATTCGAAAGACATGTGCCATCCACCAATTCGCATTGGGTCCGCGTGGTGGATTAAGACCTAATCACTCTCGCCTGAGAGTAGGCCAGTGTCCCAACAGTGGGAACATTAGAAGGCTGTCATGATGAGTTATAATAATTTAGTTTTTTTTGTTATGAATATAGTCAGGGTCGCTGTCATCGAAACCGATGAGGAGGACTATATATAGTATTAATTTACACGTTTCTCTGTAAATGACCTCGGTCTTTTGAGAAATAAATGTCTTAAACCCAAGTGATAGGATATTTATATGTACATCTTAATAAATGGGTTTGTTTGACCGTTCATAAATGAAGAACGCATGAATTTTGAAAATGGTACCTATTTCTGCCGCCAAGCAGCAATGCTCGCATTGCTGTGTTCCGGTGCGAAGGGTATGGTTTCCGGTGAAACTACTGGCACATGAGGCTTTCGATCTTAGCCTCAAGGTGGCAACCCGCGAGTGATACCTCTGGTATTGCAAGCGTCCATAGGCTGCGGTAACCGCTTACCATCTTGTGGGCCGTACGCTTGGTTGCCACTTCAGTTGTATAAAAAAAAAAATATGTTTGCAAAGTGAAATAGTAAAACGGTGAATTTGCTCTGACAAAGCTTATTCCTAAATAAAAGAGGTATGATAGAACATGAGAATTCCATCAGCCATGTTTGGTCACGACTAGACCCTACCTTTTATCACTTTCACTTAGTAAAAGGTGAAATACATGCCCCTTCGATTAGGGATCAATAGTGAAACCATTGCTGAATGTTTGTTTAGCAAATCTAAAGGTTTGAAACTGAGGATTTTGAGACATACGTTTTTTTAAATCGTTTTTTCTCATTTAGTTCAGTACAATGCAGAATATAAAACTAAAATTTAAAAAATTTGGCTGTTTCCTTTAAAATGTATCTAAAATCACATCCCATGACGGAGGTCTTCAGGCGGCCTATTAACTCCAAGACCAAACTTACACGAACTTACTTACTTATTATTCCAACTTCACACTCCTTATTTAAGTTACCAACGCCCTTACAATAAAATATGAAATAAATGAAATGAAATGAAAAGTTGTCAACACTACGGTAAGTAAGTTCGTAAGAGTCAGTGTCAAACTCTGGTGGCAGAGTTTTCAGACCGCCCAAAGGCTTCCATGGCTGCCTAACAACTTTGAAAAAGCCCGGACTGACTGCTTTACGTGCTTTCCGAAGCAGCAATTGCCACTCGCGGTCACCCATCTTGCCTATGTACACATGCAACATCATAGATATCACTTGCGTGTTAGTACCCTGAGACGTTAGATGGAAAGTCTCATGTGCCTGTAATTTCATCGGAACCCATACCCTTCGAGCCGGAACACCGCAATGCGAGCATTTCTGCTTGGCGGCAGAAATAGGTATGGTGGTAGTCCTTCCCCGGACGAGCTACGTCACAAGCGCTCCACTATGGTAAGAAATGAAGTACTATTGGCTAAAATACCACAAAAAAAATTATGTGCGCAATGACAGTGCTCTTATACGGTGAAGGAAAACATCGTAAGGAAACCGGTATGTCCAAGAACTAAAAATTCGACATGTGCCATCCACCAATCCGCATTAGGTCCGCGTGGTAAGATCCAATCACTCTCGCTTCAGAGTAAGCCAGTGTCCCAGTGGGAACATTAGAAGGCTTTCACGATAATAAAACCAATTCGTCGGCAACAGTTTACTATACAATCTACGCAGACTTCAAAAGGGAAATATGAACGTTCACCTATGAATATAAATTATGGTAACCTGCAGTTGATGGAAAGCATGATTTATCTCTCGTATTCTCTGAATATACTGTGACGTCATAAAACTTCTAAAACTTTTTGTCCCAGTAGTTCTATGGTAAGTATGTAAGTTCGTATAAGTCAGTGGCCAACTCTGGTGACAGAGTTTCTAGGCCGCCCGAAGGCCTCTGTCATGGCCTAACAACTTATCTATGGTAGAACTATTAATACAAAAACTGTCCTATTTTTTTTATAAAACTATAAGTAGGTGGTACCTTGTAAATTCCTATTTATTTTAGTCACAGTCAGATACTTCAATTTATTTTATGATATTACTTATTTCATACACGCCTTTGAATAATATTCTCGATATAACGTAGAGTTATTTAATCTAAGAGACAACGCCCATTGGCTCGGCAGTATAGTTCGCACAGCGGATCTAGGCTTCCGTGAAGTTTGTGATGCGCAAAGACAATTTAGTTTGAAAAAGCTCCATTGCACATCGAAACGGCTAACTTCACGACGGCCGAGATCCGTTGTGAGAACTATACATACCTACATAAATAGTTATGCCATTCAACGTGGCAATGCAGCCAGCATGTTTGGAACGCTTCCGTCTGGCAGCAATTTAGATCAGTTGAGCTATCTATAGTTCGTTTGTAACATATTTTAATTTCTTAATAAATATTTAGTTAGTCTACTTTACTATGTCTACTGCATGTCTAAGATTAATACCTATTTGCGCGTTGGCACAGTGATTTAACTTATGTTTAAGCACATTAGAATTTACCATCGCTTAACATTATTAGGACTGGTCTACAGTAGCCCAAAACCGTGATGATTGGAAAGAAGGAAGGGAGGCCTTTGCCCTGCAGTGGGTCACTACAGGCTTATAATAATAATAATAACATTATTAACGTAGCAAGATCTCTTCAACCTAGATTTTATAGTAAGTTGTGGATAACGCTGTTGGTTATATATTAATTAAGTCTGTTCAATATCTACCATTTACTCAACATTTATGGTTGTTTTTTTTATTTATTCGTGATACACAACAGATTCGTGACTGTTTGTTATCACGAATAAATAAAATAAAAAGAAACATCAGGCGAGATAGTGGTCAAGCGCAAGCCTATTGCGAATAAAAAAAAACACTTCGAAGCCGTGCGCAATGTGCGTCGCCTCTAAGTAAAGAGATTCCCTTGTCACCCGCCCTTGAGAGCAAACAAGATTTCGCAGGATCGACTCTGACTGATAAATTCATTGGGTTTGTATGCCGACGCTGTATATTATTCTTCTTCTTCTTTTATATACAAATGAATTGCTGTACGTTGAGCGCTCGTGACGTAGCTGGCTAAGTTGTTCTTAACAGATTAACGAAGTTAAGCACTGTTCCGCGGGGTCATCGTTTGGATGGGTGACCGCCAGTGGCAATTTCAACTGAGCGCTCCCGTGCTTCGGAGGGCACGTTAAGCAGTCGGTCCTGGTTTTTCAAAGTTGTTAGGCCATGAGAGAGGCCTTCGGACCTAGAACTCTGGCACCAGAGTTGGCCACTGACACATACGAACGAACGAACGAGCTGTACGTTATTCTCGCTAAAACTCGAGAACGGCTGGACCAATTTGGCTGATTTTGCTCCTTTAATATTCGTGTGAGTTCAAGGAAGGTTAAAACGATGAGAAAAACAACGCAAGTGAAACCGTGCGAGTTAACTAGTTACTGAATAAATAAACCATCTGGGAAAGAATGTGTAAACGTTTCGTTCACGTATTCAGCGGAACTGCTACCTTTTTTATTTGTTCATTTGTTATACGTTCATTTTTTGTTTATGAAACAAACGGTTATGTAATTTATAAAGATTTATTTACACAACAAAAATCATATTTGCATAATGTATATTTAAAATGCACGGGTTGGGGCCGTTTCTGAAACCAACTTTATGCACAAACGAAACGCTACAAAATTGTAGCTGTTAAGGTGTTTTCGTATTCTGTTATAACACAACGATCCAGTGGCAGCTACGTTTTAGCTCAAAAGCTAACTTGAGCTGAAACGTAGCTTTACGTTCTATGAAAAGTTTATTCTGGAATTGCAATTTACAGGAGGAGGTTGGAAGTTTCAAATTCAAATTCAAATTCATTTATTTCATGCTCCATGTACAATGTATTCAGCTTAGGTGTAACTTAATGATAATGCTGTAGGTGAGTACATGGACCCTGTAAGGGCGTTGCAAGTTAGTTATAGGTAATACAAGGTATTTGTCCAAATTGTCATGGTTAGGTAAGTAAATAAATGTCAAAATAAAATAAAATTGTGTCAAGTAATGTCAGGTAATGTCAGGTAAAAGCGCGATTATTATTAATTTAGACAAGTGTACCCACCTATCTACACGAAGTTGTCAATCATGTCAAGGGTAAGTAGTACCTATGTCAAAATTCATCAAAATTTATCAGAATTGAATTCTTCAATTGAATAATACAAAAGATCAAGAGTTACAAAAGATATATGTTATAAGATATGACTAGTTCCGATTAGGTACTAACCTACTAAAGTATTTAATATTGAAGAGGCAGTAAAAAATACATAAAAATAGATAGAATTATAAATAAGCTTATGCCATACGAGCAGAAATGTTCCAATAATAAACAATATTTCAACATTCTGTATAGGTATGTTCAAATAAAAAGGTAGTGTAATCTTGGATAGCCCAGTAAAGCTTAATTGTGTGGAAGCCGCAGCAACTGTGGTAAAGAGTGTGGCCGTTCTCAACCGTGGGTTGATTTAATACCTACATAACCCCAGCTCTAAGCTGACTTGCGCTCTAAATTACTGTGACCTCTTTAAATGAGCTTAATATGTATAAAACGAGCGCAGTTTTTAAATAAACTACTGCACGCTAATGGTGACATATTTCTAGCTAAAACGGGGAAGTTCAAATCAAATTTGACCTCTAAATTTACTTCAATTGAAATAGGTTTAATTATTAAAGTCTATAATGAGTCAGATACTACAAATATATCATTTATTCTAAGACAAAAAATATCATTACTGCGCAATGCTTAATTACCACAGAACTATTTTTTTTTCGTGTTAATTACCATTGGAAAATTACCTAAATTGACAAAAACAAAGCGAAAGTAATTTCGCTGTAATTATTTAGAATCATTCAAATTATATGCATTTATAAAATCTACAAATAAATTACTAATTCGATTCAGCTGACTAAATTACAAACCGACATTAACGTTCAATTTCAATTACCTATACTTGTTCTATGAAAAAGTTAAATTGGATAAACGGTTTCCTAACGATCTAAACAATAAAACTTAAAAATAACATATGAAATACAATTAAAATGGAAGGACGAGGACTGAGAGATCCGAGATCAGGTCAAAAAGAAAAATAGCAATTAAGCTCATGTCACAAAGTTAACATCGCTTTAATGAGTAGAGAATCTATTACGTTAACAATAAAAATAATCATTTGTTTATTTGACATTCCACGTTTCACTTTTTGAAATATAATAGCTTCCAATAATTTTCAATAATATTTTTTGACGTTTTTTTTTATTTCTTTAGCTGGCTGGAAATGACAAACTTAACAAGCCGTTTAAATAACAGTTTGTTTTATAATAGGGTTAAGAGTATCTACAAGAAACTAATTAATGCCAATAACTTGAGTAACACAAACCAAATCAAAATGATTTAGAATGATTAATGCAGTGACCTATTATAATGATCTCTCTAAAAATACTTACAAATGCTTAAAAGAACAGCTTGTCAATATAAGTTATTCTTGTCATTCTTATTTCAATGAAGACAAAAATAAATTTAAAAGAATCTGCTAACAGAGGTTTAAAGTTTGTTTATGATTATGGTCCAAAGTATTAAAATTACGCTGATGATCTAACATATTTGAACGAATTAAAACATCGTTATTTTCCTTGTTACAGAAAGCATTGACAAGTCCGGCGAGGACCCAGTGGTGTCAGCTCTAAGAGCGTACGGAGCACCAGACGACGAAGACGGCTCAAGTGACGCAGACTTTCTAAAACTCTTCGGGAACTTTTCCAAGCACGATCGCACAACCGACCCAACAGTAATAGACCACTTCATAAACGTAGAACGTAGTTACGACAACGAAACTAATGCTGCATACGAAACTAACATAAAAGAGTCAAATAACACGTATGTGAACGTAACCGTAGCCAGACCGGTTCACGACGATGTGGTCACGAAATTCCTTAGATTAATAGAAACGCAGCACTTAATGGGAGAAAACTGTACAGCTGGTACACATTTGAATTTAGGCGAAGGAGTAGTTGATAGGTATGCTCAAGAGAGGTTTAGGATAGAAGCAGACGTGGCCGTGAACCGAGCGAATATGCTCACCAGGCTTTGGAAGTATGCCGGTTCTTCTGTGATGCACAACGAGTATTTACTCCATGCCAGCGTGTTCTCCATGGTAGAGTTCGATGATGATATTTTCGGCGCAGGAAACTGTTATGACCAGTATCAGTACAAAGACTATCAGCTGTTCTGTCCGTTTGCTTACCGGCTGCCTGAAGGGCCGATATTGGCGAAGGATCTGGCTGTTGAGTACAAGTACCTGAGCAATACCTCAGAATGGTTTTACATCGCGAGAAAGAATGCTGAGAGGGTGATACGAAACCACAACCAGTTTCGAAGAGGTAAGTCACAAAGCTTGGTTGAAACAACACTGTTTTGTAGTTCTTAAACTCTTTTTAAATATATACAGCCTTTTTACTTTATACTTATAGGAAGTCAGTAAGAAATCGCTGCCTGCGATATGACCACCTATATAGGACTACACGCGTAATATTACACCTGTGTAAACCAAAGTCAAAAATATTTTTATTTAATCATATCACAAGGATCATTTTGAAACGTCTTAAAACTAGGTGAATTTACGACAGTTACAAAACCAATTACGAATTTTTACCACATTGTGTCCTTAGTAAAGTGAGTAAAATACTAACTAACGCAAGTTTTCACACATATAAAACAACTATGTAGGTAGATACGAGTAGATATAGAATAAGTAATCCTGTGTGAAGTCACATTTTGTAGGAAAGTTTACAACGCATTTTAGGAATAAAAAACATCAAAATTTCAATAAATTGTTAATAAACATTGCTCGCCAAGACCTGTAGAAAATCCCCTTTTCAGGCTTACAGAGACACCGTGTTTTATTATTATTACTTACTCGTATTTATTTTGGTTATTAGGTTACAGGTTACTTCACTAGCCTAAAATAATGCTAACCTGAATCGACGTTGAGGAACTTAATTTAAATAATGTTTGTAAACTTGAGTTAGCAAAGCCTTTGGAAGGTTCAATTCACAAGTGGTTGAACATTGGATAAAGGGTTTTAGAACAAGGTACACAAGGTCTAGTGACTTCCTCAGGTAAGGTTATACTAGTTACAAAATCCCGCAAATATTATAAAAAAACTATGAATTTTGATCGCGAAAGTTTAAAAAAGACTTTATTTATGTATATATAAGGTCATTCATTATCAACCTGACAAACTTAAGGGGTAGGTTTAACGTTTTTTTTTTATTTAATAAACATTTTACGTAATTCTGCTTAATAATTAGTTATCCTTGTTAGAAATCGAAAAAGCAGCGCTCGGCACGTGTCAGTGACCCGCGCGTCAATGAACCGCGGGTCAATAGCCCGCGCGTCCTTGACCTGCGCGTGTCCTTGACCCGCTACGAGGCGCACTTTTAAGACAAAATATACATTAAATTTTTTTTTTTATAGGTACATATATTTGTTTTTTATGTGTGGAACCTATCCCTTAAGTTTGTCAGGTTGATAGTGAATGACCTTATATATAATAAAAAATATCTATCTATGTATTGTATTGTATTAAGTATTTAATAAGCCGCCTGAAGGCCTCCGACATGACATAAGAACTTTGAAAAGCCTGGACATGCTTAACATGCCTTCCGAAGCACGAAAGCGCTTTGTTGAAATCGCCACTAGCGGTCACCTATCCAAATGATACGCGGACTAGTGCTTACTTACTTTCCCAATCTCTGAATGGAAACTTCCAGCATTGAGCAGTGAAAGTTGTGATTTATATATTAATTACTTACTTAATCTTTACATTAACAAAGCCCCTAAAGCTGTAAAACATTATTATGTTCCTACTTTCTTACTGTGACGTAACTAAGTGTTCTATAAAGTTCCTGGGGTTGAAATAAAATACTGAATACTAATCGCGAGTTAACTATTTGCGGTTACTTACGAAGCAAGCAACAAAAGCCTGCTAAGTTTATTACATTTTGATCGTGATACCGTGATACCCTTGTAGCGGTACGCCGTGAAAAAGATTTATACTTCAAAGTGGTTTACTCAAAAAGTTTTTAACCGACTTTCAAAAAGGAGGAATCATTTGATTTTATGTTTGATTGACTGTATGTTTGTTACGCGATTGCTCTGTCAATTAGGAACTTACTGATTTACAGGGAAGACAGTCTAATGTCAGTCACGTGTTTCTTTATCGTCAATCCCATCCATCCATTCATCCATCTCCATGGCATTTAATGTATTGGCCATTTTATCTTCAATGTTTTTGATCATGTGTACATTGTGACAATTGGCCATTTTGTCGTGAGGATTTTGTACATTTTGACATTCTTCCCATCTGGCTCCTAGCACATTATGACATCATGGCGTTTATTACCCGGAGTCGTTTTAATAATCACATGAACTTTTCAAATATATTTTTTTATTACTATCTTAGTGGCAATCAAGCGTACGGTCCACTTGATGGTAAACGGCTTTAGCGAACAAAGGTCTAGATTCAAACCCGCGAAATTTAGATCAGAAGTCGGGCCTATCCCACTGAGCTAACACGGTTTTTTATGAAAGGCACTAAGAGTACCTGTGTTAAAATAACGCTGTAAAAATTTAGATATTGTAACGCAATTGTTATTTTTTAATGATTGGTTTAGTAGAATTGGGTCCCAGGTATAAACCCACAGGGTAACAAATTATGTTAAATTAAAGGTTTTGTTAAAGCACCTCAAAATGGTTACCACAAAAGTGCAAAATTAATTTTCAACGGGTTGATTTGAATTTTAAACTGTAACTAAGAGAGTCAAGATCCAATATTAATTTTGTTCCGAATTTTGATGAAACCCGACCCAGAAGTATGCTGTATAAATATATTATATTATTTATTAAATCTCTATAATGAAAATTTCACTATTATAATTGTCCCGTGGAAAGATGAAACACGTGTCGATATTTTTCTTTTGAGGTTAACTGTGTTAACTGTGTGACCACATTGGTAAGGTTAAGCGAATTAGTACTAGAAATTTTTCGTCTGTTTTTCATCTTAATCAAACAATTGTTAATTTGAACTCTAACCGCAGGATACAACACATACACGTACAACGACACCGCGCACACCGGCCGCGAGGCTGACGAGATTCTCTCGGTGAGCTACGAGGACGGCAAGTGGTCGAAGCCGTACTACGACTGCGGCGGCGGCAACATATGGATGCTGACCTACACTGTGCCTTTCTTCGGCTACAACGGTAGCTACTTCTTCAAGTAAGTTCTTATCAGCAAGCTTGTTTAGTCAAGTCAAGAGTCACTTTGCCAGCATCACGCCCGATCATAAACTTACCTTTAAAAGTGGGAAAGTTTGTGTGATAAATAAATAAATAAATAATAAATAATGCTGGAGAATCCACCCAGCATCATCTAGCCCCAAACTAAGCAGAGCTTGTATTATGGGTGCTAGTTGACTGTTATACCTAATATAATACAATACATAGATAGATATTTTTTTTATTTTATATACGAACAGCCGGAACAAATATATTTTATAGATCGTAAAAACATTTGTTCCGAGGCGGGAATCGAACCCGCAACCTCCGCATCGCAGGAAGGGAAAAATATTCGGCAATTAACATGCACACTAGTGGCTCTTCCCCGAGCCACAATACAAGTGGTTCTTCTCAGAGCCACCTCGTAGACGTACTTTCCTGATACGCTTTCATAATAAGTATTATATAAAATGAATGATGAATGATGTTATACATAGACAAATATTGCATGCCATAACATGGCAGAATACATTGTTTCCAAATTTATGCAAAAAAAAAAATTTATATTTGCATGTATTTCTTACATTTAATTTTTACTTACTTACTGAATAAATAATAAAAAAGCCTTTTCATTCCTTCATTAAAGTTAAAGTTGAAAGTGGTTAAGGTAACATAGTGGTATACTAAAACTTAACTAAGGACCCCTCTGCGGGTATAGGCCTCCTCCAAAAGTTTCCATTTTTTTTTCTATCTATTGTTTCCCTTGTCCATGACTTGCCTGCTATCTTGCCGTCTGCATCGAAGCAGCTAACTTCACGACAGTCGAGATCCGCTGGCATTATTAACACTAGAGGGGCTGTTATGCAATTCGGCTGCAATCAACGAATTCGATAACGAATTACGAATCAAAGATGTCATCTAGTTACAAAATATTTTATATGTAGATTAGATACTATTTTTTTTTTATACCACTAGAGTGGCAACCAAGCGTACGGCCCACTTGATGGTCAGCGGTTACCGTAGCCTATGTACGCATGCAACATCATAGATATCACTTGCAGGTTACCACCCTGAGACGTAAGATGGAAAGTCTCATGTGCCTGTAATTTCACCGGAAACCATACCCTTCGAACCGGAACACAGCAATGCGAGCATTACTGCTTGGCGGCAGAAATAGGTATGGTGGTAGTCCTTCCCCGGACGAGCTCTATCACAAGAACCCTACTACTCTTACTCTCTACAATAACTTATTGTCAAGTTATGGCGCTGTGTAAAAATGACTGCTCATTATCATATTCAAACAAACTAAAAAATTATCAAGTTACAAAATAGTTTTACAGTTGTTACAAATAGCAGTATATGGGTGAGTTGCACCATCTAACATTAACGTCAAATTGTTCGACGACGATTGAACAATTTGACGTTAACGTTAGATGGTGCAACTCACCCTAAGCAAAAGATCAGATATCCGCGGGCGCGGACGGTTATTCGCGAGAAGATTTATTCATGAGCACGATATTATTATCATTTCACGAGCTTACAAGTTACACGCACAAAATGTTAAACATTCCACATCACTGTTGTATTTTCCAATCTTTTGCATTTACAATATTGGTGTGATTAACCAATGACAAAACGAGCACTTAAAATAATGAATCACTTTGAATCCCAATACACTAATTAGTTGGGCGATCGTTTCAATTTGTGGTTATTACCATCGGGGACCTATGTCATTATTATATTAAAATAAAACTAACTCCTTTCGATGTAAAGTTGGTTTTTCTTTAATGATGGTCTCTCTTAACCACTAGAACGTCTAGATAAAATAAGGGATAAAGAATAACTGTTTTTATTTATTTTATTTTATTTGGAAAACAAACAGTACTATTACACAGTTATTTTAACATCTTAGCATATTACATAAACCAGTGAAGTTTCCTCAATTACATAAACAATAATAAGCAAGTGAACAGAAATGAATGTGGAGCCTTAGCGTTAACGATTAGGTATGTACTGTAAGAAAAAACTAGTATTAAAAAAATACATCTTAAAAAAAATTAACCAAAATACAAAATTAACAGTATAAAACTAAGGAATAAAGAAAATTTTGATTTTAAAACAATAAAAAACAAGGATATAAAAAATATTGTGTCAATATATAAAATATGTGTCATTTATGTCAGCTTATGCCGGTGATATTGATATTAGTTCAAACCAATTACTGATACACTCTTAGCCATGATAATTGTCACAATATATACCGTTTAGCTTGCTTAGCAAGAGTAGCCCTTAGGTCCCGAATCACTAGGGAATATCTATTCAGTCACTAGGACGCACTAATTAAAAACTCCTTTGACAAGCGTAAACGTATCGTCCTGATAAACTAAACATAGCACAAACTATGGAAACCCAATCTAGATAACTGAAGGGCAAACATTACAAACTCATAATTCTGAACGGCTGTTTTTCATATGTTTTCGGGTGTTTTGTAAATACATACTGAGTGCCTTATTCATAAACATACTTTACACCTCCGTTAGCTAATGTATTTCAAATATATCACCGTCTTTATAATTTGTTTAAATTTATAAATTAAAGTACTTTAAACTTACCTACAATTACTTTTACATAAATTTACGACAAATTGTAATCTGTGTAAACCTCGGTAGGTAGTTAAATAGTTAAATACCTATTGTGATCGATGTCGTCGTACGTAGTTATAGAAAAATATTTGTAAAAAACACTTTTGTATGATTTCAAATAAACATTACTTACTTACTTACTTACTTACTTACTTACTTACTTACTTACTTACTTACTTACTTACTTACTCTTTGTTCATTCAAATAAGAATGACATGAAAAGACCACTTAACATGAAGCTGAAATAAAAGCATTATTAATACAGAAACAAATAACTCAACGTTATGATTAAAATAATCCCATTATTTCACACACCATTCTCCGCCACAAATCAGAATTATTCACAGGAATATATTGCGTATAATCCCGTAATTAAAGTACTGGGCGTGCTATCCAAACGATTTGCATAATCTTTCGCAGACAAACCAGAGGACGCTGGCGGCACTTCGGAAATAGTGCAAGGAAAGCGTTTTTCATCTATTGGCTTAGCAAGAAAATATTCTAAAAACAAGCTACCCGTTAATTGAATTAAAATGTAAACCCCATCACTAGTTAGAAGCTGCCGCACCGTAGGTGTCCAATGGGTAAAATCAAATTTTATTTTTGGTGCTCAAATGGGAATACTTTTGGTGCTTAAGAGTAGTAGGGTTCTCTGTGATAGAGCTCGTCCGGGGAAGGACTACCACCATACCTATTTCTGCCGCCAAGCAGTAATGCTCGCATTGCTGTGTTCCGGTGTGAAGGGTATGGTTTCCGGTGAAATTACTGGCACATGAGGCTTTCGATCTTAGCCTCAAGGTGGCAACCCGCGAGTGATACCTCTGGTATTGCAAGCGTCCATAGGCTGCGGTAACCGCTTACCATCTTGTGGGCCGTACGCTTGGTTGCCACTTCAGTTGTATAAAAAAAAAAATAATGCATAGGTGCTCAAACGAGAGTACTATTTACGAGAGTATTTTTTTGACTTATTGACTGACTAAATAATTCACAATCAACACACAGCCGAGAAGGAAAGTTCGAACTAAACAGTCTTTATTCATTTATAAAAATTCTCAAAATTCAACATCTAGAAGCGGGTAGAAGTTTTTATAAAAACTCAGCCCGGTTTAGTTTGACTTGTGAGTTAAATTTTATCATAAAATAAAGGCAATTTTTTGTAAAACTCAATTTAAAAAATGTGTTGGTAAAAATCATTAGAAAAATAAAGTTTAACATTTTTTTTCATAGGTTATTTTTGAGATGGCATGTATGTGCAGGTACAAATATATGCCATCCTGCTAAAACCATAACCCCCTTGCTATGCTAGTCAGGTAAAAGCATAACAAAGTTGTGCCTTGCTCAATTTAACCGAATTCGAGCGTCTTCCAATTAAACCCCGGGCGTATTTAAGTTGAAAATGTTTATCTTAGCTTGACTATAGGAACCTTTATTTTATGTTTTGGAAAACGCGTTAACCGTCATTTTATGGTCGCTATACACCGTTTTTTATCCGTTTCGAGCCTACAATCATTTTGTCAGACATCACTTTTGAGACCGTGGCCAACTTGGAAGCAAGATAAATGTGGGTCATAAAATATATTCCATCATACCAGTCCAGCAAATATTCCTTGGTCAGATCAATTTAGAAAAATTAAAAAGTTAAAATTTAACTAAAAAATCATGTTTTGTGATTTTTACATGAGTGTTTGTTCTTTGGTGTTTGATTTTTGCGTAAAATAGTAATAATAATAAATAGTTTATTCAATTTTAACAAGGTACAATAAGATAACAAATGCAAAAACTTAGACATATATAGGTATACATAACACTTAAGCCTGAACTAGGTAATACTGTATTTCAGACGAAAAGAGCTAATTAGAATCTTAAAATAATCACTCACTATCACATAATCACACAATCAAATAGCTCATAGTAAATAGCTTTGCTGCAATATTATGGCGGTCGTAACAAGTCGGTCGCTGCATTTTGACAAATCGTAACTTTCCCGAGTTTCGATGATAATGAAAATGTTTAATTGAATGTGAGTTTGAATGTATAAAGCAGAGTTTTCGAGATTAAAGAACTTCTTTGGTGCTGATTAGTTACAACCAGATAGTGTTGGTTTGATTCACCTGTTGGGCTTCACGCAGCTGAGTTTGAATCAAATTTAATCAGCACGTCAACAAGCTGCCATGTCCTACAAAATACGTCAGTTTTTTCAATAAAGCCTAGTGTATTTCTTACTTTTTATTTATAATAGTCAGGCGTGGAATAACTAAAAACTTCATGATTAAAGTGAATTATGGAATAATCTTCTTTTTTTATACAAGAAACTGTTTTTTTTTTAGCTTGCAAAGTGTTGTCTTTCCTTCTATGTCAATTGACAAAGGCATATAATTATAATATATTATTATTCAATATATAGAAGACATAGCTAACAGTAGTTTATAGTATTTATTTTATTTTTATTTTATTTATTAAATCCACAAAGCAGATTATAACCAGTATGATTATGAGGTTACAATTGGATTAGTTTTAGGTTCTGTATGAAAAAGAAAATATTTTTTTACAAACTGTTCTCTCTTCATTTTTAACTACTCACTAACTAACTGTTTAACTAGAGTAAGGAAGGACAAATCAACCACATCACTCTAATCATGTAAAATATTACTAACATAAAGTTTAGCAATGACATGAAGTTTGTAACGATTCCCTAAGGATACAATATATATCTTAAACTCATAAGTAGTCCCATGAATATACATTTGAAGTTCACAAACAAATTAACCGGTTAGGTAACGGTGTGGTTTTAATTAGTGTTTATCACATGGTTCTAGTAGGGCAGACTGTACCCATGACACCTTCCTATAGACCGGTCTACTGTCAAACGAGAGTAGTTTAATCTTAATCCACCACTCGGACTCAAAGATAGATGGCACATGTCTTTTGAGTTATTAGTTTTTGGACATGCCTTTTTCCTCACGATGCGCTTTCATTTTTTGGTTTTCGAGTTCGTTCGTTCGTATGAGTCAGTGGCCAACTCTGGTTAGGCCGCTTGAAGGCCATGGCCAACCAACTTTGAAAAAGCCAGGACCGACTGCTTGACGTGCCCTCCGAAGCACGGGAGCGCTCAGTTGAAATTGCCACTGGCGGTCACCCATCCAAATGATGACCCCGCGGAACAGTGCTTAACTTCGTTGATCTGTTAAGAACAACTTAGCCAGCTACGTCACGAGCGCTGGTTTTCGAGTGGAAGCTGCAGCGTGTGAAGACATTGAAAATCTGTCAATACCTGACTTCTTTGAGTAAAAAAATTTCAAAAACTTTCTAAGCTACCTACAACCTTGGCAGTGTTCCTTTATTCATAAACGAACTATTAATTTAGCGACTTGCTATTGTCTTTCCTTGTTATTCTTATGTCAATTAACAAAGACGATGATTTTGAAATCCACATTAAATAACAGAGGTCTTGAAATCCACATTTTTTAATACGATTATGATAATAAGTAAAGTAAAAGTAAGTAATGATTAGTTCATAGTTCATAGTTTATTTATTAATAACACAGGTTAGGTACAGGTCAAGCAAGAAGTTTCGTAGCACAATTATTAAGAGGCCTTTCCAAGATTTAGCGATATAATTCATGAAGTTCGCGTTAATGTATCTTTATATAGTAGAAGTAATAGCCCGCGCGACGAGGAGCGATACGTCCTCCCTCCATAAGCGCTCAGCGCTGTTTGAGAGTCGCTGCTTCGATCGATATGATTATAAGTGCGCTAACGTGTGATTTAAAAAAATTCGTATTAAAAAAAGTCAATGCTATTAGACTATTTTCTTCGTTGTATTTATTTAATAAAAACTTAAACTTTAATTTAGTAGGTGTATTTTTATTGTAAACTCCTTACTTTAGCAGAAATAACAAGCGTAAAATAGGGAAAAGTACGCGTTTTTTAGACCGTCTTTATTCAAAAATATTGAACTAACATGCTGTATTTTTCTCTATTCACTTAAATTTTAAAACTGTGATTATTATAATTGCATTTTTAGAAATATGTTAGACTTTGTTATTTCATAGAAAAAATGATCGAAAGTTGACTGGAATTGCTCATTTTACAAAACGTGCGTTACTAATTATTTTTTTAATCAGTTATGTCTTGAGTTAATTAATATTTGCTCTGTTGGCTTAAATTTTAAGGGATAAAGCTTTTATTTGTTTTTATTTTCGTTAAAATATCTTCAACACACGAGCCACAATAGTGTTCGAAACTTCACGGGCTACAAGAAAATTCAATGATTGTCAAGGATAGGGCTCTTAAGTCTACAAAAAAAAAGTCAAGAATGACACCTTCGAAAATTCAATAAATAGAACTAATGAAAAGCATTAGAGTTAGCAATTTTATACAGGCATCAAGTAAAAATTATGAATTAAAAGTAAAATTAAACCCTGGAAATCATTGCTTCCTTGTCTAGTTGTTTCAAATTTCGCTTCTGGGTTATCGTGATAATTGATCGCAAAACTAATTTAAGAGTAATGATGTTCTGATAGGTTTTCAAATAAGATTTGGAAGTTTCGTTATCAAGTTGTAAGTTCGTTGCTCGTTTAAATTCAGTCTTTGCTACTACTAATTGCGCTTCCGTGATTCTTCCTTGACTGTTGTATTTTGTTTAGTTGTTTTGCTTTAGTTTGTCTCCAGGCATCTTCACTTAAAGGTATTTTACAACTGAGAGGTTATCGGTAGCCATTCTGAGAGCGAATCACGAAAAAGTCGTTTGACAACCATAAATGTTGCCGATTAGGAACGTAATTATTTAATCATTAATTTGTTATAGTTCATACTAATAAGAATAATGATATATTCTATACTTATAAAAACAAAGATAAACTATAACCTATTTTTAGCTACAGACACATTATGTCTGCAGTCATGCTGAGTGGCTGCCTTTTTTTCGTCACAATAGTTTAGTTTTAATTTTTATTGTTATTTTTATGTTTATTGTGTGGCGTTAAATAAATATTTTTCTATTCTATTCTATTCTATTTCAACAAGTATGCCAAGATGATAGTTCTAAAATATGAAATGTTTGTTCTTTATAGAGGCACGAGCGGCATAGACATCGACCTGCGACGTGTAGATATTGATCAGTGTCCGTTGGGAGCTGGTTCCACCCAGCTGAACATCTTCGCTGGTACCGACAAGTGCAAGAAAAAGACTACTGAGGTAAGATTAGGAAAAGGACCAATTTCATAGTGGCCTAGGTCTTTGTAACACCGTAGAAAAATTAGAAAAATATATAACACTAACAGTAACATACAATTTTATTTTTAAGTAGACAAACAAAGTTCTAAAGGAAAAAGGTTTATTGTGTTAAGTTTTCTAAAACGGGAACACTAGAAAGTCCGCCATAACAGTTATTAGCTATGATCACGTGACGCATTTGGACTTTGAAAGTACCTAATAAACCAGTGTTTCGTTAAACCCGCCATGTTGTTTTGCATTGTGTTGCACTCTTTCACAAAGATAAAGTTACTTTAGATTATGAAAGAAGCAAAAATAATTTAAACTAACATTGATAAACGGTTTCTATAATGATTATCTAATTATCTAGACCCCTGCAAAGGACCTAGGCCAGGCTCTACTGCGTGAAACAACTCCTTTGAGAAGTACTAATCAAAACTATTAAGTCAAAACTTCCTACTGAATCTCTGGGTGGTTTATCTGGGTATGGTTTCCGGTGAAATTACAGGCATATGAGACTTTCCATCTAACGTCTCAGGGTGGTGATACGCAAGTGATATCTATGATGTTGCAAGCGTACATAGGCTACGGTGAACGTTCACCATCAAGTGGGCCTTACGCTTGGTTGCCATTTTAGTGGTATAATTTTTTGTTTTTCTTGGTTTAATGTTTAGACGCGGTATTAGTATTGGATAACAATATAATCTGTATAAGTACTAGTATCGCCAACTAGTGTTCAAAGATGTTACGGGCATTGTCTATTCCATTGTCGTTTGTAATAAATGTTTAGTCTGTTCCAACCAACCTACCGTATTTCATTTTACAGGTGCGTTAATCTGTAAGTCAGTCACAAAAGTCTTTTATATATTCTGATTACCAATAGGTACTCCTAAAAGTCTTGCAGGTAGGCTTCACAAGCCTTCTAACTCTCGAATCAATCAAATTATTTTACAACAAAGCAATAGCTTCTCAATAGTATATACAATTTAGACGAACTAAGCACTGAGAACCTTCCAGTACAATACACATACAGAAGCCAACTGTGTGTTTACTGAAGTGCCCGCCCTCGACCAGAGATTACTTTGAGATGAAATCGCTGAACGTTCTAGAAGAATCGCATTTTTTTTTACAGTCAATAGCAGTTTCACGATTTGTCGGCGTATTTTGTTACAAAAATTGCAAATAAGTAATTATAAAAAAAAAAAAATCTTTTAGTCGCGCTAAAATTTGAACGGCTGAACCAATTTAGATAATTTTGGTTTTACAGCAATTCTTTTTTATTTATGTACACACATTTAATAGTACATTATGGTACTAGTGTGTAACATTGGTGTTTACCGCTGAGGCGCCATTAGCCATTAGTCTTAAGATAGCCGAGGACGGTAATCATCAACACACACGTGTATCATACGACGTTTTTCAACACACTTGTGAATACAATAACAAAAAAAATCTATAACTCACTAGTGAGTTATAGCAATGAAAAAGTCATAGTTTGATTATGGGTGTCATTCTGTGCCTATTTGCGATGACCATAGAGCCACTTATAAGCAAGTGTGTTGAAACATAACAAAAAAAAAAAAATTTAACTCATTAGTGAGTTATAGCAATGAAAAAGTCATAGTTTGATTATAGGTGTCATTCTGTGCCTAATTGCGATGACCATAGAGCCACTTTATAAGCAAGTGTGTTGAAAAAAAAATTAATACTACTGACTGTTCGGGTCCCACTGCTAGGCATAAACTAGGCCACTAAGGCTTCCCAGTAACTCAATAAACTTACTTAGTCAAGAAAACCGAAAAATAAAACACGTTTTAGGCAGAACGAGTTTCCTCAATCTCATTGATTGAATGTGAACAGAATGTGTGCTTTTCGGATCTTTCTGATAATATTGTATTTTCAACGATGTGAACCCGAACTGACGAGTCAGCATATTGCCTTGGATCATCGCGGTAGCAATATGCTGACTGAGGCGTAAAAATGCGGGTTCGGTTCCCGCAGTAGGACAATTCAAGACTTTAAAAATGTATTAAAAAAAACAAAGAATACAGATTTTTAACGATTTCATATAATTATTAGTAAAATATAAAAATATTCTTTATTGAATGCACAGACAGTAAATGATTTTTAATTAATTCTTTACTGTTGAAATCTGTCATTTTGTATGCTTTGGCAGGCTTTAGCACATTATTCTTGTTAATTATTTTTATTTTATTATTTATTACATTTGACGACCAATGTGGCGCGGTGGACGAAGGTCCGCCTGCGACGCAGAGGTTGCGGGTTCGATTCCCGCCTTGGGACAAATGTTTGTAGGATCTGCAAATATTTGTTCCGGGTGTTCTGGGTGTTTTCTATGTATAATAAAAAATATCTATCTATGTATTGTATTGTATTAATTATATATCAGTTATCTAGTACCCATAATACAGCTCTGTTTAACAGCAGCTTACCTTGGGGCTAGATGATTATTTATTTATTTATTATTTATTTATTTATTTATTAATAATCAAAAAGAGAGTTACATTAAATGGTTGTGTAGTGTTAATATCATAAAACCTAAGTTAAATTTAAGTAGACAGTACTTACATTACATTTGAATAAAGAAGTAAAAACAATTAAAATATTCTTGTGCTAGTAGAAAATTCGTATTAGGGGATAGCCACACAGATAAGACGTAAGATAAGGACGCCTCGCGGACGTGACTTTTTAAAACATAGATAAAACGGGGGACAGACGGCCAGTGACCGCTTGCATCGTGCGAGACCCAGTTCCTCGCGCCCCGTCGCGTCCCGTCTTTTCTATATCATTTTCATAATAAGTAAGTGATGTTTAATATATATATAAAGATGTCTGTCTTTAAACCCCCTCCAATATTACTATCAGTTCCAATATTACTATCAGTTCAATATTATACAAGACTAGCAGTTCGTCCCAGCTTCGCGCGGGTAAAATAAAACCCTACCCGTGTGAAGCCGGGGCGGTTCGCTAGTAAAAAACATAGCCTATGTTACTCAGAAATAATGTAGCATTCAAATGGTGAAAGAATTTTTAAAATCGGATCAGTATTTTTTTAATTTAATCGTAACAAACAAAAATACAAAAATACAAATCTTTCCTCTTTATAATATTAAAGTAATAGTATAGATATAGATATATTTTTCAAGACCATAATTATTTGGAGCAGACGATATATTAAATTGACACCCTCGTTATTTGTTGCCAAGGTTACGCGACCACGCATGCGCATTGCGCCCCGCGCGTTATACACAGCCCACTGCCATCTCGCGGCGACAATATTCCTTATAGTAAATTATGTTTATTATATATATATATATTTATTTAGAAATCATACAAAAGTTTACAGTTAAATATTTTTATATTTTTTTAAATTATTTTTTTTAATATAATTTGGAGACAAACAGGCTGAGGGCCTGCCTGATGGTAAGCAGTTACCGTCGCCTATTGACCTCAGCAACACCAGAGGTACTGCTGAAGCGTTGCCTGCCTTGTAGGACCTTTTTTATATTTTTTTTCGAAGCTGTTCATATTGTACGACAGCGGAACAACATCAGAAGGAAGTTCATTCCACAACCTGCACGTGTGGGGAAGAAAAGATCTCATGAAGCGAGTAGTGCGAGATACCCACTTATCGATTAGGTGTGGATGAGCCTTGTTCCGCTGTCGTGAGGTACGATGGTAAAACCTCGATGCGGGTATAAGGTTGAAAAGTTCCTCAGAGCATTCCCCATTATATAGACGGTAGAATACACTGAGCGAGCCGATGTCTCGGCGAAGGCTCAGTGGCTCTAACTTGGTGGAGATATTGGGATCGTTGACGATCCTAACGGCTCTTCTCTGTAGGGAGTCGAAACGAAGCAGCTGATACTTGGGGGCACCGTGCCATAGATGTGAACAGTATTCCATGTGCGGCCGAACTTGTGCTTTGTAAAGCAATAAACGTTGCGTCGGCGTGAAATACTGTTTGGCACGGTTAAGGACCCCAAGTTTTTTAGATGTTAATACAGCTTTCGCTTCAAGATGACTCCCATACTGGACCTCGTTAGAAATTTCAACACCCAATATCCCAATGCTTGTAGAAATGGAGAGAGGAATGCTCTGAAACCTCGGAGCGATGTCGAATGAGACCTTTTTCGCTGTGAACGCACACACTTGTGTCTTAGTGGGGTTAAAGATAACCAAGTTTTGGCTACCCCAGTCTGAGACTAATTGTAAAGAACTCACAAGTCTTGACCTATTTGCCAAAACTTAAGCATGAGAGATGTTAGCTCGGCCAGAGTAGAAAGTGTCACCCGTACTGTCATCCGCATAGCAATGAAGACCGCTAATATGTAGCAAATCATTGATATGCAAAATGAATAACGTGGGCGACAACACTGATCCCTGGGGTACACCAACATTGATGGGCATAAAATCAGGCATTCTAAAACTAGGCATGATCACAGTACCTAGGTATTTAGCTACCTACCATGGTTAACACAAATTACAATTTGTCGTAAACTTAGAACGGAGACCAGTAAGCGTCGTGGCCATGCATCTTATATATATACTAGATGTTGCCCGCGACTTCGTTCATGTGGAACTCGGTAACTGTACTTTTTTCCTGGATAAAAAGCCTATGTTCTATTTCCGATCAGTAAATTTCAGCCAAATCGGCCCATTTAAATTAGTGTGATAGTGATTAGTGCGTAGTGTGATGATTGTGTGATGTTTTGATTCGCGACACTTCTATATGAAAGGAACACTGCGTCCGCGATGCGTTTTCGTCTAACTTCTTTCTGTCTGGCCTGGTCTTAAAGTTTTATCACGGTGAGCTAGAAATATCATGTGAACGTAACTTCACAAACCATTTCAAGGTAAATAGGGTGGCGATTTGTGAAGGCTAGCTCCGGTGCCGTCGACCGCGATCGGTCGAAGATTACCGCGCTAAGCCGCAATGGGAATTGAAAATCGGATTTTGTGGCGAAAGTACTGCTTCTAAATGTAGACATCGTTTTAAAAGCGGGATTTTGACGACCGATGTGGCGCAGCGGGCGCAGGTCCGCCTGCGACGCAGAGGTTGCGGGTTCGATTCCCGCCTCGGGACAAATGTTTGTACGATCTACAAATATTTGTTCCGGGTGTTCTGGGTATTTTCTATATATAATAAAAAAATATCTATCTATGTATTGTATTGTATTAAATATATATCAGTCATCTAGTACCCATAATACAGCTCTGTTTAACAGCAGCTTACCTTGGGGCTAGATGATGCTGTGTGGATTGTCCAGCATTATTTATTTATTTATTTTAGCTCTAAGCCAACCGAAACCGAGTTTTTTATTTTTAAAGATCGGAAATTATGTGCAGTGAACTGTTTTATACGTTTGAAATATCTACGGTTTGTTATTTTTTATTAATCATCATCATCATGACAGCCTTCTAATGTTCCCACTGCTGGGAAACTGGCCTACTCTCAGGCGAAAGTGATTGGGTCTTAAACCACCACGCGGACCCAATGCGGATTGGTGGATGGCACATGTCTTTCGATTTTTTTAGTTCTTGGACATGCCGGTTTCCTCACGATGTTTTCCTTCACCGTATGAGAGCACTGGCATTGCGCACATACATTTTTCGAACAGAAAAATCCATTGGTGCACGACGGGGTTTGAACCCACGACCTTAGGATCGGAAGGCGGGGTCACTACCACTAGACCACCGGTGCTCTATAATTATTATAATATTTTTTTTTAATTATAATTTTTATTAATAAGCCCCCAATAAACCCTCAAAACAATTTTGTTATATAATATGTAAATGAAAGTCAATGATAAAACAATAAAAGCCTGTCAATATTGACACCATAACAAAAGGATTCCTGGAATCGCAAAATTTGCAACACAAAGAGAAGGAATCACAATATTGCTGTTCTATACTAAAATAAACTGGAATCAAACGTGTTACACGTTGATAAAAACAAAGAGATACAATAAATTTCTATAACTCAATGGGCACAAAATCACGCTCCGAAGATAAATCTCTGTGAATGAATTAGTAGCGAGCTAAGCGATAAGCGTAGTAGCGTTTTTACGCATTACCAAAAAAAAAATGGTATACTTACGGCAGTATTGCCACAGAGTCGAGTAGTAGAGAGAGTAGTAGAGTTCTCTGTGATAGAGCTCGTCCGGGGAAGGACTACCACCATACCTATTTCTGCCGCCAAGCAGTAATGCTCGCATTGCTGTGTTCCGGTGTGAAGGGTATGGTTTCCGGTGATATTACTGGCACATGAGGCTTTCGATCTTAGCCTCAAGGTGGCAACCCGCAAGTGCATACCTCTGGTATTGCAAGCGTCCATAGGCTGCGGTAACCGCTTACGATCTTGTGGGCCGTACGCTTGGTTGCCACTTCAGTTGTATTTGTATAAAAAAAAAAAAGAGTCTGTTCAACAGATATTATTACTGCGTACAGAATGGCCACTCCCTACCTCCCACTGGTTTTACTTACCTCACCCCGATCGCGAGTTTGCCGGCATCTGAAGCTAAAGGCTAAGGCACACGTTTATTTTGATTTTGTGTAGGTTCAAGCACGCGCTCGCCGCCCAGCGCGATTTAAAGTGTGCCATCTCACTCTTGCTTTAATTGGGTGGGGCTAACCATGACACTCACACATACAAAGATACCGTTTACGTACACAAGCCATGCATGTAGTGATTGCGACGCCTTTACTTCATACATTTTCCGGGAATTTTTTTGGCGGATGCGGATGCAGCACGTAGACGCCACGCGCATGTTAACTCTGAGCGCTGTTAGGCAAGCGGTGTGCCATATATATAGTACAATACATACAGTCACGGTAGGCGAACCTACGCATACGCAGTGTGACCAGCCCATAACTGAATCAACATTTTTTTAAGGTACACATACTGATTTCTCCCGCTCCGCTAGTTGCTCATCTCATGCAAACCCGAGACCTTACGACAGAACACGCGTTTCATATATCGTCCAATCAGCGATATTGTCGACCGGGAATAGTGCGCTCCCTCGGGACGCATTCGCGAAGAAAACAAACCGTTAACACTTTGATATGGATAAAGTTTATGCTAACACGTTTCGGGCAAGTTATTTTAGTCTGTGTCAAGTATCTACTAAAGCGTGACCGAGTATAACGGCTTTGAAGTTGTTCATCCGAGTGGGAAGTGGGTTTTTTTATGCTACATTTTTAGCTGACATCAAAAAAGGAGTTTATCAATTCGACAATAATTGATAGATTCAGGCGTTACTTGCGGAAATCCATTACAAGACGAAAAATCTCTAGTACTACTCTGCTTAACCTTTTAACCAATGAGGTCACACAGTTAACACAGTTAACCTCAAATGAAAAATATCGACACGTGTTTCGTCCCTCTGTGGCGATCTCTTTCATGGAAAACTAATCTCCATGGTGACGAGAAAAAGAAAAGATAACAGTGCTGTCACTTGGTGGAAAACTAAAAACTTGTAAAGAAGATTTTTTATTTTATAATTGTTTTCTCTGTAAATATTCTTTTAACTTCTAATAAACAGCTTACTGCATCTATAAATCTACCTATTACAAAACCCCATAACTGGTGACCCCGACGTACCAAAATAATTTGGTGTTTGAAGAAACGCCCGGAGAATTGGAGAATTTTTTTTTTTGCTGTTAATAATTTTATTTGTATATTGGAGTTTTGTAAATATCAATTGGTAAGCAGTTTTGTACATAATAAGATGTCTACGACAAAAGAAGGCAGTGATGAATTTCAGGATGCCGAAGTGGTGGTTGCACCTGAAGTACTCCGAGTAGGTGTCAGAGTACCGCCGTTCTGGCCTGAAGAGCCAGCACTATGGTTCGCTCAAGTAGAAAGCCAGTTTACTCTCTCCAGAATTACTACGGATGAAACTAAGTTCTGCTACCTTGTTTCCCAACTTGATCACCAATACGCCGCTGAAGTGAAAGACATCATCACTTGTCCTCCACATACCGGTAAATACCTCAAACTTAAGAGCGAGCTAATCAAGCGATTGTCAGCTTCACAGGAGAAACGTGTTAAGCAGTTGATCATGCACGAAGAGCTTGGCGACAGGAAGCCATCGCAGTTCTTGCGACATATGCAAAGCCTCGCAGGACAAACAGTCGCTATGGATTTTTTGAAAACTATATGGTCAAGCCGGCTGCCGCAAAATATCCAGACGGTAATTGCTTCACAACCTGACTTACCTCTCGAAAAACTAGCTGATTTAGCAGACAAGGTGCACGAGATAGTCCCTTCAACACCTCAGGTGGCATCAACTTCCAGATTCTCAAGTACATCATCAAATGACGATCTTTACAAACAAGTGAGTGAGCTTACTAAACAAGTTGCCAAACTTACAGAGCAAGTGTCAAACGGAGGAGCAAACTCACGTTCACGGTCGCAGAAAAGGCAAGACTATCAATCTCGCTCACGCTCAAACTCTCGCCGCCGACCGAAACAACCACCTCCAGACCACCCTCACTGTTTTTACCATTTCACATATGGAGCCGACGCAATTAAGTGCAAAGAACCCTGCAGCTATAAGGCGGAAAACTTTCAGGGCGGTCGCAAGTAGCGGCCAACGACTGTCCCTCATCTACAGGCCGACTCTTCGTTACAGATCGTGCATCCAAAATGCAGTTCCTAGTGGACACTGGTTCCGACTTGTGTGTTTTCCCACGATCAAGCGTCAAGATGTTTTGCCCAAAATCAAAATTTGATTTAGTAGCAGCTAACAACACGGTCATCCATACTTACGGTCAAATTAATCTTGAACTCAACTTTGGACTTCGACGTGCTTTCAAGTGGAGTTTTACTATTGCTGATATCACTAAACCTATAATCGGAGTAGACTTTCTGAGTTTCTATGGGTTGCTTGTGGATTGTAAAAATCAACGATTGAGTGACACAATCACTTCGATTTCTGTAAATGCCATTTATTGTGATTTACCTGACGATATAGCATCAATAAAGGCTGTAACAGGTGAATCCGTGTTTCACAAGATCCTGTGCGAGTACCCAGAGATAACGAAGCCCGCAGGTCTACAAACTATTCCGAAACACAACACTCTACACCACATCAGAACGACACCAGGACCGCCAGTTTCCTGCAAGCCTAGACGTCTCGATCCAGTTCGACACAATGCCGCTAAAAAAGAGTTTGAAGACATGCTAGCAAACGGTACAGCCAGGCGTTCTGAAAGTCCATGGTCTTCTGCGCTACATCTAGTTAAAAAGAAGGACGACAGCTGGAGACCATGTGGTGACTATCGAGCTCTCAATTGTAGAACTATTCCTGATAGATATCCTATTCGTCACATCCAGGATTTTGCTTACCAACTATCAGGATGTACTATATTTTCAACGATTGACCTAGTAAAAGCCTACAACCAGATTCGCATGAATTCCGACGATATTCCGAAAACAGCGATTACTACACCTTTCGGACTTTTTGATTTTCCTTACATGACTTTCGGACTCCGAAATGCTGCGCAGACGTTCCAGAGGTTCATTGATGAAGTACTTCTAGGATTAGAATTTTGCTACGGGTATATTGATGACATTTTAATATTTTCTACTTCGCCAGAGGAACACAAGGCTCATCTACGGCTGTTATTCGAGCGCCTCAAGCAGTACGGTATACTGGTGAATACATCGAAGTGCATACTAGGACAGTCTAAGGTAACTTTCTTAGGTTATCAAGTTTCCGCTGATGGAACTCGACCACTGGATACAAAAGTCCAGGCTATCCAAGATTACTCTGTTCCAAAAACTGTGAAAGAACTCAGACGTTTCCTTGGAATACTTAATTTCTATCGTCGCTTTATTCCTAACGCAGCTCAAATTCAAGCGCCATTGAACGACGTACTATCCGGTCCTAAGGTTAAAGGTTCACATCCAGTAGAGATTACAGCAGATCTAATGCAAGCTTTTGAGAAATGCAAAACTTCTTTATCAGAAGCTACACTTCTTGCTCACCCAGATGTCTCTGCAGAACTAGCTATCGTGACAGATGCTTCTGACACAGCTATCGGTGCTATTCTACAACAACGCAAAGATGATGACTGGCAGCCCTTAGCTTTCTTCTCGCACAAACTTTCTAGCCCTCAGAAGAAATATAGTCCTTATGACAGAGAACTGTTGGCAGTTTACGAGGCTATCAAATACTTCAGACACATGGTGGAAGCCCGTACCTTTACAATCTTTACTGACCACAAGCCTCTCACTTTTGCGTTTTCTTTAAACAAGGAGAAATGTTCCCCGAGACAATTTCGGCACTTAGATTTCATCGCTCAATTCACTACCGAAATTCGTTTCATACCTGGGAAAGATAACGTTGTCGCTGATGCCCTTTCTCGCGTGGAGGAGATTTCTACAATCGACTACACAGCTCTTGCACGATTTCAGGACTCAGACCCAGAACTGCAAGATCTGATTCTTCACGGCACTACTTTAAAACTTGAAAAACTCAAGCCTCTAGACAGCGACGTACAAATCTATTGCGATACTTCTGTTGCACAACCTCGTCCTTACATCTCTCCTCAGCTCCGGAAAAAAGTTTTCCAGATGATACACGAACTACATCACCCTGGATCTACAGCTACTGTGCGACTGGCTACGCAAAGATTCGTTTGGCCAGGGATTCGCAAGGATTGTAGAGAGTGGTCTAAGCAATGCTTGCAATGTCAAAAATGCAAAGTTACTCGACACACCAAAGCTCCACTTTCCTCATTTCTAACACCTTCATCGAGGTTCTCTCATATTCACCTCGACATCGTAGGACCGTTACCTTTGTCTTCTGATTACAGATATTGTCTCACCGTCATCGATAGATTTACGCGATGGCCTGAGGCGATTCCACTCAAAGACATCACAGCTGAAACCTGCGCTGCTGCCCTTGTATCTGGTTGGTTTGCCAGATTTGGATGCCCTGCACGCGTGACTACTGATCGCGGAAGCCAGTTTGAGAGTCACCTCTTCCAATCTCTCACTGCTCTGGTTGGTGCGCGTCACTTCCGCACCACAGCTTATCATCCTGCAGCTAATGGCATCATCGAACGTCTCCATCGGCAACTCAAGGCAGCGATCATGTGCCACTCTACCTCTCAGTGGACTGAAGCTCTCCCACTGGTACTTCTTGGCATGCGCAGTGCGTGGAAGGAAGATCTTCAGACGTCAGCAGCCGAACTGGTGTACGGTGAGCCGCTTCGCTTACCTGGGCAATTTTTATCTCCTACCGATAACTGCACTACGGCGGACATCACTCAATATGCGTCGCGTCTTCGTTCGCATATACAAAAGCTCACACCAAAACCTACTGCATGGCATACTGCGTCACCCTTCTATTTTCCACGAGATCTCAACAACTCTTCTCACGTGTTCTTACGCCAAGGCCACGTACGCCGATCACTAGAGCCGCCATACGCTGGACCTTATAAAGTCATAGACAGACAGCCCAAATTCTTCACCCTCGACGTTAAAGGCAAGAAAGTCGATGTTACTGTCGACAGACTGAAACCGGCGTATGGACTAAAAGAAACCAAGCTTACAAATCCAGAGATGACAACTTCTACAACAAACCACGCTACAGCTACTTCTCCAGATGAGAAAAAGACCAGATCGGGACGCAGAGTACGGTTCCCTGATTTTTATCGCCCGTAGTCACGGTCTGGCCAGGGGGAACTTGTGGCGATCTCTTTCATGGAAAACTAATCTCCATGGTGACGAGAAAAAGAAAAGATAACAGTGCTGTCACTTGGTGGAAAACTAAAAACTTGTAAAGAAGATTTTTTATTTTATAATTGTTTTCTCTGTAAATATTCTTTTAACTTCTAATAAACAGCTTACTGCATCTATAAATCTACCTATTACAAAACCCCATACCTCCACGGTACATCATCAGGACCATTGACTTGTTCTCCGGCAGACGTGTTGCTCCGTCGAGCGCTGGAGCCAAAGTGAGAATTCGATGCAATCTATCGCATCGAATTCTCACTTTGTCTTTTTGAGGTTAACTGTGTTAACTGTGTGACCTCATTGGTTAAAAGGTTAATCGGCGTAGTACTAGAAATTCGGTTTTTTTTTGTATGTTTTTTGCATGATTTCTCCGCTAATTTATAGATTGGTTTTGTTGATTTTTTTTTGTTTGCTAAGTAAGGCGCGGGTTTTATCACGATGTTTTCCTTTACTGTTTCAAGCACGTGTTAATGCGCACATAATATTTTTGAATAGAAAAGTTCATGAGCGCACTGCCGAGTTCAAAAGAGAACCGTCTCAAATCAATTCAAATTTGACTTTTATGTCAACGACTTAAAATTGACTTTTGTCTTGTCTTGTTTCTCTTATTGAACAGACTTTGCTAACATTAGCGAAAAGTCTGATCACAGCTTATTTTATTTTACCATAGGACATACTGCAAATGATGAGTCTAACCTATTATCACCTATATATATTAAGAGTAGTAGAGTTCTTTGTGATAGAGCTCGTCCGGGAAAGGACTACCACCATACCTATTTCTGCCGCCAAGCAGTAATGCTCGCATTGCTGTGTTCCGGTTCGAAGGGTATGGTTTCCGGTGAAATTACAGGCACATGAGACTAACCATCTAACGTCTCAGGGTGGTAACACGCAAGTGATATCTATGATGTTGCATGCGTACATAGGCTACGGTAACTGCTGACCATCAAGTGGGCCGTACGCTTGGTTACCACTTTAGTAGTATAAAAAAAAAAAAAAAAAAAAATCGTAAAAGCCGAAACGTTATCGCCTTAACCCATTTAAATTTTTGCTTTTACTGCCGTGTCCCGGACACTTAAACTTTGATTGTTCTATGAATTTCTAACTAAAAGCTGAACTTTCTAACCATTAGAATTTTACTTTGTTATCAGTTAAGGGATGAATAAGGGTATCCCTTGGGGGTTAGTAGAGTTATACGATAAATGGTTAGTGCGTGAGCTATTTAACGAACTTTTCGCTTTCTTAAAGATTTTGTTTGATAAAACCTCAATTAACCATAAAACCTACTTTATGTATAGGTACTATTAAATACTTTTTTACCCACTCTGTTAGTTTTTATCAACCAACCAAATGACTACGTTTTTTGTTTAAAGTTGTATTTGGTTTTGCCTGCCCAGATAATATGGTGTTCAGAATATCGCATGCATAAACTATTGCCTGGCAGAAGATATAAGTAATGGTGGTGATACTTCAATATACAACACTTGTCGTGCTCGTCACACAAACTCTATTAAGTGTTCTTGATTTCTTGCCATTATATCTTTGAGCATACCTAACTAATACCATTAAACACGGTTGCACGCAAAACTTAAAGCTTATTTACACGGTTTAATAATTGCATGCCAAAATTGTGCCTTGTTAAATCGAATTCAAAACAAATGCTTGACATTTTAATCCGAAATCAATTTGACAAAGCAATTGCATGCAATTATTGAACTGTCTAAATGGATTTACTACACTACTACAACATAAATCCCTGTTTATTTTCGTTTATCTATGGTTTATAGAGTCTTTATGATTTCTCACATTTCACTCACATATTGAGTAATTTAAATTAACTTATGTTCTAAAATGTGTAGAATGAGCATGCATGATTACAGTTAATTGACATAAAACATGCTATAATACGATCAGTTGCCTCGTACCTAACACACATACATTTTTAAACAGTGTAGAATGAGCATGCATGATTACAGTTAATTGACATAAAACATGCTATAATACGATCAGTTGCCTCGTACCTAACACACATACATTTTTAAACAGTGTAGAATGAGCATGCATGATTACAGTTAATTGACATAACACATGATGTAATACGATCAGTTGCCTCGTACCTAACACACATACATTTTTAAACACATAGGCAGTATACCCACTTACTCATAACATAGAAATAACAGCAAAGAACCAACTAAGCAATGTATTTTAAGTACTTACTAAGTAATTGAGTTTTTTTCTCATGCAAGTGAATGTAACATTCTTTATGGGAAAATAAATGTCTACAACCGATAACCGGCAATGGATCTATGGTTAGTAATCTAATTTAGCTTCGGAGCCCGGAAATCGGTAGAATCCCTTCGATATCCAACATAAAGTCATAACCCCTAAATTCGTTATTAGACTACCCAGCTGCCAACAATAGCGATGCGAGTTAGTAGTTAATTTAGTAGCCCCGCCTACTTCCGCAGGCCGGAAACGGAATTACGAATGTTTTTGTTGTTCCGGAAAAACTTACCCTGTACCTATGTCTTCGTGGAAGTTAGTTGTGCAACTACCGAGATTATCTGATGGTGATGACGGGAGATAGGTCATCCCAACAATGGGATGACCTATATATATTATTTTTTTATATAATAAATAAATAATAAAATAATAAATAAATACCTATAAAATTATAACCATCTGTGAAAAAAAAACCTTTGGGAACGTAATTACATAAATAAATGAATAAATTACTCATTATTAAGAATATTTTAGTATTAATAAAGATTATAAATGTAAAGATTAAGTATGTATTAAGTATGTACCTAATAATTATTATAATATAGTTTAGGAAAACATTGTCATAAATTGGTTGTAGGAGGCTTATAATAACGATGACGGGAGAACGATCATGAGTGAAACTAATAAGGTGTGAGGTAAAAGTATAAGTGTAATAAATAAATAAATAAATAAATAATGCTGGACAATCCACACAGCATCATCTAGCCCCAAGGTAAGCTGCTGTTAAACAGAGCTGTATTATGGGTACTAGATGACTGATATATATTTAATACAATACAATACATAGATAGATATTTTTTATTATACATAGAAAACACCCAGAACACCCGGAACAAATATTTGCAGATCCTATATTGTCCCAAGGCGGGAATCGAACCCGCAACCTCTGCGTCGCAGGCGGACCTTCGCCCACCGCGCCACATTGGTCGTCATTGTCACATTGGCCACATTGGTCGTAATATTGTCAGATACTCAACTAATATTTTATTTTTGAGAAAACAGTTTTTTTTTATACCACTAAAGTGGCACTAAAGCTTTTCAAAAGCTGAAGACACATCTAATCGCTAATATTTATTACGTAAAGGTGACCCGTGTTGTTTCATCCGCGGCTCAGTTTTAGTTTTAGTTTTTTAGTTTTTATGCTACCTCACAAAAACAGTCCGGGATCTGGGATTAAATAATAAATATTTTAGCTTTAGTTTTAGTTTTTTAGTTTTTATGCTACCTCACAAAAACAGTCCGGGATCTGGGATTAAATAATAAATAATTAACGAAAAAAAAAATCCAGAACTTATCTATCTATATTCCAAATTTCATCACAATCTGAGATAAGTTTTTTTATACCACCTAAGGCAACCAAGCATACGGCCCACTTTATGGTAAGCGCTTACCGTAGCCTATGTACGCTTACAACATCATAGACATCACTTGCGTGTCACCACCCTGAGACGTTAGATGGAAAGTCTCATGTGCCTGTAATTTCACCAGAAACCATACCCTTCGAACCGGAACATAGCAATGCGAGCATTGCTGCTTGGCGGCAGAAATAGGTATGGTGGTAGTCCTTTCCGGGCGAGCCCTATCACAAAGAACTCTACTACTGTTCTACTACTAAGTTAACGTGAGTAGTGTTTGTGGCACAATCATTATTACTCACAAGTAACGTTTATGCTGGTGTAACTCACAGAACTAATTTGAGGTGGAACTTCATTATCCGCTGTGTCCTCTAGGAGTTGACAACGTAAATTTAGTTCAAGGTTTTGACTATGAGTGTTGTAATCAAGCGGGCGCAGGTTCGCATGCGACGCGGAGGTTGCGGGTTCGGTCGGGTCGATTCCCGCCTCGGGTCAAATGTTTGTACGATCTACAAATATTTGTATATCTATCTATGTATTGTATTGTATTAAGTATAATATCAGTCATCTAGTACCCATAACACAGATCTGTTTAACAGAAGCTTACCTTGGGGCTAGATGATGCTGTGTGGATTGTCCAGCATTATTTATTTATTTATTTATTTATATGTAATAAGTTGGCTATGACCACGTTGTACTTCAACTCTACTCGGCTTCCTTAGCAAAGCAAGGATCATAAAAAAAAACAATGACAACGCTTGAGTGATATGTCTAATGTTGCAAGCGTACATAGGCTACGGTGACGGCTTACCATCAAGTGGGCCCTACGCTTGGTTGCCTCAGGTGGTATAAATAAATAAATAATGCTGGACGATCCACACAGCATCATCTAGCCCCAAGGTAAGCTGCTGTTAAACAGAGCTGTATTACGAGTACTAGATGAGTGATATATATATAATACAATACAATACGTAAATAGATATTTTTTATTATATATAGAAAATACCCAGAACACCCGGAACAAATATTTGTAGATGAATATATGACTTTGTCACCAAGGTACTAGTTTATAGGAACTAACTGCTAGTAATCATGTTATTTAAATTGTGACATAGGAACCAATGTAGCAGTTATCGGAAATGTTTCTGTTTATTTGTTCCCCTCCCGTCCCAATTCTCCGTCGGCTTGAACTGTTGTATCCGCTTTCGCGACGCAACTATTATCCTGAAAAACAATTTTAGATTGAAACTACTGGCGGACGACTATTATATGATATTCAGCAGCCCCCTTTTTACCCTTTTTTAGAGAAAGTACGCAAACCCCGACGACAATCAACTTTTATAAAATCATAAAACCTGCATACAAAGTTTCAACCAGATTGGTTGAAAAATGCGACCTGTAGGCGAGAACACAAAAAGACAAACTGACATCCAAAAGCATTTTTGGCCAATCTCGAAACTGAGACGCTTCGCTCGCTTCGCTCGCTCGGTCAATAAATATGGTACGTATAATGCAAACCACAATACGAATAATGTGAGAGAGATAATATCAATAAAAACCTGATGGAAGATTATAAAAGTCTGTATCTGTGGGTACTACCGCAATGTGCGATATTTCTGTCCAAGTAGTCAGCGAGTATTACTGTGTTTAGGTTTAAATTACATTGTAGCGAGTGAAATTAGGCGAAAGAGACTTAATAACTTTGCTTCGGAGTGGTTAGTGACTGCAGTGACGCAGTGACACTCAAAACATTAAACTTAAAGCTAGGAAAGTGATTATACCACTCGGACTTAATTTGGATGAATGGATAGCCCGTTATTATAATTTTAAGGATATTTAGTACTTGGGACATGCCAGTTTCTTCACGATGTTATTTGAAATTGCGCAAATACTTAAAATAAGAATATCCACTACCAGTTTTGAACCCACGACCGTAAGATTAGTAGAGTTCTTTGTGATAGAGCTCGTCCGGGAAAGAACTACCACCATACCTATATTTGCCGTCAAGCAGTAAAGTTCGCATTGCTGTGTTTCGGTTTAAAGGGGATGGTAACCGGTGAAATTACAGGCACATGAGACTTTCGAACTACGTCTCAGAGTGGCAACCCGTGAGTAATACCTCTATTATTGCAAGCGTCCATAGGCTGCGGTAACCGTTTACCATCCATGTGGGCCATACCATCTTGTGGGCCGTATACTTGGTTGCCACTTAATAAAAAAGATTGAAAGGCAGGGTCAATATTACAAGCGAACCAGTGCTCTCGTATTTACAATAAAATATTTAAGTAAATATTATTATTATCAAAACACATAAAGGCCGTAAAGTGAAACGGTTATGACCCAAGGGTATAAGATACGCAAATTATGGCGGAATTACGGCCGGACGCATTTACATAGTTAACAGTTTTACCAGCGTTGCATAATACGCTTCCATGCGCATATTTACTACAGGGCTGCAAACAGTTTTGAAATTTAATGTGAAATTACATGCAAAACATTTTTGACATTTCACTTTGTATCATAATAGTGCGCTTAGCCAGAGATTAGTGTTTATACTATCATAGTCATAGCTACACTCAAATGACTACAACACTTTAATAGCTAAGCTTGATGGATTGTATGTTCCAAGTTATAGGTGCTTTCAATGCACTGGATACTTTAGAAACATACTTTGAGTAGATTCTAGTTTTAATGGTGCTTCGGAGGGCACGTTAAGCAGTCGGTCCCGGCTTTTTCAAAGTTGTTAGGCCATGGTAGAGGCCTTCGGGCGGCCTAGAAACTCTGTCACCAGAGTTGGTCACTGACTCATACGAACGAACGAACGAACGATGGTAACATTTAAAAGTTACTGGAGTCTGTTCGGAAAAGAACCGTCATGAATCAATTCATTTTGATTCTTATGTCACTAACACAAAAGCACACCTGACGACGATTCTTTACTCTAAGCATTTGTTGAGTTTCTTACAGTAACTAAACTGTATTCTTGCTTAGGCAGGTAAGGTACGTAGTACCAAGTGAGACTACAAGCAAGCAGCCCGGTTAACAAGTGGCAGTAACCTGCTTTCTACACAAACGCAGGTTTACGGTCAGATAGACTGTACGATCATTTAATGGGCCGTATTTTAATATTTTCGCAGATAATCTCATTGTAGATATCGGGTTTGTTTTATAGCTATAAGGCCAGGCACTCACTTAAGAAAAAAATCAAGGTGTGAATTTTTAGAGACCAAAGTCTAAGCGTCCACATCAGTTATTGTTTAACTGTAGTTGCTAGCGATTCCTGTAAAAATACTAAATGTTAACTTATAAAATTAAAACCTTCGAACATTAAACAAAAACAAATTCAATCCACAAATTTCCATTGGTTGTCATTTCTTAGTGACTGTTAAGTTAATAGAATCGTATTATATTAGATAATATTACGCTTATGTATAGTATTGTAGTTATAATATCGTTTGTCAACTGTTTCATATGTATTTTGTATATTTGTAATAAAATGTAACTAGGTACATATTTTAGTTAATTATCAAATATTTTCTTTCTGTTATTTATATTATGTATTTAAGTAAGAGTAGTAGAGTTCTTTGTGATAGAGCTCGTCCGGGGAAGGACTACCACCATACCTATTTCTGCCGCCAAGCAGTAATACTCGCATTGCTGTGTTCCGGTTCGAATGGTATGGTTTCCGGTGAAATTACAGGCACATGAGACTTACCATCTAAGGTCTTAGGGTAGTAACACGCAAAAATATGATGTTGCATGCGTACATAGGCTACGGTAACCGCTGACCATCAAGTGGGCCGTACGCTTGGTTACCACTTTAGTAGTATAAAAAAAAATATATAAAGGCTAATTATTTAAATATTTTTATTTTGGTACGGCTGCTATACGAGTAGCTCACTCTAGGTGTGAGCGGCTAGCTCAAAAATACAAAAGGGTATGCTAATTCGATTCAGAGCTTTTGTCTGTATTGCTTTTAAAAGCAATAAAATTTAAATTGAGCTCAATTTAACAAATTTTTAGTAACAAATAGCAGAATAGGCAGTTCACTTATCATAGTTTATTTATTATGAACAAAAATTCGTGCTTTGTTTTCAAAAACAATATTTGTTTGAATATTTATGTTTTGTGCGCATAGCGAGTGCATTTTTAGGCTCTTTTTTCATTTTCTTGTTTACACTGTGTGGGTGCTATAAAAACTAAAATATTTTTTAAATTAAAAAAAAATATTTTTTTTATTAATAAAATCACGAGGATCACCTTGAATCTATATACTTTGATATCTATTTGAGTGTTATGTCGTTTTAATTCCTTTATTTAGTTCCATTAAAATATAAATAAATAAATAAATAAAGCTGGACAATCCACACAGCATCATCTAGCCCCAAGGTAAGCTGCTGTTTAAACAGAGCTGTGTTATAGGTACTACTTAACACAATACAATACATAGCTAAATATTTTTTATTTTATATAGAAAATACCCAGAACACCCGGACAAATATTTGTAGATCGTACAAACATTTGACCCGAGGCGGCACCGATTACAGTGTCTAATTAGATTCTTTGTAAAACTTTCTTGCAACGCCAGTCAAACGATTAAATAAATAAACCTACCAATCTATTACTCATAGTTACGTATTTTGTAACTATAAGTAATAGATTGATAGGTGCTTAACGTGCTTCGGAGGGAACGTAAAGCAGTCGGTCTCGGCTTTTTCAAAGCTGTTAGGTCATGACAGAGGCCATCGGGCGGCCTAGAAAATCTGTCACCAGAGTTCTGCCACTGACTCATACGAACGACCGAACGAACGAACGTATTTTGTTACCCACCGTCACATTCAATACGTAATATTATTAACCAGCTGTGGCTACATTTACTTCAGACAGCGAATTCTTTTATTTATGAAGACCCCTCTTTCCAAGATTATCCACATCGATCACTCCGAGCTCGTTTGAAGATGCGAGAGAAAGTGAAAAGCCTTTGAATTATTCGCTCATGACCGTACAAAGTATTGAACAATCATGTTCTTAAGATCTTAATTGAACGACATCAGACGTTGATGACCTCAGTGGGCGAGTGGCCCGGTTATGAGCGAGAGGTTGCAGGTTCTATCGCTGTGGGACCAATGTTTACATGATTGCATACGAGTCATTGGCGCGCAGGTGGTTGACGCGCGGGTCGTTGACGTGGTGCCGTGGCCCGTCTTGATTTCCAACAAGGATAACTAATAATTGACTAGATAAACTTTATCGATTTACTTATTATTTTTAACACAATATATAAAAAAGGTACATGTATATATTTTTTTATTTGTGGTACTTATTATTTCAATATTATACGCTTATGAAAAACCCTGTACCGGTTTATTCCTGGTCTGGGTGTTTCTATGTTTATTATGTACATAATAATTTATTTACAAAAAAATATTTAATAGTGTATTACCCGACCGGCCGACTGACTGCCATTTTATCAGTGTATATATTTTTATTGGATTATTTCGGGCTAATAGAGATATTATGCTACAACGTGTTTAAATAAAGATAAAAATATTTATTTTATATGTGTCATCATAGTGAAATAAACATTTTCACCTTTATCTTATTAGTTATGTGGTGTGACGACCGATGTGGCGCAGCGGGCGCAGGTCCGCCTGCGACGCAGAGGTTGCGGGTTCGATTCCCGCCTCGGAACAAATGTTTGTACGATCTACAAATATTTGTTCCGGGTGTTCTGGGTATTTTCTATATATAATAAAAAATATCTATCTATGTATTGTATTGTATTAAATATATATCAGTCATCTAGTACCCATAATACAGCTCTGTTTAACAGCAGCTTACTTTGGGGCTAGATGATGCTGTGTGGATTGTCCAGCATTATTTATTTATTTATTTATTTATTAGTTATGTGGTCACCTCTAATTGAGAGAGCACCTGATTTGATTACCCTCTGTAAATTATAAATGTGTATGTCTGTGTATATTTCGTTTGTGATCCATATTAAATAAATCAATTTACTTAGTATAGTAAAGTTAAGTAAAAAATATATTCATTCAATCATATCACAAGGGTAATTTTGAAACGTCTTAAAGCTAGGTGAGTTTACGCCAGTTCCACGCGCCCCAGTCTAGAAGAATCTGACAACAAACTCGGCTGGGTTCCTAGCTTTTTTGATGATCCCTTTTCACTATAAAGCTTGAGTGTGGTGCTAATTAAACTAGGTGAGGCTCATGCCAAGAATATAGAGTAGGTATGTAAAAAAATAAATTTAACCAACTATTATTATTATTATTATTATTATTTATTTGATAATTAGAACGGCACAAAAACACCAATTACACTAATTATTAAAAACATCATACAATGTCAAATTATCAATACTACAATTAATAACAACAATAATGAAAAATTATAAAATGTCAATAAAATTAAAGTTTAACATAAAATAATAGATAATAAATTAGAAAATAGATTAAAACTAAAGAAAATATTATGATTATAACTATACAATTTTAACGAGATAAAGAACCGTCAACTATCTGCCTCACAATATTTAAGGCATACCAACATTAATTTTATCCATTCGTCTGTGAAAATATCGACGTCCGGGTTGGCTTTGATAAGGTGGTTGAGAGTTAATTTTAGGTTAACTATAACATAGGTACTAAAATATATTTCCTTTTGCAGTGCGTACCTGTCCCTGGGTTAGGGTTCCGCCGTGGTTCCTACCGGTGTGTCTGTAGGAGAGGGTTCTTCTTCCCCAATACTACGGCCGAGAACCGCTACTACAACGGAAGTGATATCGAAGAGGAATATGAAAAGCATTTATCGGTGAGTGATTTTTTGGTCAAAATACGGTACGAACTTTTTGTGTTTATTTTTTTATGATTGTAAAAGTTTTGACGTTTATTTTGAAAGTGATATTGTTTTGACTTGTCTTTGGTATGCCAAAGGTTAAATAAATATAATTATATCAAACGAAAAGAGAAGATAGCCATCGCTTTGACCACAGCTTTGACTCAACGCATAAAACGTTTCATCATGACAGCCTTCTAATGTTCCCACTGCTAGGACAATGGCCTACTCTCATATACGTATACTCGTATGTACGTATAAAACGTTTGCTAAACTAATATTTAATTATTCTTATTTACGTGCAACATATTTTCCGTTTAGTTACACGGATGTTTTGCTAAGTGACTAGCCGTAGGCGACTGTCATTTAACTTGCCAGCCGCAGCCGCGTGTGTGGCCTTTGAGTATAAATATTCAAAGAGTTACAAGCATACAGCGCGTCCCATGAATTATTGTGAAAAGGGATTATTTTGCACATAACAATTAATAACATTTGTTTTAAGTGTTTCGCTTTTTTCATTAATATTAAATACCCAGTAATAAAAAACATTTAATTTTATGTATTATATCAGTTATCTGATTTCCATAGTTGATATCTACAAGCATTACTTAGTTTATGACTAAATGAAGTCGGGTAAAATTTCAGTCAAAACTTTTTTTTATTATTAAATGTTATTGGAAAAACACTTTTATCTGCTTTTTTTTTTTTTTTTATACAACAGAAGTGGCAACCAAGCAAACGACCCACAAGATGGTAAGCGGTTACCGCAGCCTATGGACGCTTGCAATACCAGAGGTATCACTCGCGGTTTGCCACCTTGAGGCTAAGATCGAAAGCCTCATGTGCCAGTAATTTCACCGGAAACCACACCCTTCACACCGGAACATAGCAATGCGAGCATTACTGCTTGGCGGCAGAAATAAGTATGGTGGTAGTCCTTCCCCGGGCGAGCTCTATCACAGAGAACTCTACTACTCTTTTACTGCTTTATAGTGAACTGAAAAATTCAGATAGACAAAGATAGATTGACGCTTGGTCTAGTGTGAATCTTAATTGGAGGCCGTTTACAATACAATTGTTTTTATAAATAACTAATAGTAAACACCGTTTGTTTGGATGTGCTCAATCATTCATTTTTCATTTTATCAATATTGGGAAATGAAAACAGAAAATTATTTAGCATTTTTGTGTCATTATCATGACAACCTTCTAATATTGACGACCGATGTGGCGCAGCGGGCGCAGGTCCGCGACGCGGAGGTTGCGGGTTCAATTCCCGCCTCGCGTCAAATATTTGTACGATCTACAAATACTTGTTCCGGGTGTTCTGGGTATTTTCTATATATAATAAAAAATATCTATCTATGTATTATATTGTATAAGTATATATCAGTCATCTAGTACCCATCATGATACAGCTCTGTTTAACAGCAGCTTACCTTGGGGCAAGATGATGCTGTGTGGATTGTCCAGCATTATTTATTTTTTATTATTATTTATTCTCACTGCTTGGACACTATCCCGCTCTCGAGCGGGAGTGATTGGATCTTAATCCACCACCGTGGACCTAATGCGAACTGCTGGATAGCACGTGTCTTTCGAATTTTTAGTATTAGGACATGCCAGTGTTTTCCGAGAGCACTGACATTGCGCATATTATTTTTGTAATAGATCCATTGGTGCATTTCCGGGTTCAAACCCACCTTAGGATCGGATCTGCTGCGGCGCAGCAGGTTGCGGGTTCGATTCCCACCTTCGGACAAATGTTTGTACAATCTGCAAATATTTGTCCGGATGTTTTGGGTATTTTTTAAGTTTAATAAAAAATATCTATCCACGTATTGTATAGCATCAGTTATTTTAGTACCCATAAAACAAGCTCTGCTTGGAGATAAATGATGCTGTGTGTGTTGTCCAGCATGATTTATTTATTATTATTCTTATTTATTTATGTAAAACAGGTGCAGTTAAACCTCTACGCCCTACCTGATGAATTTGAGTGCCTTCCATGCGCTGAAGGCTGCGAAGCCTGCGTCGACGGGTCACCATGCGTCGCAGCTCTCAACTGGGTTCTGAGGAGTAGCATCTTCGCACTCGCCTGCCTTATCACCAGTCTGCTGCCTTTTATTGTGGTGTTCACTATCAAATATGGACATGTCCGGGTACGTTGGCAATAAGGTTTATATGTTCATGTGAAACGAATTCAAGAGTGTTACAGGAGGTACTATTTAAATACTGTTGCTCGCGACTTTTTCTTAACACTTGCATAATTCAAATAAATATCTTGAATCTAATTTTTTTTTCAGGGATAAAAAGTAGCCTATGTCTTATTTCCGGTCATTATCTATCTTTGTTTTAAATATCAGCCAAATTAGGAATAGAGGAACAAACATACATTCAATTTTACGCATTTACAAAATTAGTGTGATTAATTATGTCTTTGTGAAGCGACTGCTAAGAGTTTTACAATAATACGATTTAATTAACAAAGAAAGAATGAAAGAAAGTATTTTTTTGTGACACAAGACACGGCACACTTTCACAGCAGTAAATAACATAAAAAAAATACAAACAACAATTTAAAAATCAAGTGAGTCGCCGTCCCACAGCTTATGGCGGCTCGTTGGTCACCATCGAGCAGGGTTGTATTGTATTAAGTACATCGAAAACGAACAAACAATTTTAATAGATAGATCTATTTATTTTTGTTGTATATAGCGATTTGGCGATGCATTTTATTTAAACCATAGTTTATATACAAACGCTTACTAGGTATCTATTTTATAGACAGTGATTAATGAGGTAATCTAGATTATTTTAGGAACAGCTGTTACCAGATAAGTTGATCAAAACTCATCAATCATGACTTTTGGAATTGTTTAGATAATTGAAATCAAACTGGCAATTGACTTGGCATAAAAATATGCTTTTTTTTTTTTTTTTTATACAACTGAAGTGGCAACCAAGCGTACGGCCCACAAGATGGTAAGCGGTTACCGCAGCCTATGGACGCTTGCTATACCAGAGGTATCACTCGCGGGTTGCCACCTTGAGGCTGAGATCGAAAGCCTCATGTGCCAGTAATTTCACCGGAAACCACACCCTTCACATCGGAACACAGCAATGCGTGCATTACTGCTTGGCGGCAGAAATAAGTATGATGGTAGTCCTTCCCCGGGCGAGCTCTATCACAGAGAACTCTACTACTCTTCTTCTGGATTGAAGGCCCACTTTTAAAACCATTTCAAAACAATTTCGTCACTTTATTACATCGAAACCCTACATAAGAACTGTATCATTATAAATCTCAGTTTCTAAGGAGTATGAATAGACTTTTCTGTATTGAAGTAGAATCACCCCTTTTTCATTGTGATGTCGTTGCTAGGACAAATATAAGATATCGTTGAACGAGTATTCCTTTAACAATGAAGATAAGCACCTAATTTTGGAGATCACAAAAGCTTACTTCAATTTCATCTCCTTGATAGTAAAGTGGATTTCCAGCGTTGTGCTATGTTACTTGTATTATAAATTATTCATCCGTTCGAGCTCGAGCGTAGGCCAGTGTACCAGCAGTGGGAACGTATGAAGTAAGTAAGTAAATAAAAGTATATTTATTCAATCATATCACAAGGATCATTTTTAAACGTCTTATAGCTAGGTGAATTTACGCCCCAGAAGAATCTGGCAGCGAACTTAGCTGGGTTCCTTACCTTTTTTTAATGATCCCTCTTCATCATAAAGCTTCAGTGGTGCCAAGAAGTTATCTCGTATCCCGATTGTGATGATTGTGGTGAATTTGGAATATAGATGGCTTAAGTTCTAGAATAACACTTAGCTATTTTATTATGAAAAGTTTCATCCCGAAAAAAAATTTGTTGCCAATGATATGGACAAAATTTATTAGGACACAATGTCCCAACCTTTTTTTTTACTCTCGATTCGGACACCATCAAATTATTGAAGCTGATTACAGTTTTTGTGACAGCATAAAACTGAAAAGTTGAGGATGAACTGAATTTTTTTTTTTTTTTAATTTATTTATTTAAATATTAATTAATTAACATGTTTTGCATGTTAATTAATTAATAAAGGTTCATCCAAATCTATCACCATCCTAAAAACTACTACTGATCTAGAAGAGAAATACCTATCCTACGGGATGAGTTAACTAAATCATTATTTTATCTTAACGTTAACTCATCTCGCTTTTAAAAACAGATGAAAATTTGTGAATTATTTGAGCTTTAAGTACAGAGTTTGACGAACGATGTGGCGCAGCGGGCGCAGGTCCGCCTGCGACGCGGAGGTTTCGGCCTCGGGTCAAACATTTGTACGATCTACAAATATTTGTTCCGGGTGTTCTGGGTATTTTCTATATATAATAAAAAATATCTATCTATGTATTGTATTGTATTATGTATATATCAGTCATCTAGTACCCATAATACAGCTCTGTTTAACAGCTGCTTACCTTGGGGCTAGATGATGCTGTGTGGATTGTCCAGCATTATTTATTATTTATTAATTAAGACGTGAGCAAAAATGTTTGGGTTGTTTGGTTATAATGAATTATTAATGCTAATATATATATATAAATAATACTGGACACTCCTCACAGCATCTTAAAGCCCCAAGCTAAGCATAGCTGTGTTATTGGTATATGAACACAAAATGTCGCGAACCATCGCACATTAAGAAAATCTGGAGGTTTGCCCCTAGTAGACACAAGACAGTTAGTTAATGTCTCCATTAAAGCATTTCAAGACGGGCACGACCTTCATTAATGAAGAATGCGAAGAGAAAGAAGACACAAAATAAAATATTAATATTATCTGGGGCTTTTCACGCAATTCCAATAAAACGATGTTGGACAAGTATCATTATCATCATCATAACAGCCTAATGTTCCCACTGCTGGGACACTGGCCTTCTCTTGAGCGAGAGTGATTGGGTCCTAATCCACCACGCAGACCCAATGCGGATTGGTGGATGACACATGTCTTTCGAATATTTAGTTCTTGGACATGCCGGTTTTCTGAACAAGTATAGAATTAATATATTTCGTGAGTGCAAACCTAGCGCCAAAAGCTTGTTTTAAAGAGTACAAAATATTTACAGCTGTAAATTTTATTGGATCGAAATCAGGATTAGATCGGAATGGTCATTGGATTTAAGAATAAGGTCCATGTATGATAAACCCTAAATATGAAGAACTGTAGAACTTCTCTCCACCAGGTCGTGCGAGCAGCAAGTCCTGCACTCCTCAGGGTAATCGTCCTGGGCGCCTTCCTCATCTACTGCACAACCCTGGTGATGTACGGTAGGCCCACTGTGTTTACCTGCACCGCCAGGGTGTGGCTGCGGGAAGTGGGCTTCTGCCTCACTTATGGAGCGCTGATGCTAAAAACCTGGAGGTACGACTTATCATATCTACTTCATACCTATATATATATATATCTACTTTATTATTTTCCTCGTTTCGTGTTTGCCATTCGAGAACCTAAGTTGTTCCTAACAGATCAACGAAGTTAAGCACTGTTCCGCGTAGTCAAAATTTGGATGGGTGACCGCTAGTGGCAATTTCAACTGAGCTCTCCCGTGCTTCGGAGGGCACGTTAAGCAGTCGGTCCCGGCTTTTTCAAAGTTGTTAGGCCATGACAACTCTGTCACCAGAGTTGGCCAATGACTCATACGAACTTACTTACTTATTCGAGAACCTTTATTTCTCAGTGGTTATAGGTTCTGCGAGCTAAATGGCCTTCCAACTGCCACTACAATTCCTAATAATAACTGGCTGATCTGCCCCAGCTTCGCACAGGTGCAATAAAAACTTAAGCACCCGTGCAAAGCCTGAGCGGGTTGCTGGTAATTAATATAGCCTATGTTAATCAGAGATAATGTAACGATCTTAGGGTGAAAACATTTTTGAAATCAGACCAGTAGTTTTTGAGTTTAGTCGTAACAAACAAATATACACATGGACGAAGGACACTATCTTTCCACAACACAGGTCTACCTAAGGTGGGAGATAGTGGTATATTACACACTATTATTATTAAGTTAATTTGTGCTCAAATTGTCCACCTACAAATTGTAATTTCAATGTATTATTATTATTATTATCAGCCCACTGCAGGGCAAAGGCCTCCCCATCCCCCTTCCATATAGTACGGTCATGTGCTTTTAAGGACCAATCCTTATTAAATGAGTCCAGGTCATCCCGCCATCTAGGTCTGGGTCTGCCACGATGTCGTCTTCCGTCGTTGGGGGCCCACTCCGTTGTAATTTTAATTTTAATGTAAGTCCAAAAAAAAAATATATATATAAAAATTTATCTACTCTCTCTAAAATATTAGATTAGTATAGATAATCATCATTCACAGTCTGTCTTCACGCACAGCTGGTATAGGCTTCCTTTAGTTTTTTCTACTATTATTTACCTCTGACGTGCGTTCATAGGAGACGATTTCAACGCACGCTGCGTACGTGTCATGTCCGCTAGAGAGCGGGCGCGGGTCGGGTAGTATTTGTCGAGGGTCCGTGTGCGCAGGTCGGGCGCGGGTCGGGTCGTGTCAGTGTGTCAGTGTGTTGCGCAGGGCGAGCGACGCGACGCGATGCGACGCGTGCGCTCGATGCTTTTTTTTATTCCGCTAACGTGGCAACCTAGCGTACGGCCCGCTTGGTGCTGCTTGATAAGCGGTTAGGCCTATGTACAGTTCGCACGGCGGATCTCGGCCGTAGTAAAGTTAGCCGTTTGCGCAATGGGGCTTATTCGAACAAAATTGTCTTTGCGCATCACAAACGGCTAACTTCACGTAAGCCTAGATCCGCCGTGCGAACATACAATCAGCACAAATTCCACTATGCCACTTATAAATCTTCTAGTCAACTATATTGTTCAACCTGTGATAAGATATTTAAAACTAAATTCGGGTTTGCGAGCCATATTCGTGATCATAATAGATAAAAACTCAATTCAATTCAACATTTAATAGCAAGGTTCGCCATCGACGCATACGTCGCGGAGGACATCAGCATTTAGTACGCTTGCAACATCAGAGATATCAATTGCGTGTGGCCACCCTGAGACGTTAGAAAGTGCCTGTAATATCACCGGAAACTATAACTTTTGAACCAGAACACAGCAACGCGAGCATTACTGCTGGCGGCAGAAATAGGTATGTCGGTAGTCCTTCCCCGGACGAGCTCTATCACAAAGAACTTTACTACTCTTTCATCATTACCTGATTTTTGAGACAGTTTGAGAAGGAGATTAATAAAGATTGGTCACTTCATCTATCTACTTCGAGTATCATTAGCAGTTAACATAACGTACTAATTAGTGCTTCCAATAAAACCATTCATTTTATATTTATTTGAGCAGAAAATCATTTGTGTTTTGTTAGCTATCTGTAGCATCGTACCAGGGTAAAAAGTATTAATGTTTTAATCCAGGTCATCGTCATGATTGCTTTCTAATACCCCACAGGTACACTTATGCGAGAGTGATTGGGTCATAATCCACCAAGTGGAACCAATGCTGATTGGTGGATGGTATTGTAAACTTTTAAGTTCTGGGGTATACTGGGTTCCTCTAGAGTTTTTTTTTATAGTTTGAGAGCACTGGCATTGAACAGTGTATGTTCATGTTCAATGCCAGTGCTCTCAAACTATAAATATATTTTAATTTAGAAAAAAATATTTTTTTAAAAAAAAGCCTTTTTCAAATCCACGACCACTAGATCACCAGTAAGATATGATAATAAGAAAAACTAAGATAATAATAAAGTGGCCTAACATTAGTTTGTTATGAAACTAAGAGACAAAATACTCGAGAATAAAATGACTCAAACCCACAATAATGTAATTATTTCCATGTTCTATGTTCCACTCACCTACGCATCTATTTAAATTAATGACGCAACCTGCCAAGTACAATACAAATGATACACCTATGTTGTTTACCCAAATAACAAACAGACAATTACAACATTTCTAATTAGTGAGTATTCATTACGAAAACATTTGAGTTTTCGTTCGGTCCGAAAGTAAACCACAAAATATGATAATATTATAAAATATTGAACCCGTAGAGGTGAAAATAAACATTTATTTTTAATTAATATAGCACTTGCTACTATTCCGACAGGGAAAATACAAATTTAATAGCATTATATCGCATGGTTGTAATTTTATTGGCATGTCACTATAATTTCAATTCATGATAAAGTTACTACAAAGAGCAGAATTGTGACAATTAAGCCACAATGATACTGATGAAGATAACCTTAGCTGGTATCTGCCAGCTTTCCGTGTTAGGTCCGCATGGTGAAATAAGATAAGATAGCCTACTCTCGCTCGAGAGTAGGCCAGTGTCCCAGCAGTGGGAACATTAGAAGGCTGTCATAATGATCTGTCAGCTACCAGATATACCATTATGCATTTTTAATGTTAGTAAAATTATGTGCATTTTGCATTTTAGTAAGACGTTACACAAGGAGAGTTTCTTGCTTTCAAGTCGCTTTCAATCGTAGAACATCATAAATACAAGTCAAATTGACAGGTTTTGAACCCGCGTCTTGCTTTGGGCTCCTAAACATCATGGCTCTTTAGTCAACTCACTCAACCGCTCTAAACTCATCTTACGGGATGAGTTGTCTAAATAATTATTATAATTGATTGGTCAACGAGCGGAAGATGAAAAGAAGTGTATATATACACTTTTTATATATTCACTTCTTTTTATACACTCATATATGGGTCACAATCCAAATATCGTAGTTGTAATAACTAGAAACCCACAGACGGATATAGGTACGATCGTAAGTAATTGTACGTAAGCTTTACAGTTTTATTAGCTTGTTTAGTGCATTATAAGCACTAGATGCTGTACAAAGTCTTATACGAATTGGCTGGTTGCTTTTCTTTTTTTTTGTTTTTTTTTATACCACTAGAGTGGCAACCAAGCGTACGGCCCACTTGATGGTCAGCGGTTACCGTAGCCTATGTACGCATGCAACATCATAGATATCACTTGCGTGTTACCACCCTGAGACATTAGATGGAAAGTCGCATGTGCCTGTAATTTCACCGGAAACCATACCTTTCTAACCGGAACACAGCAATGCGAGCATTACTGCTTGGCGGCAGAAATAGGTATGGTGGTAGTCCTTCCCCGGACGAGCTCTATCACAAGAACACTACTACTATTATCATACTAATTCGTACTTGAACTTTAGCTAAGGTGTTTGGCTTATATTGCCTTTGGTAGATTGAATTTTCCACATTTGAATTGGGCTTTTAGACTGACAAGACACTTCTTTACTACAATATTTATTTAAATAATAATATTGATCGTTGATCGTTGTCGTTAGGTTTTCCTTTGAATTATTTTATGTCTTATAAATATTTAATTATTCATAAAAAAAAGGTAAGAACTCCATCATCACAGTTTATCATCAATTATAATAAACTCACTTAGCATACTCTTTTGGCTTTGTTCCAAAAAGTGAACTAAACCAGGTTTAACCTTACCTTTGTGAACTACATAATTTTTTGGAAAAAGACAGTTTTAGTTTACACGATTCAACTTGTAATACACTCTCGATAACCGCATATTTAAGGCGAGAAATTCCCTTTATCTAAACGACCAATAACAACGCCTCGGCCGTAACAGCTGCAAATTGGGATAAAGGCTTTATCAAATCCTACCGAAGCTTTTATAAACCTCGAATACATTCCGATGGTTATGGCTACCATATATTTTTTCGTTCAAACGATTTCAGAGTCATTTAACTGGTAAATTGGTATTAGGCTGCGAAGGACGCTTGTGCTGTTAATTTCAAACGTTAACAATGAAATAAGTTGAAGTACGCGACTTACAGCCGCTGAAAGATGGCGACTCTTTTTGGAGAAGTGCAAAAGAACAAATAAGTTTATAGTAGTCTAGTTGCTCTTGAGAGACGAACTAGATGCCTTTATGAAGGACTGGCCTACACTAGCGCTCAATAGAGATGATTGGAAGGAAGAAAGGGAGGCCTTTGCCCTGCAGTGGGACAGCACAGGCTGTTAATAATAATAATAATAAGTTGCTCTAGCTTCGCATGAAAGCTATACTTATAAACTTTCCTTTGAATCATTAAATTTAGGGTCATTCATTATCAACCTGCCAAACTTAAGGGATAGGTTCCATACATAAAAAAAAATACATGTACATTTTTTTTTTTTTTTTGAATCCTTAACAAATCTAAAAAATCGTAATTCTGCTTAATAATTAGTTATCCTAGTTAGAAATTGAAAAGGCAGCGCTCGGCACGTGTCAGTGACCCACGCGTCAATAACCCACGCGTCCTTGACCTGCGCGTGTCAATGACCCGCTCCGGGGCGCGCACACTTGAATATTTCATTATTACGCCACTTATCTTGATTCCCAACAGTGATAAAAAATAATTGAGCAGAAAAACGAAATCAATTTTTTTTGTTTACTTGGAATTTTTAAGACAAAATATGCATAAAAAAAATTATAGGTACATGACAATGAATGACCCTGTATATTAATGAAATCCGCATTAAAATGCGTTGTCAAACTATTTTTTCTAGTTTATTTTTTGTAGTTATAATTATACTATGAAACAAAAGACCTAAAAGTCGCGTCCAATAATGTAAAATTAACTTGAGAAAGTTAAAATTAAAGAAATTGTTGAGCGATTTTGACGTCGCTGGCAATTCCGGAATTAAAATAATTTAATTTCAACTTTCCGGATGTTTAGCTGTAGGTTTATGGTTGGTATGGTTTAGCAGGTTTATGGTTAAACTTTATACAAGGCAATTAACGTAAATATAGTAAATACCCAGAACACCCGGAACAAATATCTGTAGATCGTACAATTATTTGACCCGCAACCTCCGCGTCACAGGCGGACCTGCACCCGCTGCACCCCATTGGTCGTCGGATACATGGCGGAAATATATTAAATATTTTATTTTCTGGAATTCTTATTTCAATTTAAGCTCCTTCCTTATAATATAATAAAAAAATATCTATGTATGTATTGTATTGTATTAAGTATAATGTCAGTCATCTAGTACCCCTAAAACAGCTCTGTTTATCAGCAGCTTACCTTGGGGCTAGATGATGCTGTGTGGATTGTCCAGCATTTTTTTTTTTATTTTTTTTTAGAGGTACAAATCAATTTAATAATTTTGCGTAAACAAATACTCCAAAGTAATTTGCAACGCATATTTTAATATAATATTTAAAAAAAAAGTCATTTATACGACGTGAACATTATGTAGGTTTTGGTTTGTAAGTATACGTAATTTTATGATCCTGTGATAAACATTTTTGGTGGCTAATAAGGTGGTTTGGCCGTTTAAGAAGCACTAAGTAACCTGACAACCAACAAAATAATATCTACTTAGCTGTAATGGGAATAAAAAGTGTGCACTAGAAAGTGTGCACTAGAAAACTATGCAGTTCGCGGGAATACCTCTTAGAATCGATAGCCCCGCTTTCATTTACTTTGCAATGAAAAGTCTTCACTCAACACTTGAGTCACGTCACTTCGTGCTTTTAGACAGGACGAACATCTTAGATGTACATGGATGTTAACATAACATCGTTGTCCTGTCTATCATATATGTAGTGCCTAGCGAAGCAAATGATTACTTACTACATAATTATTTTTTTATGCTAGCAAGTGACAAGACAATCAAGGCGCCCACCTGATGTTAAGCACCACGCCTGACTATTACAGATGCAGTGCCACCCAAAGCTTAAAGTTTTTAAGTGTTTGCGTGGTACTGCACTGCGCTTATCACCCCGAGACATTGTTGTTAAGTCTCTTTCGCCCAGTAATTTCACTTGCTAAAAAATCTTATAGATGTCTGACTTTAAGGCCTATTACGGCAACACAGTATTGTGTTTTCGCTTATTTAGCAAATACATATTTTGTATAATTTATGACAAGCGACCAAGCTATGAGATAAATAAGTAAGTTCGTATGAGTCAATGGCCAACTCTGGTGACAGAGTTTCTAGGCCGCCCGAAGGCCTCTGTCATGGCTTAACAACTTTGAAAAAGCCGGGACCGACCGCTTAACGTGCCCTCGGAGGGCAGTATGAGATGTTACTGCAATTCTGAATTAATGCAATAACTAGCAGTCTGTCCCAGCTTCGCGCGGGTGCAATGAAACCGCACCCGTGCAAAGCCGGGGTGGGACGCCAGTGTAACCTATGTTACTCAGAGATAATGTAGCATTATAATAGTGAAAGAATTTTTTAAATCGAACTAGTAGTTTTTGAGTTTATTCATAACCAACAAAAATAAAAATATACAAAAATACAAATCTTTCCTCTTTACAAACATTAACAAGTCCCGCAACGGGGATCAAACCCGCAACCTATCGCCGGCTCTACCTATCGCTCGCGGCATTGCCCACCGCGCCACCACTATCAATATCTAGCAACACGTTTCATTTGTCACCTTGCAAACCAAAAGTTAAAATAAATAAACGCACTGCAATGACGCGAATGCAATTAAAATATCACAGTAAAATATTCCCCTTAAAATTAATAAAGCTGACTCATTTACAGCAAACTGTCAACCCTCGCGGGGAATTATTACGCCGTTTGTGGAGCACCATAAAAAGTTAATCCGATTCCCCGGTCCCGATTTCAATTCTTACCGAGTTGGATCATTTCTGGGAATTTCAACCTAATTGCCTTCTTAATTATAAACTTTAACCTTTAATATGAACAGGCGAAGCATGGGCAAGTCCGAATTAATTTGACTTTGTAATTAACTTGAGTTGTTTTTATTATCTCTAGCTTAAAGTAGTGATAAAAAGGCGAAGTAACCGAGGCAACAACTAAAATTATAGTAATGAACTAGACTTGCTCACCAGCGACACTGACACATATAATTATAATAATAAGTCTCACAAAAAACATCTTCATGTAAAATGTTGCCAAGACGTGACCAAATAGTTATCAGATCACATGTAAAGCCAAGCTTCTAACTCTACACGCCCTAACTCTACAAGCTTCAACTTCACAAGCTCTATATCTTAGTTAAAATATGTGGCTTGACCGTTTCGCTTATGTTTACTAAATACATTATGATAACCATAGCAAGAGTCATGCCTTAAAACATCGATAGGAACCCAGACGGTGTCGTTACCAGTTTCTTAACGGCATGGACTCCTTGGAATTGCGTTAGTTGACCTAGCTTGTAAGACGTCACAAAGTGATCCTTATGATATTGTTGAACATAATTATTTTGACTTTGACTAAGGCTACTTTAATTTTGTCATCATTTTATAACACTTCCATACGGCAGGTGTCTGAGCGCCGATAACGCGCAACACACACAGCGGGCGGGCGGGCGCGGGTCGGGTCAGATCCGCCGCGGGAGTTTTTTGTTTTAATTTGTATGGACGACAAGGAAGACATCACACTGATCGCGGGCGCGGCTGCCGCGCTTCACCCGACCCGCGCCCGTGTTCAGTGTGTTGTCATCCTTGACATCAGTACAAATACAACAAAAAACACCAGCGGCAGACCTGCCGCGGGCCCGCGCCCGCGTTCTGTGTGTGTTGCGCTTAAGTGAGCGATGGGCGATAAAATATTGAAGTAAAATCGCTGGCCGACTGTCTTTTGTTTACGTGTTATTTTACCGGTGACAACTTGCTTATCGCCACTCGCCCGCGTATTAAGTAAGTAGTAAGTATTAAGTATAAAATCACGTTAAAATCTGACGCCAGGGCGCACCGTCATGTACTTGATACAATATTGAATTACGTAGCACTATCGAGTTATAGCAAGTCCATTGCCAATATCGACCAAGATTATCAAGCTTGCTAATATGCTATGCTCTTAAAAATAAACTAACTAAGCTGAGAGGATAAGCAAATCTGTTCAAATTCAAATTTCAAAATTCAATTTAAAAATATTTTGATTCCAGGATCATTTTAAAACGTCTTAAAACCGTTGTTCGCAGAATATCAGTGATATTCCAAGTGCGGTCAGCCAAAGCGGTGAAGATATCTGACGTGATGCTGTTGCGTCGGATAGGCGTCATAGTCGGCGTCGCGTGCGTGTTGCTAGCGATCAGGACGCTGGTGGCGCCACCTGCTGTCATCGTCGGCAGAACCAAGGAGGACCTGAAGGCGTACTTGTGTAATACTGACTGGTGGGACCATTCCTTTACGACGTGTGAGTATTCTTCAGTTTATTATTTTCTTAAAATGTTAAAAAATGAAAAAGGATACGGGGCAAAAGCCCAGCAGTTTGACATTAAAGGTTAATAAAAAAAAGTTTAGTGAAAGTCCTTACAAAAAATATTACAAGATCGCCTAAGATTAGAATATGAATAAACTCACAGAAGCAAATCCGTTTCTATAGATACAATAAGAAATAAGATAGGAAAAGGAATAAAATATAAATAGCTTTTATTAACTACTAACTAACTACTGGTAAACAAGCTGTAAGAAGCAAATGCACTGACATTGGTTGTAACAAAACATGCATGTAAGCTAATCCTGCATGAAATTAAATAAAATTAAGCTATCTTCACCAATCTGCATCGAGTCCGCGTGGTATATTAACACCCAATCACTTTCGCCCGAGAGACGAAGCTTATCTTACCAAATATTGGCAGTCCTTAAGGCCTTATCATATGAGTAAATGTTGATGTGATTTTTTTTGAAACTAACTAAAAGTATTCGCTATATAGTACTGGTTTGAGAGCACCGGTGGTCTAGTGGTAGTGACCCCGCCTTCCGATCCGAAGGTCGTGGGTTCAAACCCGGTCGTGCACCAATGGATTTTTCTGTTCGAAAAATTTATGTGCGCAATGCCAGTGCTCTCATACGGTGAAGGAAAACATCGTGAGGAAACCGGCATGTCCAAGAACTAAAAATTCGAAAGACATGTGCCATCCGCCAATCCGCATTGGGTCCGCGTGGTGGATTAAGACCTAATCACTCTTGCCTGAGAGTAGGCCAGTGTCCCAGCAGTGGGAACATTAGAAGGCTGTCATGATGATGATGATGAGTACTGGTTTGTTGAACTTTGCGTAGAGCATCTACGACGTAGCGCTACTACGCCGTAGCGCATGCAACGCATCATCATGACAGCTTTGTATTGTTCCCACTGCTGCTGGGACACTGGCCTTTCTCAAGCGAGAGTGATTGGGTCTTAATCCACCAGGTGGACCCAATGCGAGTTGGTGGATGGCAAATGTCTTTCGAGTTTTTAGTTCTTGGACATGCCGGTTTCCTCACGATGTTTTCCTTCACCGTATGAGAGCACTGGCATAAGTTTTTTGAATAGAAAAATCTATTGATGTACGCCCGGATTCGAACCCATGATCTTAGGATCGGAAGGTGGGATCACAACCACTAGACGCCAGTGCTACATTTTTTTTTTTATACAACTGAAGCGGCAACCAAGCGTACGGCCCACAAGATGGTAAGCCGCAGCTTATGGACGCTTGCAATACCAGAGGTATCACTCGCGGGTTGCCACCTTGAGGCTAAGATCGAAAGCCTCATGTGAGGCACATGATGTAGGGCAAAGGCTAAAAGTAGGTTGTATTTCTTGTTTAGTGGAGGTGATATTCCTGATGTGGGGCATCCGCCTCTGCATAATGGTGCGGAAAGCACCGTCCGAGTTCAACGAGAGCCGGTTCATATCCATGGCGATATACAACGAGTTCCTATTATCTGTCTTCCTAAATATTTCTATGTAAGTATCACACTGACACTTATTTTTAAACAGTTAAAAACAAAGTGAGTTATTTGTTTTTAAAGATAAAGATAAAGATAAGTTTATTATCTTTATCTTTTCCTACTACAAAAGTCGGTGGATGGTGAGGGCTCAAAATCGGTCGTCATGGCGCTCTTTGGTGGAGGCCTATGTCCAGCAGTGGACGTCTATCGGCTGATATGATGACGATGATGAAAGTCATAAAGTTTGTATTTAGAATTTTTTTATGTTCCTACAATAATAATTTTTATTTATTCCCAAAAAAGGTTTACAGAATTTGTAATCTAAAATGTGCTGATTTCTAGACTTTCAATATAACAACAATAAATTGAAAACGTTGATAACCATAATTTTTTAGGAATATATATTGATAAAAAAATGGACTGGAAAACACATACAGAACATCTTTGTAAAAAAATAAACAGCTCAATATTTGTACTTTATAAACTATCATCTATAGTAAATATAGAAACAATACTCATTGCTTACCATGGACTCATTGCTTCACAAATCAGGTATGGCATAATATTTTGAGGAAATTCTACTAACGCTGACATAATTTTTAAATACCAAAAACGATGTATTCGTTCTGTGTTTCACCTTAAGGTTTCGGACTCATGTAAAACTTAATTTAATAAACATAAAATTTTAACATTTCCATCGCTGTATATTTTAGAAACGGCAATGTTTGTGAAAAACAATCCTGATCTGTTTTGTCGGCTGTCTGATGTCGTAGATCGAAACAGACGCGACCAAAGTAGAGTCTGTATCCGCAACTGACTGCCTTTATGCGCAAATCCATTTTCTGTATGGCTCCTTTCCTTTATAATAAACTCCCACAAACATTAAGAGAAATACCATCTTCAATATTTCAAAGGAATTTGAGAACCATATTATTACACAAAACGTATTACACCGTAAATGAATTTTTAAATGATAAAAACTTTTTATTTAAATAGATAATGATTAATTTGATTTTGTATAATTTTATTAATTTGTTGTAGGGATATCATTTTATTCTCTTACTAGAAGCTCGTCTATTTTAATTATTTTATTTATTTTTTACATTAATTAATTCCTCTCTTGACATTTACCTATTGATTATTTTTATTTTTATTTAATTTGTTGTTTCTTCATTTTATATTGCATGCTTTGATAGAGGCAGAATACATTGTTTCCATTTATTATCTATCCCACCATCTGATCTGTACATGTATTTTTAGCAATAAATATACTTTGACTTTGAATTTCTAGGTCTTAATTAAAGGTTGTGCTATCGTGACTATTAATATGTTTTAAAAACATCTTTATTATTTAATAATCTTGGTTTTTCATAACTATTAAAATACTTGAAAGATAAAATAAATCCATTACGATCCCAATTTTTCTACTAAGGGCGTAAATTTACTTAAAAAATGCTAGATACCTAATTATAAGCAAGATTAAACTTAGATAAACTTTGCAGACTTTTAATGGGATTTCGCAAATCAAAAATAACTTTTAAAATTATAGTAAATTGAATTAGCACTTTGACATAAGTACCAGACGTTATTATATTCGACTAGTAAAACGCCTTGCGTCTTTGTCTGCGTTTAGTTTTTATACCAATTTCATTTTCCCCTACGTTCTTTAGGACTTGAATTTCAGTAATTCCTTTGTTAATGCGAGGTCGCTAGACCGACGAAATACACAATAAATTTTTTTTTTAATCATTATTGTTATTTTATTAATGTCCAGAGCGTGGGCTTAAAACATACCTACATATAATATTATTAAGTATATGTATAAAATATGTACAGGTTTAGATATTTCTAAATTATTACTAAAAAAAAAATGCTGGACAATCCACACAGCATCATCTAGCCCCAAGTTAAGCTGCTGTTAAACAGAGCTGTATTTTGGGTACTAGATGACTGATATATATTTAATACAATACAACACATAGATAGATATTTTTTATTATATATAGGAAATACCCAGAACACCCGGAAAAAATATTTGTAGATCGTACAAACATTTGTCCCGAGGCGGGAATCGAACCCGCAACCTCTGCGTCGCAGGCGGAACTGCGCCCGCTGCGCCACATCGGTCGTCAATTCGTATTTATGTATTTATGTACTTTTAGTATTTTTTTAGCCTTTTTTCGCCTGAAATACAGGTTTTCCTAGTTCAGGCATATCAAAATTTTTAATTAGCTCTATACATAAATATTAAATTAGCACTAACAAAATGAAAAAACTTAATGAATGAATAAAAGAATGAAAACCAACGCCAATTTCTATTCTAAGAAACTTTACAGTGGACTATAGTTTATTTTGGCGTTGTTATTTACAAATACCCCAGCACCTAGGATAAACATTTGCATATATCTCAAAAGGAGAATTGATTCCGACACCACCCGCCCTCAGCTCGCCGCCCCGAGCGAGTTGTTAATCTTCATACCGAATCATTATTCGAAACACAAAGCCTAAACGTATCTTCTCCAAATACCTTTATCCGAATACACAGCGCCCTTTATTTATTTTCCTTTAGTAAACAAACATCAATAAATAATAGAGATAGTCATTTACAAAGGAAACAACCTTAGAGTAATGAAACGAAGTGAAAACAACAAGTTGAAAGACGACGCCTTGATAAATATAGCAATAACATATTTTTACCTGGTTGTAACCTGTTGGAGAGCACCGGTGGTCTAGTGGTAGTGACCCCGCCTTCCGATCCTAAGGTCGTGGGTTCAAACCCGGTCGTGCACCAATGGATTTTTCTGTTCGAAAAATGTATGTGCGCAATGCCAGTGCTCTCATACGGTGAAGGAAAATATCGTGAGGAAACCGGCATGTCCAAGAACTAAAAACTCGAAAGACATGTGCCATCCGCCAATCCGCATTGGGTCCGCGTGGTGGATTAAGACCCAATCACTCTCGCCTGAGAGTAGGCCAGTGTCCCAGCAGTGGGAACATTAGAAGGCTGTCATGATGATGACCTGGTTGTAAAAAAGTTACTTTGTATGAATCAGTCTCTAACTCTGGTGACGGCGCTCGAAGGTATCAGTCATAGCCTAACAACTTTTAAAAACTGGAACCGACTGCTTACCGTGCCCTCTGAAGCATGGAAGCGCTCAGTTGTAATTGCCAATGGCGGTCACATCAAAATTGTGACTACGTGGAACAGTGATTTAATTGATTTGTTACGAACCACTTAGTTATATCACACTTAACTCACACGAGTAGTAACGACGTTCATAGTATATCAAGATCCTAGTACTCATCTATGCTCGGCAATAAAATGAGAAAGCAAGCACGAGCTAAACCTCTCTCATTACTCTTAGGTTTACGCAATATAATAATATCATAATTGTTAATTGCCAAAGGGCAAGCAGGAAGTCTTATGGCAATTTACATACATCCAATTTCCGGGCCCTTATCGAGCTAGACGGCAACGTTACAGAAGCGTTTTGATTTAAGCTTTCGCAGATTTTGTAGAAACTTTGAGAGTACACTTTGTTACTGCAGCAATATTTTATTTTTTTATTTCTTCTTCAGAATTTATATGTCATCAAATAACGTCATTTGCTTGATGTTAAGCGCAATGCCTGACTATAATTGGCACGGCACCGCGATCGATTCCCAGAAACAGAGTTAATAAGTATTTTTCGCCCAGTAAATTCACTTGCTACAGAACCATTTAAACACTACTGCTTAGAGGCAGAATATCTGCCACTGCTGTGATACCCACGACTCTTTCTTACTGCAGAGTTACTGCCAATTCCGTTCATCGATTTTAAGTTCGACAAACAAATCCGTTAAAGATTACCGCAATAGTCATCCAGGATCGAGCTAGCATAACCAAACCAGTAGTTTGATAATCAAGTATTCGCTTTGATCGCGCTTTTGATCAGCACATGAGATGCTGGGCTAATAAATAATTCCAAGGCAGTCTGCCTTCGATAATTTGTCTTTAATGATAATAAATACCTAGATGCCACATGCGTGTTGGTATCTACTTAAGTACTTACGCATTAGGTACCTGCTTAGATATTTTTATTGTTCAATTATACCTATGCTCTTTTGTATGTACAAGAGATATAACTACGAATTTATACAATATCTGTGTGACCTTATTAGTTAAAAAGTTAAGGATACGGTTTGAATAACTTTTCGACTGATAAAATATATGTATTCAAGAATAATAATAATGATAAAAATCTAAATTCAAATTGATATGTCAATATAAACAAATAATTTGATAAATAATCATCTTCATCATGACAGCCTTCTAATGTTCCCACTGTTAGGACACTGGCCTACTCTCAGGCGAGAGTGATTAGGTCTTAATCCACCACGCGTACCCAATGCGGATTGGTGGATGGCACATGTCTTTCGAATTTTTAGTTCTTAGACATGCCGGTTTCCTCACGATGTTTTCCTTCACCGTATGAGAGCACTGGCATTGCGCACATAAATTTTTCGAAACAGAAAAATCCATAGGTGCACGACCGGTTTTGAACCCACGACCTTAGGATTGGAAGGCGGGGTCACTACCACTAGACCACCAGTGCACCAAGTAATCATCTTCCTACTTGTTAAATAAAATACTTACCTTACCTACCTCTCGTACCTACTCGATACTGTCTTGCCTTTCTATGTACCTACCTAATAATAAACTTCGGTCTTCTTTCACCTGTTGTTATGCCCTAATGGGTGCACATTGTGATGTTTATTTTCATCCCATCTATAGTTCGCACAGCGGTTCTAGGCTTCCGTGACGTTAGCCGTTTGTGATGCGCAAAGACAATTTAGTTTGAAAAAGCTCCATTGCGCATCGAAACGGCTAATTTCACGACGGCCGAGATCCGTTGTGAGAACTATACCTACAAATGTGATGACAATAAAAGTAATACCTACTAGAGATTTTTCATTTGTTTTTACCTTATAATGGATTTCCGCAAAGTAACGCCACAATCTATCAATTACCATAACCTTGTTACAAATACCACTGAGACACACATGAGAGCACCGGTGGTCTAGTGGTAGTGACCCCGCCTTCCGATCCGAAGGTCGTGGGTTCAAACCCGGTCGTGCACCAATGGATTTTTCTGTTCGAAAAATTTATGTGCGCAATGCCAGTGCTCTCATACGGTGAAGGAAAACATCGTGAGGAAACCGGCATGTCCAAGAACTAAAAATTCGAAAGACATGTGCCATCCACCAATCCGCATTGGGTCCGCGTGGTGGATTAAGACCCAATCACTCTCGCCTGAGAGTAGGCCAGTGTCCCAGCAGTGGGAACATTAGAAGGCTGTCATGATGATGATGATGTTACAAATAAAACTATTTTCTTACTTACTTTTTTGTTTCTATAATTGTAACCCAGACTAGAATTTCGTGAATTTTAATATCAGGTTGATTTATTAAGGGGATTTCCGAACCAAGCCAATCAAGCCAAGCCAAGCCATCAGATTTTACTTTATAAATATTTTAGGACAAATTATCTTGTAATGCTAGCCGTGTAGGTATAAATTTTCGAATTACCCCCACTCGATGGACCGATAACATTTTTAAAGCAGTGGATGGTCACCAGAGTTGGCCACTGACTCATACGAACTTACTTTAGTGGATGGTGAAGTCTCAAGAACGGCCATAATTGCAGATGTCGCCTAAATGGCTGATATTATTATGATGATGATTTATTTATAGCTAAATAACTGCTTAGAAATAGTTTCAGCTGAAAAGTTTTCTATTTAATTTTCCTAAACCATATCAAAATACGGGCGCTGTATCAAAAAGCAGACGAATTGTTCACAAATTGTTTTCGTGCGAGTTTTTCCAAAAAACTCAATGGCTGGGTCACGTCCGCGCTCGGAATGACGCCCCATGAGAGATAAGAGATAAAACTTGGTAAAACTAAAAGGGCAGCGGGTATTTGAGTAATATTTCATTTTCTAGTGGCGACTTCAGCTGAACTAGCACAATAAATCACAGTTGGTGTAAGTTTGCAAGTTTTGTTGATTTGATGAGAATAAAGGAAGTTTCAGACGTGCTGTTAAACGTTGTTAAGTTCTGCAAATATTTGTTCCGGGTCTGGTTGTCTTATTGGTACCTACCATAGTCCACGACACACTACGGTATCCTAGTATGGGGACGGAACTTTCACTTTTTATTACCTGAGATAACTATAATTTCGTTGCATAAAAAAATAATGAAATATTAGAATCTTCTTTGAGCTTTAATACATTATAATAGACCGCTCGTGACGTAGCTGGCTAAGTTGTTCTTAACAGATAACAAAGTTAAGCACAGCTGTTCCGCGTAGTCATCATTTGGATGGGTGACCGCCAGTGGCAGTTTGAACTGAGCGCTCCCGTGCTTCGGGTGCTTCCCGTGCACGTTAGGCAGTCGGTCCCGGCTTTTTCAAAGGCCATGACAGAGGCTTTCGGGCAGGTTAGGTACTCTGTCAGCAGAGTTGGCCACTGACTCATACAAACATCATCATCATCATCATCATCATATCAGCCGATAGACGTCCACTGCTGGACATAGGCCTCCCCCAAAAAGCGCCATGACGACCGATTTTGAACCTTCACCATCCACCGACTTCCTGCGACCGCTTTAATGTCATCGGTCCATCGAGTGGGGGGCATACAAACATACTAACTTTTATTAAAATAATATCGCACCCTCTGAAAGCTGCTTCAGGAGAAACAATTATTAAACATATGGCTTTACGCTGGCACATAAGTGTCATAGTTTGAAGCTTTGCTAATAGTTGATGCTTTGTCACGAGAAGCATAGTTTAAATTGTACAAGTTATATGTTCAAACATCAAGGATACTATTGAGAAGGTGTATTTAACTACCGGGTTTCAAACTAATGACGTAAGTCAATGTAGGCAAACTAATTATTCTGAGAAGCAAACCAAATAACTCAGACGTTTTAAGCGTGCAATTAATTAATTAGAACTTTAATTAAAAGTTTATTTCTAGACATAATACAGTTGAGCGTATCATAGTAGTACTAATATCTGTTCTGTGATAGTAGGTAGGTATGTACATGGAAATCTTACGACAAGACTAACGTTGCAGTTATCCAGGCATGTTAAATGACTAAAGTTGAGAAGCGTCGCATTATTATATCATACTATGTATTGTATTGTATTATGTATATCAGTCATCTAGTACCCGTAATACAAGCTCTGCTTAACTTGGGGCTAGATGATGCTGTGTAGATTGTCCAGCATTATTTATTTATTTATTCATTTCAATCAATTATAATGTAATTGTTATATGCAGTGTACACCACGCTTGAAACGATGTAAATTTTTTTGGGATAAATAAACTTTATTAGTATTCCCTTAGTGTAAAACACTGTAAAAAAATTCAACAAAATTATTTAAACCATTTTTATTGTTGAATTATTAATTAAAGCAAGTATTTTATTCCCAGGTTATTTCTCCAATCACCAGCAAACCCGGATCTACTGTACATAATATTCTTCTGTCACACGCAGCTCACTGTCACATTACTTCTGTGTTTCATCTTCGGTAGTAAGGTAAGTGGCAACTTCAGTAATGCAGATATTAGGCCGTTTTAAGGCCTCTATTGCAGCCTAACACATATGGTTCCTTTAATACAAGCTTTGCTTAGTTTGGCGCTAAAGGGCGCTGTGTTAAAATGTCCGCAATTAATTTATATTATTACTAGCTGTTACTCGCGACTTTATTTCCAGGAAACGTCCTTTTTTTCCGTTATAAAAGTAGCCTATGTTCTATTTCCAGTTATTTACTATCTATGTTTTAAATTTCAGCCAAATTTACTTAATAGATGTACTTAATATAATACAATATATTAGTAGATGAACACCCGGAACAAATATACTGTCTCGCAAAAAAATTAACCTAGCTCCATTTTTGGGATTGACGACCCACCTATATTTTTGCGAGAAAAATCGACCCACTTCCATCCAAAAAATTGGGGTGAATCGATTTTTTTGCAGGCCAGTGTATTTGCAGAACGTACAAATATTTGTCCCAAGGCGGGAATCGGACCCGCAAACTCCTTCTAATAATAAATAATATGTTGTAATAGACCTTAATCAATGAATTACCCCAAAGATTTTTACAAGTATACCGTCATAGGAACCCTTTCTATTCGTTTTCCTCTCAAGTCAAACAAAACAAACTGTAATACTGAAAACAAAGTGTATCTCAAACTCAAACTTAATTATCATCTTAAGCCGATTAAGTTTTTAACCAACGAGAAGCGCTCGGTAAAGTTTAACTAAGTTAGAGATCTATAGCTTATTAGTTTTACTAAATTATAGCGCTGTAGTGCTATTGTTGTTTATATTAGTTAAATGTATTGTTTAACTAGTTGACCCGCATGGTTTCACTTGCGTTATTTTCCAAATTTTCTCATCATTTAAACCTCTCCTAGACTCATACCTATTTCAAGACCAAAATTAGCGAAATCGGTCTAGCCGTACTCGAGTTTTAGCGAGACTAACGCACAGCAATTCATTTTTATATCTAAGAGAGAAGATATAAGATAAGATATGCAAAATAATGTACGAGTATATAACAGGTACATAACAGGTCCAAGAGTAGTAGAGTTCTCTGTGATAGAGCTCGCCCGGGGAAGGACTACCACCATACTTATTTCTGCCGCCAAGCAGTATTGCTCGCATTGCTGTGTTCCGGTGTGAAGGGTATGGTTTCCGGTGAAATTACTGGCACATGAGGCTTTCGATCTTAGCCTCAAGGTGGCAACCCGCGAGTGATACCTCTGGTATTGCAAGCGTCCATAGGCTGCGGTAACCGCTTACCATCTTGTGGGCCGTACGCTTCGTTGCCACTTCAGTTGTATAAAAATAAAAAAGGTAAATCAAATTCAAATCATTTACTGCATATTTTGTTGGTTTATGTTGTAACAATAAATAATAAATAAATAAATAATGCTGGACAATCCACACAGCATCATCTAGCCCCAAGGTAAGCTGCTGTTAAACAGAGCCGTGTTATGGGTACTAGATGACTGATATATATTTAATACAATACAATACATAGATATTTTTTATTATACATAGAAAACACCCAGAACACCCGGAACAAATATTTGCAGATCCTACAAACATTTGTCCCAAGGCGGGAATCGAACCCATGACCTCTGAGTCGCAGGCGGACCTTCGCCCACCGCGCCACATTGGTCGTCAAAGTAAAGATCTTAATTTATTGATAAGGTATTGTAGGACACAGCAATATTGCAGATATTGAGATATTTTAATATCAATATTCATGTATTTACAAAATTTATACACCATATTACAATATGGGGGAGGCCTACGCAAGAGAAGCGACTACTGCTAATATTTATTTTTAATATTTTATTTGTGCACAAAGTTTATTTATTTAAGAAATATAATTTAATTAAAATAAAATGAAATTAATTGTAATCATGTAAAAATGTTTTTAGGGTAGTAGAATAAAAGGCTTTTTTATACCAATATTGTTCGCCTTCTTTTATTTTGTATATAAATAAAATAAATAAAATAAATATAAAAAGCCATTTATTTTATTTATTTACAAAAAAAAAGAAGGCGAGTAACAGAGTTCTAGTTATTTTAGAACAGCGCTCTTTGGGGGAGGCCTATGTCCAGCAGTGGACGTCTATCGGCTGATATGATGATGATGATGATGAGTTATTTTAGGAGTAGAGTTCTTTGTGATAGAGCTCGTCCGGGGAAGAACTACCATTATGTCTATTTCTGCCACCAAGCAGTAATACTCGCATTGTGTTCCGGTTCGAAGAGTATGGTTGGTGAAATTACAGGCACACGAGAATTTAGATCTACGTCTCAGGTGGTAAAGCTCAAGTGATATCTCTGATGTTGCAAGCGTACATAGGCTACGGTATCCGTACTATCAAGCCGTACGCTTGGCTGCCACTTTAGTGGTATAAAACAAAGTATATATTATTATCGCTTGTCCGCAAGAGTCCCTCAACAGATAAAACGATCGACACGGTTGCGACAGTAATGTCGCAGTAAGTGGCAATGAGGCTCTGGAATCTGGACTTAACGGCCGCATTTGGACGGCGCCCAGCAGTCTACTGGGATAAACTAGTTTGTATATGAACTTGAACTACTTTATTTTATTTTATTTATTTTATTTCATTTCATTTCATTTCATTTATTCAATAAACAATTTATAAATCATACATTTTTACAAACGGGTGTTTTCACGTACCGGTATATCGGTGAAGAGTAGAGTAGAGTAGAGTAAAGTAAGAGTAGTAGAAGGTGAATTTATAAATCGTATTTGAATGTAAATTAAATTAAATAAACACAGCACAAATTAAATTAACTCAAAATATAAAATAATCAATCAATAAATACATTTAAATAAAATTACAAATCCTTACTATTAGGTCACTTGCTTAAATACTATCAAAGAGGAATAAAACAAAAATACTAATAATTATTCATATAAAGGGCATGTCAATTTATTTTAAAAACATATATATGTCATGCATGCCTATAATTTATAAGTCACAAATTCATCCGCAGAATAGAAACACCTCTCCAGCAAAAAATTCTTCAATTTACGTTTTAAAATTACCGGACTGTCAATTTCTTTCATGTCTGTGGGTAGAGCGTTAAAGAGTCTAACAGCTTGACACCGACAGCCATGCTTTGCCGAATATTTATTTGTGTACTTCAATTGTTACACTAAAACATACTTATAATAACAATATTATATCTAAGACAAGTACAACTTATGACAGTAAACATAGCATGCATAATTTTAAAGTTGTAACAAAAAAATATAATAACAATATCTACTTATTTATCTACTTATTATCTAAAATAGTAAAGTTATGTTATTTTTTTTTAAAGATACATTTATATATTTTTTAACCTATTACTCGAAATGCTCAAATATTAAAAGGCTCTTTCTCCTGACGCACATACAACTTGCATTGATTCACGTAACTGCGCCGATATGAATTGTAAATAATTAATTAATAATTTAAGGAATCAAAAACTGAAAAGAGACTATAAAAATAATGTACTAAAAAGACCAAATCAAGATTAAAAACCAAATTATGTAAAGTAAACTATAAACAAAGTAAACTCTGCTTCGGTTTAACAGACTATTATTAAGCCGAATAAGTTAAATACGCAAGCAGAACCCATTAAATTTCTTTCGGTTTTAATTTACAATTGGGTCCCGCCTGCTACTTTATGCGGGTATTTAACATAGACTTTGCTCATAATACTCTGGTTTTACTTGGCAGTCAGGTAAAAATTTAAAGTTTGAGTAGGGTATATTAAAATTTTTATTTGTAAAGAAATATTATATTTTTCATTTTTAGTAAATTGATATTTATATAGTTTATTTATGGGTTAGAGTTTACAGCTGCTTGGTTTAAGATTTATTTTCTTTTATTGTCTTCTGTTTCAGTGTGTATCGCATTAGCCGCTGCACTCTCACATACTTTTACGGCAACCACAGAAAACCAACGCTATGGCATGAGTTGTTCTGTCATAGCACATGCTGAGTGGTGGCCATTTTTGTTACTCTATATTTTTAGTAATAGCTGATGTAATGTTTTTAGTTGGTAACGAAATAAACGTTTTTATTATTATTATTATTATTAAATTGTAAGTGTTAATTGTCTGGTGTCTACGCTCTGACGATTGCTACGAACACAGAAAATATACAGAAAAAAAAACATAGTTACATTATTTTTTTATTCATGTGTGAAACTTGTTCCATGAATATCTAAAACTATTTTGTATCTTTCGTTGGTGAGCCATAATAATAATAAATAATAAATAAATATCGCGCAATAATAAGTGCTAATAATCAAAGACCCTGTATATAATAAAAAAAATATCTATATATGTATTGTATTTGTGTTCGTAGATTAGTGGGATTGGGATTAATGACGACCAATGTGGCGCGACGTGCCTGCGATGCAGGAGGTTGCGGGTTTTATTCGCGCCTTGGGACAAATGTTTAAACGATTTGCAAATATTTGTTCCGGTTGTTCTGGGTATTCTGGGTATTTTCTAAAATAAAAAATATCTATCTATGTTTGTGTTGTACTGTATATCAGTCATCTGGTACCCATAACACATGCTCTGCTTAGCTTAGGGCAAGATGGTGCTGTGTGGATTGTTCAGCATTATTTATTATTTTATTTATTAACACGTGAATGCAAATGCGATGTTTGATACAACGCCATAGGCTTCATAGGGTGCACGTGACAACCAATGAGTGTTGGCAGTTATTGGCATAAACTCTCTCCCAGTGGATTTTTAATTATTTTTACTTTTCTAAATCTGAAATGTGTAAAATGAGTATTTCAAGAGCTCGAAACGTGAAACGCGGGTGTCGGAAAACGGACGGTAGTCCCCGCGTTATACTTTGTGCCTTTGTAAAAGTTTTTGCACACACAATTTAGATTTTAATGTTTTAAATAAACTATAAAATTCTGTACAGTTTCATGAATATTTTAGTTTTATGGCTTAAATCAAACACTTTAATATGAAAGAAAAATCTTTACCTTAATGAAATTAAAATATGTACCAATAATATGTACAATATTAATAGGTATGGTTCTCACAACGGATCTCGGCCGTCGTGAAATTAGCCGTTTCGATGCGCAATGGAGCCTTTTCAAACTAAATTGTCTTTGCGCATCACAAACGGCTAACTTCACGGAAGCCTAGATCCGCTGTGCGAACTATACAGTGCTTATTTCAGAAAAACTTTGGAGACATGGATTTGGTAGTGCACTATTCTCCACCCTAGGCAAATCCTGTGTTGTGGAACAGCTGAGCTATTTAAAAAGTTATATTTGTTTCATGTTCTTAATCATCTTGAGTTTTCATTCAGCAATTCACTCCTCAGGCTTACATGGTATACAAAGGTCACGGGAAGGACGACCGGGAAAAGACGGGCAAGTTCAGATCACGGCCAGCAGACTCCACCTACACCATGACCACTAACAGAAGTACCAGGTTCTGTGACAACATGACTGAGAGAGAACTGGAGGTAAGTTAAGTAATAGGTATGTATAATTTTGTATGTATAGTTCTCACAACGGATCTCGGCCGTCGTGAAATTAGCCGTTTTGACGCGCAATGGAGCTTTTTCAAACTAAATTGTCTTTGCGCATCACAAACGGCTAACTTCACGGAAGCCTAGATCCGCTGTGCGAACTATAAGTGAATCTTATTGCATTCTTATTTTTATGCTTATTGTGTGGCGCTAAATAAATATTTTTCTAATCTATTCTTTTCTTAATATGTATTTATTGTAATATAAATATAATATTATATAAAGAGTCTATGTATAAGTAAAGTAGGTATTTTAACTGTTATGTTAAAATTTAATTAAGTGCATAATATCCATTAAAGTTACATAAAATTGTATGTGCACTACCCACATATTATGTATGTGCACTATCTTCGCTACCCACAGGTTAACTGGTAGATAATGCTGTCTAGCATTAAGTTCGCCTTTGTAAGCATATTTAAGTTGTGCAATAAGGTATTTTCTATCTATCTATCTATCTATCTAAGTTATGATAAGATTTATTTGCGACATGCACAAGATAACACAGATTTATATTACTAACAGAATACCCGAATACTAAAACTACGAACGCTTTTTATCTGATCAGAAAATATTGCCAGTGTCAAGTTACCTATACAAAAATAAAGGAATCAAGCCATCAAATTATAAAGAAGTCAAGTTGCTTGCTTGCTTTCTCACTCCCCTCACTCACTCTCTGTTTGTTTTTTGAAAAATAAATCACCTTGTTTCAAATTTATGGTTAAGTCTCCCTCTGATAAACTGACCATGTTTCGTACTCAAACCTCCATCGTTGTACAGTTTTAAATCTTGTCAATTTGACAACTGCAAAATTATGGCAAATTCAGCCACAGACGCCATAAGTAAAAGAAGAAGAAGAATCAAGTTCGAAATTTGAATTTTACGAACAAATTTTGAAAGAAATTATGGCGTTCTTTTAAAAAAATTCCAGGAGAATCTTCGACTAAATTCGCCTAAAACCTAGATTCGCCGAAAGGGCTTCCGTGAAGTTAGCCGTTTGTGATGCGCAAAGGCAATTTAGTCAGAAAAAGCTCCATTGCGCATCGAAACGGCTAACTTCACGGAAACCTAGATCCGCCGAGAGAACTAAATACCAATCTAATCAAAGTTCAATCGATGACGTTTGTGACATTTCTTCACATGATTTCAAAAATAGCGACTCCGTTTGTTCGTAGGCGACTCCTTATTCCGTATTCAAGAACGAATCTCATGCTGAAATTGATACTTAAGCATAGACTTCATAGAATATTTTTGTCAAATCGATGATTAAGTCATGATTCACACTCAAATCTCAAGGGCTGTCATGATAATTTGTTGTGAAATGGAACCCGGTGTAGCATATGCAGGCTATACTCATCATCATTATGGCAGTCTTTTATTGTTCCTGCTGCTGGGATACTGGGCTACTCTCAGGCAAGAGTCAGCATCATGACAGCCTTCTAATGTTCCCACTGCTTCTTCTTCTTCTCGTGTCAAATTAAATTTCTCAAACTCTTCTCGACCAAAGGTGGCAACCTCGATAGCTCTATAATGTTGCTTTAGATAAATCCTGCCAATGCAGGTGGTAGTGCATAATGGACAGGATAGTAGGTGTGGCATATCCTGTATAGGAGCTCCGCAATCACATTGTACTCTGGATGGGTCTATTATATGCCCCATCTGGCCAGGTTGCTTCTGCAGCGTCCGACCTGGGACCGAAGTTGGTTTAGAGATTTCCATATCGGCCACTGCAAATCGTGTCCAGGGGGCAGGTGTTCTGCCGGGGTCACAAACTGTGAAGGGAGTGTATATTCTATGTTTAAATTAAGGATTGCCCAAGAAGAGACTACACGCTCGCATACTACTGTCGGTTTTCGAGTTACGTCACTCATTGCTTCACCGTAAGTGATTAATCAACGCAAACATTTCGCAACACAATTGAAATAAAATATTTCCTTTTACAGTCATTAAATTCTTCTTGCTAGCATTTATAGAATTCCCTGATGTTTCAAAAAAAAAAACAATTAAAAACGTATTGTATTTTCATTTATAAACGAACCAATTACAGATTGATATTCTCCTGGTATTTCTGTTATTGCTTCATCCACTATTCTCGTTCTCAAGATAAGAAAAATCTTGTACATTTTCAATGTATTGTTTCAATAAATTGTGTTAAAAAGCGATCTTACTTTCCTATATTTTATTTTTAATCGTTTTTAGCTTGTAAAGTATTTAGTAAGAATAGAGCTTTATTTTTAAATATACTTTTTTTAAAACGAGCAAATAATGAGATTTTTTTTCTTATTCCGCAAAATTTGCAGTCTCTAATTTCACGCTTCTAAATTTCCACATTAATTAAACAATTTGCGTTTGAGATTAAAAAAGGGAAACAGTCAAGGAGCTAATCTAAGGTAAGGTTAGGTAAAATAAGTAATTCTATGCGATATACTCCTTGTTGAAGTCGGTTAAAAAAAACCTTTTACAGCCTTCTAGCAAAACCATACTTTTTCAATACCTACTTATATCAAAGGATGTCAAAGCAGAAGCATTGTTATAAATACAAAATGCTATGATTGAAAATACAAAAAAAAGATTTTTCTCATCGTTTAGTATTCGGCTGAATGCCAAATTGTAATCATATTTTGTCTGGAACCAGACAATCAAATATAACAATAATTCATTGTATTATTATCGACTAGTGGAATGCCCGCGATTTGGTTCTCGTTGAGTTTTTTCCCACAAACTTCATTTTCTAGGAGTTGAATATCGGAAATTCCTTTCTTAGCCCTACACTTTCTTCTTTTTGAGAAATTCTACTCTCCAAGTTTTTCTATAGCGGATTAGGCTCTGCAATGCAGGTCAGTATTATGCCAGCAAGTTTTTTATATAGTGATGTATATTGTGTGCAGATTTCTTTTACGAGTTACCTAATATGTTTTTGTCTCGGTTGATACAACGAAATCTTTGACTCATGAATAAAAGCTATTATCGTACGTCAAACTTTTGACCAAACTTGAATAAGCACTGATCTCCGAATAAGTCGTAGTAAATCGCGAATAAACTGACATTTTACTTGTATTTGACGTGTCTTATTTCCCAGATTGTTATTTCAGAAGTTGGTCGATAAGATTTGTCTGTACACAAAACTAAATTAGTAGATCCTTTAAGTTTAAATGTATTTGATCATAATTTATTAACTTACCATTAATGTTTTAAACTAGGTAGCTACCTAGTTTAAAACATTAAAGGCATTAATATGTTGGCAGACATTTTTACAATAAAATGAAGAAAAACATCGTGAGGAAACCGGCATGTCCATAAACTAAAAATTATAAAACATGACTGTGTCATCCACCAATCCGTATTGGGTACGCGTGGTGGATTGAGACCCAATCACTCTTGCCCGTGAGTAAGCCGTAGCAAGTAAGTGTCTCAGCAGTGGGAACGCCTCCGCTCCGCCTCCGCTCACGCTAAGGAGGAACATGCTCACTCATCGCGCTGAACGATACGGCCGCCAGCGACTTATTAATTCCGTTACCAGATATAAATGCGCATTAAAGAATGGAACTCGTTGCCGAGGTCTGTTTTTCCGGACCAATACAATTTAGGAGTCTTCAAGGTTAGAGTGAAGAGGTTCTTTCTAGGCAAGCGTGCTTCATCATCGACCATACCATCACTTACCTTCAGGTGAGGTGGTGGTCAAACGCTTGTCTATAACCAATAAAAGACAAAAAAAATTATTTACTTTATGATTCAAGTCTCTGTAATAATATTATTAGGATGTCTAGAAGCCCTGTTAGTAACTAATAAAAACATATCTAATCGCTGTTGTCCAAGCTAACAACATAACTTTTCTGTTACATTTGTTCGCGTAGGATGTCTTAGAGCAAATAAAATCAAATCGCTATTGTCTAAAGTAACAAAATATCTTCTTGACAGGAGGAGTTCAAGAAAATCTGCAACCAGCTAGAAAAGCTGCGTGAGCGGTGCGGCACTTGCGCCACCGTCTCCCGACGGATCACTGCCATGCAAGACGCCTCCGTCACCGACCACAGAAAACCCCCCACCACCGACTCAGCCCCTCTCAAACTAAACACCGTCTTCAGCGCAGTCGCAGACAGACTCATGTGTACAGTCACTCCCGCTGAAGAGTCGAGCAGTAGCGGCAGGGACCTACCCTTCGAGGCCCCCCCTGCTTACAAACACAAACCCTTTAGCCCAACAAAAAGCGTCGAAAACAGCAACGCCGAGCAAAGCCACACAGACGTCACCACCGACTCCCCAAAGAAAAAGGACAAAGATGACAAACAAAACGGTGTGTTCAAAATATCCGGTGAATTGAACTGCAGTGATATACGTCCACCCGAAGTGACGGTTCGGAACGGAGTGAAAAGTGAAGGACAGAAAAGCCCCGGTAGCTCGGAAACTGTGAAAGGTGTCAGGTCGGGACACGCCAGAACGCACGCTATAGTTATAAACTTGGACGATAAAAGCAGGTTTACTGAAGAGGTCACCGTATAGAAGACTGTACTTATGTTTCCATAGCTCTGTATAATGCTAGTCCTTACTGTGATTCTTAGAGTATTAATAGTTTGATGCATATCAGTAATCAAGTGTTGAGGATGAGAATTGTTGATATACGAATATGCTACTATTTTGTTTGTAAATAATGATACTAAATATTATTAATGCAAGAGTTTGGACATTTAAATGTTTGTTACTTAAAAACATCGTACCAGCTGAATCGATTTTGATGAATGGTAAATAAACACAGACACATGAGTTTAATCATATTATGATACATTTATATGCTGGTACGCGAGCGAAGCCATGTTTAAAAGCATTGTTATTATAATCTGTAAATGCCAGTTTTAAAATAGCTTTGCGTAGCTTGCTTTTGCTTAGTCATTATAGATCATAGATATCAAGCAGGGTTCAGCGCAGGCTTATTCATGGATGAGTGTGCGAAGAAATCTCGTCATGAATACTTTTATCAGAACAGTCTTTTAAGTAATACGAAACACGTTTCATCACTCAAATTAACGCCAGCCGTAGTAACTGAGTCTTGATATTTTTCGCAATATTTTTGAGTTTTGAATATTTTTGAAAGTTGCATTTCATGGTGGTAAAACTTTTAATTTAACCCACCAGATGCCTTTAAGCATTACTGTGCTTAGGTCGGAAGGACACTGTATCAAGTGAAACTACTGGGTGAAAGAGACATAATAACTACGTCTCAGGGTGACAAGCGCAGTGCCACGATAGTGACACTGCGACTGTCAGAGTGCTCAGCACGAAAAACTCGTTTGACAATCGTAAATGTAATGAAAATGTAAATAAATGTAATCGTCCAGCTGTCAATTTGTATAGGATTTTTAACAGCGCCTTTAAAGTGTGTTAAATGAACTACCGAAATTACATACAAATTAACAGTTGGACGATACGTTTACATTTACGTTTGTAAAAAGAGTTTTTCGTGCTGAGCACTCAGGTCAGGCGTGGCGATAAGCGATCGACTTAATAGTTGAAACTATTAAGTCTCGGCTGACATAAAAAAATATTTGAAATAAAATTTCGGAATAAACCAATTTCAGAATTCACAACAAGGCAAGCTGTCCGATAGAGCTCGAAATTGTTTGTCATTACTTGGAAAAGTTTTTGAGCTTCGTTTGCATTCGTGCAGTGCACAGTTCTGCAGCATGGCATTTTGCGGACAAGTTGTTTGAGAGTTTATCGAAGTTGGCAACTGATTAGCATGGTGCATGCAACTGCGTTTTCAAGATTTGCGGTTTGAAAGTTTTGTTGCGCACGGAAATAACGACTTGGAGAACTTTATTTTGCGGTAAGTTGTGCACATAGTTTTAATACACGTGTCCTCAAAAGCACAAAAACGCTCAGTTGCCACCGGAGGTCACCTATTGTTTTATTACACGTGTCCTCAGAAGCAAAAAAACGCTCAGTTGCCACCGGGGGTCACCTATTGTTTTATTACACGTGTCCTCAGGAGCACAAAAACGCTCAGTTGCCACCGGGGGTCACCTATTTTTTTGTCTGCAAGAGTTGACCCTCTGGTGTTAGAGTAAGTAACATTATGCATGTTGCCTTTGCCTGCAGGTCCACGACTCCGTAAATTTAACGAAATTTTTATCCGACACTTTAGAATAATTGATTACGTCATTGATACGTCAACTCTGAAATCGGTCTGGAAGACGGCACGTGACGGTGAAATAGTTCGGATGAAACTTCTTGGTAGCTGAGTGCTTGGTATTTTGTTCTTAATCCTTTGGCTTTGAAGTTTCATTTTCACGAAGGGCCACGCCAGCTAGTATGCATTTACTTATTGCCAAACCAAATGCTATAATAATATTTAATTGCCATTTTATTAACGTACTTTATAAACTTCCAACATTATAGTAGTACAGTCAACATCAAAAATATCTCAAGTTTGGAATGTCTTACTTTTTATTTAGGCTTATGTTAAGATTAACATGTAAAGATTATGATGATCCAAAAAATGTTTTTAAAAATACAAAAATCAAAGGAAATTTACTTAATATCCTCAATGATCACTTTGAAACATCTTACAAGTTAGGTGAACTTACGCCGCCGTAAAAGAACTAGCAACAAGACCGGCTAGGTTCCTATCACTTTGTAGACATGATCCTTACTATTCTTATGGATGCCGAGTAAAGTTGGAGCTCATCGAATAACATTAGGCGAGACGCAAGCTTATTGTGAATAAAAAAACATTCGTCCCAAGCTTTTTGTCATCTAAATAATTAGCTATTTTATAATTTTATTATCAGTTCATGATGCTGACTGTACTGTTGATTAGTCATATTTATTACAATGTTATAAGAGATTATTAGAATTTAGTAACTGTATAAAAAGCTGAAAGACATCTGGTGATTAAAAATCTTTGTAAATACTTTTGTACAAAATATTATCTAGGTAGGTATTACTTAATACGGCTAAAATAGATTATTCAAGAATTATTTATCATTACTCTTTTATTGACATTCAATAATAATAACGATTTACGAAATTATTATAAAATAATTATTATATATGCGTTTTAAATTTTTCCGACAGGCAGGATTCGAACCCGCGTCTTATCCTCGTCATAACCGCAATCAAAATACCAGCTTAACAGATTATATTATTTGTCGGAAAATTCCGAATAGTATTAATTTAACAATATTAATTATATTGTAAACAAATTATTCAAATTAAAAATCTTTATTATCTAATGTTCCTAGCAATAGTTATAAATAATCACCTAAGTATACCTACTACTACTACACTACTATACTACTTACTACTTAAATGTATAAACTATAAGCTGTCATTCTAAAATACTTTAAGATTTTAAACTTTTTGAGATTGTTCTTTGCTAAAAATTTCTAGCTAGAAAATCGACTACAATTTTTTTTATGACAAACATAGTTTTAGTAATTTTCCTGCAAACTTTATTTTACATAAATTCGACAAATTAATGCTTTTGTGACCTCGAAGAGAGGCAATAAATTACAAACTACTTAAAAAAAATATTGTTTACCGGAGAAAGATTTGTATAGGATAAGTGTTTGTCATATTTTTAAAAATTGTTAAAAATAATTATTTTGTGTAAATATTTTAAAGTTAATTCAAAATACGATAAAACATAGAATGTGTTTTATTGCTTGTGTGAGTTGCGTACACACACAGCTGACACAGCTGTAGATACACGTAACGTGCATGTATTTAGCTCGCACAAGCAACAAAAGAACACAAGCAATCAGGATTTCTCGTAGTTTGAACGCACTTGCTTGTAAGGTTCATTTTGCAATATCAGTATAACTATGATATTGTTGTTTATGATAATGTAAAATCTTCTAAATTGAAGAAAAGATACGATGTTGATTATCAAATAAACTGATTAAAGTAATTTTTGTAAGTTTTTTATTAGTTTCTTTCAGATCGTTACTGATTTAAAAAACTAATTCACAGCTCGAATCCCTTTATTCATAAAAGAAATCGTTTCAATCAAAAACTGACGTACTTTGTATGAATATGACGTTCACTGATTGAAATCGGATTGAAACCGAGTTGCGTAATCACCCTGTTTGTTGTAGCAAGTTTTCAATCCCTCCTAAAGCTCACACCAAAGAAGGTAACTCTGATACCACTCCACTTTACCTAAGGCTAGTTCACAATATAACTGAAGTATTAGGAACCAATAGGGGGTGAGGAAATGGGTCGCTAGGATTATCGCCTTTATTAAATGAGGGCTATTTTCGAGGTTTCGCAAAAGGAGCTACATTTATTTTCTCAGGAACAAGTAATGCAAAATTTGATGACCTCGGTAACGAAGCCAGAGGTGGTCGTTTTCCGCTGCAGAACCTTTTTTTTTAATTTTATACAACTAAAGTGACAACCAAGCGTACGGCCCACAAGATGGTAAGCGGTTACCGCAGCCTATGGGCGCTTGCAATACCAGAGGTATCTCACGGGTTGCCACCCTGAGACGTAGATCGAAAGTCTCATGTGCCTGTAATTTCACCGGAAACCATACCCTTCGGACCGGAACACAGCAATGCAAACTTCACTGCTTGACGGCAGAAATAGGTATGGTGGTAGTCCTCCCCGGACAAGCTCTATCTCGGTAAAGTTTCGGGTCTGGGTGTCTAACATAAAATAAAACTCGTATAATTTCTTACAAGGATTTTTTTACTTATTCTTAGAGTGTGGTCAGGACTACGGAATGTGACTGTTGGGAACTTTGTTTTAAAGTTCTGCACTGCGCTCCTCATCCCTGTCTCCTTCACCCAGTATTTTCACTTGCTACAGCGCCTTTCAAACCTAAACTCTGTAATGCTTGCATTATATTATTATACTGCTTAGAGGCAGAATATTTGGTGGGTACCAACCCATCAAGGCTTTCTTTTGCTTAAGCCCTACTACAAGGTAAATGTAATTATTGCTGAATATGATAACTTAGACCACTACTAACCACGACCACACCATGAACACAGAATCCATAGATTTAATCTTTCAACGACGATAGCCTGCTTAATATTACTCTGAAGGGTTGATGTATTTCGTTTTCGATTATGCAAAGAGGTTGTAATATACCTAGACTCTTTTTGCGAGATGAGTTTGTAGGTTGGAAAATTGACTTGCCACCAATCTTTTTTACTTGTTATTTTTTCGCACCATACGTTTTATTCGCCAAATATTCATATTAATATCGTAAAGCTGTCTTTCCAGGCTTTTTAATTGTTAGGCCATGACAGAGGCCTTCAGGTGGCCTAGAAACTGTCACCGACTCGTACGAACTTGCTTAATTATTCGCCAAATAATATTGGAAGACACCGTTGAAAATAAGCTATGATAATATTATAGTAATGTAGTCTAGTAGTTAGTGTCTGCTGGGATAACGCAATCCTCTTGAATGCAAGTAAAGCGCTTTTCAGACTACGCTTTAGTATAATAGCATATAGCTCATAGCACAACGATATCGCGCATCATACATTGTTATGGACACGTTCACACTGTACTGTACTACATAACACACAATCAATGCCTACACATATTTTATAAGTACCCTACCCACTAATTGTATATTATGAAAATTGTGAGTTAATTTCTAGCATCATAATGTACCTGTCTACGTATTTATTAGATAGCCTTGTTTAGATTGGAATGTGAGTTAAAAAGTCGAGTACTACTTTCCTAGCTATTAAAAGAACTCTAAGCATTTAGGACAAACCACTAAGGGTTTTTTTAAATGTTTATAATTATATTTTTTGTTTTTTGTTCAGTTAAATAAATAAAAAATAAAAAAAACATTATTGACTTACTATACGCAATATTGGTGCGATGCGCTGAGTTCTTGCTATAAACTATAAATGCTTGCGATAGTATCGCGTAATGTGAACGCCATGCTATAGCAGGAAGTCCATCTTTGCTTTAATAGCACAATAATATAGCGTAGTCTGAAAGCAGCTTGATGCGTTTAATGCAAGTGGTTTATGATATCACTCTTTTTTTATTATAACGCATTATAGTTCTCACAACGGATCTCGGCCGTCGTGAAATTAGCCGTTTCGATGCGCAATGGAGCTTTTTCAATCTAAATTGTCTTCGCGCATCACAAACGGCTAACTTCACGGAAGCCTAGATCCGCTGTGCGAACTATACTCGCAATAGAGAAAATTGCGTTCTGTGCGAGCGTTTTTTAATTATCTCACTGTTTTTATAAAAAACTGCAAAAGTTGATTTTTAACACACACGTTTTGAACAACGTCAGTTTGAATGTTGAACATTAGTGATTGCGAGTGAAAGTCGTTTTTGCGTTAAAATTTTAGGATTAAGTAAAACGAAAAGTGATGTAAAATAAAGAAGTTTTGTAATAAATTGCGCTTTTTATACCACAAACAGTAGCCAATGAACGCTTACCATAGAGATATCAGTCAAACGTTGCCATGCACTAAACGTTGATAAGTTTCGCAGATAATTAACTGGCAACCATAGTGTTCAAACTGGAACACAGCAATGAGCAATTTAGGTTTGAAGGGCACTGTAGCAAGTGAAATTACTGGGCGAAAGAGACTTAACAACAATGTCTCGGGGTGATAAGCGAAGTGCAGTGCCACGCAAACACTTACAAATTTTAAGCTTTGGGTAGAACTGCATCTGTAATAGTCAGGCGTGGTGCTTAACACCAGGTGGGCGCCTTGATTGTCTTGTCACTAGCAAAAAAAAAAAACAAAAAAAAACATTACTGTTTGGTGGTAAACTCAGGTATGTCAGGCAGGTGCCTTTACTCTTGAAACCAATGACAATTCCGATCCAATCCATTCCCAAGTTCTATTTTTACTGCTGTCAATTTTTGTACTCTTGAAAACAAGGTTGAATTTGGCGCTAGGTTTACTGTCAAAGGTATGAAATGACATTTTTTTTTTTTTTTTTTTTTATACAACTGAAGTGGCAATCAAGCGTACGGCCCACAAGATAGTAAGCGGTTACCGTAGCCTATGGACGCTTGCTATACCAGAGGTATCACTCGCGGGTTGCCACCTTGAGGCTAAGATGGAAAGCCTCATGTGCCAGTAATTTCACCGGAAACCATACCCTTCACACCGGAACACAGCAATGCGAGCATTACTGCTTGGCGGCAGAAATAGGTATGGTGGTAGTCCTTCCCCGGACGAGCTCTATCACAGAGAACTCTACTACTCTTCATATTCCAATACTTGTCCAATACCGATTGCATTCAAGAGGGCCCCAGGTAGTACTTCTCCTGACTAATTCTATCACAAAAAGTTACTTAACCAGGTAATATCAAATCAAATCAAGTAACGGTGAAAATAACTCAAGCTCAGGTAATATCAAAGTAGGTTTTAATCTAATTAAAACTTCTCGGCAACTGTCCCAGCTAGTTATTTTTACTGTCAGAAGATTAGCAAATCTTATTCACCCACGCAACCTCATTTACCTTACCGCTTCTTCAACCTCCAAATACCGCTTTACTGATATTAATTTACCGGTATTAATTTCCGGGCGATCTTCTAAGACTAATACCGGTGCTTTTGGTATTTTACAAAACTGTCACGGAAACCTCATCTTTATTACAAGGTGACATGGTTAAAATTTTGCTGAGGCTTCGTAGGCTTACTATATGGAGTAAAGACGTTTTTTGATTTAGTTGTCAACGATCAAGGGATATAATAAAGGAATGTTTGAATAATATTACTGGTGCTGTTTTCCGGAAACATAGTACAGTAATATCTACGATTTATCGGATTGTATGATTATACAACAAAATGTCACCATCCCGCGGCTTATGACTGATCGTCAGTCACTAGTGGGCAGGGTTCAATCAATCAATCAATCAATACATTTATTGCTGTCATATAGTACATTATGTAGTTGTTACAGAATAAGTAGTATCACACATGAACCCTGTTATTAGGGTATTGCAACATGGAGAAACGCCGAGGTTTATGCATTAGGTATTCATATTAAAAAAGTAGATAGATAGGTAAGTATGTCATGAATTGAATGATAATGTTGTTATCTAATAATAAATAAAATTGTTTGTGTCGATTCATAATGATAGCTTATAAAATTAATATTCATGCAAAACTGATCTTGGTTGGCGAGCACACAAAAAAACTAAAAGGAATATCTGGAAGATGTACCTATTGAAGATATTTGCCAAAGATATTTTTAAATTATGGTGCTGTACCTAGTTATATTTTATCCTAAAACTGTTTTGTATTTTTAAAGTAGAGATCACACAGATATTTAAACTTTCGTTCATCGACTTCTTAAACTGTTTGCTTTTTATTGCATTTTTTAATCAACACTACTTCTTTTCTAGAGATACGTTCGTTCGCACCCTTAATTAAACATTTTTAATTAATTTGCATTTCAAAGGTTCGCCTCTTTTATGGAGTAGGTAGGTATCTTATTCTAGTCTCTAATAAATATATTCACTGTTACGCTATATTTTTTTTTATGACCATAACAGTAAACTTCAAATTTTAAAGTTCTGCGTCGCAATAAACTGCGCTCGTTACCCGAGACGTAAGTATTAGGTCTCTTTCGCCAAACTTAAACACAATAATCCATGCAGACTATAGCTGCTTGGAGGCAGATTATTGACTTGATCCAAAAAGGGACAAAAGGGGGCTACTGGATATCTCCTTTTGTTGTTTTTATTTTATTTGAAAGGGTATTAGGCTCATAAAATTTGGTGAAGATCAGGAGCATTACTCTTGAACGAAATCGGTATTGGACAAGTATTCGAATATGGCATATCATGACAACCTATGCAAAATTCAACCTCGTTTCCAAGTTCAAACATTTGACAGCAGTAAACTAGAATGAGGGGTTTGATGAGGATCTTCGTTGTAATAAGCAGAATAGCTCTTCAAATTGCAATAATTGGCTCACTTTTAAAAGTTTGTGGTTGCGAGGACTTCTATTCGCAGATTTACTAGTAATTATATTACTGGATAAGAATACACACGCAATTGGTTGAATCCTTAACTACAACTAGCAGTTCTCCGAACAGTAGACCTCGCAAGCACAAACTTGTAAAGTGAGCTTTGAAAGTGAGCAACATATTGCATTTTTAAGGAACTATTTGGGTCATCACGCTGAAGATCCTCATCAGATCTTCACCAAATATTAGACAAACTTAAAGTTAATAATTACCTTTCATATAAAATAAAAATCATCGAAATCAAATCACATTAGGCGGAGATATTCAGCAGCCCCCTTTTTGTACCTTTTTGGAGAAAGTACGCCCCTTATCAAAAATCCCCGACGACAATCGAATTCTATAAAGTCATAGAACCTGTATACCAAGTTTCAACCAGATTGGTTGAAAAATGCGACCTGTAGGCGAGAACACAAAAAGTCCGGACAAACTGACATCCAAAAGCATTTTTTGCCAATCTCGAAACTGAGACGCTTCGCTTGCTTCGCTCGCTCGGTCAATAAAGTCAAAGCATGGTCACTACAAAAATATCATCAGTGCTCTACTACAAAAGAATACGGCTCAAATAAACAAATTTACAGAATTAGATCTAAAGTTCTTATATTATAGCTGGTTACCTTTATTGCCGACATGAAGTTTATCTTAGCACTTGTATCCAGGATCCAGAGTAATTGGTTGAGTTTCTATTTTAGCTCAGCAGAGAACTTTTTGCGTGAACCACTTTCTTTCCATCTAACGTCTCAGGGTGGTAACACGCAAGTGATATCTATGATGTTGCATGCGTACATAGCGTGTATTCCCGATGTCCCCATTAACCGTATCCCCGTGAATGGGGACAATGGGATTTGAATATGTTTATTAAAAAATATGCCCGTTGTTCCTATTGTCAATAATCTGTTAGTGGGGACAGTAACATTTAAATTAAAATTAACCGCTTACCATCTAGTGGGCACTTTGTTGCCACTTTAGTGGTATAAAAAAACATATCTATATCTATGTCTTCCAATAAATAAATAATAAATAAAATAAAATTCGTTTATTTCAGGCGTTTGAACATACCAGAGTACGCACACCCATATTACATAAAAAAAAACAAATAAACAAGAAATGCAAAGACAATAAAAATATCAAGCATAAAAAAAACCTGTCAAAAGACTTTGTCCGCGTTACCCATTATTGGTACAGTCATTTTTTATTTCGGCCCAGATGGACCGATATCCAATGCTTATACATTATATTGGGCAGAAAGCCATGCGTGTGATATCTGAGTATTGCAAGCATCGTAATGCAATAGTGTTTTTATGTTTTATAGCTTCGTCTTAAACTTCACACCGCGGTCCGGAACGACCCTTAACGAAAGTTCTTAGGCGATTCGCACGGGGCGGTCTGAATCGACCCATTCAAATTATATAATTGAGTTTGTGATTTGTGCTTCTAAGTGACAGCACTTAAGTTAAGAAACGACCATAACCCACGACTATGGATACCAGCGCTAGTATAATAAAAAGGAAGCTATAAAACAAAAGCGTAAAGAACATTATGTCAGATTCGTCGACTCTATAACTTTAGGGACTTATGGGTAAAGTTATAACAATAACTAATGAAAATAAGCCAATTTGTATGAGCTTACTCAGGTGAGTTTTTGTGTCATAAAGCAATTGGCATTTTTTTTTGTCACAAAGTAAGTTCGTATTAGTCAGTGGCCAACTCTGGTGGCAGAGTTTTTAGGCCGACCAAAAGCCTCTGTGATGGTAAGTAAGTAAGTAAGTAAAAAATATATTTATTCAATCATATCACAAGGATAATTTTGAAACGTCTTAAAGCTAGGTGAATTTACGCCAGTTCCATGCGCCCCAGCCTAGAGAAATCTGGCAGCAAACTTAGAAAAACTTTTTTGCAATGAAATGTAAAAACATTAGTAAAGAAACAAATAAAAATATGTATTTGCTGTTGTTTTTCTTATACTTAATATTATTGACATTAAATAAATAAATATTGCTGGACAATCCACATAGCATCATCTCCCCAAGGTAAGCTGCTGTTAAACAGAGCTGTGTTATGGGTACTAGATGACTGATATTTATCAACCTGACAAACTTAAGGGATAGGTTCCAAACATTTAAAAAAAAAATATTTACCTATAGTTTTTTTTTATGTATATAAAAAAAAATCGATTACGTTTTTCCGCTCACTTATTATTTATCATTGTTGGTAATCGACTTAAGCGACGTAATAATGAAATATTCGAGTGTGCGCGCCCCGTAGCGGGTTATGGACACGCGCAGGTCCTTTGACCAGGCAGGCTTGGCAGGTCAATAACCCGCGCGTCCTTGACGCGCGGGTTATTGACCCGCAGTTCATTGACGCGCGAGTCACTGACACGTGCCGAGCGCTGCCTTTTTAAATTTCTAACAAGGATAACTAATTATTAAGCAGTTAGAAAAAAAAAGTACAAGTATTTTTTTTTTATGTGTGGAACCTATTACTTAAGTTTGTCAGGTTGATAATGAATGACCTTATATATAGAAAATATCCAGAACACCCGGAGCCAATATTTGTAGATCGTACAAACATTTGCCCGAGGCGGGAATCGAACCCGCAACCTCCGCTTCGCAGGCGGACCTGCGCCCACACATTACATAAACAAAATACATATGACCAGTTGAGCCATCTATGACCGTTACAAACGATATGATAGCTCAACTGATCCAAATCACCAGACGTTCCCAACATGCTGGCAGCATTGCCACGTTGAATGGCAATACTGATACGTTGAGCTACTCTGTCTAATTTTAGAATTCAGAATTTCAGAACAAGATATCAAGCGCTGGTAAAATTCAATCAATATTATCTGGACGAGCTAAAGGGCCAACTCTTGCGGACAAAAGCGATATATCGTGACAGTTTTTGTAGTTCAGCTTATGTCCGTAATTTAATAGTATAATTATAATTATGTTTTAATTATAATTATACTTTTGGTTAAGATGATATTATTATTTTGTAAATATGGCAACATTTTATTGACATCAAGCAAATCAATCAATCAACCAAATATTGTTTGTTGATTGTGTTTGATGACGTGTGTTTGTTTTGTTTTGTTAAATAATCAAGTTTATTTAATTTTAATTTTATTGTTTTTATATTACGATTTGGTAATTGTAAGATAAATTTGTAATTAAGCATAAAAGTGATTATACTCAGGGACTAAGTAAGTATTTAACTCATTGTAAATTAACTTATCTAAGAGCATGTACCATGTCAAAAGATAAATAAATGATTTGATTTGATTTGCTCTGAACACCGTGTCACCGGCATAAGTTGTACTACGATATTTGTCACGATTGTCGTTTGTCGATTCCAATGGTAGACCCTCAGAATTGCGACTGAATCTCGTCCCCGGAACTGTGTGATCTCAGACCATAGGAAGTAGAATCGTAGATGTCAGGCAATAAGTATTATTTTCAACATGGCTGCGTGTGGTTCTCTAGAGGTTCATTATAAAGGGCTTATTGAGGGACAGGTTTTGGTCTATGTGGTTGAGTCGCGCGGTAAAATGTATTTGTAACTTGCGTCCGTTGTGAGGCAAGTGCCTTTTTCCCCTCAGAGTTTTTATGTAAGGCACGTTTACTTTTCAAACAGTCACTTCGACTCTCGCTCAGTGCCCCAACAGTTATATTAGAGGACTGACTAAGATGACTTTATTAAATTCTTCTTCTTTTCTTTTATGGCCTCTGTGGCTAGTTTGCCACAATTTTGCCAGTGTCAAGTGTATTAGTTTGATTGTCGCTTAGCAACGTAAACAAACGAAATTTGGAAAGAAACGATGACTTTTCTTTCTATATTCTCTTGGAAAGTCTTTGACTAAATTACCAACCAACATCACCCCTCCATTTCAATTACTTACACTTGTGCTAAGTAAACAAGTTAAATTGGATAAACTGCCACCAAATTTACGCAACAAAACTTAAAATAACACGAGAAAAATAATTAAAATGGGAAGACCCATGTCGTTTTGACAAGATAGCCAAAGACAATCCGACTTTATTAAATTATTAACGGCTATTTACCACTTGAATTTGTCATCTAAGCTGACGTTTCGAAGCTTCTTCATGAGCACAGCTCGCGACCGCGATCGACAGTTGCATAAATGACAAATTCAAATAGCCGTTAATAATTTAATATGATTTCTAACCACTATAGTTTTAATTCTTTAAGATGACTTTAAGCTAAGGTAAACCAGTAAGTCCGTATGTGTCAGTGGCCAACTCAGTATAGGAGTTAATAGCCGCCCGAAGGCTTCCGTTGAATGTTTTTCCGGAGCTTTTATCCCGCCCCGTCCGTCTTTGTGACCACCTGTGAATGATTGACAAAGTTTCTACAGTAATTTTAACCATAAGCGTATAACTTCCACCATGACATTCCAAGTAGGTAGCATGCCTAAGATACGTTCTACAAGGTGACCCTTATTGCGGTGGCATAAGTGTCTGTATTTTGTACAAATCTAAATCTCTTTGAAGAGTTGTCCAGTTGCCGCCACACGGGTATTCTAGCAGCTACGGAAATACAAAAGAATTGATTTCTGTCACGTGAAAGATTCAGGAGAATTTATTCGGTATTACGAATCAACAAAATAGTCAAATACTCGTTTTATACGGTATACGGTTTGACTCTACCTTCATCATTCGCACTGCCAAAGAGTGGAACTCGTTGCCGGCGTCAGTCTTTCCAGAAGAATACAATTTAGGAATATTCAAAACAAGAGTGAACAGGTATATTCTAGCCAAGCGTGCTCCATCTTAGGCTGCATCGACACTTAACATCAGGTGGGATAGCGGCCAAACGTTTGACTATCACTTATAAAAAAATAAAAAATAAAATTGTATTTCATTGGACATTTTCTATGACAGGACGTAGCTAGCTAAGTTGTTCCTAACAGATTAACGATCTAACACACTCCCGTTCTTCGGAGGGCACGTTAAACAGTCGGATCCTTTTCAAAGTGGTTTGGCAATGGCAGAGGCCTTCGGGCGGCCTAAAAACTCTGTCACCATAGTTGGCCACTGACTCATACGAACTTACTTACTTTTAGGACAGGTACAAACTACGTTACAACCTTCAGATGGTATAGAACAAAGTCACTTCATAATATCAGTAAGTTTTTAATAATTAATTACTCTTCTCTCACTCTTCTCTCTTACTGTCTCTTTCGCATAATGAGTGCGAGAGTGATGAATGAAAGAATGTTTGTTTGTTATGTTATAATTATTTTTAAATTGTATCATCCAATACTTTAGAAAACTTAATGCATTATTTCAATTAAGTTATTTTTCTTTATTGATCGAAATCTAGTTAGCTTTTCGTGCTATTAATTCTAAATTCATTTATTATATTAATGATTTATTTTTTATTTTTATATGTTGCAATTTTCAATCAATCAATCAATCAATCAATACATTTATTGCTGTCATATAGTACATTATGTAGTTGTTACAGAATAAGTAGTATCACACATGAACCCTGTTATTAGGGTATTGCAACATGGAGAAACGCCGAGGTTTATGCATTAGGTATTCATATTAAAAAAGTAGATAGATAGGTAAGTATGTCATGAATTGAATGATAATGTTAGTACCTAATAATAAATAAAATTGTTAGTGACGATTCATAATGATTTAATTTTTATTAACTTCTAAATTATTTTTTTATTTATATTTATTATGAATAATGTTTCTAATCATAAGTAACCAGTGTATTTGGTTTTTAAAAATCGTGTAAGCAACTAAAAAAATAATATCTAAATACTAAAAATAATGATTTATTAGTCATCATTTTGTTATCTTCTACGCAGTCTCAAGTGATCCATGTTCAACTTCATTGAATAAAATCTTCATTTTTTTTACATTACATTACAAAATATACAAAATACATATACAGTTGAGCCTTAAAAAGACCGTTATAGATAGCTCAATAAAATCTTTTGATTTGATTCACTGTGACAGTGATTTCATTAGCATGAGCATTGTAGATGTTTTTCTCTACGAAACAGTAGGACAATTTTTTTAGAGTATTTAAAACTGAATCGTTTTGGCAGGTACCCGCAGTGCCAATTATTCACCCTCTAAGCAGAAGTTATCTGTTCTGAGGTAGTTAGTGTGTAAGATTTATTTACCTTCTTGCCATTAACAGGGTGAGAGATAGAACCTTTTCATAAAAAAGTACAATCTGTCAATCTATTTTAAATATTATTATTATTCCTGGGTCAGACAGAGCTAGCTGACAGATGGGAGTGATCCAGTAGTTAAGGCACTGTAACAAGTAAAATTACTGAGCAAATGCCAGGTTACAAGCGCAGTGCAGTGCAACGCAGAACTTAAAAACTGACACTGCACTTTGATGATCAGACGTAACGAGACGACTAACTATCAGTTGCTAAAATAACAATTTAAAAAAATCGGTAAATGTTGGCGACTCAAGACCGTTCATCGCAGCATTCTTATCTTTATAAACGTCACCGCCCCTTAACGTACTCGTTGTCTCTGTCCATCCTAAGGTTGTCTGGAAGAGATCGCTGCCAGCGATAAGGCCGCCTATTGTACTTCCGCAACTTTTAGTTTTTAAGCTTTTATTTTCTTGTTTTCTGTGTGATAAAGTGTTTTCTATCTGTCTATCTAAGAGTAGTAGAGTTCTTTATGATAGAGCTCGTCCGGGGAAGGACTACCACCATACCTATTTCTGCCGCCAAGCAGTAATGCTCGCATTGCTGTGTTCCGGTGTGAAGGGTATGGTTTCCGGTGAAATTACTCGCACGTGAGGCTTTCGATCTTAGCCTCAAGGTGGCAACCCGCGAGTGATACCTCTGGTATTGCAAGCGTCCATAGGCTGCGGTAACCACTTACCATCTTGTGGGCCGTACGCTTGGTTGCCACTTTATATAAAAAAAAAAAAACTATCTATCTATCCATTCTAATTATGACCCTGATGATGTGAACTTAAATGTTTTATATTTGCTGTAATTTTGGCGGCCCTATTCATTTATCTAGCCCCACAGAGATTCCAGAAGAGATACCAACGTAATTAAGCAAATAAATGCACCGCATTAATTATGTCTACTAGCATTGTTTGTCTTACACGACGCTAATGGACGGTGTTAAGAAGACAAACTCCGTGTAAACCTACTTTAGACTACGGAGTATCTATTATATATTTTAATAGGTAAGTAGATCTAGAGCTAATTACCTATTGCGAATTGTCATTCCACCTCTAAAATAAGCTTCTTAAATTGCTTGTAGATGCTTCAAGTTTTCACAAAATCGATGAATTTATGAAATTATATAAAAATGGTATGTTATTTTAACCGTTAGTTAATAAATATTTTTTTTATTTTTTTTTAAGAATACATTTTAAAATAATGTAATAATATTACAATCTAGCCTTACGTTTAGGCTAATGAGTAAATTTAAATTGACCTACTCTTATAAAATAAATTAGTTGCTAAGAATGTGTCCATTGGCACTTTTCTTACTGTCTCTATTTATTAAGGGGAAGCACTTTGTGCATGTGTTTATTGTCATTTTTTCACTCTATGTTAAGGTCACTATTGATTTTACACTACTAACTCAAAAGGTTTAGTCCTTTTGAGCCTTCTCACTATATCCGTGTTGTCGAGGAGCTAGATTGCCTCGACGTTTACATGATGGTGAAGTCGACGCTCGTGAGCTTCTGCATAGTTTTTTAATACACTGTCGACGAAGTCTATCTTGAGGTCCCGGTGCAGATCTTCGTTTCTTATGTTATATAAATAAATAAATAATAAAAATATTTATTTTCTCGAAGGTTTACAAAATAATAGAAAGTATTTAAAGTATTCTTGTTAAGAAAAATGACCTATTACCGACTTTCACTGTTTTTTAATAATATGATTTTATTAAAAACCGTAAACCTATAAGTAATGAAATACTTATTCCTCAAAACTGGACGCACAAAAATTTTGCTTTTTTTTTATACCATTAAAGTGGCAACCAAGCGTACGGCCTACTTGATGGTAAGCGGTTACCGTAGCCTATGTACGCTTACAACATCATAGATATTACTGGCATGCTAATAATATAATAATAGTGCCTGTAATTTCACCGGAAACCATACCCTTCGAACCGGAACACAGAAATACGAGTATTACTGTTTTGCGGCAGAAATAGGTATGGTGCTAGTCCTTCCCCAGACGGGCTCTATCACAAAGAACTCTACTACTGCTTCGGCTATTTACAATGAAATTTTGTCTTGTTGTGTATTTATCGATATTGCCAATCTCTACTTACTTATGATTCACTATAGTTTAGGAGTTAACCGCACCAGTTGTTGGCACTGAAGTTCTAATTAATAGTAAAGTTTGATGTAATATCGAAGTCGCTGTTCGATATTGACGAAGAGTTTCGAGCACTTAGATGTATCTACTAGATACGGGTATGTAGGTTATGTAGTAATATGTTTAGAATGACCGGCAGTCAGTACAAAGCTTTTGCAAATAGAAAACATTATTAATATTATATAAGCCGCCCGTAACCTGAGTAGGTTCGGACAAAGGCCTTTGCCTTTCTGTCTAGGCTTCTCGATCTTGGGAAAGTTTTAATAAAGGAAAATGTACTCGGCTGTTATTCAATAGAACAAGGTATTAGTATTTTACTGACAAAACCAGTCCATGGTTTTGCAGCATTCACTGTGCCACCACTTAGTGTTGGAATAATTTTCCGCCACCTTTTAATTTTATAATATTTTAGGTTAGGAGTCACTCTATTATTAGAATCACTCTTTCTTTCTCTCTTTTTGTACGATTTCCTTTGTCACTGTCTTTTTCTCGCTTTAACTCTGTGGTACGTCGAATAAACTATTGCTTTAACGGAGGCAATAGTTTCAGCGCTGCAGCACAGCAAAGTTCAGTAACAATATGCCGAGCCATTTTCATCAGCATTCTGTGTTTTGAACGTCACGTTAAATAACCACGTTAAGTGATCCTGCCTGACTAAGGTAGGTGAGGCTTTTGAGGGCCTATAAATTAAACAACATAATGATAATATAATAAATAAATAAATAAATAATAATGCTGGACAATCCACACAGCATTATCTAGCCCCAAGGTAAGCTGCTGCTAAACAGAGCTGTGTTATGGGTACTAGATGACTGATATATACTTAATACAATACAATACATAGGTCGATAGTTTTTATTATATATAAAATACCCAGAACACCCGGAACAAATATTTGTAGATCGTACAAACATTTGTTCCGAGGCGGGAATCGAACCCGCAACCTCTGCGTCGCAGGCGGACCTGCGCCCGCTGCGCCACATCGGTCGTCAAAAGTGAATACCACCTGTAATAGCACTGACCAAATTTGTCAGTTTCCTCACGATGTTTTCCTTCACTGTATGAGAGCACTCGTGGCATTCCGCAAATACATTTTTCGAATACAAAAATCCTTTGTTGCACAGAACTTACCACCACCAAAAATGTTCTTAACTTAAAGTGTGACTGAGCAAAGGTCTCCCCCAATTCCTTACATCTATTTCTTTGGCAGTATCCCACCAGCCTATATCAAAAACTTAAAGGTCATCACGCCAGCGCTTTTGCGGCCGACACCTACGTCGCTTTCCATCCTCAGGCACTTGGTGAGCCCACTTTTCTGGATACATTCTGCTAACGTGGCCTGCCCTGTCCCACTTAAGCCTGGCTGTCTTCTACCCTACATCAGCATCAGTAATTGAACGCAGCATGGTGTTCCTCACAAGGTCGATGCGATTATAAGTACTTTCTAATTATAATTTTGATTTTAGATACAATTATAGAGCAAAGGTTTTTCATCGTGTCCCACGTCATAGACCAAATAACGGCCGATGACGAAGGGTAAACGAAGTTATCTGATTGCGAAACCCCTAAACCCAATCATAAAGGTTATCAGTCAAAAGCTTTCGGTCACCACACTGTCATTGAATGTAGAGTTAAATAGCCGATACAACTACATCTCATTTGGTAAAATCTCTATTTAGTAGATAAGTTTTATAGCACACCTGCTTAAAAGTTGCGTTTGGTATTTTCCGTCCTTTTTCTTTTACTTTTCCTTGTGTTCTTAGTAAATTTTTGAATGTTCTGTTATTATAAATGCTAATGTGTGGGTGGATGTTTGTTACTAAATCACGTCAGAACAGCTGAACAGATTTAGATGAATTTTGGCACACAGATACACATACATAGGCAAAGGTAACAGCTTAATGTGCTCCAACTCTACTTGGAATCCATAATAATAGCAAGGGTCATGCCAAAAAAGCGATAGGAACCCAGCCGGTGTTGTTGCCAGTTCTTTTACGGCATGGGCGCGTTGGAACTGGTGTAAATTTTCCTAGCTTGTAAGACGTTTCAAAGTGATCATTGTGATTCTACTGAATAAATAATTTTTGATTTTGATTTTGATCTTACCATCAAGTGAACGTTTGGTTGCCACTTTAGTAGCAAAAAAAAAGCACATAATTATAGTCTGTAATAGCACAAAGGTTTATCCCTAAAAAATGTACGGTTCCCTTATTACATACAAGTATCAAATTATCATGTATCCAAGACCAAATTTTGTTATTGACGTGTGAGATGTTTTTCTTAGAAATAAATAACTGAAGTTGCTTTGGTTAAGTCTACTCAGATCTAGGTGAACGCTACCTGGGTACGCGGTAAGGATGCCCTTTTTTACAAAGTTTCTGTTGGATCTACACGATATTGCGCACATTCATGAAACCAATGTTCCATTAGTTTTTAAACCGACTTCAAACAAGAAGGATATCAATTCGACTAGAGATGTTTTTTTGTATGTTTGTTACTGAATTGCTATTGATGATTACTTTTCGTTTGATAGGTAATACTTTAGAGTTGGTATCATATAAGTTTTATCGAAATCGGTTTAGTCATTTTTTAAAAAAATATAAAAAAAACGTGTCAATAACTAAATTGCTTAGTATCACCACAATCTGCCTAAGCATTATTTTAGTTTGAAGTCGGTTTAGGTGCTTCAGTAAAACGTACTCAAATTTTTTACTTTAAATACGCAATGTTATGTGTAAAATTAAATATTTTTAATTATAATTTAAATAATATTATTTAATTTTAAAACAGCTGCGTCACGTATTATAAATTAATTTTTCTGTTTTGTGATCGCGTGGTAGCATACGATTTCATTAATGCTGTGATTCTATAGCGTACCTACTCATATCCAGTAACATGAGTATTTTTATAAAAATGCTTCGTTTTTTGACACAAATATTATATAACGGATGCTCGTGTATAGAAACCCTACATATAAGCTGCTGATCTAAATGAAACTAAACAGACGGCTGACCATCTCACTACCGCGGATGATACCGCTTGAATCTGAATAGATCTTAATAAAGTACGCTCGTGCAGAGATATTCACAAATGACAAGCAATTTATTTAAGTTCCAGGAAATATATTAAAGAAATGGAGCTTGCCGCAATGCCATGATGGGGAAACACAAAGATATAAAAAGATTGAAATAAATACATAATTAAATATTCCCTATTCCGCCACCGGCATGAACGCGGCGAGCCGTTACACCTGTATGTTATAGAAGTCCCACCAATACGTACTAACCGCTTTTCATCCTCTTTCATCATGAGAACAGCAAAGGAGTGGAACTCTCTACCCGCGTCGGTGTTTCCTTCCACTTATAATTTGGGTATCTTCAAAAGAAGAGTCAATAAGCATCTTCTGGGAAAGCGTGACTAATACTAGGCCTCATCTACGCTTATCATCAGGCGAGATGTAGCCAAACGCTGACCCATTTTTTATAAAAAAAAAAAATAAAAAAAATACGGCCGCAATTATCATCATGCTCAGCTATGCCTTGGTCTAACACTCTCAGCCGAGAGTATGCCTAAAAACATTACAAAGTGGATGATATTACGGACAACGCTTTCTAAGAACCCAGACGTTTATCCACTTACACGCAAAAGCACAAACTTGATACAAATATTTACTTACCAGCTTAAGTCTACAGACATAAGGTTAAAAGTCGTCTGTTCGGGTGTAGTACTTAACCGTAACTACATACATATTTCATTACATGACAAAAAACACTCCAGGATGAGGAAAACAAACGTGTGGACACAGAATCGGCAATTGTTATAACATTCTAAAGGTTCTCTCAATGGTTGCCATTGTATTTTTAGGATTAGATTTAGAATTAGTAAAGACACAAAGATAAGGATTTTACCTGGTAGTAGGACTCTTCAGCAAGAGCCCGTTTTGGTGGGTACCACTGCAGTGTCAGATATTCTACCTCCACGCAGCAGTGTTTTTTTTTTTCTTTTTTATACAACTGAAGTGGCAACCAAGCGTGCAAGATGGTAAGCGGTTACCGCAGCCTATGGACGCTTGCAATACCAGAGGTATCACTCGGGTTGCCACCTTGAGGCTAAGATCGAAAGCCTCATGTGCCAGTAATTTCATCGGAAACCATACCCTTCACACCGGAACACAGCAATGCGAGCATTACTGCTTGGCGGCAGATATAGGTATGGTGGTAGTCCTTCCTCGGACGAGCTCTATAACAGAGAACTCTACTACTCTTAGTGTGCAAGCATTACTGTGTTTAGGTTTGAAGGGCACTTTAACAAGTGAAATTACTGGGCGAAAGAGACTTAACAACAATGTCTCGGGGTGATAAGCGCAGTGCAGTGCCACGCGAACACTTAAAAACTTTAAGCTTTGGTTGGCACTGCATCTGTTATAGTCAGGCGGGCGTCATGTCACTTGCTGATATAAAAACAGGAATAAAAACGAACGCGCAGATAGAATTAGCAAATTCTCATAAGATTCTAAAGTTTCACTAAATCTTTGCAGTAGTTTTCTTAGATTTAGACTAAGAACTATTAAATATCTTTAATTTTACATTTTTTTGGAAAAATGAATTGATTACTTTTTTTTCTGAAAATGGGTACGTGATTTTGACACTATTTAAAGATTACATAGTTTTGGAGCGCTGTTTACATTTTTGTAGAACCTTGTAGCACGACATATTTTTAAAAATTACAATGTGTACATCTTATTGCTGCTGACTGTACTAAATTAACAGCGATCAACAATATACAGTCTTATTTCCTTGAAAATATCATTGACTATGACATTGACAAACAGATCGAATTCGAAGACCGAAAAATCTTGCCCCAGTTGTGACAGGCGAAAGATTTCCGCTGCGGAACAAATGTTTGCATGATCTGCAAATATTTGTTTCCGGCTTAGGTTTGTCTGTGTGTACAAATTAAATTAATAAACGTGTAGAAAGAAGAAAGAAGAGAGAAAGAAAATGCATTTATTGAAACCCACTTTAGAAAAAACAATAAAAGTAACGAAAATATTTAAAAACAACTGTGTACTGTATTATTTAATTGGAAAACGAAGTGTAGGACAGCCCCCCACTCGATGGATCTATGTCATTAAAGCGCGTCACACACGGTGAAGATGCTATAATATTTTATCTTAAGATGCCCTAATATAAAATATTATAGTATCTTAGGTTATCACACACGGCTAAGATACAGTAATATTAAAAAACCTGTTCATTTCCTTACGAGTCTGCGTTGATGCCACACGTATTCCTTGTTATATCGTCGTATCTTAAGATAACATATTAAGATACGAAATATATATTTCCATATTTGCGTATTCGCTCGGTATCTTAAGATACTGAAGATAAAATATAAATTATCTTCGTCGTGTGTGATGGTTCATAGGATTTCTATGGTGAGCGATATTCTAAAATATGCTCTAAGATAATATATATTTTATATTATCTTCACCGTGTGTGACGCGCTTAAAGCGGTCTCAGGAAGTCGGTGGATGGTGAAAGCTCAAAATCGGTCGTCATGGCGCTCTTTGAGGGAGCCTAAGCCTAAGTCCAGTTGTAGACGTCTATCGGCTAATATGATGATGATGATGATAGTATCATTTAACTGGTTCCATTGAACGCTTTGCGTAGTTTGGGTCTAGATGGCACTGCGTAAAAAGTCCGCCAATATTAATTATATATTTATTTAAAAAACATCTATAATAGGAAAAAATGGTTTATATTTTAATGTATTTTGATTTCTTTTTATTCGTATTCCGATAAAAGAGATTTTTTAAGCACCATAGTATGCAACTTTAGCATGTCCTTAGGCCATGACGGAGGCCTTCGGGCGGCCAATCAACTCCGTCACCAGAGTTGGCTTTTTTACAAACTTACTTTAGCAATGTTCTTTTTTGCACACGGCTAGCGGTGCGTGCAAAGCGAGATCACAGTATACTGGTTTTATGTAGCACTGAGAATCTAGCTTATAATATATAGCTTATAAACCAAGGTGTGTTACACTGAAATTTTATATCGAAAACATTAAAAACATTTTAACCGACTTCTAAAAAGGAGTTTTGTTACGCGATTTTTTAATTTTAGTTTGTCATCATCATGTCTTGGAGTTTTTTTTAAGTGCAAGTTCCTAATAACATACCAACCGAAAATGCACTGTTCTTATGGGCAAATATCACAATCAACAGAATTGTCACTATTGATAACATTTGTAGGTACTTAGTAATAAAACTTTATTATCAAGCTATAAAATTAGGCTACGTGTTAACGTGTTATAAATCAGGAAGTATTAATATCAAGATAAAAAACAGACGAAAAATCTCTAACACTATTCCGCTTAACCTTTTAACTAATGAGGTCATACAGTTACCACAGTTAACCTCAAAAGAAAAATATCGACACGTGTTTCATCCCTCCACGGGACATCATCAGGACCATCGACTTGTTCTCTGGCAGACGTGTTGCTCCATCGAGCGCTGGAGCCAAAGTATCAATTATCAATTATCTATCAATAAGTATTGATATCAAAAAATAATAAATTTTGTTATTTTTGTGTTTCAGTCACGCTGCAACGACAGAATCGATTTCAGATATTTTTAACTATTTCAGAGTAGCGCCCAGATTATGAGGCGTGAACCAAAGCACGCTTCAGAAAACCTTATGAAAGAGGGCTTTTAGATTATTAGCTAATAATATTATTTCTTTTGTTTTTATTTCGGTAAGATATAAAACATGAGTCATAGTAATCCTCAATGTCATCTTAACTCGAGTTATTCGATTTGAAGAATCAATCGTTTTAAACTTCTTACTGACCCGCAACTTATCAGCTTCGTACTGGCACCACCTCGCTACAGAGATAAACTAAGATACTTTCGAGAGATTCCATGTCGTTATGGCAAGGAGGCGATGGACATATATTTTGCTTGGTCACTTATTTAGCATCTAATATTACGTTTGATATCACAATAATAAAAAACAGAAACTGACTTTTAACAAAAAAAAAATATGTATAGATTACACAAATTCCGTCTTTCCGCTTCGTCATCAAGGAGTAGAGTTTGAGAATTACTTTCTTAGTTCATCTCTACACGTTAAAAGAAATACACCTTGAACAAATCCATGTTTCGAAGACTTACGGCACACCTCTGTCACTCACAATAAGATGTACGAAGCAAACGCGTCGCATTCACCACATGCATGGTTTGTGTACGTAAACGGTGCCGTTGTATATGTGAGTGTCATAGTTGGCCCTACCCAATTATAGTAAGAGCGAGATAGCACACTTTCGCTCGCGCTGGCATGCGCGCGCTTGGACCTACACAAAGTCAACATAAATGCGTGCCTTAGCATTTAGCTTCAGTGCCGGCGAATGGTGCCGTGTGGTGCCGGCAAACTCGCGGGGTGTGGTAAGTAAAACCGGTGGGAAGTAGGGAGTAGCCATTCTGTACGTAGTTCGTTCGTATGAGTCAGTGGCCAACTCTGGTGTTAAAGTTTCTAGGCCGCCCGAAGGCCTCTTAGTGCATTATCTGTTCTGTGCTTCGGTTTAATTAAATGTGCGTTGATTTATTAGTCAGCCAGTGACGCAATAGACAAAGATTATACAAATAGCTAGAATAATTGTTAGTTAAAATTATTTATGAATAACTTGTAGGTCATAATATTATCTCCCGAGGATTAAAATTATCATAATTTGTTTGGCTCAGAAATAATTTGAATGAAGATAAGTTCGGTTTTAATTACTGTACCTATAATATCTTTGGGGGGCTTTTTACACAAATGCTATTTTACCATTCCAAGACACCAACAAAAACAATGCTATGTATTTTTTAAGTATAATATTTATACTGAAGCTACAGAGCAGATAGCTACAAAACTATTTACATAATTCTTCTTCTTCTTCTTCTTTTATGGCCTCTGTGGCTAGTTTGCCACAATTTTGCCAGTGTCAAGTGTATTAGTTTGATTGTCGCTTAGCAACGTAAACAAACGAAATTTGGAAAGAAACGATGACTTTTCTTTCAAAATTCTCTTGGAAAGTCTTTGACTAAATTACCAACCAACATTACCCCTCCATTTCAATTACTTACACTTGTGCTAAGTAAACAAGTGAAATTGGATAAACTGCCACCAAATTTACGCAATAAAACTTAAAATAACTCGAGAAAAATAATTAAAATGGGAAGACCCATGTCGTTTTGACAAGATAGCCAAAGACAATCCTTTACATAATTCAATAATTGCTTACAAGTATTGTCTTGTCAAACCGATATCCAGCATAACTCGTATACCTGAAGGTCTACTTTTGAAAGCGATAAATGATAATCGTGACAAATTACTATTAGCTACAGAGTAGATAGCTACAGAGCTATTTACATAATTCAATAATTGCTTACAATAATTGCCTTGTCAAACCGATATCAGAACAAAATGTCAACATAACTCGTATACTGAGGGTCTACTTTTGAAAGCGACAAATGATAATCGTGACAAATATCGCAGTCCAACTTATGTCGATGACAATAAGTTCAGAACAGATTGTCTTTGGCTATCTTGTCAAAACGACATGGTTCCTCCCATTTTAATTATTTTTCTCGTGTTATTTTAAGTTTTATTGCGTAAATTTGGTGGCAGTTTATCCAATTCAACTTGTTTACTTAGCACAAGTGTAAGTAATTGAAATGGAGGGGTAATGTTGGTTGGTAATTTAGTCATACTTGTAATGTTATTTCAATACTGCTATAATAGCTCGTGGTTACACCCCTGAAATCAATTCTGCAATATTCAAAACAGGAAGATTCATTTCAAAAACTTTTAATAGGTAAGAATTGGTACTGAACATATCGTGTCGGCCTCGGTGGCGCGGTAAGTGATACGATTGAAAAACAAAAAGTTGTGGGACGATTCCTGCGGGACAAATTCACCGTAGACCATCGCTTAACATCAGGCGAGATAGTGGTCATCGCAGCGATGTATTTAAAAAAAAAATATTAATTTGAATTAAAAAACATTGCCGTGTATCATAAAGTTCCAAGAAAACAGCATTAACGAACAACAAGGCAAAATGAATCAATCACCACGGAATATTTACTTCCAATCAGGATCAAAAAAGGTCTATACAAAATCAATGCAATATTCAAAGGCTATTACCCCACATCCCTAAAAACACACATCAGTATGCGCTCCTCGTCTGATCTATATGTACATTTTACCTTGGCTACTGACAGGTCACCTTATTTGAATTGACGTACGCAAGAGGTATCTAAAAGCTTTTCAAAACCATAAAAGACAAGGCTGATGTGTCATTTTTCAAGTTGGTCTTCATTTTGACCTTTTAATGTTCCCACTGCTGGGACACTGACCTACTCTCAAGTGTGTGACATAATCCACCACGCGGACCTAATTAGTAGATATAATATTTAGCATAGTAGTGAGTGACTGCTCGACCTAGAGTGTCGATAAAAAGTCGAAAAATATTTTGATATAATATTTTTAATACAATACAATACATAGATAGATATTTTTTATTTTATATACAAAATACCCAGAACACCCGGTATAAATATTTGTAGATCGTACAAACATTTGTCCTGAGGCGGGATCGAACCCGCAACCTCTGCGTCGCAGGTCATCTAGTACCCAATAATCGCTAGTATAATGTCCTAATACTGAAAAACTACTCAACTAATTAAATCCTGTTGCCATATTGCAAATTTACTTAATTATGCATTTTTAGTGTTATTCTATCCATAGATAGAATTTAAGGTTGCTGAATCACTTGTTTATTTACAAATAAACCATTTGATTTGAAATATTTAAATAACGTTCAAGCATTCGGATTTAGAAACACCGAAAGATCAATTACAATACGGCCCTCTTCAAGGCTAGAGTGAATAGGTGTCTTAATAGACCTTTGTGCTCCACCGTCGGCCACGTCATACTTTCTACCAGGCGAGATCGTGGTCAAAAGAAGGTCAATATTTAATAAAAAAAAAAAATATCAACACCAAGCATCAAGATAAAACAAACAATCTTTAATGACATTATTTAGTATTCATGCCAGGAGGTTTGTACACCTATCTGGAAAAGAACCTACGATTTTGCTGTCTCTGTGTAGGTCGACCTCGATTCTTTGCTAGATGCTAAAATTATGTATAGCTTCAAAAGATCGAACTATTCCAAACGAAATGGGCTCACGCTCGACTCATAGCAAGATAGGCGTCACGTTTGTCATTGCTTTTTGTTCATTTGTTTTTCAGCTGGCCTACAATAGAAATGTCTGTCTGTTACTTCGGAGCCGAATAAAACGGGAACAAAAAATGAAGCAATTAGCTACCATGAAGTTTCATACAGTTTATGTCACTGTCACATGATTCATGGTACGAATTGCATGAAATTTCGATTGTCTTTGGCTATCTTGTCAAAACGACATGGGTCTTCCCATTTTAATTATTTTTCTCGTGTTATGTTAAGTTTTATTGCGTAATATTGGTGGCAGTTTATCCAATTTAACTTGTTTAGTTAGCACAAGTGTTAGTAATTGAAATGGAGGGGTAATGTTGGTTGGTATTTTAGTCAAAGGCTTTCCAGGAGAATTTTGAAAGAAAAGTCATCGTTTCTTTCCAAATTTCGTTTGTTTACGTTGCTAAGCGACAATCAAACTAATACACTTGACACTGGCAAAATTGTGGCAAACTAGCCACAGAGGCCATAAAACAAAAGAAGAAGAAGAAGCATGAAATTTCGGTCCGAAACTTCAGAGTTTATATTACATGAATAGCTTACAGGACTGTAAGTCTTGTTTTTTTCTTCAATCCTTCAAATAACCTCTATTAAAACTATCAAATATTATTATCCTAGATTTCGTTTAATCTACTTTTAATCTTAAGCCGTTGGTCGGTCACAAAGCATTTGAAAGTTGCAATCCACGAAAATCTTAAAATTAGTACATTTATATTCCTCTAGGAACGCTACTAAGAGTAGTAGAGTTCTCTGTGATAGAGCTCGTCCGGGGAAGGACTACCACCATACCTATTTCTGCCGCCAAGCAGTAATGCTCGCATTGCTGTGTTCCGGTTCGAAGGGTATGGTTTCCGGTGAAATTACTGGCACATGAGGCTTTCGATCTTAGCCTCAAGGTGGCAACCCGCAAGTGATACCTCTGGTATTGCAAGCGTCCATAGGCTGCGGTAACCGCTTACCATCTAGTGGGCCGTACGCTTGGTTGCCACTTCAGTTGTATAAAAAAAAAAAAAAAAAAAACTACTTTCTATTCCTATTGCAGGTCTGAACTAAAAACAGGCATCTTCTAGTCCTATTTAAAACAGTCCTCGAGCATCTGGGCTGGAGTTTTCTTATGCAGAATCAGGGTTTTTTACGAGGACAAGCCTTCTATAAATCATTTTTAACCCATTTGAATCGGGCGCCGCAAGAGCGCAGAGATTCTGGGATGAAACTTTTTTGTCGACTTAACTGCATAATCTTTCCCATTTTATTCATCAGAAAGTAGGTCACGCGAAATATTAAGTACTTTAGTGCCTCGCTGGTCTTAGCAAGAACTTCTTTTATAACATTATAGACTGCGCAGCATTCTGTTTGTAATAAACATACTCGTAATAGTAAGTTGAGGATTATTGAAAAATGTTACGTGAAAACACGATTATGTTAAAATCAAGTTACTAGGTATACTAAATACAGTAGACCACCCCAATCAATAAAATTGCTTTATATTGTATTATAAAAATAATTATGCTATATATTGATATTTTTTAACAAGCAAATTACTGCGTTTTTTCCTATTCAGCACGGCCACGGCTAAACGCATTCCAATGTCAAAAACCAAACAATGTATTATTCTAAATCAAAAGTACAAGTGAGGTGCAAATCTAAAAAAATATAGCCCCATAAACGTAGATTTGCAGACATAACTGCTTCAATGTCATTCAAAGTAGAAAGTAATGGCATAAAAACACGACAACTCACCCTAAACTCTTATTTTAGATATGTATCTAACATTTGAAACAGAATTTGAGCTGTACTTTCTGCATTTCGTGAGGTCAAGGCTTTTAAAAGCAATTTCAAAGTCAAGGTGAACCAATTTAGCCTTTTATGGCTCAAGAGATAACAATATCTTTTTACATTATTGAAACATCGTAATTTCGTGCAAACAATTTGCAACGCGTCAGCCCGAAAGGCTATAAACTGAAAATCTGAATTGAAATCACGTAGCAGACATTATGACGGGCTTCTGATTTATATATACTTCGGAAGCTATATTATTACCGTGAGTAAGATTTGAAAGGGCAATAAAATCATGCATCGTAAAAAAAAATATTTGATAGACCAGAAAACAAAATCAATTTTGGAATCATCTTCTTCTAAATAAAAATGAATCGCTGTGCGTTAGTCTTGCTAAAACTCGAGAACGGCTGGACCGATTTGGCTAATTTTGGTCTTCAAATGTTTGTAAAAGTTCAGGGAAGGTTTAAACGGTGAGAAAATATACAGGTTGTAAAAAATTACAAAAAAAAAAAATAACGCGTGTGAAACCGCGCCGGTATCTATCTATCTATCTATCTTAGTGCAGTTTACATTACAGTAGTGCCAGTCTGATGATTATTACTTTATGAAGATAGGCTGTATTTTTGCATTTGTTTCGAGAATCTTTATTTTGTGTTGTTTATTAATAATAATAAAAGCCTATTAATAATAAAAAATATTTAAAAAATCATTAAAAGAAATTATTTTTAGTTTTTGTAAATATCAACAAAATGTTGAATATCCCTAGACAATGTTGATGTGTGTATTTTTAAAGTATTATAAGTAGTTTATTTGCATAAAAATATTACAATGTGTATTCTATCAGTCACTTAGTCAGCATAGAACAAGCTTTGCTTAGTTTAGGCACGTTTAGGGCTAGATTGCGTTGTGTAAATAGCCAGTTTTCATTTATTTATTGAATAGATTTGATTCGCAAGTTGATACAATACCCACACCAAACAGTGTTGCCATAACCAAATGAGATTGTGTTATTATTTGCCTGTTTATCTAAACACTCGAGACCTCAGGATCTCGTTATTGTTTCACAATTAATAATTTTCTATTAATAGATATTTTGAAAAACAACCTGTTTTACAAGAGAGAGCTACCTACTACTAGGTTATTATTTTGAATAAATGGTTTTGAATTTGAATAAATTACGCTAGGTACTAAAATGTTATTTATTACCTATTTAGTATAAGTGACAGCAATAATAATTTCGTTGGTACTGTCGTCATCATCATCACTGCTGAGATACTGGCCTACTCTTGAGCGAGAGGGATTGAGTCTCAATCCACTACGCGGACCCAATGCGGATTGGTAATACATACTGTCGGATTTTAGTAAAAATACGAGCAATCTGTTTAGATTACTACGCTGTGTTCTCCGTGCGAGAGTAAGTCCGTGGCCAACTATGATGACGGAGTTCATAGTGAGAGTGTAATGGTGGCATAATTAAAAGGTCTGTTCCGATGTCCTCCGGTCCTATATTCACCGTATCGTGGAGTGTCGTGACGCGTCATAAGTAATTTTTTTTATACCACTATAGTGGCAACCAAGCGAACGGCCCACTTGATGGTCAGCAGTTATCGTAGCCTATGTACGCATGCAACATCAAAGATATCACTTGCGTGTTACCACCCTGAGATGTTAGATGGAAAGTCTCATGTGCCTGTAATTTCACCGGAAACCATACCCTTCGAACCGGAACACAGCAAGGCGAGCTATATGCTTGGCGGCAGAAATAGGTATGGTGGTAGTCCTTCCCCTGACGAGCTCTATCACTAAGAACTCTACTACTCTTAAGTAAATCGTACCCATACATTTACAGAACGCGTCACGACATACTGCGCTTTAGTAATATAATTCTAACCATACAAAATGTATGGATACGATATGCTTATGACGCATCACGACACGCCACGACAGAATAATGTAAACCCGGCTTTACTCTAAGATTCTGACGATCCAACAACACAGTACGGAAGAATGATCTAGACATTAAGCAGCCTATATTATGCTGTAAATATGTTAAACTACATAAACCGGGTCCTAAACCGATCGTATTTCTCTTACAACTCAGTTAACATCAAAGGAGGGAAACATAAATAAAATATTTGGTCCCTGTCGGGTGCCATCTCTACTTTACCTAACCGTAGAATAAATTGACGGTCAGTCGATGGCTTTGATATAAACCACAGAACTATATTTAAATAGAATGAGTGAGTGTGCCGAAAAGACGGGCTAAGTAAGGGCTGAGTGACCTCTTTACTCGCCGCGTACAAATCGACGAACTCTTTCATTCTACTTAAATATAGTTCTGTGATATAAACCTTTTGGGGCCTTTCGTGTGCTCAAAATTCTTTTAGACTATCCAAAAGTAGTCGGAAACCAAAATCTGATTCATAGCCAACACAACGCATCAACTTGGCATTGGTGTCGATTCTGTTGTAGCATTTTTTATACCTTGCTAACTAAAATTATCGCGTGGTACTACCCAGCAGCTGTCATGATAGACTACCCAGCAGAGCCACCTCGTTAGAATCCGATCATTTATATCATAAAAGAATGTACGTTAGACGTACATAGTGTACGTATGCCGTTTCGCTGTCCTTTGTTTTTTAGTTTATTAGAAAAGAACGGCAACCATTTTAGTTAGTTTAGTCACAGATAACATAATACTAAGAAAATGACAAATCAGAATCCACATCAATAACACGATAAAAAAGCCTCTTGGTAGAGGTGTAATTGGATTGTGAAGTCAGTGTCTTCATGGTTTTGATTGACAGTGTACGATCAAAATACGAAAAAGCATAAAGTTGCTTGTTGAGTCGTGTATAGGTCTCACAACGGATCTCGGCCGTAGTGAAGTTAGCCGTTTCGATGCGCAATGGAGCTTTTTCGAACTAAATTGTCTTTGCGCATCACAAACGGCTAACTTCACGGAAGCCTAGATCCGCTGTGCGAACTATACATGCACATTGTGGTAGTGTGCACGTCAATACTCAATACTCAATATTTTTATTGTCATCACATTGGTAGGTACATGGGGTGAAAATACAAATCGTGGATCACAATGTGCGCCCATCAGGGCATAACAATAGGTGAAGGCAGACCGAGGTTTATTATTAAGTAGGTACATAGAAGGCAAGGAGTAGGTACGAGTAGGTATGAGAGGTATGATAGCGTCATAGCCGAGCAGCGTAACGTGGCTTCTACACACAAAATATTCTATTTAAAGTATTTATATCTCTATCTTGAATGTATTTAGATTAATTATACTGGGTGTGAGCTTACACCATGACTGTATTTAAATATTTGTACGACGGAAGCAAAGATTTCTATATGTCTATTATTCAAAGGATAGAAGATTTTCTTCTGTGCAAAGATCTATAACGAGAGAGTCTGCTGAACTCAGATCTAATCCAGCTGTAACAAATGCCTTGACGTAGGTTTTGAAGCAACATAAAAACTCCATCACCAGAGTTTTCCGCAAACTCGTACAAACTTTTTTATAGGCTCAATAAAAAAGAAATGCTCGATTCCAATACGAGTATTTACAGTTCCACATCTCTCAAAGGTGCCTGTAGCTTTGACTCTATAATTGACTTTAAAAGCGTTTGAAGCTATCGGATTTTACTTGCTGCGGCAGGAAAACCTATCTCATCTCCCAAGAGTTATCTGCCCGAGTTGAATTCACAATTCTCTTGGTTTATGTTACCGATTCCACTTCCGCAAAACTGCGAAGAGCAGTCACATCACGCTAATATTATTAATGCAAAAGTTTCGATGTTTGGATGTTTGTTCCTTGAAAGTATTTTTTTTTTTTTTTATACAACTGAAGTGGCAACCAAGCGTACGGCCCACAAGATGGTAAGCGGTTACCGCAGCCTATGGACGCTTGCAATACCAGAGGTATCACTCGCGGGTTGCCACCTTGAGGCTAAGATCGAAAGCCTCATGTGCCAGTAATTTCACCGGAAACCATACCCTTCACACCGGAACACAGCAATGCGAGCATTACTGCTTGGCGGCAGAAATAGGTATGGTGGTAGTCCTTCCCCGGACGAGCTCTATCACAGAGAACTCTACTACTCTTATAAAAGTATTTTTCGGAGCTGTAGTTTTTGAGTTTATTCGTAACAAACGAAAATAAAAAAATACGAATCTTTTCTCTACTAAAATACTAGTATATATTGATTATTATTTGAAATCTTTGCTTCCGTCGTACAAATATTTAAACACAGTCATGGTCAAATAAAAAACAGACGAAAAATCTCTAGTACTATTCCGCTTAACCTTTTAATTGATGAGGCCACACAGTTACCACAGTTAACCTCAAAAGAAAAATATCGACACGTACTAGAGATTTTTCGACTGTTTTTTATTTGGTAATGGAGTTCCGCAAAGTAACGCCTGAATCTATCAATTATCACAGTCATGGTGTAAGCTCACACCAGTATAATTAAACTAAATGCATTCAAGAACCGGGATAAATGATAAATGATATTTATTTGCACGAACACATGTCATATGAATGGTCTTAAAATTAAATTAGTTCATTTTTAAAGACTATCTAGTCCGTTTCTTAGCGCACCATTATTAAAAGCATAGCTAATGATTACTTACCTACTTACTTAAATATAAATACTTATTTATTTTTAGTTTTTCTGGTTGTTTTTCAAGATTATTTATAGATATATATTTTATTTATATTATATTATATTATATTATATTATATTAAGTATTATTATTTTTTAATTTTTTGATTTCAGTAGAATTGTGGTTAAGTTTTAGTACTAGTTGATAATCAAAATTGTTTGTATAATCATAAGTTTTCTTTTTGTAGGTAATATTAGGAAATATCATATTTTGTGTTAAACGTTTTCTTTTTTTATTTCATTTTTTAGGTACCTATGCACTTAGTTTAGTCATGCAAAACATTTTTAAAAGTATTTGCTATTAGTATTGTTTATTATTTAAGTTGAATTTAAAAGTATTTTTTCTAATTTTATTCTTGTGCCGTCATCTCACAAGGTTCTGTCAGAATACCAGTGCTGCTCCGCTACCTCCTGCGTACGCGGTGCAGCTTTTGCTGAGACAGGACCTTTTGACCCTTAAGCGCGATTTTCATTATAATATATACCTATATGTACTATCTATATCTATCTATAGTGTGTTTTTTTAAGTATGATCTTGGGGGTCAATAAAAATGTTTTCTTTCTTTCTTTTCTTATTCTTTCTTTCTTTATTCATCATCATCATCATGACAGCCTTCTAATGTTCCCACTGCTGGGACACTGGCCTACTCTCAGGCGAGAGTGATTGGGTCTTAATCCACCACGCGGACCCAATGCGGATTGGTGGATGGCACATGTCTTTCGAATTTTTAGTTCTTGGACATGCCGGTTTCCTCACGATGTTTTCCTTAGCAGAGCACTGGCATTGCGCACATAAATTTTTCGAACAGAAAAATCCATTGGTGCACGACCGGGTTTGAACCCACGACCTTAGGATCGGAAGGCGGGGTCACTACCACTAGACAACCGGTGCCTTTCTTTATTCAAATTTTTTTTATGTGATTCATTTTTATAGCCTATTATGTTATTATAGGTACTACCTACCAATAATGTTGCGATTAATTAATTAGTTAATCATTACTATTTACTAATTACTATTATTATTATACAAAGCAGTTTTTGACGGGTGCTGAACCCCTCTGTATAATAACATACGTCAAAGGAAAAGAAGGGTTTCCGGTCTTTCTTTTAACATCATATAGAGTCTTAAGGAGCACAATACCCAACAGGCTCATAATCCATCCAATTTCACAAAGAAATGAGTAAAAGCTTTTTGTATAGGCTTGTTATCATGCACCGAAAAAATTTCACGCTTGACCTACTTCAACTGACCCGCAGAACAAAGCCAAATATGTGTTAATATTTATAGAAAACTTTGTTTACATATTAATATTACAAAAAAACTACGGGTAAACAGTTTTTTAACTGACCACCACTGGGACAGGGCGACTAGTTTAAAAATATTCGTACCATCCACCATCCAATGATAGCACTTATTAAAAACGAATTTACGCCTCGGATCAAATGTTTATACGATCTACAAATATTTGTTCCGGGTGTTCTGGGTATTTTCTATATATAATAAAAAATATCTATCTATGGTATTGTATTGTATTATGTATATATCAGTCATCTAGTACCCATAATACAGCTCTGTTTAACAGCAGCTTACCTTGGGGCTAGATGATGCTGTGAGGATTATCCATTTTTTTTTTTTTTTTTTATTACCACCTTTTTGCGAGGAACTCAGAAACCGTATTTTTTTCCGGTATAATAAGTAGACTAAGTCCTATTTCCGGTCATTATCTATCTAGGTTTTAAAATTCAGCCATGTCGGTGGCTAAAAAAACAGAGAAATTTAGCAAGAAACGTAAATAAATAAATAAAAATAGTAACTAACGTTTGCATTGCAAAGTATTTGTAATAATGTTACATTTTTTTTTTTTTTTTTTTATTTACCAAATAAAGAATAATAAGTACAGAAAGGTAACAAATAGCACATAAAAAACCACAGAGGTTTATACACATATGCTACTTACATAAGTCAATGTCGATTTTAGTTAGCAACGGAGTATCGTAGGTAACTAGGTACTCTCACTACGTTTCATAATAGGTAGGTAGGTATAAAATAACAAAGTTAGGGTGGAGCTAGGTAAGTACATTATAATATTGATAATACTATAAATGTGAATGTCTGTGTGGGTGTGTATGTGAATGTTTGATACCACGAATCTCATATCTATTTCTTTGCCGATAATATAAAAGCTGAACAACAGCGGGTGAAAACCGCGCGGGCCATCTAGTTATTGATACTTATCTAAATTAGCTAGGAAATACTGAAATACATGAACTGGTGTAAATAAAGGAAGAATAATAAAAGATACTTGGCAAATATACAGCGTGTAAAAAGACTACTACCGAAAACTGGGGGATGGTAATCAGACCATGATACTGAACATATTTAACGAAAAAAAAAAGCATAAAATATTTTGACCAAACTACGCCTGTTTATTATTTTTTTCTAGTTACTTACACATAGTAAACATATCTACCTAATTACCTCATTAATAAAAGCAAAAACAGAAATAAAATTAATAAACAGCATTGTACGCAGCACACAGATTCCGCCCGTACGATAGCACGAACAGCTGAGCTCGCCTGAGGTCATCGATCGCGATCCCCGCTACGCGCCGCCGGCGCCGGCGCCGCCCGTCTCAATCGCGCAGTCAATAAACGCCCGCGTTTAATAACTAGGCAGCCAGCCTGCCTACTAGTTCTACAAACAACAGAATCTTAGGTACCTACCTACCTCTTAAACAACATTTAAAGTAATTGCAAGTATCTTGGTTTCTACCTAAAAACCAAGATATGTACATAAGAAGCAACACAAGATATGTACGTAATTGGATAAAGTTTGCATTTGTTAGCACTTGTCTAGGTAAGGTAGCTTATAAATGACAAGATTAACTACCTACCTACTATCAATAGCGAGTTAAAATAAGGTAGGTACCGACCTGTAGTCCCGCGGCGGGAAACGAACCCACATAACCTCCTGCGTCTAATGTTTAAGGGATACTTATCTAAACCTCGATAAATTCATACAAATATTTGTTCCGCTTCGGGAATCAAACCAGCAACCTCCTGCGACTAAGCCATACTTATTTGAAGTTCATTCAAATATTTCTCCCGCGGCGGGAATCGAACCCGCATCCTCCTGCGTCTAATGTTTAAGTCATACTCATAAAGCTTGATAAACTCATATGAACATTTGTCCCACGGCGGAAATCGAACCCGAAACCACAGAGCCACTGAGGTCAACACTTTCTAAGTAGGTAGGTAGTAGATTTTACAAGTACTCGTAGGTATTGCGAATAACACAAAATAAATAGTAGGCATGCATCACTTTTGCCTATGCGGCTTTATCAAAAGAAATTGTAGCAGAAATAGAAATCTGAACCTTATGCTTATGAAATAAGAACACAAATTAAGATAAATAACGGAAAAGCGCCGGCACGTGTAAGATTCGCGGTGTTCTTTAAGCGGCTTCTATCAAAGAGTTTATTTTTCGAATTAGTTACCTATTTTTGTTAGTCGGTGTTCACTTTTCGTACTGGCTGGACACTTGCGGAGGAGTGCATACAAATTGCATTATCAACGCCTTTCGCGGAAGAAATTTGTTTTATTATTTTCGTTTAATTAATTTTTGACTCTCATAGTTTTATTTAGATTATGTACCTACCTACATAGTTTTTTAGTGCGTGTGATATTTATTTAATCAAGTGTTAGTGTAAAATTATTTTTAGATCTTAGATCCTTTTGTTAGCTTTATTAGATAGAACAGTGACAGTGCTTTAGGTACCTACCTATTCATAATGTTTAGTGCGAGAGAGTATGGACAAATGCTTATGTGCTATGGTGCTTTGGTATTCATCGGTCTACAATCAAGCGAGCTCAGCTGTGCCATGAACGAGCAGGAGCTCAGTTTGAGCCCTTCCTGATTCGACCGAGGCTACAGCGCAACTAGGTAAGACCTACCTCCCTACTAATTATAGGTACCTACGCGCTACCACAGAATACACAATAGTACGCGCTACGCGCTACACGCTACGCGCTACGCGCTACGTTAGTAAGCATTGTGAACTTACCTACGTGAATGCGTACATTGCTGACTACCGAAATACATAAAAAACTTGAAACATTGTTTTCTCCGGATATAATTTTTTTTTTGGACAACTGATTTTTTTTTAGCTTGGCCTTGGGGTGCTTTACCACCCTCTTTCGTTTTCGGTACTTGTCTTTTTACACGCTGTATACTCCAAAAATTATGTCCTGTATATTGTATTGCAAAGCTTTCGATAATAATATTATCTGTAATGTTACTGAAGAGTAGTAGAGTTCTCTGTGATAGAGCTCGCCCGGGGTAGGACTACCACCATACTTATTTCTGCCGCCAAGCAGTAATGCTCGCATTGCTGTGTTCCGGTGTGAAGGGTGTGGTTTCCGGTGAAATTACTGGCACATGAGGCTTTCGATCTCAGCCTCAAGGTGGCAACCCGCGAGTGATACCTCTGGTATAGCAAGCGTCCATAGGCTGCGGTAACCGCTTACCATCTTGTGGGCCGTACGCTTGGTTGCCACTTCAGTTGTATAAAAAAAAAAAAATCTTTCTATTTTAATAAAAACTTGAACTGGAATTTAAAAACCGAAACATAGATTTACCATTACAGATGATATCGCCCGACGCCAGTTCGGCATCGTCCCTGCTCCTATTCTCTTATGTTTTTGAGGCCATTCCAGTACGATGCTGATAATTTTATTGTGCATTGCAGTATGAAGTTTTAAACAACTTAACCACTAGTTGAGGCGATGTCAATTTGTTGCCGGAGCCCTCACAGCCTTCAAGGCAACCATCCACCGAAGCGGCACGGAGCCGCGTCAACCAATACAACCATGCACAAATTGCCTAAAATTGTGTTACTAAAGCATACCGCTGTTCTTCTCATAAAATTCCAACCTAATTGGCTGACGTTTACCGCCAATAACATAAAAATTATAATCAACAACTTACAAAACAAGTGATAGCCATAAACTCCTAGAAACATAAACTACACCACTTACCAAAGGGGCTGTTGAGGTGAACATGTATATCGAAAGCAGGTTACAGGCGCCTACTTATAGGCGTTCGATAAGTGTGAACCAGAATAACAGTTTCTTTCAGAAAAAGGGTGTACAGATTCAAGTTTAAGTTCGAAAGTGCTTTATTCAATTGGATCATAAGAATAATTTCCAAACGTCTTACAAGCTAGGATTTACGTCAGTTTCAACGTGCCTATGCCGTAAATTATGATGATGATAAATTGTATTATGATTTAAATGACATTGCACTTGTAGCAATCAAACACGGCTCTGCAAGGCTCGGTAGGTAACTTTTATTTTTTATTTTTTATATACAACTGAAGCGGCAACCAAGCGTACGGCCCACAAGATGGTAAGCGGTTACCGCAGCCTATGGACGCTTGCAATACCAGAGGTATCACTCGCGGGTTGCCACCTTGAGGCTAAGATCGAAAGCCTCATGTGCCAGTAGTTTCACCGGAAACCATACCCTTCGCACCGGAACACAGCAATGCGAGCATTGCTGCTTGGCGGCAGAAATAGGTATGGTGGTAGTCCTTCCCCGGACGAGCTCTATCACAGAGAACTCTACTACTCTTGGTCTACCTTGGTCTGGATATATCGGTCCTCGGTGCCAATGTTTATGGGCATATTTTCAGTGTTTGAAAAGCGCGAACTCTAAACTTATTCGATAGGCTACGGACAAATCAGGCTAAAAACTGTAACGATAAGTCGCGCGCGTAATTTTCACTTCGAATTTTGACGTGATTTAAGGCACTCGTTTTCTGCTCTGATTTGTCTATGACCAGATACCTGGACGGATGGACGTCTTCACAAAACTAGTGCAATTGTAAGAGTTTGCGCACTAAATGTCTTACCACACACTGGTTATTTTATCGGTCACAAAGGCAATAAAAACCATTGAAGACAAACGGACGAACCAAACGGGCCAGTGAAGTTAGTGCCTGCCTGTTTTTTGTGTGACTGCGCATAGTGGTCCAAGCCGATGGGTTTATACACTTTTTTTATACCGTTAGTTAATTTAGCCGTGTCGTTAAATGAGAAATGTTTGAACACTCGCGTTGGGTCGTATTGGGATTTGCGTTTTATTGGACGAGGTAAATTAAAACAAATATCATCATTATATCAGCCAATAGACGTCCGCTGACGGACATAGGCTTCTCCAAAAGAGCGCCATGGCGACCGATTCACCAACTTCTTGCGACGAGGCGTTCTATTTTCGTTTTCAAGTTTCAAACAAATAAAGGGTTAATTTTGGAATTGATGGAAGGCGCCGTCGTGGTCGGCCAAGAAGACATTGGCGGGACGATCTTGACTCCTTCGAAAGAGGATGGTAGGACATTGCGAAGGAGAGAGATGATTGGAGAGATTTGGGGGCGACCTTTGCCTAGCAGTGGGACGAAACAGGTTAACATAAAAAATATATTAATAATTGTATCCCTTCTGATATTTTCTTTCAGCCTATATGTACTATACACAGACACATTACAGCTCGTTCGTTCGTTTTTTTTTTTATACTACTAAAGTGGTAACCAAGCGTACGGCCCACTTGATGGTCAGCGGTCACCGTAGCCTATGTACGCATGCAACATCATAGATATCACTGGCGTATTACCACCCTGAGAGGTTAGATGGAAAGTCTCATGTGCCTGTAATTTCACCGGAAACCATACCCTTCGAACCGGAACACAGCAATGCGAGCATTACTGTTACTTTTTATCGGATACGTTTTTTTTATCGATGGCGTATGGAGTTGTATGAGCGACTTTACATATGACACAGTATTCAGTATACAGTAAAAAATGTCGGTCCGTTAAATTATGACATTCCGTTTTGTCATCGAATACTGGATGAACGGAATACGTATCCGTCATGTATCCGTACTTATATTACCGGACCGAAAACGTAGTGTCTCGGAACGAGGCATTGTTGTCGTGCCATTTGTGTCAGATTGCGCTGGGACGATCATAGTACAGGGTAACAAATTCACTGTGTTTTATTAACTTAGATTATAGAGCTCGTCCGGGGAAGAACTACCACCATATCTATTTCTGCCGCCAAGCAGTAATGCTCGCATTGCTGTGTTCCGGTGTGAAGGGTATGGTTTCCGGTGAAATTACTGGCACATGAGGCTTTCGATCTTAGCCTCAAGGTGGCAACCCGCGAGTGATACCTCTCTGGTATTGCAAGCGTTTATAGGCTGCGGTAACCGCTTACCATCCTGTGGGCCGTACGTTTGGTTGCCACTTCAGTTGTATAAAAAAAAACTCCTATTTTCCGATCTCCTGTTGTCTCTTTTCGGTAGACAGAGACACCAAAAAATGTCGTAAAAATATCGTTTTGATCAATTTGATAAGATATTTTGCATGAAATGTAATTATACCAAATTAAATAGAAGTCTAAAACATTTTCATCTCGGATTAGTATGCAATGTAATTAGATTAATTAGAATGAGATTCATTAAATTACATTATATTATACCCAGGACCGAGTCTTATATTCTGATCCTAACCCTATTAGGTTATTCAGGTATTGAGCTTAATTAATCATCATGACAGCCTTCTAATGTTCCCACTGCTGGGACACTGGCCTACTCTCCAGCGAGAGTGATTGGGTCTTAATCCACCACGCGGACCCAATGCGGATTGGTGGATGGCACATGACTTTCGAATGTTTAGTTCTTGGACATGCCGGTTTCCTTACGATGTTTTCCTTCACCGTATGAGAGCACTGGCATTGCGCACATAAATTTTTCGTAGCGTAAAAACCATTGGTGCACGACCGGATTTGAACCTACGACCTTAGGATCGGAAGCCGGACTCACTACCGCTAGATCACCAGTGCTCTTAATTAATACTTTAATAATATTGTTAATTTATACTCAGCTGCTAAAATATTTACCAAAAATTTCACACAATCACATTTTGTTACATTACCATCCAAAACACTTTAACCCTAAAATATTCAATCAACGTCCATTTTTAAATCTTCATAATCACTTACAGTAACTTTTGCACAGTTTGAAACTGTTCACTTTGAAACTGACTTAAACTCGATCAAAACTTTTGTGTGAAATTATTTTACATTTTCACTACGGGCGGAAACAATAAGTAGGTATCGAAGGCTGGTGTTCGTTTCCACTACACGACACGTTATAAAATAATAAATAAATAAATAATGCTGGACAATCCACACAGCATCATCTAGCCCCAAGGTAAGCTGCTGTTAAACAGAGCTGTGTTATGGGTACTAGATGACTGATACATACTTAGTACAATACAATACATAGATAGATATTTTTTATTATATATAGAAAATACCCAGAACACCCGGAACAAGTATTTGTAGATCATACAAACCTTTGACCCGAGGCGGGAATCGAACCACCAATAAGCAACCTCCGCGTCGCAGGAGTTCCTGCGCCCGCTGCGCCACATCGGTCGTCAAATGGATGTGATTCTTATTCTAACAGCAGTTCATTAAAGCTGTCAGAGCGAGGCTAGGTAAATGCAGTGATTCTATTGGTTACTTATAAATACATCCCTCGCTACATATCCTCGCACATCTCTGGTGGAAACGCAGCCTTAGACTATTGTTGAAATGAGGAATTGCAACGACTTTGCTAGGGAGACTGCAACCGCACCACAGACAGCAAACTTCGAAAATGTGTATTTCCAAGTGCGGTCACAATTAATAATGATTCTGTGGCGCGGTGACACAACTTTCATTCATTTTGACAGACCGCTAACGTTGTCATTGATGTTACTCTTGCCGACAAAAGCAATATATCGTGACAGTTTTCGTAGTTTAACATAGTAAAAATAAAATAATCAAATAATATTTATTGAGTAACCAAATTCTGTACACATACCGTTCTAGCAATTGAGTCCATTAAGTACACAAATCAACAAATTATGTAGTTTCACAAAGTAGGTATGTATACGCAATAGTAAAACGGGGTGCATAGAAATCGGACAAGAAAATTCTGTTTCCTGACTCCTATAGCGCCCACCTTCAGACCACAGGAGTAAATTATTGATGTAACAAAAGAACCAATTTCATAGTGGCCTAGGTCTTAGTAACACCATAGAGAAATTGGAAAAAAATATAAAACTAACATTATAATACAATTTTATTTTTATGTAGACAAACAAAGTTCTATATGAAAAATGTTTGTTGTGTTGAGTTTCCTAAAACGGGAACACTGGAGGTCCGCCATGACAGCTATTAGCCAATGATCGTGACGCATCTTGACTTTAACAGTACTTAGTAACCCAGTTGTTAGTTAAACCCGCCATGTTGTTTTGCATTGTGTTGCACTCCTTCACAAAGATAAACTTACATAAGATTGTGAAAGAAGCTAAAATAAATTAAATAAACAGCTTAAAATGGTTTCTTTATTGAATATCTAAATATCTAGACCCCTACAAAGGACCTAGGCCCGGCTCCATACATCGAGAAACAACTCCTTTATGTAATTTTGAACAATAAAGAATTGAGCTGAAGTAGTTAGAAATCATTACGGCGCGCATTGTGAATTCATGTTATTTAATTTATATTATATCAGCAACTTGAATTCGTTGTCAAGTTGCTGAATTCAGGAGGCCTTTGCCAAAAAAGGCAAACAGATAACGGCGTCGATGTCTTAACATGAAATTAATTATAAGAAAAACACTTATATTTATCTGAAATAAAGGCTTTTAATAATAATATCAGCAACTTGCTGTCAACAACATAAGTTGAACAACCATATTTGCCGTGATTATCGTTTGTCACTTTCTAGAGTAAACCCTCTATAGTTGTTGGAGAGGAAGTACACCTTATTCTTTACCCGGCATCTCTACTCAAATATTTGCGTGATCGATGTAAAGTCAACTATGTGAAAGTAATTCACAAGGTTTACTTTGTATTGTCGAAGCAACGCAATATTGTGAAATATGTCAAGTGAAGTACCTACTAGCAATATTGTAAATATAGCCTTGTTGACTTATGTAGATCTAAGCGTATACATTGCTATTATAGACACGATATTCATCGTTTTGCAGATCTACAGCGATAAGAGATTTGGCAAATTGTACGCTTTTATTTGAGCAGGCCTTTGTAGGGTTTAAAGAAAAAAAAAAGAGAAGTAGAATTCTTTGTGATAGAGCTCGTCCGGGGAAGAACTACCACTATTCCTATTTTTGCCGCCAAGCAGTAATGTTTTCCATTGCTGTGTTCCGGTTCGAAGGGTATGGTTTCCGGTGAAATTACAGGCACATGAGACTTTCCATCTAACGTCTCAGGGTGGTAATACGCAAGTGATATCTATGATGTTGCATGCGTACATAGGCTACGGTAACCGCTGACCATCAAGTGGGCCGTACGCTTGGTTGCCACTTTAGTGATATAAAAAAAAATAAAAAAATTGAGCCTGAAAGAAATAGGATCAAGAGTATTATCTCCAGACACGATAAACCGTTCCCTTCACGTCTCTAGATACTCAGATACGTGAAAATAATGATATTGTGCAAGAACAGTCATGTAAACTATTGTCCACTTTATTATTTGACGACCGATGTGGCGCAGCGGGCGCAGGTCCGCCTGCGACGCAGAGGTTGCGGGTTCGATTCCCGCCTCGGGACAAATGTTTGTACGATCTACAAATATTTGTTCCAGGTGTTCTGGGTATTTTCTATATATAATAAAAAATATCTATCTATGTATTGTATTGTATTAAATATATATCAGTCATCTAGTACCCATAATACAGCTCTGTTTAACAGCAGCTTACCTTGGGCTAGATGATGCTGTGTGGATTGTCCAGTATTATATATTTATTTATTTATTTATTTATATCCAATTACTTGCGCAACGGTTTATGTAAGAAAAGTACATAATCCGTTTTATCATAGAATTTGAACACAAAAAAGATACAATTATTGCCAATGTGACTTAAAATACTGCCAATATCCGTACCGTAATTCATCGAGCTGTTTACAAAAAAGTTTGTTACAAACAACAATAATTTACCTTTGTGCCGAAGTGCCATTATAAAAAATCTCTATAAAAATACTGTATCAAAATGAAAAGCTGCAATATTTTATGGTTCGAGCAATGTGCCTGTGGAAAAACGCACATCAGTCGGAATTTAATACCTTTTTGCGGGACCCCCCCTAGGCTTATTTAAATGTAATCTGCTGACAAGTTATAAAAAGTGTTGCCCTGGGTATTAAAACTTTAAAGGTGGGTTGCGGTTGATGTGTTACAGGGTTTTGCGTAAATTAATATTTTATTATTGTTATTATCCTAACGACGAAAAACCCTAAATTATACATGAAATTTTAATAAAAATTGTTATCTAAGACAAGACTGTCAACCAAATATTGTAGGTATGAGTCAATATAAAAATATAAGAGTAGTAGAGTTCTCTGTGATGGGGCTCGTCCGGGGAGGGACTGCCGCCATACCTGTTTCTGCCGCCAAGCAGTAATGCTCGCATTGCTGTTCCGGTGTGAAGGGTGTGGTTTCCGGTGAAATTACTGGCACATGGGGCTTTCGATCTTGGCCTCAGGGTGGCAACCCGCGAGTGATACCTTTGGTGTTGCAAGTGTCCATGGGCTGCGGTAACCGCTTACCATCTTGTGGGCCGTACGCTTGGTTGCCACTTCGGTTGTACAAAATTGCAAATAATAATATGTTTTTTTTATATAATGAGGCATACCGTCTGATTAATGTCTAACACGGTAAATAAATAAATAAATAAATAATGCTGGACAATCCACACAGCATCATCTAGCCCAAGCTAGGCTGCTGTTAAACAGAGCTGTATTATGGGTACTAGATGACTGATATATATTTATTACAATACAATACATATAGATATTTTTTATTATACATAGAAAACACCCAGAACACCCGGAACAAATATTTGCAGATCCTACAAACATTTGTCCCAAGACAGTCAAGTCGACAAACATCCCTGATTATCAGAATGGCTTGTCAGTTTGTTTTTCAAATATCTCTATTTCTCTTTTCTATCTACCTAATTATGTAGCAAAATATGACGACCAATGTGGCACGGTGACCTTCGCCCACCGCGAACCACCTGGTCGTCAATTCAAATTGGTCAATGGTATTGCTAAAAGTTGTCTGTTAGACCTTTTCATATTTTTTTAAAGCGGTTCTTACCGTAACCAAGTACATATGTAATACATACAGTGTAAGGTACATATAAAACAGTAGCTCTCATTCTGAAATCCCTCAAGACTTATTTTACCGACCCCTGTCAAAACGTAACCAAGTTAATTTGTGCAAAATAACAATAAACAAAGAAAGCCCAACTCCTTATGGAGTTTCATTATTAACGACCTCCTTAATTCAGCGTTCAGATATTTTGCCTTCTACCCTCCAAGGGGTTTGATGGTAGTTACGTGACTGAAAAAACCCTTTCTTATCTGCCGGCTTAGGCGTATACACAACATGCGTTCTGTTTCAAAGCAGCGATACAAAACTAAATGTCTATTCTATAGATACATTACTTATATATAAGGTCATTCATTATCAACCTGACAAACTTAAGGGGTAGGTTCCACACATAAAAAAAAAAATACTTGTACTTTTTTTTTTCTAAACGTTTTTTTTTTATAAAACAAAAAAAAAATTACGTAATTCTGCATTATAATTAGTTATCCTTGTTAGAAATCGAAAAGGCAGCGCTCGGCACGTGTTAGTGACCCGCGCGTCAATGAACTGCGGGTCACTAACCCGCGCGTCCTTGACCTGCGCGTGTCCTTGACCCGCTACGAGGCGCGCACACTCGAATATTTCATTATTACGTCGCTTAACTCGATTCCCAACAATGATAAATAATAATTGAGCGGAAAAACGTAATCGATTTTTTTTTGTTTACAAGTGATTTTTAAGACAAAACATACATAAAAAAAAAAAAATTATAGGTACATATATTATTTTTTTTAGGTGTGGAACCTACCCCTTAAGTTTTTCAGGTTGATAATGAATGACCCTGTATAATATTGTTTGTTGTATTTGACGACCGATGTGAGAGAGGAGAGAGAGGTTGCGGGTCCGATTCCCGCCTTGGAACAAATGTATGTAAATAGTAATGAGAGACTCGTGTCGCAGTTCACTGCTGCTACTGCTACTCGTAGGCTACACTGAAAACCAGCGCTACAGACACATTAAATCAGCAGCACATGCTGAGTGGCTGCCTTTTTTCGTCAGAATAATTTAGTTTTGTATTGTTATTCTTGTATTGTGATTATTGTGTGGCGCAAAATAAATATTTTTCTATTCTATTCTCCTATAAATGCAAAAGTCTGTGTGGGTGTGTGTGCAAATGTTTGTTACCACGCATCTCCGTGACGACTTAACCGATTGTGATGAAATTTGGAATGTAGGCTTAAGTTTGTCTCAGGTGGGCCGTACGCTTGGTTGCCACTTTGGTAGTATAAAAAAAAAAAAAAAAAAGTTCTGGAGTACCTTTTGGTAATTTTTGTGACCAAAAGGTACGAAGCTGCTTTCTCTCCAGCTAGTAACAAACGTGTGGTTACTTCTGACAGGATATTTCCTTCATGTGCTATCCATTTAAAGTAGGTTCTCGTAGTAAAATGGCTCGTCGCTTGGTGCTTGATGCACTTTTAAGACGTTCGGGGCTTTACTCTGGAACCCAATTCCAATCCATTGGTGTTGTTAGCATAAATTATGGAATTTTGTACTTCATGGGTCATGGAATCTTAAGACATAGCCTTCCATAGAGTGACGACCGATCTTAAAACTTTTCTATCCAATGACTTCCTGCGACCGCTTTGTCTGCGGATGGATGGATGGATGGATGGATTTTTTTTTTTATGCAACTGAAGTGGCAACCAAGCGTACGGCCCACAAGATGGTAAGCGGTTACCGCAGCCTATGGACACTTGCAATACCAGAGGTATCACTCGCGGGCTGCCACCTTGAGGCTAAGATCGATAGCCTCATGTGCCAGTAATTTCACCGGAAACCATACTCTTCACACCGGAACACAGCAATGCGAGCATTATTGCTTGGAAGCAGAAATAGGTATGGTGGTAGTCCTTCCCGGACAAGCTCTATCACAGAGAACTCTACTACTCTTAAATTTATTGCAAACTTAGTGCCAAATTCAGCCTTGTTTTCAAGGGTACCCATCACGTTAAGGGAATACTAAAGTTTATAATATTCCAAAAATATATCGCCTAAAGCGGGATTTGAACCCGCAACCACCGCTCGATACGCAGGTGCTCTACCAATTGAGCTATCGAGACATACTATAATCATTGGGATGTCTTCGGCTCGAAGCGCCGATAGCTCAGTGGAAACGTTGCAGTTATCCAAGCCTGTTCAATGACTAAAGTTAAATTAGTTCATTGTCGAGAGGTGTCGCATTGCTTATTCAATTGGTTATTTTTGTTTTATAGTGTTACCCATCACATTAAGGGAGTACTGTGTATAACCTGCCTTATCGGATTTATTTGGTGGCGGAGTTACTACGGACGTGCTTTCAAAAGATAGTTTTTCGTCGGAAATATCATGTCTGGGAGCAGGCGTTTTTGATGTTTTTTCTTTGACTTTTTGCCAACGTTTCAAGTCTTGTAGGCTGATTTAGTAAGTTTTTTTTTTTAATTAGTTGCAAAATAAAAAACAGACGAAAAATCTCTAGCACTATTCTGCCCAACCTTTTAACAAAGTACTTTGGCTCCAGCGCTCGATGGAGCAACACGTCTGCCAGAGAACAAGTCGATGGTCCTGGGGATGTCCCGTGGAGGGATGGGGCACGTGTCGATATTTTTCTTTTGAGGTTAACTGTGGTGGCTGTGTGACCTCATCAGTTAAAAGGTTGGGCGGATTAGTGCTAGAGATTTTTCGTCTGTTTTTTATTTTGTAATGGATTTCCGCAAAGTAATGCCTGAATCTATCAATTAAATTAGTTGCAGTTATTTTTACGAAGTTCCATCACAGAAATGGCCTGCAAGAAAAGGTAAACATAATACCAAGCCTAATTAGGTACAGTAGCGGTTGAAAAATATCTACCTACACTACATTTTCAGGAACTGTAAATACGAGTACTAATACTAACAGACGTTTTGACATCCAAACAACTCATTCATTAAACATAATTATTTTCATGTTAAACATTTTGTTGTAGTACAAAGTATGTATTCACATAATATTCGCATTGCTGTTCCGGTGTGAAGGGTGTGGTTTCCGGTGAAATTACTGGCACATGAGGCTTTTGATCTTAGCCTCAATATGGCAACCCGCGAGTGATACCTCTGGTATTGCAAGCGTCCATAGGCTGCGGCAACCGCTTACCATCTTGTGGGCCGTGAGCTTGGTTGCCACTTCAGTAGTATAAAAAAAATAGCGAGATACAATATTGTATTTGACATAACCTTATTCTCAGAATATTATTACCAGAAATTGTACAATTCCACACTTAGTAAAAATAGTTTTGTGACAAGGTTTATCACATACCTTCCTAGCTACGAGCAGTCTCCAGGCATCCACTCGTTCACGTTATAGCTATTCAGAAAGTATTTGGGCGGTGTTATGCAATAATGGCTAAAGGTTTTTTGTTGGAACTTTGCGCGCTCTCCATGTTTTAACTTTTAAACAGTTTGTCATTCTATTCAATCTAATTGTGGACTGTGGAGTCAAATGTTTCCAGCTTTTCTATTGGCCAAATTTGACGATTGGTGTCACACAATTTAAATAATTTTCAATTTCAAATTTAATTTGTTTCAGAAAATTTAATATACGTATATCGAGCGGTAACGGTTAACGTTAAATCATGACGTAATTTTAACAACTGTTGAATGTTGCAACCTATTTTTAGCAAAACCTCTGATTTAACGAACAATTTGACGTTAAAATCAGATGGTGCAACTCAACCTGTATTTTTTTTAATATAACGTTTTTAAGGCCTCATGTTTTTCCATTCCTTTCTTAGAGTGGGCCACTGACTCACACGTTGATTGTCTTCCCATTTTAATTATTTTTCTCGTGTTATTTTAAGTTTTATTGAGTAAATTTGGTGGCATTTTATCCAATTTAATTTGTTTACTTAGCACAAGTGTAAGTAATTGAAATGGAGGGATGATGTTGGTTGGTAATCTAGTCAAAGACTTTCCAAGAGAATTTTGAAAGAAAACTCATCGTTTCTTTCTAAATTTCGTTTGTTTACGTTGCTAAGCGACAATCAAACTAAGACACTTGACACTGGCAAAATTGTGGCAAACTAGCCACAGAGGCCATAAAAGAAAAGAAGAAGAAGACTCACACGTTAACTTACTTACTTTTTTAGTATATTTTAACAAACCCTCCTCGAGTTTTTAGCTCTATTTTTACTGTGCGATAATGTCAGTTCATCCTATCAGTCAATAGACGCCCACTTCTGGACATAGGCCTTCCCCAAAGAGCGCTATGATGACCGGTCTTGAGTCTTCACCATCCACCAACTTACTGCGACTGCTTTAATTTCGACGACCGATGTGGCGCAGCGGGCGCAGGTCCGCCTGCGACGCGGAGGTTGCGGGTTCGATTCCCGCCTCGGGTCAAATGTTTGTACGATCTACAAATATTTGTTCCGGGTGTTCTGGGTATTCTCTATATATAATAAAAAATATCTATCTATGTATTGTATTGTATTAAGTATATATCAGTCATCTAGTACCATAACACAGCTCTGTTTAACAGTAGCTTATCTTGGGGCTAGATGATGCTGTGTGGATTGTCCAGCATTATTTATTTATTTATTTATTTATTTATTTATTTAATGTCATCGGTCCATCGAGTTGGCCGTCCTACACTTCGTTTTGATTGCCATTTGCGAACCTTTATTCCCCAGCGGTTTTCGGTGAGCTAATTAGTAGTTTTTGCTATTTTAACTAACATAATAAACTGACTCGTCAAATACTATGTCGGTAGGTTCTTCAACGGATTTGTTATGTCAGCTTAGACAAGCTTATCAGGTGAAATCAATTGTATATTTTCTTATTCCATACCATTTTACAGGATTCGTATGGGTACTACCATCTATTCTGTAACAAATCTAATGTACCTATTATAGTTTAAGAGCAATATATTATATGTATGGAGTATTGAGTATTGACGACCGATGTGGCGCAGCGGGCGCATGTCCGCCTGCGACGCGGAGGTTGCGGGTTCGATTTCCGCCTCGGGTCAAATGTTTGTACGATCTACAAGTATTTGTTCCGGGTGTTCTGGGTATTTTCTATATATAATAAAAATATTTATCTATGTACTGTATTGTATTAAGTATATATCAGTCATCTAGTACCCATAATACAGATATGTTTAATAGCAGCTTACCTTGGGGCTAGATGATGCTGTGTGGATTGCCAGCATTATTTATTTATTTATTGAGTATTAATTGGTTCTTACTGTATTAACTTGGTCTATGAGGAAATTCTGCGGACGAAGCGTAAGTGGTAAAGGGAAACGCATTAATATTTATAGCACATGTCCATGTTCACCTTTCTTCGGTATTGTTATTACCTTGTAATTCTGGGCACAAGGTAGAAAGAGTATGATGTACCTATTGAGCTAAAGATGACGTAAAACTCATTTGACAATCGTAAACGTTTCGTCCAGCTGTCAATTCGTATACAAAATAAATTATGGCGTCCTGAAAAACCTGGCTTTGAAATTAATTTCGATTGCCAATCTATCTGACTTACTTTACCTACCTGGTGGTAGGACTCTTCAGCAAGAGTCGTCTTGGTGGGTACCTCCGCAGTGTCAGATATTCTACCTCCAAGCAGTAGTGTGCAAGCATTACTGTGTTTAGGTTTGAAGGGCACTGTAGCAAGTGAAATTACTGGGCGAAAGAGACTTAGCAACAATGCCTCGGGGTGATAAGCGCAGTGCAGTGCCACGCAAACACTTAAAAACTTTAAGCTTTGGGTGGCACTGTATCTGTAATAGTCAGGCGTGGTGCTTAACATCAGGTGGGCGCCTTGAAAGTCTTGTCACTTGCTGACATAAAAAAAATCTTGTCCTCACCGACGCTCTTGATCCAATACGACCAGACGCAGATTGTGCTGAGGGCTCATCAGAAAAGTCGTTTGACAATCATAAACGTAATCGTACGTCCAGCTATTAATTTGTATGAGATTTTGGTAGTTCGTTTTACGCACTGAAGAGGCGCTGTAAAAATCCCTGTACAAATTGGCAGCTGAACGATACGGTCAAACCAATTTTCGTCTTAAAATTGCTTACAATAGATCACAATAAACAAGTTTACAATATGTTAGCCTAAAAATGTCTCCGACCTTCATGTCGGTGGAATAAACGGCAGAACAAACTATAAAAAAAAATGAAAAAATTGTTAATCTAACATTCCCTATACAACTTTGTAGCACCGCTACCGGTAACTAAATTTTTAGGTAAGGGTTACACTACACAATATTGCATGTTTTCCACAGGTCTATTATTTACGTTAGTTAGTTCTCACTAAGGCGCTGACTCATACGAACTTACTTACTTACTGCTTGATAAAAAACAGACGAAAAATCTCTAGTACTATTCCGCTTAACCTTTTAACTAATGAGGTCACACAGTTACCACAGTTAACCTCAAGAGAAAAATATCGAGACGTGTTTCATCCCTCCACGGGACACGGCAAACACGTGTCGATATTTTTCTTTTGAGGTTAAAGTAACTTACTTACCTACTGCTTGATAAAAAACAGACGAAAAATCTCTAGTACTATTCCGCTTAACCTTTTAACTAATGAGGTCACACAGTTACCACAGTTAACCTCAAAAGAAAAATATCGACACGTGTTTCATCCCTCCACGGGACACGGGAAACACGCTGTGGTAACTGTGTGACCTCATTAGATAAAAGGTTAAGCGGAATAGTACTAGAGATTTTTCGTCTGTTGTTTATCTTGTAATAGATTTCCGCAAAGTAACGCCTGAATCTATCAATTACTTACTGCTTTCCTAGCCCAGCCACATTTTGTTTATTTTCCAAATTACAAAGAAAATTCTATTCACGCCAGCCATATTAGACAAAAATCCTTTTTCTAAAAACAATTCAGGAATAGAGCAAGCTGACTTGGTCATTAAATCGCTTTAACGAAGCGTTAGATTATTATATTACAAAAAGAAAACGAGGCCATCTTCCCGCTCGTTTGAGCACACGTGCTTCGGCGCTAGTTTTAATTACGCGCGTGAGTCGGCAAAGGACTCAATTTAGGTAACAAGGTCGTACTTACCGAAGTGGTACCTAACTATAACTAGTGCGTCTTCTCGTAACTCTGCTCATCTTTCAATTTAGCCAGCAAAATCTTATAACCGTCTTAAACCTAGGTGACACCAGGTCTACGTTCTCCAGCGTTTAATAATCTAGAGCAACAGACTCGATTCCTGGCATTTTTTTTTTAATGTATTTGTATTTGTACTTATTTATTCAAAAATGCGGGTTACAATATTTGTTATAAGACTAAGCACTGTAAAACCTTCTAAGGTTCTCTTTTTGGCTTTTCCTCATGGCCTATCTATTACGCTTAACTGATTTGGCTACGAAGACTAACATATTATCCTCATAAATATATAAATAAATAAATAATGCTGGACAATCCACCCAGCATCATCTAGCCCCTAGGTAAGCTGCTGTTAAACAGAGCTGTATTATGGGTACTAGATGACTGATATATACTTACAATACAATACATAGATAGATATTTTTTTTATTATAGATAGAAAATACCCAGAACACCCGGATCAAATATTTGTAGATCGTACAAACATTTGACCCGAGGCAGGAATCGAACCCGCAACCTCCGCGTCGCAGGCGGACCTGCGCCCGCTGCGCCACATCGGTCGTCATATATTGCTACATAATTAGGTAGATAGAAAAGAGAAATTGAGATATTTGAAAAACAAACTGACAAGCCATTCTGGTAATCAGGATATTTGTCTGTTTTACAAAGATCAAGAACGGGTAGGAACAAAATGTGGAGACTAAGGCTGCGTTTCCACTAGTTTTTTTTTTTTTTGCTGTCAATGGTACATTATGTAGTTGTTACAGAAGTGGTAGTATTACACATGAACGCTGTTAATAGGGTATGGCAACATGGAGAAAGGCCGAGGTTTATGCATCAGGTAATAATATTAAAAAAGTATATAGATAGATGGGCCATGGTGAAAAAGCCCTTTTTATCATAAAATAAGTTTATATTCACGCATTGCCGAAGCTTGCGATAGTTACAGTTTACCCCCAACTAGTAAAACCAGTTATGGCGGGCAGCCACCGACGAACGAGTGACTACTTTTGTTGACATGCCCAATATGTCTATTGCAGCTTTTGAGTTCCGCAATGACCAGTTACTGGTTAGTTCTGTCGAGTTCGCTCACCAACTGTATATTGAAAAACGTTTTTGTTGAAATGTTGTTCTATACTTTTAATTGTTTACTTTTATGAAAGCCACAATGCCACTCGATTTATCGTATTGAA